>CAWUFW010001485.1:0-1399304 GCA_963921515.1 Calotriton arnoldi | reverse complement strand
TTTTTTTGGAGAAAGTCCTGTGGGATCCGATATGGTGTGTTTTGAAACACATATATCAAACATGGAGAGTCATTATTTTATATAATGCTGCTCGTCCTATCAAGGACAGCAGCAGTGCACCCCAGTGCAGGGCATCCCCTCTCAGTCTTTCCAGCTGTGGGCTGAGATTTTTACATAGAAATTCTTGGGGGTCACGGGTAATGTGTATTCCCAAATGTAGGAAGCCTCCCTTCACTACAGGAGCCTTGCAGGATCTAGGGAGTCTCGGCTCATTGCTTGTTAGTGGGAAGATCAAACATTTGGTCCTTTTACTACGATAACCAGAGTATCTACTGAATAAATCGAATATATGAAGAATACTGTCAATGGAGAGGAAGGGGTTAGACAGATACTGTAGAATGTCATCAGTGTAGAAGGAGATATGTTCCTCCCAATCTCCTCGGCACCTCACTCCCCACAACAGCGGGTCTTGTCTCACCCATACTGGCTGAAAGGCCAGAGTGAAAAGCATAGGGGCTGGGGGACAGCCCTGCCTCGTGCCCTTAAGTAGGGCAAAGACTCTACAAACCGCTCCATTGACCCTCACTCTGGCCAATGGTTCCTGGTATAGGAGCCTGACACAGTTGCAGAACCTTCAACCAAATCCCATTCTCTCTAGTACAGCCAACATATAGTTCCACTCTATGCTGTCAAACGCCATCTTTGTGTCTAGGGACATTATATCAACCGTTTCCATCTGCAGTGTCTCCATTTCATGGAGCACTCCATATAGGCGCCGCAGATTCAGGCGGGTGTTCCTCTCGGGCATAAAACTGGACTGGTCTGGGCGGATTAAGGATGTAATGACTGACCGCAGTCTAGTTGCCAAGACTTTGGTGAGTACCTTCGTCTCCACATTTAACAGAGATGTGGGCCTGTAGGAGCTGCAATCTGTTGGCAGCTTACCTGTCTTGTGGATTACAACTATAGTGAGTATTCGTTGGTCTCTCATTAGTAGCCCTTTATCTTGCGCCTCTCTAAACATGGCAAGCATGTGTGGGGCCACCTTATCCATCATTCCCTTATATAGTTCTACTGGCAAGTCATTTGGGCCAGCAGATTTCCCTGATTGTAGATCTCACAGTGCTGCACCAAGTTTGTCTTCAGTTAGGTCAGCATACAGTGCCTCTCTATAATCAGTGGAGAGTGCGCTCAAGGGCAGGTCCCTGAAGAAGTCTGTGCAGGCCGCCGCCATTCTAGTCATTGTGGAACCATACAGCCCCTCATAATAAGTGGTGAATGTATCTGCGATGGAGTGACACGTTGTCTGTGCTACTTCCCCCCATCTCGAACCTCTAGGACCCAGGACCTCTCCCTGTCTCTTTTGTCAAGTCAGGCGAAGAGTTTGTTGGCTTTATCTCCCACATCGTATAACCAACATTGTGTCACCAATGCATGACTACATACCTTATGCTCCACCAAGTCTCTGAGGTCTTGTTGCCTGAGACACAGGCGGTGTCTAAGCTCCTCCCTTCCCTCAGTCAATACCTTGTCAATACCTATTGCTTTACCTAATGCGGTAATCTCTTTCTTAATCTCGGAGCACTTGAGTGGATGTTCTTTTCATGTCCCCCATCAATGTCTGTGCCTCACCCCTGACTTCTGCCTTGAACGCCTCCCACAGGACATAGAACAAATCAACAGTCCTGACATTTTCTGTAAAATATAGCTCCGCTCACTCCCTAATCCTCTCTTTAAGGCTCCTGACCATCAAAAACCATTGGTCAATCCTCGGAGGCAACCTGAATTCTCTTGTGGGCCCTTCTAGTGTTACCGCTACCGGGGTGTGATCTGAGATACCCCTTGCATAGTACATTGCATTTCTGAATCTGTTAGCGTGTAAATGGTGTGTAGATGTGGTCGAGATGGGAGAAGCTTCTATGTGCTGCCGAGTAGTATGTAAATTGTCTTGCTTGGTGGTGACATAGCCTCCAGAGGTCTACCATCCCCAATGCCTCCACAAAGGGTCCCAGGGACCCACGGTCAGTCAGTGGATGAGCACCAGGATCTCAGTCAAGCCCCAGCTCCATCACTGCATTCATGTCTCCACTCATCACTAGGATCCCATCTGGTATCCCCACTGACATGGTGCTTACCAATGGTAGGGTCACGGCGTGTAGACATGGAGGATTGTATACTGAACAAACATTAATCGGCTCCCCCTCCCATGTCCCGGATAGTGCAACGTACCTACCCTGGTGGTCATGCCACGTGCTCCGCACTATAAAATATATGGATCATTTAAGTAGGATTGCCACTTCTCGTGAACCTGTAGTATACCGCGCATGTGCCATCAATGTATAGCCAACTTTATCAAGGGATTTGCAATGGTTACCCCACCAGTGAGTCTCCTGAAGCAGCACCAGGTCAGGGGCATACCTGACTATACATTGGAGAACCAGCGTCCTCTTAATCTAGTTAGCCAGCCCGTTGATTTTCCAGGTCCATATATTCAGTTCCTTCTTAAATGGGTACCCCATTAAAGTAGGACTGTCTCCACATATGGGCCACACCCTCATCTCCCACCACCCTTCTTTGGTCCCCAGGGGTGAGTCTATAACATGTTTTAAATATCGTGAGCATTTCACCAATGAGCAATGCCATAAACCAGACAGTATAACAGCAAACAGCTTGAAAGAAACAAATCCCCAAATCACCCCCCCCCATGGTCTATCTTGTGAAACTCCCCCTCCCTGCAGCCTTGTGTCATGAGTCCAAAACTGCCCACCCCACCAACTTGCAGAGGGCCTGTCGCCCCAGTAACAATGTTTGAGAATGTGGGTAGGCTAGTCCTGCTGCCTGGTTGCATGTGCGGATTAGTGGTATTATTCTTAACTGTTTGTCCCTTTGTATGTATCAACATGACCCATACTTGCTGTTCCTCATTTTAGTACCAATGCAAAACCCAGGGTCACCCACCCAATCATGGCTTGTAACCTGAGGGGCTGAAGCCCCCCCCCCGAAGTGCAGTAGTGATCAGTCTCTCAACGCCACTCCCCTCACCACTAGGTAAGTCTCGCAGCCCCAGGCTGTATGCAGCCACATGCTCATGTGTACCTTTGGGATGCAGCCTGGTCCCATCGATCTGGCAAGGCTGGTTCTCCGGCTTCCCAATGTTTTCTCATAGGGTCTCCTCTCCCCCCTCCCTCCTCGTCATTGCACCATGCGCCAGCCCTCCATCCATGATCATGCCTATCCAGGGTGGCAAAATGCCACGTCTTACCATCTGCAATGACACGCAGTTTGGCTGGGTACATCATCATATATTTCAACTGTTTGTTACACATGGCTCTCTTAACTTCCTCAAAGCTTCTCCGCTGCCTCCGAACCTGAAGAGTAAAATCAGGAAAGAATCTGATAACCGCATTGTCAATCTGGAGGTCTCCATGAGCTCGAGCCACTTGGAGGATTGCATCACGGTCTCTGTAGTTAAATATCCAAGCAATGATAGTTATAGATGGAGCGCTCAGTTTCGGCGGGGAGGCCAATGCCATGTGGGCCCTCTCAATAGGGAAGAAGTTGGACAGCTGTTTTAGATGGAGGGAGTTCAATATCAAGTCTTCCAGATGGAGGTCAATGCTAGGCCCTTCTGCCCCCTCTGCTACCCCAACCAATCTGATATTATTCCACCTAGATCTTCCCCCCTGTTTTGCCATGAGGGTTGTGTTTTGTTTAGTTAAGATATGGACTTGTTCCTCCAGTCTTTTTGTATTGGATTGTAATCCAGTAATCTGGGACTCTGCTGTTTTTACTTTATCATCCATGTTGTGCAGAGCCACCCGCTGGAGATTGACGTCAATAGTAACTGCATCGAGTTTTGGTTCTAATGTGTTCCACAACACGTGTATAGCCACTATTATTTCTCTGCGGGAGGCTTCCTCCATTGGTTGTGAGTCCGGCTGTCTGCCTCCATCAAAGCTCCGTGTGGTTGTTCCAGGGGTGGCCTATCACCACTGTGTATGTATCTATGTTATTCATCTGGGCCGGCTTCTTGCCACTATTTCTGACCATTTCCCTTCCATACTGTCAGTCCAGCTGCCACCCTGTAAATTGCTTCGGGTGATCAGGCCAGCAGGATGATCATTTTGCATTTAACAGGGGGAATTATATGACACCATATATGTATATTGCAGCTCCTCTTTGCACGGGTCCCACAAGCTCTCATAGTCACTTGTAAACGCACAGGGCCGGTCCACACCCCAGGGTCGTTATTATGTCCCTGTGAGCTCTGGCACCCCAGTATCAGACCAATGCCATTGGGAGTCAGTTGCCATTCACCATCATGCTGCCCGATTCTCAGAGCCGCTCTGTAGTGCGGAGGCCCTGCAATCAATCACTCTCCACCTCCTTCTGGGCCGGGTATCACAGCGGAGAAGCGTCCATGCCCCCACATGTCAGGATTTCTCAGCGGGGCCCATGCGGGTCCGTTGCGGGTCCGTTGCCACTCTGTCACCCTCACCAGGAGGGGCAGCGTGACTGCTCCCCAGTTGCAGGCCCCAATCTCAAGGGAACAAGAGGGGAACTGCCAGGAGAGCCCTGAGCATCACTGCTCATCTTCGGCTTGTGCCTGGCCCAGCAGGATCTTCACTGCCCAGGCACCAGAGTACCAGTCCGGCGTTGTCTCTTTGGCCCGCCCACTCCGCCAATCTCAATGGGGCGAGCCCCTGCTTCACTTGTGGCAACACTGCGGGCCGCACACCTGGGGCCGTATTACAGAAAGTGCCCAGGGGGCGCAACAGGCATTTGCTCCTGCTTTGCATACCCCCAGGGCACTTTGGTATTACAGAAGGGGCTGCAGACACTTGTGCGGCCCCTTCTGTAATACCAATAGCGCTGGTGCACTTAAAGCGCCAGCGCTATCTCCAAGGGTCGCTCCCTCATTTGCATTGGGGCGTGCCCAATGCAAATTAGGGAATCCCTTTGCTTCTGTGCTCGTGCCGTATTACAGACGCAGGCGCAGAGGCAAAGGAGCTCTCAGGAGGTGCACTGATAATGCTTCACCTAAAGTTTGCGCACCCTTATTGCAGCCCTCTGGTGGGGAAAAGGGGGTACCATGGACCCCCAGACATCCCCTTCAAAAGTGCAGGCGTGTTGCTGCCTGCACTGTGAAAACATGGAGCGGTTGTAAAGCAGCCATTCCATTATTCGCCTGAATGCGCCGCCCCCAGGGCAGCGTGAGTTCGCGGCTGCCCTGGGGGCAGCGCATTCATCGTAATAGGGCGCTTTTTCATTGTTTACGCCGGGTGCACCTTTTTAAAGGTGAGCCCCGCACAAACAATGAAAATGCGCTTAATCTATAATGTGGCCCCTAAATGGCTAATGCACCAGCCACAGCCTCCAGAGCCATTTCGCAGGCCTGCTGTGGTATCTGCCTCGTCTCTCCACTGTCACTGCCTGACCGGCACTCACCGTCCCCCACCCCAGGCACAGCACAGCCGCAGCCCATCAATCGCTCCCCCAATAGCGTAGTCCGCCCAGTGGCCACAAGAGCAGGTACGGCCGCTGGCAAGCCGCGAGGGGTGGGGGGGGTCTCTCACCCTGCCTCCGACGGGGGCATGTTTAATCAACCACCATCTTAGCCTCTCCTCGAGGCCTACAGAGGGGGCTCTGCCTCAGTCTGCAGTGATGTCCCCTGGTGGTGATAAAGGGCTCACTATCATGTCCTTTGCATGCCAGCAAGCATGCAACCACTTTGTGGCCAGGACAATTTGGATTTTGGGTAGATGGAGCAGGATTTTTCGAGGCAGCTATGGAGCTGTGAATCTCTCATCAGTCAATCAATCAGGACTTATAAATAGGCCTGGGCGGTAAATTTCGTTACGCTCGCGGAATTTGCGGAATTTGGGTAATTTCGCGTTCTGCGGAGAACGCGGAATTACCAAAAATTCCGCGATTTGCTGCTTTGCGGAATTTTTTGCTTGTTCGTGCTTTCAAAATGCGTGTTCGCGAGATATTTGTCCCCGAGCACGCAAACAGCGTTCGCAAACAGGAAAAAAGCATCGCGAACGGGCGGAACAAGCAATTCCGCGTGTTCGCGGAACTTTTACATGCTCGCGGAGATTTTTTACCGTTTCGCAGAGCTTTGCGTAGCGCGACTATGCAAATTCCGCCCACCCCTACTAGGATAAAGCGTGACTATTCACCCGATAGGGTATCCAGGTGCTTGCAGGTCCCATAGGCTTATTTGAACAACAAGGTCTCGAGGGCCATTCAGCATTCCAGAAGTGAGGTGATGATCCGGAGGTATGTGGGGAGGTTGTTCCAGGTCTTTGCTGCGATGTGGGAGAAGGAGCGTCCTCCACTTCAGTTTCGTTAGACGCAGGGAGTATGGGCAAGTGAAAAGGAGGCGGAGCGTAGTCTTCTCAATGGTTGGTGAAAGTTCAATCAATGGTTCATGTATGCGGGTACTTGGTGGTGTAGAGACTTGTGTGCATAGGTAAGCGACTTGACTTTGCATCTCTTCTGTACGGGGAACCAGTGGAGGGTTCACTGATAGAATATCGATGTAACAAAAATCAATGTTCTAAATATCGACTGCAAAAATATCGACTGCAAAAATATCGACTCCAATACCTTAACAGGTAAGTACAAAAATATCAAATCAAAAATATCGAGGAAAAAAATATAGATGTAAAAAATATCGATTTAAAAAGATATATAAAATAAAACAATATATAGTAAATATATTAAATATTAATATTATTTTTAACAAAATAAATTAAATTTTATATACATTTTAACTAAATATAACAAATAAACTTAATTAAAAAAATATAAACACACAAACCTAAAAATTTATTCATATACATATATTTACTTAAAAATAATTTATTAACTAATATCTTTATTTAATTTTTAAACTTTCATATTGTATAAAAATAAAATATATATATATATATATATATATATATATATATATAAATAATTTAAAATAAAAAAAGATTCTGTAATAAATTTAAAAATTTAACTATTAAAAAAAATGTAACTTACATTTTCCAATAAAATAAGTGCAACAGTAGGGAAAGTGTTGGATAGCGGAATAATTAAATTTATTATTCCAACTCCAGGGAGTGCAACAGTAGGGAAAGTGTTGGATAGCGGAGGGGTAAAAATTACTATTCCCACTCCAAAGAGTGCAACAGTAGGGAAAGTGTTGGATAGCGGAGGGGTAAAAATTACTATTCCCACTTTGTACACCACCAGAATAGTGGCTACCTATTGTGATATCAAACAGGTAGGGATTATATCATTGTCTCCCATACTGCATAACTCTGCAGTCACCATAATACTTTCTGTTCTTACGAGGTGTTTACTCTCCATTGATAGATATTGCTGCTTGGTTTATATATGTAAGGAATGTTCCTCGACCGTTGGATGTCTTGACACCGACGTATCACACTATTTTTGGTACGTGTTGCATCCATGATCCTCTATCATGAACTATAGGGTCTGTGCTCCGTCCGCTTTTTTCCAACTGGAGTCACGGTACTTTCAGATTGCGCTCTCACCTCCAGATGTGCTTGTTTCTTTGCCTGATGGGGTTCCACAATATCCATCCCAAACGGTTTCTACTATCTCTGTTTTCTGAACTTGGTAGTGGTTTCTTTATTTACTTATTTATTTCTTTATTCCTTACCGGTTCCCTCTCTCTTAACACATCGGGCATGTCTCTTGCTCTTGCTTGCCATGGTTGTCACCTCCACCACTTTTTAGTATGGTTAGATTCTTGTTTGCAAAGCCTCTCCTTTTTCATGTCACTATATGTCATGTCACGGTAGTTCTCTTTGAGTGTTGATATTGTACATAGCCGTCTTGGTTTTGTCTTTGGAAGTTCATCACTTAATTACTTACTTCTCTCAAAAATGGGATGTCATGGTTTTGTCTCTGTACTCTTTTTATTGTAATTATATGTCGTAATTTTTTGTATATAAGTGTATTTAAATGTATAGTTTGTTTGTATAGTTGGTTTTTAAATTGTAAAAATATATATATCTAACTTACAGCCCTGAAGAAGTCGAAGATTTCACTGGACGAAACGCGTTGGCTGATGTTTTTAAGAATATCAAATGACACAACAATAAAGGAAGAAACGCAATTGGATCGTGCCATGATTTGTGATTCTTAATTTGTGATATATTTAATTGCAACACAACATCTTTTTGTGTCCCATGTGGTGCAGCTTTGTTCTTTGCTTTGGTGTATCATATCTCCCCAGTGAGGGAGGCATCTTTGGGCAGAAGGTACATACAGAGGAGTGCACACAAGGATATTGTCTAATAACAAAATAGAATATGGATGATTAACGGTGAGGGTGCTGTGATAGTGCTTTAGGTTCACTGCCCATTTCGTTTGTCTTTTCTGTTAACTAATAATTAAATATTTAAAGATTTATTTAATACCCACCTTTTACCCCTTTGAAAGTAAAAACAACACACACAAAAATAAACAATTACACAAAATAAATATCAAATACTTACCATTAATTAAAAACTATATAATAATTAATTAAACACAAAATACTTACCACCCTTTATTCCTATAAACACCACAACACAAACCTTAAATTAATTACACAATTACCATAATTAACTACTAGATAATTAAGTACAATTTATTAACAACTAATTATTAATTCATCAATTATAAATAAATTACTTCCCACCCTTTACACCTATAATCACCACAACACACACCTAAAATTAATTACATAATTAGCATAATTAATTACCAATTAACTAATTAAAATTAATTACCAAATAATTATAAATTAATTAATAATAAATTACTTTACCCATTTAGCACTATAACATCTCAATTAAACAAATAAAAATAAATAAAAAATATTCAATAAGTTTTTTTATAATTAAATTACTTCCCACCCTATTCTCCTATAAACCCACAACCCGCAACGGAAATAAAAACGCAAAATTCAGATAAAAAAATATTAATAACTACTAAAAATAATCAATTAATTTTATATAAATAAATTACTTCCCACCATATTCCCCTATAAACCCACAACCCGCTACGGAACTAAAAACACAAAAATCAAATAAAAAATAATTAATAACTACTACAAATTTAACACATATATTAAAAATACAAACAAATCTTATACAAAAAAACAAACATCACATATATATAAAAAAATATACTAAAATACATAACATTAATAAAAAAATTATATTTTTAACAACTATATTTTTGCAAACGATATTTTACACTTCAATATTTTTAACATCGATATTACTTACCTAAATTCGATATTCTTGACCACAAGAATTTGTCTGTCGATATTTCTGACGCATGATATTTTTAACTCGATATTTGTGTACATCGATATTTTTGATTTGATATTCTGTCTCTGCACCCCAGTGGAGTCGTCTGAGGTGGGGTGTGATGTGGGTTCATAGGGGAAGGCTGAGGATGAGTCTGGCTGCGGCGTTCTGTATGGTCTGAAGTCTCTGTAGGAGGTGTGTGGCAATTCCTACATAGAGGGCATTGCTGTTGTCCTGTCAGCTGGAGATAAGGGCCTGTGTCATAATGCATCTCATAGGGATATCCACTTGAAGATCTTACATAGCATGTGCAGAGTGAGGAAGCAGGCGGAGGAGATTGATTTCATGATGAGCTTGTTGTCAATGATGATTCCGAGGTATCTGGCATGGTCAGAAGGAGTGGGTGCGGGTCCTAGGTCCGATGGCAACCAGGAGTCGTTTTATGTGTTGCTGCTGTTGCCAAAGATCAGTACTTTTGTATTGTCTATGTTCAGCTGCAGGCAGTTGTTCTTCATCCAGTCAGCTACGCTTGTCATGCATCAGTGGAAGTTGGTTCTGGTAGGGGTGGGGTCGTCAGTTAGTGAGAGGATGAGTTGGGTGTTGTCTCCATAGTAAAGTTTGTTGAGACCGTGGGATCTGACGATGTTGGCTAGCGGGGTCATATATGTGTTGAAGAGCGTGGGGCTGAGAGATTAGCCCTGGGGGACACCACAGGGGATCTCCTTGGGTTTAGAGGTGAAAGGTGGGAGGTAGATCCTCTGGGTTCTTTTGGTGAAGAAGGAAGTGATCCATCTGGGCCTGTCCCCTTGGATGCCGATGTGGTGGAGTATTTAGATCAGCATGTGGTGGGATACAGTGTTGAAGGCTGCTGAGAGGTCAAAGAGGATCAAACTGCTCTTTCGCCTCAGTTGAGGAGGGTTCGGATGTCATCAGTGGCTGCGATCAGGATGGTTTCGGTGCTGTGATTGCTGCAGGAGCTGGATTGGGAGGCGTTGAGTAGCTGGTTCTGCTCCAGGTGTGTCATGAGTTGATTGTTGATGATTTTTTCCAGTACCTCTGCTGGGAATGGGAGCTGGGAGACTGGCCGGTAGTTTTTGAGTTCGCTGGGGTCGTCGGAGGGTTTTTAAGTGGTGGTCTGACTTCAGCATGTTTCCAGGCATCTGGAAGTGTTGCGGTTGGGATAGAGGTATTGAGTAGGGTGGTGAGTTCCTTTGGTTTCCGAAGTTGAAGATGTGGTGCGGTCATGGGTCTGTGGGAGCTCCCGAGTGGATGGATTTCATGGTGGAAGTGGTGTCCTGGGTAGAGAGAATGTTCCACGTGGTCAGTGTGTGGTTTGTGTCAGTTACAGTTGTTGCATGTCTGTCGAGGAAGTCCGCAGGTGTGGGTTGGGGTTTGAAGTTTCTGAATATAGTTGAGATCTTGTTGTAGAAGAAGTGGGCGAGGTTGTCGCACAGCTCCTGTGAAGGTATTATGTTGAATTCCCTGGAAGCCAGGTTGGAGAATTCCTTAACAATGTTGAAAAGTTTCTTGGTGTTATTGGCTCTGTTTTCGATGTTTGCGGCAAGGGATAGCTTCTTTGTTGGCCTTAGCAGGCATGAGCATACCTTGTAGATAAGATCTACCTGCTGCCCACACTGTCTGTAGCGAGGATACTGATGTCTCATTAAGGTTGATGTAGGTTTTGAAGAGCTCTTTGGGCTTATTTTTCTCCTCAGGGAATTTTAATTTCATGACATTCAATCTCCATGTTTGAGTTTTATGGCATGTCAACTGGAGAACCAATTGGAGGCAAAGTGGTGCATGGTCTGAGATACTGCTGATGTTGATCCTACAAAAGGAGACATTTGACAGTATTAACAAGTTTAACAGGAAAAAGACAATCCTGGACTCTAAGCTTTGTGCAGAGGAGAGATAAGTGTATCCCTTTCCTGTGGGATGCAGGAGATGCCACAGATCAAGTAAAGAGTGATCTGACATGATGTCTTTGAGAATACCCATGTCATTATCCCCTCAGTGGGGTCAGATGTCAGTTTTGTCCAGGAATGGGTCTAGAACCACATTCCAGTCACCTTGGTGATAAGTTCATTTTTAGCCAAATTCCTATTTAGCTTATCAAGCTAGGTTCTTACAGCACCTGTTAGGGCATCAATCAATCAATCAATCAATCAAGGGTTTGTAAAGCACACTACTCACCCGTTAGGGTCTCAAGGTGCTGGGGGGTGTGCAGTTCCGTTGGGGTCATCTGAAGAGCCAGGTCTTGAGGTCTCTCCTGAAATGGAGCAACCTAGGGCTTTGCCGCAGGGGGAGTTTGTTCCAGGTCTTGGCTGCGAGGTAGGAGAAGGACTTTCCACCTGCTCTGTTCCTGTGGAAGCGTGGGATGGTGCCAGGGAGTGGTTGGCTGAACGGAGGTTTCTCTTGGGGGCATGGAAGTAGAGACGGTTGTTGAGGTATTGTGGTCCAACGTTGTGGAGGGCCTTGTACGCGTGCATGACCAGCTTGAAGGTGATCCTTCGTTCGACGGGGAGCCAGTGCAGATTGCGGAGGTGTTGGGTGATGTGGTTGTGCCTGGGGATGTCAAGAATTAGTCTGGCTGCGGCGTCCTGGATGGTCTAGAGTTTGGGGAGGGGTTTTTTGTTGATTCCGGCATAGAGTATGCAGAGGGTGTTGAAGCAGGCTGAGGAGACAGCGTTGGTCTGGTGGTTCATAGTGAGCGATGAGTCCAGTATGATGCCGAGGTTACACGCATGGTCTGTCGGGTGGGTGGGTTTCCAAGGGCAGGTGGGCCACCAGGTGTCGTCCCAAGCTGAGGGTGTGGAGCCGAGGATGAGAACTTCTGTTTTCTCTGAGCTGAGTTTCAGGCAGCTGTTCTTCATCCAGGTTGCAACAGCTTTCATCCCTTCTTGGAAGTTTTGCTTGGTGATGTTGGGTTCCTTGGTGAGGACGAGGATGAGCTGGGTGTCATTGGCGTGGGAGACGATGTTGAGCCTGTGGTTTCAGATGATGGTATCGAGGGGGCCATGTAGATGTTGAAGACGGTGGGGCTGAGGGAGGATACTTGGGGTACTCTGCATCTGGTCTCTGTCGATTCTGAGAGGTACAGTGGGAGTCTGACTCTCTGTGTTCTGCCTGTGAGGAATGAGTGTATTCAGTCTACGGGCTTTCCTCGGATGCCGGCGTCATGGAGTCTGGTGGCTAGTGTGCGGCGGGAGACAGTGTTGAAAGCTGCTGATAGGTCCAGGAGGATGAGGGCTGCCGTTTGGCCCTGGTCGAGGAGGGCGCGAATGTCGTCAGTGGCGACAAGGAGGGCAGTCTTGGTGCTGTTCTTGCAACGGAATCCGGATTGGGAGATGTCTAGGATGTTGTTGGCTTTGATGAAGTATGCTAGCTGGGTGTTGACAGCCTTTTTGATGACAATGGCTGCGAAAGGAAGCAGCAAGATGGGCCTGAAATTCTTGATGTCCGTTGGGTCTGCAGAGGGTTTCTTGAGGAGGGGGTTGACTTCGGCATGCTTCCAGACGTTGGGAAATGTGGCAGTCTTGAGTGAGCAGTTGATCGTTCGGCATAGCTCAGCTGTGATGGCTGTGGCGTCCCTGTGGAAGATGTGGGGCGGACAGGGGTCTGAGGATGCTCCGCAGTGTATGCTCTTCATGGTCTTTAAGGTGTCTTCTGTTGTGAGTGGGGTCCAGGTGAGTAGGGTCTGTTGGGTGGTGTCAGTGGGAGTTGAGGAGTTGCAGAGGTCTTGGTCATCGAAGTTGTTGTAAAGCGTCTTGATCTTGAGGTGAAAGAAGGAGCTGAGTCTGTTGCAGAGGTCTTGGGAGGGTGGGACGTCTGTTGTTTTGCTGTAAGGTTTGGTGAATTCCGGGTTGACGTAGAAGAGTTCCTTGGAGTTGTGGGCATTGAAGAGGATTCTGTCTTGGAGAAAGTTCTTCTTTGTGGCTTTGATGAGTTGGTGGTGTGCTGTGGTGACTGTTTTGTAGGCGGTGCGTGATTATGGTGTTTTGCTGTTTCTCCATGTCTTTTTGAGTTGTCGGCAGGAGAGCTTGGATTCTTGGAGTGCCATGGTAAACCAGCTTGCTTTCTTGTTGTGTCGCCCTGTAGCCTTCCGGAGCTGGGCGAGTGTGTCGGCACAGTCTGGCGTGGTAGGGGGTGGAGTGCTGGTGAGGGCGGATGTGAGGTATTCTGTGGCTTTGTTCCAACTTCTGCGTGGTAGTCGGCACGCGTCCTTGTGTGCGGTGGGTTTTCTAAAGGAGAAACGGATGCAGTGGTGGTCAGTCCAGAGCGGTTCCGTGGTGTGGCTGAAGAAGACGCTGTTTCCTCCTGAGAAGACGGGGTCGAGTGTGTGTCCTGCTATGTGAGTGGGGGCGGAGACAGGTTGCTTCAGTCCTATGTTGGTGAGGTTTTCTAGTAGGGCGATGGTATTGGAGTCATCGTGGTTGTCCAGGTGAAAGTTTAGGTCTCCGAGTAGTATGTAGTCTGTGGAGGCGAAGGCGTGGTGTGCGATGAGGAGGACCCAGAATTCTATGGCATGTCTGTGCAGGGAGCGTGTGTTGAGGAGAATGCAGTTCAGTGATTTGTGTGCGCTGGCGTCCGGTGGGCTGGGGGCTACAGCTGGGATCCAGCAGTGGGTGAAGGTGCAGTGGCAGTGTCGGCAGGAGATTGGGCCTTGGGTGTTGCTTGGTGTTGAGAGCTGGCAGTTGTTGCTGCATCTGGGGTTGAGAGCATGGAGGGTGCTGGGGTCGTACCGGTGGTGATTCGGGAGACCAGGGTCCCTGGCGCTGGTCATGGTCAGGTCGTGGACGGGTGCAAACGGGCTTGTCTCTGCAGCGTGGCCACGCAGCAGCCACCATTAAGTATGGGTCGGGGAGGGCTGTCAGCTGGGAGGCAGGAGCGGCACGCAGGGGGGAGGGGCCACAGGGGTAGCAGCGGCAGGGAGCGTGGGGAAAGGATCGGAGATAGAAGCAAAAAAGAGCAAATGCAAAACAGAAAGTGCAAACCAGAAGGACAAAACAGAAAGAGCAAAAAAGAAGGGCAAAACAGAAAGAGCAACAAGAAAAAAAGAACAAAACATAGGCCAGTCCCTCAACAGTGGAGCTGCGCGGGGGGAGAGCAGTGACACTGACCAGGAGGTCAGTGGTCTTGCTCTCCTTGTCGTGCAGCAGCCGCCAGTTAGTAGGGGTCGGGGAGGGCGGTCAGCTGGGAGGCTGGAGCGCCACATGGGGGGAGGGGCCGTGGGGGAAACAGCGGCAGGGAGCAAGGGAAAAGGATCGGAGATGGAAGCAAAAAAGAGCAAAGGCAAAACAGAAAGAGCAAAACAGAGAGAAAAACAGAAGGGCAAAACAGAAAGAGCCAAGCAGAAGGGCAAAACAGAAAGCGCAACAAGAGAAAGAGCAAAACAGAGCGAGTAAAAAGAAATAAACGGGCAAGAGATGGAAGCAAAAAAAAAGCAAAAGCAAAACAGAAAGAGCAAAAGAGAAGAGTAAAACAGAAAGAGCAACAAGAAAAAGAGCAAAACAGAGGAAGCAAATGGGAAAAACGGGCATAGAGAACAGAGCAGAATAGCAGAAGATCAGAGTGCTCTTCCACTAGACCACCAGGGATGAGGCGCAGGCAGGAGCCTGTGGGTGGAGGAGGGCCTCGAACACCTGCCTGGCAAGAAGCTCAGAGGGCAGTCCCTCAACCCAGGAGCTCCGCGGGGGAGAGCAGTAACATTGACCAGGAGATCTGAGACTAGGAGGCTGGAACAGCATTTCTGAATTTGCAAGCACTTCAAAGCTGCATAGTATACTATAACACCCATCCGTTAATGCTCTTTGACGCCTTGGAAATCTGGTATGAAGTCATAGATAGAGCTGAGGAAAATGATAATGTCTGTTATTTTCATCTTTGCAAAGATAAAGTGCCCTGCGTTTTCAATCCAAGTATTTTTTATATTTGAGCTGCAAGCCATTTATAAACAAGGATGTCTACTAGATGTTTCCTAGCAGTATAAGACGATTCTCGCATTTGACTGTCATTATAATCGGAGCCCAATGAAGAGATCACTCTGCTAACTCAATCCTACTTCAGTTTTGTTGATTCAGGACCTGAAAGGTGGGTTTCTTGTATAAGAGCTATATCGGTTTTTTAGATTTCCGATAAGTTAATGTCTCTTTTATTATAGTTGGTTAATTTATTTACATGAGCTACCATATTACCAGTTCCTTGATTCTGTGGTGTGCAATGATGGGAGGAGTCCCTGCGAACTCCCATTTAGGATGACAATCAGAAAATCGGGTAGTGTTCAAAAGGGCACAGTTACCTTGTTATAGACTGGTTGCGATTATAGTTTATGCAGTCCAGGACAGTTTCAGGTGTTGTAAGACAAGGGTGAGGATGTTGTGGAATGTAGAGGAATACAAACAGGGGTAGAATTAGCTTTATATAGGGCACTAAGGGCATCCTAAATGTGATCCTGTTACTGCAGCAGTGATTGTTTAAACAAATTAGAAGTGATCATGTGAAGCTTGGATAGTGGGCAAATGCTATAAGGTTCCGTAGCTTAATAAAGTGGCCCGTTCCAGCAGGAAGGACATTTACGGCTGCAATGGTGAGCGAGATGTATCTCTATCTGTGGTTAAGGTCATGAGTAACTTTATCACTACCTCTATCAGTCAATCAATCAATCAATCACAGAATTTGTAGAGCGCACTACTTACCCGCGAGGGTCTCAAGGCGCTGGGGAGAAAAAAGGGGGGGGGGGCTGCTACTGGTCGAACAACCAGGTCTTGAGTAGCCTCCTGCACCAGTGTTGTGACTCCCAAGCCACAGATTTTTTTGTTCCTATTGCTTTATGACTCATGTCCATAGTTATTCATAGTTGTGGACGATGAGTTCAACATGTTCCAGTGATTTTTCCAACTAAGCTGGGTCTGTAAACTCTCTTGTCTTGCCATTGGCTGTGACAACCTAGGCAGTCATTTCTAGTAGACCGTATCGGAGTTCTAGCTTTTTGAATAGTGGTGGAAGGGCCAAATATTTTTGTCATGTGAGGGGTGTTTCATAAGAGAAGTCAACTGATATAGTGGTTCTCTGTCCATTGGAGGTATATGGACCATTTTTGTTTGCTGTTTGAAGAATTGTTTTTGCCTGCTGGAATCGAGCAGCTGAGCTATAATCAGCATGGAAGAGTGTTGGACTCGTCCTTTCTTCAGGGTCATACACACACTTTTTGCCTTCTCCCTCCTGTTTTCTGAACCTGTTTTTGTTGGCTTTAGGACTCTGCACACTTTACCACTTCTAACCAGTACTAAAGTGCTTGTGCTCTCTCCTTAAAGCATGGTGAAATTGGCTTACACCCAATTGGCCTATTTAATTTACTTGTAAGTCCCGAGTAAAGTGGTACCTCATGTACCCAGGGCCTGTAAATTAAATGCTACTAGTGGGCCTGCAACACTGATTATGCCACCCACTTAAGTAGCCCTTTAAATATGCCTCAGGCCTGCCATTGCAGCCTGTGGGTTCGGATTTAAACCGCCATTTTAATCTGGCAAAATAAACCTTTTGCCAGGCCCAAACTTTCCTATATAATACATGTAAGTCACCCCTAGTATAGGTCCTGAACAGTCCAGTGGGCAGGGTGCAGTGTATTTAAAAAGTTGGATATGTACTTTTAATTCTTACATGTCCTAGTAGTGAAAACCTCCTAAATTAGTTTTTCACTACTGCAACGCCTATCTCTCCCATAGGAAAACTTGGGGTTACCTTATTACTAAAAATTAGTGATAATTGGAGCAGGTAGACAAGTCGAATTTGGTGTCTAAAGAACTGTAATTAAATGCCCTCTTTAATGGGAAATAGGGTTTTTTGTCACAATTCTGAAAATGCCACTTTTAGGAAGTTGCCATTTTCTTATCCTAACCATTTGGTGCCTGCAGCCTGATCCTGGGTCATATGACTAGGTGTAGCTGGCAGTTGATCTTTGTCTATTGCTCCCACACAGTGGGACAAAGGGAAGATAGGTGTTGGCAGGATGGGCCACTCTGAGTTAACAAGGGGGATTAGCTATCACCCACCTCACTTGCACATCACAAAGGCCCTCCCAGTGCACTCTCACAAAAGGTTTGACACCAGTCTTTTGTGACACCAGACAGGCTTGGGCCAGGACACAGAGGAAGGGGACGTCTGACACCTCAGGAGAAGGGAAACGTTTAGAAGATTCCTCTACTTCAAAGTGGAACACCAGGTATAAATATTGGACCATTAGATCCAACGCTACAGTACACTTCTGTAGCTGCGGACTCTGCCAGGAGAAGGACTACTGTGCCGTTGAAAGTAATGCCACTCTTCTTGGCTGCTGCCCAGAAGGACTGCTGCCCTACTATGCTGACCTGCTACCCTCTTGCCTGAGTCAGAAGGACTGGACCTGCATCTCTGAACGCAGACCCCAGAGTGACTCTAAGGCAGGCTTCCCCAACGAGTAGCTCGTGAGCTGCTGGTAACTCTCTAGCTACCAGTAAGTATCTTTCCAGTGTGCAAACCAGACTAGTAAAGTAGATATTTTTGCTTGGTTCAATTAATATATGTATCACAAAATTGAAAAAAAATTGTTTGAAACAAAAATATGTGCATTTTGAGAACTCAACACAAATGGCTGAATTCCCAAAATATAGCTGATATTCGCAGGATAAATCATGCGGCATTAAGAACACGTATTACTAACGTTTTTAACTATGCTGCCAGGGGCATTGCAGCTATGGCTCTTATGCCCTCATCTTGTTGACAAAGCCATTTTCGCAGTAGTGCTGGCAAGTTTGCCTGATCCTCTGAAGTAGTCACTGCTGGTCATCTTGTCTGACATAATCGCAAATACAGCTCTAATACTACTAATAGTAAAATTACATAACATAAGATAATATCATATAACATATCAATACTAAAACACAGTACAAAAATCAAAATCAACACTCTAGTGAAAAACACTACAATTACTACAATTTCTACAACTAAGGGGCATATTCTCAAGGACTTATCGCCGAGTTAGTGGCACTTTATCGCAGCCAAAGTGGCGATAGATTTATCGCCCTATTCACCAGCTGGTGCTAACAGCCTATATCGCCAGTTATCCTGCGATAGCAGCCGCAAAAAACATCGCCACGGATGACACCGGCAACTAACGCTAATGAGATGCAGAGTAGGCTTTCCTGTGCAAAAAGCCGCGATAACACCACTTCGCAATATTCCCACCGACCAGCCAGATCGACGATAAGATCCCAAAACAGGCGATAAGGCGCGTTAGCAGCAGGGATTTAACACCTGCTCTTACCTGGTGTTAAGTCGGACGACAACCTGC
This sequence comes from Calotriton arnoldi, assembly GCA_963921515.1. Lineage (NCBI taxonomy): Eukaryota > Metazoa > Chordata > Amphibia > Caudata > Salamandridae > Calotriton > Calotriton arnoldi. The sequence goes on along the minus strand of CAWUFW010001485.1, from coordinate 1,380,659 downwards.
ACCATAAAAGGGAGCCCAGCCCAGAGCCACACCTGAAGAACAACAGATGGCATGGAGCTACTGATCATGCAGGTCGGAGCCCCAAGAGGGCCACAACACCCACCGCCACCACCCCCAGGCCCGCCACCCCCGGACTGCCACAGAGGCAGCGCAGACAAAGACAGTGGACCTTCAGAAAATGCACCAGCCTCACAGACTTAACACCAGAGGATGTCATTGCCCACTACAGGCTCAAAAGGACAACCATCCTCCGCATCCTCACCCACATTGCCCACAGGCTGACGGTTCCAACACAGCGGACAACCAACATCCCTCCACAGACAAAGCTGCTGGCTGTGCTGCATCTGTTGGCCTCTGGGACCTTCCAGCCAACAACTGCCAGAGTCGGAGGAGTCTCACAGCCAGCCCTATCCAAGTTCCTCACAACTGTCTTGGATGCCATCATCAGCTTGATACCCTGCTCAGCTCTTCAGGTGCCACTAACTCAGTGCACCACAACTCATGGACCCTTCCTGATTGATTCTTGTGCTGTGGACAGCTCACGCAACAATGTCACCTCAGGCAGTGGGGAAGACCGGGGACGATGATGAGGAAGATGAGGCAGGTGTAACACACCCCACTGCAGCTGCTTCAGGAATATCCCGAAGGGACACAATCCTAGACAATTTCTTCACATGAGCACGCTCAGCTCTGGTGCCCCTACCTCAGTGCACTGCAACTCACGGACCCTTCTGATTGAATATTGGGTGACCTCTGTACTTGCTCCGGCTGCCACCATGATGCTACGCAGTTTGAATTATTTTGTTTGTGTTTTTCGGTGCTTTTATGGTGCATTTTCCCACATGACGCGTGGGAATTGCAGGCCTGTCGCTGGTTATCGCTGATTTTTTTATCGCGGTTGGCCACATCGCAACTTTTTTCGCGTTCGCGTTTTTTTGCCGTCACAGTAATTTTATTGCGGTCATTTGACGCGTTAGCGTGAGACTATCGCATGGTACCGCCGTGTTGAGAATACAACGTTAACACAGCGTTATTTTCCCGTGATAGACTGCGATGTGCAAAGTTGCGTTAAGCTAATTTTGCGGTAATTATCACACGTTCTTGAGAATATCCCACCAAATGTACTAAAAATCCACAAACAACACTATAACTAACCTCTAGAACTCCATCCACATCCCCTACCCTCAAAATCCCCCCAAAACCTTTTAAAATGACTACCCTGTTCCGACGAACAGCAGCTCCTTCCTGTGACCTGAATCCTGGAAAATAGACTAAAAATATGAGAAACAGACTACAAAATAGAAGGTAGTGGTAAGAAAAATGGCCACTAATTAAAACTAAAAAAAACTATCCCCCCATATAAATAAATGGAAAAATAAGTCAAAAATATTTTACATTTTTTTCAAAATTGTATAAAACTATTAAACCTGTAAAACATGCTAAAAAGTGTTGTTCAAATATGTAAATACATTGTAAAGTATAGATTTATTAATAGTATAAAAAGTATACAATTATTTAATATATACTGAAAAAACTTATGCAAAAATTATGTGTAGAATATGTATATGAAACAACCACATTAATGTTAAAAACACGTTAAACACTTGGTAAAAAACTGTCAAATGCAAAACATACAATTCTATTCAAGTATGATTTGGACTGTATATTTAATTAAAAAAATTATATAACTATATAATAACAAATTTAAAAATATGCATTTAATAAAGCTTGCAAAAATAATGGAAAATTGAAAAATGTGCTACATATCTTTACTCTATGAAAATGTGTAAATAATAATGTTTTGTAATACAAATATACAACCAACTACTATTTTAATTATCTTTCAATAACATCAGCATTACTAATTAAATAACATACGCTACTCCTACTAAATAGATCCACATTTTAACAAATCAATGTAACACTAAAAGGATTAAATAAAATATTCCCACTCCAAAGAAACCAAATGTTGGGAACTAAATTGGCAGGGTATGCCCAGTCGTGGGTCCCTTGCTCACGTTGCCACTGGATTCAAGCTAGCCTGGCTGATGAGGGCTGTTAGCCCGAAACCGGTCCCAGGATCCGTGTTTCCGATCCAGGGAAGACATGGCTTGGCAGTTCGGACTGGACTGTTCCCATGAGGCACAGGGTCAAGACTGATTTGCATATAGCTATGTCTGAACTGGGGTGGCGAAGTGAGCTAAAGAACCATAATAGATTCAACCCAGATCTGTGACTGGGGATGAGTGTCTGAAAAGATTCAGCGCTCCGTCCATCATCTCCTTATGTTTACTTTGTTTCCACTAAGAGCATGACATTTACTATTCCTACACCAATCTAAACCATTTTGGGTGAAGTTATTGGACACTAAAGATGCAACATTTACTATTTCCACTCTAATCTAAACTATTTTGGAAAAGATGTTAGACAATAAAGAGGTGGCATTTAGTCTTCCAACTTCAATCTAAACCATTTTGGGGAAGGTGCTGGACACTTAAAAGGGGACATTTCCCATTCCCACTCCAATCTAAACCATTTTGGGGAAAGTATTGGGTAATAAGGGGGTGACATTTACTATTTCCACTCCAATATAAACCAATTTTGGGAGAGTGTTGGAAACAAAATGGGAAACATTTGCTATTCTCACTCCAATCGAAACCATATTTGGGGAAGGCGTCGAGCACTAAAGGGGCAACATTTACTATTCTCACTCCAATCTAAACAATTTTGGGGAAGGTTTTGGACACTAAAGAGGTGACATTTACTATTCCAACTGCAATCTAAACCATTTTGGGGCAGGTGTTGTACACTAAAGTGGTGACATTTACAGTTCCCACTCCAGTCTAAACCAATGTGGTAAAGGTGTTGAACACTAAAGGGCCAACATTCACTATTCCCACACAAATCTAAACCATTTTAGAGAAGGTGCTGGACGCTAAGACGTTTATATACACAATCAACACTCTATAGTCACACATAATATTTTTATGTATAAATTAAAATAAAAAGTACTTAGAAGATACAATAACCCAATCTAAAAGTCTATACATTTAAAATGAAACATTAACTTACAAAATAATATGTTCATCACTATTTAAAAATAGCATATTTCCATTGGTATACATTATTATTTCCAGCTTTTGAAAGATAACATAAACAAATAAATACGTAATCCAAATGTAAAAATCATTGAACATATAAAAAGTTAAATAAAATACATAATTAATATGAATGATAATACATTTAAATTAATAAATATTAGAATGTATACTCCCAACAACAGAACTTATTTCAACATTATAAATAACATATTAACATTTAAATAAACCTATAACATATACACATACAATTATATCTCAATTAATAGCTCTAAATACATATTTATTATCTTTTCATAATTGAATTATACATAATGAGTCTTTTTTTAAATTAATTTTTAAAAAAATTATTAACTCACCAACTTATTAACAATGACAGTATAATTTTCATCATTTGAAAAAAATAAATATAAAGTATAAAGTTTATGACAAGAATAATGTCATAAGAATGAATTTATTAAATTAAAAGAGGTAATAAAAGTAAACATTTTTACATTAATCAATTTAAATGTAACAAATCATATTTTTACCCACAATTTATATAATTAAAATATTTATTTTAATATTTATAATAGAATTTCATGTTTTTCGAATGAATGTAAATTATCAATACAGCAACAATATTTATAAAATATGTTTAATAAAAATAATAATTTTAAATAATACATTTCTCAATTTTACTATATTAATTTGCATATGATTAAGAAAGTAAACATTACATTTAAATGAAAATATTCACATTATAAAAATCTCCCAACACTTACCCCCTAAAATCCCAACATCCCGCTACTGACTGAACAAATATATATATACATTCATTTTGCACATTAATACAACTGAAAATAAACATTTCAAGATTTTAATAACGAATAAATTATCTTACTAAACACACAAATGAAGGGGGCGGGCTTGGCCGCCGAGCTAAATGACCGTGCTGCGGTGAAGCTTCCGACACCGATGGCCTGAATCCGCCTAAATATCCATGCATTGATCCGTCCCGAACCCCAGGAGTGCAGCGGAGTGGTATTTAAGTACACGCTGTGGCTCTGGAACGACGAAGTCACAGGCGCAACAAGTTTGTGGCAAAGAAGAACAGCGCGCCGATTGGGCCGGTGAATCCTCAGGCTCAAGTTTGCATCTTGACAACCAGGACTTCCAGGAGGGGCGGCTGCTGCTCTCTGGCTTTGACGGTGCCCTAGGGGGGTGCGGCGACGTTGCGGAGCCGATTCCCCGGCGGCTACCGGGAGACGGACAGTGCTCCCTTCGACCCCCTCTCCCCCCACCCCCTCGTGCTGAGTGGTTTACGGCTGCATCTTGGGAGATACCAGCGACAGATGGATGTCGGTGACGCAGCTGATATCTGTCCCGACTAGTCTGGCGCCCAAGGCGACATCCGGCGGCTGGGTGAGTGTGGCCCTCGGGCGTGGAGGGGCAGTGGTGAGAGGGGTAAAGCCTGCGCCTGAAGAGACGGGCCCCGAGGAGAAGATCCTGGCAGTGCAAGGGAGCAGTGTATGGCCCCAGTGGTAAAGGGGTTTGGAGCTGCAGGGAGGTGACAGGCGTAAGGCACATTGGAACACAACGGAGTGGACGGGAGAAGTCCCAAGGGCAAGACGTCTCAGTAGCGGCCCCAAAGAGCAGATATAGACCGCAAACTGTACTTTAAGTCCGCGCCCAAACGCATAGCTGGGACAGTGAGCGGGTATTACACCTTGGACCGTGAGATGGGTAAACTACATATTTTTCCAACTGGTGGTGGAGATCTGGAACTGAGGCGCAATTGGAACACGCTGGGACGAGTGATTATCTGCTGGTGGCCCTAACAAAACTACAGGCTGGGGCCTTTCCGAGTGGCCTCACTTGGAGTGGCGCGTAAAGCATACCCCGGCACCAGGAACGAAGCAACATAGTGAGTCACTCCTCTTTGGGCTCTGTGCCATGTCTGGGACAAAGGGGCAAAGAAGCACACTCCCGACAAATCTCGATAAATACACCACCAAAAAGCAGGTGAGATGGAGGGAGCGAATAAAGGGGAGGCAGAAAAGACATCAAGTGCGTCTAAGGACAAGCCGACGCTGGTAGATGTTATGGCGGCCATAGCTGGGGTGCGTACCTCACTAGAACACAGAATGGACACTATGGGGTCGATTCCGATTCGGGCCGGAAAAAGCACCGACCGACTCGGATCCGGAAAAAATACCAACCGACACGTACCCGTGGCGCACGACACGCCAAGTACGATGCAAGGCGCGAAAAATCCGACCGACACGTACCGAAACAAAGTCGACCGACCGAGCCGCACGGAAAGCAGCAATCCGGCCGGAAAAACACGCGAATCCAACCGACCGACACGCACCCGGAACAAATCCGACCGAAACGTACACGCGAACTCCAAACCGCAAAGTACGATGCAAGGCGCGAAAACCACGAGTGAGTCGGACGGAGGACAAGCCGTACGACCGACACGCATACAAAACCGAGCCGAAGCAACACAATACACCGCGACCGACGCGTACGCAGCATAGAAAACTGCACAAACACAGCGTGAACGAAACGGAGAACACCGTACGAGACCAATGCAGGGTCCGACTCGGTCACAAGAACGTTTCCAACATACACAAACAGCACAAAGGAAAAATCACCCAAAAAAGGCCAAACAAACAATTACCAAGCCAATAAATACTGGGGGTGGGGACAGAGAACAAAGACACACCCACAACTCCACCTATATAAAGGACACAAATCACTACCATGAGCCTTTGCAAATGCCATTCCACTGCCAGCACCCAAGAGAAAGCAACCACACACCCTCACACAAGCCACACACCATCAGCACACCAACAAATACCTACCTCACATACACCCAGCAAAACACACACTCACACACCCTCACCTGCACACCAACACACACATCACCCACCATCACCACCCATCACCATGCCCCCCAAGAAGAATCCCAAGTTCCTAGATAGTGAATTGGAAGTCATGGTAGACGAGATCCTCAGGGTGGAGCCACAGCTGTTTGGCACACTGGTCCAACAGACCCCCATGTCGCAGAAAACCAAGATGTGGGAGAGGATCATCAACAGGGTGAACGCCCAATCACCATGTCGGCGCACAAAGACCGACATCCAGAACAGGTGGTATGACGTGCGCAGGAGGTACGCGTTGTACCCCTGTGCGCGTTGAACTGCAATGGACCGATCGGTGCCTCCGGCCGGCCCATTGCATTCAATGTGTGCGGGTACGCGTTGTACCCCTGTGCGCGTTGTACCGCAATGGACCGATCGGTGCCTCCGGCCGGCCCATTGCATTCAATGTGTGCGGGTACGCGTTGTACCCCTGTGCGCGTTGTACCGCAATGGACCGATCGGTGCCTCCGGCCGGCCCATTGCTTTCAATGTGTGCGGGTACGCGTTGTACCCCTGTGCGCGTTGAACTGCAATGGACCGATCGGTGCCTCCGGCCGGCCCATTGCTTTCAATGTGTGCGGGTACGCGTTGTACCCCTGTGCGCGTTGTACCGCAATGGACCGATCGGTGCCTCCGGCCGGCCCATTGCTTTCAATGTGTGCGGGTACGCGTTGTACCCCTGTACGCGTTGTACCGCAATGGACCGATCGGTGCGCACCCATTGACAATGGGCTTGCCTGGCAACGGACGCGTTTTCGAATTTCGAACGAGTCGGTTGCTGGAAAATCAGTTGGTCACCCACAACAATGTTGCAAAATCATGTATGTCATGAAGTTGAAGATTTGAAGGATGCTGTGGGCTTGTTTTGGTGCTGCTATTCCATGGATTGGCCAGATTCAGAAGATGCAAACGACTTGGACCTATCACTTTGGACACAAGGGACAGTATCTGCCTCTACCAGCACATATATATTGCTGGCTGTTCCCCTGAGAGCTCACTTGCCTGCACTACATGCTCCAGGACGACATCTGCCACTGCACTGCTGCTATCTCTGCCCCTCTGGACCCTGCAATGGCACGTACTGTGGAGAGAGCCCCAGCCTTCAGCCTTGAAGAGAACCAGGCCCTGCTGGACAGCCTACTTCCACAGTACAGCAAGCTGTATGGGACACCAGGGGAGCAGGTGAATGTTCTGTGCACTGCCTTTCTGAATGTGCATTTTGTGTGACTAGCAAGGCTGGAAGTCTGCACGCCACTGGCTAGCAGGCTCACTGAGTAGTTGTCACCCCCATAGTGTGTAGTGACTTGCACTGGACAGGTATGGTGCAGTGACAGTGCATTTGAACATGGTTTTACTTCCCATGCAATGATACCATGTAGTGACGTCTGGCAAACTGTCCATGGTCAGCTTTGCACTGCCTGTGTACATCATGTGCCCCTGTGATTGAGACATGTATATACAACTGTGTCATGCACGGATATGTTGCATGTGTGGTAATGGCCTTTTCACTTTGTCATCCTGACAGGTTAATGCCCATCGGAAGCAGGAAATCTGGAAGGACATCGTCCGGGCTGTCTGGTCCGTGGGGGTCTACAAGCGCCGGATCCGCAACTGCCAGAAGAGGTGGCAGGACCTTCGGGGCTGGACCCGGAGGATTGCACGGGTCCAGCTGAAGCTGTCGCCTCCTCGCAGGAGGGGCGGAACACGGACCCTGACCCCCACATGCTCCAGATCCTGGCGGTGGTCTTTCCAGACCTGGATGGGCAGCTGAAGGCCAGACAGCAGCAAGGAGGGGTGAGTCAAAGACTGCACTGTGAACTCTGTATTACATGCTTTGTGCCCTCCTCTGGCCTGGTTCAACTGCCACAGTGCAGCAGTCATGTTGTCCAGGAGCCATGTCCCTCTATTGTGCACTGCCCACTGCTCATCTGATACCCAGGTGTGGCCCTTACATTCAGGGAATTGTGTCACTTGGGACTGTGTCCTTGCAGTTTGCTTCACTAAAGGTGGGGGACAGCATCTGTTTCCCTAACTCTGTTGTGGGCATCATGGGTGGGTCCATTGTTCACACAATGCCTGGGTTTGGACCTGTGATCTGCGTGTTGCTTTGATATGCGGTCCACTTGCTGAGCTGAGCCACCACATGTGCCTGGGGTATGTGGCACACGCCCATGCAGCGGGTGGGAACAATGTTTGTGCCCCAGGAGTGTGCAGATTACGTGTGTCACACATACATAGCCAGCTATCCACTGTCCAGGGCACATCCCTCATTCATGTGGAGCAGGACAGTCATGCCTACTCCAGGCCATGCAATGCACTCTGTACTCCCACTCCCGTGTATCAGCTGACACATTGTGCACAGTGATTTGACCCCTCCGGTGTCTGCCTCTGTGTCAGTGTGCTGTGGATTAGTTGCCAGGACTGCTGGGGTGTTTCTTGGTAGGGGCTCAGCATGCCCCTGGAGATGTGACCATAGGAGACGATACTTGTGTGTCACATAGGTGTTTGATCAGCTGCCCGTGCAGACTGGGGTATGCGAATGTGATGTTCAGGCAGCTGTTCCCCATTCACAGCAAATTGTGAGGGGCTCAGGTTCAGAGGGTAGTGTCACAGGTCTCCCATATGTCCAATAGGTGTGACCTGGACAGATGAGGGTTGAGATGATGTGTTGTGTGGGGATGTACATGTGCACTTGTGCAGCTCCAGGACTTGCATTCCCCATGACCTACTATTGTGACACAGTGCATAGTGTTGTTGTCTGGCTGCCAAGTCATACATCACTGAGACAGTGATGTATGACTTAGCAGTCATGCCTCTGCCATGGCATGTGTCAACTTATTTGTGGTCCTGCAGGGGAGTGACATGTGCTACATGCACACCATAGTGGCGCTGGCTATCAGGACATGGGTGCATCATGGTGTCTGTCGCTGGTATGCATCACATGCATTTCCTATTTGACTCTGGGCATCCCTTTCATCCGGAAACCTGTACTGACTCAGTGGCAAGAGCTGTGATGTGTCCACACCGTGTCCTCTGCACTGTCCAACTACTGTGTACTTGGTGCATGTGTCCACACTGGGGTGTTGCAATCCAACAGACACCAGACAGATGGGTGCAAGGCCATGTGGGATGTGAGTGCCATGCTTGGCATCAGACTGACAATTGGCTTCTCCTGTTCAGTTAGGGCACTTTTAGCAATGTACAACTAATGATGCCAGGGCTTGCTCTGTGATGTGCTGTGCTCACAGTGGTGTGTGCGTTTGGTGCAGGTGACTGATGTCTGTCTGTTTCCCCATTGTTTGCAGATACATCCACGGCCATGGAAGGGGACAGCTCCACGGACCAGGAGGAGCCAGAGAGCCAGACTGGGTCAGCAGCCGAGGAGTGGTCGGAGGGACCCAGTGGCACGGAGGGCGAGGGAGCCACACCGAGGAATCCTCAGCACCATCCACCTCAGCTGAGGACCAGAGCAACTCGGGGATGACTCCCTTGTGGAGGCGGGTGTCAGCAGCCACCACACCCCAGCTAGTGTTGCTGTCCCCGCCACCACCAGCACCACCACCGCCCTCCCATCGGCTCCCATTCCCAAGGTCTGTGGAGGCTCCCATGTTCGGGAGCGTGTCTCCTTTGGCCCAGGCACCGCACCCCCTGCCCCTGTGTCCCCTGCTGCCCTGAGTGAGGAGTCTGTGTACCTCCTTCGCCAGCTCCATGTAGGGCAGACAGCCATGCTGAGTGTCCTCCATGCGCACACCGCACTGTTGACTCAGCTGGTGTCGTTCATGGAGGGCATCTCATCGGGCATGTCTGACCTACAGAGGGGCAACAGGTCCATGGACTCCTCCCTGACGGCAGCAGTGTCCCTCCTCAGACAGTCCCTCACCCCTCCTGCCTCTGCTCCATCCACACTCCCCAGCACCTTGCCCGTCCCAAGCACACACACACCGGCACAGGCACACACCAGCACACACACATCCAGCACACAGACACACACGCCACAAACTAAACGCACACGCACGCACAGTCAGGGGACTGAAACCAGACTCACAGGGGATGGGGCCCTGGTACACACACACGCATCCACGGGCACTGCACAGTCCTCAGTTGCCTCTCCCTCCAAAGCACCCTCCCTTGCCTCACCTGCAACCCTAAAGACCCAGAGCCTCTTCCTCAGTGACCTCGGCCTCTTCCCCTCCGATCCAGCTGCCCCAGCATCCAGGGGGAAGAGGAAGCCCCCACACGGAGCAGAGTGCCCCTCGCCCCCGGACACCCTCCCCCAGGCGCAGACAGACTGAGGCCCCCACCCGCAAGTCCCCCGGAGTGGTAAGAGCAAGACCCCGCCACCGCCCTGCAGCTCAAGCACCAGGTCACCTTCCTCCATCCCTTAGGCCCCCACTCCACAGGTGCCCCCACCACACCCTGCCCCAGGTTCCCCACCCACAGATATACCATCCCCAAGAGGCTCCGGCCTTCTCCCCCTGCCACTTGCTCTCCCGGCACCACACCCCCGCTGCACTTGTCTGTGCCACTGATGTGGTGAGGGTGTCCTCCCCCTCTGTCCAGCCCACCTTGCCTGTTCCCCATTCTCCTCCCCTGGTGGTAGGCACTGCAGTGGAGTCCACTACCACCCTGTCTGACTTGGGCACTGCAGTGGCGGACCTGTCCACTCCATCTGCAGGGTCCACTGCAGTCGTGCCAGCACCCACAACATCTGAGCCATGCCCCCAGTTGTGCCGGCACACACCATGTCAGACACCTCCACTGCAGTTGTCAGTGGCTCTCCAGCACCCACCACCCCTTCCCTGCTTCCTCCTGGTGAGCCCTGATCCTGCCCCTGCGGTGCCTGGCCTACCCCCCGGTTGCCCCTCCTAGTGGATTGTCCCTGGTTTTGTGCAGGCATGTGTAGGGTGGCATCTGCCACTGTCACCCACTTGTGACTTTGTTGATGGACTGGCCATTGGCCTTTGTTTATGTTCTACCGGACTTCTACTTTTAATGCCACATATGCTGAATAAAGCAACTTTCTGTTCTCTAGTGCTTTTGCTTCTGATGTACATGATGTTGATGATGCTAACAATGCCCTTGCTGCAGTGATGGTGATATTTGGTCTCATGATAATGAAGTGTTACTGTGCAGGAACCCATGTGGTCCAGGGGTATGTGTCCTATCCTGTGGTGTATCCATGTCATCCAAAGCAGCATCTGAGGGTGTCATGTGTTCAGTATTTGGCAATGAGATTTCCTACTTAGATTGGCAACTTCACATCTGTGGCTTCCACCCCTGCACATCTGTTGTGCCTGCGATTGTTCTATTCGTCTACTTCCCTGACCGTGTGGCCATCTCCAGTGAACATGCAGGTTTGGGCATCAATGGGGAAGGACTCATCTGTGTTGTCAGTGCAACATTGCTATACAAGTGTGTTGGATCTGTGCTGATGATTCCGTTGGCACTTCCATGACCAGGCTGATGGGACGGGAGCCCTCATTTGGTGCTAATTGTTGATTGTGTGTCCCATTGCTGCCATGGTATGGTATCTGTTCGCCTCACGTCTGCAGTCTCCACAGGGTATCTGCATGTGTGTGCCCATTGGTGCAAATATGTGGGTCTGCATTCGGATGGTCACTTCTGTCATTGTGTCATTGATGATTGTTGACGGTGTCAGCCCCCATGGGTGTTGTTTGTCTGCACATGGCCAAAGTTATGTCTTATTTGCACTGCAGGATTTGGCTCCCCCAATTTATGTTGCAATGGGACACATACACTATTTTGCCACTGATGTGTTTGTTGTTCTGTGACCAGGAATCATCCATGCAGTTTGGCAGTTGCACCTCTTACTTTGTCAACACTTGCCTTTTGGTCACTGTGATGATGGGGGTTTGGACCCCATTGCCACAATGTTCAAAATGTGCTGCAGCTATGGACCCCACACTTGCCTTTTGGTCACTGTGATGATGGGGGTTTGGACCCCATTGCCACAATGTTCAAAATGTGCTGCAGCTATGGGCCCCACACTTGCCTTTTGGTCACTGTGATGATGGGGGTTTGAACCCCATTGCCACAATGGTCATGGCCTGCTTGCGTTGTGTGTGCCACACACATATTTGTGTGGCACATGTGCTAGGGGTCACATTGTATGTTAGAAGTCATGTTCGGTGTTGTAGGCATTTGACACAGTCTACACACGCTTGTCATGGTGTTGGGGGATGTCTTCTTCTTGCATTCCCTAGGTTGTGGTGTGCTGGTTGTGTCATGCATTGTCCATCCTATGGGTGGGGGTGGTAGTGGTGGTAAGCATCCTGCCCCCTGGCTAAGGGTGGTAGTAGTGGTAGGCATCCTGCCCCCTGGGTGAGGGTGGTAGTAGTGGTAGGCATCCTGCCCCCCTGGGTGAGGGTGGTAGTAGTGGTAAGCATCCTGCCCCCTGGCTAAGGGTGGTAGTAGTGGTAGGCATCCTGCCCCCTGGGTGAGGGTGGTAGTAGTGGTAGGCATCCTGCCCCCCTGGGTGAGGGTGGTACTAGTGGTAGGCATCCTGCCCCCCTGGGTGAGGGTGGTAGTAGTGGTGGGCATCCTGCCCCCTGGGTGAGGGTGGTAGTAGTGGTAGGCATCCAGCCCCCCTGGGTGAGGGTGGTAGTAGTGGTAGGCATCCTGCCCCCTGGGTGAGGGTGGTAGTAGTGGTAGGCATCCTGCCCCCCTGGCTAAGGGTGGTAGTAGTGGTAGGCATCCTGCCCCCCTGGGTGAGGGTGGTAGTAGTGGTGGGCATCCTGCCCCCTGGGTGAGGGTGGTAGTAGTGGTAGGCATCCAGCCCCCCTGGGTGAGGGTGGTAGTAGTGGTAGGCATCCTGCCCCCCTGGGTGAGGGTGGTAGTAGTGGTAGGCATCCTGCCCCCCTGGGTGAGGGTGGTACTAGTGGTAGGCATCCTGCCCCCCTGGGTGAGGGTGGTAGTAGTGGTGGGCATCCTGCCCCCTGGGTGAGGGTGGTAGTAGTGGTAGGCATCCTGCCCCCTGGGTGAGGGTGGAAGTAGTGGTAAGCATCCTGCCCCCTGGCTAAGGGTGGTAGTAGTGGTAAGCATCCTGCCCCCTGGCTAAGGGTGGTAGTAGTGGTAGGCATCCTGCCCCCCTGGGTGAGGGTGGTAGTAGTGGTAGGCATCCTGCCCCCCTGGGTGAGGGTGGTAGTAGTGGTAGGCATCCTGCCCCCCTGGGTGAGGGTGGTAGTAGTGGTGGGCATCCTGCCCCCTGGGTGAGGGTGGTAGTAGTGGTAGGCATCCAGCCCCCCTGGGTGAGGGTGGTAGTAGTGGTAGGCATCCTGCCCCCTGGGTGAGGGTGGTAGTAGTGGTAGGCATCCTGCCCCCTGGGTGAGGGTGGTAGTAGTGGTAGGCATCCTGCCCCCCTGGGTGAGGGTGGTAGTAGTGGTAAGCATCCTGCCCCCTGGCTAAGGGTGGTAGTAGTGGTAGGCATCCTGCCCCCCTGGGTGAGGGTGGTACTAGTGGTAGGCATCCTGCCCCCTTGGGTGAGGGTGGTACTAGTGGTAGGCATCCTGCCCCCTGGGTGAGGGTGGTAGTAGTGGTGGGCATCCTGCCCCCTGGGTGAGGGTGGTAGTAGTGGTAGGCATCCAGCCCCCCTGGGTGAGGGTGGTAGTAGTGGTAGGCATCCTGTCCCCCTGGGTGAGGGTGGTAGTAGTGGTGGGCATCCTGCCCCCTGGGTGAGGGTGGTAGTAGTGGTAGGCATCCTGCCCCCTGGGTGAGGGTGGTAGTAGTGGTGGGCATCCTGCCCCCTGGGTGAGGGTGGTAGTAGTGGTAGGCATCCTGCCCCCTGGCTGAGGGTGGTAGTAGTGGTAAGCATCCTGCCCCCTGGCTAAGGGTGGTAGTAATGGTAGGCATCCTGCCCCCCTGGGTGAGGGTGGTAGTAGTGGTAAGCATCCTGCCCCCTGGCTAAGGGTGGTAGTAGTGGTAAGCATCCTGCCCCCTGGCTAAGGGTGGTAGTAGTGGTAGGCATCCTGCCCCCTGGGTGAGGGTGGTAGTAGTGGTAGGCATCCTGCCCCCTGGGTGAGGGTGGTAGTAGTGGTAGGCATCCTGCCCCCCTGGGTGAGGGTGGTAGTAGTGGTGGGCATCCTGCCCCCTGGGTGAGGGTGGTAGTAGTGGTAGGCATCCTGCCCCCTGGGTGAGGGTGGTAGTAGTGGTAGGCATCCTGCCCCCCTGGGTGAGGGTGGTAGTAGTGGTAGGCATCCTGCCCCCCTGGGTGAGGGTGGTAGTAGTGGTAAGCATCCTGCCCCCTGGCTAAGGGTGGTAGTAGTGGTAGGCATCCTGCCCCCTGGGTGAGGGTGGTACTAGTGGTAGGCATCCTGCCCCCCTGGGTGAGGGTGGTACTAGTGGTCGGCATCCTGCCCCCTGGGTGAGGGTGGTAGTAGTGGTGGGCATCCTGCCCCCTGGGTGAGGGTGGTAGTAGTGGTAGGCATCCAGCCCCCTGGGTGAGGGTGGTAGTAGTGGTAGGCATCCTGCCCCCTGGGTGAGGGTGATACTAGTGGTAGGCATCCTGCCCCCTGGGTGAGGGTGGTAGTAGTGGTGGGCATCCTGCCCCCTGGGTGAGGGTGGTAGTAGTGGTAGGCATCCTGCCCCCCTGGCTGAGGGTGGTAGTAGTGGTAAGCATCCTGCCCCCCTGGCTAAGGGTGGTAGTAGTGGTAGGCATCCTGCCCCCCCTGGGTAAGGGTGGTAGTGGTGGTAGGCATCATGCCACCCCTGGGTGAGGGTGGTAGTAGTGGTAGGCATCCTGCCCCCTGGGTGAGGGTGGTAGTAGTGGTAGGCATCCTGCCCCCCTGGGTGAGGGTGATAGTAGTGGTGGGCATCCTGCCCCCTGGGTGAGGGTGGTAGTAGTGGTAGGCATCCAGCCCCCCTGGGTGAGGGTGGTAGTAGTGGTAGGCATCCTGCCCCCTGGGTGAGGGTGGTAGTAGTGGTAGGCATCCTGCCCCCTGGGTGAGGGTGGTAGTAGTGGTAGGCATCCTGCCCCCCTGGGTGAGGGTGGTAGTAGTGGTAAGCATCCTGCCCCCTGGCTAAGGGTGGTAGTAGTGGTAGGCATCCTGCCCCCTGGGTGAGGGTGGTACTAGTGGTAGGCATCCTGCCCCCCTGGGTGAGGGTGGTAGTAGTGGTGGGCATCCTGCCCCCTGGGTGAGGGTGGTAGTAGTGGTAGGCATCCAGCCCCCTGGGTGAGGGTGGTAGTAGTGGTAGGCATCCTGCCCCCCTGGGTGAGGGTGGTAGTAGTGGTAGGCATCCTGCCCCCTGGGTGAGGGTGGTAGTAGTGGTGGGCATCCTGCCCCCCTGGGTGAGGGTGGTAGTAGTGGTAGGCATCCTGCCCCCCTGGGTGAGGGTGGTAGTAGTGGTGGGCATCCTGCCCCCTGGGTGAGGGTGGTAGTAGTGGTAAGCATCCTGCCCCCTGGCTAAGGGTGGTAGTAGTGGTAGGCATCCTGCCCCCTGGGTGAGGGTGGTAGTAGTGGTAAGCATCCTGCCCCCTGGCTAAGGGTGGTAGTAGTGGTAAGCATCCTGCCCCCTGGCTAAGGGTGGTAGTAGTGGTAGGCATCCTGCCCCCCTGGGTGAGGGTGGTAGTAGTGGTAGGCATCCTGCCCCCCTGGGTGAGGGTGGTAGTAGTGGTAGGCATCCTGCCCCCCTGGGTGAGGGTGGTAGTAGTGGTGGGCATCCTGCCCCCTGGGTGAGGGTGGTAGTAGTGGTAGGCATCCTGCCCCCTGGGTGAGGGTGGTAGTAGTGGTAGGCATCCTGCCCCCCTGGGTGAGGGTGGTAGTAGTGGTAGGCATCCTGCCCCCCTGGCTGAGGGTGGTAGTAGTGGTAAGCATCCTGCCCCCTGGCTAAGGGTGGTAGTAGTGGTAGGCATCCTGCCCCCCTGGGTGAGGGTGGTACTAGTGGTAGGCATCCTGCCCCCCTGGGTGAGGGTGGTACTAGTGGTAGGCATCCTGCCCCCCTGGGTGAGGGTGGTAGTAGTGGTGGGCATCCTGCCCCCTGGGTGAGGGTGGTAGTAGTGGTAGGCATCCAGCCCCCTGGGTGAGGGTGGTAGTAGTGGTAGGCATCCTGCCCCCCTGGGTGAGGGTGGTACTAGTGGTAGGCATCCTGCCCCGCTGGGTGAGGGTGGTAGTAGTGGTGGGCATCCTGCCCCCTGGGTGAGGGTGGTAGTAGTGGTAGGCATCCTGCCCCCCTGGCTGAGGGTGGTAGTAGTGGTAGGCATCCTGCCCCCCCTGGGTAAGGGTGGTAGTGGTGGTAGGCATCATGCCACCCCTGGGTAGGGGTGGTGGTGCGCATTCAGGCCCCTGTGTGCATATGTGGCATTGGTGATGGGCATCCCGCCCCTATGGTGCTGCTGTTGCTGGTGTAAGTATATTCTGCATCCCTGTGTGTGTGTGTGATGTGTCGTGTACGTGTTGTATGTGTTTTGTGGTTGGTGTCTGGCTTACCTTCTGCGCCGTACGCGTCCGTGCCTGTTCCGGTAGTAAATGTAGAATATTGGTATGATCGGGACGAAGGGATTCATGGTTGGTTCGTGTCGTTCGTCCTTCTCGTTGCTTCGCGTCGTCCTCGTCGCTTCGCCTCGTCCTCGTCGCTTCGCCTCGTCCTCGTCGCTCGCGTCGTCCTCGTCGCTGCCGTGTTCGTCTCGGAGCCGTGGATCGTGTTGTGGCGTGAATCGGAGCTTATGTGCGCCTCTCCCGGATGCTTTGACGTGCCGTGCGTAGCGACGGGTTCGGCGCATACGGAAAGCGCATCGTACTTGTCCGGCCGGACGGGGCTGCATTTTTCCTTCCGTGCGACTCGATTCGGCGTTTCCGGATTCGCCTCGGTCGGAGAACAGGACCTGGTTTGGGTGAGTACGGCTCGGCCGGATTCTTTGCTGTTGTGCGCATCGTACTTGCTCGTTCGGTGTGCTGTACAGATCGGTCGGGAAACAGGCTTTCGCATGGCTTTTTTCCCGACCGAATGGTATTGGGTGCGCCTCCGACCGAGATCGGAATCGGCCCCTATATCTATTGAAATGGCGCTGATCAGAGCTGACCTGCAAAAAACAAGTGAGAAAGTGAAAGCCATCGAAGTGGTGCCCTCGGAACTAAGTAGTGATATGAAACAGATGCGTAAGGAGATCAAGGAGCTACAAACCGCTCAGAAGAAATTAGACACTCAGCTGGATGACTATGAAGGGCACGCGAGACGCAACAACATCAGAATTATTGGGGTCCCTGAAAAAACGGAAGGGCCAGCCGTCGACCTATTTGTGGAGGATTTGATAGTGAATCATCTTCAACCTACCACCCTATCAAAATTTTTCACAGTCGAGAGAGCGCATAGAGTGCCTGGGGGAAGACCAAAGCCGGGAGCCCCCCCCCAAGGCCTATCCTGGCAAAACTCCTCAACTTCAGAGACAGGGACATTATTTTGCAAACAGCTTGAGCACATCCCCCCCTTAAATTCGAAAACAGCGAACTTTCCTTTTTTCCAGACTTCACCATTGCGGTCCAACGCCAAAGATGAACCTTTCTAGATGTGAAGAAATTGCTAAGAGGCAAAGGTATTCGGTACGCAATGTTATTTCCCACAAAATTGAGTGTTGAGGCAGACAGTAAATCTTGGTTCTTTGATTCCCCGGAAGCGGCGCAAGAATGGTTAGAGGGCTGGAGACCGACGAAAGACCACAACTCACGATGACAACGAGGCTCCTGAACTTGCATGTACACCATCCTATCACAACGAGGACTGCTGGCCAAGAATGTCATGGGCTGAATTTCTGCTTCCTGTAGCTGGAAGATGGAGAAGATGTACCGAGCAGACTAAAGAGACATACCATGCTCTAAGTGATTTTGTTTGAATATGATACTGTTTTAATACTTGTATTTGGGGTTACTTAAAGGCGGAGCTGGAACCATTGGGCGGGAGTCGCCAACCCTCCCCCTAGATTTTCTAGTTACTTTATAGTTAGGGTGACAGGCACTCTGCACTGTTTGGAATATGGGCAGTTTTGAGCCCAAAGTGCGGGGAAGCAGGGAGGGATGCAGGGAGGGGGTTGTTGGGGGTTTATTGTTGTGTTACATTTTATTAGTCACAGATTTACAATCGAAGACACAGAGCAGGAGAGGTCTAGTGGGTGGGACATTGATTCAGTAAGTATAGTCGCCTCTGGCCAGTGCCCTAGATTACATACTATTGCAATGGGGAGAAAGTGGGGAACCTCCCCTACTAGTGCGCACCAAGCAACACTATGAACGCTGCAAGTGAGAAACGACTCAAGTTATTATCTTGGAACGTGAATGGATTGCGGGACAAGCTGAAAAGAGGGATTGTATTGCAATTTCTCAAACGACATGCCCCAGAGGTGGTCCTGCTCCAAGAGACACACCTCATTGGAAATATGTGTAAGGCCCTAGCCAGATGGGGCTATCAATTAGTGGCACATGCTGGGTTTACAACAAGTTCAAAGGGAGTGGGTATATTGAAAAAACGCACTTTCCCAATGACAATCGATCAGGTCCGCACTGATGACTTGGGGAGATATGCGGCAGTGTCTGGCCAATGGGAGGACGAGTCGATGACTATAATGTCGGTGTACTCACCGCCGGGGCTACAGGAAGCCACATTCAGAGATCTGGGGAGAGTGTTGCTAACATTACCGAGTGGAAGAATGGTGATAGGGGGAGATCTAAACTCTGTTGTCTCGGGGACTTTGGATCGTTATCCTCCCAGAGACATAATTTCCTCGCAGTTACAACTCCCCAGTTTCCTTGACGCCATGGGATTAGTAGATGTATGGAGAGTGCATCATCCTGCAGAGACACAATACACGTTCCACTCTGGGGCCCACAACAGTCTCTCACGTATAGATTATATCCTCACACTTGCGGTGCTAGTTGGGAACGTTAAGGAGGTCAGACATTTAGCGAGAGGCATTTCGGATCACTCCCCAATATGGATGCAAATGGAGTTTGGGAAGGGTTGCTGTACCAGAGTAGCTCCAATTAACCCCTGGCATCTCCGAAATCCTAAGATTAAATCGAAAATTATTCAAGAAATAGAACATTATTTTAATGAGAATGAAGGATCGGTTGAATCGGCCCAGATCCTTTGGGAAGCTTTTAAGACAGTGATACGGGGATACGCAGTCTCCCAAATATCCGGGGGGAAAAAGGAGAAGCACGCCAAGCTACTCCACCTGGAGGAGGACATACTGCAATTAGAGGGAGAACTTACCGCTTTAACAGAGCGAGATAAAACACACATTCTCAACCTGACTAAAGAGGAATATCGAAATGAGACAAGAGAGATGGCCAAAACAATGATTAGCCATAAGCTGGGGAATATATACGAGCTGGGAGTTAAGGCGAGTAAACTATTGGCCTGGTTAGACAAGAGGGAATTAGCAAGCCACCTAGTTACAGAGCTATGGACAGAGACTGGGGAATGCCTCACGGACCCGCAGGCTCTATTGGCTCTAATAGTCCAAATATTATGAACAACTTTACGTATCCAGGACCTCTAGACAGGATGTGGAAGCCAAAGAACTACTGGAGGAAATTCGTATGCCAGTACTAGCAGAAGAGGATACAATTTCGTTAGAGGGTGATATTGCACAAGACGAAATAGCTCAGGCCATTCGTTCTCTCCAGACGGGAAAGGCGATGGGCCCCAATGGACTACCGATAGAACTCTACAAACTACGACCAGATATAATAGCCCCCCCATCTTAAGGCAATGTTTGTGGAAAGTCTTGAGAAGGGACTCCTTCCGCAGGACCAAAGAATAGCCACGTTGGTAGTCATACACAAAGACGGTAAACCCAAAAGCAGTTGCACATCATATCGACCCATATCATTGCTGAATGCAGAGGCCAAAATTCTAGCTAAACTACTAGCCACCCGACTGGTCCGGGTTATTCCCGAGTTGGTCCATCCTGATCAGTCCGGTTTTATGCCATCACGAAACACATCCCTAAACCTACGAAGAGTGCACGGGGTGATGGGAAGGGCGAACACCATAATAGAAGATGCGGTGGTGGTATCCTTAGACGCTACTATGGCGTTTGATACCATAGAGTGGCCATACCTCTTTGCTGTCTTGGAGAGGTTGGGATTTGGTCCCTTGTTTATTAACTGGGTCCGATTATTATATGCCGACCCACTTGCGCAGGTCGTAGTCAACAATAGAAACATCAGCAATTTTTCATCTCCCCAGGGGGACGAGACAGGGGTGCCCCTTGTCCCCCCTGTTATTTGCACTCGCACTGGAGCCTCTGGCTTGTTGGATCCGGAGGGACCCTATAATTCGAGGGCTACGCTGGACGGAGGGCTGGGTGGACTGCTTATCTCTCTATGCAGATGATATTTTGCTATACCTGGCCTCCCCAAAGAGATCCCTGCATAGGGTTCTTAACATTTTTACTAATTTTGGCACATACTCTGGATACACCATCAATTGATCAAAATCGCTTATTTTTGTATTAAAGGGCCGACCACCAACCCTGCCAAAAGAGTATCAGATTACGATAGCTACGGGGGGATTTAAATATCTGGGAATTTTTATTACTATGGACCCCAAATTGTTCTATACCTCTAACTTGTTACCGCCACTACAGCGGCTGAGGAGCGATGTGGAGCATTGGAAGGCTCTTCCGCTGTCGCTTTTGGGCAGAGCCGCACTTTTTAAAATGATGTCACTGCCTCGTTTTCTGTACATTCTCCAGAACTCGCCTGCTCTCGTCCCCGCATCATACTTTCGATTGGTGGAAGCTGCACAGGGAACATTGCTTTGGGGGAATAGCCCGCCTCGAATCTCATTCCCAAAACTTGTAAAAGGCTGGTATGACGGGGGAATCGGATTACCAGACATCAAAAAGTACTACTGGGCAGCACAACTAGCGGCCATCAATCATTGCATAAATCAACCCCAGAATGATCCGGGATATGCCATGGACAGATGGCTACTCCACGGTAGCAATCACACACGGGCGTTGTATTCAAAGCCCACGAGATTTCACCTGACGGGTCCCACAAAACACTCCGTACAGGTGTGGCACTTGGTCCAAAGGAGCATGGGATTGGCAAAGACTATAACGCAGGCCACCCCACTATGGGATACCCAGAAACTGGGCTCCCTCTGGGGAACGAAGGGATTTGATAAATGGGATACAATAGGGATCTCTCAGGTGGGTGACCTATGGGTTAAGGGAGGGGTGGTGCCCTTCTCGGCCCTCCAGCAGAATTACGAGTTTGCTGACACCGAGCGGTTCCGCTACATACAGGTGCGGCACGCACTCAAAGCGGCGATCCCAAAGGGAGAAACCCCTCCTGAGGCCTCTCCCCTGGAGGATAGGCTCCTGGACGGGTACATGCCCCAGAAGGCAATTTCCCTAACATACTCAAAGCTGATAAATCACTCACCTGACCCACTTCCACAACTTCGTACAAAATGGGAAAGCGACTTAGCAGAATTAGAAGAGGAGGAGTGGATGGAAGTACTAGCATCCCCAAGGGAAGGGGCAAAATCCTCTAAACTAAAATTGGTACAACTAAAAATATTGCACAGAGTCTACGTCACAGGTCCGGCATTGGTCAAAATGGGGTATAGGGAGTAGTCTAGCTGTAGACGATTATGTGGCCAAGAGGGCACATTTTTTCACATAATATGGGAATGCCCTCATATCGGCAGATACTGGAGCAGAGTAACCTCATGTATGGGGGAAGTCATGGGAGAGCCAGTAATAGCGGAGGCCAAGAGGTGCTTATTACACAAATGGGAACCAACTGACTTGAGGAGCAAGGAGAAAACATGGGTGACACTAGGCTTGATGGTTGCCAAGAGAAACATTGCTAGAAAGTGGGGAGTACAGACGGTCACGACACTGAAGGAATGGGAAGAAGATATGGATTGGTGTATGTTTAGGGAGAAAACAGTGTATACATCAAGGGGATGCCCTAAAAAATGGATACAAATATGGGGAAATGGAACACATATAGAGGGAACATCTGTGAGCCACCCGAGCTACCGTTGAAAGTATCCCCAGAGGAGTCAGACCCCTAATGTAATAGCGGATGCCGGCTGGAACAGATTTAATATGATAATGCTGAACTGTATGTACCACATCACTGACTACTTTGAAGTGTCGAATGTAATAACGGAAATCTGTGCTGTCGTTTTGTTAACAATAAAAAAAAAATTAAAAAACACACAAATGAAAAAATTGCTAAACACATACAATCAAATACAGCACAATAAAATACATAAAAAATAACACTTACAAATGATATTATATACCATGCTATTTCCTAAAACAATAGTTTTTGCAACAATATTAAAAACAACAGTTAAAATTACATTCTTACCTTTGGTATTCCTGTCCAGGAGCAGCTCCTCTGCTATGGCGGAGGAGCGTCACCTCCCCCTGCGAGCAGGGTAAAAAAAGAAAACAATAATAAACCAGGTTTTATTATCATTTTATTTTGTTTCCCGGAGTCTTGGGGTGGGTCCAGGGGAATAACAGGCACCCACAGGGAGTGGTATGCACTGTTATCAGCGAGCATGACAGTTTGGCTGGCTGTCTCAGGCCAGCCTAAGCATCATGTGCACAAAAGCTCTCTCTAACCCAGCTGCGTTGCTCGGTTGGAGACAGCAATGAACAGGCTCCCACTCTCTAGAGAGAGAACCGGTGGTATAAGTGATAGGGTACAGGCGCACTAGGTGGTTTCACTCGTTATTTATGAACGTTCCAAATAATGGCGGTGCTGAAGGGTTAGGGAGAACCACCCGCCTCCCCAAGTTCTTGGTAAGGCTACAAAGCCACAAGACAACGTACATAATATACCCCAGCACACATATATAAAAGATTGTTATTTTTCAATCATTGATCACATATGAGCAATAGAAGCGTTTTGTTGATTCTCTCCTTCTTTATTCAGTCTTCCAAATTTGTTTTTCAATATGTAAAACGTTCCCAAGCCAACACGTGTTTCGTCGCCTCAGTAAAATTGTACATGCGACTTGTTCACGGCTAGGTAAAAATATAATAATATGAGAACTCACGTTACTTTAAATCAACATCCCTATGTTCCAATATAAACTAATGTGCTCCCAGGGGAAAAGAACTAG
Organism: Calotriton arnoldi; assembly: GCA_963921515.1. Classification (NCBI taxonomy): domain Eukaryota; kingdom Metazoa; phylum Chordata; class Amphibia; order Caudata; family Salamandridae; genus Calotriton; species Calotriton arnoldi. Next base: position 1,357,543 of record CAWUFW010001485.1, on the reverse strand, counting down.
CCCCAATAAAACGTGCTTGTATATACATGTAATAATTTAGTGACATTACAATTTCTGTGTAACACACTACATAAAATTTATAAAATATTCTACAGATACTGTTTAAAATATTTTTAAAAATATAAAACAAACAAAGCAGTGCACGTGACAATGGTAAGTTATGTGATGCAATGTAATACTATATGTATCCTTATCATAAGCCAAACCATCAACTTTTAGTGTCACCCAGTGACAAAAACGTGACTAAACACCACCAAGAAGTCCCACATATTGGGACTAATACATCCAAAATAAAGTTAAAAGAAATATATCTCCAAGTGAGATAAGCCAACCTGAACGGTTTCACTGTATTTCAGTCTGTGAATAAAACACATAAAATACATATGTCATTCACTAGTTTCAAAAGGATCCACATGATCACACACAGTATCATGCCTCATATAAATATCCTATAGAATCAGCCTTTTATACATACTTTCAATGTGGCGAAAATTCCAAGCCACATACGCCTTTGGCGTGGGGTAAACTTCAAAGTGTCAGTAAATTATCAAAAAACTGCTGAGTGGTGATTTCGTGGCTCGAATACCCTGTAACGGCGTTCCCGAGTCTATAAAGGGAAAAAAACAACATAAACCACCTAGCTTAGCAACGGTGTATTTTACTAGGAAATCTCCTATCTTATATAAAGTACCACACACAATGCCCCTTAAGCGGCAAAATCTAAGCTACATATACCAGCCTCACTTGAGAGAGAATCGCCGGTCTGCGAACTCGTGCCCCACGCCGGTCTCCTCGAGTGCGAGTGCCGGCATTGTTAAACAAGCGTCTTAATATGACGCTCCTATTCGATCACATGACCACGTCAAAACCGCGTAGTCACGTCAAATGGAAAACGACAACAGACTCCAAACTTCAAAGAACTTAAAGCTTGTGTCAAATAAGTAAGGATAATACAGCGTGCCCCTGTAAATACACACAGAACCGCGATCTCCATTCCTGGGTCTAAACAAAAATATTGCAAGAATCAAAAACAATGTATTTGCGCAATTATTAAAGGGAAAAATCGAATAAATACGTAGTATGTGTAATCTCCCTCCTAATATATTTAAATAAACCCCGTTCAGTACGGTTAGTTGCCTAAAAATCTATCCCGTATTCGGGATTATGAATTAACTTTACACACTGTTTCTAATGTGATTTTAGGCTCTCTATGTGGAATCCACATGACACATGCATTAAAATGCATCACACGTAAGCTCCCTTAACAAAATGCCTCACTACTGAAAAATGTATGTTGTGTAATTTGCAAAAACCCGGCAATGTTTAGAACCAGTGAGAAAGAAAAGAATTTTCTCTCCTCATTCTCCACGAGATTAGGTGATCAAATTGATCATCCTTATTTTCGCATCATTTTATTACAATAGGCTGAAACTAGTAATTAGACCCACTGTATCAGAGGGTTACTTGTAGCTAGTACACGTATGAACCAAAGATAAATTATATCAGAATGTTCCAGTCCAAATACAGATAATGCTAGACAAGCCTAGTGTCATTATTATGTGTATGTTCTCACTTTCTATTCTAATTGTTATTCGTCAGTGATTATTGTATATAAGTGACATTACTACATCTCAAACAGAGCATTAAATATTACCTCATTAGTATTTCTATTTTATATGTAACAGTACAATCGATAGAATTGACACATCAGATCACATAAGAGGAGCACAGTTCGTTACAGCTTAATTCCAGGAACTAAGTACTTAGCTAGTGCACTTATCTACCTTGGAAATAGTGCATCTCATGATCAATATTCATCCCAATTTCAGTTGTCCTTAATTTGAGAATCCAGGAAGCCTCATTCCTGCGTAATTGTAGTTCTCTATTCCCTCCCCTTGGATGTCTCGGGGTCTGTTCTATCCCGTAAAAGGAGAAATCTTTATGCTGTCCTTGTGCGTGGCAGTCTGTGATATGTGTCGCAATAGGGTATCTGAGGTCGCCCTGTTTGACCGCCCTCATGTGTTCCCCAATCCTCTCACGCAGTGGTCTTATAGTGCTACCCACATATCTTAAACTGCATCTGCATTCAATTATATATACAATAAAATTAGAGTTACAATTTATGTTGGTGGTAATCTTGTGGCATCTGCCATTAGGGCCCTTAAACCCCAATTTTCTATTGTCCGCCCATTTACATGCTGTGCAGTGTCCACACCCATAAAAACCTATTGAGCGTTCTGTCAACCAGTTGGAGTTAAATCTTGTTGTGGGGTAACTGGGGCTCAATAGATTCCTAAGGCACCTTCCTCTCCTGTACGTAATCTCTGGTCTGTTCTTAATAGCTCCAGTCAAAGTTGTGTCCTCTTTAAGAATGTGCCAGTGCCTTGCTGTGCTCTTGCGATAACAATTACATCTTATTCTGGGGTAGATATATTGATGACTGCCTGATGATCTGGAAAGGAGATACTGATAAACTGGTAGAATTCGTAAGACATCTCAATAGTAACACTATGAACATCAGATTTACATATGAATTTAGCAGAGAGAAAATAGCATTTCTGGACATAGAACTATATGTAGGGGATAATCATATTCAGAGTAGACTTTATCGCAAGAGCACAGCAAGCAATGCAATACTACATGCATCAAGCGCGCATCCCTCCCACCAGATTAGTGCTATCCCTTATGGAGAATTTGTCCGGGCAAGACGCAATTGTAGCTCAGAACCTGAGTTCAAAGCATGCACAGAAGCAATGATACAACGCTTCAAACAACGGGGGTATGACAAATGTGTACTGGAAAAGGCGAAGGCAAGAATTGAGAAGACAGGTAGAGAAAATACTTTGAGAGTTAATAAAAAGAGGAGCAAGGATGCTAGAGTTAGATTCATTACGAATTATAACAACCTCTCAAGTGTCTTGAATAAAAGTCTTAACAGGCACTGGCACATTCTTAAAGAGGACTCAACTTTGACTGGAGCTATTAAGAACAGACCAGAGATTACGTACAGGAGAGGAAGGTGCCTTAGGAATCTATTGAGCCCCAGTTACCCCACAACAAGATTTAACTCCAACTGGTTGACAGAACGCTCAATAGGTTTTTATGGGTGTGGACACTGCACAGCATGTAAATGGGCGGACAATAGAAAATTGGGGTTTAAGGGCCCTAATGGCAGATGCCACAAGATTACCACCAACATAAATTGTAACTCTAATTTTGTTGTATATATAATTGAATGCAGATGCAGTTTAAGATATGTGGGTAGCACTATAAGACCACTGCGTGAGAGGATTGGGGAACACATGAGGGCGGTCAAACAGGGCGACCTCAGATACCCTATTGCGACACCTATCACAGACTGCCACGCACAAGGACAGCATAAAGATTTCTCCTTTTACGGGATAGAACAGACCCCGAGACATCCAAGGGGAGGGAATAGAGAACTACAATTACGCAGGAATGAGGCTTCCTGGATTCTCAAATTAAGGACAACTGAAATTGGGATGAATATTGATCATGAGATGCACTATTTCCTAGGTATATAAGTGCACTAGCTAAGTACTTAGTTCCTGGAATTAAGCTGTAACGAACTGTGCTCCTCTTATGTGATCTGATGTGTCAATTCTATCGATTGTACTGTTACATATAAAATAGAAATACTAATGAGGTAATATTTAATGCTCTGTTTGAGATGTAGTAATGTCACTTATATACAATAATCACTGACGAATAACAATTAGAATAGAAAGTGAGAACATACACATAATAATGACACTAGGCTTGTCTAGCATTATCTGTATTTGGACTGGAACATTCTGATATAATTTATCTTTGGTTCATACGTGTACTAGCTACAAGTAACCCTCTGATACAGTGGGTCTAATTACTAGTTTCAGCCTATTGTAATAAAATGATGCGAAAATAAGGATGATCAATTTGATCACCTAATCTCGTGGAGAATGAGGAGAGAAAATTCTTTTCTTTCTCACTGGTTCTAAACATTGCCGGGTTTTTGCAAATTACACAACATACATTTTTTCAGTAGTGAGGCATTTTGTTAAGGGAGCTTACGTGTGATGCATTTTAATGCATGTGTCATGTGGATTCCACATAGAGAGCCTAAAATCACATTAGAAACAGTGTGTAAAGTTAATTCATAATCCCGAATACGGGATAGATTTTTAGGCAACTAACCGTACGAACGGGGTTTATTTAAATATATTAGGAGGGAGATTACACATACTACGTATTTATTCGATTTTTCCCTTTAATAATTGCGCAAATACATTGTTTTTGATTCTTGCAATATTTTTGTTTAGACCCAGGAATGGAGATCGCGGTTCTGTGTGTATTTACAGGGGCACGCTGTATTATCCTTACTTATTTGACACAAGCTTTAAGTTCTTTGAAGTTTGGAGTCTGTTGTCGTTTTCCATTTGACGTGACTACGCGGTTTTGACGTGGTCATGTGATCGAATAGGAGCGTCATATTAAGACGCTTGTTTAACAATGCCGGCACTCGCACTCGAGGAGACCGGCGTGGGGCACGAGTTCGCAGACCGGCGATTCCTCTCTCAAGTGAGGCTGGTATATGTAGCTTAGATTTTGCCGCTTAAGGGGCATTGTGTGTGGTACTTTATATAAGATAGGAGATTTCCTAGTAAAATACACCGTTGCTAAGCTAGGTGGTTTATGTTGTTTTTTTCCCTTTATAGACTCGGGAACGCCGTTACAGGGTATTCGAAGCCACGAAATCACCACTCAGCAGTTTTTTTTTGATAATTTACTGACACTTTGAAGTTTACCCCACGCCAAAGGCGTATGTGGCTTGGAATTTTCGCCACATTGAAAGTATATATAAAAAGGCTGATTCTATAGGATATTTATATGAGGCATGATACTGTGTGTGATCATGTGGATCCTTTTGAAACTAGTGAATGACATATGTATTTTATGTGTTTTATTCACAGACTGAAATACAGTGAAACCGTTCAGGTTGGCTTATCTCACTTGGAGATATATTTCTTTTAACTTTATTTTGGATGTATTAGTCCCAATATGTGGGACTTCTTGGTGGTGTTTAGTCACGTTTTTGTCACTGGGTGACACTAAAAGTTGATGGTTTGGCTTATGATAAGGATACATATAGTATTACATTGCATCACATAACTTACCATTGTCACGTGCACTGCTTTGTTTGTTTTATATTTTTAAAAATATTTTAAACAGTATCTGTAGAATATTTTATAAATTTTATGTAGTGTGTTACACAGAAATTGTAATGTCACTAAATTATTACATGTATATACAAGCACGTTTTATTGGGGCTAGTTCTTTTCCCCTGGGAGCACATTAGTTTATATTGGAACATAGGGATGTTGATTTAAAGTAACGTGAGTTCTCATATTATTATATTTTTACCTAGCCGTGAACAAGTCGCATGTACAATTTTACTGAGGCGACGAAACACGTGTTGGCTTGGGAACGTTTTACATATTGAAAAATAAATTTGGAAGACTGAATAAAGAAGGAGAGAATCAACAAAACGCTTCTATTGCTCATATGTGATCAATGATTGAAAAAAACAATCTTTATATATGTGTGCTGGGGTATATTATGTAGGCTCCCACTCTCCCTGGGAACGCAAATCATCGGCACTTAGGCCAATCCTGAAGCTGCTCTCAATATCCGCTATACCCAGTCATATGACCAGAGACAGGCTACAGGCACTAAATGGATAAGGCAGGAAAATGCCAACTTTCTAAAAGTAAAAAGAACACTTGATGGACAGAATGTTGAACAATGTCAAACATTCACCCCAGTACAGAGATCTAGGCCTAAGTCCATTGTTTTTTTGCTCCCCATGCCATTCCATTTTGAACCCAGCCATATGCAAATCAGTCTTGACCCTGTTCCCTATGGGAAGAGTCCAGCCCGAACTTCCAGGCCAGGTCCTCCCTGGACCAAAAACAAGCATCCTGGGACCGTTTTCGGGGTGCCACTGGAGTCATGCTAGCCTGGCTGCTAAGGGGTGATACCCCGAAACCGGTCCCAGGATACTTGTTTCCAGTCCAGAGAGGACCAGGCCTGGCAGTTTGGGCTCGACTCTTCCCATGGGAAACAGGGTCAAGACAGATTTTCATATGGCTGAGTCTAAACTGGAATTGCATGGGGAGCAAAGAAAACAATGGATTTAGGCTCAGATCTCTGTACTGCGGTGAATGCATGACATTGTTCAGCATTCTGTATATTAACTGTTCTTTTTGCAACTTTCTAAAAGTGGCATTTTCAAAATTGGAATTAAAAAATTCGACTTCACCATAATTAGGATTTTAAATTGTGATTCTAGAGACACCAAACATGACCTGTGTACCTCTTCCTATTTGGAAATTATACTTATAGAATGCATTAACCAGTTAACTGCTTAGAACGTTCCGCGCCAGTGCGGAACGTTCTATTAAGCGGGCGGGGCCGCGTCGGCCAACGGACGTGCGCAGCACTACCGAGGTAGTGCTCGCGACGGCCGTTGGCCGACAGAATCACTTAACGGGTTAAGGGAAGCTCCAATGTTATCCTGTGGGAGAGATAGGCTTTGTAGTAGTGAAAAATAAATGTTTTCACTACCAGGACATGTAAAACTTAAAAGTAAATGTTCAACTTTTTAAATACATTGCACCCTGCCTTCTGGGCAGTCAAAGGCCTATGCTAGGGGTGACATATGTACTAAAAAGGAAGGTTTGGGTCTGGCAAATAGTTTATTTGGCCAGGTCGAAATGGCAGTTTAAAACTGCACAAACACAGGCTGCAGTGGCAGGCCTGAGACTTGTTAAAAGGGCTACTTAAGTGGGTGGCACAATCAGTGCTGCGGGCCCACTGGTAGCATTTAATTTACAGGCCCTGGGCACATGTACTGTCACTTTTCTAGAGACTTACAAGTAAATTATATATGCCAATTGGGGATAAGCCAATATTACCATGTTTTGAGGAGTGGACACGTGCACTTTAGCACTGGTTAGCAGTGGTAATGTCCTCAGAATCCTAAAGCCAGCAAAAACAAGGTCAGAAAAAATAGAGAAGAAAGGCAAAATGTTTGGGGGAAAGACCACCCTAAGGCCGACAGGTCTAACAATATTCATTAGGCAGGTCATTCTACGACCCCCTGCGATTTGGTATTCCATGAACTGGCCTATTTGTACATAGTATGATAATCAAAAGGAACTAGCTACTGGATAAGAGCTCCTGATATGTGTATGCAATGCAACACAGTTGTGTTTTATAGTCGGAGTTCCGATGCGGCCAGACTAGGTACGGAGACGGGCCTTTGATCTTGAAGAAGGTGTGACAATAGGTCGGGCCCCCCCCTCGGAACTCATGGGGCATTTCTCAGACAATTGCTGAGTATGCGTCGCGAGAGGAAATCATCCTCTACCACATAATGCACCTTAGCGAGTGCACCACATAGATGGTCTCTTACAGATTTAGTTTTAGACCACCATTTTAAATTTTCACTCACATAAGGTCCTGAAGAAAGCCAGCCTAGCACAGAGAGACTGGCTGAAACATGTTGACCAGGATATTGGAGCCTAGTTAACTCCACAGATATCCACCTCTCGTTTTTAACCACTGCCGGGGCCCATACATTAAAATAGTCCGCTTGTTATTTAAACGGGACCCTACGGACAGCTTTTTAAACCACATTCATCTCACTTTCACTGCACACTCACGGCACACAACCAGCTCCGCTGTATCCAGGCGTTGCAGCACACCCAAGGTACACTCGGCACCTTGGGTGGGACCCGATGATGAAGCATGTCACCAACCAGGTTGGTGAGTGAGGGTCTTCTATAAAACACAACTGTGTTGCATTGCATACACATATCAGGAGCTCTTATCCAGTAGCTAGTTCCTTTTGATTATCATACTATACCCAGGGGAAGTGAACTGGCCTTCTACCTCCTCGCTCTTCCTTTTGATTATTATCACTATTTGTACATAGGTCAGTTCGCAAAATCAGAACTGATTCACAAAAAGTCGGTACACAATTTGTGACAACTTTTTGCTTTAGTATTAAAAAAATATTAGTTTTCTTATATATTTATAAACATTATTATTATTAGTTTAATAAATAGATATTATGTTTTATTATTCAATATAAATGAATAATGTTTTCATTTACAAATAATAGTTATAATGATTGAATTGTAATTAAAAATATATTGGAATTTTTTTAATTTTAATTGTTACATTTATTTTAGTTACACATATTTTGAAGAATTACTTTTGTAAAAACGTCATAAATATATTGTTTATTTTTTATGTTATTTATTTTTATGTACTGCAATTTAAAAAAATTATAGTGTTTTTTCTAAATCATTCTTTATAAAAGCATTTCTTATTCACCATTTTTATTCTCAGTTTTAGTCTTATTTCAGGTAAATTATGGTTATTGAAAATTTGGTAGTTGAAGACAAGCACATGTTCCTAAACTTCGGATGATTCCTCATATAATTCTAGGCAGTGCTTAATTTGAGCCGGGGCTTTCCGGTGCTAAGCACAGGCACTTAATTGGTTTCGGGTGCTCGGCACCGCACCTAATTGTCAACACCATACATAGAACAGTCTACCACATGGTGGCGCTGCTCATCTAATTAAGAGATGAGCAGAACAACGGTTGTTTAGGAATACAATATACATTCAAATTGCAAATACCTGCCTCCCCAGCCATTCCTTTAGCTTTGGGGACCTGGAATAATCTGACCTGTCGCATTTACATGCGAGAGAGATGACTAGTAGTTGTTTTGGCAGTGATGACAAGGGCGATGGGTGGTGCAAGCTGCAGTGGCCTCCCGGTCAGAGCCCTGGCACTTAATATTTTGCAAATTAAGCACTGTTCTAGGGTCTTCTTTTTTGTCCTCCGTGCATAGTATAACCTTTTTCTATAAGAAATAGAGTATTTTCTGACATACATTTTCACAACTTTGGGTTGCAGTTTTTAGAAAAACACATATTGTGTAATACTTCGTATTTTTGGTAAACAGGGCATAACAAAAACACAGCCAGTAGATGTCACATTACAATCAACGAATTACAGTACAAAGTTGACTTTTCAATATTAACATGGTGAACACCTAGGCAGTAAAAAGCAGTGCCCCTTACCCATTGTTCTGATGGAGCCATTTAGATGCCCACAACTCTAGGAAAAAGTAGTGATGGGAGATTGGAGACGTGTGTAGATATCATAAAATTTGAACATTTTTCCTAGTGATGCACGTATAACAATAAAACAGTTAAAGCGCTATAGCGCGTAACTACTACCTCTTCCCACCAATTAGTATTTCATCTGAATCGCCACGTCGCGGGGCACCGTGTCTAACAAAATATTTGGAATTATGTGAATTCTTGCTGCAGGTCGACTGACTCGTGACTCAACGTACATTTATAAGTCACTTTTACAGTCTCCCAGGCAGAAGGCCTACCGCAGACTTCCTACGGATACGAAACGAAAGTTAGTCAAAGCGTAGTTTCAGCTCACTCAGCGCACAAGCTACTACGGGCGCATTTTCATCGCCAACAAAACAGTCATCATACTGTACGGTATGCTGCGATGTAAGGAAAGACCCTCCTCCACCAATAAACCTCTCGCGCGCCAAGTGCCTGAGGTCAGCCTCTCCAATTAATTTACACGGCCGCCGCGCCCCACCTTTCCCAGGGATCGCACTGTTTACAGTGCCGTACGTGATTGACTGCCATTCTTGCGAGCACCCAGATTCATACATTTCATCCATTCTAATCAGCAAAGGTCGATAGCCACCGAACTCGGTTAATTCCTAACAAATTATCTAACCCAGATGTGGTATGATTAGTTTAAACACCGAGCCCAATAGAGCCGTAACGTAAATAAGCATGATCCGGGGTAAGATTTCAAAAAGACTCTCACCTAGCCGGGACCTTTGTAGCCTCCCATCTTAAAAAACAGGAAAATGTAAATATGGTAATACCTAGCACGTGTTTGCGACTGGATCGGTTTTCAGCGTGTCTGCGTGGAGCGGCCCACACACATCTGCCCCCGGGGGGAACCGCCTTGCAGCTAGATGTTAATGAATGAAAGCTTTTATTTTTGGTTCCAGAAGTGACTGGACGCCATCTTGTAAAACATCGCCCGTGCGGGTTCTAGCAGTTTACTAACGACATTTGATGCGAACTACAACATGTATAAATTTATAGAGTTTTGAAGAGGCGAATGCTACGGCAATACTGTGATACGCACAAACAGTGCACTCTGAATTCAAGAAAAATCTGAGTACATTTCTTATGTCCATTTAGAAATCCTAGTGATACAACAAACTGCACCAGTATAAAAGATGTGGCAAATTCGTTTTGCACCATTTTGCTTCTTGTGTAATATTTACATGAGCAAACATCTGCTTAAATCCATATGACGGAAAGGTTTCTGTGCTACATTGCCTTATTAAGTTAAGTAAATTCTATGTACTCACTCGTACCATACCATGGCAGAAATGGGGGTAATGTGTTGTGAAACCACGGTAAAACCGACGTAACATATACATAATTTTATGAATAATTTTCATGGGTATGTAATATAGATTTTAAATTGGAAATCATAGACCATACCTTCTCTTTTTATAAACAAATTAATGTTCTACTATGCTTGCATTATAAACTGCAGCACATTGATGGTGTCTCAAATTAAGTCCATTATTTTACATTTGAAAAGCGGAGACAGATTAATTCATCTATGTCATGCTAAGTAAACACAGCAAATATATCATGAATTTAGCTGGCTCTATATTTTTCCTCTACTGCATGCTCAATTACCTATAACACTTGCTGAAAAATATGGAATTTGATTCGCTCTGTTCCACTTGCACAAATGCAATCTTCTGTAATACAGGCCTTGGATCAATATATACATATATAAATATGATAGATAAATGTATATATATAGATAGATAGATAAATGTGCTCTATTAATGCTTAATTTACACCTATGTTCAATAATGCCATGCCTTTTCGACAAGTACCTTTATATTTTATTTATTTTAGAAAGAATTGAAGCAGTTCACAAAATTCAGACCATCTTACTTTGTACTGGAGATGGGAAACAATGTTTCCTACCAGATTGTTTTGTTTTTTTCTATGCCCCTAAGATAGATAGATAGATAGATAGATAGATAGATAGATAGATAGATAGATAGATAGATAGATAGATCAAAACAACGCACTTTCAGGCTTAGAGTGCTGCACAAATTATTCAAAAAAGAAGCAGGGAACTCTGGGTAGTTTCCAAGTTTAGGTGGAGTGCAGCTCCTATATAGAGCACCCGGCAACACCAGCACCACACTAAATTTGCTCACCTCAAATGTCTGTTTTTCTAACAAAGTTTTTAAGCATAGGATTAGCACCGTGCCATCCACAATGAGCTAGAAAGGGGCAAAGCCTTTGCCATTTATACAGCAAAGTCTTTAAGCATAGGATTAGCTAGTGCCATCCATGGCAAGCTGTAAATTGACAAAAGCCTTTTACCACTCCAGGCACAGAAGGACACAGTATTTCATCTTTGGATTGATAAAATACCATCCAAGCTAACCTGGAATTAATTAAATCAACCCCTGACATGTGTCATTTTACAGCCCTGCAGACAGGTGAGCAAATTTAGAGTGACACTGGTGTTGGGCGCTCTATATAGGAGCTGCTCTCCACCTAAACTTGGGAATTGCCCAGAGTTTTCTGCTTCATTGTGTGTGTGTGTGTGTGTGTATGTATACACACAAACATTCATACATATATATATATCAGTAGCGGTCCGTGGTAGGAGTGCCGGCCGGACGGTGACGTGGGGTGGGGGAGGGGCAGGGTGGGGTGTAGTAAACCACGGATTACGGCCGAATACAGGTAAGTAAACATTTAAATAAATAAAACGAATTTCGTTGTGAGTGCTGCATCGCCAAATGCGATGCAGTGCGCGCAACGAAATTCGTTTTATTTATTTAAATGTTTACTTACCTGTATTCAGCCGTAATCCGTGGTTTACTACTCCCCACCCTGCCCCTCCCCCACCCCACGTCACCTCCCGGCCGGCACTCCTACCACGGACCGCTACTGATATATATATATATATATACATCCATCAAAGTTTCTGCGAAATAGAGAGCCTCCAACCCTGCAGGGCGGCCCGGCGTTGACAGGCACGGAGTAGCCTGTACTTAAATCCACACGCCAGAAGAAGTGCCAAGGCCCAATTCGTAAAAAACAATGCGTTTATTTTCCGAAGGCAACCTGCTCCCATTTCCCTAACGTTTCGGGTCCAATGAGCCTTGCTCACAGGTGAGGCAGTTTGTCGTCAAACGGCTACGTGCTTCCTTTTAACAGCTTGCCATCACGTGACTCTCCTGATATTACACCATACATACCCCACAGTGCACCACTGATGTTAAAATCTTTGTATCCCAACTACAACATGAATTCAGGTAAGTCATGATTGTATCTTAGCTTACGCAGTTGTATGATGTAACATTCCATAACGTAGTGCACTGGTACAATGAAAATATGTCACAAGGAACAAAGTCATGTGTATTTGTACCACAGTCTGGCAAGTTCAATCATAATTCTTAGAGCACAGCCATGAACACAGTTATAAATATGCCTCTTCAATAGTGCATTGTATCACGAAAAGTCGAGAGGAGAAAGGTATCCCTCCTCTCATATCCCTTTCTCACCGTCGCCACTGTAATAGGATAAATCCTTTTGCGGCATAACAGCAAGCGGGTCATGCTCTCATATTTAATCCATCAAAGTTTCTCCGAAATAGAGAGCTTCCAACCCTGCAGGGCGGACCGGCGTTGACAGGCACGGAGTAGCCTTTACTTAAATCCACACACCAGAAGAAGTGCCAAGGCCCAGTTCGTAAAAAACAATGAGTTTATTTTCCGAAGGCAACCTGCTCCCATTTCCCTAACGTTTCGGCTGCAATGAGCCTTGCTCACAGGTGAGGTAGTTTGTCGTCAAACGGCTATGTGCTTCCTTTTAACAGCTTGCAATCACGTGACTCTCCTGATATTACACCATACATACCCCACAGTGCACTACTGATGTTAAAATCTTTGTATCCCAACTACAACATGAATTCAGGTAAGTCATGATTGTATCTTAGCTTACGCAGTTGTATGATGTAACATTCCAATAACGTAGTGCAATGGTACAATGAAAATATATCACAAGGAACAAAGTCACGTATATTTGTACCACAGTCTGGCAAGTTCAATCATAATTCTTAGAGCACAGCCATGAACACAGTTATAAATATGCTTCTTCAATAGTGCATTGTATCACGAAAAGTCGAGAGGAGAAAGGTATCCCTCCTCTCATTTCCCTTTCTCACCGTCGCCATTGTAATAGGATAAATCCTTTGCGGCATAACAGCAAGCGGGTCATGCTCTCATATTTAATCCATCAAAGTTTCTCCGAAATAGAAAGCCTCCAACCCTGCAGGGCGGCCCGGCGTTGACAGGCACGGAGGAGCCTGTACTTAAATCCACACACCAGAAGAAGTGCCAAGGCCCAGTTTGTAAAAAACAATGCGTTTATTTTCCGAAGGCAACCTGCTCCCATTTCCCTAACGTTTTGGCTCCAATGAGCCTTGCTCACAGGTGAGGCAGTTTGTCGTCAAACGGCTACGTGCTTCCTTTTAACAGCTTGCCATCACGTGACTCTCCTGATATTACACCATACATACCCCACAGTGCACCACTGATGTTAAAATCTTTGTATCCCTACTGCAACATGAATTCAGGTAAGTCATGATTGTATCTTAGCTTACGCAGTTGTATGATGTAACATTCCATAACGTAGTGCACTGGTACAATGAAAATATGTCACAAGGAACAAAGTCACGTATATTTGTACCACTGTCTGGCAAGTTCAATCATAATTCTTAGAGCACAGCCATGAACACAGTTATAAATATGCTTCTTCAATAGTGCATTGTAACACAAAAAGTCGAGAGGAGAAAGGTATCCCTCCTCTCATGTCCCTTTCTCACCGTCGCCATTGTAATAGGATAAATCCTTTTGCGGCATAACAGCAAGCGGGTCATGCTCTCATATTTAATCCATCAAAGTTTCTCCGAAATAGAGAGCCTCCAACCCTGCAGGGTGGCCCGCCGTTGACAGGCACTGAGTAGCCTGTACTTAAATCCACACACCAGAAGAAGTGCCAAGGCCCAGTTCGTAAAACTGTTAAAAGGAAGCACTTAGCCGTTTGAAGACCAACTGCCTCAACTGTGAGCAAGGCTCATTGGAGCCGAAACGTTAGGGAAATGGGAGCAGGTTGCCTTTGGAAAATAAACGCATTGTTTTTTACGTGACCAAGGGCTAAGTGGCCCGAAACGCGTCATGAAGGAGCTTTGCACGCAACTTTAATAATTCAACAATAAAAAATCTGGCATCAGCTCAAGAAGTTGTCCGTACCTGTTTTCGTGCGTCTAGGGCACAAGGGAGTGTAATTGTATATATATATATATATATATATATATATATATATATATATATATACACACACACACACACACACACACACATACATTCATCTGAGAACTGTTCTTGCCACCAATATTGTGACAAACCAAAGAACAAATACAAATGGAGAAAATTGAAATTGGTCAAGTGTTTTATTAGTCGAAAATTAAAATTATTGTCCTCTATTGCACAGGACACTACAGCACCACAGCTCCTGTCCCTTCTGCAGAGCAGTAGTATTACACTGAGTAATCTGTTAATACAAAATGTGTGAATTAATACATTTGAGCTGCCTTTCATGTAACTTTAAGGCAGAGAGCATGGGGGTTTGTCTTTCTTTTATTATGTTCTCTTGATTTTTAACTATATAAATTGTCAATAGAAAAACATATTTAAAATATAAAATGGCACTGGTTTAGTACCTTGGGTCTTGTAACATAGGTGCAGAGGCCTGGACAGAGTACCTTAGCTCGATGTATGTGCTGTTTAAGCCAGGTGTCCCTAATACACAACTTCATATAGAAAAGTGAGTGTTGCACATGAGTACATTTACCAAGATATTGTGAGCTTACTGATGGTCATACACTCAGTAAGCACCCAGGAATTTAGACATGTTAAATTGTCAACTGTAGTTCTTTTGCATTCCCAAATAAACCTTTATGTTTTACTATGAAAAACACAGTTTTACACAGTGCTTAATTTGTAAAAAAATAAGTGCCAGGGCTCTAGTTGGGAGGACTCTGCAGCTTGCACCACCCATTGTCACTGCCAGTGTTGTCAATGACAGTACATACACTACTACTAACCAGCACACTGCTACAAGTGTGACAATTCAGAATATTCCAGGCCCCCAAAGCTGTAAAAATAGCTTGGGTGGCAAGTATTAGTTGTTTTTAATGCATATGAAATAATAAATAATTGCTGGTCTGCTCATCTCTAAATTATACAAACAGCGCCACCATGACAAAGCTGTCATAAGTGCCAGTGTCGACAATTAAGTGCAGGTGGCGACAATTAAGTGCCGGTGCAGAGCACCAGAAACTGCCAGCTCAAATTAAGCCCTGTTTTACAGAGGATATCACACTATCGTATGTGAAGCGCCGCTCAAGTCTCACCTTCATGGATTCCAAAAACAAAACAATAGTGCACAATGTTGGTACTAAGAGCTCCTTGCAGGGCTATGTTCCATGTCATTGAAAGTACAATAGAACTATGTGTATTTCTCGACGTGTTCTTGATTTTATTTCTGACAACTGCTCTAAAGTGACATATATTTGGATTGGATCAAACAGTGTGCCTTTTTTTACCGACAAAACTAAGCAGACCTTGCAAACTAGTTACACAAGTTCAGAAAAAGTTCAGTTTGTCAACAGCAATTTAACAACCGTTGACAGTAATTTATTATGTGCTATGATATTTGAGGGTTCAGTCAAATCTTTAAATAAACATTTATTTTATGTTCAGGGATGCCCAAAGCCCCCCCGCACCCCCCCACCAGCCACAGCATTTTGTGAAGTTCCTGATTTTCACCCTTGCACATAACTTTACTGTCTCGCCTTCACCGATGCATTTTCTTTGCTGCTTTGTGAGATTACTTTCACTTTAACAGAAGCCAGCCAAGTCTAAATCACCCAAGTATTCCATTCCTGGCAAATGTTTGCAGAATTGCAGTTTTAGGAGCCAGCAAGCTTCTGAGGTCTGAACTCATTGGAGGTGAATCAACATGTAGGATATAGAGTAATGTCAAAGACAGATGCCATAGTCCAGTCTTTGCACACATAACAACAGTATGAGCAAAGAAAATCTTGTGCTGTTGGGCCAAGTAGGTGAATATCTTCTCTCTGATCTCAAAGAAAAATAAGGAGGAATTTAACGACATCTGAAATTTGAGTAGATACAGAGAGCTGTGGTGTTTTAGTCAGAAGCTTAAAATTGAACCTGTCTAAAGACTTAGGGACTTATTTCCAAGCCTCAGTGTGCCGCTGGGACGCCACTTTTATTGACGTTCTGATGGCGCACAGTGCAGTGCCACATCTACAAGACCACGTAAAGTCACCCGGCATGGCGTTTCATGGCCTTATAGATATGGTGTGAGGCAACAACACGCAAGTCGCTGCGTTGCCTCACACTGTGATAGGGAGATGCCATGGTCATTACGGTGGGTGTTCAGAGACTGGTCCACCTATTTACAGATCCACTCACAGACTGATGCACCTTTTGGAAAACCCACTCAGAAATTGATGCACCCTCTCACTGTCCTACTCAGACTTTTATGCATGTACTCACAGAGCTATTCACAAAGTTATACAATCACTCACAGAGTCATTCAGACAGTAACACACCCAGTTACAGTGTTTTGAACCCCAATGTACACCAATATAGGCCTAGGTAGTTACATGACCTTTTACCTACATCGGTCCTACCATTGTTCTACATAACGGGTCTGACGCTGACCTTTTACCTAGTTAGGTGCTACATGACTGTCGTGTGGTTTTCTCCGAAAACTAGCCTTATGTATTATGCATGAGGATTCTCAGTATCACAGCAGGAGTACCATCTTCTGTATAATAACTCTGGATAAAGGTCACCTCTATCGTCATCCTTGCCCGACATGCCCATAGTACACTTCTAAGTAGAACCCTTGAGGGTACCTTTTGGGTATATAAGCACTACATCTTCACTGGGCAAACCAGAGGAGAAAGACTTCCATGCTGGCACGCTGACACGAGATGCTGATGTTCCTGCACGCAGACACTCCAGGACGCAGTGGTCTGACATCCCTCGCGGGGTGTCCATCTCAAGACCACGACGGGGTCCTTCGCTCTCCCAGATCAGGTAATGGGGTTGGCTCTATCCTAAGGGGATTCTTGGCTTTACACCTACATACATGCTAGGTACACTAGGTACACTTAGGTACATCTAGTTAGGGTTGCATTAGAGGAGTACGCATTATTACTGTCATGTATTCATATGCCTGCATATATTCTTTGTTTTAGCACTATGGTAGAATTCTACCTTTTCTTTACTCTACTCATGCTTATAACTGTATACATCTGTTTCTGTCTCATGGTTGTTGCAGCACACATATTTTATACTAGAATGACGCTTGTTCAATAAATGTTTATTGAAAACGTCCCCACCATTTATTCTGTGTATCTCTCTGAGACAAAATGAGCACGAGGGACTGAGCGAAAAGTACTGCACTGTTTCCAAGATCCCTGAGGGGTCAGAGTTGTCATGTTCGATAGTTGCTAGAAACTATTCGCTCCTTGGTAAGAGGGGCTCATAGTGGCACTGTGAGCTAGCTGGTCCACAGACTAACATAATTGGCAAATAAACATGTGGGAAACGAATACAGAGTGGATCTATCCTGAACTGGAGAGCAATATGTGACCAAAAACATGAAATTGTTAAAAAAATATATGATTTTATTTTATCAATCAATCAAATGAATGTAACCATGTTAGCCATAATTATATTGTAAAATGATTCTATATCCATTATGCACTGACTTTCTTCAATGTATTGGTCTATGTTGAGCCTGTGATATATACCTTGGTTGGTTCAACCTAGATATAACACAAATATTAGTCTTATCAGTTGAAACTTATATTTTGACAGTATTTCAATGCACTAATCCTCATTGATTATTGTATGTACAGTGTAAATATTTCTCTTATAAGAAAAATTGTTTTCTTTCTATTTTTGAAAATTGATTGATAAAATAAAATCATATATTTTTTTTAACAATTTCATGTTTTTGGTCACATATTGCTCTCCAGTTCAGGATAGATCCACTCTGTATTCGTTTCCCACATGTTTATTTGCCAATAATGTTGTCACCCTGATGTAGGAAACTCATTTCAGGGGTACCCCCTTTTTCTACACCTAGATTTCTCCACAGACTAACATATCCTTTGGGGGTGTCCGAAATCAGTCTGGACACAAATCCCTTAGTTTATGTTGTCTAAACGCCCAGATCCTATATAGATTTATAGGAACTACTCGACAACTATCCCAGTCAGACACTGACACATCCACTCACAGATTTACTTACATAGTGATGCACCTAGTGACAGACCTATTCAGACACTATTGCTCCTATTGACCAAATCACTGACACAGTCATATATTCAGCCATTGACCCACTCAGACACCGATACAACTACTAAGAGACCTAGTGAGACAGTGATGCATTTACTCACAGACCAACACAGACACTGAGGCACACACTAACATACTCATTCAGACACTGAAATGGCCACTTACTGACATATACATACAGTGATGCACCCACTTAGAGATTTAACCAGACAGTGACATACCCAGTGACATAGTTAGTGAGACACTGATTCACCAACTTAGAAACCCATTTAGATAATGGTTCGCTCAGTCACAGAGATACTTATACACTGATGCGCCCACTCACATTCCCACTCAGACACTTGTGAAGGCTATCATAAAGCTACTCAGAGTTAAGTACACATTATATTGACATATATACAGTTATAAAGGTAGGTAGAAAAACATTTCAAAATGCAGATAGTTAAAAATATAATAAAACATGTAAAATGTGTTGTTGTGCATTGATTCGTGCTTTTGTTATGCGGATCCATGATGGGTTTGCGAATTCAAAAAATATTTTTTCAGTAATATAGTTTAAAAAAAATATACTTTCCAGTGTTGGGTTAGGCTCTAAACAAAGCTGTAAAAACATTCTAAAACTATTTTACATATATACTAAAATGAATTTTTAGAACCTTACTACTAAGCAACTTATATTGAACAGTATATTAGAAATCTATAGTTATGTATTTTAGTCTACTTAAAATATTTTGGGTGCGCAAACCCAAAGCAGCTAGCTGCGACAGGTACACGATTCCTAATTTAAAACAACATATTATTTGTTATTTGTTAAGGCTCTGTGCCGAAACGCGTAGACGCTTTTTACCGATGTATCCTGGTGGAATAAATGCCTTCCAGTAAACTTCAAGCCCTGATGAGTGACAGTCTTTCCCTTTGAACCTTTTAGGGAGTAGAAGCCATTTTCTCTCTCTCTCTCTCTCTCTCTCTCTCTCTCTCTCTCTATATATATATATATATATATATATATATATATATATACATATATATTTATATACATATATATATATATATATATATACATATACATATACACACACACACATATATATATATGCACACATATATATACACGCACATATATATATGTTTTCACAGAAAAAATCAAAGGTTACAGGGATGTTATAGTTAGGAATTAGTATTTAAAAAACCTTATACATTCACTGAAAAAGATAAAGGTCACAGGGAAGTTATAGTTAGGAATTAGCATTTAAAAACCTTAGAAATTCACTGAAAAAAACAAGGCTACCTTTCATACACCCACTCCAACTACTATACTACCATTCTCAAACCCATTCACACACACATACCAGTACTTACACACACTCACTGATTTATACATCAACACACACATCCACTCATTCACCCATACAGCCACTCATACACCCACTCACTCACTAATACAGCCGCCACTGATATATCAACTCATACACCCATTCAGCCACAAACACACTAAGTTAGTGATGCATACAGTTACTCACACACCTACTCACTCACCCATAGAGTGAATAACACAGCCACTTACTCACCCATACAGTTACACACCCACCCACTTACTTACTCA
Organism: Calotriton arnoldi; assembly: GCA_963921515.1. NCBI lineage: Eukaryota > Metazoa > Chordata > Amphibia > Caudata > Salamandridae > Calotriton > Calotriton arnoldi. Next base: position 1,337,302 of record CAWUFW010001485.1, on the reverse strand, counting down.
TACATATACTGACACATACTAACCTATACAGATACTGTCACAAGCCCACACTCACCTATAGAGCCACTCTCGCATTCATTCACTCACCCATACAGTCACTCATATACCCCATTACTCACCTATACTGCCTTTCACATACCCAGTTACTCACCCATATACCACTGACACATCCACTCGCTCACACACACAGACATACACATACTCACTCACCAATACAGCCCCATACACACACACACTCACTAACCCATACAGCCACTGACTCACTCATTCACTCATCACTCACCCATACACACCCTCGGATACCCATTGAGATACTCAGACAACCAATCACTCCCCATACAGAAACTCGCGCACCCACTCACACACTCCTACAGCCACTTAGACAAAAAATAATAGACAGATACAGACATTTTTACAAGCAGTCACTTATGGATACATTCACTGAGACACCTAATTACTCACTTATACAGTTAGTCATACACCTACTGAATCATCCAATCAGGCACTCATACAGCCACTAATTCACCAATACACCTTGGTATATATATATTTAACACTCCTAAACTTTTAAAAACACTAACAGTGACTGGATGATGTCATCAGTGATGTCATTTGAGATGTCATGAGTGATGTAATCAGTGATCTAACTGACCATGACATGAGTGATGTAATATGTGAGGTCATAAGCAGTGCATTGGGGGGCACGAGTTATAGTTAGCTCAGCTAACTATAACGGCTGAATTTCACTGGTTTTTTATGAGTAAAATCTGCTCCTAACTATAACGTATACACCACCAAATATCCAACACAGGACAGTAGAGCACTCCTCGGGTTTCAGACACCATTTATTGCATCCAACAGACGCGTTTAGGTGATTAGTGCCTTTCTCAATGTTGATTCAATATCGGTTTACTCAACTTCAGATCCATTTCCATTATGCTCAGTGCTTTGCTCTGATTGGATGATTCATCTGAAGCATTGACGAAGAACTGCAGCATTGCCATGAATCAGACGCTCTCACCGGCACCATCTCAGTGCCCATTAACCACTATATCACAACATAGCAATGTTGCACGAACCCATGCGCATTCGTCATTAATTGTTATGAAGGAAGTGACCCGCTCTGGCCCACCCGGGTCACTGATGGCCACCTCTCAGCCTTCCGTATCAAATGAAGAGTCGGTCAGACAGTGGAGAATATGAACCAATAACTGTTTATTCATATACACTCAGAGTGGAGCCCCATCTGTACAGTCCATGAGAGTGCTACAGAGGGAACTAAAGAATAGCGAACATAGAGATACATTATGTACATTTCATAGCTGGGCAAAACACGCCTACAGTGGAATTTTCCAGGCAGATGCAGCTGGACAGTGAAATACAAAAAGAAAAAGGTTTCGGTTCTCATATCTTACATGACCTAATACAATCCAAGGTCGTTTCACCCTAGGCCCGCCACCAGACCAGTGGGAGAAGGGCTCTATGTAGTGAGAAATGTATGCGCTAACATGAACAGTCTATTCATTACCGAAACAAAACCTAACATTTCAGAAACGAAACTTAACAAAGACCATTTCTCAGGAATAGACTAAATCTGTTTCGAACAGCCTAAAATGGCGCCTGCAAAGAAAATGGCATAGCGAATGCTAACTAAGATACGACATTGCAAAAGCATTGGCGGGCCTAATCTAACAAACACTCCTTTCAGCATAAGCTAAAGACATTTTGTAAGAAGTAAAAAGAAATAGAAATCATATAAACAATAGTACTATAGCAATATCAACATGTCAGAAACATTAAAAGCAAAAATGGAAATGGGATGGAATTATCGTCATTCTTTACAATCATCGATAGAAAGGGGTACAGCAAGGAGGGAGGAATCCTCAAATATTCCTTCATCAATGTGCATTACATCGCCAATGTCATTCTGCAACATCAGAGCGGCATTTGTAACATGAGCTGATATTTCTGTTTCGGTGTAAAAACAGAAGCGCAATAGGAACAACAAAAAGGAAGACACTGAATAAGGATGCAGCAAAACACCAACACCACTATAAGATAAATCAGTTCCTTCAAAATCCAACCCCAACTACCAAACAGGTACCAACTACAATTCCCACTTTCCTTGCCCTTGACATTCTCAATAATGTCCAGAATGTGTTGTGTTATGTTTTTCTCCAAATTTTCTATCCACTTAACACACTGATCACCAATTAAAGCACAAACACCACCAGACTTGGCCAATAGAAAATCTACTGCATATTTAGTCTGCTCCGAATATACCCGCATACTTTTCAATTGGGTAGTAATATCTCTCAGAGCCGCCACTGTGGTATTGGACAGAAATTGCAATTTACTTCCAAAGTATTCTCTGGATTTTTCTTCCCTGGCCATAGCCGTGACACCCAAAGTAAATGTAAAAGACAGGATATACCCAAATGTGATACCATTGCTATAACTATTCACCTCTAAATCTGTGACTCCTTCGCAAAACTATTTTGTCAATGTTCTTTCCACCCACCTCTTTTTTCGGTTCGAAATTTTTACATGGAACACCTAGAGGCAACACCATTCCAAGCGCCACATCGTCAGTCCCATTATAAACATTTTAATAAGTCCCATTGGACAAAAAATAAAACCCAGGATGTGCATATATCGGCCCCTCATAATTCACTGCTGAATACCTGAAATTCATTCCAAGCGTATCTGGGTCTGATTTATGCTCTATGGAAAATGTTTGCTTGTACAATATGTTCCTGAACAATTTATATACAAAGAAGTTTCCGTAGAATTTACTATGGGGTAACAAGCAGCATAATAACCAGCTTTTTGAGGCACTGTTATCTCTTTATAATGCCAACCCACAAGTGTTATATTCTGTTCTTCCATTTCAAAATTGCTGTTATCACACCCGGGGTAACCCTCGCCCTGTGGTTTTCTATGATATAGACATGGCCCGGGATAACCAAATCCAAACATACCCTTGACTTCTACTAAATGTGGCAGCCGAGTGTATGTGTAATTAACAAGTGACAAGAGATATGCTGTCCAGAGGCTGGCAACCGAACCAACAGGATAACCAGCAGTCCCATTCCCAAAAATCTCTTATGCGCTGCCACAAACACCTTATTCGTTGTAGCCCTGTTGTCTCTCCCCACGGGAAATGGGTCCACCCAGGTCAAGTGTGGGTGCATCATATACATCCTTAAAAGCCACAACACCCCCACACTGTTATTACCATCATTACTAGAGCAACAACACATACGATTTTACTTCGAGTGGACCAAATTACACGACGTTGACTTGGAATTATTGGCTGCTCCTCCTCATCAACTGGTCTACCAAAAGGATGCATGATGAAATAAAACAAAGAAACACAAAGTGATACAGAACGTAAATGTTCCCAGTGTCCATCAGAGCCTCACTGGTACAGGCTCCTATCGTCCATCAATCAGTTGGTGCTCTTGAGCCACGGCGGTGGAGCTTGCTCTGTCCTAAGCTCGTCCTGCTCTATCCCATGTCTACAGAAATGATGTACTCTCAAGGTATACCTTCTTCCCTGTGTTCGGACAAAAAGCGGAACAAATGAAGAATATTAGAACCTCTCGTCGGTACTGCTATGCAGTACTGGCCTACCTTGTTCAGTCCATCCCTAATCTTTTTTCTCTTTTGGCTCGGTGGTCCTTGTCCGAGGACATAGATTAAAGTTGACAGCCCCAGGCACTGTACAATCCGAGAATAGAGGCTCTTGGATAGCTCGTATCTCAGGTGGAACAGCCTCGTTCAGAACATCATAATTTTTCCTCATTTGTTCTGGTCCATATCAGTTGGACGTCACTGAAAGGCATAAACCTAGGCACTTGCTCACATTCGACATCCCCTACTCCTTCCTTGACCCACTGGTCATAAGGTAGTGACAAAGGTACCTTCTTGCAGTGGGTGGCATGCACCCAATTCTTTCGACCTGCAACCTTCACAGCCGTTTGAGTGACCAGTAGAACCTGCTCAGGGCCTTTCCATCTGGGTTCCAGACTTTTCTTCCTCTGAAAGTTTTTGATCAACACAAAATCTCCAGGCTGTATGTCTTGACCAGGTCCCTCAGGTTTTGGAGGTAGGGAGTCGTGAACCTGTTGGTAAATAGAACGCAGACTTTCTGTTAACTGGCCAAGATAATCAAGCAACACAGGGTATTACATTCTGAAAAGCGTTTCGGGCAGGGGACACCCCAGACATTTGCTGGGCACCCAAAAACCACCTTGAACGGGGACAAACCAGTCCTGGAGTGTGCTGTGGTTCTGGTTGACAAAAGAGCTAAGGGAAGAACATCCGGCCAGTGCAACCCTGTCGTCTCTTGAATTTTTGCCAATTTAAATTTGAGCGTACCATTGTACTTCTCAACAAGACCCGCTGACTGTGGGTGATTGGCAGCATGAAATGTCTGTTTAATGTGCAAACCTTCACAAATTAATTTAATCACTTTCCCATTAAAATGAGACCCGTTGTCACTCCAGATAATTCGGGGTATTCTGAAGCGGAAAATACTCTTTAAAAGGAGCACTTCACAGTTGTAATTGCCGTGTTGTCTTTAGTGGGGTAACACTCAATCCATTTACTGAACGTACATATAACCACTAAAACGTACTTGAGATTATTTCATCCCTCCAATTCAATAAAATCCATTTGGAGAACCTCAAACGGAAAAGTAGGTGGTGCAAAAATACCAGGTGGTGTAGGGGTACCCTTCCCTGGATTATGCTTCATGAAAATCATGCAATGTTTCACGAAATGTGCAGCAGTTTTAGAAATGTTATCATTGTGCCAGACTGGAGCTAACAATTTACAAACGCCTTTTGCACTAATATGAGCTGGACCATGCGCCATAGTAACCACAGGAAGTACATATGCATCAGGTAACATCCATTTCTGCTCCCCGGATTTATCAATCCAGCATCCTGCCTCATTTAACTGTGCTGTACTTTCCTGCCACCTCGCTTATTCCTCTATCGTGGCTTCACTCTGTATTTCCTTTACACTCTCAACTGTATCCTCAAACATAGCAATATCCAGAACCCATCTAGCTGGACCTGCAACAAACATTCTCTTCATTTTACTTCTGGTGGTGTCCTTAGCTACCTGATCTGCAAATGCATTCCCTCTACACACAACATCAGTGATCTTTTTGAGGGCACTACACTTTATTATTGCCAATCTCTTAGGAAGTGTTAGTGCGGATAACAATCGCAATATGAGGTGTCCATGATGTATTCTAGTGCCATGAGAAGTAAGGAACCCTCTCTCTGCCCACAATCGACGGAAATTATGGGCCACCCAAATGCATATTGGCTGTCTGTATAGACATTAACAGCCAACCCTTCACTCAATTCGCAAGCAAGGATGTGAGCAACGAGTTCAGCGGCTTGAGATGTCTCTACCACCGTACGCAATGTAGTGACAGCATAAGCTGCAGTGGTGGTGCCATGTGGTAATTTGAAACAAGAGCCATCGACATATAGTTCTCCTTGAGGGCCAGATAAGGGAACGACAGTCAAGTCTACCCATCCCTTCGTCTCTTCTTCTGTACGGAAAATACAGTCATGTTTATCAAATGCATCATCCTCAGAAGGGAGGGGTAGTAACGTGGCTGGGTTCAGAGTGCCACATCTTTTGATCGTGGTATGTTTAGCAAAAAATGTCATTTCATAACCAGTAAGACGTGCACTGGTGAGGTGCTGTGTCTTTGTCTTATTCAAAAGTGTATCCACAGCATGGGGTACCATAACTGTGAGGTCTGTATCAAGTACGAGTCCAACCGATTGCCTGATTGAAGTGGCCACAGCCGCTACTGCTCACAGACAACTCGGAAGGGCCCTAGCAACAGGGTCAAGCACAGCAGACAAATAAGCACAAGGTCTCTGTCTATCCTCAAATGTCTGTGTCAGGACAGAAAGTGCACAGCCAGCCACCGCGTGCACATAAAGCATAAACGGTTTCCTATAGTTAGGTGTGCCAAGCAGTGGAGCAGAGCAAAGCACAGTTTTTAATTGCTCAAAAGATTGCTGACATTCTGGCATCCAAGGCAAAGGTTCATGCACTGTTTTCTTCGTTAATGCAAGCAAAGGTTTGATTAGTAAGGAATAGTTTGGAATCCACTGGCGACAGTAGGAAGTAATACCTATGAAAGCACGTACATCTTTTGTGCGTGGAATGGGCATTTTAACAATAGTACTAATGCGCTCAGGAGTCAACCTCCTACCCTCCTTCGACAGTAGGTGACCTAAATAGGTAACCTCCTGTCGACAATACTGAAACTTCAAAAGAGATACTTTATGGCCATGATGTGCCAAATGCAACAGCAATTTCACTGTACTGTCCTTACAACCTTGTTCCGTATCAGAAGCGATCAACAGATCATCAACATACTGCACCAATACATTACCTGGGGAAAGCGAGAGTGAATCCAACGGACTCTTTAATGCCTGACTACAAAATACTAGGACTCTCAGTATAGCCCTGAGGAGCGCGACAGAATTGGAAACTCCTGCCGGCCAGTGTAAATCCAAACAAATATCTACTATCTGGATGTATAGGAATACTAAAGAAAGCATTTTTCAAGTCAATAACAGAAAAGAACTTAGCGGTAGATGGGATCATTGTTAAAAGTGTGGTGATATCAGGATCCACCGGAAATTGCGGAACCACTATTCTATTAACCTTTCGCAGATCAGTCACAAAATGATAAACGTCATCAGTAGCATCAGAAGAACCCAAAGGTGCCCTTTTAAGAACCGAAAGAATAGGACTATTACAAATGTTACCAGACGTTTCCTCAACCACTCCCTTATGTATCAAATCCTAAATAATCTGGAGAAGGACCCGTTCTCCCGCCGGCGGTATTTTATACTGAGGAATGCGAGGCAAAATGGCATTGTCTTTGACTTGTATAGAAACTGGTGAGATATGAAATAGACCCACATCAGTATCACCCGTGGCCCATAACCTGGGTGGTACCTGATCAAACTCAGCTGGAAGAGGCGCATCTTGGGACAAACACTGTCTAGTACTCACATCCGGACCCATAGTAATATAAACACCATCAGGGGAACAATAGATAGTAGCATGTCATTTTTTCAGTAAATCCAAACCCACCAGATTCTCACCACAATTTGAAGTTAATAAAAATGGGGACTCCACAGTAAAAGGACCAACAGTAAGTGCAAGGGGTCGTGAAATGGGGCTTACAACTGGTACTCCTGAAAAACCCACTGAAACATTATTATGGCCGGACAGGCCCGCCCCGGGAACCATATGTTGGGAAACAGAACTCTTTGTCGCACCTGTAGCCACCAAAAATTCCTTAGTCGAACCGTGCAAATCTGCTTTGATATAAGGACCACGCTGATCTACAGGTATCTGAACTGGTCCCTCACCCTGTCCTTGGTTGTCCTAGCTATAGGGCATAACTGTCACATCATCAAAATCATAATCATCATTGTAGTACTGTCCGTCTCTTGGGTCTTCAAAATAATTGTTATAAGAACGGCCCACAGGAGCCGCAGTGTTCTGGGATCTATCTGTCCCACGGCCCCTACCACCAGAACCTTGTCCTCTAGGGGACGAAACCTTCTGCAAAAGTACAGGACATTGGCTACGCCAATGTCCTTCTTCCTTACAATAGGTACACTGATTCTGACCCAAAGTTGTCATTGAAAGCTGCCTAGTACGTGGGAGTTGTCGTAAATGACCTCCCAGTCCTCTGGTACTACCCCGATATGCCTGCTGCAACAAAACCTTTGTCTTTAAATCCTTATGCTTTTTATCATTTTTATCTTTTTCCTCCTTATCTCGGTGCTCATAATATTGGGCCATATTTAAAATAACAGAGGGAGAAGATGTAGGCCAAGTGCTTTCAGATGCCTGCAAATGAGACATTATTTCAGGAAGGAGGTTAGTGACAAACCTGACAACAAACAAACGAATTCCCCCTTCCGTGGACATATCCTGGCCACTGTAATCCAAAAACGTATCTTCAAACCTAGTAAAGAAATTGGACACACTCTCATCCTTCTTCTGTCAACAGGCAGTCAATCCATCCCAGCTTACCTTCTTAGGTGGAATAAGTGTATGCATTTATGTAATAATACGACCAGGCAAGGCAAGTATCTCAGCACGTGGTTTATCTCCTGGCTTCCTATCTCGATCCCATCCCCGAATCACATCCCATGTTTCGCCCAACTCGGCGACATGATCCTGAGTATGTACCTGCCGCCAAATATCAACCGGAACAAGGAGACCAAAGAACTTCTCAATGTTAGCAAGAGTCATTACAGTGGAAGAGGCAGCCTCTGTCAATTCTTTATAATAGGCAGTAGGGTTTTTTCTAGGATTGGGCAAAGTAGTCTTAAGGGCTAAAACCTCACTCCTTTTCCATGGAGTATAAACCCATTGTTCCTGAAAGCGGGCAGCCACGGCTGGCCTAGTGACCGTTCCATGCTGATCCGTCAATGCAGGTATTTCCGGATGATAAATTGGGTGGACTTCACGCATAGGGAACTGAGTTATTTGAGTAGGACTCTTTTCATATAATCTGCTTCTGTAAGAAAGTATAGTAAAGATATTACCAAACACTTGTTCCAGCGCCAGGTCAGTAACATAAAAGCGATCTCTAATATCAAATACTATTTGAGGAGCTTCTGTTTCAATATGCGTCCGCTAAAGATCAATCAATGTGACAGACATGTGCTTAAGGGCAATTTGCTGTATAAAAGGTTCAAAATCACGTACAACCTGCCAGATATCCTCAAGACTATAGATTGCATTACGAGCTCATCACATTGCCTGACTCGCTATTACCCTCTTCTCATCCTCCCCCACTTCAGATCGCACTAACGGACCTGTCCGGTCCCTGAATCTCGTCAAATCCCTGTCTTCAAAACCACGCACAGCTGTGTCAGTACCCAAAGACAATGGAGGATAAATAACCGAAACAGGAGTAGTAGGTAGGACTGTGGTCAGAGATTGTACCGGAGAAGAAGGAATAGAGGACACAGAAACCGGAACAGTAGATGTAACAGATGTCATCGAAGATGGTGAAGAAGAAGAAAGAGTAGAGGGCACAGTAACCGGAGCGGTGGGTATAACAGCTGTAGAGACGGGGACACTTTGGCCAGGCGGCTGTAACTGAGGGGGAACCACAGGATATATCCTTTGTGGAGCATAAGGGGGTGGAGGTCGGGTATCTAACAGAGCCTCCATGAAAGTATCCTCTTCCTCTTTGGCCACGTAAGATTTATCAATATGCAGTTGAAATCTCCTATCTTCACATTCTACTCCTGTCTCCTGTTTCTCTTTGTCATATGCTACAGCCTTCTGTGTAAGGGTTTGCATCCTACCTTTCCGTGCATCTCTCTCCAACTTTAACCACCTTTGCCTGGCCTCCTTCTGCCAAGTCCGAAGAGAATCAAACATAGACTGTCTACTACGTCTCTTAAACAACTGTTCCTGAAGAAATCCTATCTTCTGTTCGTCAAAAATGTCTGTCAAAGGCCACTGCAACTCTGCATTGTCCCTCGTATATTTGTGCCATAATGTACTAAATATAATAGGGCCAAGGCCATGTTTCACATACATTTCAAAGTTAGGACTGCCTTCAGGAGGCGCAGGCTGAGATTCTTCCAATTGAGCATCTGCAGAGGAACAATGACAACACAAACTTCAAATTTTACTAATCCCAGGCATTATGAAAGACAAATTGAATTGTTCTTTTACCTGGCAAAGTATTTGCAAACACTTTTCACCAAAACAGTCCTGAGACTGAAACAATCTGAAACCACAATGGTACTATATCCACATAGAACCAAAACAGACTCACCTGATTTCAGGCACACAGATAGACTAGTTCTCCACTGCCGACTCTTTAGACCAAACAGTCAGATCAAGGGTTTCGCCATTCAGGACTCCAGTCGGGATGACCACTGGGCGAGGCACCCTCCGGTGAGACAAAGGCAGCAGCTGCGAGAAACAAAGCTCTTTGTGCAGGGATCCCTGAGCCGTCAGTCCAACCTGATGATGTCCTCATCCTCCCCTCCGTCCGCAGAAAGGGATGGGTCAATAACCCGAAGGAGTCCCTGTTCGGTCGCCAACTGAAGGAAGTGACCCGCTCGGGGCCACCCAGGTCACTGATGACCACCTCTCAGCCTTCCTTACCAAATGAAGAGTCGGTCAGACAGTGGAGAATATGAACCAATAACTGTTCATTCAAATACACTCAGAGTGGAGCCCCATCTGTACATCCAATGAGAGTGCTAAAGAGGGAACTAAAGAACAGTGAACATAGAGATATATTATGTACATTTCATAGCAGGGCAAGACGCCAACAGTGGAATTTTCCAGGCAGATGCAGCTGGACAGTGAAATACAAAAAAAAGGTTTCGGTTCTCATATCTTACACAACCTACTACAATCCAAGGTCGTTTCACCCTGGGCCCGCCAAGAGACAAGTGGGAGAGGGCCTCTCTCTAGTGAGAAAGGTATGCGCTAACATGAACAGTCTATTCATTATCGAAACAAAACCTAACATTTCAGAAACAAAACTTAGCAAAAACGATTTCTCAGAAATAGACTAAATCAGTTTCGAACAGCCTAAAATGGCGCCTGCAAAGAAAATGGCGTAGCAAATGCTAAGATACGACATTGCAAAAGCATTAGCGGGCCTAATCTAACAGTTATATTAACAGGATTTATCCCTCAGTGGGAGCATAGTGCATGTTATTCTGGGTCTTTAGTTGCATATTGCAGTCATCAACAATTGTCTCCAATAGAATTGACACTCTAATTTCTAAGTCTGTATCCCTCGCCCAGCCACACATCCCTCGTAGTTGTAGTTGTAGCACATACCTGCAAACAAAGATTTGAGTAATCAATAGTTGTCCATTTTGTAATGTTCTAATTTTGCATTGGCAAGCATTTAGCTACACGAGGATTATGGCGGTTTTGACGGTCTCCCCTATATCTGCCACCAAATGCCACATATCCCGTCAAACACTTTTCAGGACAGGTGCTCTTTTGGTGAGAGTGGCATCTCACGCACAATATCCACCACCAAATATCCAACAAAGGACAAAAGAGAACTCCTCGGTTTCAGACACCATTTATTGCATCCAACAGACGTGTTTCGGCGATTAGTGGCTTTTTCAATGCTGATTCAATAACGGTTTAGTCAATTTCACATCCATTTCCTTTAAGCTCAGTGCTTTGCCTTTATTGCATGATTCATCTGAGGAATTTACGAAGGTCTGCAGTATTGCCATGAATTGGACGCTCTCACCAGCGCCATCTCGGTGTCTATTAACCACTTTATCACAAAATAGCACTGTTGCACGAACCCATGCGCATTCGTCATTAATTGTTATAGTAACAATATTTATCCCTCAGTGGGAGCACAACGCATGTTATTCTGGCTCTTTAGTTGCATATTGCAGTCATCAACAATTGTCTCCAATGGAATTGACACTCTAATTTCCAAGTTTGTATCCCTCGCCCAGGCCACACATTCCTCGTAGTTGCAGCACATACCTGCAACAAAGATTTGAGTAATCAATAGTTGTCCTTTTTCAAATGTCCCAATTTCGCATCGGCAAGGATTTTGCTTCACGAGGATTATGGTGGTTCTGACGGTCTCTCCTATATCTGCCACCAAATGCCACATATCCCGTCGAACACTTTTTAGGGCGGGTGCTCTTTTCGTGAAAGTGGCATCTCACGCACAATATTCACCACCAAATATCCAACAAAGGACAGAAGAGCACTCCTCGGGTTTCAGACGCCATTTATTGCATCTAACAGACGTGTTTTGGTGATTAGTGCCTTTCTCAATGTTGATTCAATAACAGTTTAGTCAATTTCACATCCATTTCCTTTAAGCTCAGTGCTTTCTCTTATTGGATGATTTATCTGAGGCATTGACGAAGGACTGCAGTATTGCGATGAATCGGATGCTCTCACCGGAGCCATCTCAGTGTCTATTAACCACTATATCACAACATAGTAATAATAATAATAATAATAGTTTATTGTCCGGTCAATTAAAACCTTTACAATTTCGCTTTAAAAGAAAGTGTCAAAAATTACAATAACAAAGTTCATGTTCTGCATCTTTGACAAGTTTTTCTGATCTTAATCATTTCAGAAAATATAGAATTCTATAAGATTAAAATTTGATAAAACACACAATAATTACACGATAAACCAGTTACTTTCTGACTGCAGTAGAAATAGGTTGCATTTGAAAGTCACATTGTAGCAACAATTGTCCTTAAAAGAGGTAATCTTATTTCCTGTAAAGGCAAATACTAAAGAGCAATGCAATAATGAATGATTCTAACAATTTATTGACCGAGTTTCGCCCCTGCCGCTTCCATAAATTGTACAAAGCGACATGCCAGCTGGATGTTCCTTCCTCCGAGGCATACCATTACTGCTTGCCTGCATGTTCTTATCCCCTCACTTTTAAAGTGTGGCTTCAGTAATTGGCGTCGCTCAGCTTGTAATTCTCTGCAGATGCACAAAAGGTGTATTATACTTTCGTTTGCTTCCTTGCATAAGCGGCATGTTGTCTGGCCCGGCGACCGTTTCCAAGGGGAAGGTGCTGCGCTGATGGTAAAATGCCCATACGGAAATGGAGATATTTTCTTTCTTCCTCCGGTTGAAACCTATGCCTAGGTAGAGTTGCGCGGAGGACTTCTCATAACTTTGCACGACGAACCATCCATGGGCTCTTTCCGTGAGGGCCGCCTTGTCTTCTAGTAGTGATAATTTTTTCACTGTCTTAATTACAATTTGTTTAAAACTCTGGTAAGACCCTGATACTGCCCAAAGATCCTCCAGTCCTAGGCGGTCTTTTGATGCGGTCAGATAGCTCATGGCTGCACAGTCCCTCTTTTGTTGTATTTCGGTCCATAGGTAAGAATTCAGTGTTCCTGCTTCAGCTCTTTTGATTCTGTACCAACTCTTGGCGTAGGCTCCTTTACAAGCTAGTTCCTGGCTTTGTAGGCCGAATTCCAGCCTTATTTGTGCCGGTGAAACGTACTTAGGTAGACCGAAAATCATTCTAGCTGCTCTTGAGACGGTGCTGTCTAATGTGGCTGCATCTCTTCCCCTCATGCACTCTCTCCCATAAGTGATTGCCGGGATGAGCTTTGCTCGCCAGACTTGTAATAGCGGAATGAGATTTGGACCGGAAATTGTATGCTTAATGGATTTTATTGCGGCGGCAATAGAGTTGCCTCTTCTTTTGATGACTTCTTTTTGTGCGTTAAATGTGCCTCTGTTGTCTAAAATCACTCCTAAGTATTTGTATTGGTCTACCTCTGCGATTGTTGAATTGGCCAAATGCCAGCGGAACTTGGAGGTTCCCTTTCTCGGGTGAATCCTCATTACTTTTGTTTTGTCATAGTTGATGGATAGACCATTATTTGCTGAATAACTGCTAGTTGTATCTAGTAAATGTTGAAGGCCAATGGGGGTTCGACTCAGCAGCACTAGGTCGTCTGCGTACAGGAGATTGGAAAGTGGCAGCCCTCCTAAATTTGGTGCATGCGAATTACATGTGTCTAGTTCCGACGGCAAATCTGACATATATAGATTGAAAAGTGTTGGTGCCAGTACGCACCCCTGTTTAAGCCCCATGGTTGTTGGAATTTTCCGGGACACGAACCTGCCATCTCCTAGTTTGACTCGAACCCATGTATTTGTATGGAGGAGTATTAGCTGGTTGAGGAGAGCAGTTGGTATTTTTTTTCCCATTAGCTTCTGCCAAAGTATGTTCCTATTGATTTTGTCAAAGCAATGTTGCATTCGTCATTAATTGTTATAGTAACAGTATTTATCCCTCAGTAGGATCAAATTGCATGTTATTCTGGCTCTTTAGTTGCAAATTGTAGTCATCAACAATTGTCTCCAATGGAATTAACACTCTAATTTCCAAGTCTGCATCACTCACCCTGCCACACATCCCTCGTAGTTGTAGCACATACCTGCAACAAAGATTTGAGTAATCAATAGTTGTCCATTTTGTAATGTTCCAATTTCGCATCGGCAAGGATTTTGCTGCACGAGGAATATGGCGGTTCTGAAGGTCTCTCATATATCTGCCACCAAATGCCACATATCCCATTGAACACTTTTCAGGGCGGGTGCTTTTTTCATGAGAGTGGCATCTCATGCACAATATCCACCACCAAGTATCCAACAAAGAACAGAAGAGCACTCCTCTGGTTGCACGAACCCATGTGGGTTAAATACTGTTTCTATAACAATTAATGACGAATGCGCATGGGTTCCTGCAACATTGCTATGTTGTGATATAATGGTTAATAGACAGTGAGATGGCGCCGGTGAGAGCGCCCGATTCATGGCAATACTGCAGTACTTCGTTAATGCCTCAGATGAATCATCCAATAAGAGCAATGCACCGAGCTTAAAGGAAATGGATGCCAAATTGACTAAACCGTTATTGAATCAACTTTGAGAAAGGCACTAATCGCCGAAACGCGTCTGTTGGATGCAATAAATGGTGTCTAAAACCCCAGAAGTGCTCTTCTGTCCTTTGTTGGATATTTGGTGGTGGATATTGTGCTTGATATGCCACTCTCACGAAAAGAGCACCTGCCCTGAAAAGTGTTTGGCGGGATATGTGGCATTTGGTGGCATACATATATATAGTGTCTGCACTGCTGGTGGAATTATATAAATAAAAAAAGACTTACAAGCTGGTTGGTGCCTGGCTGTGCTGCTTTTCCTTAGCCTCAGGATCATTGGAAGGGCTGTTATATATATTACCCACTGGCGGTCGTCAATAGTTAGTTATAGTTAGGACCTTGTTTCTATTCAAAAAGCGTTTTTTCTTTTGCCAATATCGTTGGCGCCGTTTGAAGAATCTTCACAAAGTTTCAAAAACTAATGGGGTGGTCAGGTCAGCTCCTGTGTTGAAAGTTTCGGATTGAGTTGTCAAGCAGGGGCTGAGAAAAAGGGGGGTCTCAAAACGCGTTTTCACGATGTTAATTTCCATAGGAAATTTTAGACACGGCTACAGCCCGAACTGCTAAACGGAATTACACCAAATTTTGGCAAAAAGTTAGCTCTTGGTCCAGAAAGCACTCTTTTTGTTAAATGGCGTAAATCTGTTAAGTAGTTGCTGAGAAAAGTAAACAATTCTCAGATATCTAAATATCTGCAGTCTGCGATCTGAATGGCTGCCAACAATTCCAACCAGGGAGAGTTGGCAGACATCTTGTGACCCGGTTGAGCTGAGTCACAAGAAAAAAGGTACAAAAAGGTCAAAAGCAAGACCCCCTAGGCCTGCTCGGGCCAAAAAAAAGCATTTAAAAAAAAAAAACAATTCTGCAGTAGTCGCTTTAGGTCTGCAAATCTGCCAATATTTCTTTTTAAAACGAAGCGCGGTCTCCCGTGCTTTGTTTTCTTTAAGCCTCCGGGTGGGCCAGGTACCGGGGGCAATCATGAAAATACATGAAGGGGCCTGTGTGGGCCCCCACAGCCTCAGAGACTGAAACCTCCCTGGAACTATGTTCTTTAAATGCAGGGGGGCTACACAGGCCCCTCCCGCAGCCCCACAGGTTACCACCTCCCCAGGGCTTTATTTAAAAAAAAAATGTAGGGGGGGCTCCTGCCACCCACGCAGCCCCGGGGACCGCCACCTCCCTGGGGCTGTCTTTAAAAATGAAGTGTGGGGGGGCTTGAGCCCCACACACAGTTCCGGGGACCACCACCTCCCTGGGGCACAAATTAAGTAACTGCGGGGTCTGTTGCGGCCCCCTGTGGACCACCACCTTCCAGGGCCTACACAGAAGATGGGAGGAGGGCCACGCGGCCCACCTCCAGGAGCCCCCCATGGCCCTGGGGATCACCATTAAGTTTGGGCGGTGAACTCCGCTCCACTCGCGGAGATTGTGAAGTTTTCTGCACTCTGCGTTACGCGGTGCTCGCGGAGTTCCGAAAAACTTTGCTTTGCTTCGCGTAGCAGAGTTTGTTTCCTCGCTCGCATTCGTCAACGTCAAGTTGGCGAGCGTGTGCGAGGAAAATCGTCCTCCTGGTGAGATTTTTCCTCGTTCGCGATCGTCAACATCAAGTTGGTGAGCACGAGCGTGGAAAATCAACCTCCTGGTGAGATTTCTCAATGTGGGTGGTCAGATTTCTCATTGCGAGTGGTAGCGTATGCTCGCAACCGCTCGCATTGAGAAACCGTCCATTCGCGTTGAGAAAGCTGGTGCTCCCAAAAAAATCTACTAAAGCGGCAAAAAGGAAGCACCGCCCGCTTGCGTTGTGCATGCTGCTGTTCACGATGATTGCACAGTGTAGACAAGCACTGAAAATCACAGCGAACCGCATTTATCTAACGCACTTCGCTGCTAGCGGAGTTCCGTGTAGCGCAACAGAGTTTTTTTTGCACATCGCAGAGTTCCGCATAGCGGAGCTCCGCGAACTCCACCCAGGCTTAACCGCCATACCTCAGGGCCGGCTCCAGCAATGTCCTGGGTTGCCCACCCCCAGGAAATTGCAGTTTGCTATCGCTTGGCGGGAGCACTGCTTCCACCATGCCATAGCAAACGGTCCCCAATGAGAGGCCAAGCCCTGGGGGATGGGGTCCCCAGGGCCGAAAATGGCCTGGGGGACGGGGCATATTAGCCTATAATTCACAGAATAGCCTCAGATGTAAGCAACAGGCGCATTGATCCCATGATACATCGCACTGAATTTAGAACCTGTGATAAAGGTCCAGATCTCTGCAGTACATGCATTAATCCCATGAGCTACTGTAAAGGGATTAACATCTTTGATCAGTAGATCTGCAGTTGCTTTTATGCATTCAGATATTCTAAGGCTCTCAGGGCACACACTGATGTGTAATGCAGACACCATCACTGCAATCCGCGATCACAATCCTGCACAGCGTTGGGAAGAGCAGCCCCATTCAGGGTCATGTGAGCTACGAGGGAAACCATTCCTGAGGTGAGGGGGAGGGGCTGCATGTGATCCTCGACAGTCTACAACCTGATCTACACACTCACAACCACTTCAGCCTGCAGCTCGGCTCCAGCCCGTATTTACACACACCGAGCAGGCAGAAGCCAAAGTCCGGGGTCATAACGAGAGCAGGCAGCACTGTTGGCTGGGAGCTCTCAGCGAGCTGGCAGGATCGGATCTCGAAAGAGCACTGGCAGGAACTTTCCTCAGTGACCACAAAGAGAGCAGGCTGCAACTTCATCCTGGGGCACAGGGAGAAAATGGGCAGTAACTCGGGCCTGGGGTCACGGTGAGAGAAGGCAGCTGTTCTAGGCTAGGACCACACATGTTGCAATCTGTTGTATTGTTGCTCTGGAGCAGGCAGCACCCACTGCCGGGATCCATGCATACAAAGGAGGCAGATCCTATAGCCTGGAGGCACTCAGACAGCAGGCAGGAATGCCAGACGGGGGTCACAAATAGTTGCACACTGGACTAGGCAGCAAACACCACCTCGGAGGGCACAGAGAAGAGGCAGTGACTCTACCCGGGGTTCCACAGGGAGCAGGCAGCGACTGACTGATGCCTTGGATGACAAGCGCAGAGTAGGCAGTAGCTATTGTTAGTATGGGCACTCTGTGAGTTGCCAGCTCCCTCAGCCTGCGTGAACAAGCACCGCATGTGGAAGGCAGCATCTTAATATCAGCAGCATGCACTAGGTGCAGGCAGCACATCTAGATGGGATATGTTCCCTGACTGCACCCTGAACTGCGCTCCAACTCATAAATAGACCAAGCAGGCAACATCTATGAGAACATGCCCTACACCTGCCTGGAACAAGACCCTGTCTGAAACCTGGACAGTCGCTGCGAGCAGACAGTACTTCCAACCTAGATATGCACACAGTAGGCAGCACCCCGAGAGGAGACAGCAATGCAAGCCTAAGATCTGAGTACACAGAGCTCCTGTAGCTGTGCATACTTGGAGCAGGCAGCACCTCAAACCTGTGACCTCCCGGACCGACAACATCTCTGGGTGCAGGCAACACTGCATAGAGCAGGCAGCACCGCCTCTCTTGAGGCCAGTGAGGTTCTTCAGGCAGTACTTCCAAGGGACATGGCTGTATATGGAAGACCCCTACATGCCTAGGACTCTCAGCTGAGAACCACAGATTGCTGTGAGGAACCGCAGTGTACGTGTCGAGGGCAGAAGCAGATGTGAAAGCTAATGAACCGACATAGTGTAACATTTTACTGCTGTGCAAGATCACACTGAGCGTAGGGACATGAACCAAGAAGGACTGGAGTGAAGAAATCAATTCCAACCAAATCCTTTCTCTGGAGGTCACCTGATCCGATGAAGGCACGTTATATTTCTTAATTTAGTAAGAAATCCATGTATAACACTGTATTGCAAAGAGTCATAAAATATGGCAGTCATGTGACAGATCAACTCGTTGGAAACACCACCGCACTGAGGTATAAATCAGTTATCAATAACCCCACGTGAACATTAAAAAAAATGTAAAAACTATTTCCTGGAATATATCTTCTGCTGTTTGATCATGAGTATTTGACTTGGCCTCCTAGTCATGATAAGGGTGATATTTTTATATAGTGCCAAAACCCAGGGTATCTGCCATTATTACCAAATCCCCAAAACCTTAGAAATTCACTGAAAAAACACAGGTTTCAGGGCTGTTATAGTTAGAAATTAGCATTTAAAAAACCTTAGAAATTCACTGAAAAAAAAACACAGGTTACAAGAATGTTATATTTAGGCTGACATTTCACTCATACAAAACCAGAGAAATTCAGCCGTTACAGTTAGCTGAGCTAACTATAACTCGTGCCCTCGCATTGCACTGCTGATGACGTCACATATTACATCACTCATGACATGGTCAGTTACATCACTGATGACATCACTAATGACATCTCAAATGACATCACTGATGACATCATCCAGTGACTGAGTGTTTCTAAAACGTTTAAGAATGTTATATATAAATACACCAAGGTGTATTTAAGAATGAGTGGGTGTATAAGTGTCTGTATGGATGATTGAGTGGGTGGGTGACTAACTGTATAAGTGAGTGATTAAACATGTCTTGGTGAATGTATGGGAGAGTGACTAATATGTGTGAATGTGTGTATCAGTCTGTCAGTTAGTATGTAAGTGGCTGCATGGGTTGGTGAGTAGGTGCATGAGTGTCTATATGGGTTATGATAAGTTGTCTTATTACCTGTATGGGTGCCTGAGTGTCTGTGTGGGTGGGTGAGGGGGTGTGTGACTCCTTGCATGGAAGTATGAGTGGGTGAATCCCTGGGTGTATGGGCTCATGAGTGCATCTGTGAGAGACTGTATGGGTGAGTGAGTGTGTGTGTATGGCTGTGTCGGAGAGTGAATAGATGTCTCAGTGGTGTATGGGTGAGTAACTGCATATGTGAAAGGCAGTATATGTGACTGTTGGAGTATATAAGTGACTGTATGTGTGAGTGAGTGATTTTGAGAGTGGATGTATGGGCGAATGGGTGCTTGTGTCAGGGAATGTGTGGGAGAGTAAGTATTTGTTAGTATCTATATGAGTAGCGAGTGTGTGTGTGTTTCTATATGGGTGAGTAAGTGGCTGTGTGATTGAGTGTATGGGTGAGTGAGTAGGTGTGTGAGTAGCTCTATGGGTGACTGACAGTGTATGAGTGGCTGTATGGGTGTATGAGTGGATATATCAGTGGCTGTATTGCTGAGTGACTGGCTGTATGAGTGCCTGTATGGGTGAGTGAGTGGATGTGTATATAGACCTATGAATCAGTGAGTGGGTATGTACATACTGGTATTGGTGTGTCAATGGTTTCAAGAATGGTAGTCTGAAATTTGGAGTGGGTGTGTGAAAGGCTATATTGGGGTGTGAGTAGGTGAATCAGAGATTATGTGGATGACTTCATCAGTGATGTCATTTGAAATGTCATCAGGGATGTCATGAGTGATGTAATATGTGACGTCATCAGCAGTGCATTGCATGGGCGCGAGTTATAGTTAGCTCAGCTAACTATAACGGCTGAGCTAACTATCTCTGGTTTTGTATGAGTGAAATGTCAGCCTAACTATAACGTTCCTGTAACCTGTGTTTTTTTCAGTGAATATAAATAAATATATATATATATATATATATATATATATATATATTGAAAAACAATGGTGTCCCGGTACTCCAACACCCAGAATGCGGATGACTGCGAAGGCAGCCCCATACAGGGGAAGATGTGATATCGGAGGAGGGGCACCATTTTAGCACGAACCTTCCGTCAGGAGCCCTTGAAGAAGAAATTATTCGAAACGCGTCTGCGAGGCGGCAGGCTGTTCCATGTACCAGCGGTTTGAACTTTGTCCATACTTTTAATAAAAAGCTGGTTACCTTCGCTTACTTGTCCGAGTGCTTTCCAAACGGGACACCATTGTTTTTCAATAAAAGGCGGCTGCCCAGTCGCGAGGAAGCACCACCCCAATATACAGAGGGGGCCGCGTGGTGAAGGATAAACCCACCATAATGCGGGAGAGTAAAGCAAGATTGAGGACTTATTCACCCGCTGGGGCCCATGCCGGGTCTTATTTTACAGAAATTGTGCGCGAGATTGCTCTTAATAAATCAAGGTACTCCAACTCCCAGAATGCTGATGACTGCGAAGGCAGCCCCATACAGGGGAAGATGTGATATCGGAGGAGGGGCACCATTTTAGCACGAACCTTCTCAGGAGCCCTTGAAAAAGAAATTATTCGAAACGCGTCGGCGAGGCGGCAGGCTGTTCCATGTACCAGCGGTTTGAACTTTGTCCATACTTTTAATAAAAGGCTGGTTACCTTCGCTTACTTGTCCGAGTGCTTTCCAAACGGGACACCATTGTTTTTCAATAAAAGGCGGCTGCCCAGTCGCGAGGAAGCACCACCCCAATATACAGAGGGGGCCGCGTGGTGAAGGATAAACCCACCATAATGCGGGAGAGTAAAGCAAGATTGAGGACTTATTCACCCGCTGGGGCCCATGCAGGGTCTTATTTTACAGAAATTGTGCGCGAGATTGCTCTTAATAAATCAAGGTACTCCAACTCCCAGAATGCTGATGACTGCGAAGGCAGCCCCATACAGGGGAAGATGTGATATCGGAGGAGGGGCACCATTTTAGCACGAACCTTCTGTCAGGAGCCCTTGAAGAAGAAATTATTCGAAACGCGTTGGCGAGGGGCAGGCTGTTCCATGTACCAGCGGTTTGAACTTTGTCCATACTTTTAATAAAAGGCTGGTTACCTTCGCTTACTTGTCCGAGCGCTTTCCAAACGGGACACCATTGTTTTTCAATATATATATATATATATATATATATATATATATATATATATATAAAAATATATAATTTACCCAGTGGCGGTTCTCCCTGGGTAATTGAGAAATTAACATTACAGCCACATTTCTACAGGAATTGTATTTTTTGGTTTGCTTATAACTCTGGCGTCATTTGACGAATCTTCACAAAACTTTCCCAAAAAAGTTTCATCCACGTAAGCTCGTTCCTGAAAAGTTTCAGAGTGATCTATCAAGCGAGGGCAGAGAAAAAGGGAGGTCCCAGAATAAGACCCAGGTACAGCCAAAACAGCTGAATGGAATTACACTAAATTCAGCAGAAAGTTAAATCTTGGTCCAGAAAGTGTGTCTTGTAGGAAGCTGAATTTTTATTTTGCAGTGCCAATGTAAGGGCCACCATGCAAAAAGTCCAGACGACCCATATTGGTTATGGGGCTTACTTTAATAATCCCAAGTGCTCTATTTGTGGCAGTGTGGACGAGCAGCGTAGTCTTATCATAGAGTGTTAAGCATTGGTTTACACACACAGTCAATAAATGGTTCACACACAAAAGGAGAGATCCGAGACCAATTTATAAAAATTAAGTCGAGTTTTATACAGTTTTAGACACCAAGATATTTAGAATAACGCTTGCACTTTCGGAGATATCGATTTCACAGAGAAATAGCAAAAATGCCTGAATAAAGGTTTTTGCAGTATGAGCCTCGAACGCTACAATCTTTTGTTAATCTTTTGGTGGAAAAACACAGGTAGCAAAGCAATATTTGCATTCGAAGTTCAGAGGTGCCCTTTTGGACTTAAGTTGCTAGGGGGCCGAGGTCCAAAGAACCACCAGCAGTTTGGGTTTACCTTCCTTGGGGTGTCCACGTGCAGAGGTTCTGGTCGAGTTGGTAGCCTCAAGCGCTATACCGGTCAGGTCAAAGGTATCTGAAACAATGAGGTTGCAATGGGGGATTTGGGCACACGTCATAGAGAACCCAAATGGTGGTTCAAGTCATGAGGACCCCTAGGCCAAGGGGACGTAGTGAGGAGTCATGGGCCCAGGCTGTGGGACTCAGGTGCAGAGGTGCTTGGCTGGCTGATCACTTGCGTTTGAGGCTCTCATGGTCGTCTGTCGGTCCTGCAGAGAGAAGGAAAACAAGACACCAGGGCCACTCTGGTTGTGGATATCATCAGTGCTGAAGTTCCTCTTCATGCAGGAAGGTTTACAAGGCAGTGATGTCCAGCTGGACAGAGAGGAAGCCTAGGCTGATGCAAGTGCCCCGGTACTCAGGGCATTGGTGCTGGGGGCTCCTGGAGGGTCTAACGTCTTGAAACTCAGTGGAGAGATGGGGCTTGCCTTCTAGAGCCAAAAAGATCACTTTCTGTCATGATGCTCCCTTTATGTCCCCGATGGCCAACAACATGGGGTGCAGCACAAGTGAGGTCAGTGTCTGAGGCTGCAGGGATGGCTTCTCCACTCTAAGGGAGATGCTAGATGGTTGGTTGAGTTCTGGACAGTCTTCTAAGTGTTGGGGAGGATACACAGCTGCAGGACGATTCTGGTCTGTGCAACTGTTGAGGTGCCAGCAGCAAGGCAGGGTTTGGTGCCAATTTCGGTGCAGGTCCTAAGTTCTCAAAGTGTTGGCTCTTCTTTGTCCTTTTTTCTTCCCAGGTAGTCAAATATGTCTCTCAGGTGTTGGTGGACCCTTAAATACTCAATTTAGGGGCATTTAAGGGAGTATATGGTAGTAGTCAATGGGCTATCTACCACTTGGGTGACTACACCCCCTATATGACCTCTTCCTGTGGGGAGTGGGCATATCCCTGATTCAGAAGTCTCTATTTTCACCCAAAAAAAGATGGTAAAACCGTTCTCTGGCTGCCCACTTGAGGTAGCCCACCTTAGGGGTGTGACTAGCCTGCGAGTGAAACACGCTTCCTGAATATCTAATTTCCCAACTGCTCTGGTGCCAAATGCACCCCAGGGCAGTGGGTGGCATTCTCCAGGTCTGGGGGAAGCCAGGGTTGCTTTTCAAAGGTGGCAGAGGCTTTGAAGCCTCTGGCCCTGAGATGCTAATTCACTAGACATCCTGCTGGAGGAGATGGGAATACCTTCTGCTGAGCAGGCATTGTTTCTGACCTCTGACAGTGTGGGCTGTCTCTGACAGGGGGTCAGAACCTCATCTGTCATGGCAGGCTGGAAGGTACCAGTCAGTCAACACATTAAGTAACTAGTAAGGTTACACGGGGCACCTCTTAGGTGCCATTTGGGTGCATGTCTTCATAAATCCGATACTGTCATCAGTATGGATTTATTAAGACAAGGTGTTTGATACCAAACATCATTATTTTCAGTGAAGCCATTATGTAGCTTGGTAACTCCTGATAATTTTTAATGTCTAGCAATGGAACTAGGCATCACAGACGCATATCTGCTCATACAGATGTGCCCTCACATGTAATATAATGCACTTTGGCCTGGGACTCCAAAGGCCTGCTGTAGGGGTGACTCACATAAAGTACATTTGTGTACTTTGGCATTGCACACAGGGAGTAGGCAATGTTGTGTTTTCAGAATGGTTTGCACCATTTCACGCATCCTGCAATGGCAGTCTGCATGCAGTTTGTGTGTGGGTCCCTTAGGGAGGCATAATTAACCCTGGGCGAAGTGCTACGCTACGCTCGCGTAGTTTGCGAAGTTTGCGCTACTTCGCACAACGCGAATTGCACGTAGCACAGTGCGAACACGCGTAGCGTAGCGTAGCGTAGTGCCGCGGTCATTTTTTGCTTGCTCGCGGTCCTCAACGTCAAGTTGGCGACCGCGAGCAAGCAAAATGACATCCCGGCGAGACTTTTTCCTCGTTCGCGATCAGCAACATCAAGTTGCCGATCGCGAGCGTGGAAAATAAACCTCCCGGCGAGATTCTCAACGCGGGAGGTCAGGTTTCTCATTGCGAGTGGTCGCGTATGCTTGCGACCGCTCGCGATGAGAAACTACCAGTCCGCGTTGAGAAGCTGCCGCTCGAGTAAAAATCTACTCGAGCGGCAGTAAAAGACAGCTCGCACTGTGCAAGTTGCCGTTTTCAATGATTGCACAGTGCGGACAAGCATCCGGCACTGTGCAATCATTGCGAACAGTGCGCTACGCAGTTCGCGTAGTGCTACGCGAAGCTTGCGTAGCGCGAACTGCACTTTGCGTAGCTTCGCGAAGCATTACTTCGCGAACTACGCCCACCCTTAGGCATAATACATGCTGTAGCCCTTAGGAATCCTCTTTAATACCCATGCCCTGGGTATCAGGGGTACCATTTACCAGGGACTTACAGGGGTGCTAAAGTTCTTGCCAATTGGTTTACAATTAACATTTGTCTTGTTTTAGGGAGAGACAACTGGCACTGGGGCCTGGGACCCAGTACTCTTCCATCAAAAAGCATTAGTACCAGTGGGGAAAAGTGGGGGTGACCATATCAAAAAGAGGTACTTTCCTGCACGCCTTTTGTGATTTGGTGTAAATCCTTTCAGGAATTTTTGAGAAATTAAGGTTCAAAATGTATAGATGTTTCACGCCGCAGAGGATCAGTGGATCTAACAGATGAAAAGATATAATCTGATTGGCTACCACCACATCAACAAAGATGTGGCAGCAACCATTTTAGGACTCGGGGACTCATTCCCCTGTCCTGAATAAAAAAGAAAAAAAATGAGGGGGCAAGGTAGGAATACCTGGCCCCCGAGGCCTGGTTGGGAGGGTTCCAGGGCAAAAAACATTTTTTATCGGCTATAACTCATACCCTCCCTATACACTACCAAATACCTCAGATATTAAATTACTGATGTCATTTGAGATGTCATCAGTGATGTCATAAGTTATGTCACTGACCATTTCATGAGTGAGGTAATATGTGAGGTCATTAGCAGTGCATTGCGGGGGGTGTAAGTTATAGTTAGCTCAGGTAACTGTAACTGCTGAATGTCACTGGTTTTGTTCTAGTGAAACCTGAGCCTAACTATAATGTCCCCGCAACCTTTGTTTTTTTTCATTGCATTTCTAAGATTTTTTTTAACGTTATGTAAGATGCCATTGCAATGCACAGTGTGGGGGGTTGAATGCAGGGCCTGACCTGGCATTGTGCTGCCCCCACCGAAGCTTGCTGATCCTGCTCCCCCTCCTCCTTGCCATCCATTGTCCTAGTCCATGACCCTGTTCCCTCATTACAGCTGTGTGTGGCCGTTGTTTTGACACTGCCACTGCCCTTCCTGCCTGCCCTAACCAGTTAGCCTCCTGCCCCATCCACCTCCTACCTAACCTCTGTTGTCTGAGTCCATGCACCAGCCCCCTCCCTCCTCCGATGTGTTGCCACTGTCCTCCATTAAGATTGATGTCCCTGCCCATTCTTCCTGCTTGCCGTTACCCAATTCTATGCCCCATCATTGCTCTCCTGCTTAGCCTCTGTGCTTACCTTGATGTCCCTACTCTCCTTCCCCCTGGCCTCCTATGTCTTTGTGCATGCCCCTGCAACCTTCTTTCTGCCCACCATATTCAATGGAACGTCTGACCTCCTATCTACTCTGAGTGTCCTGTTGAGCTGCACTGCCCCTCCCACCTGCCTAGCATTGTTAGATGGCTTCGGCATGTGCCTACCCCCTCCACCCTGCTTGTCCAAATTCCATGCTCCTATCCCCTCCCTCCTATCCTCCATGGCCCACTTTGCTGCCACTCCCTTCTGCCCTCCATGCTCTGTTATGCCGCAACTGCTGCTCCTGTCTGCCCTGCTTGATCTGTTGTGAAGCCCTGTCCCCTGCCCTCTTTTGTCTGTGTCCAGCCCCTACGCCTTCCTCTGTCCTCCATGGTCCTTTATGCATGCCCCTGCCCCTCCCTCTTGCCCACCATGGCCGTTGTTGTGCTACTAACCCTCCCGCTTGCCATGCATGGTCTGCTGTGCTGCCACAGCCCCTCCCACCTACCCGGTGTGGTCAGCTAGCTGCCCCAGACATCCTCCCATCTTCCCTCCGTTGTCTGTGTGTATGCCATTATAGCCTCACGGTTATCCTCCATAGTGTGCTTCCAGTGACCATCCTGCCTGCCTTCCTTGGTCAGCTTGCTGCTCCTGTCCTGCCCTCTTACCCCCTGCCCTCCATTTTTTATGTGCAGACCAATATCCCCTCCCTCTTGCCTTGTCTGGTTCACTGATCTTCCCCTAACCCCTTTCTCTTGCCCTTCAATGTTCGTAATGCAGCAACTGTCCCTCCTGTCAGTCCGGTATGGTCAGCTTGCTGCACTTGCCTCTTTCCCCTCTGTTCTCAGTTGTCTATGTGCATGGCCCTGTCCCCTCCCTATTGCTTTTCATGGTCCGTTGCGCCGCACTGCCGTCCCACTTTCCCTGTGTGGTGTATTCTGCTGCTGTAACCGCTGATGCCTGCCCTGTAAGGTCAGTTTAGTAACCCTGCCCATCTCCCTCCTGCCCCCTCTTATCTGAGTCCATGTCCCTACCCCATTCCTCCTGTCCTCCGTTATCCAATGTACCATACTTGCCAACATTTTGAAATTGGTAAGAGGGAGATTTTGAAAAAAAACTGAGGAATTGAGTTTCCCCATTGACTTACATTGAAAAAGAGGAGATCTTTGGCAGGAGACAGATAAAATAAAGCCCTTTTGGGCTTAAAAACATCAGGAGTCCCCTGCCTGAATCGGGTCTGGTGGCATGTATGCTTATACTGCCTCTGCCACTGCCTCTTCCTTCTGCCCTCAGTGGTCTTTTATATTGTCACAGCCTCTCTTGTCAGTACTGCCTGGTTGGTTTGTTGCCCCTGCCCCCATTCCCCTGCCTTCCCTGATCCACTATGTTGCCACTGCCCCTCCCACCTGCACAGTGTGGTCAACTTGTTGCCTCTGCACCCTCCTCTATGAGAGGGTCTTATTCCCATAGAAATTATGGTTAGTGCTCTAAACAACTAAAATAAGGACATATTTTCTGTGTTCTCAATTAGCAACAAAAACATATTTAAATAATGAGCTTTATGTTTTTGTTATCCAGTTGATCACTTGATTATATGTTACACTTAAGGGAGAGGATGTGGCGTTTCAGCTAGAGCTGCATACTTTGCAACTGGGGAACTATGTTTGAGGTTCGGCGTCAGATCGACAACCTGTGATTCTGGGCAAATCACTTCATTTCCCCATGCCTAAAACCAAAATGAATGTGTCCTTGTGTAATGTAACTGATGCTCATGTAAAGCACTCGTATGCCTTTGGTTCAGTCTGCACTATACAAAAATGCAAAAAACAAAACAATTAAGTGTTTTGCACACTTAGGTCATTGGGCTGTACTTGGGCTTTATTTGGGTGATATTGGTGCTATATTTGGGCTATTTTTTCCCTATCTTGGGAGACATATTTGTTGAAAAGCTCCCTAATTTCATCTTTTACTGCAGTTTCCTCAGTAGAAAATGCTTTCAGTTTTCTACTTTGATTCCATCAAGATGGCATTCAGGTGTGCCACACTTTTGGCATAAATTCAGACTGTTAACACTCTAGGTGCTCATCAGAAAACTGTAGTAAAGCTGCTGATCACCAGGGAGTTAACTGGCAGTCTGCTGCTTGTTTTGAAAGTGCATGTTTCAATCTGCATGTCAGAATGATTTATTGAAATAGAAGAGGAAGATATTTGAGAACTCACTTAAAATGTGTCCTAATTTTTCTTTCTACAGCACTAACCATCATTTCTCATTTTGTTCCTTTCTAAATGAAATGTTTTACGTTTTACCAGTTTAAATCAGTCAACATCACTTCAGATGTGCCATACCTCTGACATAAGTAACACTGTTAGCGCTCTAGTTGTTCTTTAGAACACTCTGGGACAATGAAGTAGAATACAAGGAAATCAACTGACAGGCTGTACATGATGTGCTTAGAATGTCAGACTTCATTCTCATATGGATGAAAAAGATCGTGAGAATTTGCAGAAAATATGCTCTCATTTTAAATTCTAGAGCACCTTCCATAAACACTATGGGAAAGTCATGAGAAAACAGTTTTCTCTCAAACATGATTAATAAAATCCCAGCAGAAGGCTTTTTCACAGGGTAAAAAAATCACCTTAGAACACACCACAATTCCTAAAATTAGTATTGTACCATTGACAAATGATTTATATTGTAAAGTAAATCTGTTATCACCCTTTATACGTTCTCCTTTTTGTGACCCTCAAAACTTACCATTCACCATGCACATGATGGGTGCCGTGGGGAGAGCCCCAGAACCCCGTTGACCCCAGCCGTCTCCACACAAGCTGCAGGAGAGGGCATGCTGCTCATCCGAGTGGGAGCAATCTGTTGTATGGTTTCCCTGCCCGCTCAGTGCAGACAGGGAAATAGAATACAAGTCTGCTCCCAGCCAGTGGGAGCATTATTTAAGCTTCTAAAAAAAAGAGCCCACCCCTGGGACATAGCAGTTTCCCTGTCGGCATGGTGCGGCCAAAAAAACCTGTGTTTGCTCCTGCTTAGCGGGAGCATTTCTGAAATCTCCCACCAAGCGTGAGCAAGCATTAAGTCTTCTCCCTCCCGGAGGGAGTTTTAAAAATGCTCCAGCTGCCTGGGAGCAGACTTTGATCCATTCAGTGTGGGAAGGGAAGCAGATCAGCATTAGTAGCTGCTCCCTCTGGGTGTGAGGAATGTTTGCCGTTGCTGTATATGGGGTGACAGCCGGGGCCCCTGGAGCCTTGGGGCTCACCTGCGACCACAAGTCTATGGTGGGTGCCTTGGGTACCAGGGCACTCACCTTTTACAGTGTGGGCCCGGGGATGGGGTCCCTGGGGCCGGAAAAGGATTGGGGAGGGGGCCACACAGCCCCTCCCCTTTAATTCAAATAGTGGCCCTGATGAATTGGGTCCCCAGGGCCTTACAAGGCTCAAGAGGGGTCACAGGGCCCCACCCCTTTAATTCAAATAAACGGCCCTGTGGAATGGGGTCCCAAGGGCCTTACAAGGCTCATGGAGGGAGGCCATGAGGCCCACCTCCTGTTCAATTTAGAAAAAGGTTATCGGGGGTTGGTGTCCCCAGGGCCTAAGTCTCGGGGAGAGGGCCACCGCCCCCCCTCTCCATTATGAATACAAACCCTGGGGTAGGCTCTCCAGGGCATAAACTTAGTGAATACAGCCCACCCGCCATTTTTTTCCCAATCCTGTGGGAGTTTTGCTGGAACGCAGCATTTATTGCAGACGTATTTTCTTTTTTGTCCCTGGGGGTCCCTTTGGGTCCCCCATAGGGTCTAGGGTGTCAGGGTATTTTTATTTTTTATTTCAGGACCAAAGCTTTCCATGCGCAGACTAGTCAAAAAGTAGCACCTTTTTGGAAAGTATTGTGGAGATTTGTCAAACAATTCCAAAGTTATTAGCAACACAAATAACGCTTTTCCTATGGAACAGCTGAGCTAACTATAACTACCTAGTGACAATGGCTATATATATATATATATTTATAAATAACCTAGTGGCAGTCACCAGTAGGTAGTTACAGTTAGGACCTAGTTTCCATAGGAAAAGCCTTTTGTTTTTCTAAGAACTTTGGCATCGTTTGATGAATCTTCGTGAAATTTTTACTACTTGTATGCCAGTCACTTCAGCTGTTTTCTGGAAAGTATTGGGGTGATTTATCAAGTGGGGACCGAGAAAATGGGGGGGGTCCCAAAACATGTTTTCCTCATTCAATTCCTGGTAGGGATTTTCGACACGACTACAGGCCGAGCAGCTGCACAGAATTACACCAAATTTGGCAGAAAGCTAGATCTTGGACCAGAAAAAATGCTTTTTGTAATTTGCCGTAAATCTGTTCAGTAGTTTTGGAGATATTTAAGAAAATAAATGTATGTATATCTAGAGACGCAGATCCACTGAGGATCCACGCGCCAACAGCAATGCCCTGAATGACTGACCGCAACCTGGGAGAAAAGTTGCAGCTGACATTTTGTGACTTGGGACATGGGTCATGGGGGGGATAAAAGTAGAAATAGGATATCAAGGATCAGGATAGAGGTATCCTGACCCCATGGGACTCATGGAGGGGTTTTAGATGGACCCCTGATGAGCAAGAAATTGTGGAAAAATGTTTTATTTGCACACACTGGGATCCGCATCAGGAGAGTATACTGTCATAGTCTAATCTAGAATACTGGTGTCAGGTGGGAAATATTTGCACATCTTCCTGTGATTGAGCAGTTATAAACAATGACTTTCCCTGTCATAATGATTTTAAAGGCCATGTTATTATATTTCGGAAACTTGCTTACACTTCACCAAGGCTGCATCAAAGGCAGAACTAGCGGCTGTATATCGGAGTATTGTCATCAAAGATATTGCATGACTTAAATATCATGTTCTAAGTATTATTTGCAAAAATATCATCCTATTTGGTGTAGACTGACTATTATTAGCTCTAAGGGGGATATTTTGTTAATGATATTAAAACACAATACTTTTGTCAGCCAATATTCCGTCCACAATATTCTCGTACTGTACATGAGTCTGCAGAGTTTTGTCACCTGGGTGATACACTCATTCTTATACATTGGGAATTTCTACTCGATTTTTAGAATATTAAAGGGGCGCACCATTGGGTTGAAGTGTTCTTTTACACCAATGATCATTCCATTGGTTTGCCATCATTCACCAGCCACCACCAGCTTGCCACATGTATAACATAATAAAATAGCGAGTACTGCATTTGGCAACTGTTGCAGGAATTAGTTTTGGCAGCCAGTTGCAATCATCGTTTGATCTGCGTAAATTTGGAAAAAATATATTTTCCTTTTATATGGCGTTCTGTAAGGGTCTCATGCACTATGATCTTAGACAGAATTAAGTAGTGTGAACAATGGGATTAAACCAGAGACTATATTATACAGTGGCGGTGGCCGCCTATCTAGGGTGGTAGGGAATGCGGGGGGAAGGTTGGGGTTGGGTAACAATGCAAAGTGAAAGAAGACTTACCTACTGCTCAGCTCCTGCTGACGCTCCTGACCGCCTCATTGCTTCTCTCGTCCAAACCCAGATGTAGATGGCCCTCAGGGCACAGGCTCCACCACCCAATCCAAACACTGCTCTCATAGCATGAGAGCAGCGCCAGGATTGGTCTAAGCTGCCTAGTTTGCCATTCAGACAGTGACTTGAAGCCTGTGGCTTTTCTCCAACCCGGCTGTGCAGCACAAGTGGCCTGCCAAACAGACATGTGCACTTATAAATGCACACTACTCCTCCTCCCTGCCATGCCAGGCCCCGTCCTGCCCTATACCTATACCTATTGTATGGCTTAGACAGCAATAAACAAAATGATAATAACATTGTGTTATTATTATTTTATTTATGATATGCTGGCTCTGGGCAGTGGGGTAATGCTCCTCCGCCATTACGGAGGAGCCAACTCTGATATAATAGGACGCATATTTAACTACTTATTTCTGCACCATTACACTTTTAAGAAGGTCTGGACTCCAAAGCCTTTTAAAGTCACAAGAGAAAGCGCAGTCTGTGCTTTTCGTAATTACCATTGCTCCAGCATGCCAAGCAAGGACTGGTCCAATAGACGAATCGACAATGCTACCTACCACTATTTAAAGTAAGGTATAAATAATGCATACATAGACAGTGCAGTTAACGGTGTGAACTTAGGAACTGTTTGCAATATATGATTTATTCCGGAGTTTGTGTTATTTTTATCTGAAGAAATTCTTACAGAAAGTTTCTATTATTACTGGTTAGATGTAACAAAAAGAGTTATATCGAACCACACAGAGTCAATTAATGAATATTTCGAGTACATGCCCATAAAAACAATACACTACTTTGAAACAATAAATAATAAAATATCATATATAAATAAAAGCAGCACACTCTACCCACTACGAAAAAGCACAACAAAACATATATACAGTGCTTAATTTGAGCCAGTGGTTTCTGGTGCTTGGCACCGGCACTTAATTGACAGCACCGGCCCTTATGACAGTCTGCCACATGGTGGGCTTTTTGTCTGATTTAGAGTGAGTACAACAACAGTTGTTTACTAACTCAATATACGTTAAAAATGACTGTTACCTGTCGGTCATGCTAATCTTATAGCTTTAGGGGCCTGGAATAGAGTGAACTGTCACACTTGTAGGAATGTGATGGTTAGTAGCTGGTAGCAGGGGCAATGGGTGGTGTAGGCTGCAGTGACCTCCTGATGAGGGCCCTGGCACTTAAATATTTTACAAATTAAGCACTGCATATATAAATATCAATTGAACAACATAGATCAAATAACTCACTGCGAACTGTAGTATAAATATGTGCTGAACCTAGGAAGTCAAACTCACTCATTGTGGACGCACCATATACTAACTCGGAGAACAACAAACCCAACCTTAATGACACATTCAAGAAGGCACACCTTAGCCTCCAAGATGATCCTGTGTATGTACATGACTACAAAAGTAAAAGAAGGCATGGCATAGAGGAGTGCATTTTCTCAATTCTGATCCATATATCATTGTGGAAAAGAAACCTTCGCCACTTTATGATTTTAATTATCATCTCAAATTATAAGCGGATTTTATTCAATGTAGAATTTGTTAACCCAACATTTTTTTTAAAGTAATATCATTGCGTACATCAAAACGATTGGCTTTTTAATTAAACCTCAATTGACTTACCAACCATTATTTTGCCTTCATTAAATCCAAAATGCTAATCTTGATTTAGCCTTATCGTTATTTATATTTATTTTTAAGATCTGCACATTGCTGTTTATACTTTTAATAAATTATATCATTTACCTATATCGAGTTTTTTCCTATTTACCATTAAATCATGATTTCGGCTTTCTCTTTTTCTGATCTAACACAGTACAACGCTATCTGAAAGAACTGCCTATTTTTCACGTTTTCATGAAAATCTACTTATATTTAAAGGTCATCAACAATTCCAATTAAAGTTTAAAAACGTGCAAACCCGAGTACCTGTATTCCGTGCTCGTTGTAGTTTTTTCATTTGTTAAAGCGCCTTAAATCTTTTATAAGAAAAAAAAAACGATTATCATTCTGCAATTATAAGACACTAATATTGGTGCCCTTCAGCGCTAACTTTTCATTTTCTTAAGCAAAGTCAGTTTGTTTTATCTGTCTACATTCTAGACTGATTTTGGGGACCCTATTAAAGTAGCAAGGGCTAAAACGTTAACTGCACTGAATGGAAATTATGTCACTTTTCCATGAAACCTTCAAAGCATAAAGAAAGGAAATTACTCACATTTCAATACTGAACTTGTCACTTTGTAAAACATCAACATCAGTCAATGTTTACTAAGCGGTGCAAACAACTCGCAAACGTCAGAAGTTCATGGTGGTCCGCGGTCCTGAAGTGCAAATCTCAAAATTGTCCAATGTATGGTTTGACAGCAAACTTGAGTAAACATAACCATTAAAAAAAAAAGCAAAAAAAAAACACTTTTGCGCCTCATTGAATGCTTATGTTAAAAAACAGACATTTGGGAGAGGTCGGGGCATAACGAGGGCAGATTTTCAAA
The DNA here is from genome assembly GCA_963921515.1 of Calotriton arnoldi. Classification (NCBI taxonomy): domain Eukaryota; kingdom Metazoa; phylum Chordata; class Amphibia; order Caudata; family Salamandridae; genus Calotriton; species Calotriton arnoldi. The sequence continues at coordinate 1,303,395 of CAWUFW010001485.1, read as the reverse complement.
ATATCAATTTAGGCCCAAGTGTGTCATTTGGATTTGGAGTTGCACATATTTATAGGAGCCAAAGCTGTTCCAGGTTGTGTTTAATTTGAAAACTATCTCGTGGCAGTCTTTGATTGGCATGCCTCTGATGAGAATGGAAACTGGAGAGGACGTTTCCATCAGCTTGAAATAACAGAGTGAATGTGTTTCAGCAGAGCTACTTGACAACATGCTTTGCTCAGGTAGTTGATCAAACAAATCATTTGCTCATGCAAAATTATAGTTCTTGAATTTCTTAAAAACAAATCTGCGGCATTTTTTAAAATCCTTAATTTGCTACAATTAATAGTTAGGCTTATTTGAGCCAATCCTATAGTTTAGATAAAGTTGGGAGCAAGCAGTTAGAACATCATTGGATTCACATCTATTCACATTATTCACAAAAGGCCTGTCTCTATTTCTGCTTGAATATTATCATGTCTTTGCAAGAAACAAATATTAATATTGCAGAGGAACCGGAAGTGACATCTCTCATATTACATGAAGTGACAACACACAACATTGTTCTTGCTGACAGAATTTTCATGGTATTTTAGAACATTTGTGTAGAAACGTTTGGCATTGCAGCTTCAATGTCTCATAACAGGCACAGACCACCGGCTACTACAGCTAGCAAAAGCTAATGAGAGTCTTAATTTAAAAAGGTAAAGAGTCATGTTAAGTACATTATAGGGCTAGCACAGCCATCCACAAAGACTGCTATTATCTAAGAGTAGTATTTACTACTTCCTGTTCCACCACCAGGAAATCCCTACAAACAGAACTAAAAAGGCAACACAAAGGTCCTGGCTGAAAAGATGGACAGTAAACCTGTAGACATAAGTCTACGATTTGTGTGAATGTCTGACTTTTGGGAATTCACAAAGAATTCTAGGATTACTCTGGCCAAGTGTTGTTTGTGTAGATTCCCGTGAGAACTCACATTCAAAAACATTTACAAAAAAATATATCAAGTCTACATTTATGGATACTGAAATGAAATGAAAAAGTAAGTTTGCACTTTTCATTTTTTTGTTTCTACTCATACAAAAATATAGTTTTCTCTTTGATCAATTCGCACCTCTAAACACCTATTAAATCTTGCGTTTGTTCCCTATTTCATCCCTCGGTATGGACTTACTCCTGATCATAAGAGGAGTAAATCTCCAACAATATTGAGGGTAGGAATGTGCTTTCCAAAAGTCTGAAAATACCTGCACACCTACAGGGCAGGGGCGGCTCCTCCACTACGGCGGAGGAGCGTCGCGCCACTGCTTTCTCGCAGTGTGAGAAAGCCAAAACATAAAATGGTAATAACTTTAGGTTATTACCATTTTATATTTCTTTCAGCATTGCGGGCGGGAGGGTTGGCGGAGCTGCCCGGGCAGGGCAGGAGTGGTTTGCCCACTCCTGAGTGAGCTAAGACTGTTTGCTTGGCCCTCTCGGGGCGCCCAAACCAGTCATGCACACTGCACTTCTCCATGCAGGCTGCATTGCAGCCTACATGGAGAACATGCCATCCCCTACAGCCCCTGGCTGGGCGGCGTCCCGACCAATCGCAACGCTCCACTGGAGCGTTGTGATCAGCTTAGGGGAGGGGAGGGAGGCTGCCCACTTCCTGTTCCTATCAGAGGCAGGAGAGCAGGAGCAGTGAAGACGCGGGACACGGGCCGGCAGAAAGGTAGGTTTCATTATTATTATTTTTTTATTATTGACCCCCCCACCCGGCGTGACCCCGTGGCTGCCCCCCCACCGACAAGCCATGCCGGCCGCTACTGCTACAGGGGTGTATGTCTTCACCTAGTATGAGAGATAGCCCAACTTAGAAACACCTACAGGCTGTGCTTGCGAGCAGATTTACTAACATGGACAATTCCACCATACTGGCTGAATTTTAAATGACAATAAGTCCATTTACGAATGCAGTCACACATTTAGAACTCATAAATTATGGTATTCACACAGCTAAGGGTGGCTAAGATGCATTCGGTTTTGTTTGCCTGTTTGCATGAAGTCTGAAAACAGCCAGAGCTACACTACATTTCCAACAATGAACTGGGATATATACAACTATATTGTAATAGTGGTCCAAAGGAATCATTTATATAATTAGTCAATAAGGAGGGATGTATTTAAAGATCTCTCATTCAATAAACACACTCTGCGTGAAAAGATGTTCTTACCTGAATCAATATTAAAACATATTTAAAAAAAGCTATAAGAGAAAAGAAAACACATATACCCATTGTTACTTACTCCAGCAACTTAAATTGAGAGCGAAATGGCAACACTGATCCAGGAAGCTGAATCTCTATTATGGGATTCCCCTTCTTTGTTTTTCCGAAAGGTGCTTCTCTTCCTGGGCCAAAACAGCCCTATTTCTATCACCATCTATTATATTAAGTGGGCATTCGTCTAAAATTCTGGTGCAAGATCAAAACACATCCTGCAGTACCTAAACCTTACTATTAAGATAAATTTACAGAACAGAAGGAACTTTCACAGACATTTGGTATGACTAGCAAATCAATGTTTTCTCTTTCGCTTTGGTTCCTTGCTTACATATGTTGCATTTTTATACTACCATTTTCCAAATCTCTCCCTCCCATGAATGATTACATTAATAATGTTATCTCCAGCTAGGAAACTCCTACAAATTTCATTTGAGCTTTTTGAAATATTTATTACAAGTCTAATTCAGTATTTTGGAAAAAGTACTTTTAGAAAGTTACATTTTCCCTGCCTAAAGCCTCTGAAGACCTGTTTACATGAACTCCAACTGTCACCTGGCAACTGAATAGCCGTATTGATAAGGTGAGAAACTGGTTCCAGGACAAATGCCTTGGGTGTGCAAAGATGTGTCTGTTCCTTTGGTAGGATGACAGGACTCAAACAGGACTACCTGGTCACATGCAAACATTAGATAACACCTGAGCAAGGCCCTCCTTCGATCCCTCTGTCAGGGAGGCACCTATCCCACTGGGAGAGAAGATGCCCCCAGAACTGGTTTAGAGTGACCAAAGAGGAGGGATTTCTCATTCACTTGGCCACGCCTCTGAGGTGGGCCCACAAGCCCTGCACAGCCTATTCTTGGTGGGCTTTATCATTCGTGAGACCAGTTATTTGGGTTGCTATGATGTTTTAAAGTTTTTTCTTTTCTGTGAAGTTTTATCTACTTTTTGTTGTACATAAGGGGGAAGATGTGTGGAGTTGTTAGTACTCTCTTGGGAATAGAACTCAGAACTCACATGATGGTGTTAGAATGTTTATGCTTGAGACTGAAGGGATGTTGGAGCTGGGAAGCTGGTGGAACTAGCTGGAGGAATCAGATGGTGTATATTGGAAAATAAAGAGTATATAACTACCCCTTCTTCGTTTAGATTTTTACATGTTGCAAGTCTCCTAAAGCCTGTAAAGAGAAAGTGAATGTAGTTGATGAACTGGAGTATGATATTGTTTGCACATTTCAGATGTTAACGTTAATGGCTTACGCAAAACGGAGTGCTCGCATCCGTCTGATGTGGTTATGGTGAATGGATTGCATGTAGTTATGATGATGGATTTGGGTGCCAGGCTGTATCTGATATCTGATAGTGACTTTGAGAGAAACTTCAAAGGGAAAGTTTCCCGTGTTGCACCTGATGTTACTCCGTACAGCAATGGAGGGAAACCTATAGAGCTGATCGGATATTTTGAGGCTGATTTTGAGTTTTTTGGTAACAGAGCAACTGGGAAGTTATATGTACCTGTGAAGGGAGACTCTATTTTGAGTTGGCCGCAACAGAAGTTGTTCGGGATTTTTTTAGACCCTAACTTGGATCCTCCTGTTCAGGTCAGGAAAGTGATACTATGGCTGAGCAATTACAAAGTGAGTTTCCCTGTGTGTTCTCAGATAAAGTAGGTTGTGTGAAGGGATATATTCATCACATAAGGATCAAGAAAGGCACTACCCCTGTTGTGTGCAAGGTCAGGAATGTACCTCTGAGTCTCCATGTTACTGTACAGGAGGATTTGAAAAGGCATGAGGGTGAAGGAATAATTGAACCAGTGGAGGCCTCAGAGTGCGTCGCTCCTGTGGTTGTTGCGACCAAAATGTCTAGAGAAATTCACCTTTGTGTGGATCTTCGTCACCTCAATAAAGAGGTTGTTGAGGATAAATTTCCCCTGCCAAACATTCAGGAGATGGTTACTTTGATTGGGAATGCAAAGTATTTTACCATGATTCTGAAGATCTCACCTCTTTTGTTATGCCTTTTGGAGTGTTTCGTTTTAACCACATGCCTTTTGGACTCTATTCAGCTGCGTCAGTTTTTCAGAGTCTTATGTCACGTTTATTGAAGGATTTGGATGGAGAAAAGGTCTTCCAAGACAATGTTTTGATATTAAGTGACAGTTTACTGGATCATGTTAACAAAGTAAAAGAGGTTCTGCAAATTTTTGTGCACAGAGGTATCACTCTGAAAATAGCTAAATGCAAATTTGGTTTGTCCCAAATTACATATTTGGATCATGTCATCTCAGGTGAGGGGGTTAAACCCAAACTGGAACTGGTCCATGCCATTTTGGAATTGTCTCAGCCATCAAAGAAAGAAGAAGTTCAAACCTTTTTAGGCATGATGGAGTTCTATGCCTACTTTATTCCTAAATTGGCAAGCCGCACAGTTGCAATAAGAGATCTACTCAGGAAGGGCGTACAGTTTGAGTGATCTGAGGAATGTAGTAGGGAGTTTGATGACCTAAAAGGTGCTCTTGCATCCACCCAATTTTTAAAAAACGTTCGTGCCAGGATTGCCGTGTGTACTGTACACTGAGGCCAGTGAGAAAGGGCTTGGTGCTGTCTTGAAAGAAAGGCAAGGAGAGCAGGAGGTCACTATAGTTTTTGCCTCTAGGTCATTAAGGGGTGCTGAAGAACACTATTCTACCATTGAGCTAGAAACTCTAGCAGTCTTTTCGGCTATTCGGAAATTTAGTTAGTTGTTGTGTAGTTTCACGTTCATGGTGTGTACTAATCATAAACCTTCACAATATGTTTTTGTGATGAGAGGTCTGGATTGTATTTCCACTAGAATTTGTAAGTGGTTTGTTGCACTACAGGATTTTCAGTTTGTTGTTTCTTATTTGCCAGGGGTCGACAACAAAGTTGCTGATTGTCTAGATTGTCATCCAGTTCATGTGATGTTGACAATGTGGATAGCTGGTGAAATTATATCAAGGTTTGCAGTGTAGCTGGGGGTTGTGTCTCGGAGATGGAATGCGGACAGGAATTGGAGAAGGATGAGGTGGTAAGAGACATGATCAAGTATGTGATGTCTGGTAAGGGTGATTGGAAGAAAGTGGAGAGGTTTGCTGGATTTGTCAGAATTTTTGAGGAGCTGGCAGTCTACAATGGAGTTCTAATGAGGGGTGGGAGATTGGTTCCGCCGTTAGGTATCAGAGAAAGATTGATTTATTTAGCTCATGAAGGTCATCAGGGTATCAGTAAGACAAAAGAACATCTCAGATGTGTGTATTGGTGGCATAGTATGGATCTCTCTATTGTAAGAATTGTGCGAGATTGTTGCAAATGGAGGTTGAGTGATAACAGTTTGAAAGTAAGAACATCTCCCATGATTTGCAGGGAACTTCCCACTGAGGCTTGGGAAGAAATTTGTCTGGATATTGTTGGACCCATAAATGTGGGTAGTACTCCCAAGTATGTGCTGGTTGCCATCGACATGCTTTCGCATTGGCCTGAAGTGGGAGTTACAATTGAGATAAATACTGCTGCTGTCATCAAGTTTTTATCTGAAGTGTTTGCCAGAGAAGGAAACCCCAGATCTATCATGACAGATAATGATTTGCAATTTACCTCGAGAGAGAAGGTGGAGTTTCTGGGTAAGAGTGGTATTGCTCACAAAAAATGTGCACTCTATCACCCAGAAACTAACGGTAAGATTGACAGGTTCAATAGAACTTTGAAAGAAGCAATACAAGTTGCTAGATGCAGCAGTGGGGACTGGATCCAAGCTATCAAGAGACGGGTTGAGGAATACAGGTTCACTCCTCACTCTACCATGGGTGTGAGCCCATTTGTGTTGCTTAAAAAATGCAGACCTTATACTAAGGTGGATCCTGCTTGGGTGAGAAATTATAATAAAGATGATTGGAGTCGAGGTGAGGTGTTGAAGAAGACTCAAGAGAGAGAGTTGCATATAAAGTAGGAGAGGAACAGACTCTATGATGGTCATAATGCTGTCAAGCCTTTACTTGTGAAGGCTGGGGATGTGGTCGAGGTGAAATTACCGGAGAAGTTTGGGAAAATTCTAAATTCAGTAGAATATTTGTTGTGACTAAAGTATTCCATGGTGCAGCCAAGTTAGAAGATGGTCTCATCTGGAATTTCAACCACTTGATAGCAGTGAAGAATAAATAGTGCTGTTTCTGGGTGCTTTAATAAAGGTGGAAGATGTGTGATAATGTGCACCTTAAGTTTTCCCATAATGCTGCCATTGTCTATTTCATTATTATGTATTATTTTGCCCTTTGTCTGTTTCTACTGTATTCTTTGCTGCTGCAGAGAATTCCATGTGGAATGTATACAGTTGAAATTGGATGCGTGGAGAGACAGTTGGCTGAGGTTTCCCTTTGAGTTGGTGGCTGGAGTTTCTTTGGATTGAATAAACCCCAGTTTATATACTTTCTTCGCTTCTTGGATTAATTGGGAACTCCATCATCTTCATCACACAGTGCATCTATGATCAACAAACTGGGATCAGTTTGAGAGAGTCATCAGTGGAAAGGGGATACTCTATCCTTTCCAGCAATGCCACCCACAAATGAAGAGGAGGCGTTGGTTGGCTGAAATCTTAACAGACACATGAGGACCTCCACTCATCAGCTTCTCACAGTGAAGTCCGGTGCAATTTGTGACGTCAGCATGCCCTCTGGCATGCTGACATCGCTGATGGGTGGGGAAGGAGTAGAGGCTGACATAGAAAAAATTCTGCATCAGCCCCTTACAGGTGCTCACATGGGGGAAAGCCTCCAGTGGGAGCACCAGAGCTTCCCTGTCACCCCCCTAGGAAGACAAACCGTTGATGCCCTCTGCACTGTAAAGGTGCAGTGGAGGATAGCAACAGTTCATCCTCCACACTAGAATGCTTAATGACATTTCGCTTTCAGATGTTGTTATTTATTAGTGTAATTATTGTTTCTCATAAGCACTGCATTTGATGTGTGTGCTATGCTTTGCATAGTTGTAATGGATTGTGCTATTAACCGCAACTGGTAACTTTCAGTAATTTTTCAGCTTTAATTCATAACATATCTGCAGTTTAATTGTGTTTTTCATAGGTGAATTTCTGAGGTTTTTTAATATATTTTGATATGTTATATTTAAAGCTAATCATGATTTCACTTTAAGTTTTCCTGCAACTTTATGTTTTTTTGTTTTATGCTATACTTCATCCAAGACTTCCTTGCGCCCATTATTCCAGGGGCACCTCTGGACAGTCCCTGTACCCAGGGCGCTGTCTTTGGCCAGACCTTGTGCCCAACCCTCCACGGACAGCGAACACCTGCTGTGTAGGACATTTGACCCTTTGAAGTAGGAGATTGGCAGCAAGGCCTGCCCTACAGCTGTCTCACAAAGTCCTGTGCCATCTCTTTCTCAGCAGTGCCCCTTCAGCTGTGAGAATCAGACAGACTGCCAAACACCAGTGCACATGTGCAGTGTGTGAAAGGCAGCGAGTCTTCTAAGACCCTCAATGCTGCCCGGTGCAGGGTTCCACCTCTAATTCACTTTGGGTTCGCTATCAAAAAAAGGAGGCAAGCGCTGGAAACTGGAAGAGAAGAAAATGGTTTATTTCTCATGAGGAGATCACGTCAACTGAGACACCGGGATGTCTGAGGGAAGTGTTCTGCTGACAACTCCCTTGGCTCTTCCTTTTATACAGGTTTGACACAATGCATTTGTTTGATCAACATGGTTACAAAAGCTTGGGGTCCCCGCCCGGGCAGGTTGTCATACAAGCCCAACAGTAATTCTCTTCCCACCCAGGTCAAACAGACAATCTTATCTTGCAGCTGGACCTTGCTTCAGGGTCTAAAACATGTGAGACCGGTCAGATCTAAGAGTCCGTTCTGTTGATAAAAACAGGTCCCATTGTTGGTAACAACAAGTCTTGCTGTTTGCAGTGCAATAAATCATTTTGCAAGAGTCTTTTTGGTGTTTGGAACCTGTTTGTGTAACTAGGTGTAGTGAAGGGTAGAGCGTCCAAAGGCTTGTCTGAAAACAGGGATGAGAGGAAAAACGAGTTTGTGGCAGCAAGTGGCACTGAGGTTTGTTGTGGCAATAGAGTTTATAGCCCCCAGCACAGTACCAGGTCGGTCAGAGGGATGCTAGTAAGGGCAGGGTGAAACAAAGGTGACCAACAGAGTACAAAATGGCTGTGATAGATCAAAATGACTGCAACTTATGTGCACATAGAATTCCACCAGACAAGATGGCGCAGGTAATGTTCATAATTGTCATTTTGCTTTTAACAGTGGCCCCTTTGAACATAACTAGCCAGCTTGTCAGTCTATTTCGATCTCCATAATGTCCTGTATCTCTTGATCATACATCACTCTCATTTTTGTTAGCTGAGTGTCCATAGTCTTAGGGTGTAAGGTAGTTATGCAAAGAGAACACAAAGGTGGTATACAGTGTATACCTAATCAACAACCACATATTGTCAATACTGGGACCAAGAGAATCATTGATATTTTCCAACCCCACTCCTTCAAGATGCCCCAAAGCCAACTTCCAACTGTCCAAGTCTCTGATCCTTGATGAATTTCTGAAGATAGTCTATGGAGATGTTCGATTGCTTCATAGACAGAAGGTGAATTATCAGGAATGTATACACAGCAGCTGGCACCGATGATGCGGCATGCTCCTCCACGGTCCGCTAGTACCACGTCCAGGACCTTGCGATTTTGCAGGGTAACCAGACGGACCGCTTGGAGCTCAGCAGTGTTGTTGGTGAGGATGCCAGCAGTGACGTTCAGGGCGGTCTCTACCGCTTGGGACAGATGTCTGATGGCTCGGCTGTTTGCCATCGGACCCCATAGCGGGACGAGCCCTTTTGCTGCGTCGAGGAACTGTGATGAGGCAGAGTCTGCTTGATCAATGTCTTTAGAACGCTTTTCTCGATGATGCTCTGCAGGGGCTGTGTAGGTTGGTGGCAAAACAAAGGCGATGTAGCATGTGCCCCCCCCAGTTTCTTGGGAGCCAGGTGTAGGCTTTGGTTCCACAAACAAAGTACATATTGGGTGATGCAACAAGCGCTGGGGGTTGGCAGTGTTCAAAGTCCTTACAATGCTACAGGTGCTGTGACCCACATTCTTAGTCCCACGGCCTTCAGTGCATACAAGGCCAGAGACGTTCACCACAGATAGGGCCACAGTCAGTGTTGCAGCAGTTCTTTTCTTCAGGTAGGAAAATGTGGCTCTGTTAGGATTATTGAACACTTGCATTTCCACTCGTTCTTTGGCGGGGACATCAATCTGGAATGTCGCATTGAAGGTATGAGGGCAGAAGGGGGCGGCTGTCGTTCCTGTTTTGTTTCGCCAGAACTCGTTGTAGAACTGGGCGATTGTTCCGTCGGAAGTGGCATTGTCTTTGTAACTTTCTTGTAGGAGCATCATCCAGGCAAGGCAAGATCCGTGAATAGAAAAGGGCGAAGGGATGAAAGGGATGGAATGTTCAGTGGCATGTGGTAACAGCCCACAGACCCAACAGTTGGTAGCATTGGTGGCAAGATTGTGTTGGTGCAACATCTGCACGAAAGAATTATTCCAGAATTCTTTGCGTCGTTCTCGGAGATGTGGCGGTAGTGATACCAGGTAGTGTTCTTTCTTGGTGGTTGGTTGCATGGTGGGTGACAATGTTCTGTATGCAGGTGCATTCTCTTCAATGATCCAGAGTGCGACCATTAGCAGGAGACAGGTGAGAAATGCGGCTACAAGTGCAATTGTCTTTGTGCTGTGCAGCTTAGCAGTCTTGGTGTCTTTGTGGTGGTTTTGCAGGTGTTCAGTTTCTTCCATCATCTTCGAGGAGCTCAACAACTGTTAGGACCACAGACTTTTGTCTGGCGCTTTCCTGGTAGCGTTGTTTGACTGTGCTACCGATCTGAGACCTTGATTCAGTTAGTGGCCTGGTCATTGGAGCTCCCTCCTTTCGTCGATCTTAGGTTGTACCCTTTCCTGGATGGCACCGTGGGGTCGGGAAATTCTGATAGTTCGAGGGTGTCTTCTTGTGGGTAGCAACTCAGAGCTGGTCGGTCTCTCGCGAGTACTTCCTCTTGCACCTCCACCCCTTCACAGGTTGCCAGGGTTGGAGGGACTCGTTTGCAGTGATGGGCATGCAGCCAGTTTCGTTTTCCTTGCACTCGGAGGGCAGTTCGGGTGGTGATCAGGACTTGCCAGGGGCCCGTCCACCTAGGCTCCAGATTCTTCGTTCTTTGGAAGTTGCGAATTAATATATGGTCGCCTGGCTTTATTTCATGTCCCGGGCCCCTGGATGCGTCAGGCAAGGCTTGCTGCACCTGTTGGTGGATAATTGTTAGCTCGTTTGTCAATTTATGCAAGTAATCCGACATTAATATGTTCGGGACATCGTTAATGGAGGTCGGTCTTGGTGCCACCCAAATGCTCATAGGCCTGCCGAAGACCACCTCATACGGGGTCAGTCGGTGTTTGGTTGGGGTGGAGCGCATCGATAACAATGCCAATGGGAGGGTGTTGGGCCATTTCAACCCGGTCGTGGCAACTATTTTGGCTAGTTTTAGTTTCAACGTTGCATTGTGTCTCTCTACCAGGCCCGCTGATTGGGGGTGGAAGACGGCATGGAACTTTTGTTTTACCCCAACCCTCTCAGTATGTTCTGTATCACCTTGGCTACGAAGTGGGGGCCGTTGTCGCTCCATAAAATTCTGCAAAGGCCGTATCGGGGGAAGAATTCTTTCAGCAATACTTTTGCAGTGGCTAAGGCGGTATTGTCGCGGGTGGGATAGGCCTCCACCCATTTGCTAAAAGCGCACACAACCACCAGGACATATTTTAGACCAAGGCATCTCTCTAGTTGAATGTAATCCATTTGAAGGATTTCAAAGGGGTGGTCAGGGACTCCAAACCCTCCCCGTGGTACTACTGTCCCCTTCCCTGGGTTGTGTTGTAGGCAGACTATACATTGTTGTACTAGGCGTTTTGCAGATTCTGCTATCTTGACGTTATGCCATACTCTGGTGATTAGTTCAATCATGGGGGTGGAGCCTATGTGTGCTGGTAAATGTGCCATGGTCAATATGGGGATGAGGTAGGCATTGGGTAACAGCCATTTATTTCCGTCTTTAGTTCTCCAGCAATCTTCCTCGTCTTTTAGTCCCACCTTTCCCCACTCGGTCAATTTGTCTTGTGTGCCTGTAGTCTGTATGTCCCTTACAGTGGTCCTAGCATCAGTCCATCGTTCAGCTTGTGACCTGGTCACATACATTCGTGTCGTAGTTCTGTCTCCTGCCGTGGCTCGGGCAGTAACGTCTGCTAGTGCATTTCCCTGTCCAATGAGATCAGTCACTTTCCTATGTGCTTGGCATTTTATCACTGCTAACTTCTTGGGGAGGAGGACTGCTTGCGTCAAGGCGGAGACTAAATCTCCATGCAGGATGGGTGTACCGTGTGAAGTCAGGAACCCTCTTTCTTTCCATAAGATCCCAAAATGGTGAACCACCCCGAAGGCATATTGGCTGTCGGTGTATATGTTAACTGTCGTGTCAGTCGCTAAGATACATGCTCATGTCAGGGCAATGAGTTCTGCAGCCTGGGCTGAACGTTGGGGAATACGGGCTGTTTCCAGAACGGTTCGGGCTGTGTGACAGCGTATGCAGCTGAGGTGGTGCCGTCGGGGAGTTTGATGCACGAACCATCCACCCATAGTTCTCCATCTGGTTCTAGAAAGGCGGTGTCTCTGAGATCTATTCTACTCTTTGTTTGTTCATCGGTTAGTGTCACACAGTCGTGTAGTGGAGTCACGCTAGGGTCATTTTCGGGTAGGGGTAACAGTGTGGCTGGATTGAGGGTGGTGCATCGCTTTAGGGTAATGTGCGGTGCTAGCAGGGTCAACTCATATCCTGTCAGTCGGGCGCTAGTCAAGTGTTGGGTTTTGGTCTGGTTTAGTAGTGTGTCGACTGCATGGGGTACTAAAACAGTGACTGGATTGGAGAGTACTATTCCTTCGCTCTGGCGTATCGATACTGCTGCAGCTGCCACAGCGCGCAGGCACGCTGGCAGTGCTCTGGCTACTGGATCGAGGGTGGCAGAGAAATATGCACAAGGGCGTTGTTTTTGACCAATTGATTGTGTTAGGACAGACAATGCACATCCTTCCCTCTCGTGCGTGTAGAGGAAGAATGGTTTGGAGTAATCCGGGGTTCCTAGGACAGGTGCTGAACAAAGGGCATTGCGTAGTTCTTTAAAGGCTGACTGGCATTCGGGGGTCCAGGGGAGAGGTGAGGGGATGTCTTTAGCTAGGAGGGAGAGAAGGGGTTTGACAATGAGGCTAAAGTTCGGTAACCACTGTCGGCAAAATGAGGTGAGACCTATCAAAGAGCGGACTTGTTTCTGATCTTTGGGGACAGGGGTGTCTAGAATTGTCTGGATCCTGTCAGGCGTGAGTTTCCTCCCTTCTTTGGATAAAAGGTGACCCAAATAGGTCACTTGTGATTTACAGAACTGCAATTTCTTTCGGGAGACCTTGTGACCATTCTCAGCAAGAAAATGGAGTAGTTTGATGGTGGCTGTGACGGCTATTGGTATGGTGTCCGCTGCTAGAAGGATGTCGTCTACATATTGTATTAGTGCCACTCCATCTGGCAATTGTATGGCATCCAACTGTCTTTTAAGCGCCTGGCTATAGATGCTTGGGCTCTCAGTGTACCCCTGAGGTGCTCTGCAAAATCTGTACGAACGGGAGTTTAGGGTGAATCCAAATAGATAGCGGCTGTCCTTGTGTATAGGTATGGAAAAGAATGCGTTTTTGAGGTCAATTACAGTGAAGGTGGTGGCAGTGGAGGGGATTAAGGTCAAAATTGTCGTGATGTCGGAAACTACTGGGTATTGTGGCACTACGATTTTGTTTATCTCCCGCAGGTCAATGATGAAGCGGTAGGCTTTTCCGTCTCCCTCTCCCTGTCTCTTTACAATCGGTAGTATGGGACTGTTACAAACGTTGCTCACTACTTCCTCTACCACCCCTGCCTCTACCAAAGAGTGTATGATCTCTGTCAGTGCCTTCTCACCCTCTGGCGATATTTTGTACTACGGTACTTTCGGTAGGGTTGCGTCCTGTCGTATTGTTACGTGTACTGGGTCAATCATCATTCGTCCTACGTCTGAATCAGCCCTAGCCCATAAGTGTGATGGCAAAGTGTCCAGTAGGGATGCGTCAGCCTCGGAGATGGCAAACATGTGCTGATTAGGGTTCTCTCTATGGCGCTGGGGGTTGTCATACAGGACGACACGCACTCCGTCTGGTGAGCATCTGATAGTCGCATGGAAGTGTTTCAAAAGGTCGAGACCCATAATGGCGTCTGGGGTGTTGGAAGAGAGGAGGAATGTTGTTTCAACGCTATTGTTGTCAAGGTTAAAAGGGATCGGTCGGGACAAAGGGTTGGTGGAGGGCGTACCGTCAAATCCTATTGAGGTCACATGTGAGCCTGACAAGGGTGCCCTTGTAATCAGTCGTTTGGATAGTGCACTACGTGTTGCTCCCGTGTCTACCAGAAATGGCGACTTTGTGCCCAGGACCTCAGCGGTAACATAAGGGCCTTGCTGATCAACATAGAGCTCGACTGGATCCCTCCCTTGCCTCTGGCTGCCCTATGCAAAGTCGTACGCATTGTCATAATCTGTCTGTTGGTACTGATTCTGTTTGGGATGGTCAAATGTGTTCACTCTTCCTGGCCTTTCCTCGCTTGCTTCACTCGCGTACCCTCTCCCACGTCCTCTTCCTCTCTGTCCACTACCAGCTCCTAGCAAAGCCGGGCATTGGGTTTTCCAGTGTCCATATTCTTTGCAAAATGCACATTGATCCTGTCCTAGGTCTTGGCGTCCGACATATGATGTCGATGAATTGTTTCTAGGTGGCTGTACTCTAGGGGTATTCTGCTGGTATCCTCCCCTATATTGCTCCCTTCCTGTATTCGCCCCCTGGAGTTGTGCTACCATTACCCTTTCCTTCAAGTCCTTCTTTTTCCTTTCTGTAGCCCTGTCATTTTCATTTCTCTGATGCTCATAGTACTGGGCCATTTGGAGAATGGCTGCCGGTTTAGATGCTGCCCAACTACTTTCGCTGGCTTGTAATTTCTGGGATACATCTGGCAGTAGTCCTTTGACATAGTTCTGCACAAATAAGTGGTGTCCGGTTGCGGTGGACATGTCTTGTCCACTGTAATCGGAGAACACCGTTTCAAATCTGGAGAAATACTCTGAGACGTCCTCTTGTGGTTTCTGGCGGCACGCGGTTACTATGGACCAGTCTATCTTTTTCTCTGGGATCAGCGTTTTCACTTTCTGCACTATTTTGTCAGGGAGGTCCAATATTGCTTTAACCGGTTTTTGACCAGGGTTCCGCTGTTTATCTAATGTGTTGAGTTGTTCCCAGGTATGACCAAGCAGTTCGGTATGGTCTATTTTCCTAATCTGTTTCCACACATCTGCTGGCAAACATAACCCGAAGAACAAGTCTATGTCGGCAAGTGTCATTATTGTTGATCCCAGAGCGGTACCTAGCTCGGTGTAAAAGGCGGTGGGGTTCTTTCGCAAATCCGGTAAAGATTTACGGAACGTCAAAATGTCCTGTCTGTCCCATGGTTGATACACCCAATTGTAGACCACCCTTCCTCTAGCATCTTGATGGTTCATATCGTCATGAGTCCCTTGTCCTCTAGGAGGTACCCAATAAGGGGCAGCTTCTTTTATCGGCATCATGCTATCTGGTTTTTCCACCGGGGGTCCTGCTATCTTAGATGTCCTGTCCTTATCTATCCGTCCTTGTTCCACGAGGTGACGGAATACCTCCAGTGTGGATGAAAAGAGTTCTGTAACATCGTTGTTGCCTTCATCTCCGGTGTCTACCTTCCTATAGAGAGCCACTAGTCGCTCGGGCCCTACATCTTGGTACTTCTCTTCATATGCAGTAAGAGTGTGGTAACAGAGACGTACAATAAAGTATCGTTTGCGGTTTTCAACATAGGAGTTGCATATGTCAGTTACATGCTCTTCTGTCTCCTTCCTATCTATGAGGGATTTAACTACTTTATCAATGCCTGCTCGCTCATTTTTACTTAATCCGGGACCCTGGGCGCTCCTGTTTCTTTTGATCCTACCTCTACTACTGTATCCTTTGATGAGGCATTTGGTGTGGGTGACTCGGTGGGAGCAGAGGCGGTGGAGACTGAGGCGATCGTGCCAACTCCGGCTATACTTTGGTGGTCCTGTCGTTGTACTACGGGATGAGTAGGGGCGTAAGGGGGTGGCATGGATATGATTGGGGGACCTAACAATAAATCATCATCTACCCTTTGTTTTGCTGGTAACTTGGGGTAAAGAGTCGAGGGCGTTCTAACAGGGCATTGATCTGATATTTTTGATTCCTGTTCCTTTTTATCGATTTCCTTTTCTTTTAGTTTTTCTTCTAATCTTTTACAGGCTTGGTAAGCTGATTTTCGCGTTTCTTTATCTTGTCTAGCTTCGTCCCTTTTCTTTCTTTGAGCTGCCTCTTTTTGCCATAAGCCAAAACTGTCAAACATGGCTGGTCTAGTTTTCTTTTTGTGGAGAGCTAATTCTAACGTTTCTATTTTAGCGGGATCGAAAGATCCCGTCAGTGGCCACTGATTTACCCGGTCCTTCCTAGTGTATTTATGCCATAGTTTGCTATAAGCTACGCTGGCTAATCCATACTTTACGTACATGTCCTTGTTAGGGGTGCCTTCCGGCGGTGCCGGCTGACTGACCTCTAACGAACGGTCTGGTCCAAAACAATTACAATCAAACAATCTAGAGAAAACAGGCATGACGTATTTATCGGTCAAAATGAATATCTCAATCAATCAATTTAGACAAAAAGTCTGCACTACCTGTCCTTCGCTGCCTGCAAAGAGAGAGAATATTCCTATTCTTTGTTGTTTGCAAGCAGGGAAATGTCGCAAATAACTCAATATCAAAAAAGGAATACTAGTATTTCAATCAAACTATTCAATCAATCAATCAATTTAAGTCGTTTTTTCACGACCTTACCCGGACCGTATGGACAGTTCTTCGTCTTCCCCTTCCAGCGCCTGGTTGTCCTCTCACTCCAACAATCAATGCGGTGTTCCTCTAAGGTCCCAGTCAGGACCGCAGGTCACTCGAGAGAGGTCCGTTCGGAACCGGTGAAGTTCAGTCGATCGGCAGCCAGACAAGGGTCTTCTCAGGCAGGTATACCCCAATCGTTTAGTTGTTCACTCCGTCGTTAGGACCTCTCTACCGGACCCACGCGTCGCTGATGGGACCCTACGCTTGGGCACCAATTTGTGAAAGGCAGCGAGTCTTCTAAGACCCTCAATGCTGCCCGGTGCAGGGTTCCACCTCTAATTCACTTTGGGTTCGCTATCAAAAAAAGGAGGCAAGTGCTGGAAACTGGAAGAGAAGAAAATGGTTTATTTCTCATGAGGAGATCACGTCAACTGAGACACCGGGATGTCTGAGGGAAGTGTTCTGCTGACAACTCCCTTGGCTCTTCCTTTTATACAGGTTTGACACAATGCATTTGTTTGATCAACATGGTTACAAAAGCTTGGGGTCCCCGCCCCGGGCAGGTTGTCATACAAGCCCAACAGTAATTCTCTTCCCACCCAGGTCAAACAGACAATCTTATCTTGCAGCTGGACCTTGCTTCAGGGTCTAAAACATGTGAGACCGGTCAGATCTAAGAGTCCGTTCTGTTGATAAAAACAGGTCCCATTGTTGGTAACAACAAGTCTTGCTGTTTGCAGTACAATAAATCATTTTGCAAGAGTCTTTTTGGTGTTTGGAACCTGTTTGTGTAACTAGGTGTAGTGAAGGGTAGTGAAGGGTAGAGCGTCCAAAGGCTTGTCTGAAAACAGGGATGAGAGGAAAAACGAGTTTGTGGCAGCAAGTGGCGCTGAGGTTTGTTGTGGCAATAGAGTTTATAGCCCCCCCAGCACAGTACCAGGTCGGTCAGAGGGATGCTAGTAAGGGCAGGGTGAAACAAAGGTGACCAACAGAGTACAAAATGGCTGTGATAGATCAAAATGACTGCAACTTATGTGCACATAGAATTCCACCAGACAAGATGGCGCAGGTAATGTTCATAATTGTCATTTTGCTTTTAACAAGTGGGGCTTGGTGGCAGGCCATGGCCTACAGCCAAGTCCTGCAACCGTTACTCCGTGGATGGCTGGAGTTTATCACTGGGCCTCAACTTCAGAAAGGCCCTCATTTGTCCTTTTTAAATTTCTTAACGGATCCACGGATCCAAAATTGGAACTGCAGTACCAAGCACTCGCGTCTCAACATAGTACCATCAGACCAGTACAATCTTCATTGTCCTGTATGGGAGCCATGGTTCTGGAACTAGAGCCACAAATCCAACAACAGATGAATACTGGCCTATGACACCTGCCCTTGACTTGTGGTATAAGGCTGTGAAGCTTTTCCTAGAGTTGTGGGTTCCAGATAGTCTGTTGAACCCAGGTCCTCACTGGGAACAGTGGTGCAATTCGCAGGGTCCATTAATCCTATGGCAACATTGTCTTTTTTCTTTTTCAAACAGATTTTATTGATTTATAGCATAGGAATAAGGTCCTGTGGGTCAACATAGAAACAAAAAAGGAGGTAAGCAAAATATACACAAACAAAAGCAAATACCTGCACACTTTGTCCCACTTACTTTCACTCACAATCCAATAGGAAGATACATAACACATACATTAAGTCGAGCACGTGCCCCATACCCTTGTATCTCCCTCTCAGCCCATAAACACTTAAATCTCATCATTCACTAGCTGTCCCAGACATCAGACGGGCTCCAGCACAATACCTCAGTAATCCACCCACTCCTGACAAATTTTGGGGTGTTTCTGGGGACAGCCCTGTGTCTTATAGACTGCCACCTCCAACCCCATGCGATTATCCATCCCCATCTTCTAGACTGCAAGGCAATATTGTAGTCCCCCAGGTCACCCATAATGAGCTTACCCACCAATGGGTTGAATTCAGGGAGAGCAGGTAGGGCCAAAATGTATGGGGTCAGCGCATAGCAGAGTTAAAGGTAGCAATGAAATTGACTATGATGGAGCTGGTACTCCGTATGCATAAGTTGGAACGGCTTAAGAACCGTACTGCTTATGACGTCACCCAGGGTCGAGATTCTTATAAAGTCCCGATGTAAAAAGCCCTCTAGCGCCGCCACCTTCGGCAGCAGGCAGCCTTTTCAGAGTGGTGTCCTCTCCGTCAGTCTCCACCACCATCCCATCTGATGAAGAGATTGTTTTCACTGATTTAAGACTACTCTGGTCACTGGAGGGAGATCAGAGATACTACCACCGCCGTATCAAGATCTGCTTCACTGATACACCACAGAAGGTCAATTGAAAGCATTTACCGAGGGCAATAAAGGTGGCCCTACTCTCTCAGAGGAAGCTCCTCAGAATGGAATTAAGTTTCTGAAACCAGAGCTGCGGGATGTCGCACAGAACATTCTGCATAAACACATGGACATCAATCTCATTTTGAAATTGCGACCTACCAGACAGAGACAAGACCAGCCAAACCTTAATACCCTCCCTCAAGTGAGTCAGGACAGGCTCCAAGTAATGTAAGCATGCCAGATCCACATCAGGGGACACAAAGACACCCAAGTATTTTAACCCGCCCAAGGCAATCGTCAACCCCGTCACCCAGCCAAAGTCCTATGGGCAGCCTCCCGCTGGGAACACTGGGGATTTCGACCTATTAAGGTACAGACCCGAGGTCTCACCGAAAACGCGCATGATTTGTAGAATACGAGTGGAGGAAGAGACTCTCTGTCAGAATATCCTTATGTGTTGATGATGCTCTCTTCTTCCTGACTGGCCCTTCCTCCACTCGAAGCCATATACCTGAGCATCCATCTTCACCCACACCGCCAAAGGCTACATAGCGAGAGCAAAAAGCAGGTGGGACAGGGGACAACCCTTCCTTGTACCCCACTGTATTGGAAAAGAATCTGATCGGACACCCACCACCCGGACCATTGCAGGTAAAAATTTAGGACCGAAATTCGAAATTCAAATGACAGAGTAGCAAGAACAGGTATTCCCAGCTTACAGAATGAAGGGCCACATATATCAACGTTTGTAATATCGACTACCTAATTGCAATTTTCAGCAACTCGCAATTAGGTAATCGCTATTACAAATGTATGAAACTCTGAGAGTTTCATATAGCAAGTCGTAGTGGGTCGCAATCTGACCTACTTCATTATTAGTAAAGAGGTAGGTCACAATTTGCAACCCCTAGGAATCGCTAAAATCAGCAGACCACCATGTCCATGATTGCTTTTAAATAAAGCAACCTTCTTTTTTTAAATGCAGCCCGTTTTCCTTAAAGGAAAACGATTGCGTTTAGAAAAAAAATGAATAGTTCACTTTTCTTTTTTTAAGATCAACCAGTGGTCCGTGGGTTCACTGCCTGCTCTTAATTTTTTTTTTTTTCATACATTCACAAAGGCGGACCACTTCCAGTTTCCAAATGGGTTACCACCATCTTGAAGTTGGTAGTAAATGCAAATGTTTCGTGACCGCATTCACAGTCACAAAACATTCATCCTTACTGCAGCGATTCGGTATTTGGAAAGAACGCCCTAAACATGCCCCTTCCAAATACTGAATCGGAAACCTATTTTGTGATTCAGTAACAGGTTACAGAATTGCAAATTAGGGTTTGACACATGTGAAAAGCATTTTTTGCATTCGCAAATGGGCCAATTCTGAGAATTGGCTCATTTTTTAACGCAAAAATGCTTGATTCACATGGCCCCAAAGGCCTTGTCGATATCAGCAAGGAGAACTGCTGTGGGTTCCCCAAATCTATCCATGAGTGACAAGACGTTGCAAAGATGCTGGATGTTGTGGTGGGTGGCACGGTGGGGCATAAAGCGAGCCTGACCTGGATGTACCAAGTCAGAGATAAGGCATAGCAACCTATTCGCCAACGCTTTCACTAAAATCTTCACTTCCAAATTCAAAAGGGATATCGGGTATTGAGTGTGCATCTGGAGGCCGACCAGGCTTTGGAAAGACCACAATCTATGCATGTCGCCAATCTGGCAGCAAAACGGCACCAGCAGTCACAGAATGAATCATCCTCAGTAGACGTTCCTGGAGTTTAGGCATGTAGGCCTTGAAAAATTTATAGGGGAATCCATTAGGCCCTGGGGCCTTCCTGGATCATAGAGCCACCATGGCTGATGCAAGCTCCTCCCCAGTGAGCGCACCCTTCAATATGTTGCGATCTATAGATGAGAGGGCTTGGAGGGGAAGGGCCTCCATGAAGACAAACTATTTGTTCCTGAGATACGACTTCTCTCCGAGCGTATACTGCTACAAAATGAGCAGCAAAACTACAAGCCACATTTGTGGAATCAGTAATCAGAACTCCCAATGGGTCACTAATAAGATGTAGAACAGAACTGCCTGCCAAGACAGTTTTGCTTTCCTCAGCAGAGTCTGCTGGTACTGCTGTTGCACAAGCCCCAACTGTTGACGTGCTAAATGCCCATCCTCTTTGCGACCCCATGCCACCTGGTCAACCATCTAAGACTCAAGATCCACCAGGTCTTGCGCCCGACTGTGTCGCTTCCCAGTAGAGTAACTAATTCCCCCCCTCCAGAACTTGGGCTGCAGAGCCTCACATAGTGTCGCCTTAGATGCCACAGAGCCAGTATTGTGTACAAAATAACGCATGATCTGCAACCGAGAGTCTGGATTTTGCAAATGCCATGGTGAGAGGCGCCAGTGAAATGCCAGGCACTGCCATCTAATGCAGACTCGAATGGCCACCGGGGAGTGGTCAGATAACCCCCACGCAAGGATAGTAGCCTCTAAAATTCCATGGATATAGGAATGAGGAACACGGAAGTAATTGATGCGGGAAAGCAATCCATAGGCTGTGGAGAAAAAAGTGTATCCTTCCCTAGAGGGGTGATGTGCCCTCTAAACATCAACTAAACCCAAAGCAGTTGTACAAGAAGATAAGTGGGACCTATCTGTCCCCACGGGAGGTCCACGAGTGCACCACCTATCCATCAAGTTATCCATAACACCATTGCAATCACCCCCCCCCCCAGCACAGGGAGTCCCTCAGGGAAAGCACCTCACAGTCCTGTCATTAAATTGGCAAAGGACTGACTAAGAGGAGGAGGGGCATAAACACAGAGGAAAGAGAGAGGTTCACCATATAATGTTCCTGTGATCACTGTGTAAAGATCCTGGTGGTAGACCCATGTCTTAAAAAGTTGGAAAGGAACATGATTTTTAATTAAAAGGCCTGCACCCTTGGAACACCTCGCAAACCCAGAATGGAAAACCTGAGTGTAGCGAAACCAGGCCCAACAAGGGACCTTGATGCCTAGGAGATGCTTCTCCTGAAGAAGCAGGACATCAGCCCGAAACCTCTTAGCATGTTTTAAAACTGCCCCACCTAATCCTATCAAGAATGCCATTCACATTCCACGATATCCTACGGAGATTATCCATGGAATTATCACAGGAGTTCTCATGATGAGCTAGGGTAGAACTCTCAACCAAGCGGCGGGCAAAAAAAGAGGGGTGTGAGGCAGGTCAGCAAACAGAAAACAATAAGAAACATAGAACAATTCCCATACTCCCCCCATACTTCAAAAACAAGAAGTATCTGTCGCAGGGCAGGCCATCGCAAGGCCACAATAGGGGACCCCGCCACTCCTGTCGCAATGGATCCCCAAACCCAATGAAATCAGTCAACTGGGGAAGCAAAAAACACTGCCCTCAAAGATGTGTGCTCAGGAATGTTTGGGACCACATCACAGTTGCTGCAAACACCAAAAGGATCAATCATTGTTACCAATGTCATGCAGGAGGTGATGTGGCCAATGATAGAGGATCTGGGGGCGCCCCCCCAAACTGAGCCTCCTCATCCCGCCAGGAGCCTTTCTAGGAAGATCGAGATCTGTTGTGCTGCTTTGCTGGAGTTTTGGCAGGGCGATTGCCTCTATCTCCCTGTAACTTTTGCGGGGGTGTTTACGGCTGGAACAGATTCTTCTCATTGGTCCATTGGAAGATCTCCTAGGGTGACTCAAAGAAGAGAGTTTGCGAGTTCTAGATGATGTTTAACCGAGCCAGATATAGCAAAATGTATTGGATTCTGAATTCATGTGGTCATTGCTTAGCTGCCGTAAAGGACTGTCGGTGTTGCTCTACCATCCTGGTGTAATTTGGAAAGATCATGATAGATTGAGATTGGTATTTGAACTTGTCTTGGAGCTGGGCATGTTTGAGGATAGCATCTCGATCCATATAGTTTAAATGTCTAGTAATCACGGGGAGGAGGGTGCCGTACATATGTCCTGTGGGCCCTTCAACAACAAACCAAGAGGACAGGGCCTCTGAGGGAATCAGAGATTGAAGCCACTGGTCAAGGAAAGGGTCCATCGAGGGACCCTCACATCCATCAGGGAAGCCTACAAACCTCAAGTTATTGCAGTGAGCCCTACCCTCTACATCCTCCACTCTTGCCACCAGCTCATTGGTCACAGCTGTAAGTTTAGCCAAAGTCTGCTGCAGGGCACTGACGGAGTCCTCTACCCTCTGTAATCTGCTTGATGGCCTTTCTGAGATCCTGGCAGAGTAAAGTGACATCTGTACCCACTGTTCTAATCTTACCATCCAGCATGTCTTGTGATTGAGAAATAGCAGCCAGGAGTGCAGCATTGTCCGGAGAGGTGCCATCATGACCTTTAGCCCCAGAAAGAGAAGTGGGACCCCCTGGCTGCGCATACTTGTCCATGGTACTGTGTTTGGTGCTGTATGAGGGTTTATCTTTTGCCATGGTGGTGAAAATGGTGGGGAACAAAGCAACTGCCTCACCATATCCCACAGCACAACTGACTCCCCCGACCCCCACCACGACCTAATGCGGTAGGCAGCATGAGCAGTCAAAGGCAAAGGCAGCTATCAGCTGCGGCAACATAGGAGCCTCAACGAAAGACCCATGGGGGGTCAAAAAGTCCAGGAGAAGAGGAGGTGGAGACATACAACTGCAAATCACACCAGGACCTAGCATTACCGTCTCCGCAACAGGCACACTCTCCTTTAGCGTGGCCCCCTAAAGTGGTTGCATGCAAATTTGAAGTGAGACTGTCTAAAGCCCCCGGGAATCAGTACTGATAGTGAGGGAGAGATATGGGAGAGGCCAGGAGCACCATTCAGCCACACCATGAAGCACCTCACATCCCACCTCTTTGCGACTGGCAGCTGTCTCCAGGGCCTGACAGGACAAGGGAAGTTAATGCAGGGACTAAAGCCCTGCACAGCAATAGAAATGTAGATTGATGAAGCAGACTGGGGCCACACAGTAAAATCAGGAGTCGCGCACACTCAGCGTAGGACCCCACAGCACCCCCAACACACAGGCCATGAAGGGGACCGGAAGGAAGTGGGTAGAAGTAATAGCAGGGCAGTGTCCCTGGTGAGCAAAGGAACCTCTCCCCTGGGCAGGGGGCCTGAGGCCTCTGTGGCAATAATATAGGCACGGCCCGCCACTCAGTACCTCACAAAATCCCCCCGGGCCAGCCAGGACTGCAGCAACAGGCACTGACTCAATAAACAGGCACCCATAGGGGTCAAAGTCAGAAGCGAATTCCCGGTGCCAATTGCCTGGGGGCCGCCAAGCGGCAGAGGGCTCTCAGCCACAGATGAGGCCACCATCTCCAGTGGGGGAGAGCAGAGCATACCGCAAAGTCTAGTGGGGGCCAGGGGGCTGCTCAAGGGCACTGACTGCCACTGCTCATCCCTTGTGCCAGGGAAACCAGATCTGCTGTGTCGCTGGCCCCAGGGTGGTATCAGGCCGCACTGCAAGGAAGCTGCTTTCACCACTTGTGGGCGTGCGCTGTTGCCAAAATCGCCCTGGAGGCCGTTGTTGTCCCCAAATATCACTTTCAATGCCCCCGCAACACAATAGGGTACAGGGGTCAAATTAGCGGCAGCAGCTGTCCGATGGGGGCCAGGATGATGTTGGATGGAGAGCGACCGCAGGACATGTGTTAATGTGCTGCTGCCATGTTCAGTAGTCAAGCCACATCCCCAACATTTTTCATTTTAAACCAATGAAGTATCCTTTTGGCATTCCCTCACATGGACGTGGGAATCAGGATAGGATCACCCAGGACCCTTCTTAGCCCTTTTTTTTAAAATTGTCAGGACACAGGGACAGAGTCTTCGCATCCTGTAATGGCAGCCCTAACATTTTACTCTGATGCTGCCCCCCCCCCCCCCCATCTAATTGGATGGTTAAGGTACTGTGGAAAACATTTCTGATCCATGGTATTAAAATGGCTGACTGGAGAAAAGGCCCGGTCGGGTAATCAGATTTGAGTACTTTTTAAAATTTCGGAACCACAGAAATCAGCTGTAGCTGAACCGTGAATCATCCATAATTTAGCAGTCCAGATGTCTCTGAAAAGTAACCTCTTCATGCCCAAATCCATCACCTTTTTAAATACCAATTTCCCAAAAACTACTGAACAGATTTAGACCAAACCAAGAAAAGCACTCCTTGTGTAAGGTTCTACTTTCTTATCTAATTTGTTGTAATTCCATTCAGACATTTTTCTGAACTGAAGAGTAAATAATTATATAAGAATGTAAATGGGAACTTGATGGGGGCAGGGCTAAGCCACAGAGGAAATGACACCTCTTTAGGAGAGCTCTGTGTGACATACACTCACTACAACAAGGACTGCCTCATGGGTCAGTTTCCTGGTGAACACTGTCCATGTACGAGCGGATGTCTGTTTGCTCAAGTTATGAAGATCAGGACTCCTGCATAACTGGGCTACGAAGAGCCTGACATCCTAGCCACTTCGGATTTGTAGAACAGATGCCCTCTGTCATTACATCCAAAGCACCATTGTAAGAATTTTTGTATCAATTATTGCAGATTGAAACTTACCCTTGATGGGGAGTGTTGGTGTTGCAGGTGGTGCAAATGTCCAGGTAATCCACTTCCCAGGAAGATGGGGCTGAGTGATTCTGATGGAGGGAGACTTGTCTGCGGAGACCTATTCAGCAGACGATGGTTATGAAGAGGGGCCCTATTTGGAAATCAGTGAATGATGCAGTAGATTGTAACCCCAGGAATCATGTTGAAGGGGGCTCAATGTGCAGCCAAAATTTTGGATTAGGAGAGATACTCTTAACTAACACCAGAACACTCTATGTAGGCATCCATTATGTTACTAGTACAATCCAAAAGTGAAACAACTGTAACTCTCTGGCTACTGAATGGAGCAGCATACTTCTCCTGACAGGACAGTTCACATTGTGACTTGCTGTGACATGAGTCTTAGCTGCACTTCTCAGTGACTCGAGTAATGTGACACCTAAGTATTCTCCAACTTTGTTGGTAAACCTGGGGGGATACCACCATCGGTATGTACAAACTCCGGATGTTTTTCCCCTCCTTTGAACATTATCCAGTACTTGGCATATACTAACTGCATCTAAATGTCAAATATTAGAATCCCCAAACAATTTCCCATCTCAGAGGCTCTAAGTAATAAGAAGCAAAGTGTGCATGAAAAGAGCAAAAAATGACTAACAGGGCATTAGATTCCATCCAAATGAAAAAGTATTAAAACATCAATATATTCAGTGGACCAGTCCTCTTCGGAAGCTAGTACGGTGCTTAAAGGGATGTAGAAAGAACTTACTGCATTGTAAACCCAAATGGATAAATCTGATAGGAGAATCGAAGCATTAGAAGCAAAATTTCTGGATCCTCCTGATTTGGGGAATAAAGTATCGAATCTAAAAAAGAGGATAAGATAAGAGGTTAAAAAGTCTGGATGATTGTAGAAGGGGTGATAATATTAGAATGTTCATCAGACACCCAGAACAGGAGGTAGACAAAGACATGCAAAATTTCCTTAAGACAGTCCTACACACATTAATGTGGTTAACCTTTAATCCTCCTCCTGAGGTTGAAAAAGCGCACCGAATACAGACGAGACAGAAAAAAGGTATTCCTATATAAAGGTCAACAACAGCATGCACTTTCCAGCATCAACAGACATGACTGATCTTGTAAACTGCTAAAACATAGGGGCATATTCACAAGGACTTATCTCTGAATTATCGTCGCCTTAACTCATCAAAAGTGGAGATAGATTTAACACCCCATTCACAAGCGGGTGCAAACTGCGGACATCGCCAGTATTCCCGAGATAACTGCCCCAAATTTAATCTCCACGGTGGACACCACCAACTAACCCTAATGAGATGCAGAGTAGGCGTTCCCGTGCAAAAGCATACGAAAAAACCACAACACCACTTTCACAACAAACTGCCAGATCCGCGATGCGAACCAAAAACAGGCGATAAGCCACGGTAGCACCAGGGATTTAACACCCGCCTTTTGCTGGTGCTAAGCAGGACGACTACCCGCAGCATGAAAGGGAGCCCAGCCAAGAGCCAAACCTGAAGACCCACAGATGCCATGGAGACAATGATCATGCAGCTCCGATACCCATGAGGGCCACAACACCCACCTCCACCACCCCCAGGCCCGCCACCACCCCCAGGACCCGTCCCGCCCCCCCCCCCGGGAACACCACAGAGGCAGTGTACACAAAGACAGCGGACCCACCTGAAACGCACCTGCCGCCCAGACACAACGCCAGAGGAGGACATTGCCCACTACAGGCCCAAAAGGACAACAACCCCCCGCATCCTGACCCACATTCCCCACCTGCCGACAGTACCAACCCAGCAGACAACCAACATCCCTCCGCAGACAAAGCTGCTGGCTGCGCAGCACATGTCCGCCTCTGGTACCATCCAACCCACAACTGCCAGAGTCGGAGGAGTCACACAGCCAGCCCCATACAAGGGCATCACACCTGTCCTGGATGCCAACATCAGCCTGGTACCCCAGCCCCTCCACTTCACCCACACTGTGCAGGAGCAGCTGGAGGCCAAGCAAGGCCCCTACGCCATAGCTGGATTCTCTCACGTGTCAGGGCCAACTGCACACATGTACCCCTCGTGCCCCCTGCCGACACTGCACACAACTACCACAACTGAAAGCACACGCATCCCATGAATGTGCAGGCAATAGTGGACCGCTCGGGACCCCTCAACAATGTTGTGGCCAACTCCCGAGGCAGAGTGCCTGATTCACACATCTCCCAACAGTCCATCATCACCCAGCGCACCCAGGATGGCACCCATGGCAATGCAGTGCTCATTGGTAAGTACCAAATGAACACACCCCACACCTCCAGCCCACAGTCATGCAACTCACGACACTGGAGATGGGCACGCAGCACAACTACACTCAACATGCCACACAACATGCCAACCTACCAGACACGACAACACAACTCCATCAGGAACTTGGCCTTGCCATGCCCACAACCCAGCCACGGCATGGCACCACAGACACACAATAGCAGGATGTGAGGAGAGGCATGGAGCAGGCATGTGCAAGAGCGGCAAGTGACTAAGGAATGTGAACCTACCCAATGCCAGATGTGGCGTGGAGATGCCGGACAGACCACAGCGTGCAAATGACGGAAATGGCCATGTGGAGATCAACTGCTGGAGCATGGGGTGTAGTGGCCAGTGGACGCTACCATGTCCCCACAGGCTGTGGGGCAGAATGCGGGAATGTCGCACGTTACGTCCCCCCCTGCATGAGCGGGCGGAGTGGGTTGGCCCGGCGTATGCCAGGCCTGCGTAGGGGTGTGAATAAAAACCCCGTAGCACTGGGCGTGGTTCTCTTTCGGAATGGACAACGCGTCTGCCAGGGCTGCGCCTCTCATCCCGCCACGAGGCCAGTGCCAAGCGTGGTGGGGCCTGCATCCCTGTGCGCCTGCTGCACCCCGGGCCACTGGGACCCCGACCCGTCATGCCTGCACCAATGAGGCTCCGCTCACCTGCAGACACCGGCGTGTGTCAAAGAGGGCCCACTACGTGCCGGTGCAAGCTCCAGGCCCCAGGCCTGTGACCTTTGCAGCCTCCGCAGCACCTCCCTGGCCTCCACGGCGCAGGCCCACAGTACTCCTGTTACATTTACATGCTCCACCGGCGTCCTCCTCGGCCCAGTGGGTCCCACATGTGGAACTGTGTCCTGAGTCATGAATGGCAGTGACCCCAAGTCCGTGGCAGAGGCCACAGCACCAGATTCCCTTCGATCAGTGAGGCATAATTCCATATCGCAGGCCGGCGACACGTGGTGCCACTAACCCTGTTCAACGCAAGCCGGCGACACGTGGTGCCACTAACCCTGTTCAACGCAAGCCGGTGACACGTGGATGAGGGCACAGGCCTACACAGCTGCCCAGTGGGTCCCACATGTGGAACTGTGTCCTGAGTCATGAATGGCAGTGACCAGATGTCTACTGCAGGGGTGATATCACTAAACTCCCTGCTATCAGAGAAGCAAACGAATGCATCACAAGCACACAACACGTGTCTGTGGGCCCGTGCTGACCGCTGCCCCTGGCCTACACTGAGGTCTAGTAGGCCCCACATCCAGCACCCAGTCGTGATTCATGGATTGCAGAGTCCATACCAGTGACCGCATGGAGAGGAGTAAGAGGAAGATGCGGTTCAGTCCGGATGAAAGCCGGATCCTCGTTACGGAGGTGATGAACACTAGCAACAACTGACCTGGTGCCACTAACCCTGTGCAACGCAAGTCTGCGTCCCGTGGTGCCACTGAACCTGAACTACGCAGGCCAGTGGGACCATCCAACATAACCCGGCGACACTCGGTGAATGGCCCCTGATGGCCACTGCGTCAGGCCTACACTGCGGTCCAGTAGGCCACACGTGTGGAACTGTGTCCTGGGTAAGATATGGAGGAGTCCACACCATTGGGCACGCCTCATCGCAGGCGGCATCCCCTATCAGCACAGGTGCTACTAACTCTGTGCGCAATGACTCATGGGCACTCTCTGGTTGAACTTTGGTGTCGTCTGAGTCCATGGCCTGGGGGTTGTCTGCATCATCGTCTGGCTGGGACGGACTTGGTGTCCGACATTTGTTTGCTCCATTCCTCTCCACCATGGTGACTGTTTCTGCTTGGTTCTGCCCTCGGCATCATGCCCTGGGGGTACACCTTCCACTGTCCACTGAGACACTCCGCGACAACCCCCCTAGTCATCTGCGGGAACCTGCTCTGCCCTTGTGACCCTGCCCCAGTGCCCTGCAAGTCAGCGGCCCGTGGCGGTAGGCCCATGCAGGACGCTGTGCATCCAGGGCCACTAACTCTGTGCAGCTCAGGTCATGGGTCCTTTACAGTTGAATGGTTGTGTCCTTTACGATGTACACTGTTGTCGATTTCTGACTGCATCAGGCAGCCCTTGCCGGCTGGTGTGCACACACCCCACACACATCCAACACAGGTATCACTCGATATGTGTGCCTGCTAATAAATGTGGCCGGGCGCACGTGCTCGTAGCCATTCACACCCTCTGAGCAAGTGTGTCCGTGTGGTCATTGTGTCAGCATGATGGGCACGGCACTGCAACATCACAGTGTGCTATCCTCAGCGGACGATACCATGTCACCTCAGCGTTGGCAGTGACCTTGGACATGTAGCTTCGCCCGGCCCCCCCTGCATGCACAAGCGGCGTGTGCTGGTCTGGCGTACATCAGTTCAGTGCAGGTGTGTGCTGCATCGGCAGGGGAAGCAGGGCGTGGCTCGGACCTGGCCTTGGGCAGGATGTGCGGTAAGTGTGTCTCTGTGTTGGGGTGTTGTCGCCACCAGGGCCACAGTAGACGATGTTGCAATGTAGCATGCACCAGGAGTGCGGGACCGCTCGGGGTCTTGCCACATGCATGCCAAGTGTTATGTGTATCGGTCCTGCGGCTGCATGAGTCAGTTGCCTAGCCTCATTCGCTGCGTGATCACAGCCAGCCATGGACTGTACACTTGTGTCTGCCCTGTCCGGACCATTGGCCTACACTCACTTGGCCGCACACCTTCAAAGGCCAGCGTCACAGTGCTGGTGGCATGCCGCTGGACATGCGCGGACAGGCATCTCAATGGTGTGCCGTAGGAGTGCAAGTGATACAACCACACAGGGCACACAAATGTGGGGGCTCGTGGGAGGGTGGAGCAGCTGTGAGGCAATGTAACACACAGTGAGGCCGCACATGTGCCACATGCTGGGCATATCATCCATGATTCCCAGGGTCGCAGACATCCCACCACACCCACGGCAGGCCTCTGTGTGTCTCCTGGATGCATGCAGATGGTGTAGTTACTGTAGGGATGAATGGTCCTTTGTCTGCACTATCTGGCGGTAGCATATCTGCAGCTCCTAGATGTGACTTGCATGTGCCCAGCACACCCTGACAGATAGGATAGCATTTCCAGGCGACTCCCACACTACGCACTGCCAGACGTGAGGCCAATGTGTACACATCCCACATGCAGAAGTCCTTGGTCGTAGTTTGCGTGCGTGAAATGGCCTTCACTCGTACTCCCACCACACCCCAGGCCTGCACCCGTTGCACACAGACACTGCTCATTGCTCCGAGCTGTGGTGTTTCATCCACAGGACTGGCGCAGGTCCTCACAGTGCCAATTCAAGCAGAGCCACTGATGCAATGGCAGACCATCCCGGACACATGCTCTACTCCAGTCACGTGGACCTGTACCGTGCACATCTGCTGCATGTACTGGAGGCACTGCCATTGGCAGTGCTGCAGATCAGTTACAGGCTGAGCTTCTGCCTTGCCAACGTCACCTGCGTTCAGCCTGTGTTGCACTGTCGCTCGTGCATATTCGAGTGGTCCATGGATGTCTGCCTCTCCAACGTGACTGTAGCTGACCTAGATTTCGACGTGTGTGTGCGCCCCCTGTTAGACCATGACCAGGAGTGTCACTGTGATGCCCGTTTATGGCATGCCTGGATGTTTGGCATGCATGCTGGGGTCTGGACCTGGGAGATTGCAGGAGTCGTCGTGTGCAGTGACCACATTGAGCCGCTCCCTGATTGGGCTTTCGTGCATATTGGGGCCATGGGTTGGAGTAAGCACATCTGTCCGGGACAGCTGATGGGTTACGTCGCCGACATGTCAGATGTGGTGGACAACGATCTCGCATTGGAAATGTTGGCCTATGCTGCCTCACTCGCGTTCATGGACGAGTGACAAGGTAACTGCAGCCAGGACTGCATGTGACCCATTGCACGTGTCCTGATGCCTGGTTGCATGTTGGGGATCTGGTCACATGTCCCTGGGAGGCAGTGGACATGGCTGCATTGGCCTGGACTCCTGGTCCATGCACGGACAACATACGCGGGTTGCAATGACTTGTGTTGGTGATGGACTCCCCCGGGGTGGACATGGGCGCTTTCCAACGTTCCTCATTCAGACATGCTGCTGCATTGGTCTGCATGTTGTGGCACTTCCCTTGGCCGTACTGACACGCAATTGTTGATAAAGTTTCCGCACGTTCACTTGTCTCCAACTGTGTTGAGTGTTTATTTGTATGTCAATGTGTGTGTCACGGCCTATCTGGGTCCCTGCCTTACATGCATTGCTGCCCCATCAGGGCTGTGGGTTGGTACTTGTGCATTATCATGTCCCTGTTTCGTGCTTTGCCAGATGCATATGGCCATTTCCCGGCCACAAGCGGGTGCACTTGTGTCCTGTGTTCGGTTGTGCTGATGTTGGTGTTTGTACCACATTGTGTTGGATGTTGGGGTGCTCTGCTTCCTATGTGTGGGTGCTGCATTGTGTGTGAGATGTCCCTTCGGCTCTGATTTGGCTCACCCTTCTCCCTTTCAGGCAGTGTGGTTTTCACTTCTGTGCTTGTTCAGTGGTGTGATATTGCTGAGTTGTGTGACTTGTGCTCTTGGTTGGTGTTGTTCCTCTTGGGCATGGTTTGTCTGCAGTTGGGCTGTGCTTACTTGTGCATGTCTCCCCCCGTCCCCCCAGTCCCTGGTCGTTCCTCTCCTTGTTGCTGTTGTGTCTGTTGATTTTGTGCAGTTTCCGGTCCCCGACTCCTGCCACCATCTCCAGACTGATGTGGTGGACACCATTTCCTCCATGTCATCCAGCTCCTGGTGTGGCGCTGGACTCCCACCTCCGGTGTGCATTGCTGCCTTGTGGTTGTTGGCGTGTTTGTGCTTGTTTGTGCGATTCGCATCATTCCAGCTGTTCTGGTTTTCTGCCATTGTCCTCCTCCGCTCTCCCGCTGCATTCACCTTGTCCACGATGGCCTGCCATGTCTAATGTTTTGTTGCCAATGGTGCTTGTGGGGTTGTGTGCTAGCTCTGACTGCCTCCGTTGTGCTTGGCTGTTTGGTTTGTCTTCTTTTCCCTGCTTTTGTTGTGCTTATTCCCGCATGCCGCATATGTGCCGCGGGCCTTGCGCTGCTTATCGCTGCTTTCCTCCTCGCGAATGGGCTCGTCGCATGTTTTTTGGTGTTGGGGTTTGTGTTTTTATCTCCGTCTAGGTGGTTGTATCGCAGACATTGGCCGCGGTTACGGGAGACTATCGCATGGTACCGCCGTGTTGTGAATTCCACTTTAACACAGGGTTGTTTTCCCGCGATAGGCTGCGATGTGTAAAGTTGCGCTAACATTTTTTGGAGATGTTTAGCACACGTTCTTGTGAATATACGCCATAGCCCTTACACCTTTAATGGATATAGCATTTCCTTCATAGCTGATTTCTCACAGAAAACGGATATTCTAACAAGAAAATGTCTTGCACTTCAACCACTTTAGAAGAATAGAAGTATCATAAATGGTCTCCTTAACCCAATAATAATATTAGTTCTCATCACTGGTAAAACTAGAAAATTAAGTTACACTAAAGAACTTGTAAGAGTGTTAGAATCTATTCAGCAGATATCTACATATTTAGTCTTTGACACACGCAAAGATTTGAAATAAATTATTCTTCAGCTGTTGTTCTCAATCTTGGCTGCTATGGATGCTTTATGCCAGTTTAGCCAACACGTGATTTGTCATAATCACGACTTCATTAGGGCTTAATATTTTCAAAAAAGCCCTCTCACTCAGTCCTCCTGATGATATACCTCTCCAATAAAAACCAATATGAACCCAAACTTCCTCGCACAGTCCTAATGCGGTAAATTCTTATCAACAACCTCCCGTATTAGGGTCTGTGTCTCGTATCAAACATATCATGATGTATCCAGTAGCGTGTGTGCGCCGGTTTTCAAAAATATTGAACCCTGATGAAGTCATGATTATTACAAAACACGTGTTGGATAAACTGGAATAAAGCATCCATAGCGGTCAAGATTGAGAACAACGACTGAAGACTAATTTCTTTCAAATCTTTGCGTGTGCCAAAGGCTGTGTAATGTTTATGTTGAAACTTAGAATTCTGATTGTGGATGTTGGATGGGCATCCACCATTATACTTTTACTCAACTAAAGTTAATGAGGTGCCTTACAGTTATATATAATCATAGTTCACTACTGTTTAACTATGAATCTCTTGACCTCTTCACCTTCTTCTACACCAAAGTTTCATGGCGTTTTGTGAAAGAAACAGTGCTTTTTGGTGCAGACTGATTGACTTATTTATACTACTTTGCCTGTCATACAACTTAATCAGCTAGACTAGAATAGCCTCTATCCAGTGAAAATAGAGCAAGAAAAGGCTGCAATGTATTATACCAAGGAACTATCTATTTGGTCCCTCAATGTTAATGGATTATCCAATTGTATAAAAAGAAAGAGACTGCTTACACTAATTAGTAGTAAAAAGCAGGGTTCGCTCTCCTACATGAATACTCATCTATCACAAAAAGGCCTGAAAAATAGAAATGGAATTGAGTCAGAAAGGTAATTTTTGCCTCAAGTCCACACTCTAGGGAATCCTGTCCTTCACAATGGTCTTCCCCTTACAGGACGAATGGTGTTGCTATTCTGATTCCTAACAAATTAGCCATCCGAATTCATAAAACCTGGAGTGACCCAGCAGTCTGTATTGTACTTTGATAATTGGATGGGTGTATGCACCAAACTCACATAAACTTGACTTCTTCACCAAAGTGAATAGACTGCTCACAGAATTTGGATAAGACAAAACAATAAGAGGTGGCAATTGAAATACAACAATTGATGACCTCATAGATTAATCTGGCCCACCACTGTATAAGAAAAATTAAATTGGTCTCATCCTTGATGCCGCCTTCATCCCATAGAGGGACACTCTACCTTCCTATCTTGGGTGCAAGGCACTGAGTCCAGAATTTATTTTTATATATTTAATTGATCTTTTTTCCCTAGAGCCTATAATATTGCATAGATGTTAGTAGCATGTTTGATCATGCGCTTACATAAATTGTTTTGGATTTACTGCTTATAGCTCTTAGGGCACAGTCCTGGTGGATGAACTCAATGCATTATAGATCGCAGAAAGAAAGGAAAAAGCAATGGTAAATTCTAGAAAGGTATCTAGGTTGTAATGAGCCATAGGCACCCTCATTGCATCTGTTATGTGCAGTGGTAAAGGCACATATTAGCGGGAGATTAATGAAAGCTTCTAGTGAGCAATTCGAAAAGTTTGCAGAACAAAAAACACTATCATGGAAGCTGAGATAGTCACATTGCAGGTATGCTGCGGAATGCCAATGAAACTTTATACACTAATAAACAAGAAATATGAATTAAATGTGTAATTCTCTTCAGCTGCAGGAAAACAAAATCTTGACCCATATTAAGCAGAACAAGTATTAACATTGAGAGAAAATGGGGGATGATTGTTGGATTTATAGTTGAAGCAAAAGGAAGTAGTTTGCCTTCCTATACACTGCCAACTCCATCTTGATCGTGCAGATTCCAAAGGGTCTGCAAGCCTAAATAATAGCAATGGACCAATATCGCTAAGAAAATGCCCTAAAGACATACACAGAAAACAGGAACTATGGTATTCAGGAAGAAAAGAAAAGATAGAAAAGCTTTTGAGATCAATGTGACAAGACTAGAGGAAGTAAACACCTTTTCATTTATCCTTTATTGAAATCAGCCTCAAGTGGAGTGCACACATCAAAACAGCGCTTATAAAATCTGAATCCTCTGAAACCTCACTAAATGCCATCTGTAGGCCCTATCGCCATTGTTTATCACCCCACATAAAAGATAGGATGCCAAATTGCATGTGGCACAGCGTTTTGGGGCTTGAGTTAAATGGCACTGAAAATAAGGTATTGTGAATGAAACTTCTGGAGGTCATTTCTGATGTTACCAAAAAGATTCCCCTCTGTTGCTTTGGTTTCCCATGCCGGTTACCAATCCATCCTGAGCAGATGTCAAATAGCTCCAACACAATATGGCCTGACAAGATTGATATAATCAGAGGGAAATCGCGGAAATGGCGATGCAGCGCGCGCAATGTAATTCGTTTTATTTATTTATTTATATACTTAACTCCGTTCGGCCGTATGCCGGAGTTTACTTCCCCCCACCCTGCCCCTCCCCCGCCCCGCCCCACTGCCTCGCAGCACTCCCTCGAGGAGCCGCCACTGTAAACAAGCATGTTTAAATGCATGCAGCCAGGGGGAAGATACGCATCGGTAGACAGTAAACACTGTGCAGCCTTAATGCAAGAAAAAAAGTTCCACAACTTTTGGGCCCGGTACCACTGCACCTGCTGCACCATTTACATCATGACCTTACTGCCTTCAAGATAACTGCACTTATGAATGCCTGTTTAGTTGTAAAATATAGCAATAATCATTGTGTAGAGGGGTGCCTAGAGCTTTTGGTCCCAGTGTCACTGCACCTTCTGCAACATTGTAATCATGACCCTAGTGCCTGCTAGATAATTGCATTTGTGACTGTCTGTTTAGTAGCCAAATATGGCAATATTTGGTGAATAGGGGTGTTCCGAGACCTTTG
Source organism: Calotriton arnoldi (assembly GCA_963921515.1). Classification (NCBI taxonomy): domain Eukaryota; kingdom Metazoa; phylum Chordata; class Amphibia; order Caudata; family Salamandridae; genus Calotriton; species Calotriton arnoldi. The sequence continues at coordinate 1,267,163 of CAWUFW010001485.1, read as the reverse complement.
GACCCCGGTGCCACTGCACCTGCTGCACCATTTAAATCATGGCCCTAGTGCCTGCAAGATAACTGCACTTATGAATGACTGTTTAGTTGTAAAATATAGCAATAATCTGTATTTAAGGGGTCCCTAGGGCTTTTGACCACGGTGCCACTGGCCCTGCACCTGCTGCACCATTCAAATCATGCCCCTTTTAATTGCAAGGTAACTGCAATTGTGACTGCCTGTTTAGTAGGAAAATATAGCAATATTTGTTGTTTAGAGGAGCTATGACAACTTTTGACCCCGGTGCCACTGCACTTGCTGCACCATTTCAATCATGGCCCTTTTACCTGCAAGGTAACTGCACTTGTGACTCCCTGTATAGTAATAAAATATAGCAATATTTGGTGTTTAGAGGGGTTTCTAGAGCTTTTGGTCCCGGTGCCACTGCACCTGCTGCACCATTGTACTCATGACCCTAGTGCCTGCTAGATAACTGCACTTTTGACTGTTTAGTAGTAAAATGTAGCAATAATCTGTGTTTAGGAGAGTCTCTAGTTCTTTTGGCCCTGGTGCCACTGCACCTGCTGCACCATTTAAATGAGTGTAAACAGAAACAGCGGTTCCTGTGGAATAGTATATTAAATAATGATACTACTTTTATGCACAATTGCGATAAACAGGGTTAGGTCGGTGTCCAAAGGAGAAGAAACCATACGCACCTTAGTTTCTGGTAATAACAATCGTTATTTATGTATATAATAATGTAGATTATTTACAAAAAAGTAATCAACAGATCAATAGTGCGTAGTGTCCCCAGTGAGCATGGAACCTAAAACATTAGTGACATATTTGTGACATATACACTTGGTTCCCAATATTTTGTAAAGTCGACCAACATAAATGATAAGAAATGAGAACAGCGTCTTTGTACAATGCTAAGCGCTGATAAATGGTTCGCTTTAATTTTTGTCGACGGCGTTTCAACCCCTTATGTAATGAGGGGTCTCTTCAGGACCTAGTAATATAGGGACATCTGAGGCAAAAGTAGTCTGTCAGAGTGATGGACGTGCACCCAAGGAAGTGTAAAGATTACTCACATGGGACCCGGCCGGGCACCCAGTGTGAGGGGAGGGAGGCTGACAGTAGGATAATTAGCGCAAGGTAATGGCACTCGGATCCGTATGCTTCTATTGGTCTCAAGGAAGAATTGAATTCCTGCTGCTACGGCCAGCGGAGTCATAAATTCCCATTGGTAAATGATTCAAACACGACAGTAAGTGTATCAAGAATATTCAGAAAACAGTATTGTTCCGAATTCTAATAATTAGTTCAAGCACGACAGTCTGTGTATCTGTAATTCGATATGCCAGCAGAGACCAAAACGCGTGCATTATTTAATATACTATTCCACAGGAACTGCTGTTTCTGTTTACACTTAGACTACCCTGGTTCCTTGTGAGTAGGGTCTCCCTTGTCTCTTGTTACTGCACCATTTAAATGAAGCTCCTTTAAACTGTAAGGTAACTGCATTTGTGACTGCCTGTTTAGTAGGAAAATATAGCAATATTTGTTGTTTAGAGGAGTTATGACAACTTTTGACCCCGGTGCCACTGCACTTGCTGCACCATTTCAATCATGGCCCTTTTACCTGCAAGGTAACTGCAATTGTGACTGCCTGTTTAGTAGTAAAATATGGCAATATTAGGTGTTTGGAGGAATTCTGGCAACTTTTGGGCCTGGTGCCACTGCACCTGCTGCACCATTCAAAACATGACCCTATTGCCTGCAAGATTACTACACTTGTAACTGCCTTTTTAGTACTAAAAAATAGAAATCTTTATTTTTTAGTGGGGTTCCTAGAGCTTTGGGCCCCAGTGTAACTTCACCTGCTGCACCATTGAAATCATGACCCTAGTGCCTGCAAGATAACTGCACTTGTGACTGCCTGTTTCGTAGTTAAATATTGCAATATTTGGAGTTTAGAGGAGTTCTGACAACTTTTGGGCCTGGTGCCACTGCACCTGCTGCACCCTCGTGCCTGTACGATAACTAACTGCATTTGTGACTGCCTGTTCAGTAGTAAAATATAGTAATTTTGGGTATTTAGAGGGGAAGATAAAATGTAAACAGTAAACAGTATGCAGAGTTAACTAAAAGAAAAATGTTCCGACCATCAACGTGGGTGGGAGTGAGTAGTTAGGCCAAGGGAAACTGATAACAGAGACACAGAAGGGAGAACAGGCTACAACCAATAGAAACAGAGGAAAGTAAACTGGCAAGCATGTGGACCAATAAAAAGTGAAGGCGGGAAGTAAGTCCCTTTTAAGATATATGGAAAACAATTGATTTCACAAGCACAGCGCAAGTGCTGTGCAGGCAAAACCTAAAAAGGCTTAGATGGTACAGATTCCAGGGCCTCTATCATCCTCACATGATACACTTCCTGTTTTCTTATGGCAGTTCTAATCTGACAAAGGGCTGCTGAAAGGCACACTAATGCAGGAAAGGGATAGAAACGTCGGTTTTGCAGAATTCGCACTCCATCTCTCTAGAAAGTGTATGAGAAATGACAGCTGTTACAGTAACTTAGTCAGGAATTTTTTTTTATATTGACAATGCCCATTCAAACATTGGAACTCCATGGCTAATGTGGGTGCAATGGCATACTTCTGCTGGCATCAGCAGGCCCAATTAGTACCTATGGGAACCAATGCGTAATAGAGCAGTAAACACTTCAATAGCAATATGTGTTTGCTCCCCTCGACCATAGGTTACCAGTCTTGAATCAGATCTTTGAATTCAAAAACTGCACCCAAAGATTTGCATGGCACATTCTACACCACAGAAATGCATAAACACATGTCCCTAAATCTGGGTGTGTGCATTTCCAGCATTAAACATTTAAATTGTATAAATGCTGGGTCAATGAACCCTGTTTTGCAGATAAAGCGCATCTAATAGAGCTCCTGCAAATTGCAGTAGAGTAATACTGAGCGTTCTGCACAGTAACACAATTCTGATTTGTAGGTAAGCTATGCTTAATCACAACAAATGTATTCTGGTATTTAGGGTACTAGAGTCTATAGGATAGAAGGCATTCCCACTAGCTTCCTCAGATATTAGCAAATGTATTTATCTTTATTTCATTCCATGTTTGCGGATAAAATAAGAATATAAGAGTTGATGTAATTATTCTGTTCATATTGTTTCAATATGATAGTGGGACGTAAAACAGGCGTATGATTTTGTGCGGAGTTGTGTCACTTTTTTGTCATAGCCTGAGACAAAATAATTTTTGGCATTTACTAAGCTACGCAAAGTCACTTTGCATGGTTTAGTAAAGGCAAAGTAAAGCAACGCAGTGCATAGACATTGGGTAGACATTGCATGGGTGGAGCAAGGGTGTTCCCATACATCAACCCATGTATTAGGATGCAAACCCAGATATATAGTGCACCTATTAAACTGAGGCATAGCGCGGAGAAATATCTTTATTTCTGCTTGTTACTTCCTCTTTTCTGCAGCACACATAGAAGGAGGAATGTGCCCCTCCATCCCTTCCTGCACAAAAACAATCCTGCCTTTAAGGCAGGCGCCCTTGCACGATGACTGCATTGGCGCCAGGGAGTATACACTGCCCCAGTGCAAGGAGAGAGCAGAAATGCTCCATACCTGGGTAAATATGGGGCATTTCAACTCTCTTCCTTTCATGCAACGCAACGCAGCGCAGCAAGTTTCCTTGCTGCTCCTCGTTGCGCGAAATAATAGTAAATGGGCCCCTTACTTGGAAAATAATATTTTAATAGTATGCAATATAATTTTAGGTTGAGTGTTCTATTATAATTCTGAGTTTGAAAGCATACATTTAATTGGAAAAAGGGGACTTTATATTTGTGTTTGTGATGATCATTTACTAAACATTTTAGAACATGTATTTTGCTGTATTTTAGTTTGCCTCTTTCAAATATCAGATTCTACAATTGATCTGAGTTTTCATAAAAGGTACAATTTTTTCCAAAATATATGATGTATTGCATTTCCTTAAATTGAATTATGTGTCATTTATACGTTGCCGGTTTACTGACATTTTATTTGGCTCTGCAAAAGTTTCATTTAGTTTCCACTAAATTATCTTTTAATAACGTGCCCACTGGCTTTTTAATCCATCACAACCCTTTAAAGAACTCATGTTATTTATAAGAAAAACAGTTTATTAATGGACCGCTTTCAGAATTGTTTTTTAATTGGAAACATTTTGCAGAGAAGGTTTCATCAATAAAATCGAGCTCCAAATCAAACTCCGTCGTGTATGTTATTTTAAAAATCTCCTGTCTAACACTCTTATTAGATTTAGAACTTTCGCTGTTCTTTTTATCTCTAGCTGTATAATGTTCCACAATAAAAAACACAAAAACCATTCTGAATGTCTGGCAACAAAAATGTCATTGGTTGTCTGTGTATGTTGTCAATTACTTTTTCTTTAAATACAGACTCCCATCCATCATCAGTCTCTGGGTGGCTATAACACAAATCTAATTTGTTTCAGATGCCACGTTTCTGAACTATTCACCAAGTCCACTGACCTGCTGGGAGGCCCGAAGTTATACACAGTGAACGAGAGGGAGAGCTGTGTGACAGCTCTCTGCTTCAGCACTGCCTACTTTTTGACAAATGAGATCGCGACCAGCATCTAATGCACAAGGTTATGCCACAGCTGTTTGGTAATCATTAAAAAGCAAATTAGGAGGCTTGTCAATAAATTAACAAAAATCATTTGCATTTCTTCCAAAGGCTAGAGGTGAGAATGTTCTTGTTCATAAATGGACGCTATGTTTATTTTTAGTTCCAAATATTTTATTGGCATTTTAAAAGTATGCTATGTCTTTTAAGTGGTATAACAGCTTCTTATATGAATCAGGGGCGGGTTTCTTTAAACTGTAATTCGACTCCAGGAAGTGGACGAAATTCACGATTTTCCATTATATGAAATTACGGTATTTTGTTCACTTACCGCACAGTGAAATGTTCCTGTAATGTGGATGCAAAAAGCCAATTTTCAGTGTCATTAACAATATACGCAATGAAATAAATTCAAATTATTTTTCCTACTACAAACCAAATGTTGAGTTTTTCCTCCACATATTGTAAATTTGCGAAATGTGTACAATTTCACATCTAGCTTCATGAAGTTTGTGCACAACAAGAAAGAAACCTGCTTAATGAAAACAACCGTTAACATTCTACTAATTTAAAAGATACATTGGGGCATATTCTCAAGGACTCATCGCCGAATTAGCGGCACTTTTCCGCCACGAAAGTGGCGATAGATTTATCGCCCTATTCACAAGCCTGCGCTAACAGCCGAAATCGTCAGTTTACCTGCGATAGCTGCCGCCGAATACATCGCCAAGGCTGACAGCGACAACTAACGCTAATCATATGCAGAGTAGGCGTTCCCGTTCAAAAACTCACGATAACACCACTTCGCGATATTCTCAACGACCAGCCAGATCGGCGATGCGGTCCAAAAACAGGCGATAAGGCACGTTAGCAGCAGGGACTTAAGACCTGCTTTTTACTGGTCTTAAGTAGGACGAAAACCTGCAGTAGAAAGGGAGCCCAGCCCAGAGCCACATTTGAAGACCAACAGATGCCATGGAGCTACTAATCATGCAGCTTGGAGACTCAAGAGGGCCACAACACCCACCGCCACCACTCCCAGGACCACTCCCACCCCCAGGACCCCCCCACCCCCTCGGACTGCCACTGAGACAGCGCAGAACAAGACAGCGGACCTTCCGAAAACACACCAGCCTCAGAGACTTAACGCCAGAGGATGTCATTGCCCACTACATGCTCAAAAGGACAACCATCCTCCGCATCCTGACCCACATTGCCCACAGGCTGACGGTACCAGCACAGCGTACAACCAACATCCCTTCGCAGACAAAGCTACTGGCTGTGCTGCACTTGTTGGCCTCTGGTACCTTCCAACCAACAACTGCCAGAGTCGGAGTCGTCTCACAGCCAGCCCTATCAAAGTTCCTCACACCTGTCTTGGATGCCATCATCAGCTTGATACTCCAGCACCTTCACTTCCCCCACACTGCGCAGGAACAGCTGGAGAACAAGCAAGGCTTCTACGCCATAGCTGGCTTCCCGCACGTGTTGGGGGCAATTGACTGCACACATGTCCTACTTGTGCCCCCTGCCGACACTGCACACAATTACCGCAACAGAAAGCACACGCATTCCATCAATGTGCAGGCAATAGTGGACCACCGGGGACTGTTCACCAATGACGTCGCCAACTTCCCAGGCAGTGTGTATGATTCCTACATCTTCCGACAGTCCATCATCAACCAGCGCTTTCAGGATGGTACCTATGGAAATGCACTGCTCGTTGGTAAGTACCAACGGAACACACCACACACCTCAACTCCACAATCATACAACTCACAACTGTGGAAATGCACACGTAACAAAATTGCATACAACATGCCAACCAACATGCCCACCTACCAGACACGACAACACAAGTAACTGTGGTAACAGGGGCCAGACATGTAGACAAACCATCCACAAAGGCATAGCCCCTCTGCCACACAATTGCAGAATGTGGGGAGAGGTGGGAACCAAGAATGTGCGAAGGAGGCAATGGACCCATGAATAAGAATGTACACAATGCCAAGTGTGGCGGTGATGTGCTGGACAGTCTTGAGTATGCAGAGCACAGACACGTCCATGTGGACATATACTGCTGGTGTTTGTAGTGTTGTGGACAATGGACGCAACCATGTTACCTCAGGCAGTGGGGAAGACCTTGGACATGTAGCTATGTCACCCCCCTTGTAAGTGTAAGCGTAGAGGGCTGGGCCGGCGTACACCAGTCCAGCGTAGGAGTGTGAATAAATAGCCCGGAGCTCTGGGCGTGGTTCACTTCCGGGATGGCCACCAAAGTAACTACTGCGTGTATCTCTGTGTCCGCCATATCCTGACCATAGGCCCACACACACGTGGCCGACCACCTAATACGGCCAAATTTACACCAGCGACGAGGTGGCTACGTCACACGCCACCCGGCGCACATCTCGTCATCGCCTGCAGGGGTGTGTCTGCCAGGGCGGCGCCCCTCACCCTGCCACGAGGCCATCGCCATGGCCGGTGGTGCCTGCGCGATCCTGTGCACCTGCTGCACCCCAGCCCGCTAGACCCCAGACCCGTCCGGTGCCCAGCGGTGATTGCCCGCCCCCGGCACGCAGGCCTCACTGCTCACCTGCCGCCACCGGCGTGTCTCCAAGAGGGCCCACCACGTGCCAGTGCAATCTTCAAGCCTGAGGCCTGCGAGCTTGTCAGCCTCCACAGCCGATCGCTGGATTACGTGCAACAGGCCCTCAGCGCACCCTGCGGCACCGCACCGCGGAGTTCTGTGTGTGCTGACTGCTCCCTCCGGCCTACACTGCGGTCCAGCAGGACTCAGACAAATCCATTCCAGTCCGGCCCTCCAGGCCTACTGCATCATCGCAGGCTGCACACCCGCTCAGCTCTTCAGGTGGGCCTACCTCAGTGCACCGCAAGTCATCGCCACGTGGCGGTAGGCCCGTGCCGGACGCAGTTCCTCAGGTGCCACTTCCTCTGTGCACCACAAGTCACCGTCCAGCCTCCAGGCCTACTGCATCATCGCAGGCTGCACACCCGCTCAGCTCTTCAGGTGGGCCTACCTCAGTGCACCGCAAGTCATCGCCACGTGGCGGTAGGCCCGTGCCGGACGCAGTGCCTCAGGTGCCACTACCTCTGTGCACCACAAGTCATCGTCCCGTGGGGCTACCCCACAAGTCCGCCTCCAGCAGCCAACAGCATGTCCTCGGTAACGCCACTGGAGCCCTTCACAGTCACTGGGCCACCCCCATCCCAGGCAGGCCGCTGGAAAGCCTGGGTGGAATGTCTGGAGACGTACTCCAAAGCGCACGACATCCCAGCGCCGCGGCGGCGGCCCACGTGTAGGCGTATGAGGAGTGTGAAGAAATGGCCCGGGGTTCTGGTCGTGGTTCAGTTCTGGGCTCTGGGCGTGGTTCAGTTCCGGGCTGGCCACAAAAGTAACTATGGCGTGTGTCTCTGTTGCAGTGTCGGTGCAACCCGGTCCTTAATCGACAATCTTGCAATGTAGCATGCACCCGGAGGGCAGGCTCGCCCGAATGGATAAATAAAGGAGCGCAAGACCTCTCGGGGTCTTGGCTCATACATGCCAACTGTTGTGTGTGTATCTTCATTGCCGCAGCATAAGCCAAAGGCCTAGCCTCAATCGCAGTGCGAGTTCAGCCAGGCCTGAACTCCACATCTGTGTCTGCCCTATCCTTACCATCGGCCTACACACATGTGGTCGCCCACCATCAACGGCCAACATTACAGTGTTGTTGTCAGGCTTGCGGACATGCGCAGACAGGCATGACAATGGTGTGTCGTAGGAGTGCAAGTGATGCAACTGCGCAGCGCACACAAGTAAATAGGCTCGGGGGGAGGGAGGAGCAGCTGTGAGGCTACGTAATACACATTGACCCCGCACATTTGCCAGAAGCAATACATGGCAAACATGAATCCCAAAGTCACACAAATCACACACCACAAAACTTGTAAGTCTGACAACACAGCATGCAGAACAACCAGTTTACACTAATCTCACTTACCTCTCACAGGTGATCAAGGATATGCACTCTGCCCGTGGATGATGACACCCCTCCGAGCCCCGAACACCCCAGCCCAGAGGCAGTACAATGTGGCCCACAAACGCACCAGGGGCATTGTTGAGCGCACAGTTGGCGTGTTAAAGTCACGTTTCAGGTGCCTGGACATCACAGGTGGAAGACTCCTGTACAGCCCAGAAATAGTGTGCAAGATGATCATTGCATGTTGTGTATTGCACAACATATGTGTACGCACCAATGCCCCATGGATCCAAGTGCCCGATACACCGGACGATGATGAGGAAGATGAGGCAGGTGGACCACACCCCACTGCAGCTGCAGCAGGAATAGCCCGAAGGAACACAATCATTAACAATTTCTTCGCATGAACACATCACATTGTGACTGTCCTTAGCAATCATGGAACAGTACAAAATGACCACATGAACAGCATGTGCAAATAAATTCATTGCAACACACATTCCCTATGTGCATGTCACTCCTCTGCATTAGCACATCACTCTGACAAGTGTAAGTGCAACATTAAGTGCTAACAATCTCACAAATAGCAAATAGATGGTGGGTATGTCACCTCTGTACAGAGAGGCTGTTCAGGGTGTCACGTATTCGGAATGCCATTTCAGGGTGTCAAATGTAGTACGTAATCCCACTCATCAGCGTATCACATGTGTACAAAAACATGACATGAAGGCTGTCATTGGTGTTCAAAAAAAGACAACAGGGTGCCATTTGGGGTCAGATATGAAATTGTGGGTGTCATTTGGGGTCAGATATGAAATTTCGAGTGTCATTTGGGGTCAGATATGAAATTTCGGGTGTCATTTGGGGTCAAATATGGAATTTCAGGTGTCATTTGGGCTCAAATATGAAATTGCGGGTGTCATTTGGGGTCAAATATGAAATTTCGGGTGTCATTTGGGGTCAGATATGAAATTTCGGGTGTCATTTGGGGTCAAATATGGAATTTCAGGTGTCATTTGGGCTCAAATATGAACCACCCTGATGCAGAGATGCACCCTGTGACTCAAGTCCCACAACATGAGCAACATGGACGTAAGGGGGATGGGGGCACCCTGAACACCTCAGCAACATGGGAGATGCACACCAGCCAAAAAGCCAGCAGGAATACCTTGCGTAGAACACACCAAGGTGTCCCCTGGACATATGTGCCATGTACAGATCACATGTGTACACGGACGTCATCCATCAATAGTAGTGAACAGTGTCAGCTAATAGGTGCAAGGTGAGAAGTCACGCACCTCCTCACAGCTACCTGTACCCATCACTGTCAGACTGAAGCAAAAGAACACTGTTACATCAGAGCATGCAAATTTGACCGTGAGGGCACGTACATGGCAGGTAAGGGTTCAACCGTGCCGGAAGGCGAAGCAGTGACATCCCCCCCCAAAAAAATCCACATCACATTTCTAGAATGCAAGCAGATGACAAACTAACATTAGGGATGAAAGCTCCTTTGTCTGAACTAGAAGGCGGTAGCACATCTGCACCTCCGACCTTGGAATTGCATGCGCCCGGCACCCCCTGAGAGATACCATAGTAGCTGATGACGACTCCCACACTACGCACAGCGCTAACCAAAGACCAACGTATACACACCCCACACACAGAAGTCCTTGCTCGCAGTTCTCTTGCATGGAATGACCTTCACACTTACGCACAGACCATCCCAGGAGTCCAACCGCTGCACACTCAAACAAATCATTGCTCCGAGCTGTGGCATCCACATGACTTTGACTTTTTTACACACAGCCCTATTTCCTACATTGACGTGGGGCTAAGTTGGGAAATTGCGAGATTGTTGTTTAAGCAATGAGGCCAGAGCCAGTTCACACTTTCCCAGGCATCTCACTGCCTATATGGGTCACGGTCAAACATGCGCATTGATATCAGCTCCCAGGGAGTACCTTTTCTTGGAATCACTGCCCCTATATTCATCCATACTTTCATACTTGCTTGATCATAGACATGACCAATGTTCCCTCTAATTTTTTTCCTCTTTGTGCGGCAGTGGAGGGTCTCTGTGCGCTGCAACCATGGCTATGTGCGCCAGGAACCAGACAGCGCGCGTGTGCAGCGCCAAATGTCACTCCAAACGTTTACTTAAAAAAGTGAAAACATCCTATCATGGTTGCTAGTCAGATTTAAGGACATCTGAGCAAGAGTCCCCAGCCAGGCCAGTTCTGACAGGTCAAAAGTAGTAGCCGGATCTGAGGACTGGCCTTAAATTAAGGCATACATCTGGTCCTCTTGGCAGGAAGTAATGGGCAAATGACAAAGAATGATGGATTTTCACCAAGGAAGGAAAGACCAACTCGTCCCTCAGATGGAAGGAAAGACCAATACACCTCCCACTAGGATCACAAGTTTGTGGACAGAAAAACAGGCTGGTATATCAGAGATGAAGATCACCAGATTTGTAAAGAGGTGCCCACTGTTTTGTGCAGCACAGAAACAGACCCCCAGATCCATGGGTTCTGGACCTTTGGGAAGAGCTGGTAGAAAGTCTCCTCATGGGCAGAAGTAAAAAGGCCTATGAATCTGGACAATAGTTTTACTGCCACAACTGGTGGTCACTGCATAACCTGGATTGATGGGTGGGGGAATAGTTGCCCTCACTCAGCAAGTAGGTCCACTTTTGGTGTCTCTTTGACGTTGTTCTCAAAGTCAAAAACATGACACATGTTATACCCTAAGTATGCATACCAGCATTTGAGAATGTCCATGAAGGAGAAAACATTAGCTGAATTTAAATTTCCAATTAACTTTCCTTATCATGAATGCAGTTTTAAAAGAAAGTTAAAATAAAAGTTTTAGCTAGAAAAAGAGTTGGCATGTATGTGGAACACCTCCAGTAGGCTTGTAGGATTGTCATTCTCACGGAAAGAAAAACATTGGTAGTTCCAGAAAAAGTACATGAGCTGAATAGCAGAGCTTTATCAAACGATGAGGGAAACATTTATCTCGACATACTGTAACTTTAGAGCATGTATTAGGGGTAGAATACCAGCATTTTGCCTTGAGATAACCTTAGAAAGTGTGACAAGGGAAGCTCTGCACACCTTTCGCACTCCATTACTCATACCATATCATCAAAGCTAGTGTGTAATCTAAAGAAGTCACCCATGGTCATTCTATTTATTGCCCCTGTATTAGTGTGGTACACCTAGTGTTTGCATCTCACTTAGATGTTGGTATCTTCATTCCAGAAGCTATAAATTCTACCCACACCTACTGATGGCGAGAGGGGTAATCAGAGTTAAGGATCCAATTTCTGTGCTTTTCTCAGGTTACATCCTTAAATCATAGTTTGGTCACTTGATACTTTCATTAGAATGTATAGACATTTTTAAAGTAGCTAGGAGTCCAGCACCAAGATCATGCCGTATTGCCCCTATGGAGAGGTTTATCAGCAGGTATATCAGCAGTGCATAGCCACCATAAAGAAGCATTCTCTTATCTACCGTATGTTTCAACCTAAGGCTTGATGTAGCCATCAACCAGGGTGCATTTGGCCATATTTACCGCACACAGAAAAATACGATGACAAAAACATTTTCGAATGTCAGAAATATTAGCTTTCTTGAAGTTTCTAAAGAGTATTGGCACCAATAAAGATTTCAGCACCAAATTGGGACATTAAGTTTGACACTCTCTATTAAGCTACACACGAGGTGAGATTACAGAATTGTCACAGAAGGATAGCTTTCTGGTAGCCATTACTTTGCTGAAGAGAGTTATCTAAATTAAAAACAAGTAAACATATGGTAGTGCACATAATGCCTCGTGTTCATGATAGCCAGACATTTAAATTGCTTTTTGTCTTCAAGAGCCTTTGGAGATCTGTAGGATATAATTTACATTTCTTTATTGTCAGCAGAGTATTAATGTATTGTATAGACCACATTAAAAGGTTCAGGGAATGGCCAAAGCTATTCTACCCATGTGACACCTGAGGAGATCACAAAGGCCGTAAAGGCACAGTGGTTTGAAGGCTGTGTACAACTGCGCTGCAAGAAAGCAGGTTAATGTGTACAAGATACGCCAAGAGCCTACTTCACCAGAAGTAGAACGGCTGCATTAACTTTCGTAATGTTGCAGGCTATGAGGACACGCTGTGTTTTTAAACCTGCTCTACTCTTTTGTTTGTAAAGCACGGTGCGGGGAAGATTGTGGGCTTTTGTTTAAGTATTCATGTTAATCACAACACGTGAAGGGGCTGTGATTAACATGAATACTTAAGCAAAAGCCCACAAACTAAAAGCACAGCGTGTACTTTCTGAAAGTTCACGCTGTGTTTTTAAACTTGCCTTGCTCTTTAGTTAGTAAAGCGGGGTGCGGGGAAGTAGTGGGCTTTTGTTTAAGTATTCATGTTAATCACAGCTCGTGAAGGGGCTGTGATTAACATAAATACTTAAACAAAAGCCCACAATCTGCCCCGCAAGTGCCAACAGCCGCAAGCCCCCAAGCCCCAAAGCCAGCCTTACCTGTACTCCCGAGTCCCGACTCTCCTCCGGCACATCACCGCATCCAGGAAGTGACTGATTTTTGCGCCGCTCGCTTTTTTAAAGCAGCGGCGCGACTCTCTCTCGGGATGTCCTGTGTGTGTGCGCGTTCACGTTAAGAGAGGTGCGCGCGCGCGCACACACCTTAATGGGAACAGTGGACATGACACATCTGTGTGAATTAGAATGTTTTAATCACATTCGGTGGAGTGTTGAAGCTGGACCAGTACATGGCCATGCAAACCCCACTTTACATTGTTGCCCTGTGGAGGGCCAGCCAGAGTCCTTTAGGGATTGACAAGTTCATCGGAAGAGAAAGAGTGCAGTCCGCAGTCTGATTGCTGTGTCATTGGTAACCAAACCAAATATGGCAGTCCATGTCGAGGGCCAAGGTGAGTGTTGCAGAGTGTATCGGGGACAGTGGAAGGTGTTATTCAAGGGCCTAATGCAGAGGACAGAACCAAGCTGAAACAGGCCATATGGCGGAGATGAATGCTACCGCTTCCTTCTTACCACAAAAGGCAGAATCATCCACATCATCGTCCTCTGATGTGTGATGTGCCTCACATGTGGGTGGTGGTGTTTTGTCTGCAGCACTGTGTGGCACTGACACATCAGGGGCCGGAGGTGGAATGTCTGCCGCACTGTGTGGCAGTGACACATAAGGGGCCGGAGGTGGATTGTCTGCCGCACTGTGAGGCACTGACACGTCAGGGGGCGGAGATGTGGATGGAGTAGTAGCAGCAGCATTCATCTGCGCCAGGACTTGTGGCAGCAATGCCATGATGAGGATCTGCAGTGCATGGAAGATCCCAGCTACATCTCGCTGGTGTGCAGCCGTGGCAGCCATTCTTTTCACCTGCATCCGCTCCATGTTCTCCATGATCCTCCGCATGTGTCCCAACTCCCGGCTGTCATCGCTGGAGCCACTCTGACTAGACAGTTGTTCTTGTCTCAGAGTCATGACTCCAGCGATGTCAGCCATGGCTTGTTGGAGAGCATGGAGCGGACTGTGGGTGTAAGTTAGGGACTGTAAGTGGTCCCTGATGGGACTTAGACACCCACGTATGGCATCTAGTTTGGCTGCCATGAGGTCGAACCCCACCCGCACCTGATCAGGAATCTCCTTTTGGCCCTCTCACACATGGCGTTGGAATGCCATGTGTTGGTCATGGGGGTCCTGTGAGACAGCTGTGGTGGTGGGTGCTTCCTGTTGTGTGGTCTGTGCAGGGGGTGGAGTCTCCTCGATGCAGCTGGGCTGCCCTGCTCCTGGGGGTGGGGTGCTGAGGGTGTCCATGAGCTGTTGGAGGGTATCGGTGTCGATAGTGTGGAGGTCCTCTTCATCATCAGTGAAGAGATGTACGGTCTGCTCTGGAGGAGGTGTTGATTCTCGCTCTGCAATGTGAAGGGGAGATGCAGTTTAACAGTGTGTTCCATGTATGTTCACGCATTGGACAAGTTTACAAACAGACTGCATGACAATGTACATTGTGACTGTTTGGGAGGAGATGCCTATTTGATGCGGGACAGTGGACATTTCTACACCATCAGGGATGTGGGGTTGTACTTGTACATTATCATCTCACGGTTTCCTGCTATGTCAAATGTGATTGGCCAGTTTCTACACACAAGCGGCAGCAGTTGTGTCCTCTGTTCTGTTGTGAAAGTGTTGCAGTTTGTACCACATTGTTGTCAATGTTGATGAGTGTGCTGCATTGTGGGAGAGTCGCCCCTGCAGCTCTGATTTTGCTGGCCCTTATCCCTTTCAGGCGGTGTGCCTTTCACTTCTGTGCTTATACAGTGCTGAGATGTTGCAGACTTGGGTAAATTGGGCTCTTGGTGGGAGTTGGGACTCTTGGGCATGGTTTGCCCGCAGATGTCTTGTTGACGTCAGGGGTTGTTTGTGCACGTGGATGTGTCAGAGTGTGACCTGCTCCTTTACGGATGTGGTCCACACTCAGCCACCTCAGTGTCATGGCGTGCACCATGTCATGATAATTGGACTGCAGCCATGCTAATCGTCATGCAGTGTCACTTGCATTGTCAGTGTGGCTCACGGACCTGCAGCTTTGCTGGGTTCAGCACATGTGCATGGGTTTGTTGTGAGGTTAGTGATTTGTGGGGAGGGCCCCCACTGGGCACATTGTCGACGGGGGCCTACTTGCTGTTTCTATGTGTACTGCAGTATGCCAAGGAGATCAGGGACATGATCCAGAGTCATTGTGGGTGTGCACTGTGCTATACTTTTTTTTTTTTAAATTATTTTATTTATTGATTTTCATCAAAATAATAATCAAAACTTTATCATCAATTGCAGAGATTGATAAAGCACAGAGGAATGAATTGGTACAGTACATCTCAGTTATCATCATATGTTATAACACAGGCAGTGATTAAAAGAGAAGGAACATAGCATGTACAGGAGACATGGGTTAATCATTCAGTTTGTTGAGTCAGTAAATAAGAAGTCAACGGGCGCCATATGTCACGTGGTCGGGATCTACATGGTAATTCTTCTGCATAACATATCAGTTGATCTTAACAATACCCCATGTCTTGTAGCCAGCGTTTACATGTTGGTGCGCCTACCTCCCCAGTGAATAGAAACCCTACGTTTTGCTAACAGTAATGCAATAGCTACCAGCTTACGACGGCTTGTAGCTATCTGTGTAACTTTCCCCAGCAGGCATGCATGCATAGTACATTCTATTTTTTCCTCTACTATTTTGGAGAGGGTGCTTGTAACTTGTTCCCAGTATTCAGCAACCTTTGGACAAGACCATGATAAATGTTGAAAGTCCGCACCCGGTGCACCACACCGAATACAGCAGTCTGAGTCACACAAGCCATATTTATGCAACTGAACCGGGGTGTAATACATTTGGTGCAGATATTTAAAATGAATAATTCTAAGGTTCCCATTCGCAGTTAACTGCCCTGTCAGCTTGCAACATGCCTTCCAGTCATCCGTTGTTAATGGCTCTGAAAGAATAGCATTCCATTTCTCAAGTGGCCTGTCCACCTCCGTGACTTCCTCAAGTTGTGAGGTATGGTATAATCGTGTAATCAGTCTGGTTTTGGTTTGCGTAGTGTAAATCAACTGTAGGGCTCTTAAAGCCTGTGGTTCCATGGGAAAATTGGAGTATAATTTACTGATAGCCGCCCTCAATCGCACATAGAGAAAAACCATCATTGCAGTGGCATGGCCATCCTCCCTGATCTTTGAGATATCAATGAATTTCACTCCGGGGAATAAATCGCCCATCGTGCGTAAGCCCGCGTCCTGGAGGACCTTGATGGAGCCAGTCTCAGTAGTTACAGATATGGCATCATGATACAGCAGGGGCATAGCTGGTGCGTATAGCGGAAGCTTTTGTGCTCGCCTTCCAAGTTCTTTCCATGCATTTACCATGCAATGCACTGAATTTATCTCGCCTTTTAAAAAAATTGTACTATTGTTGACAATCATTGCTTTAAGTGGCGTGGGGTGGACCGCACCCTCCTCTACAGCCACATGGGGGGTGAAGTCAGGTGTCTGTTGCCAATAATAGGCATAATGTGCTTGAGCACATAGGTAGTATAGTCTGAGATCTGGCGCCGTAAACCCGCCCATATCAAATGGCAACGTTAGTTGTTCCCATTTCACTCTTGGTTGCTTCCCTCCCCATGCTAACGTGATGAGCAATGTGCGAAGTGTGGTGAAGAAGTGCTGCGTCAGGCGAATGGAGACATTCAGGAACAAATACAAAAATTTCGGTAAAACAATCATCTTGATCAGTGTTATTCTGTCTGCAATGAACAGCGGTAGCTTTATCCACCTATTCACTTGATCTTCAAGCTTCATGACCGCCCTACCATAATTATTTTGTATGACCACTTGTGGATCCTTGTGGACCCAAACACCAAGGTATTTGACTGGGTCTGTACTCCATTCTAGTGGGTATCCAATCTCCGTGCGGGGCGTGCTGTCAGTGAGTGGGAGTATAATTGATTTGTCCCAATTAATACCAAGGCCTGAGTGCCATTCAAAGCGGATATACTCACGGATAAGCCGTTCAAGATATGTGTCAGGTTCCCGAACATATAGGACCATATCGTCGGCATACATTGACACCGCAAGGGGGCGTTGGTAGAAACGCAATACTGCCGCTGCATATCCTTGGCGCAATATACACGCCAACGGCTCCAGTACAATAGCAAACAGCAGGGGCGATAATGGGCAGCCCTGCCGGGTGCCGCGTTGTATCTGGAAAGAGGCAGAGGTCTGGCCATTGATGCGCACACTTGCCACTGGGTCCGTGTATAATAGTTTGATCCAATTAGTAAATATAACGGGTACTCCCATTCGATGTAGGACCGCAAACATATAGGTCCATGCAATGGAGTCAAACGCCTTAGCGGCGTCTAGTAGGACAGCCACCGCAGGCAGCGTTGGTTCCAGGAGATGCAGTACCGTAAACAGCGTACGCAAATTATGCGATGTAGAGCAAGTTGGTATGAATCCCGATTGGTCAGGAAGGACCATGTCCGGAAGAAAGAGTTGCAGCCTATTGGCCAACACCTTTGCCAAGATTTTGACATCCGTGTTAATAAGGGATAGTGGTCTATACGACCCACATTGGTCAGGTTCTTTACCGGGTTTGAGCAGCGCTATTATCAATGCTTCACGAAGCGTGGGTGGGAGACGCTGTGAGTCATAGGCTTCCATAAACATTTCGTGGAGGTATGGAGCCAGAACATCGATATATTCCTTGTAGAATTCGGCACGCAAGCCATCCGTGCCCGTGGCCTTCCCATTGGGTAATGCCAGGATGGCCTCTCGAATTTCATCAAGTGTTAGTTGATGCATTAAAAAATCTTGTTGCCTGCGTGAGAGCCAGACTAACGCTATATCCTCCAGATATTGCTCTAATTCCCCTGTACTCGCTGATTATCTACTTACGTACAGAGTTTGATAATACTGCACAAAGGAGTCTAGTATACCCGGTGTGTCATATCGAACAGCCCCATCATCTGTGATAGCCTTTACAATGTGCGATTTGGCCCAGGGTTCTGCAATTTTGTTTACCAGCGCTCTCCCAGGTCTGCCACCTTCCCCATAGTTCCTAGCTGCCCACCTGCGTGACTTATGTTTCACCTCCTGCTCTGCCGTCTCATTGTATTCTGTAACTTTGGATCTAATAGTCGCCAACGCTACCGCATCCGCCGTGAGCTCATATGTTCGTTCAAGGTCGCCCAACTCTCGTTCAAGTCGTCGCATGGTACTTCTTAAAGATTTGAGGACCCCTGCCTGAACCCCTATACAGACACCACGTATTGTGACTTTGAGCGCTTCCCAAATCGTCTCCAGGCTCTGTACGGAGCCCACATTAGTACTAAAATATTCAAGTATTGCCTCTTTCAATTCTTCGCGAAACACTTGATCAAGCAACGAGGATGTCTGTAAGTGCCACTGAAACTGGAACGGTGTGTGGGTAGGTATGGCCATGCACAGCACTACCGGGGAGTGGTCCGACAATGTCTTAGGCAGGTGTCGGACTGAAGTGACCCACGTGTTCACATCATGGGTGGCTAGCCAGAAGTCAATCCTGGACCATGATTGATGAACATAGGAGTGACAAGTTCCCTCCCGTCGACCAGGGTATCGTAGCTGCCAGATGTCCAGTAGACCCAGGTCCCTCATGCCATCCAGGACAGATATAGTAGCTTTTTTATGTGTGTATTCTGTAGAGGTTGTCCTATCTTCACTGGGGACTAATACAACATTAAAGTCACCACCACAAATAAGTGCAGTAGGAGGAAGCATATGTACCTTGTTCCAAAGCGTGTCATAAAAGCCTGGGTCGTCGATATTAGGGCCGTAAACATTAACAATAGTTATAAATGTACCACACAATTTACCGTGCGCTATTATATAGCGTCCTTGGTCGTCAGCATCTACATGTAGGAGATCAAAAGGTACGTTTTTCTTAATTAAGATCATAACCCCCCGAGCATAGGAGGAGTATGAAGATGCCAAGCGCACACCAGCCCACCTGGTAGCAACTGTCGCAGCTGTATGTTTAGTGAGGTGAGTCTCTTGAAGTAGAGCTAACTGTATACCATGTCGATCTAAGTAGGCCAATACTTGCTGTGTCTTTTTTTGGGTTATTTAGGCCCGCACATTCCATGTTATCCATGTGATAAGGTTACCACCGTTATCTGTCATGATGCCATGTTTCGTTATCTAATGTATCAGCATATAAACCTGTGCCGTTGAATTGTTCATGTACCATTTGCCACCAATCTACTCTACAGTCCAAGCATGTGCCAACAACAAGTACCCCAACGTCACCCCTCACCCACTTCAGCATCCCAATTATGCTAAGGATTCCCTATAAAGAACGAAAAACATAGGCATGGAACATCATGCCTCTTATTTGAGAAGTTAAACACCTAACACAGTGCTCTAATATAACCTGAAACCAGTTCGGGGTACACCCTCATGGGGGAACACCAGTTGCCGTCCAGCCCCCCTGTTGTGATCAGGGGGGGGTCGGGGCAGAAGAAAAACCACCCCCATCCGACAGAGTGCCTATATAACCATGTGCAGTGAGCTACAGATGTCTTACATCGTCGCACCTATATTGAAGACTCTAACATTAGAAATAACTGCCCAAATGTGCACCACAGAGCATATATACTACATTATAAGGCGTGTCTATCATACTATAAAAGGAGCATGAGCATTGTCCATAAATCGCAGCACCTATGTCGCACGCCAATTGTGTCTATAGGGGGTTCTACCCATGCGCACGCCGAGCACATGAGACTCAGAGTTCAGTGAGCGCCATGGTGTCCAATCCATAACATTCATGTCTTTTGCCATGAATATCCACCGGGCGCGCATCGGGAAACACAGCGTCACGTCATGCCCCATCAGAGATATCAGGCTAGACATAGCTACTTAGGAGATCGAGCTCTAGCAGGACATACCACAACATAGGTAGGGCCTAAGAGAAATAGTAGAGTGCATAGAAGGACATTAAAGATCAACAACAAGTACTTCAGCTGCAAAAAACAAAAATTATAAGGATGATACCAGAAACCAGCGGTTCGAGCTGCAGAATGCATCAGTCTTCAGTGTCCGCATGATCACTTGCTGCCTTGGAGGATTCTTGGTGCTCCACTTGGCGCGCAAACTGGAGGGCGTCTTTTGGTGATGTAAAAATCTTCGCTTTAGCTTTGTGCTGTATCCTCAGATGCGCCTGGGACAGCATAGCATACTGGATTTTCAGTACTTGCAGTTTTTTCTTCGCCGGATGAAACTCGCGTCTCGCCTGTTGCACCGCAGTCGTGAAGTCGGGGAACAGCGTGACCTGTACTCCTTGGTAT
Source organism: Calotriton arnoldi (assembly GCA_963921515.1). Classification (NCBI taxonomy): domain Eukaryota; kingdom Metazoa; phylum Chordata; class Amphibia; order Caudata; family Salamandridae; genus Calotriton; species Calotriton arnoldi. The sequence continues at coordinate 1,246,585 of CAWUFW010001485.1, read as the reverse complement.
GTGGTAGTACCTTTCTCTCTCGCCAGGCGTAGTGCAGTGTCGCGATCGCGATAATTGAGAAGGCGGGCTATGATAGGGTGCGGCGGAGTGCCAGGCACAGGCCTTGGTGCTAAGGACCTATGCGCTCTCTCAACAATCAACATACTAGAGAAATGGTCTGCACCCAGCATTTCTTTTAACATGGCCTCAACATAGAGTTCCATTTTTCTCGTATTGGTGGATTCAGGCACTCCAGTAATGCGGAGATTGTTGCACCGAGACCTGGCCTCAAGATCTTCATTCTTTGCCTGAATTATCGCTAGAAGCGTCTCCATTTGCGTGCATGACTCACTTACGACCCCCACCTGGTCCTCCGCAGTAGAAATGCGTTGTTCAGCCTCCGTGATGCGTGAGCCATGTTTGTCAAGTTTTGCCGCCATATTGTCCATTCGTAAATTGAGGTTGTCAATTTTGCTATCGATCGCCTGCAGGCTGTGCTGCATTGCAAGCATCATGCGCTCCAGCTTAGCGCCAGTGCCGGGTTCCAGTTCCGGCTCAGTGTCCGATGCAGGCGGCATACGAGACTTAGTGAGGCGTTTAGATTCAAATGAGAGTTTGGGTTGTTGCTTGTCTGGTTTACCCATTGTCACCGCGGTCCAAGCTGCCAATTGTAGACACGTGAGGTGCAGCGGCACAGATGCGTTATCACCACAGCTCATATCAACACACCTCTTTCTTAATGTAGTGAGGCGCGTCATTCACCAGTCGCCCAGCAGCATGGACAGGGCATCTCCAGGTCTGATCAGCTGCGCTTGAAGCAATAGCGAGAGCTGTGTCCTTTAGTGAGTGTGCAGCGCTATAGAGCACACAATGCCGCCAGAGTGGTAGTACATAGCCAGTCAATAGCACGCCAACCTCTGTTTGTCTCCACACTAGGCCACCCCACCGAGGGCACCTCATCCGGCTTCTGCAATAATGGTCAGGGGTTGCAGGTTCTAGTAGCATCTACCATGCACACCTTGCCTGGATATCGCAATATTGATCCGGAAGTATAGCATCCAAGGTCATGGGCTAGTACAGCAGCTCTGAGCGAGCAACCCCACGTCTATCTTCAAATCCGCAGCAGTATCACCTACAGCAGGCAGAGCGCCAGCGCCAGTTTAGTGACCTGCCTCAACATCAATGGCACATGGGCGCAAAGAAGGATGTCCCATCAGTCGCGGGGAATGAGATCACCATGCAGTCTGAAGCAGCCTACAATCCGTGTAAGAGTTCAGCTATGCCCGAGCAGAGACCAGATTTCGCCGCACTGTAGTGTCAGACTCACCGCGCCGGGTCACCTCCGTCTCCCAATGGAGCAGCTCACGTCTGTGTGCGCACAACCGGCCGCCAAGAATCCAAAATGGCAGTCGCGTGTACCGCACCCAGGCCTGTCGGGCGTCAGTGGCCCACTCGCACCAGCGTGCACCGCAGCAGGGATACCTCAGGTGGTCAGCAGCACAGTGAGGATAGTGCCATATGTTGCTCCGGTCCCCCCACACAAGCGGGTTGCAGTCACGATGCTCCGCCATTAATATAATAGGGGCCGGAGCCCAAGGGTCCGGGCAGTACAGGGAGGGTGGAAGCGTGTGGAGGTCTCAGCCACAGCCACGGTCTCTGCCAGTCAATTCAAACAGCGCTGGGCACTATACCCGCCGGTGGCACGGCCAAGCAGTCCGCACTATTATGTTCCGTGAGCTCCGTCTTCACGCCGGTGATCCCAGCAGGAGATCACACAGGCGGGGACAGCACCGCCGCCGCACCGCAGGACATAGATGTCTCCTGCTTCACGTCATCGACCCTGCCGCGTTTTCAGGCCGTGGTCGACACACATTCAGGTTCCCGATGCCGTTGGGGGGTGCTGCCTCAACCCCACGACACACACGGCACAGAATCCCCTCGCCGATCTTCACAGCTAGAGCACTCCTCGGTATATGTTGTAAGCGCTCAGTTACAGTTCACGGGACCCGCCATCTTAGGCCCGCGCTGTCTTCCATAAAATATTGTGCAGGGAGCGCGGTAATGGCAGCATTCTTGGCCGGATTCAAGCCCTTACATGCAGGGGAGGTATCGTCTTATCTTTTGCCGCTGGATGGCAGGGAGTAGAACAGGATTTTTGCCGGATGGAAGCCCCGACCCACAGAGCAGCACTAATGTGCGGCCATCTTGCGTCGGATTCTCTAGCACCCCCGCACTGTGCTATACTTAATTGTGCATGTGTGCCATTGTGCCCATCTCCCCCCGTCCCCCCAGTCCCTGGTCGTTACTCACCCTGTTGCTGTTGGGTCAGGTCATGTTGAGCAGTGTCCGGTCCCCCAACTCCTGCCACCGTCTCCCCACTATTGACTGTGGACACCATTTCCTCCATCTCATCCAGCTCCTGCTGTGGCGCTGGACTCCCACCTCCAGTTTGCGGCTTTCCGGTTGTTAGCGAGTTTCAGCTTGGTTTTGCGCTTCACATCATTCCAGCGCTTCTTGCAGTCGTCCACTTCCCTTCTCTTCACTCCGACTGCATTCACCTTGGCCAAGATGGACTGCCACATTGCATTTTTAGTTGCCAATGACACAGTGGAGGTGATGAACAGTTGTTGGTGGTGTTCTATCACCTCCGTAATCAGGATCTTGTTTTCCTGCAGACTGAATCGCGGGTTCCTCTTCTTCTTCTCCTTGCCCTTCTCCTTCCCCGAGGTCCCTGGCTGGTCCTCCGGGGGGTTTGTGGGGTTCTGGTTGGCCTCTGTAGTTGCTCCAGCTTCCTCCATGGTGCTTCTCAGTTGTTTGTGTTGTTTTTTTTTGCAGCTTTTATGGTGATTTTTCCCACCTCACGTGGGAATAGCAAGCCTGCGCTGCTTATCACTGATATTTTTATCGCTGTTGGGCCCATCGCCACTTTTTTTCACGTTCAGGTTTCCTTTTTTATCGGCGTCCCGGTAATTTTAACGCGGACATTTGACGCGTTATCGGGATACTATCGCCTGTTGCCAGCGTGTTGAGAATACGCCGTTAACACGGCGTTAGTTTCCCACGATAGACGGCGTTATGTAAAATTGCGTTAACCTAGGTTGGCGATAATTATCGTCCGTTCTTGAGACTATCCCCCATTGTCTTTTAATAGGCAGTGTTGGTAGAAGTAGCATTAATTGAATTGTTTAAAGGTTATTGATAGACGATAATAAGGGATTCTGACATATGTGATTGTTCATTTTCGTTTCTCTGAAGGAAAAAGGTGTGATGTTACAACTTCGAAGGGTGACAGGAAAGAAGAAGCTATTACTTTTTGTAGGGAAAATGTTACTCACCGCCATACAATGACCTCAAACATATTGGGGCGAGAGTGCATTCCAGGGCTGAAGAACCAGCTATTGAAACAGCAGCGAAGAGCATTACCTGCAGAAGACGCACTTTCTAGTATGCCCCATACATTATAACAAAACCTTGAACGAATCCGAAGCCTCAGAACCTGGTAAAATTGGGATGAAGCATAAAAAACAATTGTAAGGATGACATTGTGCAAAGGGGTAGATAGATGAACATAGGCTATTTTAGATGCTACAGGGAATCAACAGGGAATCCTCGAATATGTATGCAATTTTTAAAATCATAACTCATGATTGGGGATGCTCTTAAGGCATTATGGGACATATGTACAAAGCGTTTTTGTGTTCGCAAACAGGCCAATTCGCAGAATCGATCCATTTGCGAATGCCAAAAGACTTTTTGAAATGTACAAATCCCTATTTGCGATTCGGTAACCTATTACTGAATCACAAATTGGGTTTGCGATTCAGTATTAAGAAGGGGCATATTTAGGGCGTCCCTTCCTAATTCTGGATGTCAGTGCTATGTGGGAACGGTTTGTGACCAAAATGCAATTGCAAAATATTCACATTTTACCACCTACTTCAAGTAGGTGGTCACCCATTCGCAAATGGGAAAGGGTCCCCAAGGGACCCCTTCCCCTTTGTGAATGTTTGTTAAAACATTTTTTAAGAGAAGGCAGTGGTCCCACGGACCAGGGCCTACTCTTAAAAAATAAAAAGAAGACGTTTCATTTTTCTTTTTTAAATGCATCTTGTTTTCCTTTGAGGGAAATAGGCTGCATTTAAAAAAAAGATTGCTTTATTTAAATCAATCAGAGACATGGTGGTCTGCTGGGAATCGCAAAATGTGTAAACAATACATTTGTGCAAGGGTGTTTGCGACTACCAAATAGCAAATCACAAAAATTCGGTATTTGGTAATCACAAACAATTATCTAAGTACACCCGGCCCTAAGTCACAGAGTCCCTGCCTTTATTTTCTGCTTAATGATGATTTAGGCATCTTGTTTCTCCTATATGTTTTAGACATTTCATTTATTCACATCATTCAGAAATAACCCATATCTTTCCTGTTTTCCAAAATGTGCACCTTCTGTCTTAGATTGGCCACAATTTTTCAGTTTGTTTCTTCTGAGCTTTACCATTTTCTAATTGTGCTACTCTAAAACCTCAAAAGGGCTATCCAAATTTTTGCTGTTGAACTGTCAAGTACTTTTATGTTTTGCTCTTCATGTTCATCCCACGACATATGTAACAATGCCAATGCATGCATGCATGCATATTGTTACAAAGAGAGTAGCAAAATCAACAAATTCATCTATGACCATCAAGTTGCTATTTTTTATTGAAAAACATCTACTTTATAAGATAATGTCATCGAAAAGCACTTCTACTCAATATTTTCCTTGCCCATGTAGAATTTGATTTAGCCCAGTGGTGTTATCCAAGTCCAAATCCAAGAAGAGATGACCTATGTATCTATTTGGATATCCCAAAAATCTGTCATTGATCCAAAACCATAGTCCTACATTGAGTTCCTCTTAGTTAGACAGTCACATACTACATCAATGTGAGGATTTATTATATATTAGTTTAATGTCTTAACAAAAGTTAATCAGTTGTGATTTAAATTGCAAAAATGAAACAATACTAAGGGCACAAGGGTTGCCCAGTTTGGTCAAGCCTGAGTGAGAGTGAATGGGTGAGTAACTATGCTTAAACAGTGCACCATCCCACTGTTAAGTACTCTCCATGTGCTGGTGATGTCTTAGTTATTGAAGTCAGCAGATATTAAGTAGCTAATGAAAGACCAGCATGATTTCAGACTATCTAATCCTTTGAGGAATTAGAGTATATACATCCAGACACTAATATATAGAGCTGGTCTTGTTATTGAGTTCCTGTTTCCAATTTGGGGCAGAAGCATTACTTATGGTAGACGAGTAACTGGTGCCTCATTTTTGCCAATCCCAGACATTTAGTCTGCTGGATGGTGTCATTCAAGAAGATTATTTGTGTTGGAATTTAGCAGGCCCAAAATATGGTTTCTGTTCCCTGAACGTCCAAGGTTACGTTCCCAAAATTGATTTCAAATTGATTGTGTCTTTCCAGTAATTATAGCATTTCAGAGCTAACTGGTTAACAAACGAAGCTCTATATATCAGCTTGGTCTGTGTAAGCTTATATTTTTTATGGGGTAGGGACTAGTTTGAAATAATATGACATGGGTTCTAAAGTGTCAGAGCCTGTGAAATATGTGGAATTTGTCTTTATGTGTTTTAGAACTCCCTTGTGAAGGATTTGTACAATGTTCCCATTGTGTATAATTAAAAAGTTTACGTTGACTACTGGCTCTGTGTAGAAAATTATGTCCATAATGTCCATAATGTTGATAACAGAACATATCAGCATAGTTGGGTCAAGAAAGCAAAAGACACACAATTGATGGACGGAATGCAGAACAAATCAAAACATTCACCCCCAGTCAAGAGATCTGGGTTAAATCCATCATTCTTTTGCTCACCACGCCACCCCAGTTTAGACCTGGCCATATGCAAATCAGTCTTGACCCTGTGCCTCATGGGAACAGTCCAGCCCGAACTGCCAAGCCAGGTCAGCTCCTCACCTCCTGGGCAATAAGATAAAGCGCTCTTCTTCTCCAGGCGCTAGCCAGCAGGCAGGGATGGTCAGTCACTTCAAATGTAGCGCTCGTCTTCTGCTGGGCACAGTTATAGCGCTCTCGCAGCAAGCAGAGCACAGTCAATGCAAATATGGCACTCCGGCAGCCCAGCGCTGCAGGACCCACGCACCTTCTTCTCCTGGGCAGGGCTGGAGGCAGCGCTCTCCTGGTGCAGGAATAAGGTTGTAGCGCTAAGTCCCACAAAATAAAGTTGCAGCGTTCCTCTTCCCCTGTGGCACAGTTATAGCGCTTTAGCAGCACAACGCTGCAGGCATCAGCTCCTCTCTTCTCCTGGGCAGACCACGTGCTCACAGGGTGCTAGGCAGCAGGCAGCTGGCAGTAAGATATAGTGCTCACCAGGTGCTGGGCTTAGGACGGCAGGAGAGCAGGCAGGCAATACTGGGCAAGATCAGCAGGCAGTGGGTACTCATCAGAACAGGACAGCAGCTCCTAGAAGCAGTCATCTCCCATAAAGTGGCACTCCTCCTGACACAGCAGTCTTCACTCCAGTTCTCACTGGCCCTGTGGACAGCGGAGGGGTGCAGATGGGCACAGGGGCCAGCACACAGGCCCAATGTGGCGGTACCTCCTGGCAGAGTGTCCCCTCTCATTCAGGTTCACGCTTAGTCTGAGCACATGGAGGCACAGCCCCCTCACCCCACCTACCAGAAAGGGCTGGAAGCTTCTGGAAGGTTCCCTGGGAAACCGGTCCCAACTGGTTTAGGGGGAGGTGTAGAGCACCCTGGGTGCCAGGCTTCCCTCCAAAAGCTGGGGCTGGGTGACAGACAACTAGACCGGCAACCCACCTCAGACAGGCGGCACATGTGCAGACAGGAATGGCGTCCATTTTGAAAGTGACATTTACACAATGGTCAAAATAAACCTGCGTACACCATTGCGAGGAACCATTCAACATTCACATGTCAAATACATCAACATGACATGTTTATCCCCACAAAAGCGAAAAATTCAGGGAAAAAGGGCCAAGTCCAACACGGTCCCAGGATGCGTGTTTCCGGTCCAGGGAGGACCTGGCTTGGCAGTTTGGTCTGGACTGTTTCCATGGGGCACAGGGTCAAGACTGACTTGCATATGGCTGGGTCCAAACTGGGGTGGCGTAGTGGGCAAAAGAACGATGGATTTAACCCAGATCTTTTGACTGGGGGAGAATGTTTGCATTGTCAGCATTCCGTCCATCATTTGTTTGCTGTAACACTTTTCGCCCTAAGTGGGATGGGTATGCCCAGACGTGGGTCCCTTGCTCACTGTGCCACTGGATTCAAGCTAGCCTGGCTGAAGAAGGGGACATACCCTGAAACCGGTCCCAGAATGCTTGTTTCCGGTCCAGGGAGGACCTGGCCTGGCAGTTCGGTCTGGACTGTTCCCATGGGGCACAGGGTCAAGACTTATTTGCATATGGCTGGGTCCAAACTGGGGTGGCGTAGTGGGCAAAAGAACGATGGATTTAACCCAGATCTTTTGACTGGGGGAGAATGTTTGCATTGTCAGCATTCCGTCCATCATTTGTTTGCTGTAACACATATCAGCATAGTTAGCAGAACTGAGGTATAGGTCCCCTGATTCAAAAACAGTATAATATTCTATCTCTGAAAGCATAGTATTTACACTTTCGACATCCCAATCATTTGAATGTAACCCAGGTACTATTACATCACCCAAAGAAACTTTGAACACATATGGTATCTTCTGGATCTCTGTAGGGCCAAATATATCGAAAGGAACTTTATCCCAAACAAGTCCATCAGTCACTGGAATGGCTGGAATGAGGGAAAAGTTTCATTTCACTTTATAGGAAGAAGAATGGGGGGCCAACACCCTGTTGACCAGTTCCATAGCAGAACGTTCTGGGAGGTAGTGGCCATTAATCAACAGGAAAAAAAACAATTACAAATCCAATCCACGTGAACAAGAAAACCAAGGAGAGTATGATATAAACATTTATCCAAGGCGGGACTAGCTAAGTGCCTTTCATGCCATGAAATGAAAACAGAAATCCGCGCTGGAGGAGTGCAAAAGAGAAGAACTGTCTGAAGTGAAAGCATCTTGAACCATATTACCAGAGGTAGTTAGTAGAAAAACTGGAGGCCCGGGTTCAATAGCAGGACTTGAAAAGTCCAACAGAGGTTAATCCACCAATGGTGGTTCTATATAGATGACTTCAGCTGCAGAAGACTCAGTAGGAGAGACTGAACTCACTTTGGTTGTGTTGTCGTTTGAGGACTCAGTCACCCCCCCCCCCCACAGCTGGGGAGTATCAGCATTGGTGGTGCTCACGCGCTGCAGAGGAGTAGCCTGGACACCCCATGGCTTACTATTTAGAATTGGTCACATGGTGTAATTTGACATGTTTGATGGAAAGAAAGCATTTGTCTTTGGAACCAGGAAGCAGTGGCAAGATTACAGTTCCTGTACCTCGAATGCCAAGGACAGGCACTGGAGCACGGTGGGATGGGATGAACTCCTTTTTAATTTCCACCTGCTATTGAACTAGATCTCCAATTTTAGGAATCCAGTTTGAGACTTCAGACTTTACGGCTGTAATTGAAGGGGGAGACGTGTGCAAGTGTTTGCTTGATTGAGCGTCCCAGAACATTTGTCGGTCCTTTATGACAGCACAATGGTTATCTTCGTCAAAGGTTGTAGAAGCCGCCACAAGATCTGGATTGTCAAGGTCTGAAACATTCATCTTGATGGCAAAAAGTACTTCGTATGGGGTCCGCCCACCTGGAGATCTTTTAGGGAAGTTATTGAGAGCCTGTTGAACCCCATAGAGGTACTCTAGCTGTTAAGGACTGCTTTAAGTCATGGTTCATTCTTTCCACAAGAGAATTGCCCTCAGGCCTATATAGAGAAGAATAATGCACCTGTACACCCAGGGATACCATTGAATCCCGGTGCGCTTTGGACACGAAAGCCGAACCCTGGTCCGAGTAGAATGCACATCATGCCTATGTCCAGATAACAACATGCAGGTCTTCAATAACAGTTCAAGCATCAGCCGAGCACTCTGACCAAACCCAGCGGAATCTAGAGCAAGAATCTACTGCAACCAAAATTAATTTGATTTCAGTGTCTGAAATCGGTGGACCACAGTGATCCAAATAGATACAGTCAAAAGGCTTGTTGGAGATCAATAGGTGTATTTGCGATGGACAAGCCACAGTGGATCATTTAATCTGTTGACAAATGTCACAATACAGGACATCATTTTTAGCCTGCTGGTATAAGCCTTGCCACCAATAACGGTGCTGCAGCAGCAAAATTGTGGCCGACCACCTCAGCGTGTGCTGAAGCAACACCTTCATGTGCCACTACAACCAGAGCAAATCTGCGGTCTTGGTTGGGAATCAAGCGATCGCCAATCCCATGAATTGTTACAAATGGAACATTTTGGTCATTTAAATGATAATAGTATTTAGAAGGAAAGCCCTTTGGTAAAGGGATGCCGTTTTTAATTGCATTCACGGCAGCCAAGATATCGTTATCTATACGAGTTTTAGCGCATGTAATTGCTGCTACTGTAGTGACTGCAGATTTGGCTGCTTCATCAGCCAGAGAATTCCCTACAGCGTGTGCTCCCACACGCTGATGACTCAAGGTATGTATGACATGAGTCTGTGGCAACCTGGCTTTGAGGTTCGTCACTTTAACCAAAAGCGTTTTGTGCTTGATTGTGATACCTTTAGAATCATTGAATCCATTTTGTTGTCAATAATGGACATTGTCATTAAAGTACTGTACACAGTAATGCGAATCACAGACAATAAGAGTGGGTAATTCAGGATCCATACATTCAAGTGCAAGAAGCAAAGCCTTCAGTTCAGCCAACTGCACAGTGCAGTCACCCAAAGACTGCATACGACTTCTTTGACGTTGGAATACGCTGTTCATCATAACTTCAATAACAATGGCGCATGCCGCCGAATATTGCTGCTTAGAACATATACCAGGTTGAGCTGAACCATCGGTGTAAATAATATAGTTATACTGATCAAGAGGCAGAACAGTAGAGAGGTAAATGGTAAACATGCTCATACTGTAGAAATTCTGGTGCCTGCAAAGAAGGGTCACAGCTGTTAAGGATGTAGGCCATTGTATCCATCTAGGATGGAGGGCTTTAGCATTTGGAATGCCAGATTTGATGACAGTCTCTAAGGCCGGAACAGGAGTAACAACAATAATGTGTTTCCCTTAAGCAAGTGGGCATTCTTTAAGGATTGCCATCTGCATGTCAGTCAGTATTTTCTCGGTGGAGGCAAAACTCATTTCCGCACCAGAATATAAATGTGATTTATATGCTATAGGCACTGTTTCACCCACATTAAAGGCAATGTAAGTGAATCCAATTGCACCTGGTAAATACGGATTACCAGGTTTGTGTTGTTGACACGTGTATGTAAGAGATGAGCTTGAAGCAAGTCAGATTGTAATATTCTGAGTGTATCTGTGAGTTCCGATGTCCAACATGTATTGGAAAAATCTGTGTTTATTAATTCATAAAGTGGTTTAATGTATTGTGCACAGTCAAGGATGTAAGTCCTGCCAAAATTCAGAAATTCCAAGAGGGACTGTGAATTTTTTCAATGTGTTTGGAGGTTGCAATTGTGCACATCTCTCCTCACGTGTAAGTTCATAGCGTAAGAAACGGACACTCAAAAAACTATCTCAGATTTCTTGAAGTTGAACTTGTAACCAAGCTCAGCAAATCCCAATATAATACAATCTACTCTGGCTAGGTGGGGATTCAATTTATCATCCGTTAAGTAGATATCATCTGTGTAGGACAATATGTCAGAGTCAATCCCATGGTGAATCAACATAATATGTGCCCAAAAACACGCGGGCTATTCGTACAGCCCATAGGAATCCATGTTTATGGCATTTGAAATCCGAGGGCACTAAAAGCGGTCCAGTCTCGGCTTTCATGAGCCAAATTGTGACTGAAAAAACATTGGAAATGTCCAATGTGGTTTTGTATTTTTCATGGACTACATTGTTAATTAGTGCCATACTGTGCGTATTTTGCACCACAAATGTACATTTATGACTATGTGAATGTCTATAATCTAAGACGATGCAATGGGAATGATCCGGTTTTAAAACAGGAAAAAGAGGATTATTCATCTGAGAGACACAGGGTTGAATTACTTGATACTCCAATATGAAGAGAATTTCTTTAACGGTGATTTAGCACCCTATTTAATGGGGTATTGTGGCTGTACCTACGGGCTGGATCTTATGGGTATGATATGTAAGGAGAATCCTTATCCCAGCCAACATGATTGCGGTAAAGTGCAGGGGCTAATGCAAGTGCCCATTCAGCTGCATAAGCTTGTTTGACTTCATCAGGGACTAGGGCAGAAAAGGAAGGAAGAATCACATCCTCTCCTTGTGGGGATGCGAGTACAAATGGTGGGGGCCAATCGACCTCCACCAACAGGATGTCGTAGGACAAAGTCAAATTTTACCGGAATATTGCTTTAATGGTGCGTCTAAGGTCGCCTTCTATTTGAATTTCTAATTGATATAATCTATCTGGAGGGACAACGCATGTATCCTAGGTCTCAACTGTACCAAAGGTATCAGTTGCTTTACCAGAAATTCCTGGAGATTTCGGCGTACTATGGTGACTTCTGCCGTGCTGTCGAGGAGAGTCACTGCCCATCTCCTGTTCAGGAGGAGGGTCTTCAGTGTCTGTGGCATATTTAGCAGTCAAAGTTGCAACTTTCTTTTTCTGAAATGGGGCTCTATATTGAGGAGTCCTATCATCCTTCTTTATCTTCACGTCAAATGAGCGTTGTGGCTCCTTTTTCGGTTTCATGTACTCTTCTTGTCTGCGTTCAGATCGTTCTCCTCTGTTGTACCGCTGATCAGACGATTCCTGAAAGGAACGAGTAGAATGTGTATCAGGAACCTGATACCTGTCAGGAGTGTTTATCTTAGTGCGATCACGAAAGTCGTATCGCCTCTCAGAGAAATCCGGGGGTGGAGAACATCCACAAGGTTTACCTTTCTGTTGTTGTTTATGTTTATCCCATGTTTTTTTAACAAAATCATGGGCTGGTTGGGCATCCTTGTTAGAGCTAAGATTGCCAAGTGTCAGTTCTTAAATTATTGCTTCCCAAAGAGGTGTATACATTAGCAATAATTACAGGCAACTCACGTTCGCAATTTGCTTCCGCCACCGGAATAAGTCGCTGGCATATAGCCAGAGATGCTGCTTCACTTTTAACATTAGAAAGAATCCTTTCAGAGACTACAGGAAAATTACCCATTAGCTTCACCCCCAAACCAAAGGCAGGACCTGCCCCATGTTCATTCTGTATATTTTTGAGAATGTTTGGTAAAACGGACATCGAGGGAGTGCCATGACAGATGGTCTAGACAATGGCAAACATTGTCCCCCAGGTATTACAGTCTCCAAGAATGGGAACCATCCTAGTGGGTAAGCACGTAGTCAGAATTCTGTGCTTGTCCTGTGGTCCCATAAGGGGAAACACAGCTTCAAGTTGATTAATTTTTTGGCTGATCCAAAATGGAATTTCCTCACGATTAGTGGGTATTTGCCCATAAGTGAATGAACAATTATATTACTGATAATAGGTGCTACAGGCAACTGGGCTTATGCTTGCAGGCCAATTCTAGCTGGGCCAGCTAGCAATGTGCATGAAATAAACTGAGTCAGATGACTGTATAAGACGCAAAGAACAGGTAACAAAGCTCAGGTTTGCCCAAGATTCAGATTAACTAAATCAGGGTAAGGTGTATATCCAGATAATGCTGGCCAAGTAGCCCCCTCATTATTGAGGGGGGCCCATTCAAATTGCTCCAGGTACATGGGAAAGGGCACCATTAAGCCAAGTCTGGTGTTCCCAGATGGTAAGAGTAATTTCAACAAGTGCACAAGGTCTATATGCAGCAGGTGCTTATGCAAAAGTATATTCATGGAAAGTATTAGTATTGACATCCACCGCTGGAAATGTGACCCAAGAATAAAATACTTCAAAGCGGTATGCAGCATCCGCTTCTACTACAATGAATACAGGAGCGCCCGCATTAAGGACTCCAAGCTGTGCTAAATGTGCATAGACTGCCTGTCGGTTGTGCCATTAGAAAACAAAGATGGATTCAAAGTGTAACACAAACTGGGTTCTAAACTTTTAATATTCAAGCTTGAAAAACCAACTGAATTAGGGTCTACCTAAACACTGTGGAGGATTAATCCCCAACACCACGGACGTCTCTGGTAAAAGGTGCGAGGGTATTGTGGACATGCACTTCTCAGGGTTCCCGCAGATAAGTGCCTGACCAAATGTTGGTGGCACCAAGTTGCAGGTATTCTGCTCAGGAACAGTACTATGCTTGCGACCATAGAACATCAGTATGTAGGGGACTGAGTCACTAAACCACATCAGTATCTATGAGCCCGAGTCCGACTAGCTATAGTGCCTCACTTGCCCTTCTAACCTTTCCAGAGAGACAAGTGATTCGGCACCCCAGAACACAACACAACACTCCTGACCCACTCAGGGATCGGGGTAACAGGACACAACCTTTCATTCTCTCACTCGTACTTGTTCACAATAAAATCGAAAAGAGACATGAAGGAAGTTTACAATGTTTATTTAAACTATCGTGCTCTAAAATGCAATAATCGCGCCACAATTAGAAAACAAATACATGTCTATAATGGCATCAGCATGGTTAATAAACCATATACAATAAAGAGCCCTGTCATATTATCTGACATTTCTGCCTCAACACTCTCCCACTACTGAAGCTAAGTGGTTATAAACTATAGATCCCTGGGTTCACTGGTATAACCCGTACCTTAGCATACATAGGTGAATGTTCTACATCTCAGCTGACGCAGCACCCTTCTCTCAGGACCTTCGCTACGTGTGTGTTTTTCAGAAGCCCTGTCCTAAATTATATGAGAAGATATGTGTATTCAAAACAGCAGCTGCATTCTTTTATTATGTCTTTGTGCTAGTATCTGACCAGAGAGAATAGAAGGGGCAACGTTTTTTGGCCTTGCCTAGGCTGTTCTGACTAAATTGTAGGAAAAGAATAAAATGCGAAAACAAATCTGGTTTTTTGTGTAAAATACAATGTGACACAAAAGCAAGAGTGATATTTGGTAATGTGTGCAAAACAAAAGTGGCTTTCAATGTGCATAATTAGGCTAACATAGGGAAACCAATAATGGGCCTAAGAAGAAACACGGGACAGATCCGGCCTTCTTCCTCTCCTTCTCCTTGGAGGCCGAAGCACTTCAGCCATCTAACCCTATGTTCATGCTCCCCTTTGGACCCACAATTCCAAAATAAAAACGGGGTCACAGTGATTCCATCTGTAAACTGCACTGTTCTCAATACATCCTTAGCAAATGTAGAGGATCCCCCATTGTTGAAGCAAAGTTTGTGACTTTTCTTTAAAAACAGTGGACTCCCCCATTCTGTCCAACAGTTTTCCTAATTCCTCACTCACCACAGCTGCTCAGTTAGTTGAAAATTTAATAAACCAGCCCCTGGTGTGACATATTGAATCAAATAACGGCTTGAATTCAGCTAAATTGAGATTCTGATGGGTTCATGTATAAAACTACTGTTACTAACAAAGCTGAATGATCAAAGAGACATTCTGCCTGTCACTGAAATTGCACCCTTTATCCTAGTGGATTTGCCAGCTACGTTAAAAACTGTCAATCATTCTATCTTGACAACTTCTCTTAAAGCTCTGATGATTACAGAGCAAGCATTAGCCATACTGAAGTCTTTTCTGGAATGATGGATGCAAGAATTTGATTTTCATAATTGTACAGCACTGAACTGTGCACCATCAACTATGGGTTCCACTAGATTTGGCCCCCATTTATTTCCACAAACATTTATGTAGCCTCATTTTCTTGGTCTTCAAGCATGTATGGACAATACTCAGCTCATTCTTAAAACAGAAAGACATTCTGAGATTATGGGATGACACTTTCATAGGAGAATGACCTCCATCACTACCCGGAAGATTTATCAAAACCGAAATCTAGCCATTTATGGATCAATCTCCAGTTTAGTTGGAAACATGGTGGATGGAGTCACTTGACAAAAACCGAGTCCCTTTGCCTATCGTACATAATTTATCATGCATCTTTGCTGCTTCTCTCTTATTAATACCACAAGTCCATAGAGTAGATTACAATTTCTGTGTACTAAAACCATGAGAAAGATTATACCTCCAGTAAACTTGAAATTTCACACGCAAGTAGACCACACAATGATTTCTTTCCATCTGGACTACAAGTATGCTATTTCAGTAATAAATTTCTGAGGTGAGTGTAAGTTTCTAATGGGGTGACTTTCCTACAGCATGGGGCACACAACAGTATTATCTATCTGGTTGTCCCACTTTAATGCATTTCTGCTGAATCTTCATCAGCCTAGACTAATGGTAAGATCCATTTTACCAATTGTCCCAAGGCCACATCACTCTTTCAGTTTTGGCAGATCATTTTCCTTTTTGTTACAAAACTTGTGCAAAGAAATGCCATTTACTTTGAGTATTTCACCTTTGCTAAGGGAGGGAGCAAGATGGGAGACTTGCACAGTTGGGTGGGGGGAGCCCTTGTGCTCTTAGGCAGCAGGGGGAAATCTTGGGTGCTCTCAGGGAGGGCAGGGTTGCGCCTATCCTTTCTACCACTTTCAGAGGCTCCAAAGCTTCCCCATTCAGCAGAGAAATTCCTTTTTTGGACATATTTTCCACCTTGCTAAAAAAACTAGGAGGAGGTACTATTTGGTTTACCTCTTGCTAAGCAGATAGAAAGTTCCTTCCACTTGCATAGCAAAAAGGAAGCAGGTTTTCCCTTGATGACGTATGAGGAGTTGTTTGGGAAAAACAACGACAATCAAGATGGTTCTAGGCACGAGAAGTCCAGTAAATTTAAATTTAACTCAATGTAGGCCCAAATTTTAATTATTAGCATTGCAACCTCTACCATCATCCGTCCTAGGCCCTCATTACAAGTGGGATGTAATAATTCCTTTTATTTTCGCACCTCGGAATTACCATTATCAGGAGTCATGGTAAGAAATCATGGGAATCATGAGTTTTTGGGAAATTAAATGCAGAAACTAGATATTCACAAGAACGTGCGATAATCTTCACCAAAATATGTTAACGCAACTTTTTACATCGCCGTCTATCGCCGGAAAATAACTCTGTGTTAACATCGTATTCCCAACACGGCGGTAACATGCGATAGTCTCTCGACAATGCGTCAAATGTCCGTGATAAAATTACCTGGACGGCGATAAAAATCAAAACCCGAACGTGAAAAAAGTTGCGATGTGCCCAACTGCGATAAAAAATTCTGCAATAAGCAGCGCCAGGCCTACAAGTTACACAAGTCAGGTGGGAAAAAACGCTATAAACGCGGCAAACAAAAACACAACCAAGACACAAACAACCGTGAAGCACCATGGAGGTAGCCGGAGCAAGTACAGAGGACAACGAGAACCCCACAAGCCCCACAGAGGACCAGCCTGGGACCTTCATTGGGGAGACGGTGGCAGGATTTGGGGGACCGGACACTACACAACATGACCTGACCCAACAGCAACAGGGTGAGTAACGACCAGGGACTGGGGGTACGGGGGGAGATGGGCACAGTGGCACACATGCACAATTAAGTATAGCACATCTGCGGACAAACCATGCCCAAGAGTCACAACTCCAAACAAGAGACCAATTTACCCAAGTCCGCAACATCTCAGCACTGTATAAGCACAGAAGTGAAAGGCACACCGCCTGAAAGGGATAAGGGCCAGCAAAATCAGAGCTGAAGGGGCAACTCAACCACAATGCAGCAC
The DNA here is from genome assembly GCA_963921515.1 of Calotriton arnoldi. Lineage (NCBI taxonomy): Eukaryota > Metazoa > Chordata > Amphibia > Caudata > Salamandridae > Calotriton > Calotriton arnoldi. The sequence continues at coordinate 1,229,687 of CAWUFW010001485.1, read as the reverse complement.
ACACATATAAGAATCAGAGCACCTCAACATTGACAACAATGTGGTACAAACTGCAACATTCACACAACAGAACAGAGGACACAACTGCTGCTGCTTGTGTGAAGAAAATGGCCGTTCGCATGTGGCATAGCAGGAAACTTTGAGATAATAATGTACAAGTACACCCTCACATCCCTGATGGTGCAGAAATGTCAACTGTCCCGCATCAAATTGGCATCTCCTCACAAACAGTCACAATGTACATTGTCATGCAGTCTGTATGTAAACTTGTACAATGCGTGAACATACATGTGAACACAATGTCAATCTGCATCTCCCCTGCACATTGCAGAGGGAGAATCAACACCTCCTGCAGAGCAGACCCAACAACACATCTACACCGATGCCCTCCAACAGCACATGGACAGCTCCGGCACCCCACCTCCAGCAGCAGGGCAGCCCAGCTGCATCGATGAGACCCCACCCCCTGCACAGACCACACAGCAGGAAGCACCCACCACCACGGCTGTCTCCCAGGACCCCCACGACCAACACATGGCATACCAACGCCGTGTGTTCGGGTGCCAGGAGAAGATGGCTGACCAGCTGCGGTGGGGTCCGAACTCATGTCAGCCAAACTAGATGCAATACGTGGGTGTCTAAGTCCCATCAGGGTCGACTTACAGTCCCTAACGGACACCCACTGTCCGCTCCATGCTCTCCAACAATCCATGGCTGACATCGCTGGAGTCATGACTCTGAGCCAAGAACAACTGTCTAGTCAGAGTGGCTCCAGCGATGTCAGCCGGGACTTGGGGCACATAAGGAGAATGATGGAGAGCTTGGAGCAGATGCAGGCGGAAAGAATGTTTGCCACGGCTGCACACCAGTCAGATGTAGCTGTGATCCTCCATGCCCTGCAGATCCTCTTCGTGGCATTGCCACCACAAGGCCTGGCGCGGATGAATGCTGCTGCTACTACTCCATCCACATCTCCGACCCCTAAAATGTGAGTGCCACACACTGCGGCAGACATTCCTCCTCCGGCCACACAGTGATGCAGACAAAACACCACCACCCGCGTGTGAGGCACCAGACACATCAGAGGACGGAGATGATGATGAATCGGGCTTTGTGGTAAGAATGAAGTGGTAGCATTCATCTCCGCCATATGGCCTGTTTCAGCTTGGTTCTGCCCTCTGCATCATGCCCTGGAATAACACCTTCCACTGTACCCCGATACACTCAGCGACACTCAACTTGGACCTCGACATGGACTGCCATATTTGGTTTGGTTACCAATGACACAGCAAGCACACTGCGGACTGAAGTCTTCCACTCCCGATGAACTTGTCAATTCCTAAAGGACTCCGGCTGGCCCTCCACAGGGCAACATTGCAAAGTGGGTTTGCATGGCCCTGTACTGGTCCAGCTTCAACACTCCACTGAATGTGAATAAAACATTTTAATTCACACAGATGTGTCATGGCTATGCTCAATCAAGTATGAAAGTATGGATGAATGTAGGGACAGTCATTCCACAAAAAGGTACTCCCTGGGTAATGCTATCAGTGCGCATGTATGGCCTTGACCCAGATAGGCAGTGAGACACACAATCAATCAATCAATCAATCAATCACAGAATTTGTAGAGCGCACTACTTACCCGCGAGGGTCTCAAGGCGCTGGGGAGAGGGAAGGGGGGGATGCTGCTACTGGTCGAACAGCCAGGTCTTGAGTAGCCTCCTGAAGGTCAGCAGGTCTTGGGTCTTTCGTAGGCTTAGTGGAAGGGTGTTCCAGGTCTTGGCGGCGAGGTGTGAGAAGGATCTGCCGCCGGTGGTTGTTCTTCAGATGCGGGGGACGGTGGCGAGGGAGAGGTCGGCGGAGCGGAGCGGAGCTGGCGGTTGGGGACGTAGAAGAAGAGTCGTCTGTTGAGGTAGGCTGGGCCAGTTTTGTGGAGTGCCTTGTGTGCGTGGGTGAGGAGTTTGAAGGTGATCCTCCTGTCGAAGGGGAGCCAGTGCAGGTTCCTCAAGTGGGGGGTGATGTGGCTGTGGCGTGGTACGTCGAGGATCAGTCGTGCGGAGGCGTTTTGTATGCGTTTGGCCGGGGCTCCCGCGTAGAGGGCGTTCCCATAGTCCAGTCTGCTACTGACGAGGGCCTGGGTGACTGTTCTTCTTGTGTCTGTCGGGATCCACCTGTAGATCTTGCGAAGCATGCGGAGGGTGTTGAAGCAGGAGGAGGAGACTGCGTTGACTTGCTTGGCCATGGAGAGCGTTGAGTCGAGGATGACTCCCAGGTTGCGTGCGTGGTCGGTGGGTGTCGGGGCTGCTCCCAGCGTCGTTGGCCACCAGGAGGCGTCCCAGGCTGAGGGGTTGGAGCCGAGGATGAGGACCTCCGTTTTGTCCGTGTTCAGCTTTAGTCGGCTGATCTTCATCCAATCGGCGACGGCCTTCATTCCTTCATGGAGTTTGGCTTTGGCGGTGAGGGGGTCCTTGGTGAGGGAGAGGATCAGTTCAGTGTCCTCGGCGTAGGAGATAATGTTGAGGTCGTGTTGTCTGGCGATGCGTGCGAGCGGGGCCATGTAGATGTTGAACAGTGTTGGGCTGAGGGACGATCCCTGGGGTACGCCGCAGATGATCTTGGAGGCTTCGGATCGGAAAGGTGGGAGGCGGACTCTCTGGGTTCTGCCGTCGAGGAAGGAGGTGGTCCATTCCAGGGCCTTGTCTCGGATCCCTGCGTCGTGGAGGCGTGCGCGTAGAGTGCGGTGGCAGACAGTGTCGAAGGCGGCGGAGAGGTCCAGCAGGATGAGGGCTGCGGTCTCACCATTGTCCAGCAGGATCCTGATGTCGTCGGTGGCGGCGATGAGGGCAGTCTCAGTGCTGTGGTTGCTGCGGAACCCTGATTGGGATAGGTCCAGGATGCTGTTTTCTTCGAGGTATCGGGTTAGCTGTTTGTTGACGATGTTCTCGATGACCTTGGCTGGGAACGGAAGCAGAGAGATGGGCCGGAAGTTCTTGAGGTCTCTCGGGTCCGCCTTGGGTTTTTTGAGTAGGGCGTTGATCTCTGCGTGTTTCTAGCTCTCTGGGAAGGTCGCGGTCTCAAAGGAGAGGTTGATGATGTTGCACAGGTGGGGTGCGATGGAGCTGCTGGCTTTGTTGAAGATGTGGTGCGGGAAAGGGTCTGACGGGGAGCCGGAGTGTATTGTGCTCATGGTCTTGATGGTGTCCTCGATGTTCACGCTGGCCCAGGCTGGCAGGGGGTCGTGGTCGATGGTGTGTGGCGGGTCTGGTGTATCGATCTTAGTTGGGGTTGTCTGGGTGTCGAAGCTGTCGTGGATGTCTGCGATCTTGCGGTGAAAGAAGGTGGCGAGGGAATCGCACAGGGGTTGCGACGGCGGGATGTCGTTGGTGTTGGAGCTGGGATTGGAGAGTTCCTTCACGATCATTCAAACCAACACTCATCACAGTTGCATACAAGTGAAGGTGCGTAGACTTTATTAGCATATGCGTGTCAGTACGGGCAAGATTAGTGCCACAACATGCAGACCAATGCAGCAGTATGTCAGAATGAGGAACGTTGCCAAGCGCCTCTGACCACTCCGGGGGAGTTCCTCACCTTCCACAGGTGTGTGTTGTTCGGCGTTGTTGTCCGCTCATGTTGTCGTGGGATATGTGACCAGACCTCCAAGATGCAACAAGGTGTTGGGACATGTGCAATGGGTTCCAATCTGTTGTGGCTGCAGGTACGTAGTTACTCGTCCATAAAAGCGGTTGCAGCTTCGTAGGCTATCATTTCCAGCATGAGCTCGTTGTCAACTTCGTCAAACAGGACGGCGAGTCCATCCATTAGCAGGTCCGTACAGATGTGCTGCGGCCACCCCCTTTCACCAATTAGCACTACAGCCCAATAGGGGAGCGGTTCAATGTGGTCACTGCACACGAGGAGTTGTGCAATCTCCCAGGTCCAGCTACCAGCATGTATGCCAAGTATCAAGGCATCCCATAAACGGGTATCACGGTGACACTCCTGGTCGTGGGCCAACAGGGGGCGCACACACATGTCAAAATCCAGTTCAGCTACCGTCCTGTTGGATAGGCAGACATCCATGGACCACTCGAATATGCACGAGCGACAATGCAACACAGGCTGAACGCAGGTGACGTTGGCAAGGCGGAAGCTTAGCCGGTAACTGATCCGCAGCACTGCCAATGGCAGTACCCCCAGTAAATGCAGCATACGTGCACGGTACAGTTCCACGTGACAGGGGTTGTGCATGTGTCCGGGATGTTCTGCCATTGCGTTAGTGGCTCTGCTTGAAGCGGCACTGTTCTGACCTGCGCCAGTTCTGTGGATGAAATGCCACAGCTCGGATCAATGAGTTGTTTTAGTGTGCAACGGTTGTACGCCTGGGATGGTGTGGGAGTAAGTGTGAAGGCCATTCCATGCAAGATAACTTCGAGCAAGGACTTCTGTGTGTGGGGTGTGTATACGTTGGTCTTTCGTTGGGCTGTGCGTAGTGTGGGAGTCGACATCAGCTGCTATAGTATCTGTCAGGGGTGCCGGGCACATGCAATTCCGAGGTCGGAGGTGCAGATGTGCTTCCGCCTGATAGTTCAGACAAAGGAGCTTTCATCCCTTATGTTAGTCTCTCATCTGCTTGCATTCAGGAAATGTGAAGTGGCTTGTTGGGGGTGGGGTGGGATGTGTGCGACTTTGGGATTCATGTTTGACATGTCTTGCATGTGGCAAATGTGCGGCATCACTGTGTGTTACGTTGCCTCACAACTGCTCCTCCCTCCCCGAGCCTATTTACTTGTGCGCGCAGCGCGGTTGCATCACTTGCACTCCTACGGCACACCATTGTCATGCCTGTCTGCGCATGTCCACAAGCCTGACAACCACATTGTGATGTTGTCCGTTGAAGGTGGGCGGCCACGTGAGTGTAGGCCTATGGTAAGGATAGGGCGGACACAGATGTAGAGTTCATGCATGGCTGAACTCGTGCTGTGATTAAGGCTAGGCATTTGGCTCTTGCTGCAGCATTACAGATACACACAACACTTGGCATGTATGAGCCAAGACCCCGAACAGTCTTGCGCTCCTTCATTTCTCCGTTCGTGCGAGCCCGCCCTCAGGGTGCATGCTACATTGCAACATTGTCGATTGCGGGCAGGGTGGCGCTGACACTACAACAGAGACACACGCATTAGTTACTTCCTTGTCCAGGCCCGAACCGAACCACGCCCAGAGCTCTGGGCAAATCCTTCACACCCCTACGCTGGCCTGGCATACACCGGCCCAGCCCACGCCGCTTACGCTTACAGGGGGGGGACAGATCTACATGTCCAAGGTCTTTGACACTGCCTGAGGTGACATGGCTGCGTCCGCAGTCCACAGCACAAGGTAAGGTGGTAGGGCCCTGGCCCATCATGCATACATAATGACCACAAGGACACACTTTGATAGATAGTGGAACTGGCTATGGGAACGTGCGCCCGGCCACTTTTTATTGCCAGGGTCACATGTCCAGTGACGCCTGTGCTGGATGGGTGTGGGGTGAGTGTAAGCCAGCACTCAGGGAGTGGTTGGTGCTGGCAATAACTAGAACAGTGATCTTCGTATTACACACACAGATTCAATCATAAAGGGTCCATGACTTGCAGTGCACTGAGGTAGGGGCACCAGAGATGAGCGTGCTCATGTGCAGTGATTGCTAATCATTGTGTCCCTTCGGGATATTTCCGCTGCAGCTGCAGTGGGGTGTGGTACACCTGCCTCATCTTCATCATCATCGACCCAGGTCTTCCCCACTGCCTGAGGCGACATTGTCGCGTCAGCTGTCCACAGCACAAAACTCAATCATAAAGGGTACATGTGTTGTGGTGCACTGAGTCGGTGGCACCTGAAGCGTTCAGTGGGTGTGCAGCCTGCGATGATGCGTCGTTCGGGCGGGCCGCACTGGAAGCAATGTCTGTTGCCTACTGGACTGCACCATTAATAAATCAAGACTCAATTTGAATTGCGAGCCCTTCTGACTGCAGTGTAGGCCGGAGGCAGCGGTCAGCAAGGGCCCACAGCCACGTGACGATGACTTGTGGTGCACTGAGTTGGTGGCACCTGAAGCGCTCAGCGGGTGTGCTGCCAGAGATGATGGCGTGTCCTCGCGGGTCAGGATTGGATTTGATTTGAGGGCCCTGCTGACTGCAGTGTAGGCCGGAGGCAGCGGTCAGCAAGGGCCCACAGCCACGTGACGATGACTTGTGGTGCACTGAGTTGGTGGCACCTGAAGCGCTCAGCGGGTGTGCAGCCAGAGATGATGGCGTGTCCTCGCAGGTCAGGATTGGATTTGATTTGAGGGCCCTGCTGACCACAGTGTAGGCCGCAGACAGTAGTCAGCACACTCATAACTCCGCGGTGCTGTGCCGCCGGGTGCGCTGGGGGCCTGTGTCGTAGATGCCAGCGATCGGCTGAGGAGGCTGGCGGTAATGGCGGCGGACTCGTGGCAGGGTGAGGGGCGCCTCCCTGGCAGACGCGTTGGCCATCCGGGAAGTGAACCACGCCCAGAGCCCCGGCCTATTTATTCACACTCCTACGCTGGCCTAGCGTACGCCAGACCAGCCCACTCCGCTTACGCTTACAGTGGGGGGGACACGGATACATGACCGGGGTCTTCCCCACCTCCCGAGGTAACATGGTTGCGTCCACTATCCACAACACTACAAACACCAGCAGTATGTGTCCACATGGACATGTCTGTGCTCTGCATACTGTAGTCTGTCCAGCACATCACCGCCACACTTGGCATCGTGTACATTTTTATTCATGGGTGACTTGCCTCCTTCACACATACTTGGTTCCCACCTCTCCCCACATTCTGCAATTGTGTGGCTGAGGGGCCATGCCGTTTTGGGAAGGTCAGCTGTCTTGTTCTGTGCTGCCTCAGTGGTAGTCCGGGGGGGGGTCCTGGGGGTGGTGGCGGTGGGTGTTGTGGCCCTCTTGGGTCTCCGAGCTGCATGGTCAGTAGCTCCATGACACGTGTTGGTCTTCAAATGTGGCTCTGGGCTGGGCTCCCTTTCATGCTGCAGGTTGTCATCCTGCTTTACACCAGTAAAAGGCAGGTGTTAAATCCCTGCTGCTAACTCGCCTTATTGCCTGTTTTTGGGTCGCATCGCGGATCTGGCTGGTCGTTGAGAATTTCGCGAAGTGGTGTTTTCGTGTGTTTTTGCACGGGAACGCCTACTCTGCATATCATTAGTGTTAGTTGTCGCTCTCATCCGTGGCGATGTTTTTTGCGGAGGATATCGCTGGGAAACTGGCGATATCGGCAGTTTGCACCAGCTTGAGAATAGTGCGATAAGTCTATCGCCACTTTTGCGGTGCTAAAGTGCCGATAAATCGGCGATGACTCCTTGAGAATATGCCCCTTACTGTACTAATTTCCCATGTTTTTTCCCAGTATTCACCCAGAGACGTCGCTTGATGACAGCAGAATTTGCTGATTAAAATATAATGGAGCTGAAGAGTTCCAGCAATATTTCTCCTGGGGCCCATAACTCCTGTTACTAGCCATATTGGATTTAAATCACCACTCATAGTGAGGGTCTGAGTCTTTACAACAACATAAAACTGCTTTCTGCTGTCTTGCCTAACAACCACAAATGACATAATGACTTGTTTTGATCGTGAACTCATCATAACACACTCCTCCAATGCTTGTTTTTTTTAGACATCACACTGATGGGGGAGTTTTGGATTTGGTTTGTTATATTTTTGAGTGGAATATTCATTTTCTTTGGGAGCTGTTGTCTTCTGTGACTTGGTTTCTATGATCTATACTAGTAAATGTTTGGCAATTGCAACATATGTAGTAGGCATTTGGGGTATCTCCAATATAAAAACTCTGCAACAAGTGGAAAAAAACTTTCTGAAAAATCTAATGGTGGCGCCACGTAGTTGTGCTAATTTCATCTGTCCAGCCAAATTGGCCATCCCTTATATTGAGGATAGAATTAAATAATCCTCCCCTCACACAGTGGATAAGGGAGGAGATCTCCTTAAATAACTTAATCATAAAAGATTATTTTAGCCTACAATCTGCACTAGATATGCCGTGGCTAGCTTATGTGAAACAAGCTTGTGCTGAGATTGGCTAGCCGACGCTTTTTACCACACCAGATTCATGCACTTCTTTTAGCAAAGGTAAATTAAAACAGTTGTTTTATAAAAAAGCAAGGCTGTATAGAGAGCTGGTTGTCTGTCAAAAACTGACGGGTGTTCCTATAATTTGGCTTTCACGCAGGACGGGTTCCTATATCCAAAATAGTCATCAACGCTTTGTGCTTACCAGGTTCCATATTAATCTCCTCCCACTGAAGAACGGCTTCCCTGCTAACTGTTTTTCTCCATCCGACCTGAGCCTTAGTCCCTGTGACGGAGGTCGGTTCAGTCAACCCTCCATATTATGGGGCATATTAGCAAGCCGCAGCGATAATCATCGCTGAACGCGCTTAGCGCGTTTTTTACTATCGCCGGCTATCGCAGGAAATTATCACCAGGCTAGCGCTGTATCAACAACGCTTATCGCTTTGGCGATAATATTCCCAGCAATAGCCGGCGATATGGGGCAACATCGCTGGAGAACCAGCGATAATCCAGCAAAAATGGAGATAAGCTTGATGATAGGGCCCTGTGGCCTCAACCCTAGAATCCACCTCCCATAGTAAACATAGTAAATGTAAATGTAAATCCGTATTTGTAAAGCGCGAACTACTCACCCTTACGGGTCTCAAGGCGCTGGGGGCCGTCGTGGAAATTAAGTGAGCTATTGCCCAGAGTCACATGGTGCTGAGCTGAGCTGCCGCCGGAGCCGGGGATCGAACCGTGAACCCTGTGCTCCGAAGTCAGCTGCCCTGGCCGCTGCACCACACCTCTCCATAGTGTAGTCAAGAAAATGCCAGACGTTAGAATCCAGCGTTAAGGGGTGCCTAGCGCGAAATTTGAATATCGCTTCGCGGGTCCGGGTCATGTTGTAAATATCGCGTAGCTGGCTTAGCGAAGTTTACCCGTGCAGTTTAGTCAGGCACGCCTACTTTGCATCTCATTAGCGATGCGAAGTTAGGCATGCTGGGAACGGGCGTTAAGTCAGCAATACACGCGCTAGCGTGTCCTTGTTGATAAAGCGATAAAATTATCGCCGCTTTTCGCCCGAAAACGGACGCTAAAGCGGCGATAATTTGATCGCCAGCCCTTGCTAATATGCCCCTATGTTCTTTTGTACCTTTTATAAGACACCTGGGAGGAAGATTTTATTGCCTTTTCTTAAAAACTGTAACTTTCAGCGATGCAGACCTGCTCTTTTATTCTTACAGCAACTTCACATCTCTCTCATATGGTGCACGGTTGCCTCTTTTATTTTGCATTTCCTAAAAATGAGGAAATTGTAACTTTGTGATACTTAACGTATCTAGCATTTTGTACACAATACCACTTTGTCATACTTTATCTAATGTATGTACTGAACCTGCTTTACTCCTTTTAACCTTGATTCCTCAGAAACATGAAACTCTATGGGGCAGATTTACGAGCCCCCTGCGCCACCAGTACGTCACTTTTCGTGACGTACTGGTGGCGCAGGGGGCTGCTCCATATTTACAAGGAGAGGAAAAGCCACCCAGCGTGACTTTGAAAGAGGAAAATGGTTGTGGTGATTGTTTTTGTGCAGGAAGGTTCCCCTTCCTGCACAAAAACAATCTCCCCACGACGCAGACATCCTTGCACCATGGTGCAAGGGTGCCTGCGCCGGCGCATGGCTGCAGTTTGTGCACCAGCGCAGGGGGAAGCACAAGGATGCAACATATTCTTGTAAATATGTCGCATCCCTGTGCTTCAAAACTAACGCAGCGCGGCGCAGCAAAATGATTTGCTGTACCCCGCTGCGTTAGTTCAACGTAAATCTGCCCCCTTGTATTCAGCATTTACTACACAGCAGCACTTTGATGTATTTTATCTAAATGTTTGTACTTTATTTGTTTTATTGCTTTAAATTTTTTATGTATCAGATATGAGGCGAATAAAGACAATTTTGACTTTTTGACTATGTGACTAATTGACCATAATGAAAGAAATGTAATGGCTTGTCGATTGTGACTTTAAAATGTGCCCCTCAGTGTATATTTTCTTTATGCTAACATGACATTATGGATCATAGTTCAGACTTCAGATACTTCCCCTTCCAAATATTACCAACAATAACAACTTACACCAATGCTAGTGATATTTGAGAGATTTTAGGGATATCTATTGACCCAGCTGTGAAAAGTGCTCATTATTGCAAATGGCCCCACCTCATCGACACTGCAAACAGAGTGCAAGCTTTGATGTGATTATTTATAGCAATAATTATTATTAGCGCATATGTAAACAACTTGTTTAATAAACCAATATCTGTAAACTGCTCATTGTTCGACAAAGATATGACATCCTTCATTTTGATTGAAATGTTGACCTCAGTACTAAAGACTAGTGGAAAAGATCTGCCCTCTCATCTGTACTTTTATAAGGACTTCTGAAAACCCCTGGCTCCCAAGGAATCTTATGAATTCTAGAGAGAAGCCAAAGTAAACTCGTAAAAGACATTCAGAGAGGGGTCACAGACCCATATAGCAAGTGCTAAATAGTAAAAAGCAAAATAAAACTAGACAGTGTACCGCTCCTTAATAGCTTCAAGGACCACAAACAATAACTCACCATTCTCAGGCGACTGATTGTTTCCCCGCAGTGTCCAAACTGGTTAATGGGCTTCTTTGTATGGAGGGGCCTGGGCGGATCTGGTTACTTTCGTGTAATAGGGGACATGTGCGTGAAGCATGCCGCAGTCTTCCTGTATTCATAACACTGGCCTTGTAAGGTGTTGTAAGGATCTCTCATGTAATGATATGTTGACTGATAGTCAAGCGATAACTTCATAGGTGCTGCACACAATTTGAGGTTTTATTCATTATGATTGCAAAGATTAATTTCAAATACTTTTAGGCACTCTGCAGTAGCTGGAAATGACATCTGTTTTGCAAATTGCACGCTGCTCGGTCAATTATTTTTGTTACAAAAATAACATTCTAAATAAAAAAGAAACTATCCTATAAAGCACAAAAAAAAATATCATGTTCAGGTTTGTAAGGCGAGGCTGACCCTTTCCTTGCGGCCATGTGTAGAGCATCAGCCTACATACGTTTCCTATTGAAGACGCCTGTTTTTTCAAGAGGGATTACTTGCAATTTATACATAGCAGCTGCGCGAGCAGCCTCCTCCCGCACACATTATTCTGTCAACATTTTATTTTCCTTGGAAAAACATCTACAGTAGTCGAGACCTTTTTACTGAAAACAAATCTAGTGCAGGTGCTCCAGAGTTCAACCATGGGATATGAGAAGGTTCGCCCTCCCAGAGAAAGGGAAATCTTTGTCAGCAGTGATGAATTGATTTGTACAACTTTCAAATCCCTTGCAGACAGTACTTTAGCGTTTTGCTCTGCTTGTTAAAACAGACATCATTTACTTATTTCAAACAGTCTTATGCCTAGAATTTCGTTCGGCTTTGTTTATTTTTCTATTATATTCCATTTACTGCCTTTGCTCACTACTGTATTTAAATGTTCTATACCAGTTTGACAAAAAAGTTCAAAAAATCGTTAGAAATCTATTAAACAAATAAACACAAAAATATGTCTTGATTTTATAAATCGAAACAAATATAACAACTTAAAGAGTTAGAATTAGCAGGGTCATCTCGTGAAGGATGCTAACACTTTCCAAAAACCAACCAGACATCAAAATGGCTTGCCGTTGCCTTTAGTGGTGATGATGTGTAACTTTGTAAAGTAAACTGATTTTTTTCTTCTGACTTCATGGTCTGTTGTAATATGCCAGTTTTCCATACTTAGGTACCACCACAGAATGAAAATATTTAACAGTTATGTCTGCCCTTTCATATAATACAAGAAAGCCCCTCCTCTTGTCCTTTCCTTTCTTAGTGATGTAATTGTGTTTTCCCCCCACTACCCTGACCTGGAGGCAATAATGTGTATTATTGTAAACAAGGTTAAATTTGCACAATCAGAATGCTCATTCTTATTGGATGCTGGGTGGTGAGTATTCACACCTCAATGGCTGATGAAAGTCTCTGGGGGATATTTACAATAAAATGTCTAAGCGCGGAGTTACGCCAAAATTGGTAATGCTGCGCTCCGACATTTTTTAAATGCAGGGATGTGCCTTATTTACAAAAATACGGCACACCCCTCGCTTCCCTATCTTCGGTGCTAAAAAAGCTGCCTAGCGGCAGAGCAGGCATCCTTGTGTTATGTTGCAAGGGTCCCTGCCTTGCAGGAGTCATTGTTTATGTGCAGGAAGGGGTACCTTGAAAGGTGATTTGCTGTTTCTATGTGTGCTGCTTGGAAATAGCAAAATATGAGGAGAAATAAATAATTTCTCCTCGTATCGCCATCCTAAGACCAGGTTTTATCTGGCCTTAGTTTTTGGTGCTGCCCATCGTTGTAAATATGGGGCAGTGTCAAAAATCGATGGGTGTTGCAGCGGAACGCCCACTGCAACACCCATTCCATGCCCCTTTCACGCTAAGTGAAGCGTGAAAACGGGCCTCATTTATAAGGCAGTGGTAAGCCACATTAAGTGGCTTAACGCTGCTTTGTAAATAAGGAGAAGGGGATATCACCTCCAGAACATCACTAAAAGTGACCTTCTGGTGGCGAAATCCCCTTGTAAATATGCCCCTCTGAATCTTGCATTAGCTGAAGTGAAATAAAGCACCTCCCTATCTCTTCCCAACTTCCAGCTGGATATTTCACCAGCAACATATGGAGAAAGTATAATTAGGGGTGTCCATGGAGACATGAAATTTTGCAAGTGGCATAGCTTCTCCTAGTTGGAAAGAGGCTTTTCAGGCACCAATAGAGAAAAATCTACTTGTGGCCCAGCAGAATGCTTCTCCTAGTAGGAGGTCAGTATCATAGTTACCCTTGTAAGTCCAGCATACATTGCCTGTGCAGAAAAAACAGCCTGATTAATGTTTTCAATTTCTTCACCTTCAACATTGTAAGGCAAAGGGAGTCTCTACCTCTTGCAAGGGAAAGCTCGTCAGCCAAATGGGATGGTTTACTCAATGAATTGTTTAGCATGTAATAAAGTAGAGTCTGAATTTAAAACACACATGGAGCTGGAAATAGTTGAGTCTGCATAGTACTGGAGAAATATGATCCGATTTCATCACACACCGAATTTCCCTTACTGCTGAATGAAAATTACTTTCAGCAGATTGAGCTAGAAAGAGAGGGCAAAGAACAGTGTGTTTACCCCATTGAGACAAGATGTTAATCAACGTTGAGTAGGTGTCCTAAAGTTTGTAGCTTGTTCTCCATAGTAGGTATAATTGGAAGAATAACAATTTGAAATATTGCAGGCATGTGTCAGTAAAGATAAGTAGGAATCCATGGTGATTCATTGGGATTTAGTATGTGTATTTCTGGCTGATTCTGGTTGAAACATTGTCAATGAATAGATAACAGGAGATCTAATATCCCCTAACCCCAACCAGATATCCTCAGTTGGCATTTCATCTTTCTAGCCCTATTTTCACTGAAATCTTTAGAATTGTATTTCTCCAGTTCTGCTGATTGGATTTTTGTCATTGTGGTCTTGATTTATTTATTAAAACGTAATCTATTTTTCTAATTTGATTTGGAATTTTTCTTGTGTCATGTTTTCACTCTGAGCGGAACCGGCACATCGCCTCTGCTGTGTGTCGCAAGGACTTGAGTGCTGTTCTTGAGGGGTGCCAGGGTGTAGGCGCCGTTGGAGATCCATCGGTGGTGGTTGCGCGCTGCGGTGTCATCGTCTGTAAGCGTTGGCGGAGTGGTGGTGCTGAGAGAGTTGACGAGACGTTCCTCAGTGGCCTTGATCCAGCTGCGAGGGGGGGAGATGATGGTGGTGGTGTACGGTGGGCATGGTGAAGACGTGATGTATACAATGATGGTCGGTCCAGGAGAGTCCGGTGGTGTGGCTGTAGTTGAAGTTCACGCAGGCGGAGGAGACGTGCTCGACCGTGTGTCCTGCTATGTGGCTTGATGCAGTGACTAGCTGCTTGAGTCTGATGTTGGGGAGCTTACCCAGGAGGGGGTGGTGTTCTGGACACTGGGGTTGTCCAGGTGGAACTTGAGTTCACCGAGTAGGATGTCGTCGGTGGATGGGAGAGCCTGGGGTGCAATGAGGTCTACAATGGTATCGGAGAATGGGGGTCCATGGCCCGGGGGGCCTGCAGATGAGTGTGCCGCAGAGGATGGGTTTGGGGTTGGTCCGGATCTGGAAGTTGAGGTGTTCCATGGTCACCGTTGGGTCATTAGAGTGCTTGGTCAGTCGGAGTGTGCTTCTGTAGGTGATGGCAATGCCTCCTCCTTGTCGGTCGGGGTGGTCCTTGCGGGTGATTTAGTAGGCGTCAGTGATGGCGATGGCGATGTCCGGTCCGGAACAGAGGTTGGTCCTGGCAGGCGATGTGGCATCCAGGGTTGATGGCGAGGAGGGTGCCGGCCTCGTAGCGGTGGAGTGTCCGAGAGGAAGGGTGCTTGGTGCTGAGCGAATTCCAGGGGCAGACGGACGTAGACGGGCTTTCCTATGGCTTGCCTTTGGCACGGGAGACATCCATTACAACTCAGGCATTATATCATAATACCTTTACAACGCAACCCCAGCATCGCAGGTGCCTTTACATCGCATTCCATTACAACTGATTGTGAGGTCAGTAATGGGATATTTTTAGGTTTTCGGGTGGGTATGGGTTTCGGGTGTAGTAGATGAAATTTGGGGTGTATTATGGGGTACAATTTGAAATTTGGGGTGTGTTTTGGGGTCAATTATGAAAATTGGGGTGTGCATTTGGGTCAAATATGATTTTTAGGGTGTGTTTTGGGGTCTCAAAGATGAATTATAGGGTTCAGGGTTTGCTTTGGGGTGCAAGGGTTAGTTTTAGGGTTGCACTCACTGAAGTGGGAATAGTAATATTTACATCTCCGCTATCCTACACCTTCCCTACTATTGCAATATGCCTAGTATTAGTATGCATTGTAATGGAATGCGATGGAATGGTATGCGTCGTAACTTCATATATACCTTTGGCACACCGGAGGTACGCCCGCTGCGCATGGTCGCACAGCGGCCACCATTGAGAAGTGCTGCGGGGGGACTGGACAGCGGGGAGGTGGGAAACGCCAGAAAGGACACTGGATGGGGCGTGGACGCGGGGGTGTGTGTGTGTGAGCGTGTGTTGTAAATATTTAAATGAGAGAAATCTTACCTCAATGCCGGGTCCCGTGTCTTCGTTGCTCCTGCTCTCCTGAGTCTGCTTCCAGGAACAGGAAGTAGGTAGCCAGGCTCCCTCCCCTAAGCCAATCACAACGCTGCAATGCGGCGTTAGGATTGGTCATTGGTGCCGGGACAAGGCGTTCAGCCAGGGGCTGGAGGGGTGGGTATGTTCTCCATGCAGGCTGCAATGCAGCCTGCATTGCGAACAGGACAGTGCGCATGACTGCTTTGGGCGGCCTGAGTGGGCCAACCAAACAGTCATTGCGCACTTGAGTGGGCATGACACTCTGCCCCTGCCCTGCTCCGTGAGTGAAGCAGCCCTACCCACCCTCCCGCCCGCAAAGGAAACATAGCACGATTACATCAGGAAGTTATCATCATGTGATGATTTTTCCTCTTCTTGCACTGCTTGAAAGCAGTGGGGCGACGCTCTTCCGCTATAGCGGATGAGCCGCCACTGGGGGTGCGTCATCTACAGGTGCTAGGCCTGGGCGACTTGAGCCCCGGGCCTCCTCCGCTACGCGGCCCACCTTCTCCTTACCTGGACATTGACACCTTGGCGCAATCCGCTGCACTCTCTCCAAATCTGTGACTCAGCCAGGAGGAGCCTCAGCCAGGTGGGATTTCACAAGCCTGGGTACAGCAGTCGCCGACAAGTCCTCTGGTGAACCTCCCGATGCAGTTGATGCAGCAGGGCCCCCTTAGGCGTGAAGTTGCAGACCTCCCGCCACACAAGTCGGGTGCAGCTCAGGGGCCTCACCTTCCACAGCGTCCGGCCAGCGCAACATCATCTGGCCTGTGATGCAGAGAGGCGCCGCCCACCGTTGGTAATCCCCTCCGTGCACCCCAGTGTAGTGGTGGACCGTAGTATGCGATGCAGACCTCCCTACGTTGGTGCGCAGGAGCGCCTCTACCATTCACAGCTCCAAGGGGCTCAAGGCAGTCTTCTCACACAGGTCAGCAACGTGTCTCCATACGACCTGCCAGACTTCACCACCAGGTACGGGCGATCGCCTAGCCTCAATGTCTACCACCATGGCTCATCGACTCCACAGCTCCTCCCCATCCCACTCCAGGCTGAAGACGTAGGTCCAGCGAGGCATCCAGGCTCCAGACGCAGGTCCAGCGAGGCATCCAGGCTCCATACGCAGGTCCAGCGAGGCATCCAGGCTCCAGACGCAGGTCCAGCAAGGCATCCAGGCTCCAGACGCAGGTCCAGCGAGGCATCCAGGCTCCAGACGCAGGCCCAGCGAGGCATCCAGGCTCCAGACGCAGGTATAGCGAGGCATCCAGGCTCCAGACGCAGGTCCAGCGAGGCATCCAGGCTCCAGGCGCAGGTCCAGCGAGGCATCCAGGCTCCAGGCGCAGGTCCTGCGAGGCATCCAGGCTCTCATCCTGGTCATCCTGGATGTTGGGTGGCTTGAGTGGGTTGTTGATGTGTGCTGCACTTGGCCCTGGCTGCTCCATTCTGCATTTAATTGTTTTATTTGCCTATTTTCTATTGGAGGTTTGCCAGTCCTTGTACATATGGCCCTTTGCGTGTTAGAGATGTGACATGGGTGTTGCTGTGAGTGTTCCCACGCAACAACTATGTCCACTGATGCATTTCCAGATTTACGATTCCTACAGCACACATTGGAAGAGGAAATCACCTCAATTGATTGTTTTTGTGCAGGAAGGTGCCCCTTCCTGCACAAAAACAATCTCCCCACGACGCAGGCATCCTTGCACCATGGGGCAAGGTTGCCTGTGCTGGTGCATGGCAGCAGTTTGTGCGCCAGTGCTGGGGGGCGTACAGAGATGAGACATATTGTTGTAAATATGTTGCATCCCTGTGCTTCGAAACTAATGCAGCCCGGCGCAGTAAAATGACTTGCGGCACTGCGCTGCGTTAGTTTCTTGTAAATCTGCCCCTAGGTTTTCTAGACACTATGCCTGCGAAGGTTACAGAATATGTGATATGTATTCTTGTTTGATGGTATAAGAGTTCTGGATAGGTAGAAAACTCTATTCAGATTTTCTGCAAAAAAACTGCATTGGCTGTGTACAGATTCTAGGGATATCAAAATGGGTAGACAGAAAACAATCTTAAACTAAGAGGAATGAAGATATCCAATTCCAATGAGGTAAACAATTGTGTAGTGGACTAACAAGGAATATGTGTACACTTCTGGAAATAGACCATCAATGTTGCTGAATTCTGCCATTGGATGGTAGTCTTAGATGAGACTATAAACTACAGCTCACTGGGTTTTGCTTGTTTTTGGTCATCCAAGAAACACTTTACAACCAGAATGGTCTGATGGACATAACAGTACATTACATTTGTATATTGGCAATCAAGGCAAACATGTACAGATGAAAATGTGCCCTAATTGTAATATTAGTTCCTTTGGAAACATCCTAAGAGATCTATGCAAATGATCCCTTATGCAATTTAGAATTATGTCACTTTTCAGAAATGTATATTACCCATAGGTTTCCCACCTGTTCCATTCACTAACTGCAGCTAGGTAGAGACCACAAAAAATAGGAATTATTGACTACCACTTAGAATAATTAAAAAATGGTGGTATAAAGTTACTTTTTTTTTACAACTCTGCTTGCTTCTGCACTTTGTGAAGATTATTATCATTACACAGCAAGCATTTTGTGATGTAATTTTAGGGAAAGAATCATGCACTTTTTTCACTTTTCTCCAAAAAAACGCCCAACATTTTGATATATTTTGTATATTTTCTCATTTCCCTTCAGGGGTATTCACAAAGTCTGTGTAATTTTAGAATACACAACATATAGGAAAATAAGGGCACAGATTTGGCCTGGTACATTTTACCTTTGTGTAGGGGAGTGCAAAATGCAAATAGCTTACTTTAACAAAATTACAGTGGGCTCCTCTGCTAAGGCAGAGGAGCATCGCCCCACTGCTCTCAGAGCAGTTCAAAAAGGAAAAATAAAATGATATTAACGCAACATTATCATCATTTTATTTTTCCGTATTGGCGTAGGTGTGGGGCAGGGTGGGGTGGGCTGGCCAGAGCAGGGGGAGGGGTGGTGGGCACTCTCTAAGTGCGCATGAGGGTTTGGCCGGCTGTCTTGGGCCGGCCAAACAGTCACGCTCACTTAGCATGTTCTCCACCTGGCTGTATTGCACAGCCTGGATGGAGAACATGCACAGGCTCCCAGTCCTTGTCTGAGTGCCGAACCACAGTACTCAGACCAATCACAATGCTGCTGTCAGGCTGGTGTCAGCACTGTCGTGATTGGCTTAGGGGAGACTGTGTGCTTCCTGCTTTCGGGAAGAGAAGAGGAAGGGAGGAGAGGTGACAGCAGTACCCAGGTAAATTCTATTTTTTTCTTTTATCACCCCCCCGTCCCCGCCGCCCTGCCCCACCACCCCTGTTCAGCAGCAGTCGCTACTGCGAAATTATGTGAAATGCAAATCGTTCACTTTGAACTATATTTTAGAATTAAAGGCATTCCCATGTAAATTTTTGATGCAAGGACGCATGTAATGCTAGAAAAAACGAAGAAAAAAACACAATGGCTCTGAACAGTCACTCGCATTCTGGTTGCTTGTGTTGTTTCTGTGCTCCTGCACTATAATTTCCTGCAAAGGGCTCCATAAGTTCATAATGTGGTGTACTAGCATAATTTTGGTAATTTTGTGTACAACCATAGCATTTAATTACACAAATTATGATACCATAACTTCACGTTGCCTGGGTCTACGTTTGTGGGAAAAATTAAAAAGGCATATGTTCATAGTGGTGGGAGTGTCTCTTTTGTCGCTTTTGCCATCCTCGGTGTCCTAGTGTCCGCAAAATACTAGTTGGTCAGTTGAGACTTAAATGCATCATCTGGTCTTGGCTGTATAATCACTTGTATATTATTTGACCCTGCTCACTTAGGGACAGATTTACAAGCCCATGCGACACTTTTGCGCTGCAGTTGCGTCACTTTTGTGAAGCAGCGTCGGCGTAAACATTGCGGCCAATTTACAATGTGACGCATCTAGGGAGATGCGTCACGTTGTAAAGACCTGCGTCACATTATACCTGCATCAGGTATAATGTATGCAGGGTGGGCGTTCCCACGCAGGAAAGCCTCATAGAAGTGACGCAGTGAAATCTACAAGATTTCACTGCGCCACTTCTAGGATGCCACTGCGTCAAAACCTTACGCCTGCTTGAAGCAGGCGTAAGGAGGGACGCAGTACAATGAGTATAGGCCTCCCCATGCATTGCTGGAGTTGCGTCTTGATTGCGACACGACTCCAGCAATGCGTGACATTTGGGCCAACAGTGACAAATCTGTCAATCCTTTGAGCCATGGTGCGCCGTATTGTAAATACGGCGCATCCATGGTGGCGCAAGGGTATTGCAGGCTAGCGCAGGGAAACTGACACATCTCTACAGACGCATCAATATCTTGTAAATCTGCCCCTTAGTTCTTGCAGCAACAATCTGTAACTCATTCTCTGCCACAGCACTTATGGCTCTCATGTCAGAGGATCTTAATGAAAATGCCAATTTACTTGCTGATTTGGAGACTGGAGTGTTTTCAGCCATTCTGGGGCTAAAGGAGCACTCTAAAATCACATGCCGAGAAGCCTGGATTATAGTGTGCAGAAAGTTATTATACCCTCACCTCTGAAGGGAAATCCAGAGAGAGTTCTGTGATCTCTGGTACCTCTGTTGAGTCCCACTGCTTACTCTTGTCTACTCTGTTACCATAGCTCTGTTGTCAAGTGTACCCCCTTGAACTTTTGTTGGGGTCATGCTTCATAAAGTTGAAAATGTTCTGAAGATCCCAGTGTCTCCCTTCACTCCTGTTTCTGCAATCATCTTGGTCCAATGCATCATCTACAGGCTTTAAAGACACCCCTGTATGTGTGTTTACAGAGTCCTGGCTATCTGTTATAACTGACCTTTGTATTCAGTTTGGCAGTATAACTAGCTATACCATTCCAAATGTTTCTTTGGTAACTATGTATTGTGTCTGTAATATAAGTGGTTTGGACTGAGAGGGAAGCACTTACATTCTGTGAAACCTTGCTTATTGTTTAAAAAACAATAAACGAGAAGTGACGTTATCAGTGTTTATGAAATCTTGTTCATTATTTAAAATCAATCTCTGGAAAAGAGAATGCAAGCAATAGTAGTCAGGGCAACAAAGAAGCTACACTATTTAGTACACATGGTCAATGCAGATTGGCCCTCAGTAGAACTACATAAGATTCTCAAAGAATTCAGAAAACCTCACCACTTCCATTAGTCCTCATTTACAACCCTTCTGCTACAGTATCTCTAACGAGTTTAACTGCAAAATAGAAAAAACTGAAATTTGGCCCAAGTACAAGATTCTTAACACACAAAAGGCAAAATATATGACCAATAGAACAAAACTGGTGAGACAATTCACATTGATCACTTCCTTGATATAGCTCTCCATCATGCAATGGCCTAAGCAAAGCAATCTCTTCAGCAGACCACCCTCCAGTGAAAATCATCAAAATACTCTTCCAAAAGCATGTGCTGGAGCCATGGCAAGAAATAATATGAACCAGTCGTGAAATCGAGGAAAGGCGATGGTGGGAGAAGGAAACAGGTTTATTGAAACAAACATAGATCGTAAGAGCCTCAGCCACAGCTGTCACCTCCGGTGTCCTCCTCAGACTCATGCAGGAGCCTGCCATATAATCCTAGCGTACATCAACATTCTGAGAGCATCTCGAGACAGAGGGACAAACCATTTAACTGAGGGGAGGAGAGGAGACAAAATGAATAGAGGGACTCTCCTCCCCAAAAACGGAGGATACCACACATCCCCTCCCTATAGAAATAATAAGTACAACATGATGGGGAAAACTCAAAAGTCTTGAGTGGGAACAGTAGCACAGAGTCAAAAGAGGGAGAAAGATATCAAAAACCAGGAAAGGAACAGGAGAGAGAGCAATAAGAAGTATTACATCATGAGAGACTGTTTAAGAAAAAGATGAGACAAATCACCTTTCCACATAATCATTGAGAAAACTGGGACGACATATCTTTCTTCCACTTGACTTGGTGTGGATGTTTGCTTTCTCTGCGTCAGTGGTAGTGAGGGCACTCTCTACACTGGAGGTCTCGCTGTCCCCGCCTCCCTGTGTGGCAAGGTTTGTGAGAGGGACAGAGTATCTCACCACCCTCCATAAATTCCAAATTCTCCCATCTTGTGTCTTAACTGCATTCCTGAACAGTTTTACAATTCTCATAGGTCTTGTGAATTCAGACCACTTCGCTCTGCCTGTGGGAGCTTTGACTTTGACTACATTGCCTATCTTGAAACTTATGTCCTTGACTGCGTGTGCTCTGTCATACCGCTCTTTTCTTTTAGCCATGACACTATGTTCCCTCTTTCCCAAATTAGTGTTCTTAGAGAGATCTGACCAACCTTTTTGCCACTTCATCCACCGAGGTACTAACCTAGAGTTGGGCTTCCTAGCTTTCATAAGCTTGAAAGGCGTTATGTTGGTAGTTTGGTATGGGGTTAACCTGTATGCTTCCAAATGTTTTGTCACTTCCTTCCTCCAGCACAACCCACTGGCTCTAGCTAACTGGATGCTCTCTTTGATGGTTTTGTTCAGTCTCTATACCATCCTATTAGCCTCTGGGTGATACAGAGCATATAACTTGTGTTTTATTCCATTGCACTGTAAGAACTCCTTAATTTCCTGAGAGCAGAGTTGAACCCTATTGTCCGTCAACATGGTGCTGGGTAACCCCTCCCTGAGGAAAACTTCCAACAGGAATTCTATAACTGACTTAGTGGTTATTTCTGACACAAACTTCAACTCTGGCCACCTAGAGTACAAGTCTACCAGCACTAAAATGAACGGTGATCGGTTCTCCCTATTAACGGGCCAATTATGTCTAAGGCCACGTCCACCCACGGGCCCCTTGGTGATGTTCTACAGTGCATGGGTGGGGTATTCAATTTGAGTATTTTGTCACTAGAGGAGCACAGTATACACTCTTGTATCTTCCTCTCAATGTCCAAATCCATGTTGGACCACCAAAAATCCAATTTTGTCTTGGTAATACCCAGATGTCCCTCATGGGCCCACTTGATCAGTATGTCCCTTAAGGTTCTGGGTGGAATTAGCTTTGTGCCTCGGAAAAGACACTCATTCACAATGGACAGTTCCTCTCTAACCACCAGAATGGTTTAAGCGACTCTTCTCATTTGTCCGGGACTGACCATTCACCCTGCGTCTTTTCGCATACCTTCTCCAAAAGTGAGTCAGCCTTCAACTCTTCCTTCCACGGTGTTTCTTGTATAGCCCCTTGGGTTATGATGCACACTTTCTCATTTTGTAAGTTCTAAAACTCATCCTCCTGTTTGCTGCTATCATTATCCTCCTTTTGTGGGTACTCTACAAGGCATTAAAGACAATCTGCAGCATAATTCCTCACCCCTGGTACATACTCCACCCTGAACGTGTACTTCTGTAGATTCACAACCCACCTCCTGATTCTACTTGAGATGGAGTCTAAACCCTTTTTTGTTAAGACTTCAACGAGGGGCTTATGGTCAGTCCTCAAGTCGAAATTGATTCCCCAAACAAAGTTTCTGAACTTCTTAATGACCCAATGTGCAGCTAGGGCTTCTTTCTCGATCACAGAGTAGTTAACCTCTGCCTGTCGCAAGGATCAAGAGGCAAATGCTATTGTCTCCTCCCCCTTCTCTCCCTCCTGGGTCATGACAGCTCCTAAGACTTTGGAGCTAGCATCAGTTGTTATAAATGTTCTCCTGCCAGGTAAGAATGCCTTCAGGTTTGGAGCCCCAGCTAAGGCTGCCTTGATATCCTCAAACTCTTTTTTGCACTCCTCACTCCACTCAAACAATACGCCCTTTTTTAATAGACTCCGAATCTTATATGTTCTCCTAGCAAAATCCTGAACAAATTTACTGTAAAACTCAACCATTTCCATAAAGGACTTGACTTCCTCTTTGCTTTTAGAAGGTTTAAGGTTTAGTATAGTGTCCTGCAGCTCTGTTTTAGGTAATATGCCATCTGCTGTCACTCTATGTCCCAGAAACTCTATTTAGAACAACCTATTCTGCACTTTTCCCTTTCTACAGTGAGTCCCTGCTCCTGGAACCTCATAAGAACTTGCTTGAGTCTATGGTCATGTTGTACTCCATTTTCTCCAAATATCAGCACATCATCTTGGTAGCAAAGCACCCCGGGGATCCCTTTGAGCATGTTGGTCATAATTCTCTGAAAAACCACAGCCGCTGACACAAGTCCAAACGGCAGGCGTTTGAATTTGTAAGCCCTCATTGGCATTCTGAATGCGGTTAGTTCTTGGGACTCAGGGTGCAGTTTGACTTGATAGTATGCAGAGGTCAAGTCTAGTATAGAGAATACTTTGGCTCCGGCTACCCTACTCATCATTTGTGTGATGTTAAGCAAGGGATATTTATCCACCACATCCTCCCTGGTAAGGGCTCTGTGGTCAATGCATAAACATACTGCT
This sequence comes from Calotriton arnoldi, assembly GCA_963921515.1. Classification (NCBI taxonomy): domain Eukaryota; kingdom Metazoa; phylum Chordata; class Amphibia; order Caudata; family Salamandridae; genus Calotriton; species Calotriton arnoldi. The sequence continues at coordinate 1,205,816 of CAWUFW010001485.1, read as the reverse complement.
CCGTCCCCTTTCTTGGCCACTAATATTGGTGCCAACCACTCCGTGGCCTGCACGGGCTTAATCACACCCAAACTACACAGCTTCTCTAGCTCCTCCCTTACTGCCTCCTGCATAGATATGGGAAAACTCCTCACCTTGGCTGAGACTGGGTGAGAGTTTTCCTTTAAGTTTTATTCTGTGCACCTAGAGCTTAAGACATCCCAATTCTTCAGAGAATACACCAGGGAATTCTTCTTCTATGCTTGTCTTTTCTTTTCCCACACTCTGAACCAGAATTTGGGGATCCTTGTTGGAGTTGAGATAGATCCCTAGATCCTTTTGTGCTTGCCACCCCAGGATATTGTCCCCTTTATGAGATTTGCATACCTTGGTGACTGTAGATCTGTCTTTGTATGCTACAGTTCCCCAAAAGTAGCACCTCATGTGTATAGGTTGTCCCCCATAACCTCCTGCGTTGACATCCATCTTTTGTAGTTTCTCCCTACTTTTGAACATTTTATCAAATGTCTCAGCTGAGATTATCGTTAACTTGGAGCACGAGTCAAACAAAGCTTCAATCGTTTGTTCTTCAATGCTTATGAAGTCCTTTGGGATACCTACCCCTTCACCCTCTATTTGCAGAACAATTTCATCACACACCTGTGTAGTTTCCCCTCTAACATTCCTTCTGTAGTTCACATTACTCTTGCAACAGATCTTAAAATGACCCTTCCTCCCGCATTTGTTGCATAACACTTTTAATGCCGGGCACTCTTTGCTGTGCTGTGAACATGACACTGATACGCCAGACAAAGTACAAGATGAGCGGGGAAGCACCCGCCTTTTGGAGATATTCACAAACCACTTGTATTAGACGGAGATGACAAGGTAAGGTGAGTTATCCATTTGAAGATTGAGTTGCTGTGTCAGTCAGCGTGACAGGCATGGGGTTCCTTCTCCTGCTCCCACTTTAGTCAAACAGGAACTGCCTCAGGCACACGGCGAAACCACAACGAAGTTCACCAGCTGTGCCTGTCAGCGCGACAGGCTAGACGACCTTTAGAAAGGACAGAGCCCTTCTATGGCGATGTCACTTGAAAAATGTTATCAGTACCCCACACAGCTGATTCGTTCTGCCGGCCACCAGCTCTGCACAGCCCACAGTATTTTAGGAATTTGCAAGAAAAAAATGCAAGCAGCTCCTCGGAAGCTTTCCCTTAGCGGCGCTAGATCAAAAGCAGCAATGCTGAATATCCAACAGACAATTACTCCCTCAAACCTGACCAAGAAATACTCAATCAGGGCTCCACAATACTGATTCTCAACATGAGTCTCTTACTGAATGTGGCCAAAATTTGCTCATTGACTGATAATGGGATATGTAGTTGAGAAACGGAGGATGTAAACCCGCATCAGAGCCAGCTGACCCCAATAAATTCAGTCTGAGGGTCAAAACGTACTCACAGTTGACACTCAACCCGAGTGCTCTTCAAAATGCAGGCATACTGATGTTCCGACGCGCGTGTTGAGGCGTTAATTTCACTGCCCAACAATTCTTGCATCCCGTCCTTTGTCGCCAGTGTGAAATCAAGGAAAGGCGATGGTGGGAAAAGAAAACAGGTTTAGTGAAACAAACATAGATCGTAAGAGCCACAGCCACAGCTGTCACCTCCGGTGTCCTCCTTAGACTCACGCAGGAGCCTGCCATAGAATACTTATGTCCATCAACATTCTGAGTGCATCTCGAGACAGAGGGACGAACCATTTAGTTGAGGGGAGGAGAGGAGACAAAAGGAATAGAGAGACTCTCCTCCCCTAAAACGAAGGATACCACACCAGTCTCTTAATAAAGGTCCTGTCTCACTCAAACAAATGCCTTCATTCACTAGATAATTCCTCTAGAAAAATAGTCTTAATCCGTAATGTCATGTCTTTCCTGGAAAAACTGACAAAAAGAAAATTGTTTCCCAACTATACATCGGAGAATGACCACATTTCATACCAACAGTTCGGGCTCTGCCGAGGCAGAGGCATAGCTATTTGGGATGAACTAAAGGTAATAGTGGACAATATTGAGCATCCACACTCAAGAAAAACGCCTCTTTATGCATGATCACCCCAATGTTTGAACTGATGTTGCTTTTTTGACACACTGCAACTCTTTCAACCAGGAGCCAGTGCATGTGTTCTGACTCCTAAACATGGCACAATTGGCTATACTCCTGATTCGCACATTTACCTTACCTATAAGTCCCTAGTATTTGGTACAAAAAGTACCTAGGGCCTGTAAGTTAAATGTCACTAGTGGACTGCAGCACAAATTGTGCCACTACTAAAGTGACAAGGCAAAATATGACTGCAGGTCTGCCACCAGTCACCTGGCTGTGCAGATTTAAAGTGCAAATTTTGGGGGGCCTTTCCAAGATGGCGCCCATGTAAGAGCATCTTCCCGGAGCTCCGCTACCTGCTCTTTGCTTCAGAGCGGATTCAGCCATTCCCTGGGCCCTCTAACTCCAGGATTACATTTATTCTTTGGCCAGAATGCAGTCCGTACCCTAAGTGGCCCTGATTTCAGTGGCAACACTTGCAACACCCCCACAATCTAACGATGCACACCAGCCCTGATGCATGAATGTCTCTTCCCTGACGACTAGGCAGCCACCCGAACCTGCACCAGAGGAAGCGCCACAGTAACTGCCCACATCCTGCAGCAGACTTGGCCGGCCCACCTGCTGAGAAGAGGTAGGTGGACGCACGTCTAGAGGCGGTGCCCTTGCGAGCTGCTATGCCACGCTACTGGCTGTCTAAGACTGGTAACCTTCTGTCCCGTGCATCCACGCATGATTGGAGCGCTCTGTGCCTGAGTGGGAGGTGACCATAGGGCCCCAAGATGGATGCTGATTTGCCTGTGAGGGCAGCCTGGGAAGCCAAGTGCGAGGCCTAGTGAGGCCTGTTGAAGGGACACTGACCATCAGTGTCTCCCCTGCTTGTGGCCCACATTTGAAGTTCCTACATGGTGCCCTCCCTAGTGGTGGATCACCATGGAGGTGGGTGCCAGTAAAGTGGGGTCCTGCTGAAAATTGGTTGCTATTTGCCATATTTGCATACTCACACAAAGCGGAGGAAAGGAGCTGAGACACCCCTGGAACCTCGAGGTGCCATCTCCCTCCCTGGGGTCGGGTGCCCAGCATGGGGTGCCCCATATAAGTAAATCAACAACCTCCTGGGTGCAGAGGAGGTCCTCCCGACCCCCCTGAGGCCTCAACTTAACACCCACATTTGGCCTTGGCCCCTCTGCAGACAGCGGTTGTTGCCGCTTGGCCCCCCTGCGGGGAGATCTGCCAGCCCAGTGGAGACCCCCAGCTTGCAGACAATGCAACCCGGGACTCTGGGAGTGTGCTGCACATTAGAGCCTTCAGTCAGCCCCTGGTGCTCACCCCCCCAGCTCACCATTGATGGTGGCTGCTGCTTGCTGGACCCTAGTAGACTTTAGACCCTGATTGCTCACCTTACAGCTGGGGTGCTGCCACATGTCTCTCCTGCTTGGGCCTCCTTCTCTTCTGTGGTGGAAAGGGTCCCCACCTCACAACACTTTGACCTCTCAGCGCAGTTGAAAGAAAGACAACACTCTCAAAGACATGTTCTCCAAGACACCGGCGAAGAAGACGGACCTCCCATGAGATGCGCCATCAGCTTCGGCCCAGACTGAGGGAACGATGGTGACGGGATCGGCGGGAGAGGACGCTCTAGTGATGAGGTCATTTTTAGAACAACTATTTGGGATCCTGAGGGAGGATTTTGCAACCCTCAAACAAGACATAGCTTTAGAGGTCAAAGACCTCAGAAGGGATGCATGTGACTTCGGTCAAAGAGTGGACTCACTCGAACAAACGTATGATTCACATAAAGAGGAGCTGAATGCCCAGTGCTGAGAACTCCTTGAGCTCCGGGACAAGAATCTGGAACTGCACTACCAACTGGAGGACCTAGAAAATCAATATTGTCGCTCCAATATCTGGATCAAGGGTGACCCTCAGCAGGCGATCTCTGGGTCCTTGGAGGACTTTGCTGTTCGTCTTTTCCGTCATGTGGCCCGAGCTCGCGGATCAAAACATCATCCTCAACTGCATCCACAGAGCAAGCTGCCCTGCCCATTCCCTGGGTCAGGTGCAGGACATCCTCACTTGTCTTTATTATTATAGGCAGAAGGGACCATCCTAGCTGCAGTGTGTGACAAGCCTGCCATTGACTTTGAAGAGTTAAAGATAGTTCTGTATCAGGATCTCTCCCCTATGACGTTACAGCGTCACTGCACCCTTAGATCCCTAACGGATTTCCTCAGTGAGAAGGGTATCAGGCACAAGAGGAGGCACCATTTTTTACTTCAATTTGTGTGGAACAATGAGACGCCGAGTATCCAAACCTTAGAAGAGGTCCGGTCGCCTGTGGACATGCCGTCACTCTCTAGGGCTACTTCCACCCAGGAATCTTTGCGGAGCCCAGTTTCCCCTTCCGTAGAACTGTGCCGCTCTACACGCCCGCAGAAGAACAAGCTACGTAAGCCCTCTGAGGCTGAGAGTCGCAGGGAACGGGCAGAGCTGATACGCCAACTACAGCACCGGGATAGTGCCTTTGAAGCATACAGCGACCATTGCTGTGCCATCATACCTGTGGTTTCCCCAACACTGACTAACTGCAACATTGATCACCTACTATAGGGAACCTGACATTTTTTTTCCCTTGCTGATAGCTTTAGGTCCCGGGACACGGTCTCTCCCACTGCGGCTGCTGCTTTTGACAGTGGAGTTCCCCACGTTACATCGAGATGGAGACAACGAGGTTTCGGACTGACGACATGTACCCTTAAAGTTGGATTACTTGTGTTCCCAGGCGGGGAACTGCTTTGTTAAAATGGTCTTTGTTTCTCTCCTTCCTTTTCCTTGTGACAACCCATGCATGCTCACTTACATTGCAGACACCATATGTTGGCCACTTCGGCAGAGGCCTCTTGATCTCCCACAGGTATGTTTGGCATTTGACAGACCCTTCACACCAACCTACCAATGGTCAATATAACCAGACTTAAAGTTAGAGGCCTCAATGCCCCTGTAAGGCACTCCTTTCCCTTATCACGGAAGCCAAATGCAACATTTATTTCCTACAGGAAACACACCTTCTCCAAGCCGATTGGAAGCGGTTACGATCCCAGTGGTTTGGCTGCCAATTTATTTTCATCGGGACATGGGAAGAAGGCCAGGGTAGCAATACTTTTGGTGAAACACTTCCCCGGTCGGGTGACACAGACACATGCTGAGGTACCTGGCAGACTCCTATCGCTATGTCTCAATTTAAAGGGACATAGGATTACATTGGCACTGATGAACATCAGGAAGCCTTCCTCAAGAATGCGTTGGGTGGCGTTCTCACCACCGTAGTCATAGACGTTATCATAGGTGGGGATTCACAGTTAGATAGGTCTGCCCATGGATAGGGGCAGACATGCGCACTGTCATCTGCTTCCATACATTGGCTGACCGAGGTTGGGTTGATGGATATATGGCGACAGACACATCCGACCACTCAGGACTATACCGTCTTCTCTGCAGCACACCAAACGTACGCTCACATCAACTTTTTCTCACCTCACCGCGTATTACCAGAGACATTCCCCTTTTACTTTACGATTCACTCCGCTTAGCTCTGCCTCGTATCCCCGAACTTTGCATTTCAATGCCAAGCTCCTCACCTATCAAAAAACACTCACCGAGAATAAGCCGCCATCGACTCCTTCCTAGCTACAAATGACACAAAAGCTATGCCTATCACATTAATGTGGGACATACTAAAGGCCGAGAGCGGGGACAGTTTATCTCCATAGCGATATGCCTTAATATAGATAGACGTAATAAGCGAACACAGCTAGAGACTACAGCCAGAGATCTTGATGAGGCTCATAAGCATACCGGCTCACTGGCAGTCCAGCGTCAACTTGCGGCGGCTCGCAAGCAGCTAAAATCCATAGATATGGACAGAGCGGAATGCGCCCTGTTAAATGTAAAACAAAAATATTATGCAGGAGGGAATAGGGCGGGATGCCTCCTGACTCAGCACAGTCATTCTCAGGCTGTGCAACATAGGATGGATGAGCTGGTGAGGTCAGACGGTACCCTGACTCATCAGGAGGAATTGATCACTCAGGAGTTTGAACTTTTTTTACACCACATTATACTTCACAGAGACCCTTGTTGCTGGAAACATTGCAGCATATCTGGAATCGGTCTTCCTAACTCACAGCCTCTGAACGGATATCGATAGCTTAGATAGGGACATTACTCCCGACGAAGTTCTTATAGCATCTGCAGACTGGTAAAGCCCCTGGTCACGACAGGTACAGCGCGGACATTTACAAAACATTTGGCACATGCTTAGCCCCCATATTAGCAAGGCTATATAATGACTTTAGCTCCACTGGCTCTCTGACACCCACAATGCAACTTGTTGCAATTACTGTCTTTCCCAAGCCAAGGAAAAATCCTAAGCACCGCTCCTCATATCGCCCCATTTCATTATGAAATGTAGATGCAAAGATCTTTACGTGTATTTTAGTTAGTAAATTAGCTCCCTATATGCAAGGTCTGGTAGACCCGGACCAGACTGGGTGTATACCCTCGAGAGGATGTAGTGACAACGCCAAACGCCTCTGTCACTTTCTGGACAAGACACAACGTTCCAGCACGCTGGCCTTTTTCCTCTCTATTGACACGGACAAGGCATTTAACGGGGTCCATTGGCCATATCTCCGGGCAGTGTTGACACAGTTTGGTCTCGGCCTGCCATTTTGCCAGTGGGTCCAGTGTAGCTATGCCTCCCCCAAGGTGACGGTAAGAGTTAATGGACTCTTATCCCGATCCTTCCTTATTGCTAGAGGCACTCATCAAGACTGTCCCCTGTCGCCTTTATTGTTTGCCTTATATATGAAACCATTTGCCGAATGGATACGCAGTCACCCACAGTTTCCGGGAATTGCCTTGGAGGCAGGGCACATAAAATTGTGCTTAATGTGGATGATGTTCTACTCACCCTATCAAATCTCTGTGCCTCTCTGACTGCGGTGATGGGAGAATTAGTAACCTTTGAGTGAGTCTCTGGCTTTAAAACAAATCTCTAAAAATCATCTATACTAAAGCTCACCATTCCAGAGGCAGCCAGAGCTCAGCTGGAGGCCAACTTTCCATTCACTTGGGCCACAGAGGGGGTGGGGTTCCTGGGCCTGCAGATACTCTCCACTCTTCACGAAACTGTAGAACATAATTATGCAACACTCCTGGCATCTGCCCACTCAAATTTGTCTAAATGGAAATGGTGACGCTCCTACCAAAAGTTTTATATATCTTGCAGACATTGCCACTTCAACCTTCCCCGCAGATGCTGGATTAATTGCATACCCTTATTTTGGAGTTCCTCTGGGACAGGAGGAAGGTGAGGATACAAAGGTACAGGCATACTTACCCCAAAAGGCAGGGGGACTATTATCAAGCGGCACAACTACACTATAAGGTGGAGTGGTCCCGTCCTAGCACCTAAAAGCACTGGCGCTTCATCGACCAAGCAGTGGAGGGCATGCATATCTGGAAGGTCCTGTGACTACCGAAGATTCACTGACTGACTGTGGTGTATGTCTCGCCAGTGCTCCATGCCCCTATGGGGGTGTTGGACAAGGTACTAACTCAGAAGGGATTGTCAACTTCTATTTCATCCCAGACAGAAATAATAGGGAATCTGGATTTCCCACCCATGCTACATGGTTCCCCCTATAACACGTGGCAAGAGGCCAATTGCAAAAGGATAGGGAACATTTTTGACGCTGACTATTTTATGGATTTCCCCCAACTCCAGTCAGCCTATGGTCTCCCATCAGCAGCCTCCTGGCAGTACATAATTTTCCACCACTGGGTGTCCCAACCCACAGTCCCCACTACAGTAGACCACTCACCCCATTTGAAAAGTGGCTCCTCACCCACCCATTTGATAAACTTCTTCTTTCTGACATATACACCTTTCTTATCGTACTGCAGCCGTCATCTAAAACCCCTGCACAACATAGATGGGTGGTGGAATGCAAATGCACTTTTACTGACAGAGAATGGCGTGACATCCTTCACTGTGCCCGAGCCTCAGCACACAGCACCTCTAGTAAAGAAATGTTCCTCAAAATAGCAGACTATTGGTACTACACCCCAGCTAGAATTGCACACTAGAAAGTAGGCAGGGACAGCGCATACTGGTGACGATGCGGGCAGATGGGTATTCTCACTCATATTCTTTAGCAGTGTCCTAAAATGAGTTCCTTTTGGCAGGAAATACTGGACTCAATAGACAGAATATATGAAACTGACATCCCTAGGTTTTCCAGGTACATCATGTTGGGACTCTTGAACTCACTGACATACCCCCTAAAGTCAGCTAAGGGACGGGCCATCACCTTAGCTCTGGGAGCTGCCAAACCGCTTTTGCTTTCCCGCTGGGGTTCAGAAACGATCCTAACTCACACGGATTAGCTCCACAAGCTATCGGAGCTGCTGGGATTGGAAAGGCTGACGGCAGTGGTGACACACACACTACCATTATTCGACAAGACATGAGGACCTTGCCTCCGTTATCTCTTGGATGAATTTTGAGAACTGACATGCTCGACACACCTACGAGTTCCTCGCATGACCCATATGGACCACGACCAAGCTTAGACTAGTGGAGGGCAGCGGCACATGATCTGGCCTTGGCCTCCCCTCTTCAGGCCCCCTTATCTTATCCTTGCTATTCCTTCTTTCCTTGGTCATCACCATACACATACCCTCCTGCCTGTTCTTCTACCCTGTTCTTCTTCCCTGTATTTCCCCATCTTTTCTTCTTTTATTAAAGTTACTTATTGCCACTCCACTGGCCACTGGATGTAGGTGGGGTGATTGTTGTATCTTGTTGCATATACTACTGATAATAAAAGAGATCTTAAACCTGAACTGCAAATTTGACCTGTTAACCCCCTTTTACAGGCCTAAACCCTCCTTTAAAATTTTATTCAGTCACCCCTAACTATGCCTTAATGCCCAATAAGTCAGGGTGCATGGTATTTAAAAGTAGGACATGTAAACGTTTAATGTAAAACATGTCCTTAAAGTGACAAGGGCCCAAAAGTTATGCTCACTCTAGCAGGGTTAGCTCAGTTAGCTGTTTTATAGAGAAGCGTTGGGAATTAATTAGACCTGAGATTAATTTTAAATACACCGGAAAAATTGGAGCAATTTTGGTAAGTCTGCATTACTCTTTGACGCCGAATTACTAATAATTACGCGATTACACATGCTTGCATAATTAAGAATAAATTATGGAGGGATTATCACAGAAACATCACATTTAGCTAACTAAATCAGCTGCTTGTGCTGTTTGTGTTGTTTTGCATTTAGCACTATGTTCTTAGTGCAAGATGCATCCCCTCATTTTGGATGCAATGATGAAGTTTGCACTAAGAAAATAGTCAGAATAAGCTAGGGGAAAATCCCACCGCAACTTGCACATTTAGTGAGCAGGAGCTGCTGCTCACGCTACCATTTGTGTTCTGTTGCATTAGGCGCTATTCATTAGTGCAAAATGCATTCTCTTGCCCATTGTGGACTAAATGGGGCATTTTTGAGCAAAGAGAACAATGTTAAATTCAGAATTACTCTTCTTGTATAATCCCATGTGATCTTGCACAATATTTTGGAAATTCCGCATACTTACGCTACACAGAATTGCTCGAGTTACACGCACCCGTAGAGTTAATATTGAAAAAGTTAAATAATGTTATCTCCGCTTAGGAGCCAGCTAAAAAGTTTATTCTTGGACTTTCTAAAATATTTACTATAAATCCAATTCATTGGTAAAGTCAGATTTGTAACAGAAATTTTACAAAAGATACTTTTAAAAAGCCATAATTTGTCTGTCTAATGCCTCAAGAAGCCCATTTGCTTCCAGCTGTCCCCAGGAGCTGAAGGTATTCTTGATGAGGTGTGAACTTGCTCCCAGATTTGAGACAAAGGCCTTGAGTGTGGGTAGGTGTTCTGTTCCTCTGACAAGATAACCATTTGTGCAGTACCCAGGAACTGAACTATCTTCAAAGAGGCTTACCCTGTCACTGGGAGATGTAGAGAACAACTGGTCCTGCCCCCTCTTTGGTCCTTTTAGCCAGCCAGGCAACAAACCCAGTGGGAGAAGAGCTGTCTCCAGAACTAGTTTTGAGTGATCACAGAGCAGGGGTTGTTCATTTCCCTAGTTACACCTCTAGGTTCGGCACAGGAGTTCTGCACAAAGGGAGAAAGGATCTGTCATCATTTTAGGTAAAGAATGGTACTGTGGGATTGTTTGCAGTTGGGCACACAGGAACTGCTGCAAAGGTGGTTTGGGTTACACCTGGGAAATCTTTCCCTATTGGTTAGGGAAGAGCCAGAAGTCACCCCTTACCACTGGCTAGTACCAGGGATAAGTGGGCCCTCCTGGGCATCTTCTTCAGATCATTACAGGACCAGTGGAAGACAGAAAAAGGACTGCACCTGTTGAGTCCTCTGAGGAGAACCCTAAGGTCTGGACCTGCTCACACTTAGACCAAAGAAGTGGACTAGAAGGGTAAGTTGGCTGACCTCCTGTTAAGCTACAGGGACACCAAAGCTGTAAGAAGTCCTCTTTCATTAAAGAGCCCAGCTGAACAGTTTCAACTGGACCTGCCCTGAACCCTGTGGTGGCTTCTGCTGGAGTGAGTCCTGACCCCTAAGTCCTATTCTTGAAGTGCTGAAAGTCTTCACTGGTATCAAAATGTACTCCTCCTGCCTAAATCTAAAATCTTGTACTTAGAATCTTTTTGGTAAATTTCTGCCTTAGAACCATCGTAGTACTGGGACCAACATGCCAGCAAATCCACCAAGGGTGCCCTGCTAGTGGGCCAGACTTCATAACATCTCACTACATTCCTCTTCACAGCAGCAAATCTGATTCAGCAGGCCCAATGCCGACCGGCATCTGACAACATTGAACCCTCCTCGGCTACAGCCTGTAGCTTTGCTCTGCTGAAGGAATCCAAATTCCAGAAAAAAGTCTGGCTTTGAAGGTGGAAAACTTTACCGGGCCCAAAGTTGAGCAGCATCTGATTGATGTCGATGACTTCCTGGGCTATGGACTTTTCCAGCTCGGAGCTTTTCTTGACTTCATCGACGGCTTTACTAAGACCTTGTCCTTTGTCAATCGCCCTCAACGAGTCAGTCTTCGGATCCAGCCTGGTACCGAAAAGGACTCTACCTTCTTTAAAATTTTGTGAAAGTAACTTTCCAGCTGGGACCAATCCCATCTGTCTATCAGATCCGCACACCATTGTAGTCAGCCTTAGTCCTTCCCCCTGTTCCGGTCTACTGCAACCAGTTGCTGTGCTATTTGGCACTTTTTTTATTTAAAACATTAAAAAATAACATCTCCTATTCCCATTACTGGATTCTTGCCATTTTGGTGTCATGTTGTTCATTAAAATATTCTCTATTTTTATAAATTGGAGTGGAATTTGCACATTTTCTTAAGTAAATCCTGTCTGCTCCATGGCATAGCTACCAGGGTTTGAGTCAAAGTTAAAATTACTGAAGAATAGTGCCCTTATTACTTGTGGGGACTACCATCCACCACAACTAATAATCCACTTTCTCACATTGGTGTTCAGCGGTGTGACCCAGAACTTGCGTTTAGCAGTACCGCTAAGCTACCAAGTTGGAAATTAAAAATCCCTAAATTGAACTAAAACCAAAAATAGATTTTTGATTACTGATTGTCATCAGGTTTCTGGCTGGTTAATTGTTTTAGTTTTCCAAATTATTTTTGATTCCAATTTTTGTACCTTTTAAAAGTCTATAGAAACATAGAGTTGTATGTGGCTACCCTGACAACTCACAAAGTGGTAGAGATGAAGGTCCTACGCAGGGAAAGAAAATTGAAGTTGGACCACAATGCCAAGGGAGCAGATTTTGAAAAGGCCGGCAGGGCCTGGGAGGATGCCCGCCAATCACATGTCCCCTCTGAGGAAGAGATAACTCATGAGGATGAACGGTCCAACCGGTCCCTACATGTTATTTTGGTTCTCCATCAAGGGCTGGACGTGAAGTAGACTTTCTCCAGCTCATGCCCTTCTGAACTGGCTATCCATCAGTTGTAAGTCACTGACAGGAAATCAGCATGGAAACTGCAAAGCTGGCAACCATAGCCCTGGAGAAGAAACTGGCACCAGAATACAAGAAATTGATCAGTTTGGGACTTGCCTCTGAAGAAGATGGTGGCAGCAATAGTGAGGTGTCTAGAGGGGAGTCACACACCCCACGCTTGCCCAAGGGTATTGTGCCTAGCTTTGTGGATGGGGAAGACATCGACAAATGGTTTGTCTCCTTTGAAAAAACATTGAGGATGCGCTAGGTGGTTTAACAGCATTGGAGTGCCTTAATTTGGGAGTTAATACCAACACTGGAGAGCAATACACTCCACACGAAGGAATAGCTGATTTCTACATGCACATAAAGGTGGTCCTTCTGCAGAAGTTTGGTCTCACACCTGAGAAGTACCAGAAGAAGTTCCAGGACACACACAAGTGCACACAACAATCCTGGGTTGGCTTTTGTCATTGGCTGAGTAATACAGTCACTATTTATGATGCACTTTATAATATAAACATGAAAGAGCACATCTTGACTATGTGCCCTATAGAGTTACACCAGCAGCTTGTAGATTTCAAGTTAACTGACCACAGGAAGCTTGGTTAGGCAGCTGGTGTGTGGATGCACACTGGGCTGTCTAAAAAGTGGGTGATCCCAAAAAAAGGAGGTTCAGCCACCATAATGGTAAAGAGGGGGGGCAACAGGTTTTAAAAAAGGGATTCTCACAAGGGCGCCAAAAGTGTACTTAAGAGGGGAAGTCCAGTGCCTTTTCGAAACCAAGTATGGAGGGTACAATGTGAAGAAACCTTTTGACATCATGAAGGCTGGGGGTGTGCCTGGACTGTTACAAGACTTAGGACTGTCCTCTACCAGGGTGACAGTATTTTACTCTGTCATCCTGGCAGAGGGCCCGACTGCCAAATTTATAAATGTCGGTCTGGCCAGTGGACATTTAAAACATTGACAGGAACTGCAGTCAAGGATGTTCCTAGCAATGCATTGTAACTTTGCTGTACGGCTCCATCAACCATGATGGAGCCATACGACAAAGGCACCGTTTACATTTTTGTTTTCAAAAACAAAATCCCACAGTGAGATTTTGTTTAAACAAAAAAAAACAAAGCCCCCTCTGCCATGGGAGTTATGTCCCATGGCGAGGGGGGGCATTTTACAGTTTTTACTGCCCCTTATCACCAGGGATTTCCTGGTGGAGATGGGCAGTGAAAACTGACCTGCATGTCCACCCATCTAAATTAGGTGGGCGGGCATTTAGGTCAACCTCCAGAGGCCGTTACTATCTCGGGCTGTGTGAGGGGTCTAACCATGGTGGTTACGCCAAAGGTCTGCCCACTTTTAAATCTGTAGTGCATACCATTATGTTGGCAGGAAGGGTACTCAGGAGCTGCCGCTCTCTGAGCTTTCATGGGTCTGACCTGTGCGTTACTACAGGAGATTCATCAAAGGATATGGCACCATTGTAGCCTCTCTGACAGAACTAACATCTAAGAACCAGCTAAGAAAGTCTTATCGACTGAGAAGTGTCAGAAGGCCTTTGACACCCTGACAGCGGTGCTGTGTACAGCACCTGTACTCAAGGCACCTGATTGCAGCAAGGAGTTTATGGTCCAAACAGATGCTTCAGAACATGGGATTGGGCAGTGTTATCACAGCTAAATGTTGAGGATCCGGCTCAACCAGTTACCTTTATCAGCAGGCGCCCTAGAGGGCACTGGAGTGACATAGAGAGGAAAGCCTTTGCTTTAGTTTGGTCACATTATAAGATGAGACCTACCTATTTGGCGCTCACTTCTGGGATTATAGTGACCACAGGCCTCTCAGATTGCTCATGCAGATAAGAGGGGAAAACTCCAAATCGTGTAGTTGGTCCATCTTTCTACAGAGTATGGACTTTACAGTGGAACACAGACCTGGGACTGGCCATGCCAGTGCAGATGGCCTTTCCAGGTTCTTCTGCTTAGATGATGAGAACTGCAAAGGAAATGGCTGCTTTGGTCCTTACCTTTCATCTTTTTGCATGATCTCTCCCATTTGTTTTAGCTAATGCTGTTTGGACTCTACTAACAAGGCCCCAGTGCATGCGCTAGGAAATCTAAAACATGTCTAAATTTGCAATACTCCTAATTCACATATTTAACTTACCTATAAGTCCCTAGTAATTGGACAACACCCTTGAAAGCCCATCTACTGGCCCTAAAAGACGAGTACTAACAGCAACTCTTCTACCAAAAATTAAACACGCCCACGTAACGTATCCCGGAGAGCTAGTTAACATAATGGTTAAATGCCAACTTAAGGCATTCAAAATGGTCTTAAGACTACTGTCACATCTCCGTAGCTGCCTGATAAGGCTGGAATTTGGACTGGAAGTTCAAATATGGGCTAGCATGGCATCTTTTGTAAACTACTATTATAGGGTAAAAAAGCGCTCCCAAATACCATGAAAGCCATTCTCCAATACATCTTTGCCTGAGAAGAGATCTCCTGGTCGCAATACTTTCAAACCTCAATTAACACTCTGTATATTGATGAGATGCTATTAAACAACCTACAGCTCTCGTGTGCCACTCTCAAAGACATGTTGAAAAATCTCAACACTTCAAGACTATTACAAGCGGTGGGGCAGTCATATATTAGTGCACAGGGCAGAGTACACAAGACGTTTGGCGTCCATGAGGTTCGAGTCCAGAGCAGGTAGACGCGGACTTATCATGGTCCAGCGACATACATATTGATTGATATTTACTGGGTGAGACAACAAATAATTGGACTAGAACGTTATTTACTGGAACATGTGGCACATACTTCATATGACAACTAGTGAACCTTCGTTGGGCTTAACAAGACAATTATAAACAAATGGCTTGTGAGAGACTAATTCCTTGCTGACCTACAGCACTTCAGTGAAGAATCTTTTTTCGTGTCACTTTTATCAGCCTTGAAAAAGGCCAGGAGCACGAAACAGGTGTCGGCTGCTGAGCTTGTGTTTATTGCTGGAATAAAAAAAAAAAGACCTTGCATACCATCATCTGTGGAACTTCAATCGATGATTGTATAAGAAACTATTTCTCATCAAAGAGACTATTTTGTTTGGATAAGAGTAACATTACTTTGTGTGCTTCGGTGCATTGTTGGATTCACTGTACTAGACAGAATTTTGTGCAGCTTAGTTCATTTATACCCAAGGTGGGTGGGTATTATAGCGCCACGAGAGCACCATCTCATAGGAAATTCATCAGATTGGGAATGAGTAAATTGAAAACTGACTTATGGATGTGCAGATATTTAAGCATATCCACCACAAGATTATATATCATTAGTGCACAGCCGTATTGCCTCAGACCTCAACCTATCTTTCCTGCACTCTCCATAAAGGCTGCTTAATCAGATCATGTTCGCAAGGCTAATGGGCCTACAAATCAAAGAAGTAAACCTGAGATGGTTGTTGCTATCAAAACTGTAACTGTAGACTCTACGACTACAAATATGGGTCTTTTAACCACCTGTTATGCTGTTGCCCATCACTTTTGCTACCACGCTGTAGACTGTTAAAACCACTTTTTCTCGCCCACGGCATCTAAATGTGCAATGAGGCCACAGAGTTAGTGTTCACAATCACGGACCAATGGAACTAGCAAAATTTGGCAAATACATCAACATCACGCAATCCTACATAGAAGTGGCAAGTAATGGTGGCAACTTACCTCCAGAGACAGCCGACCTAAGAACTGGCCAGTCATACATATCACAACCACTTACCGGCAATAGATTAAGGACCCCAAACACTTTATAACTCTGTCACCAGAACATTTTAAGTTGCTCACCATGGTCCTTTACACTTCTGCGCATGTATCATAGCAGTTTACTATCTCAGCATGGTTGCGAGAGTGGAGCTCAGGATGATCATTTTCAGCACTTTATCTGTGACTAAGCACTGTATGCTGCTGCTCGTACTTAATTTTATTCACTACAATTCTTCTTTGCCCTAAACATTGCCTGTTTTAACGTGCCTCTTCGCAATGCACCTTTTATCCTTGAATGAAACATGATTCTTATTGATTTTATCTATTAGTGTTTTATCAGTCAGAAAATTGTAAGATTTTAATATTGTATTGATTTTAATTAATCACACAATAACGCATTTATTACAGTTACAGATACAGTATGGTACAAACTATACCAAGGGCCTGTAAGTGAAATGTCACTAATGAACTACAGTTCATATTGTTACACTAAAGCAGGAATGCAAAACCTGACTGCACGCCTTACACCAGTACCTTGCTGTGCAGGTTTGAACAGAAAATGTGACCTGTTAAAATAACCCCTGTTAAAATGCTTAAACCCTCCTTTTAAATATTAATAAGTCATCCCTAAGTAATCAGTAATGCTCAATAAGGCAGAGTGCATGATATTTCAAAGTAGAACATGTAATATGTTTTTCGACTGTTTTTTTGACTCTGTGCCCTGGGACTGTACAAACCTACTAACCAGGCTTCATTACATGTGATCTGACCTCTAAAACATGTCTAAATTGCCTAACTCCTAATTCACATATTTAACTTACCTTAAAGCCCCTAGTGTATGGTACAAAGTGTACCCAGGGTCTGTAAGTGTAAGTTAAATGGTGGTCATGCTGCGAGGCCCCAGGACAGCAAGACTCTCTGAGGCAAGGAGGGGGAGGAGACCTGAAGCGCCTGTGAGTACTATATAAGTGAGTGCTGCTTCCCGCGAAGCAGGATGCGAGCGGGTGAGTTCCCGGGCCGAGACCAGGTCAAGAGCCGGCCCGTCTTCACCCATCATCGCCAGTAAAGCCGGGCTGGGCCATCCCTCTTTCATTGATGATTCAGCATCCTAATCTTTACTGTCATTATAGGTAAGAGGAAAACTGTAAGCAGTGCTGCCTCTGTAGCAGCCGTTGCAACAATTGACTCCTATCTAGAGCATGCAGTTGGGGTGATTTCAAAGGAGTTTGCATTAACTGAACAAAGGTTATCAATAGCGGGAGCTGGATTGTCTGCTTGTGTTCAGCCTGTTGATGCAGAAGGTCCTTGTGCCTCTGCAATTAATGACTATTTCTG
Organism: Calotriton arnoldi; assembly: GCA_963921515.1. Lineage (NCBI taxonomy): Eukaryota > Metazoa > Chordata > Amphibia > Caudata > Salamandridae > Calotriton > Calotriton arnoldi. The sequence continues at coordinate 1,188,526 of CAWUFW010001485.1, read as the reverse complement.
CTCGCCTGCTCAGCTGGAGATCCAAGGTACTAGCTGAAAAGACTGTAAGGACTCCAACTCACCTAAAGAAACACCAGTCAAGAAAAAAAGAGGTGGTTTTGTGAAGAAAAGGGAGGCTGGGACGTGTGAAGCTGCTAGTAGCATTCAATGTTTTGTGGATACTGTTGGTAGTATATCAGCCCCTAATTACTTAGATGAAACATGTATTAGATTTGAATCCACTCTGAAAGCCCCTATGAAATCACTTTGAAAGAATTGAATCTAGGTCAACAAATCTGTCTTTGCATCAAGCTCATGCTGACCCCCACGTAGAGTCCTTAAGTGCTCTTCACATCGTCAATTGTAGTGTGACTGGTGTGCAATCTGGCCCTCAGCTGAAGGATTCTCTTAATACTATCTCTTCAGTCCCTACTTTGCAGTTGTTGGCTGTTCCTCTGATTTTTACTTCCAATCCACCTGTTCCTGCTACTCCAATGTGCTCCACTTGTAATGACTTAGCTGCATTTTTCCAACTGGTTTCATATGATAGGCCAAATTCAGAGGGTTCCCAGGTGATATGAATCAGCCCCCCTCAGCCTGACCCCATATCTTAATCCTGGATAATGTCCCAAAACTCAAGTTAAACCAGTAAGAGACCAGCAAGCAGTTGATCTACAAGGTGCTATACTGGTTATGTAAACATGTGGAATTTAATCCCCTGTTTTCCAATCATTACTTATGACTAGGAAGGTTGACTAGATTGGATTATCCCCAAAAGCAGTATCTGGAGACTGTGTTGTGGTGAATTTTAGAGACCCCAACACTGTGCGTAATCTTTTAGCCTGTCCTACATTTTCTTATTGTGAATATTCTCATATTTTTTCCCTCCCATTGATTTACTTTTATAAGAATTCTCCTACTTTATTTCCCTATATTTCTAACCCAGTCCAGGTCTCTGTCCCTGGGCCGAATACGGTGCACTCTGTATTTGATTCTGCTAGGTGACCTCTTTCCAATTGTTTTGCTCTCTTGGAAGGTAAGTTAGATTGTGATTGACCGAGTCCTGCTCACTCTAGAACTATGTCCCCCTACAGTAGGGTCGGTCAAACTTCCTGCCTTGAGAAGGTTAATACTACGACTGTTTCTGATATTATTTCTAACTGTATCCTTTCTAAGCCTAATATTTTCACAAAGGCTGAAGCTCAAAAGAATTTTACAGTTTCTAATTCCAAGGAACTTTCTTCTGACTTTAGGTTTCTATCCTGGAATGTCGCAGCGATACACTATAAACTGATTCAGAAAGAATGGGCGACCCTGATTGGGCAGTTTGGTTTCTTTATTATGCAAGAGATTTGGGCTACACTCCTGCTTGTATTTAATGGCTATTCTTGTTATTCTGTTTCTGCAATCCCTTTTATCTCTCTTTGCCCTAAATGAGATATCGATATGGATCAAGCTAGAGATTAAAGTTGGAGTAGTTCCCCTAGATTTTAATTTCCCAGAGATACAATTACTACTGTTGATTGATTCTCAAAGTTTTAAGTTGATTATAATTAATTTTTATAATAATGATTTCTCCAGCTCTCATAACAGGAACTTTTTATCCTTGTTTACAATATTGACAAGATTAAGACCTGTCATAGTTTTGCTTTGTCTAGAAGTTATACTAGTATAGGAGAATCGCTTTTGTAGGTACCTCCTCTCACTTCCCCAAACAACCCCTCACTATTTTTGTTATGGGGAACTGGCTTTGCCCTATCTTGAAGATTTTATGTTGGGGCCTCTTTTGTTGTGGATTTCTGTGTAGAGTAATCCCAGGGCTTCTTTTAGTTATAACATAATCAATGACTGTGTTGGTTGTGATCGGAGTTTGAGTATCCCCTGGCTTGCATACCTGAAAGATCTCGGAAAATCTATTCCATTTTTATAATCCTATGTTAATAAGTAAACACGATAAGCACTCTGTGAAGCCTTTATTCATGAATGTATGCTGCTCTGAAAGGAAAAATCTGGAAATGAACAAATCACTGGTCAGAAATTAGATTATTTTATGAACTAATCCAGGCCCTGAACCATATTTATTGTAGGTGCGCAATAAATGGGAGAGAGCTTTAATGCTAAGATTTAGAGCTGGCACCATTTGTCATATGTTATGTTTCCCACAAGGTTATTGCAGGAAACTGGAAGGGATTAAATGTGCCTGCGGTAACACTTCATTCCAATCCTTGCTACACTTTATTTTGTTTTGTAAGTTTTATGAACTTTTTGAACTTTGTATTTATTACCTCTTTTCAGGGCATACAATTTTAGGCAGTGAAGATTTCTTCTTCATTGTTTACACTTGTTTCCTACTATTGATGTATGTTTTAGACTGGGTTGTTTTCTTAAATCAGCTGTAATTTATTGTAAGAGTTTACATTTTTAGAGTGGGAGATAACTGAAGTTTAATGACCATTATTATATGAATTTGTATGTATTTTTGCACAGATTGTATGTGTTATGTTATCTTTTATGATTGTCTATGACATTTGAATAAAGAAATTAATTGATTGAACTTTAAGTTAAATGTCACTAGTGAGCTACAGCACATATTGTGCCACCACTAAAGTGGCAGTGCAAAACTTGACTGTAGTCCTTTTTAGTCTACCCAGCGATGCCTCCCCTGCTCAAATCTGGCTGGAGTACGGGCTGATAAAACAATCAATCAGGTTTATATTAAAACGTGGCAGAAAATGAAAACATCAGTTGACAACCCTCTAAATAAAGCCTGATGGTCTGAAATATGGAGAAGTCAAGCAAGGCGATACGTAGAATCTGCTATTAAAGCTTTGGGCGCAGAATCATCATGTGAACTCACTGTTTCTCCTTGTGTCTTCTAAAAATCAATCAATCAATTGCTCAATAAAGAAACGTTCGTAAATCGAAGACAAGGCTGTGTTGGCAAAAAGATCCCTTGGGCAAATGATATTAAATGACTATAAAATCCTCAAACTGCAGAGTTATCTGGAGGCAAGATGGGCACTGCACAAAGAAAAATTCATGAAGTTCCATTTTGGCCACCTTTCTGCTCTTTCTTATACTTTGTCCTGGCTACAGACTGAAGTCTCAAACTCATGTAGGATGGGTGTGAAAGACATGGTTCACTTATTGCGCATCTGTCCCCAACTCCAAATTGAAAGGAGAGCCCTCTTAGGAGTGCCCTTTAATCACAGGGGTATTCGATCTTATAGACAGGCAGTCATTGCATGTTTTAACTCCTTGGACTAGCTAATAAACTGCCGATGTACCAAATATTTAATGGGAGCGGAACAAAAACTCAAGTGTCTGAAGTGCCTTTGGTTACTTGATCAATTTCCAGCACTTTATTGAAACTATATTTTAACTTTTGTGTGATGTTTTTAACTCTAATATCCCCGTCTGGGGTTTTGAAGTAGACATTAATGTTTTATAGTCTTAGCACTTTTTCAGGAAAAAATGTTTTTGTATGCAATGAATTTATTTAATTATGCTTAATAAACTACACATTGGTACTGACTTCAGGCCTGGCACAAGTAACCTAGCGATGCAGGTTTAAACTGCAAATGTGACCTGTCAAAATAACCCATTTTAACAAGCTTAAAATAAGCTTTTAAATCTTTTTTTATTATCCTTTTAAATATGAATAATTCTCCCCTAAGTAAGCAGTAATGCCTAATAAGGCATGGTGCAAGATATTTAAAAGTAGGACATGTAAAATGTATATGTAAAAATGTCCTTAAAATGACTAGGCCCCAAAAGCTATTTTCACTGTAGCAGGGTTAGCTGTGCCATAGGAAATATTTTACAAAATGTACTTTTAAAAATTCACCTTTTGCTTGCCAACAGCCTCTAGAAACCCATTTGCATGAGCTACCAACTGTCACACAGGAGCTGAATAGGTGTGAACTTGCTCCCAGAGCTGAAACTAAGGCCTTTGGAGGGGGGCAGGTGTATTTTGTTTTGAGAGGATGACCATATGGGGAGTGCCCTGAAACTGAATTATCTTCTCAGAGGCCCACCCTGTCACAGGCAGATGTAGCTAACACTTGGGCCTGTCCCTCTTTTGTCCTCTTGATTAGCCAGGCAACATTTTCAGTTGGAGCAGAGTTGCCCACAGAACTTGTTTTGAGAGACCACAGAGAAGGGGTTGCTCATTTCCTTAACCACACCTAGATTGGGCTCAGGAACTCTGCACAAGGGAAGGATGGTTCTACAAACTTGGTTTTAGGCAAGGAGGACTGTAGAATTGATTGCAATGGGACATACAGGAACTTCTTCAAACGTGTATAGGGTTACCCCTGGGAACCTTTTCTCTTTGATTATGTAGGGGCCAGACATTCCCCCAACCCACAGGCTAGTGCTAGGCATAAATGTGGGTGGCACCTGCTGTTGAGACCGGTGAGGATAACCCTAAAGACTTGACCTGCTCTCTTGTGTACCCAGAACAAAGAAGTAGACTCCAAGAGTCAGTTGATTGATCTTTTAAGATACAGGGACACAAAAACTGCTAGAAGGCCGCCTTCCTGAGAGAGCCCAGCAGAACAACTTCAACTGAACCTGCCCTTGACCTTGTTGGTGGCTTCTGCTTTAGTGAGTTCTGACCTCCAAGTCCTATTCCTGATGTCCTAGAACCCTTAGCTCGTGTTAGATTGTACTGTTCTTGCCTAACCCTAAAACCTGGGACTTAGAAACTTTAAATACATTTCTGCTGGAAAACTGTCATGGTACTGGGCTTAAACTGTCAGCCGACCTGCCAAGGATACACTGCTGGTGGTCCTGACTTTGCTACAGCTCCCACTAGATTTTTTCTACAGCAGCAAATGTGATGCAATGGGCCAGACGCCAACCGGCATCTGAGGATGTCGGACCCTCCTCGGCTACACCATTCAGCCTTGACCCACTGAAGGAATCTGACTTCAAAAAAAGAATCTAAGTCCGAAGGTAAAAATCTTCACCAGGACCGACTCTGAGGTGCATTAGATTGACAGCAATTACTTCCTGGATGCGAATTGCATACATGCCCATTCCTAACTTTTTGGGCCAGATGCATCAAAAAAATGTTTTACAATTCCCTAATTGTGAATCTTTGTGATTCGCAATTAGGGAATCGCAAAACGGCATGCATGAAAGTGTGCAGTACACTTTCTGCGATTCCTAAGGGGTCGCAAATGACCTACCGCATGAATATTAATGAGGTAGGTCACAATTTGTGACCCCCTAGGAATCGCAAAAATCACAGGGATGGTGGCCTGCTGAGATCAGCAGACCACCATGTCTGTGATTGCTTTTAAATAAAGCAATTCATTTTATTTGTAAAGCATCCCATTTTCCTTAAAGGAAAACGGGATGCTATACAAAAAGAAAAATGAAAAGTTTTCTTTTAATTTTTTAAGAGCAGACAGTGGTCCGTAGGACCACTGTCTGCTCTTAAAAATGCTTTTACAAACATTCACAAAGGGGAAGGGGACCCTTGGAGACCCCTTCCCATTTGCGAATGTCTTACCACCTACTTGAAGTAGGTGGTAAAATGCGAATGTTTTGCGACCGCATTCACGGTCACAAAACATTCATGCATACAGATGCGATTCGGTATTAGGAAGGGACACCCTAAACACGCCCCTTCCTACATACCGAATCGCAAACCCATTTTGCGATTTGGTAACAGGTTACCGAATCGCAAAATTGGGTTTGATGCATCGCAAAAGCATTTTATTCGATAGCAAACGGGCCGATTCTGCGAATTGGCCCATTTGCGAGGAGAAAAATGCTTGATGCATCTGGCCCTTTGTTCTTTCATTGACGGCTTCACTGATACCTCGTACTTTGCCATCTTTCGTCAATGAGCCCATCTTCGGATCCAGCCTGGAACCATGCCCTGCTTTGGAATCTACTTTCTTGAAACTTGTCTAAGTGTGAATGCAGCTTTTCAATCAGGACCAATCCGACCTGTGTATCCGACCCATGCTCCATCACAGACGGCCTTGAACTGTACTCTTTTCCCAGTTAGCGCTTGGCACTTTATGGAGCTATTTTTGCTCACCATCTGCGCTCCAGCAACCTCACACTATGCACTGTCCCCATGATCAAACGGACTCACATGGAAGGTCTATACTTTGTGCTCCTCTACCCGAAGCTCTGGTACGCTTTACCAGAACACCTGAGATTCTGTACTTCACTGACCACCCTCCACAGGCAACTAAAGACTTGGCTGTTCTGAATTAGCTGAGCCTAGAGAACCTTATCTGTTGTCAAAAAGCACCGGGAAATCGCGCTATATTAGCATCGTACCTTAACATAATATGACATATTTTTATTTAAAACTTTAAAAATTCATAACACCCTGTCCCCTTATAGAATGTTTGTTGTTTTGTTGGCATTTAATTCATCAAAATATTCTACTTTATTTTTATGAATTGGAGTTGTATTTTTATTATGTTGTGTTTTTTGACTTTTTAACTGTTTTGGTACTTCTAAATGTTTCACACCATCATCATCAAATCTTTATTCACTTTATTAACATGATAACCCATAAAAGTACATTCAACATGAAGTACAAAGATAAAAGCACCACGGTTAAATCAATTAAAAAGCAAATAATTAGTCCTAGCCTAAATAAAAGTTACCAAGCATGCTACTTCAAAACTCTAAATGCACTTGGCATTTCCTTTCACATATAGCATGGCTAATGAGCATAGCAACTGCAGTACATACTGAAACATCATCTAGTTTTGACAGGTGCAAATTTATATGTATCTGGGGGAGCACCATCAGGCACAGAGCCTTTTCTTTAAGGCTTTAATCTAGATCTCTAGTTACTTCCTGTAGTGTAAAGCAGATGAGAACCTGCTGGGTGACTAGAATTGCATCAGGTTCTGTGTCGTTACTTCTTGGGGGGTTAGGATAGAAGTAAAATGATCCACCCATACATAAGCCGGGATTGAAGGCAATGGCCGTGTTTTGGAAAAAGCTGAAAACTTGACTTTTTTCCAGCCCATAGTTCCCTCTCTGCCCCCGCTGACACCCTTCGGCAATAGTGCCAGGACACTCCTAGGAGTAGCAGTTGCGCTTTATAAATATCCCTACATAGACATATTTTAGGGTCTTGACTGCCCTTTGAAAGGACATAGTTTTAGTTTTCCAAAAAATGGAGATCTACCTAGTATCTGGTGCCTGGATCAGATTTGCCCATGTCTCCTACTGTAGCTCTCATTTCCTAATAAGTAAGGCCCTTTTTTTTATCTGTCTCTACAAAGCTGAGTGACAAACCTGTCCCTGGTATATGAGTGAGGGGATTTATTTAATTGACATTGTGCACTAGTGCAATTTCTGTCAAATCATCCCTTTCTTGAATGTCTGGTGCCCTTCAAACTCCTACTCAGGAGTAAATTTATTGAGTTTGAGATCTCTTCATGAGCCTTAATAATAAAGTCATAATCCACCTTCTAGATCTAGACAGATCAAAAAATGATGTCTGTCGTCAGTATATACGGCTGTAATGAAACTGGATGGATCTACTCCAGACCATTTAATATTAACCCCATTTTGCCTTTCAGCTGCAATATTTGATATAAGGGGTTGTTTCATATGTTGTTGTAAGTGCATCAATACAGTAAGCACTACCAGGTTATGATCACTTAAACAGTTTTCCTTGACACTAAAGTTGACAGGGAGAATCATAGGGTTAACTGATATCTGTGATGTGATCTATCATACTCTTCCCAAATCGCCCAATAATAAAAGGTCGCAGCTTATCGCAGCTAGTACAAAAAGCATCAGCCATGATTAAGTTGTACTGAATCATGAGGTTATTCAAAACTTTGCCATGTGGTCAGTGACAAAATGTTGTAATGCCTCATCCTGTATGTCAGTTAAACCACACTCCTCTTTAGAAGGTAGAAGGCATCTAATGATATTAAAATCCCTAAACTAGATTAGGAAAATATAGCTCCTCTACTCTGGAGAAAGGTATCCTAATCTTTCTCCAACACACCCTAGTGAAGCATCAATTGTATTACTATGAAAGTTATATTAGCAATATATCAGGGTTGTCTTCAATAGTAAATAATACAAATTGATAGCATGGTGAAGCAGAACATGACTTTAGCACTTTCAAAGGTAATATAGTTGATACCAAAACAAAAAGTCCCCCTTTAGCCCACCCACACTAGATGAGGATGCAGTGGTACTAAAAGATAAAAAGCTATCAATGTCGATCTTATTTACCAGCCATGTTTCTTGTAAACAGAGAACATTGAACTTGTGCTAGCTTAGTGCATGTGAGAACTTGTGTTGTTGGTTGACTGGGGTGTGAACCCTGGTCAAGCAATAGCCACATTGCCGTGCAGGGTGAACCACAAGAAGTCACTAAATTAACTTGTGCTTAACCCCGGGTAGCTTGGCAGAAAAAACTGTCTGGCTTACCTTAGAGGCAATGTGTGAACTATTTATGCAGCACACAAACAATAATAAAGTAAAAACACAACACAAGAAAAATCCCACACCAATTAAAAAAATAGAGTACATTTTGATAAATGTTTTGGCACCAAAACTACAAAAATCCAATTAGTGGAACCTGACTTATGCCAACTGCGGACATCTGGTCACACGAGACAGGAGTCAAAGTCGAAAAATATGTCAGACTGCAATAGAGTGCAGTTCGGATCAAGAAGTAGATTGAGCCAGTCAGTGCTTACCTTCGAACTTCAGAGACATTTTGGGAAAAATGTTCTTAAAAGGTAAAGTTCAGTGGTGCAAGGCTGCAGGCAATGTCCAAAGAGGGAGCGTCATCATTGGGGAACCTTTTATCGAAGCTGCGGTGAAGATTTCTAAGTCCGGACTTAGGGCCTGATTTAGATTGTTCTCCTTGGTGGATCTAGTTCTGCCATCGCTTTTCTGTCAATTTTTCCACCCGACTACTAGGCTCAATTTAGATGCTGGTGGGTCTATGGACGATAGTCTGTCTGAGTGCCTCAGCGCCCATCGGAATTTTCCTCCCACGTCGATGGCGCCATAGGCAAAAGTCGTTGTTAGAGGGAGTAGAAATAATTTATTTATGTGACATTTCTCCTTGTCTAGTGCATCTTCTGTATTTTATTACATTTCAATTATTTTATTTTTTGTAATGCATATGTGTTTATTTATTCATTTATTAACCCCTTCGCTGCGGCGTGAATTCTGCCGCGGCGCGGGGGGGCTGGGGGTGAGCGCGGCGCTTCGGTGCTCATGACGGCACCACGCCGTCATGAGTCACGGGCGGCGTGTGCTCATGACGGCGTGGTTCCGTCATGACCACGCCCGCTCATTAATTCGCCCGCACAGGCGGGGAATTAATGCCGCGTTGGTGGAGCGGCCGCGGCATGACGGAACCACGCCATCATGAGCACACGCCGCCCGTGACTCATGACAGCTTGGTGCCGTCATAAGCGCTCAAGGGGTTAAGGTTAAATAAACACACCTGTATTAACACTTAAAAACAAACATTTCAATAGTTTTTTGGTGTAAGTGTCAATTGCCATGATGAGTGCTTGCACCAAAATTTTTATGTCCATCACAATCTTTGTTTACTAGTGTATGGACTTTAAAAATAAGACTTACATTTTTTTTAATTTCCTGTCACAATTGTAAGTAAAACTATGTAATTCACTTTTACATTATTAACATTTTTATGAATCAAAGAATTGTAAATGAAAAATAATGTTAGGACAAACTTGTAAAATTAAAGACTTTTCATTAATAAATGAGATTCTTCTCTCATACATTTTTTATTTAATTCAAAACATAAAAGGCAAACAAAAGGCTTTCCCATTAAAGAAGGCTGTTGTTGTGTTGCCCATAACTTGCCTCCTATACATACTGCCAAAGGGTAACCTCATCAGGAAGGGGCATCTATTGCGCACAGAGCAGGCACCTAAATGATCTTTCTTGGGAGGGGTTGGTTTATGTTTGAGAGGGGTTAAGGACAGGTAAGATATGAATTTGGGAGGAGGAGGGTAGGCGGGGGAGAGGATTGGGCTTTGGCGGTAGAGGGAGCTGGAGTGGATGATTTGCGTGTGTCTGTATGTTTGTCAGTTGTATATGGGTCTGGTGTATGCGGTGTATGTCTGGATGTGTGTTTTTGGCAGGTGTTTGTTATTTGGGTGAGTGTGCGCATTTATTTTTCGTTAGTGTTGTTTTGTGTGTAGGTGTGCCTTTGTGTGAGCACGTTGGTTTGGATGAGTGTGCTATTGAAGTGTTTGTTGTGTGTATATGTCTGTATGTTTGGCAGTTGCAGTCTGGTGTATGTTATGTATGTTTGGATCTGTGTGGTTTGGCTGGTGTTTGGTATTCTGGTGAGTGTGTGTGTTTTGTTTTTGTTGGTGTTGTTTTGTGTGTAGGTGTGCTTTTGTGTGAGTGTATTGGTTTTGATGAGTTAACTGTTGAGGTGGTTGGTGTGGTTGTGGTGCTTGTGGGTGTGGTGGTAGTTGTGGGTATGGTGGGGTGTGGTACTTGTGGGTGTGGTGTTGGTTATGGGTATGGTGGTAGTAGTTGGAGTTGTGCTTGTGGTACCTGTGGGTTTAGTGTCAATAGTGTGTGTATGTTGTTTATGTGTTTGTTTGTGTATTTCTGTTTATGCCTGTTTATGATTGTGCTGCTTGTGTCTGTTGTATTGGGTGCCTGCAAAGAAGTGAATGTGCTTGGGATTGGGGTGGGAGTTTGGATTTGGGTTGAGGATGGGACCTGAGTTCGGGCATTAGGATCTGCTGGTTGGGAGGCTGAGGTGAGTGAGGAGGCTATTTTTACAAGCAATCTCTACATGCCAGACATTGAATGGTGAATGGTATCCAGAAATACAACTATTTGTTGCATTTGGCAGCGGTGGCCCTGGATGCCATTTACTATTGCAGACTGGCCCACAGAAATGCTGTGTAAGAGGTCAATAGCTTCCTCACTCTGTGCTGCAGGGGTGACAGGGGCAGGGGTGAGGTACCTGTGGCAAAGGAGACCCCAGCCCTTTAAGGGTTGTGGGTTTGGCCAACTGGGTGGGGAGCAAATGGGAGGCTGGAGATGGGCATATGGTTGGTGGACAAGGATGAGGTTGGTACAGTTCCTGTAGGGTCCACCACCACTAGGGGCTGTTACATGTGGAGTCCTTCGAAGAAGATGACGAGGTGTTGGCCTCCGTTCCAGTCCCCTCACCCTCCATGCCACTGTGTCCATCGGTGTCAGATGTTTCACCACCTGAAACACAGTGGCCAGCTGCTTCCCAGCCTCCTTGGCCAAGGTCTCCTTAGTCTCCTACTGAAGATGCTATAAAGACATACAAAAGTTTTATTGTATCTGTTAAATATAACTGATCATGATTTTTTTTTTCTCAAAACATTTTCAAACTTTTCATATTTTACCTGCTCAAGGCTCTTAAACTTTAGTTTATTTGTATCATTATCTCCTGCATGTAGGGAGCATCTTCAGAAACCATTTTGCCACAGCTTTGTAATTTCCCATTATTGCTCATATATTAATGTTAGCAATTTCTCTTAACCATTTTCGATTCTCTCCAGGAACTGTTTAACATCTCTGATTAGTTCTGAATTGTTGTTTTGAATAGTGAACTTATGTCCCAAAAAGTAATATAAAGCAACAATCCCTTTGTACATGGTGTGTACAAGGCAAAAAAGGTTATTTATTTTATTTTAAAAAAATATATATATATGAATCAACGTGTGTCAATATTTACTGCACTGTTATACCAATATTTGTATAAACTGAAAACCTGTTTCATTTGTTTTGGCATTTCACAATGGTAAAACTTACTTCAAGCAAGTTAAGGATTTTTCAAATGTTAAAATGAATTTTATGGATTTAGGGCCTGATTGGGATGTCATTGGGACCGCCTACAGACAGGCTGCCGGTGGTGGTCCCACCGCCATCTAGGATAGCGGTCCGCATTACGATGCGCTGGTCAGAACGCAGTGGTCAGAGGGACAGATCGCTGCCTCCAACAGGCTCAGGGAGATCGTCGGGGCAGCGGTTGGACCGTAATCACTACAATGAAGGCGGAGGCTGCACAGGCACCGCCGTAGGGATGACGATGTCCCTTTTCGACAGCCTTTTCTTTGCGATACCACTGCCATGGAAAGGCTGTCAGAAAGGGACTTTGGGGGCCCCCAGCAGGGCTGCTGTCCCCTGTGGGGCACTGGAATGTCGCCCTGGGGGCACATGTAGTGCCCGCATGTACATTCATGCACCGTTTGCCAGGCACCACATGGTGCCTGGCACACGGTGCATAAATGTGCACAAAGTGCTCAATAACACTGACGCTTGCGCTGCAGCCCTTTTCCAGGGCCGCAGCACAAGCCGCAGTGTTATTGAGCACTTTTCTGACTGCCATGCTGGCGGTCCCATTGAAATTCAGTGGATGGGACCTCCGGCTCCTTGTCAGGCAGTCCCATTCCCGCTGCAATGAGGATCGGTCGTCCGACCAACCACCATTTACTTATGCTGCTGTAGAAATTCAAAAATATTTTTTTGTGGTAGTTTCAAATTACTTTTACAGCATCCGTAAATACATAGGGCTTGATACATTTCTAATTCACTTTACAACAGAGCTATTTAAAAAGTAATTTTGACTCCAAAGTATCGTAAGTTATATTCAGTTTGTTTTAGCATTATGAAAATAATAAAAAAAATATTCTGCCTTTCAGTTTTGTCAAAAATTGGTACAACATTACAGTAAATTTTAAGTACAGTGAGTCATATAAATTTTTAAAAATACTTTAAAAAATGCACATTAGATTAGAGAAAATATTAAGGGCCTTTTTGTGACTTTGGCAGTCTTGGAGTGGAGCGGCCATGCCGCCGCCTTCTCCAAGACCACCAAAGCCAAAAGAAACCGCCCAGCAGAGTACAACTTTTTTTGTCTCTGGCGGGCGGTTTTTCAGAGAAAAGCACTGCAATGGGAGTGTCAAAGGCAGTTCCTGCAGGGCATGGACTGTCAAGTCCATGTCCTGCAGGAACTAGGGGTGCATGCATACAGGGGGGCACACCATTTGCCACCCTGCTTGCATCCTCTGGCTGAGGCACTCACTGCCACACTTTTCATGGCATGCTAACTGCCATGAAATCTGTTGTGGTGAGGAAACTCCTAATATGCTTGGTGGTGTTGCAGCGGCACCACCAGCCTATTAGGAGCCTCAGACCGCTGCAAGACTGCCAGTGAACGTGAATCGGTGGCAGCAGCAGCGGTCTCATGGCAGTCTGACCGCCCTACTTGTAATAAGGCTATCAAACCAGTAGTCCGAAGGGAGCCACACCACCACCATGGGCTTTGCGGCCCATAGAACCTTCAAACTCATAATAAGGCCCTAAACCTTGATGCATTTGTAAATTTCCTACTGAGTAATTTTTTGTGATTGATTTCTGTCACCAATGTGTTCACATTCCCGCTTGTTTTAAAAAAAAAATGTATGCCTATCAAATTCATTTTTTGAAAAAAAAGACAGGCTTACATGCACATTTGTGAAGGAGTAAGACATGATGCAAATCTGTCACTTTTAAAATAAATTAAATTGTATTTTTTATTAAAAACATATTTCTAATATGTTTTTAATAAAAAATGTAGCCACTTAATCTTAAGTTTCTAGTCATTTTGGCTCACATGCTCACGATGGTTTGTTCAGAATACTAACTCACAAATGTGACATTTGGAACATCCGCTGTCTCATAAGAGCATTTTATCCTATGTAATCTATAATAGGGCGAACGTAACATCCTTCTCAATTGTGGCGGAGCATTACACTGGGCACAGTTAAACAGTTTGGCCTGTTTGTTACAACTTTCTCTTATAACATCCAAAAACTAATGTATAATTTTTTTTTGGGCAGGCATGTGTCTGCTCAAAATAGTCCTTTGGAAGTGATCAGAAATATATTGGTATCATTTTCCAAAAATGAATATGCAAAACACATCATCATACACCTTGTGCAAAACCTACACCTTCAAGAACTCTTCTTTTGAGATGGACATGTTGATACCATAATTTGTGTTGCTGTAACCAAAATAGTTTTTACAATGAAAAACTCAAAAAATAACGTACCCCATTGATGTTGCTGTCAGGCTCTCAGCTGCGCATCAAGCGGGGGATAGGCCACCACAAGGAAATATATATATGTATATATGTATATGTGCATATATGTATATATATATGTTTATATGTATATATACATATATATATATAGTAATTTGTATTAAAATATGATATCTTTTCAAAATTACCATTATGTTAATTATGTAGAATTTACCTGAAATTATTAAATATACATAGATATATATTTAGAAATACACACCAAAAATACCACAGGGCATCAAACACAGAATACATAATTGGTGTTCTCTCATTATAATGTGTTTAAAAATACACACCATAATGTTTCTATATATTTTATCAAAAGATACGCCACTTCAATCACTACACTGCACTCAGGAACTAAAAGGGACATGCTAGCCTGTGTTTAAAAAAAAAGGTTAGTCAGTAATACATTTTAAGTTTAAACATGTAACCGTTCCTCTTGTGAGCCATACAGCTGGCTGTGCAGGGACAGGATCTCAGTAGCCAGTATCTCCAGCCATTTGACGCTATATACGGAAGCACCCGCCGTGAGTTCAGCAGTCACTGGTGGGATTTGTTAAATTAATCTATCTTTGACTGCCTGAACCTCCGCTGACAGTTTCTTCCGTCGACCAATGAAGGTCGTGGATTATTTAAATCCATGGATGTCCAGCCATTCGACGGACACCAGCGGGAGGGATACTCTGTGGAAAATCCAGCGACAGGCGAAGGGTGAGAGGTACACACATTTTGGTTCCCCCTGTATAGGAAAGAAACTGTCCAAGAAAGTTAATGTAACATCAACATAAGATCAGACAATCGGCACTCAATTGCAATATCATGGTAAGATGGGTCACATTGGACATTGGAATCTGTGTTTCAAAATCAATGGTATTGTAAGTGCCTACCCCAACAATTTACGGAAGCACCCACCGTGAGTTCGGGTGTCACTGGTGGGGTTAGTTAAATTAATGTATACGTACATATATATATATATATATATATATATACAAAAAGAAGACTTGAGAACTTTCAGAGTTCTCTGCTTCTTTTTGCATAATTTATGCGTCACTCTATGCCTGAAAGGGTATTATTTTGACTTATACTGGGTGCTCCTTGTGTCTGGACAAAGCGATACCTCTCTGAAGAGCTCTAATGAGAGCCGAAACACATGTCAGGGGTTGCTTTTATTCATTTCAGGTTGGCTTGGATGGTATTGTACCAATCCAAAGCTGTAATACTGTGCCTAGAGTGGTAAAAGCTTTTGGCCATTTTACAACTCGGCATAGATAGCACTGTGCTAATCCTATGCTTAAAGATTTTTGCTGTAGAAATGGCAAAAGACTTTGTCCCTTTCTATCTCGGCGGGGATAGCACTGTGCTAATCCTACGCTTAAAGACTTTGATAGAAAAGCAGACATTTGAGGTGAGGAAATTTAGAGTGTTGCTGGTGTTGAGAGTGCTCTATACTGGAGCTGCTTTCTACCTAAACTAGAGAACTATCCAGAGTTCTCTGCTTCTTTTCTTGCATAATTTATGCATCACTCTATGGTTGAAAGGGTATTGTTTTGACTTATACTGGGTGCCCCTTTGTGTCTGGACAAAGCTATACCTATCTGAAGAGCTCTAATGATCGCAAAACATGTGTCAGGGTTTGCTTTTATTCATTTCAGGTTGGCTTGGATGGTATTTTACCAAGCCAATGCTGTAGCAGTACTACTGTGCCTGGAGTGAGAAAAGGCTTTCGCCATTTTACAGCTCGGCATGGATAACACTGTGCTAAGGTGTCCCTTCCTGTACATAAATGTTCTGTACAAACAATGCCATTTAGTGACTTACATGTGTGCTGCATGAAGCAGCACACATAAAAGTAAGAAAAATACATTTTAGGTTTGTCAATGTGCAGAAAGGGACACCTTCCTACACATAAACAATCATCCCCTAAACGCAGACACGCTTGCACTATGGTGCAAGGGTGCCTGCGTTGCTGCTACACTGCTAAGTGTAGCACCAGCGCAGGTGGGAAATGCAAGGTTGCACTATAATGTTGTATATATGTTGCAGCATTGTGTTCCTGAAGTGGCGGAGTGATTTGTTAATCCATGATGGCTAACGCCTCACTCTGCCATTTCCTCTTACATAGGCCCCAAAGTGTCTACTAACAATACTTCATAAATACATACACTGAAGAACTACCCATAGTCAATGTATCGGACAATGTGTGAAAAGATGTGTGTCGTGGCAAGACACATGTAAAGTCCGGTCACCTAACACGTCTCAAATTAAAAATAATTCTATCAAGCAGAAAGAGTAGGAATGGTGTAGGAAAGCATAGCTTGGAATCTGATAATGGGTCTAAGACATGCCAAGGTTAGCTGTAACGCACATCACTACATCCCTCCCACAACATTTCACAAATTGGTCACACTGTTGTTCTAAATCTACAAGGCTGTGCAGAAACCTGTAATGAGGCGTCAGAAGGACTTGTGAATCATGATAAGCATACATCCCCTGCAGCCCCACGTGGAGACTGATGTAATAAAAGATCTCAAAAAGTGTCCAGACTCCATACCCACAGCTGTGCATAGCACAGTGCCCACTGTGCATCCTGTGTAAATCTGTCCTAGCTTAATCACCACATATGGTTAAATATTTGTCAGACCAATCAAAGACTCTTTTCCAATGTGGACTTTGTTCCCCAAAACATCAATATGTTTGTCAAAAACTAATTTCAAATGAAGTTTGTTGGTGGCCTGTCCGTTTAAGATGCTATAATCACAATTGTAGACATCAAAATTGATTGTGGGGGATGCATCTGTCGTGATCCACTACCAATCCAACAGTACCGGTCAACACACCAAAAAGTAATGGGAGCACAAAGCCTCAAACATTGGCAATTTATTTGTGACAAAACACTTCTAAAAAAATACCATATTTATCCTAACTAATCCTACACTACACTAACCTAACTTGTACTAACATCTAACTACACTAAACTAACTAGCTTACCTAAGACTATACACAGAACAACATATCTTAAACATCAACCCACCACCCCCCTTATGGCACATTGTTGACGGCACAAAGACACCTTATCCTATACATCAACTAACTAAACATGCATATTAAACAAATATATATTTTTATTTTTTTTATTTTTTAATAACAAGTCAAAAAACACATCACCCCCCTCCCAAAGGAAACGGACACTTAAACAAAAGCACTATGAAGATAAAATACTAAAATCAATAAGCTACCTACACCTAACACTACAATATCCCTACACTAAATCTACACTTAACCCTATCTAACTACTAAATATGTTCACAGGATGATAAATAGGAGGGGGTAACTTGGCTGTTTTCTGAATAGCCATATTCATTTCTGGAAACCAGTTAGGCCTCTGGGTAGAAGTGCGCTTTAAAAGCTTATTAACATAGGACTGGACAGGGTGGGAAACCAAATGAGCATTGTCCATCAATAAGGGAGCCCCAGGGCCCCCTTAATGTCCATGAGGTGGCCCTTAATTTCATCCTTGTCCCGTTCAAGTCAGGCAACTCTGATGTTCAGACTGAACATTAACCTCCTCTCCCTTCTGGTGTGGACAGACCTTCCATGGTGTGCAGGAGCTCTGGAGGATGTCTCTGGTTGTGCACTCTGTGAGCGGGGAAGAGTCATGTGTGAGGATGTGGCTGCCGCACGTGGAGCAGCCCCTGATCTAGCCTGGACAGCAGACCTTCTCCTTTGAGTGGGCTGATGAGTTCCGGATGGTCCAGGAATTTTCTGGGTCTGGCTCTGCTGTGTTGACAATGCAGGCAGTGTGGTGTGTTTCTTCCCAGCAATCATTGCACTATCTGTGATTGACTTCCATCTGCCTGCAGCCCTTTCATCCCGCTACCTCTTGGCCATTGCCTTGTACCCCTTAGCCACAAGCCTGATGTGTTGATAACGTTCCTCCGCAGGAGGAACTGACGCTGCTCCTCCGGGGACATGTCATATGAAAAAAAGAAACGATAATTGTCATGTTTTCTGACTCCAATAACATGCTGGCATAATGCATAGTTGCCACACCTATGAATAGTTTATGTGAACATCATCAAAAACAACATGCACATAGACACATGACCTGATAAATCATGAGCACATCGTAGCCGTATTCCAAATTGAATGGTCATGACAGGGAAACATCCTTTATCCCGCATGCGTTACTCCGCAGTGCCATTGCCCTGCAGTTTTTACCCCACAAAATGTTTTACAACGCAGGGCTATACACCGCAAACTATTACAACGCATTCCCCATTACAACGCAACTTAGTATTCAACCTCCACCATTGCGTTGTAATGGGCATTGCGTTGTAATAGTTTGCGGTGTACAGCCCTGCATTGTAAAACATTTGGCGGGGTAAAAACTGCAGGGCAATTGGCACTGCTGAGTAACGCATGCGGGGTAAAGTGTCCTATTCACCATGACAACATGATTAGTCATGTGCTTGGACAAGGCAGGCACAGAGTGCAGTGACAACAATTCGTAGATTTCTGTTTGCAATTTGGCCTTGCAAATTAACAGCAATCAAGGCCAATAGGGAGAGCACAGCAAGTACGTAGTATGACAGGCCCATAGCAGACCCTGCCATTCCAACTAACCAAAGACAGTAGTGTAGTGTAGCTCCTATTTCCCTAATAGGCTCTGCGCATTGGAATAATATATCCTATAGGTTTGACATAGGACTAAGGTCAGTATGTCCCTATCGAGTATATTAAACTTAATTACTTGTGCCAGCTAGCTCAGAGGCCACTAGAAACTCCCTGACAACAAGAAGGGAGTAGTTTCTGGCAGCCGCAAAACATGACCACTGTGTTTCTCTTTAGAATCAGAACGTGTCCAGAGTCGTGGAAACAATAGATAACTATTTCACTCAGCTCAGTCGTGCATGCTTAGTTTTCTCCAAGTTACACAGAAAGAAATAGACGGGCGTTTCAATAAAAGATTTATTGAACAGTCTTGTTTCTGGTGTAAGTAAAATGTGCTGTTACGATCACAAGACAGTATGCGAGATAAATAATGTACAGTGTGAGCAGTAGAAATAAATAATACTGCGATAGCATTATCTTTTAGTATATATGCATTTACATAAATAACACAGACTAAAAATGCGAGTACTCATACGATGCGTTTCTAATCTAGTTCTACCCCAATGTACCTAACCTAACCTAGGTGTAGGAAGAGGTATGAAGTAGGTGAAGTATTCCTTACTATGGTATACTAAGAGTATGTTAAGCCTAGTATGCCTAGTATGCCAAGAGTCCCTCTAGGTTCTAGTCTGCTCCATACCTGAAGAATGAGAGAGGTAGGAATCTCTTTGCCAGACTCGAACTCCAACACCCCGCAAGGGAAGTCAGATCACTGGAAGCTGGACTCTCTGCGTGCAGGGATGACAGCATCTTCTCAGTGCGTCAGGCCGGGAAACGGGCTCCTCTGAAGTCGAGGTCTCCTCTGATTTACAGGGGCTAGGGAAGGTATATTTATACCTGAGAAGCACTTAAGAATGTTAGTATTGACGTGAGTCAGACAGCGGAAGACGTCATGAATGAACCCCTAAGGAATAATGGTTCATGCTTAATATATGAGTCCTTGAAGAAATCAATAGTCCTGGACTAGGGAAACTCCCGCAGCCTAAGGGTCTGTTCTTCAAGAACTCGTTGTGACGTTAGGGTGGACGGATGTCAGAGACCATGCCTGTATTTGGAGTGCACGGTTTAATGCCTAAATACGGGCTGGGTTTTTATGCCTATATAAGGGCAAGGCGAATTGTGCCTATATAAGGACATGATACTGGAAAGCCCGTTTATGGACACCCTAAGAGGAATACAACACCCACTCCACTTTCGTGTGTACAATAATACTAAAATGCTAAACATTTAAAATGCTAAACATAAAATGGAGTACCGCATATTTAAAAATATTTCTTAAAAGCGTTAAAAACATAGTAAAAAATGCAAAGGGTACTGTACATTTGAAGCAAATGCTTTTCATTTCAGGCATAAAGTTCGAAAATAAATGCAATTGGAATGAAAGAAGCAGTAATATTTACATGTGACAAAAAAATGATCGATAAGTTTCATAAAAATCAAAGTCATTTCATGTCATGAAAATTAATGAACTGTTTTAGACACACAAGATGACTAAGTGTCCGTGGAAGTACCTCCAAGTCTGTACTATAAGGCTAGTTCTACTTTAAGCAGATTGAAGTGCCATTTTAGTTCGAAAAAATGGGAAAAAGTTCAATTTTGGTAGAGTTCCAAGTTTTTGTAGAATGAAGGCCAAATTGTTACTGCATCTCTGGAACACTGTATGCTGAATCAGAGTCAGTTTATGGGTCTGGTGTAAACATGAGATCATCTACTTCTATAGACAAAACATCGTCCACTGTAGTTGGTGTCAGTTGGAACACCTCGTGTAGTAGATTAATTGCACAGAGATGGGAAGCATCGCTTCCAGCATAGGTTGCCGCAGCAATGTTCGCGTCCGTTGTTACCTGTGTGCCTGTAGATCTTTCTCGTACCTCAGCAGCAGCCGGAAGCGTCTGTGAGATCTCAATGAATGCTGACATCAGGATTGGTAGCCTCTGGGGACAACACAGAGCATGGGCCGTTATCGGGACCAGCAGAGTATCGACATCTGTTGGCGTAGCTGATGGAAATGTTAGACAGGTGTCCAACACGCATTCTTCACCGCATAGCAGGCATCGTAGAACAGGTAAGATGCAATCTTGCCAGATTGGTCTGAATGACAGGAACCACGTGGTATTAAGTTCCCGTAGACGAGTCATGCCCAAAAGCTGTACTATTCGCTCACGGCACTTTCGTTCAATGAGTGCTTTCTCCATTTCGCTCGGAGTGATGTCTGCGAATAGGCTGGCCATAGCGTAATAGCAGGAAGAGAAATAGAATTCCGGCGACAAGTGCTAGAATTAATGGTATGCCACCAAACACCGAATGTGCAAAGTTCGGGATGATTCCGAGTATTGCCTGGAAAGGTGCTAACAGACCGGTACAGATGCTCTTAAATACATGTATAATTCCACTTGTATCAGCCATGTTGAAGATACGTGTTATCATTTCTACGAAATGTATAGGGCAGTTTGTAGGTATTAAAGTCTGTATCTCAGCCGAAGTCCTTGCTACTTGTAGATCAAAGGTTTCTTTGGCCGAGGTCAAAGGCACTGTTTGCTGTAAAAGCATGGCTTTCATTCTGCTCAAAGTATCAAATCTTATAAAAGAGACGTTCAGCGAAGGCCATAGAGGCGACTCCCTGACTGTGTCTATTGGGGCAAACAATACTTGCATACAGCAAGTGACCCTGGAGTTGACCGTTACTAGATATGGGATGCCTGGCAGCATGCCGCAGCAACTCTGATCATTCAACATGAGGTAACTCCCATTAGAAAGTTGTCCAAACGTTGGATTAATCACAGCAGCTGGTGTACCCTTCTGATGGCAAGACAAATTTTCCACAGAACCATTACAAGCCCCGTGTAAAGAAATGTCCTGACATATAAGTGAACCGCTCAGTGCGAGTTTACAGTGTGTACCGCTTAAAAACACTTCACGATCCCCACTCCAACATCTATATGTATACGGTAAATCCCAAGATGTCTTAATGTATTCCTTACCCAACCTTTCATATGTGCCTGCTTGCATTTGTCTGAGGCAATACTGAAACTGAAAAGTACTCACAGGTAATGTTATTTTGCCATGAATAAGCCATTCTGTAGCTGGTTTTTCTGCCACAGTGAATGGTAACTTTTCCAGTTTTTCAATGCTCAGCACTGTATACTTTGCTCCTCTTTGTGCCAGTTCGATCTGTTTATCAGTTAGATTGTATTCTGCAAACAGAGCCGATGTGTTGATGAAACGCCAAGGCACATAGCCCGCTCCCAAAGATTGCAGCGTCCAGCTTAATAACATAATACAACATAATTGAGACTGGCCTTGCTGTAACATCGCCAAATCTTGTTCTAGTATGTCGCTAGCAGAGGATACAATGCCATCCAATGAATATATTCTGGAGGACAAAGTTGTTAACCCATTGTCGACTATAGAGAGTGTTTTCTCTAAATTAATACGATCAAGTTCATGTATTCTTTCTGCAGCCTCTATCTGTGATACTTTCCATGCTTCATTATAGGCAGCATAAATGCCGGCATATATGAAACGTTTTTGACCCGGTTGTCTTGGTCCAAGCAAGAATTCCCTAAGGTCTGCGTCCTTTTTAAGTAAGGTTAAGTGTTGTTTCACATCCTGTAGTGTAGACTTATGCAGCCAATCGAGGCCTAATTTTCCTACACTGTATGTTGTTACTACCCCCCGGATGTTGTCTTTGGACGTATCTTGGGTCTGGCCTATTAATAGTAAAGCCCTGAGTTTTATTCAGGAATCTTTCCTGACAGTTATTCATGTCTGTGAGCCAGATCAACCATTTTTTCCAATCAGGATTAGATCTGTTGAGTTGTAGTATATTGTCAACTGTCACCACTGCCCGTGTATTATTATCAGTGGCAGGTGTTGGTACAGAAGGTGTGTTCATCTCTTTGATCTTGGCTAATCCAAGACAAGATGTTTGTTGGATGGTTTCATTCAAAACATTATTTGTTCAGGGATGATACAGGCTCTAAATAAAGCTTCTATCCCCTGCACTTGCCATTCTTTAGTACCCCACACAGTTTTTGTGTCTATTGTGTCTTTCCAAAAGTCGAAACCCTGTCTAGACAGTTGGGCATTAAATAATTCAGAGTAAATCTGTTTTGTATTTGTTAACATAATTTTCAGCCCTGTCTTGTTTATATTTTTATAGTAAAACATTTCTGGATCAGATGTATTGTAACCTGAAAAATATGGAAACTTGTTGGCAAATGTTTTTGAACTACCGTGTGGTGGTGTAGGACAATGCTCCCATTGGTTAAACATAAACACATTTCTTGGATATGCAGATTTGTGCAAATAATGATGACCATAGTGGTTATAACAATACATTTGTTCATAGTCTGATGAACCCTCTAAATATTCATGTTTAGAAAATGCAGCAGATTTTTCTAGGTCAAACATTATATCATTCACAGTCTCAAAGTCCCAATCATCTGAATAGGTACTGGACGTAATTAGATCACTTAGTGAAATTTTAAACAAATGTGGAATGTTCAATTGTTCCGTCGGACCGAAGATTTCAAAATCTGTTTTGTCCCACACTATACCATCCTGTATAGGAACAGCTGTGATGTTCACTGATGACAAGTCTCTTGCTTCACGATGGGAAGATTTATGAGGTTTCAAAAGTACGTTCACGCCTTTTCCTTCAGTATTCACATGGATGTATCTGC
The DNA here is from genome assembly GCA_963921515.1 of Calotriton arnoldi. Taxonomy (NCBI): domain Eukaryota; kingdom Metazoa; phylum Chordata; class Amphibia; order Caudata; family Salamandridae; genus Calotriton; species Calotriton arnoldi. Next base: position 1,165,069 of record CAWUFW010001485.1, on the reverse strand, counting down.
CACTTATAAGCACGCTCATAGTTGTTACCAAAGCTAGCCAGAGCAGGAAAACAAAAAGTCCAGATGTAATCCAGAGTTCAATCCATGGAGAAACCAAATACATTTTTTTCAGAAAGTGAAGAAAGTCTTTTACTTGCTGCTTGAATTTGAATGATGCTGGCGTCGTTTCAGGTTCACTCGGATCTTCTGAGAACGTATCAAAGTTAATGAAATAGCCAGAAGCAGTTCTATCAATTGTTGGAATTGCATCAGGATTTGTAGAAATCACTGGAACCAGTTCATCACTTGCCACGTTGGTGTAGACAGGTGTATTTGGACGAACTGTTACTTGGTTGTCAAGAGGGATGAGTTCCATAGCGTTGTTGCTTAGTCCTCCATCAGTTACAGCTGAATTCTCGATCGTTATCAGTCTTTCAGTCTGAACCTCTTGGATAGTAGCGAGAGGAGTGCGTCTGCTACTAGGTCGGAGTCCACGAGGCCTACTATTTAGTATTGGCCACATACTGTGGTTTGATCAGGTCGATGGACACAAATCTTTTCTACTTTCTTCCAGCAAGGGGCTGCAGAAGTACTGTTCTTGTTCCTTGAACTGCTAGGACAGGTACTGGTTGTCTGTAAGAAGGTCCAAATTCCTTCTTGTCCGCAATCTTTTCTCTGACTAGATCCCCAACTTTTGGAATCCAGACAGGCCTTGCTGGGACCGCCAATTTTTCCCCAGTGGTGGTTGGCTGTAGGAATACGTTGCTTTGTTTCGTTCTTAATTTATTGAGTTCCTGTAAAACAGCCAAACGATCTTTGATATCAAACGGTTTATTTTCCACCACTGTGCCTACGTGTTCAAGGTCTGGTACCCACATTCTTGTCCCAAATAGGACCTCATATGGAGTGACCCCCCCTAGAGAACTTCTTGGCAGATTATTCAATGAGCGTTGAACCCCACTAAGGTGTTTGACCCACCCATCACCCGAACCTAATACCCTAGCTGTTCTAGATTGCTTTATGTCCCGGTTTTTCCTTTCCACAACCGAATTTCCCTCAGGATGGAATGGAGAGGAGAACCGCAATGCAATGCCCAGACTGGCCATGGCTTCTTTGTAAGCCCGAGAGCTAAACGCAGGACCCTGGTCAGAATGTAGCGTGCCTATTGCGTATGTGCCGATAAAGACTCACAAATCTTTTATAACAGTTCGAGCGTCAGCTGAGCGCTGAGGCCATAACCATAGGAACCTAGATTCAGTATTTGTGGGAATGCCTTTGTCCAGTAGGACGCAGGCGCATAGATAGTCGAATGCTGTCTAACAATGGTGTCTGTACTGGGTTGCCGCATTCGCAGCATGGTGTCTGGTGGCTCTCTCGCTGTAATTTACAGTCTAAGCAGTTGTTGATGAATATGTGAATTTCTGTATTCATTCCAGGCCACCAGTACATCTCTTTTAACGTCAAAATTGTTTTAGAGATCCCTTGATGTGGCAGACACTCCCCCAAATGTGTTTCATAAATTAAGGCTGCTCTGCATTCCATGTTTGGAATTACCCTATCCCCCACTCCAGGGATTCGAGCAAAAGGAACGTTGTTCGCATCAATTACATAAGAGTACTTGAGTGGAAACTTTTTTGGTAACGCTGCACTGCTGCCTTTGCTTGAAGCATTGACAGCCAACATTATCTCACCATCTATTTTTGTTTTAGAACGAGTGATCGCAGCTACGGAAGCCGTCTGCACAGTCCCCTTTGCGGCTTCGTCAGCCAATGAATTCCCTGCAACGTGAACGCCATCACGTTGATGACTCAGTGTGTGGATCACGTGAGCCTTTGGTAGTTCGTTTTTCAACTGAACTACTTGTTCCCAAAGCATTTTGTGCTTTATTGTGCCACCTTTCGCATCTTTGAAACCATTTTCAAGCCAGTTTTGTATATAGTCATTATACGACTGAACACAGAAAACGGAATCGCACACTATTAGAGTGGGGAATTCTCGATCTGTACTTTCAAGTGCCAGTTTGAATGCTTGTAGTTCAGCTCGCTGAGCTGTACAATCTCCTAGAGATTGAGTTTTTGTGACCATAGGTCTGAAGATGCCATTTCGCATGCAACCTTTAACGATTGCACACGCTACACTGTAAGCTTGCTTACTCCCTGTTGCGGGTTGTGCGGATCCGTCAGTGTAAATTATAAATTCGTACTGATCGAGAGGCAGAATTTCAGTAGGCAGAGGACATTCATGTTCGTATTGCAGGAATGCTTGTGTTTTTAAATCTGGATCAAAAACATATTCAACATCTGTTGCAGCAAGAGAATTAACCCATTGTATCCATCTTGGATGTAATGCTTTAGCATTTGGAATGCTTGCTTTTGTGACCGCTTCTAAAGCAGGTACTGGGGTTACGCCAATAATGCGTTTCCCTTGGGCTAAGACTCTTTCTTTTGCTACAGCGGTTTGAACTGCTGTTAGAATTTTTTCAGTTGAACTGAAGCGCATTTCCGCTTGTGTGTACAAATGGGATTTGTATGCGATTGGTATTTTCTCACCCTCATTGAAGGTTAAGTAGGTGAATCCACATTGACCCGAAATTATTCGGATCACCAAATTGCGTTGACTTACGCGTGTTTGTAAGTGATTTGTTGCTAACATGTTAGCCTGGAGTGAACGCAAAGTTTCTGTGTGTTCCTGTGTCCAGTTTCTGATCGAAAAATCAGGTTTGATTAATGCGTAGAGAGGTTTAATCCTTTCTGCGTAATTTAGAATGTATGTTCTTCCAAAGTTTAGGAAACCCAGGATTGATTGTAAGTTTTTTAGCGTTTTTGGAGGTTGGAGCAGCGCACACTTTTCTAAAAAGTTAGCTGCCAAGCTCTTGCCTTCACTTGAAAGTTCATATCCTAGAAATAGGACATTGAGATGGGCAATTCTGGACTTTTTAAAGTTGAACTTGTATCCCTCAGAGACGAAACCCAGTATAATGATGCTCACCCTGTTCAAGTGTTTTTCCAGGTCATCGTCTGTCAGATAGATGTCATCGACATAGGACAATGCCTCATTGTCATAAATTTGTAGTAACTCTGTTACCCTCGCTGAGAATAAACCTGGGCTGTTCTTGAACCCTTGTGGGAGTCGACAAAAGTGACGCTGGGTCCCCATTATGGATAATGCTGTTAAGTACCTGCTTTCAGGTGCTATGTTTTGACAAAAGAAACCATTTGAGATGTCTAATGTTGTTTTATATTTTTTACACACAATGTTATTCATTAATGCTGTGCTATGTGCATTTTGCACTGCAAAAGTTTTTGAACAAGTGTTTAAGTGTCTGTAGTCCAAAACTAGACGATATGTATTGTCTGGTTTGGAGACAGGAAACAAAAGATTGTTCATTGAGGAGGTGCATGTTTCAATCACCCTTTGATATTCAAGTTGATCTAAGATCTCCCTGACCTGTTTTTTAGCTTCTTGCTTTATTGGGTACTGCCGTTGTGCAGTTGGTTCATGTTTCAGATGTATTTTATGGTGAGGTGAGTCCTCATCCCATCCTACATGATTTTTATATAATGCTGGGGCCTGGGCCACTGCCCATTTCCAGGCATATGTATATCTTAGGTGAATTGGAATATGGTTGGAGAAGGCAGGCATAATAATGTCCTCGCCATGTGGACACTCCCTGACAAATTGTGGTGGCCAGTCCCTTTCTGCTAGAAGTATGTCATAGCCCTTTGATAGTCTTTCCCAAAAAAGTGCTTTCACCTGTCTAGGTTTGTCTCCCTCGATCCGGAGTGTTATGTCATATAACTTTTGTGGAGTACTAACCCTGGTGTCTACAGTCTCAACTGTGATGTACTCATTCAAGTCCACTATCTCCAGAAGTTCCTTCAGGTTCTGGTGAGCTATTGTGACTTCTGCTGCACTGTCCAGCATTGTCTGAGCCCATTCTCCGTTCTTGAGTTGTGTTCTCAGTATTCTCGGCATGTCTAATCTTTAGACCTGCTACTTTCTTTTTGGAGAATTGAGGTTTTACTTTGGTTTTTGGAGCGTGTTTGTCGTTTTTCGATTTCACGCGTTTTTCTCTATGTTCTGATCGTCCTCTTCTTTCTGAAGTCTGTGATGAGATCTGAAAGGGACGAGAGGAACGTGTATCAGTATCTTGATACCTGTCAGGTTTTCTCAAATTATCCCTATTCCTGAGGTTATACCTCCTTTCAGAGGGCTCCTTTTGAGGAGATCTACCTCGGGATTGAGAACGTTTCTCGTTTGATTTTTGTTTAGTAGACTCCCACTTCTTTTTAGAAGATGTAGGAGTTTGTTTAATTCAGTCCTTCTCAGGACTTTCAGATAGCTTCGGTTTCACTGGTCTTCCACCCAAACTATCTCTGCCTAATTCTGCATAAGATTGTTCAATTATTCTGGGTAGCTCAGTTTGATGTTCTGTAACATCAAATTCCCTTAATTTTTGGCGGATCGCCACTGCTGCTGCCTCCCCTTTAATATTAGATAATATTATTGTTGAGACCTGGTCGAAATTTTTCAGTAACTTTATACCTAAATTCAGAGCAGGCTCTGCCCCGTATTCATTTTGAATTTGTTTTAGGACATCAGGTATTACCGCAATTGACGGAATGCCGTGTGTTTTAGTATAGATGGCAGCAAAGACTGAGCCCCAAGTGGTGCAGTCTTCCAGTTGTGGTGTGATCCCCATTGGTAAACTGATTGTCAGTATTCTGTGTTTCTCATACGGGCTAGTATTTGGAAATACTGCTTCGATTTGAGTAATTTTTTGAGCTATCCAGAATGGAATTTGCTCACGTTTTGTGGGCATTTTACCCATGACTGTGTATAGAGTCTGTGGTGTAATTTTTAATGTATTCCCCTGTTGGGGAGTTGGATTTGGAATTGTTAATGGTTGCTGGACTGTAAAAGTCTGCATGGCATATTGGACCAATTGTCTGTAAATTTTTATTAACTCTGTGAGTTGAGTAAGTAAATCCTCGTCTGACATCTCTTCAATGTCAGGATGAGGTGTGTAGCCGGCTAGAATCGGCCATGTTGCTCCTGGTCTACCTAGTGGACCGGGCCTGGTAATGTTTTTGTGATGTTTTAGGGCGCCTTTAAACCAGAGCTGATGCTCCTGGTATGTTAATGGAATTTCAATATCCTCGAAAGGAATGTATTCCTCTGGTGGTTCATCTTCTTTGTAGAAGTGAAACATGTGTGTTACTGAATTGGATTCAGGAAATATTACCCATGAATAGAATACCTCTGTCTGAAAGGATTCATGTGCCTCTATCACGAAAACTGCTCTTGGTGGTAGGCCATGTTTTATAAGTTTTAGAGTGATGGCTCTTCTTAAGTTTGGAGCGATGTCTATAACACCCTCCTTGGTTTCATTTAAACCGATAATGTTAAAAACTGCTGCTTGGGCTGGATCAGCCGCAGCTCCACCGTTTCCGGCGTCATTGTCGGAGTCAGGCATTTTGGTGTTTGAAAAATGTAGAACAAGTTTCAAGGAAACAAAGATTAGGTGCACAATATTTTGGAACACTGTATCCTTCAACGTTGAGCAAACCAAACAGCTAATATATAGGGTGTTTCCCTATGTAGCCGTGGTGGATACTTAACCCTGCCCACTCCAGACGTCTTTTGGAGTATATGGGTAGGGGTCTCTTGAGAGAAAAAGGCACGGCTGAGTTACTCAGTATCTAACGTTGAATTACCGCCTTACTAAACCGTTGGGCGCCATGTAGTGTAGCTCCTATTTCCCTAATAGGCTCTGCGCATTGGAATAATATATCCTATAGGTTTGACATAGGACTAAGGTCAGTATGTCCCTATCGAGTATATTAAACTTAATTACTTGTGCCAGCTAGCTCAGAGGCCACTAGAAACTCCTTGACAACAAGAAGGAGTAGTTTCTGGCAGCCGCAAAACATGACCACTGTGTTTCCCTTTAGAATCAGAACGTGTCCCAGAGTCGTGGAAACAATAGATAACTATTTCACTCAGCTCAGTCGTGCATGCTTAGTTTTCTCCAAGTTACACAGAAAGAAATAGACGGGCGTTTCAATAAAAGATTTATTGAACAGTCTTGTTTCTGGTGTAAGTAAAATGTGCTGTTACGATCACAAGACAGTATGCGAGATAAATAATGTACAGTGTGAGCAGTAGAAATAAATAATACTGCGATAGCATTATCTTTTAGTATATATGCATTTACATAAATAACACAGACTAAAAATGCGAGTACTCATACGATGCATTTCTAATCTAGTTCTACCCCAATGTACCTAACCTAACCTAGGTGTAGGAAGAGGTATGAAGTAGGTGAAGTATTCCTTACTATGGTATACTAAGAGTATGTTAAGCCTAGTATGCCTAGTATGCCAAGAGTCCCTCTAGGTTCTAGTCTGCTCCATACCTGAAGAATGAGAGAGGTAGGAATCTCTTTGCCAGACTCGAACTCCAACACCCCGCAAGGGAAGTCAGATCACTGGAAGCTGGACTCTCTGCGTGCAGGGATGACAGCGTCTTCTCAGTGCGTCAGGCCGGGAAACGGGCTCCTCTGAAGTCGAGGTCTCCTCTGATTTACAGGGGCTAGGGAAGGTATATTTATACCTGAGAAGCACCTAAGAATGTTAGTATTGACGTGAGTCGGACAGCGGAAGACGTCATGAATGAACCCCTAAGGAATAATGGTTCATGCATAATATATGAGTCCTTGAAGAAATCAATAGTCCTGGACTAGGGAAACTCCCGCAGCCTAAGGGTCTGTTCTTCAAGAACTCGTTGTGACGTTAGTGTGGACGGATGTCAGAGACCATGCCTGTATTTGGAGTGCACGGTTTAATGCCTAAATAAGGGCTGGGTTTTTATGCCTATATAAGGGCAGGGCGAATTGTGCCTATATAAGGACATGATACTGGAAAGCCCGTTTATGGACACCCTAAGAGGAATACAACAGTAGGCTGCACAGTCTGCGATCAATTCTGGTGACTAATCACAACAGTGTTAGTCATGTAACACATTTGAGCAAATGTGAAAACAATGTATGAGTGAGCACTTGGAGGTGTCACCACATGTACACAACCTGATTAGATCATGCACACAGGTTATTGTCAATTTGTGGGACAATGCTCAAAGTTTGACATGCATGCAAGGAGAAAGGGCATATGTTGCATGCAGCTGTGTGTACAAGTATTAACCATCTCTGAACATTTATGTGCCATGAACCAATGGGACAGCAAAGATGCTGCATGCTCACATGCAGCATCGTTGCTGACACATTTGTCTGCACTGTTCATAGAACAGTGGCAGTGTGAACACAATTATGGTATTGATAAGGAAGACACGCTCGCCCAGAAGTGCTCTGTTGTCTGGTCTGAGCACATGTTAGTCAATGTTACGCAAGGATCACCACCATGCACCTGATCCATCAGTGAACTAATCTGTATTTCATGTGTGACACATCCAGATGCCCAAATAGTAACATGTGAAATGGCAGAACCGTTGAGCATGTCACCGCAAAGAGCATGTTTATGACATTTTTCACACACAGTATGAAAAACAGTCACTACACAGAATTGTAGGTGACCATTTGTGAATGGTACTGTGTCATGATGAGTGGTCTTAGCAGTGTACCAATGTCCAATACTCAACAAGTAAATGTGATCTGCAAGGATGCCTGAGTTGAGATTGTCCTACCCTGATTTCAAATTGCATGCTTCCACACTGACTCTGCATTAGTCTGTCCAAGACTATGTTGTGAGTACAAGCTTTACTATTGGCTACAGAGGCTTGCTTATTTGACTCAGCATTGAATTGAGTGGCCTCATTCATCATCAAATACACAAGTATTTGATGTGACCGATTTATGTACCAACAATCTATTCCACATCATGTGACTGTTCCTGCGAAACTTGTTGATGTTCCATCATGTCATTCATCTCTCTGTGACACATACTCATGGGGGGATATGTACAAGGAAGTGGAGAGATGTGTTGTCCTTCCTGGCTTAACGCCTCTCTCCGTCACATCTGAAATGCAAGCCTGCACCATATTGACAAGAATGTGTTGCAGCCTTGCGTTTCACCCTGCGATGGTGCTACGTTTAGCAAGTTAGTGCCAACGCAGGCACCCTTGCACCATGGTGCTAGGGGTGCTGCGTGCAGTGGAGTATTGTTCATGTGTGGGAAGGTGCACCAAAATGCCCATACACAATCCTGAAATGCCATAATGTCACTTTCATGTGTGCTGCTTCATGCAGCACACATGCAAGTGACAAAATAGCATTTTCATTAAAGTTTGTTTATGTAGGGACACCTTCCTGTGCATGAAGAAAGAATGGCAATCTGCATTTTCCATGTGCACAAGGCAGCACACATAGAAGGAGACTGATACGAGGAGATACAATGCATTAAGTGGCTTAATGCTGCCTTGTAAATAAAGCGCACACACCATTGTCACCACTGAGTAGAAGAAAGTGATGTTGTGGTGGCCATAGGGGCTTGTGCATATGCCACACTGTCTTGTGGTGACACAGTTGATGCCATGTGGGAAAATACCATATGGTGATGGTGGTACATTCTAGTTATTTCTCAATAAGTTTGTATGTGGTTGTCTGTCAACAGTTCAAGTCTGAATGACACATCACTTTGCATAATAATGATCAACAACAGATGTGACATGTTCATTGCAAAAAATTATCATCATATATAACTCTCTCCAATTGAAATTGGCGTATGCAGATCTGGAAACCTTGCACAATAATGTCAGGGCACATAGATGTTTGTGATGCGGTGTGACTGACTCTATGACATGGCTATGACATCACCCATATCATGCATTCTGTACGGTGTTGTGACTCATATGAGCCTGTTGCAAAACCAAGTTAGAAATGGCAATTCTGTCCTCCTGCATCACATGATGCTGATGTGCAATACCCTTGACTTGATGCAGCATCATCACACAAGAGGTGATTGTCATGTGATGCACATCCACAATGTGTACTACAACATACAGGGGCTGTGGCATTGCTTGCATATGTCGACACACTATTCAGAGCTAGTGACAACACACTCACCTGTGGCGTGTGGGTCCATGAATGCATCCATGTCTCCTTGTGTGATCAAGGGTCTTCCTGCTGTTGGAAAAATGTTAAAGGTACAATTAATTTCATTAACATCACATTTTGCACGATAACATACATCATTGATAGTTACATGGAAAAATACAGTCATTGTAATAGTCAGGTGTGTTGCCACGTTACATACATGTTGCAATCTGCTGAGCTGGTCTTACACACAACACATGTCAAGTTCACAATGGTGCCGTAATGGGCATCCATGCCATGATCTGATTGACATAAGAGACTACAGCCTGTCCCAATTCTACATGGATGTTAAATCTACTCTCACACATCAATATGCGTAATGTTTGAGGGTCAAATCATTTATTCAGATACGCACAGGTATGTCACATGCTCGGGACCTTTGGTGACCCACAATATGTATCTTGTGGAGATTTGCAGCCAGTTGATCATGTGAAGTGTACAAAATTATCAAGGATGTAGGTGTGGCACAGTATGTCATGACAGGCAAGCTATTTTGCCAAACGGCAATTTAAATGATGTGTGCATCTATATTTGTGTCCTGTGCACACATCCTCTGATGTGATACGATGTTGGTCATGTACTTACCACCTTGCATCCTGACGATTAGTCCAAGGTGATCCAATAGGTCACCCTCACGGCCAACAAAGTCCTGCCACTGGTGCTTTCACTGCTGGACAGTCCTGTCCACACCCAACATGTTCAGCATCTTTTCATGGATGTGCTCCCATCTCACCTTCCGTACCTTTATATCGTACCCCATGAGGATGCGTCCCCAGCCTCAACCATCCTGGGCAGGTAACATTTTACCAGCCAGAGGAAGGCTCCCACGGCCCCCTCTGACACCCTGCCTTCTCTACCCGGCCCTAACATACCCCAATACAATACTTCCCACAGGCAAACCAAAAGAAATACCCACAGGCAAACCCTAATAACCACTTAACTATACAAAGATACCCCAGAGACGTACACCCGACAAAACAATCAGAAAGTTGCAATTCACACGTAGGGACAGAGACACAGGACTTAACTAGGACAGTATAGACAGTACACAACACACAGAACTCTCAAACACACCAAAAACAGCAGACACCTTCAAAAACCTCCACAACTCTCAAAACACAGTAACAGTGTGGCTGAAAGTGAAAGTGTACTGTACACCTCCATGTGCCAGGAAGCAAACTGACATAATTTCCTGTCATTTTGCAGCCCGTTTTTTCATTTTGCGATGATTTTTCACACGCCGAGGGCTGAGCGGGAATATTTCATGTATATATATATGTATTGTGCGAGTATTTTTTGTCCCGAAATGGAAAAAGTTGCCGCAAATGGGGTAATAGCGTTTTTTTTAAAATTACTAATTTACACATGAACAATATATGTTATATTTCATGCATTTAGTCTGAAATAACAGCACATTATGTATCAGTGATGTGATCTGTGTGTTGTACTTTTGTGTGATGTATCTGTTCTGTACATATGTTAGTCGTCCAGAGCCATTAAGAGGCACTATTTTCTTATATTGGTGTCTGTTCCGGACTGGAAACGTGTGTACGTAGATCCCTTGCCAGGGTGTCACACATTACGGTTGGCATTGCTGGTATGTGCCACTACATGTGAGCCTCTAACATCACGCATTGCTGTGATGTTTGTGCAAATCTGATGGTCTTGCTACACATATGTACTTGATCAACAGACAGTCACTACTTGTCTATGAAATTTGCAAATTTGCTATGGCTGCACATTCTCATTGGAGTGGATGAATATCTGTGGACACAGAGGGGGACATTGATGACAGTCTGTGGTACGTTACTCATGGATTCATTTTGACTAGATATGTGTATGCTTTTCCTGCATTGCTAGCCATTACATGGTCTTTGCTCGGTGTGCAATGACCATCTTCACTGACAACATTATCTTAAATGCTAGTCCAAACAGTACATGTTGTGGGTCTGTTCTTGCGCACACAACGTCACATGAAAAGACATGCATGTCAGCAATGAGCTAATGTCATCTTGTATGATACAATATGTATTGGATGCACAGTTGACATTGTAAGTTAGCTTTGGTGTTTTCTCTGCACATATCATTTGTACCCAATGGACTACAATATCCTGCAGACACAGAGCAGATTATGCATACTTAGATGTGTGTAACAGATAACATGAGGGAGCTGCATCCTCAGATTTATGCATAGCTCTACATGACACACTGAGCCATGATGAAGCATGTTGCAGACCCAGCTGCACATGTGAACATGTCATTGGTACTTTGTAATGTCATGGATGCACTTTGCATGTCACAGTCCTTGCAAAAGCAAAAGTGACAATGCCTGTTAGCACGAGATGTCCACATGTCCTGCGGATCAATCTGCGCCTTTGTATGAGACCCTGGTGTCTAGACACAAATGCTGCTGAGTTACAGCAGAGTGACAGAGATGACATTGTTTGCATTGTACGTGATCTAGTGGTCACATTTCCTTAGAGTTCTTGCATGAACAATGTACATTACTTGATGACAAGTCTTGTCATGTTCTTGTTTTGACATCACTCACATGTGAGGTATGCATTTTGCAACCTGTTGTGTTCATAATTTAAGGATGGTACTGGTTATGTACAAATCTTTGTGTGCATTGCAGTACACACACCATGAGTACACTGATGTTGCAGGGTAGATATCCGATCTCTTTGAAGGTGCTCTCAACGTATGTAAGCAAAAGTATGTTGTGCAGACTGTCACTGTCGAGGAGGAGGCCCATCTGATCTGCTGGACTTGTGATGCCGGGGACATGTGATGAGGCAAATTGGAGTGTCCACAACCATCCGTATTTTGAATTGCATAGTTTGCATTCCATGCTGTGCCCTGTATTTGATTATTTGTGCTCACAAAGGATTATGCTTGCTTAGTCAGTGAGTCAGAGAGAGTATTGTATATTGACACCTGCTGTAGTATTGAGTTGTTAGTAATGGTTGTAAGAGAGGGAGAGGAGGACCAATGGTTGTTTCAGCAGTTCATCCATGAAAAAGCCTGCTTGTGCATAACATATTTGAATGGACAACATAGTCCATGTGATCTGCTTGCAGATGTTGCCATTCAAGAGGCAAACATATGTTGCATCCTATCATCAACACATGTTGGTGATCACTTTGTTATATGTCATATTCACATGGATGATTGATGTTAGGTCCACTGCTATATGTGATAGGTGTGTTGCACAAATTATGATTTAACTTTCCCTTGACAGATATGTGTACTTGTGAAATGATAAATAAAGCATACAGGACTTTGGTGCAGTGATATTTTATTGTACGAAGTTACAATGTTTAAATTTTTGGGAGGACTTTACATGTGATGTGATATTTGGTCCTGTGATTAGGTAAAAAAATTGGAGATTATTTGTTCTCTTCTTGCTGTTCCAGAAGCAGAGGCTGGTGTGTGTCTCGCATCTGCCTCTTTATCCTGGCCATCAGATGGGTTGTCCTGCTCCTCCTGCTCTTCATCCAATGGCGTGTTTGTGCGTACACATATATTGTGCAGAATGCACCAGGCCATTATGATCTTGCACACAAGTTCAGGACTGTTTAGGATTCAGCCCCGATACATCAAGGCACCGGAACCTGGATTTGAGGACTCCAAATGTCCGTTCAACTATAGCCCTTGTGTGTCCCAGTGCAACGTTGTAGTCTCTCTGGGCCTGTGTGTGTCACTCTGAGGGGCATCATCAGCCATGGCGTGAGTGCTTATCCTTGATCACCAGAAACAGATTGAAGAGATATGTGGCCATGGTACATGTGCCTGTTGTGTTTGCAGATTGCCTTCTTAGGTGTGTGTGCATTGTCCAAGTTTGTACTTTCTGGTTTGACATGTTGATTTTCCTACACTTTACCAGCATCATTGAAATTGACTTGCCTATACTTGACAGACTACACATCACCATGTTGTCATTGTCCGTGTCCTGTGTATTGACTCCATGTTGTAACTGTCAGGATGTATGGGTCAATGTAAATGAACATTGGTGTTTATTTACAGGCATGTTGAACAAACCTGACATCTCCTGTGCACATATTGTTGAGGGTGCACCATTGGCACATGTGCCATGTTAGTCATCAACCTTGAGTTTTTGATGACTACTATGTTGGGACATTGTGCTGAGGGTGAATGAGAGTCTACATCTTGTCTGCTTAAGACTGGAATCATTGGGTGCTCTTTACATCAACCTTGCCACAAATGTGGGGCAGAGCCTAGTTGACAGTGGCACTGCTACATAGTGCATTTGACTTACTGTGACAATTATGCACGACATACATATGCATTGATTTCCTTGTGCATGGTTTGACTTAGACTGCATGTATGCGTTTTGTGGTACGACATGTCAATGTACACATGTGTGTGTCTGTTCACAGACAACACATATTCTGAATTTGGATTTCGGCCATCAGATTGCTACACCTCACCAGGGGAGACGTGTGTGTACGACATGTGTTGGGGATGTGATTTGGATAGTTTGTATCCTCTTCTTATGCATGCTCCATTCAGCAACAACACAGACTGATGTACGAAACAACTTTTGTTTTTATTTGTGGACAGTTGGTGCTCCCTTCATTCGGCACTACTTGCAGAGCCATGATGCATGTCACCCACTACATGGGGCATGGCTGACTGTGTTTTTGCATGTCAGCAAATTGTGCACTTTCACAAGTGAGAGCAGGGTGATCTGTCATCTATTTGTACATATGGTGCATGTTGTTTTATTCAACATGTATGTGGCACAGCAGTATCATATGTTCTGTATAATGTACTGCATTGGATAATTGGAATTTGTGTCTGATGAGTTCTGCAAAGTCTATATTTAAAAAATGCCATAGTGGTTTGTGTGATATTTTCATGGCTCTTCCCTTGTTGGGCTGTGTTCCACATATCTTTATTGATTTGCAGTGTGTGGTTGTGTGCGTTGTTTGGACTTGTTCCAAGGTATGTCGAATTACATTTGCTAGCTGGGCATTGTCTCATATTTGAGCTATGTGCTTGTGTACTTGAGGTGTGTGGTGTGTTCAGTTTTTACTTACCAACAAGCAGTCCATTTCCATAAGTGCCATTCTCAAACCGCTGGTTGATGACCGATTGGCGAAATATATATGAGTCATGCACACTCCCAGGGAACTTGGCAACGACATTGATGAACAGGCCCAGGTGGTCCACAATTGCCTGATCGTTAATCGAGTGTGTGTGCTTCCTGTTCCTGTATATGTGTGCAGTGTCCGCAGGAGGCACAAGTAGGACATGGGTGCAGTCAATTGCCCCCAACACATGCGGAACACCAGCAATGTCATAGAAGCCTTTTTTGTTCTCCAGTTGTTCATGTGCAGTGTTGGGGAAGTGTAGATGCTGTGGCATCAGGCTGATGATGGCATCCAAGACTTTGGGGAGGAACCTGGAGAAGGATGACTGTGAGACTCCACCCACTCTGGCAGTGGTTGGTTGGAAGGTACCAGAGGCCAACATGTGCAGCTCTGCAAGTAGCTTTGTCTGCGGAGGGATGCTTGTGCAGCGCTGGTATGGTGCCTGCAGCCTTGGTGCTATCTGTGTGAGTAGGCGTAAGATGGAGTTCCTCTTGAGCCTGTAGTGTGCTATTACGTCCTCTGGCTGGAGGTCTATCTGGGTGATGAGTTGGCGGTAGACCCGCTCTCTTCTTTGGCGCTGCCTCTGTGGTGGTCCTGGAGGCAGTGGCAGTGGTGGTTGTGGTCTTCTTGGGGCTCCAAGCTGTAGGAGTACCTCCATGGCATAATTTTGTGAGCAAATGAGGCTTTGGGTTTGTCTCCCTTATGTTCTGCTTTTTTGCTTCATTTTTTAGACCAGCTTTTTTCCGGCCTTAAAAACCAGCCGCTAACTGGCCTTAGCTGCATTTTTTTGGGACTATCGCCGGACAGAAGATTCATTGTAAATATCGCAAAGCGGGCTTAGCGGCAATTTTTTCGCGGGAACGCCCACCATGCATATCATTTTCGTTAAGTCCCGCTAACAGAATTGGCGATCTGAAAATCTCACGTTTACGAAGGAAAACTGCCGCTAACTGTGGTTAGCGGCAACTTGTAAATACGGCAATAAAAAAAAGCCGACGGAGCGTCAGAAAATTGACGCTACAGCGACGTTAACTCCTTGTACATATGCCCCCTGGTCTTAAGTCGACGAAACAAGGAGAAATGCTTTATTTGTCCTCGTTTCTGCTTTTCCCATGTGTGCTGCCTTGTGCTGCACACATGGAAAAAGCAAAATGCCTTGGATTGTTTATGTGTAGGAAGGTGACCCCTCCTGCACATAAACAATCCTTTAAAAAATTGTCATTTTCTATGTGTGCTGCATTAAGCAGCACACATAGAAGTGACAAAAGGACATTTCAGGATTGTTTATGTGCAGGAAAGGACTTCTTCCTAAACATAAACAATCCTCCCCTGCACGCAGACACCTTTGCACTATGGTGCAAGGGTGCTTGCGTTGGCGCTACACTGCTAAGTGTAGCACCAGCGCAGGGGGAAACGCAGGGCTGCACCATATTTTTGTAAATATGGTGCAGCCTTGCGTTTCTGAAGTGGCGGAGTGAGGCGTTAAGCCATGATGGCGAACGCCTCACTCTGCCTCTTCAGTTGTACATATTCCCCTTTTTCCCTTTCTATCTTGGCGTGAATTATGCATCACTCTATGCCTGAAATTGAGATTCCCTAATAGCAATTGTTAAGGAATCGCTATTTAGGAATCGCAATTCCTTATGCATGTAGGAATCGCTAAATAAATTGTGATTCCTTCACATTCCCTATTAGCGAATCAATAGCTTGATGCATGTGCCCCTAAGTCCGTTTCTATCTCGGGTTGGATTCATTTCAGGTTGGCTTGGATGGTATTTTACCAACCCAAAGCTGTAGTACAGTGCCTGAGTGGTAAAAGGCTTTGGACACTTTAAAGCTCTGCATGGATAGTACTGTGCTAATCCTATGCTTAAAGACTTTGCTGTAGAAATGGCAAAAGACTTTGTCCCTTTCTATCTCGGCGTGGATGGCACTGTGCTAATCCTATGCTTAAAGACTTTGATAGAAAAGCAGACATTTGAGGTGAGCAAATTTAGAGTGTCATTGGTGTTGAGAGTGCTCTATACTAGAGCTGCTTTCCACCTAAACTTGAAAACTACCCAGAGTTCTCTGCTTCTTTCTTTGCATAATTTATGCATCATTCTATGCCTCAAAGGGTATTGTTTTGACATATACTGAGTGCTCCCTTGTGCCTGGACAAAGTATACCTCTCTGAAGAGCTCTGATGAGAGTGAAACACGTGTCAGGGGTTGCTTTTATTCATTTCAGGTTGGTTTGGATGGTATTTTTCCAATCCAAAGCTGTAATACTGTGCCTGGAGTGGGTAAAAGCTTTGGCCATTTCACAGCTCGGCATGGATAGCACCGTGCTAATCCTATGCTTAAAGTCTTTGCTGTAGAAATGGCAAAAGACTTTGGGGCAGATTTACAAGCCCCATGTGACACTTTTGCGCCGCCGTTGCGTCACTTTTGTGATGCAGCAGCGTACAAAACACAGCCAATTTACAACGTGACGCATCTAGGGAGATGCGTCACGTTGTAAAGCCCTGCCTCACATTATACCTGCATCAGGTATAATGTATTAAGGGTGGGCGTTCACACGCAGGAAAGCCTCGTAAAAGTGACGCAGTGAAATCTACAAGATTTCACTGCATCACTTCTAGGACGCCACTGCGCCAAAATTTCACGCCTGCTTGAAGCATGCGTAAGGAGTGATGCAGTGTAGTGGGAATTGGCCTCAAAATGCATAGCTGGAGTTGCGTCGTGCTTGCGACACGACTCCAGCAATGCGTGACTTTTGCCCCAACAGATGCATCAGAATTTCTGACACATCTGTCAATCCTTGCGCCATGTTGTGCCGCAAGCTCTCTTTCGCACTTAGTGCGCATTGTAGCGGCTCCGTCAGTATGACGCCCGCCATTTTGTTTATTTGACGGGAGAGCGGTTCATGCTCGCAGTGACTGGAGCGCTTTCCTAAAACCATTCATGGTAACCTGGTGACTGTTATTTTGAAAATAAGTGCATCTTTGCACCACCAATGTTCTGTTTGCCTCTCTTTCCAGTGTTGCAAGTAGCCCTATAGGGCTTTCATCTTTTCTATTCCTGTCAAAGAAATGGCTATGTTTTGTCTTTTTTTTTATCTGCCCTTATTCTTGTGTTCATTATGAGTTGAAGGATCACTGTGACCTCCTCATTTGATATTTCTTTGTCATTACCACAACTGCTCTGAGCATCTGTAATTTATCACTTGTGGGTTACGCTTTCTGTTTGGAGAACCTGTTGCACCCCCACGGAATAAGTGCGACATTGCGCTTTTGGCACCTTCCCTTCTACGTGCACCTTCGCCTACGACAATTTGGTTCACCACTTCATCATTAAAGGGCATAATTAAGCTGCAAATAGTCCCCTGTTAGTGTGACTATCTCATTTTCTCCTACACTGCTCCTGTGTATGGGCAAACCTACTAAAGTTCAATTTCTGTCAGCACCATTTCTGCCTAAAATCTTAACACGCTCTAGTCATCGTGTGCACATGTCTTCAATGGATGACTCTATTAATTCACTGCCAAAAGGCACCTCGTCACCTGCCTTTCATGTAACCCCTGGCACTAATAAAGTATCAAGCAAACGATTGAAGAAGGATCCTCCTTCTCCTCCTAAACAATCCTCAACAGTATCTATGGACCTCTTACTGGAAGAGATTTGCGCTCTTTGCCCTTTTGTAGAAGAAACAACCTCTAAACTACAAATCCTAACAGAACGATGGTCGCAATTAGAGGGAAGGATCAGCACAGCGGAGCACAAAATTGAGGGGCAGATTTACAAGCCCCTTGCGCCACTTTTGCGTCACTTTTCCCATGTTAAAAATGACGCAAAAGTGGCGCAAGGGCCTTGTAAATAAGCCCCTGAATCTTTAGGTACATCCAACATCAAGGTTGAAGCTCTTCATTCTCAAGTAACGTCGCTACAGAAACAAATCGAAAATCTTGAAAATAGAAACAGGCGGACTAATCTTCGTATTTATGGCTTACCAGAGGGCTCGGAAGGTTCAGACCCTACTACCTTCTTCAAGTTGTTTCTTCCAAAGATCCTCAATCTACCAGAGGGTGCTCCTCTTATTATTCAAAGTGCCCACAGACTGGGCCCTGCTTCTCCAATGATTTCTTCCAATGGGAGGAAACCAAGAGGAGTCATCCTGTATTTCCTAGAGTACACTGATTTGCTTAGGGTATTGTTAGCTGCCAGGTCTAATAAACGAATTTCTTGGTCAGGTAACTCTTTATTCTTCTCACAAGACTATGCAAAGGCTACTGCTGACAGACGTAGAGAGTTCCTGGCTATGAGACCACAACTTCGTTCTATTGGTGCTCCTTTTGGCCTCTTTCACCCTTGCCTGTTCAAAGTAACTTATAATAACAAAGCCACTACTTATGAAGATCCTATCAGACTGAAAAGTTTTCTCAATTCTTGCA
The DNA here is from genome assembly GCA_963921515.1 of Calotriton arnoldi. Taxonomy (NCBI): domain Eukaryota; kingdom Metazoa; phylum Chordata; class Amphibia; order Caudata; family Salamandridae; genus Calotriton; species Calotriton arnoldi. The sequence continues at coordinate 1,146,433 of CAWUFW010001485.1, read as the reverse complement.
TCACAGAAACTATGGATACTTCGTCACACCACAATAAGCAGTTGCTTTCATTATGTCTTATGGTTCACGTCTTGCTAATTACTTCAAGGATTCATCTTTGTTAAATAATAGATGATGTTTTTGCTTGCTATGTTCTGCTAAACGATATTTAATCTCTTTTCTCTCCCTACAGTTATCACTTCTTTGTCGTTTGATTCATCTGTTCTATTTGTCGTCTGTCGTGCGGCCTTCCCCGTCTTCCCTCATGGAGTACGGACGTGTCATTGTTCCATGTGGCCTCATCCCCTCCCACCTTTCACATGTTTTGGACTATATGTAGGTATGTTTCTCTCTTTTTCTCTAATACTTTTTGCAGTCTCCTCACCTTTTTCTATATTTTCAATGTTTCCTTCTTATAGTTCCATTTACTATATTAATCTTTACTACCTTCATCCTATCTTTTTCTTCTCCCTTTCTTCTTTTCTTATTCTTCTGAGTTTTAATGTTATTGTATTCATTTTTGTATTACATGTTTCACGTGAATATATTTACATTATTGCTGGTTATTTCAATCATTTACTTTGCATTTATATTTTATGGCTTTAAAAATTGTCACTTGGAATGTTAAAGGCTTAAACTCTCCCATCAAGAGACAACGTGTACTATCATATTTATCTAAACTAGATGCAAGTATCGCTCTGTTGCAAGAAACCCATTTAACGGGAACTGAATCTTTAAAACTCAAGAAAAATTGGGTCGGAGAAGTTTTTTCTCACTCAGTGATGGCAAAAGAAATGGTGTCATAACCTTGTGTCATAAAGCTTTGCAAGCTAAGCTCCTTTCGCAAGATGCGGATGTGGATGGGAGATGGTTGTTTACTAATTTAATGATAGGGAAGACTCTGATTTCTTTATTTAATGTCTATGCTCCTACCAATGGTGATGCTCCTTTCTGGTCCCAAATCTCCCGATTGATCGTGCAAAATCCAGCGGAGAATCTTATTCTGGCTGGTGATTGCAACCAGATAGTTGATCCTTTCCTTGACCGAAACTCCAGAGTCTCTTTCATTCCAAATAAGGCACACAAATCTTTCACACATGCTATAAAACATTGTAACCTAACAAATGCTTGGAGATTGTGTAATCCCTCATTGCAGGAATATACCTTCTTTTCCCCACCTCACCATACCCAATCAAGAATTGATTACATCTTTATCTCACACAATGTCTCCCAGTCTTTACTTTCAGTGGATATAGGTCCAAAACTTATCTCTGACCATGCCCCCGTTTCTATTCAGCTAGATAGTTTATCCCAACCTGCATTTCCCAGAAGGTAGCATTTTAACAATTCTTTGCTATTAGACCCTAATTTTAATGCTTCCTTTATAGCCTTTTTTCATGAGTTCTTTCAATTTAATAACACTGACAGCATTCCTTTTCATACAGTTTGGGATGCTTTCAAAGCATCTGCACGAGATTTTATAATTAGATTTACATCTAACAAACGAAAGAATGCCTGGTTACTCAACGCGGAACTTCTTTCTGAGATAAAGAGATTGGAACATTCCTATTATACCTCTAAGTCAAAAGGGTGTTTGGTAGATCTCATTAAGGCTAAGATTAAATTCAACAAGGACACTACCGATAGTGCTTCTTTGTATCTACTGAAAACCAGTGAGAGATTCTATGGTGAAAAAAGTAAATCAGGCAAATTGCTCGCTAATTACCTCAAAATCAAACAAAACAAATCCCATATTGAATCTATAATAGATGACAATCAAGTACCAAAACATAAAGATTCCGATATTTTGCAAGAATTTCTACACTTCTATAAATGGTTATATACACCAGATAATACGCCCACAGAAACTGATCTCTCCCTTTATCTTTCTACTATTCAAAAACATACTAATCCCCCAACAACTTTAGAACCTTTAGAAACTGACATTTCGAGGGCAGAAATGCTCTGTGCACTCCAAGCACGCAAGAAAGATAAAGCCCCAGGACCTGAAGGATTCACTGTTGAATTTTACTTACATTTCACCCAATTACTCCTCCCTCACTTATATAATCTCATTTCCTCGTTCACTAACTCTGGTAACTCCTCAGGATCCTTTTTAGATGCCCTTATTTGTCTTATTTCGAAAGAAGGCAAGGACCTACAATTTTGTAAAAATTACAGACCCATTTCCCTGGTCAATGTTGACTATAAAAAGTTTTCCAAAGCTTTAGCCCTTCGTATTGAATTATAGCTCCCTCATTTATTGGGTAAGGAACAATCAGGCTTTGTCAAGGGGCGCTCTATTACGGGCAATACTCATTTGTTTTTTGATATTATATCCAAGACGTCAAAATACACAGAACCTCTTGCTGCAATTGCTTTAGACGCAGAAAAGGCTTTTGATAGGGTGTATTGGCCTTTCATCTTTCAAACACTGTCTTGGTTTGGTTTTGGCCCGAAATTCATTTTTTTGATTTCTTTGCTTTATTCAGACCCTAAAGATGCAATCTTTGCTAATGGTCTTACATCTCCATATTTTACTCTTCACAGAGGAGTACGGCAGGGTTGCTCCTTATCCCCATTTCTTTTTAACCTTGCTTTAGAACCTTTTTATCCAGAATACGACAAAATAATTCTATTAATGGCTTTATTTCAAACTCCCAACATTTTAAATTAGCAGCTTATGCAGATGATGTACTCTTGTTCCTTTCTCAACCTCACCTCACCTTACCGGCCTTCTTGAATGAAGTCCATTCCTATACATTGGTTTCTGGCAATAAGTTAATCAATGAGAAGTGTGAAATAATACCTCTAACCAAATACACTTTTAAAGAGGACTTGTCGACCTCTAAATTCACATGGAGCCCACATCATATTAAATACCTTGGCTTATGGTTCACTCCTTCTAATACATCGTCAATTTCCATAAATTTTGACAAGTGTATAGAAAAGCTGTCTTCTCTTACAGCTAAATGGCATCCCCTATATCTTTCCTGGTCGGGTTGCCTTGACACTATTAAAATAATGTTGACTCCTATTGCACTTTATATTATCGCCAATATCCCAATGCCCATACCTTCTAAAGTTCTTTCATAAAGTCCACTCCATTCTTATATCCTTTTTATGGTCTAACAAAAAATCTAGAATGTCATTACAAAAACTGTCACGTCCCAAATCTGAAGGCGGTGTCAATTTTCCTGATTTCCCTAAATATCACAAAGCCTTTCTATTAAGGCATTTATCCAGATGGGTGTCTGACGAATCTCTGGATTCTCTGTTATGGGTTGATCTTGAGAGATCCTTCCTTTCTCCCTTCTCATTTCAGGAATATGTGTCCTTCACGCGCAAACCACAAAAGCTTTCCACACCAATCATCAAGCATTCATGTAAAGTGCTGACTACTGTTCTCCTTACTGTCCCACATAATATTGAGTCATTTCTCACCTCCGCCATATGGCATAACAAACACATACGCATTAAAAATAAACCTGTTTATTGGAAATCATGGAGAGATAAAGGTATTCTGTGGGTCAATCAACTGATGGATAAAGATACCTTTCTTTCATTCTCAGTTGCAAGCTCTCTCTTTCAACTGCCTCCTTCATTTCATCACAAGTTTTCAATTTTACGTTCTGCAATAGTTGATACTCTCAGTATAAATCTGTAACCTCTCCATCTCCACTATCAGACTCTACATGGTATAACCTTCTCCGAATATCACCAAAAGCCTCTACTATTTACTCTCGCCTTTCACAATCTCCTTCCGAGAGAGATAAAACGAAAATAGAGCTTTTGTGGGAATCAGATCTGGGAATACAATGGTCTATCCTATTATGGAATAGAATTTGGGTGAAAATCAGAAAATCATCCAGGGCGGCAAATACTACACAAACTCTTTTTTTCATTTATAATAGACTTCTCTTAACACCGACACTCCTACATAAAATGCATATAGGAACCCCTGATAGTTGCTGGTCTTGCTCCCTTACACACGCTGATTTACAGCACCTACTATTCACATGCCCACATGTAGTTAACTTTTGGAAACAAGCATGGTCGCAGATTAATACCATATTTCACACCAACGTTCCCCTTTCACCTGTCAACATTTTCCTCAGTAGCCTGTCTACAGGTTGGAATGCGAAAAATGCTCGAACACAAATTATCGACTTATTACTAGCAACGGCCTTTCAACAGATTACGAAAAATTGGAAGGATGCATCTAAACTCTCATATCTAGCCTGGTGGTACGCTGTTTGTCATAACCATAGGATGGACACAATTTTGGTATTTCCTATGTCTCTTGCCAAGAAACGTTCACAACTATGGTCTCCCATTACGCAATTTTTAGATAATTGTGCTAAAAATCTTTTGCTCCCATTCTCTCTGTACAAGAAGTCGCTCAACCTCCTTGAATTATGTTATATCTTGATGATCATTCTTCAAATATGTGCCTTTTTAATGCATTAAGTCTTTCCTTTCTTATCCCTTGCTGTAACTATGACTTTTATGACCAGCCTATATGCATTTTTGATTTCTATTTCGTATAATTTTTAAAGTTTAATTGCAAGAAAAATTGTTGTTTATTCTTATGTACTCAATAAACTTATTTTTGAAACTTAAAAAAGAAAAGCAGACATTTGAGGTGAGCAAATTTAGAGTGTCGCTGGTGTTGAGAGTGCTCTATACTGGAGCTGCTTTCCACCTAAACTTGAGAACTACCCAGAGTTCTCTGTTTTTTTTTTGCATCATTTTTGCGTCAATCTATACCTGAAAAAAGGTATCGTTTTGACATATACTGGATGCTCGCTTGTGTCTGGACAAAGCTATACCTCTCTGAGAGGCTCTAATGAGAGCGAAAAACTTGTCAAGGGTTGCTTTTATTCATTTCAGGTTGGCTTGCATGGTATTTTACCAAATCAAAGCTGTAATACTGTGTCTGGAGTGGTAAAAGGCTTTGAACACTTTTCAGCTCGGTATGGATAGCACTGTGCTTAGAGACTTTGCTGTAGAAATGGCAAAAGACTTTGTCCCTTTCTATCTCGGCGTGGATGGCACTGTGCTAAACCTATGCTTAAAGACTTTAATAGAAAAGCAGACATTTGAAGGGAGCAAATTTAGAGTGTCATTGGTGTTGAAAGTGCTCTATACTGGAGCTGCTTTCCACCTAAACTTGAGAACTACCCAGAGTTCTCTGCTTCTTTTTTTGCATATTTTATGCATCACTATATGCCTGAAAGGGTATTGTTTTGACTTATACTGGGTGCTCCCTTGTGCCTGGACAAAGCTATACCTCTCTGAAAAGCTCTAATAAGTGCGAAACACATGTCAGGGGTCACTTTTATTCATTTCAGGTTGGCTTGGATGGTATTTTACTAATCCAAAGCTGTAATACTGTGTCTGGAGTGGTAAAAGGCTTTGGCCATTTTACAGCTCAGTATGGATAGGACTGTGCTAATCCTATGCTTAAAGACTTTGCTGTAGAAATGGCAAAAGACTTTGACTCTTTCTATCTCTGTGTGGATGGCACTGTGCTAATAATACGCTTAAAGACTTTAATAGAAAATCAGACATTTGAGCTGAGCAAATTTAGAGTGTCGCTGGTGTTGAGAGTGCTCTATACTCGAGCTGCCTTTCACCTAAACTTGAGAACTACTCATAGTTCTCTGCTTCTTTTTTGCATAATTTATGCGTTACTCGATGCCTAAAAGTGTATTGTTTTGACCTCTACTGGGTGCTCCCTTGCGTCTGGACAAAGCTATACCTCTCTGAAGAGCACTAATAAGATCGAAACACGTGTCAGGAGTAGCTTTTTTTCATTTTAAATTGGCTTGGATGGTATTTAACGAATCCAAAGCAGTAATACTGTGCCTGGAGTGGTAAAAGACTTTGGCCATTTTACAGCTCGGCATGGATAGCACTGTACTAATCCTATGCTTAAAGACTTTGCTGTAGAAATGGCAAAAGACTTTGTTCCTGTCTATCTCGGCATGGATGGCACTGTGCAAATCCTACACTTAAAGACAATAATAGAAAAGCAGACTTTTGAGGTGAGCAAATTTAGAGTGTCGCTGGTGTTGAGAGTGCTCCATACTGGAGCTGCTTTTCACCTGAACTTGTGAACTACCCAGAGTTCTCTGCTTCTTTTTTTGCATAATTTATGCGTTACTATATGCATAAAAGGCTATTGCTTTGACTTACACTGGGTGCTTCCTTGTGTCTTGACAAGGCTATACCTCTCTGAAGAGCTCGTATCAGGGTTTGATTTTAATCATTTCAGGTTGGCTTGGATGGTATTTTACCAATCCAAAGCTGTAATACTGTGCCTGGAGTAGTAAAAGGCTTTGGCCATTTTACAGCTCGGCGCGGATAGAACTGTGATAATCCTATGCTTAAAGACATTGCTGTAGAAATGTCATTAGATTTTGTCCCTTTCTATCTTTGCATGGATGTCACTGTGCTAATCCTACACTTAAATACTTTGACAGAAAAGCAGACATTTGAGGTGAGCAAATTTAGGGGCATATTCACAAGGAGCTATCGCCGAATGAACGGCACTTTATCGCAGCCAAAGTCGTGATAAATTTACCTCCCCATTCACAAGCCGGTGTTAACAGCCCACAGCACCAGTTTACCCGCGATAGCAGCCGAAAAAACATCGCCACAGAGGACCCCCGCAAATATCGCTAATGAGATGCAGAGTAGGCGTTCCCGTGACAAAAGTCGAGACAACAGCACACCTCAACATTCACAACGACCAGCCACATTCGCAATAAAAACACAAAACAGGCGATAAGGCGCGTTAGCACCAGGAAATCTACACCTGCTCTGACCTGGTGTAAAGTCGGACGGCAGCCTGCAAACCAAAAGGGAGCACAGCCCAGGGCTACATCGGAAGGGCAACAGATGCCATGGAGCTACCCATCATGCGGCCCGGACACCCAAGAGGGCCACAACACCCACTGCCACCACCCCCAGGACCACCCCTCCCTAGCACCCACCGACCAAAGACATGCCACATCAGCCACACCTAAACATGTACAAAATATTCCGCTTAATGCCGCACAATCACAACTGGTGACATGGATGTGTCGTCACAGAAATGACCAGCACACATTCACTTTCGAAGCAACAAGTGAAACTTTATTAAAATGGCCAACGAAATGAAATGAAGACACATGGCCGCTCCCCTCGGGACAAAACGTAGGTCACAGCCTGTAAGACAAAAAACATGATGAGAAGGTGTGTCCTGCGCACATCAGAGGACAGAGAGAGAGCGAAGGAGAGAGAGAGAGGAAGAGTGGGAGGGAGAGAGAGAGGAAGAGAGGGAGATAGAGAGAGAGAGAAGAGGAGAGAGAGAGGAAGAGAGGGAGAGAGAGAGAGAGAAGAGGAGAGAGAGAGGAAGAGAGGGAGGGAGAGAGAGAGGAAGAGTGGGAGGGAGAGAGAGAGGAAGAGAGGGAGAGATAGAGAGAGAGAAGAGGAGAGAGAGGAAGAGAGGGAGAGAGAGAGAAGAGGAGAGAGAGAGGAAGAGAGGGAGGGAGAGAGAGAGTGCTGCCTCTGCGCACCCAGGCCACACTGCTCACCTGCTGCCACCGGTGTGTCTCCAACCACGTGCCGGTATGTAGTGCAGTTCACCGGGTCACACATCTGATTCAGAGCCGTCAGCTGAAACAGAGCCCAGATACATGACTGGCACAGTACACACACTTGCACAAGACAACATCGCCTGCCCGCCCATGCACACCCAGGCAGAGGCACCCCAACCTCTCCCGCCGCCCATCGGAGCATGCCCGCCCATGCACACCCAGGCCTCAATGCTCACCTTCCGCCACCAGCGCGTAGACAGGAGGTCCCACCACGTGCCGCTGCAAGCCATAAGCCCGGGGCCAGCGGACATGGCACCCTCCACATCATGCAGCCCCGCTCCGCAGGCCACCAGGTCTCACGTTTGGTGCTGGGTCTTGATTAATCCATGGCAGAGGACATACCAGTGCACCTGGCACCATCGCAGGCTGCACACCCGCTCAGCACAATGGGTGCCACCAACTCTGGGATCCCGGAAGCGACGCCACGTGGTGGTAGGCCCGCGCTGCCCGCTGGCTCTGGACTACACTGCGGTCCAGCAGGGCACACAAAACCTGAGCAGTCCGGACCGCCGGGACGGGGCGTCATCGCAGGCTGCACACCCGCTCAGCAGCTCAAGGTGTCACTGACACAGTGCACCCCAAGTCACCGTCCCGTGGCGGTGTGCCTGTGCTGTCCACAAGGCCCCGGGTGCCACTAACCCTGTGCAACCCCAGTCTGCGCCACGTGGTGGTAGGCCTGGGCCTTACTCAAGGCCTCGTGTGCCACTAACCCTGTGCAACCCCAGTCTGCGCCACGTGGTGGTAGGCCCGTGCCTTACTCAAGGCCTCGTGTGCCACTAACCCTGTGCAACCCCAGTCTGCACCACGTGGTGGTAGTCCTGTGCCATCCGCAAGGCCTCGGATGCCACTAACCCTGTGCGCACAACTCATGGTCCCTACATGAGTGAGAACCGTGGAGCGGCCATCATCCAGTCACCACCGGAAGAGTGGAATGTGACGTCGTCGGCCCCTTATGTTGGCGGAGTCACATGGCCTGTGACGCCTGTGGTGGATGGGTGTGGTGTGTGTGAAAACCTGCCCTCAGGGAGTGGCTGTGACATGCTGACAACTAGACCAGTGACCTGCACACCACCAGCGAGTACGGCTGCGACGGGTAGCAATGAGGGCCCCCCCTCGGGGCGTTAGCGGAGTGGTCTGGCCTGCCGTACGCCCGACCAGCGCAGGGCTTGCAACAATGACTCGTGGGCTCTGGGCATGGTCCAGTCCATGTCCGGTCAAGGAAGTGACTGATGCGTGTGTCCCTGTTGTAGTGTTCACGGAACCCAGTACACAAAATGCAATGCTGCACCCTCTGACTGGCATCCCACAGGATGAACATCATTGACGCAAGGGAAGGCACTGTCCCCACATTCATCCACACATCCATACATGAATGATGTAAGACATTACACAGCAGTGCGTCACTGGATGTTTATTTGCACATCCAGTGCAGTCATGCAGCTGGAGCGGTACAGGGCAATGCCGAGCACACTACACAATATGGGCCCGTGGAGGGCCAGCCAGTGTCCATACGGGGATGACCTGTACTGCGGAAGAGGAAGGGTACAGTCCGCAGTCTGTCCGCCGTGTCATTGGTCGTCAAACAGGATGTGGCAGTCCATGTCGCTGTCCAAGGTGAGTGCATCGGAGTGTATCGGGGGTTAGTGGTAGGTCTTGAGGCCATGTGCGGCACCAAGCAGAAACAGGCAAGGTGGCGGAAATGGATGCTAGTGCCTGGCCCTCCTGACCACAGTCCCTTCCACGTCCTCATCCCCGGGTGTGTGCCCTGCCCCACCTGTGGGTGTTGCAGTACCGGCTGCGGCACTCTGTGCCACTGACACATCAGGGGCCGGAGGAGGATTGTCGGCCGCACTGTGTGGCAGTGACACATCAGGTGCCGGAGTGGATACACCTGCCGCACTGGGAGGCACTGACACACCAGGGGGCGGAGATGTGGATGGTGTGGGGGCAGCAGCATTCATCATCGCCACGCCTTGTGGCAGCAATGCCATGATGAGGACATGCAGGGCACAGTAGATCCCAGCTACATTTCGCTGATGTGCAGCGGCGGCTGCCATCCTTTCCGCCTCCATCCGCACCATGTCCTCCATGAGCCCCCGCATGTGTGCCAGCTCACGGCTGGCATCGCTGGGGCCACTCTGAGCAGACAGGTATTCTTCCCTCCGTGTCATGACTCCAGAGATGTCAATCAGGGCTCGCTGGAGTCCATGGGGCGGACATAGACACCCAAGGATGGCGTCCAGTTTGGTAGCCATGAGCTTGAACCCCACCCGCACGTGCTCGGCCGTCTCCCTCTGGCCCTCCAGCACACGGCGTTGGAAGGCCATTTGTTGTTCCTGGGGGACTTGGGAGGGTGCCGGGGCTGTGGGTGCCTCCTGCTGGGTGGTTTGGGTGGTGGGTGGGGTCTCATGGATGTAGCTGGGCTGCCCTGATCCTGGAGGTGAGTTGCGGATGAGGTCAATGAGGTCTTGGATGGTTTGGGTGTCGATGCTGGTATTGTCCTCCTCCTCGTCATCAGTGAAGAGTGGCTGTGACTGCTCTGCAGGAGGTGTTGACGATGCCCCTGCGATGTGAAGGGGAGATGGTGTATTACAATGTGTCCACATGTATGTAGCCGCATGGTATAAGTTGACATTCAGACAGCATGGCATTGTACATTGTGACAGTCTGTGGGTCTGGGCGAGGACCCAGATTGATCGTGGGTGTGCATTGTGCCCTGCTTGCTTGTGCATGTGTGCCATTGTGGCCATCTCCCCCCATCCCCCCAGTACCTGGTGGTCACTCACCCTGTTGCGGTTGTGTTGTGTCCTGTCGAGCAGTGTCCGGTCCCCCGACTCTGGCCACAGTCTCCACACTGTTGACTGTCGACACCAGCTCCTCCAAGTCATCCAGCTCCAGCTGTGGCGCTGGGCCCCCACCTCCGGTCTGCATTGCTGCCTTCAGGTTGGCGGAGAGTTTCTCCTTAGTCTTCCACTTGATGTCATTCCATCGCCTCTTGACCTCGTCCATTGTCCGCTTGTGCTCTCCGACGGCATTCACCTTGTCGACGATGTCACGCCATATTCCAGTTTTGGTGCCCAATGACACGTTGGCGGTGACGAAGAGTTGTTGATGGTGTTCCATCACCTCCGTGACTATGATCCTGTTCGCCTGCGGACTGAACTTGGTCTTCCTCTTCTTCTTGTTCTTGCCCTTCCCTGTCCCCGAGGTCCCAGGCTGGTCGTCCGGGGTGCTTGTGGGGTTGAGCTCGTCTTCTGCGCCTGCTCCGGCTGCCGGTGCTTGTGTGTTGGTCAGTTTGTGTGTGGGTGTTTTTTCTACTTTTATGGAGATTTTTGACGCCTGCCAGGTGTGTGTTGCAGGCCTGGCGCTGCTTGTCGCTGTTTCCTCATCGCGCTTTGGCCCATCGCGTGTTTTTTGGTGTTGCGGTTTGTGTTTTTATCTCCATCGTGGTGGTTGTATCGCGGACATTGTCCGCGCTTTCGGCAGACTATCGCATGGTACCGCCTTGTTGTGAATTCCACGTTGACACGGGGTTATTTTCCCGCGATAGGCTGCGATATTGAAAGTTGCGTTACGCTACTCTTGCGGTAGTTATCACACGTTCTTGTGAATATACCCCTTAGAGTGTCGCTGGTGTTGAGAGTGCTCTATACTGGAGCTGCTTTCCACCTAACCTTGAGAACTACCTAGAGTTCTATGCTTCTTTTTTCATAATGAATCTATCACTCTATGCCTGAAAGGGTATTGTTTTGACTTATACTGTGTGCTCCCTTGTGTCTGGACAAAGCTATACCTCTCTTAAGAGCTCTATTGAGAGCAAAACACGTGTCAGGCGTTGCTTCAATTCATTTCAGGTTGGCTTGGATGGTATTTTAACAATCTAAAGCTGTAATACTTTGGCTGGAGTGGTAAAAGGCTTTGGCAATTTTATACCTCAGTATGGATAGCACTGTGCTAATCCTATGCTTAAAGACTTTGCTGTAGAAATGGCAAAAGACTTTGTCCATTTTTATCTCGGCGTGGATGGCACTGTGCAAATCCTACGCTCAAAAACTTTGATATAAAAGCAGACATTTGAGGTAAGCAAATTTAGAGTGTCGCTGGTATTGAGAGTGCTCTATACTGGAGCTGCTTTCCACCTAAACTTTAGAACTACCCAGAGTTCTCTGCTTCTTTTTTCGCATACTTTTGCATCAATCTATGCCTGAAAAAGGGCATTGTTTTGACATATACTGGGTGCTCCCTTGTGTCTGGACAAAGCTATACCTCTCTGAGGAGCTCTAATGAGAGCAAAACACATGTCAGGGGTTGCTTTTATTCATTTCAGGTTGGCTTGGATAGTATTTTACCAATCCAAAGCTGTATACAGTGCTTGGAATGGTAAAAGGCTTTGGACACTTTGCAGCTCGGCATGGATAGTACTGTGCAAATCCTATGCTTAAAGACTTTGCTGTAGAAATGGCAGAAGACTTTGTCCCTTTCTATATCGGCGTGGATGGCACTGTGCTAATCCTATGCTTAAAGACTTTGATAGAAAGGCAACATTTGAGGTGAGCCAATTTAGAGTGTCATTGGTGCTGAGAGTGCTCTATATTGGAGCTGCTTTCCACCTAAACTTGAGAACTACCCAGAGTTCTCCACTTCTTTTTTTTGCATAATTTATGCATCACTCTATGCCTGAAAGGGTATTGTTTTGACTTATATTGAGTGCTCCCTTGTGTCTGGAGAAAGCTATACCTCTCTTGAGAGCTCTATTGAGAGCAAAACACATGTCAGGGGTTGGTTTTATTCATTTCAGCTTGGCTTGGATGTTATTTTACCAATCCAAAACTGTAATACTGTGTCTGGAGTGGTAAAAGGCTTTGGCCATTTTACAGCTCGGCATGGATAGCACTGTGCTAATCCTATGCTTAAAGACTTTGCTGTAGAAATGGCAATAGACTTTGGGGCACATGCATCAACATAAGGAATTGCGATTCCTTAATAGCTATAATTAAGGAATCGCTATTTAGGAATCGCAATTCCTTATGCATGTACTAATCGCTAAATAAATTGTGATTCCTACACATTCCCTATTAGCAAATCGCGAATTGGGATTCGCTAATTGGGAATGCCTTCCCATTCATTACTGTGGGCCTAGAGGCCCATAGGAATGAATGGGAAACCATTCGCAATTTGCGATTACCAAAAAGGTAATCGCAAACTGCGCATGCGATTTCAAAGGTGCTAGGGGGCCAAAAGGCCACCCCGATGCACCCCCAAAATTGGCATGTGTTCACATTAGGCGCACACACATGCCCCAAGGGCATGTGTGTGCGCCACATGGCACTTAGAAAAATGAAATTTTGTGCATTTTTCTAAGGAATTGCAAATGGTAATTTGCGATTCCTTAATGAAAAGTCGCATTCTGAGAATGCTTCTTGCATTGCATTTAGGGAATCACAAATTGAGATTCTCTAGCTGCATTCGCAAAATAGGTAATCGCAAATTTTGCGATTACCTATTTTGCGAATAGCTTTGGGCTTGATGCAACCCAAAAAAATAATTACCGGTCGCAAAGGGGCCGATTCTGCGAATCGGCCCATTTGCGACCGGTAATTAGCTTGATGCATGTGCCCCTAAGTCCCTTTCAATATCGGGATGGATCGCACTGTGCTAATCCTACCCTTAAAGACTTTGATAGAAAAGCAGACATTTGAGGCGAGCAAATTTAGAGTGTCGCTGGTGTTGAGAGTGCTCTATACTGGAGCTGCTTTCCACCTAAACTTGAGAACTACCAGAGTTCTCTGTTTCTTTTTTTGCATAATTTATGCATCACTCTATGCCTGAAAGGGTATTGTTTTCACTTGTACAGTGTGCACCCTTGTGTCTGGACAAAGCTATACCTCTCTTAAGAGCTGTATTGAGAGCAAAACACGTGTCAGGGGTTGCTTTTATTCATTTCAGGTTGGCTTGGATGGTATTTTACCAATCCAAAGCTGTAGTACAGTGCCTGGAGTGGTAAAAGGCTTTGGACACTTTACAGCTCGGCATGGATAGCACTGTGCTAATCATGTGCTTAAAGACTTTGCTGTAGAAATGGCAAAATACTTTGTTCCTTTCTATCTCGGCGTGGATGGCACTGTGCTAATCTTATGCAAAAAGACTTTGATAGAAGAGCAGAAATTTGAAGTGAGCAAATTTAGAGTGTCATTGGTGTTGAGAGTGCTCTATACTTGAGCTGCTTTCCACCTAAACTTGAGAACTACCAAGAGTTCTCTGCTTCTTTTTTTTGCATAATTTATGCATCACTCTATCCCTCAAAGGGTAGTGTTTTGACTTATACTGAGTGCTCCCTTGTGTCTGGACAAAGCTATACCTTTCTGAAGAGCTCTAATGAGAGTGAAACATGTGTCAGGGGTTGCTTTTATTCATTTCAGGTTGGCTTGGATGTTATTTTACCAATCAAAAGCTGTAATACTGTGCATGGAGTAGTTAAAGGCTTTGGCCATTTCACAGCTCGGCATGGATAGCACAGTGCTAATCCTATGCTTAAAGACTTTGCTATAGAAATGGCAAAATACTTTGTCCCTTTCTATCTCGTTGTGGATGGCACTGTGCTAATCCTACGCTTAAAGACTTTGATAGAAAAGCAGACATTTGAGGTGAGCAAATTTAGAGTGTTGCCGGTGTTGAGAGTGCTCCATACTGGAGCTGCTTTCCACCTAAACTTGAGAACTACCGAGTTCTCTGCTTCTTTTTTTGCATAATTTATGCATCACTATATGCCTGAAAGGGTATTTTTTTTACTTATACTGGGTGCTCCCTTGTGTCTTGACAAAGCTATACCTCTCTGAAGAGCTCTAATGAGATCAAAACATGTGTATGGGGTTGCTTTTTTTCATTTCAGGTTGGCTTGGATGGTATTTTACAAATCCAAAGCAGTAATACTGTGCCTGGGTTGGTAAAAGGCTTTGTCCATTTTACAGCTCGGGATGGACAGCACTGTGCTAATCCTATGCTTAAAGACTTTGCTGTAGAAATGGCAAAAGACTTTGGGGCATATTAGCAAGACTGGCGATAAAATTATCGCCGTTTTAGAGGCAGGAAACTGCCGCTAAAACGGCGATAATGGGCTTGCTAATAAGCGTTATAGAATTCCAATAGAAGCCCAGGTTAGATGTCCTGCACATCTAACCTGGGCTTCTATTGGAATTCTATAACGCATATTAGCAAGCCCATTATCGCCGTTTTAGCGGCAGTTATCTGCCGCTAAAACGGTGATAATTTTATCGCCAGTCTTGCTAATATGCCCCTTTGTCCCTGTCTATCTCGGCGTGGATTACACTGTGCTAATCCTGCACTTAAAGACAATGATAGAAAAGCAGACATTTGAGGTGAGCAAATTTAGAGTGTCGCTGGTGTTGAGAGTGCTCTATACGGGAGCTGCTTCCCACCTAACCTTGAGAACTACCCAGAGTTCTCTGTTTCTTTTTTTCATAATTTATCTATCACTCTATGCCTGAAAGGGTATTTTTTTTACTTCTACTGTGTGCACCCTTGTGTCTGGACAAAGCTATACCTCTCTTAAGAGCTCTATTGAGAGCAAAACACGTGTCAGGGGTTGCTTTTATTCATTTCAGGTTGGCTTGGATGGTATTTTACCAATCTAAAGCTGTAATACTGTGTCTGGAGTGGTAAAAGTCTTTCGCCATTTTACAGCTCGGCATGGATAGCACTGTGCTAATTCTATGCTTAAAGACTTTGCTGTAGAAATGGCAATAGACTTTGTCCCTTTCTATCTCGGCGTGGATGGCACTGTGCTAATCCTATACTTAAAGACTTTGATAGAAAGGCAACATTTGAGGTGAGCCAATTTAGAGTGTCATTGGTGCTGAGAGTGCTCTATATTGGAGCTGCTTTCCACCTAAACTTGAGAACTACCCAGAGTTCTCCACTTCTTTTTTTTGCATAATTTATGCATCACTCTATGCCTGAAAGGGTATTGTTTTGACTTATATTGAGTGCTCCCTGGTGTCTGGAGAAAGCTATACCTCTCTTGAGAGCTCTATTGAGAGCAAAACACATGTCAGGGGTTGGTTTTATTCATTTCAGGTTGGCTTGGATGTTATTTTACCAATCCAAAACTGTAATACTGTGTCTGGAGTGGTAAAAGGCTTTGGCCATTTTTCAGCTCGGCATGGATAGCACTGTGCTAATCCTATGCTTAAAGACTTTGCTGTAGAAATGGCAATAGACTTTGGGGCACATGCATCAACATAAGGAATTGCGATTCCTTAATAGCTATAATTAAGGAATCGCTATTTAGGAATCGCAATTCCTTACGCATGTACTAATCGCTAAATAAATTGTGATTCCTACACATTCCCTATTAGCAAATCGCGAATTGGGATTCGCTAATAGGGAATGCCTTCCCATTCATTACTGTGGGCCTAGAGGCCCATAGGAATGAATGGGAAACCATTCGCAATTTGTGATTACCAAAAAGGTAATCGCAAACTGCGCATGCGATTTCAAGGGTGCTAGGGGGCCAAAAGGCCACCCCGATGCACCCCCAAAATTGGCATGTGTTCACATTAGGCGAACACACATGCCCCAAGGGCATGTGTGTGCGTCACATGGCACTTAGAAAAATGAAATTTCGTACATTTTTCTAAGGAATTGCAAATGGTAATTTGCAATTCCTTAATGAAAAGTCGCATTCTGAGAATGCTTCTTGCATTGCATTTAGGGAATCACAAATTGAGATTCTCTAGCTGCATTTGCAAAATAGGTAATCGCAAATTTTGCGATTACCTATTTTGCGAATGGCTTTGGGCTTGATGCAACCCAAAAAAATAATTACCGGTCGCAAAGGGGCCGATTCTGCGAATCGGCCCATTTGCGACCGGTAATTAGCTTGATGCATGTGCCCCTAAGTCCCTTTCAATCTCGAGATGGATAGCACTGTGCTAATCCTACCCTTAAAGACTTTGATAGAAAAGCTGACATTTGAGGAGAGCAAATTTAGAGTGTCGCTGGTGTTGAGAGTGCTCTATACTGGAGCTGCTTTCCACCTAAACTTGAGAACTACCAGAGTTCTCTGTTTCTTTTTTTGCATAATTTATGCATCACTCTATGCCTGAAAGGGTATTGTTTTCACTTATACAGTGTGCACCCTTGTGTCTGGACAAAGCTATACCTCTCTTAAGAGCTGTATTGAGAGCAAAACACGTGTCAGTGGTTGCTTTTATTCATTTCAGGTTGGCTTGGATGGTATTTTACCAATCCAAAGCTGTAGTACAGTGCCTGGAGTGGTAAAAGGCTTTGGACACTTTACAGCTCGGCATGGATAGCACTGTGCTAATCATGTGCTTAAAGACTTTGCTGTAGAAATGGCAAAATACTTTGCTCCTTTCTATCTCGGCGTGGATGGCACTGTGCTAATCCTATGCAAAAAGACTTTGATAGAAGAGCAGAAATTTGAAGTGAGCAAATTTAGAGTGTCATTGGTGTTGAGAGTGCTCTATACTTGAGCTGCTTTCCACCTAAACTTGAGAACTACCAAGAGTTCTCTGCTTCTTTTTTTTGCATAATTTATGCATCACTCTATCCCTCAAAGGGTATTGTTTTGACTTATACTGAGTGCTCCCTTGTGTCTGGACAAAGCTATACCTTTCTGAAGAGCTCTAATGAGAGTGAAACATGTGTCAGGGATTGCTTTTATTCATTTCAGGTTGGCTTGGATGTTATTTTACCAATAAAAAGCTGTAATACTGTGCATGGAGTAGTTAAAGGCTTTGGCCATTTCACAGCTCGGCATGGATAGCACAGTGCTAATCCTATGCTTAAAGACTTTGCTATAGAAATGGCAAAATACTTTGTCCCTTTCTATCTCGTTGTGGATGGCACTGTGCTAATCCTACGCTTAAAGACTTTGATAGAAAAGCAGACATTTGAGGTGAGCAAATTTAGAGTGTTGCCGGTGTTGAGAGTGCTCTATACTGGAGCTGCTTTCCACCTAAACTTGAGAACTACCAGAGTTCTCTGTTTCTTTTTTTGCATAATTTATGCATCACTCTATGCCTGAAAGGGTATTGTTTTCACTTATACAGTGTGCACCCTTGTGTGTGGACAAAGCTATACCTCTCTTAAGAGCTGTATTGAGAGCAAAACACGTGTCATCGGTTGCTTTTATTCATTTCAGGTTGGCTTGGATGGTATTTTACCAATCCAAAGCTGTAGTACAGTGCCTGGAGTGGTAAAAGGCTTTGGACACTTTACAGCTCGGCATGGATAGCACTGTGCTAATCATGTGCTTAAAGACTTTGCTGTAGAAATGGCAAAATACTTTGTTCCTTTCTATCTCGGCGTGGATGGCACTGTGCTAATCCTATGCAAAAAGACTTTGATAGAAGAGCAGAAATTTGAAGTGAGCAAATTTAGAGTGTCATTGGTGTTGAGAGTGCTCTATACTTGAACTGCTTTCCACCTAAACTTGACATCTACCAAGAGTTCTCTGCTTCTTTTTTTTGCATAATTTATGCATCACTCTATCCCTCAAAGGGTATTGTTTTGACTTATACTTTGTGCTCCCTTGTGTCTGGACAAAGCTATACCTTTCTGAAGAGCTCTAATGAGAGTGAAACATGTGTCAGGGGTTGCTTTTATTCATTTCAGGTTGGCTTGGATGTTATTTTACCAATCAAAAGCTGTAATACTGTGCATGGAGTAGTTAAAGGCTTTGGCCATTTCACAGCTCGGCATGGATAGCACAGTGCTAATCCTATGCTTAAAGACTTTGCTATAGAAATGGCAAAATACTTTGTCCCTTTCTATCTCGTTGTGGATGGCACTGTGCTAATCCTACGCTTAAAGACTTTGATAGAAAAGCAGACATTTGAGGTGAGCAAATTTAGAGTGTTGCCGGTGTTGAGAGTGCTCCATACTGGAGCTGCTTTCCATCTAAACTTGAGAACTACCGAGTTCTCTGCTTCTTTTTTTGCATAATTTATGCATCACTCTATGCCTGAAAGGGTATTTTTTTTACTTATACTGGGTGCTCCCTTGTGTCTTGACAAAGCTATACCTCTCTGAAGAGCTCTAATGAGATCAAAACATGTGTATGGGGTTGCTTTTTTTCATTTCAGGTTGGCTTGGATGGTATTTTACAAATCCAAAGCAGTAATACTGTGCCTGGAGTGGTAAAAGGCTTTGTCCATTTTACAGCTCGGGATGGATAGCACTGTGCTAATCCTATGCTTAAAGACTTTGCTGTAGAAATGGCAAAAGACTTTGTTCCTGTCTATCTCGGCGTGGATTACACTGTGCTAATCCTGCACTTAAAGACAATGATAGAAAAGCAGACATTTGCGGTGAGCAAATTTAGAGTGTCGGTGGTGTTGAGTGTGCTCTATACGGGAGCTGCTTCCCACCTAACCTTGAGAACTACCCAGAGTTCTCTGTTTCTTTTTCATAATTTATCTATCACTCTATGCCTGAAAGGGTATTTTTTTACTTCTACTGTGTGCACCCTTGTGTCTGGACAAAGCTATACCTCTCTTAAGAGCTCTATTGAGAGCAAAACACGTGTCAGGGGTTGCTTTTATTCATTTCAGGTTGGCTTGGATGGTATTTTACCAATCTAAAGCTGTAATACTGTGTCTGGAGTGGTAAAAGTCTTTCGCCATTTTACAGCTCGGCATGGATAGCACTGTGCTAATTCTATGCTTAAAGACTTTGCTGTAGAAATGGCAATAGACTTTGTCCCTTTCTATCTCGGCGTGGATGGCACTGTGCTAATCCTATGCTTAAAGACTTTGATAGAAAGGCAACATTTGAGGTGAGCCAATTTAGAGTGTCATTGGTGCTGAGAGTGCTCTATATTGGAGCTGCTTTCCACCTAAACTTGAGAACTACCCAGAGTTCTCCACTTCTTTTTTTTTGCATAATTTATGCATCACTCTATGCCTGAAAGGGTATTGTTTTGACTTATATTGAGTGCTCCCTTGTGTCTGGAGAAAGCTATACCTCTCTTGAGAGCTCTATTGAGAGCAAAACACATGTCAGGGGTTGGTTTTATTCATTTCATTTCAGGTTGGCTTGGATGTTATTTTACCAATCCAAAACTGTAATACTGTGTCAGGAGTGGTAAAAGGCTTTGGCCATTTTACAGCTCGGCATGGATAGCACTGTGCTAATCCTATGCTTAAAGACTTTGCTGTAGAAATGGCAATAGACTTTGGGGCACATGCATCAACATAAGGAATTGCGATTCCTTAATAGCTATAATTAAGGAATCGCTATTTAGGAATCGCAATTCCTTATGCATGTACTAATCGCTAAATAAATTGTGATTCCTACACATTCCCTATTAGCAAATCGCGAATTGGGATTCGCTAATAGGGAATGCCTTCCCATTCATTACTGTGGGCCTAGAGGCCCATAGGAATGAATGGGAAACCATTCGCAATTTGTGATTACCAAAAAGGTAATCGCAAACTGCGCATGCGATTTCAAGGGTGCTAGGGGGCCAAAAGGCCACCCCGATGCACCCCCAAAATTGGCATGTGTTCACATTAGGCGCACACACATGCCCCAAGGGCATGTGTGTGCGCCACATGGCACTTAGAAAAATGAAATTTTGTGCATTTTTCTAAGGAATTGCAAATGGTAATTTGCGATTCCTTAATGAAAAGTCGCATTCTGAGAATGCTTCTTGCATTGCATTTAGGGAATCACAAATTGAGATTCTCTAGCTGCATTTGCAAAATAGGTAATCGCAAATTTTGCGATTACCTATTTTGCGAATGGCTTTGGGCTTGATGCAACCTAAGAAATAATTACCGAGTCGCAAAGGGGCCGATTCTGCGAATCGGCCCATTTGCGACCGGTAATTAGCTTGATGCATGTGCCCCTAAGTCCCTTTCAATCTTGGGATGGATCGCACTGTGCTAATCCTACCCTTAAAGACTTTGATAGAAAAGCAGACATTTGAGGAGAGCAAATTTAGAGTGTCGCTGGTGTTGAGAGTGCTCTATACTGGAGCTGCTCTCCACCTAAACTTGAGAACTACCAGAGTTCTCTGTTTCTTTTTTTGCATAATTTATGCATCACTCTATGCCTGAAAGGGTATTGTTTTCACTTATACAGTGTGCACCCTTGTGTCTGGACAAAGCTATACCTCTCTTAAGAGCTGTATTGAGAGCAAAACACGTGTCAAGGGTTGCTTTTATTCATTTCAGGTTGGCTTGGATGGTATTTTACCAATCCAAAGCTGTAGTACAGTACCTGGAGTGTTAAAAGGCTTTGGACACTTTACAGCTCGGCATGGATAGCACTGTGCTAATCATGTGCTTAAAGACTTTGCTGTAGAAATGGCAAAATACTTTGTTCCTTTCTATCTCGGCGTGGATGGCACTGTGCTAATCCTACGCTTAAAGACTTTGATAGAAAAGCAGACATTTGAGGTGAGCAAATTTAGAGTGTTGCCGGTGTTGAGAGTGCTCCATACTGGAGCTGCTTTCCATCTAAACTTGAGAACTACCGAGTTCTCTGCTTCTTTTTTTGCATAATTTATGCATCACTCTATGCCTGAAAGGGTATTGTTTTCACTTATACAGTGTGCACCCTTGTGTCTGGACAAAGCTATACCTCTCTTAAGAGCTGTATTGAGAGCAAAACACGTGTCAAGGGTTGCTTTTATTCATTTCAGGTTGGCTTGGATGGTATTTTACCAATCCAAAGCTGTAGTACAGTACCTGGAGTGGTAAAAGGCTTTGGACACTTTACAGCTCGGCATGGATAGCACTGTGCTAATCATGTGCTTAAAGACTTTGCTGTAGAAATGGCAAAATACTTTGTTCCTTTCTATCTCGGCGTGGATGGCACTGTGCTAATCCTATGCAAAAAGACTTTGATAGAAGAGCAGAAATTTGAAGTGAGCAAATTTAGAGTGTCATTGGTGTTGAGAGTGCTCTATACTTGAACTGCTTTCCACCTAAACTTGACATCTACCAAGAGTTCTCTGCTTCTTTTTTTTGCATAATTTATGCATCACTCTAGCCCTCAAAGGGTATTGTTTTGACTTATACTGAGTGCTCCCTTGTGTCTGGACAAAGCTATACCTTTCTGAAGAGCTCTAATGAGAGTGAAACATGTGTCAGGGGTTGCTTTTATTCATTTCAGGTTGGCTTGGATGTTATTTTACCAATCAAAAGCTGTAATACTGTGCATGGAGTAGTTAAAGGCTTTGGCCATTTCACAGCTCGGCATGGATAGCACAGTGCTAATCCTATGCTTAAAGACTTTGCTATAGAAATGGCAAAATACTTTGTCCCTTTCTATCTCGTTGTGGATGGCACTGTGCTAATCCTAGGCTTAAAGACTTTGATAGAAAAGCAGACATTTGAGGTGAGCAAATTTAGAGTGTTGCCGGTGTTGAGAGTGCTCCATACTGGAGCTGCTTTCCACCTAAACTTGAGAACTACCGAGTTCTCTGCTTCTTTTTGCATAATTTATGCATCACTCTATGCCTGAAAGGGTATTTTTTTACTTATACTGGGTGCTCCCTTGTGTCTTGACAAAGCTATACCTCTCTGAAGAGCTCTAATGAGATCAAAACATGTGTATGGGGTTGCTTTTTTCATTTCAGGTTGGCTTGGATGGTATTTTACAAATCCAAAGCAGTAATACTGTGCCTGGAGTGGTAAAAGGCTTTGTCCATTTTACAGCTCGGGATGGATAGCACTGTGCTAATCCTATGCTTAAAGACTTTGCTGTAGAAATGGCAAAAGACTTTGTCCCTGTCTATCTCGGCATGGATTACACTGTGCTAATCCTGCACTTAAAGACAATGATAGAAAAGCAGACATTTGCGGTGAGCAAATTTAGAGTGTCGCTGGTGTTGAGAGTGCTCTATACGGGAGCTGCTTCCCACCTAACCTTGAGAACTACCCAGAGTTCTCTGTTTCTTTTTCATAATTTATCTATCACTCTATGCCTGAAAGGGTATTTTTTAACTTCTACTGTGTGCACCCTTGTGTCTGGACAAAGTTATACCTCTCTTAAGAGCTCTATTGAGAGCAAAACACGTGTCAGGGGTTGCTTTTATTCATTTCAGGTTGGCTTGGATGGTATTTTACCAATCTAAAGCTGTAAGACTGTGTCTGGAGTGGTAAAAGGCTTTCGCCATTTTACAGCTCGGCATGGATAGCACTGTGCTAAGTCTATGCTTAAAGACTTTGCTGTAGAAATGGCAATAGACTTTGGGGCACATGCATCAACATAAGGAATTTCGATTCCTTAATAGCGATTATTAAGGAATCGCTATTTAGGAATCGCAATTCCTTCTGCATGTATTAATCGCTAAATAAGTTGTGATTCCTACACATTCCGTATTAGCTAATCGCAAATTGCGATTTGCTAATATGGAATGCCTTCGTGGGGCGATGAGGTACTCTTGTGTCCTGAGGACCTCAGGACACAAGTGGACTTCATCCCCGAACAGCAGTGCGCCAGGAGGCGCGTTTGTAGAGTGGTGTAAAAAGGGCGTGGCCTCGGACCACCTCTCAGCAAACCCACTCTGTGGGGCTTACTGGAGGTACCTGGTGGGCTAGTTGGCCCCCAGGGACCCTCAGGAGGCAAGGGGACTTCATCCCCCAACCAAGAGCACTCCAGGAGGTGCGTTTACAGAGAGGTGGACAAAGGGGGGCGTGGCCTGTGCCCACCTATCAGCAATCCCACTATCTGGGGCATACTGGAGGTATCAGGAAGGCTAGTTGGCCCCTAAGGACCCCCAGCAGCGAAGGTGACTTTAATTCCCATCCAATAGAGCGCCAGGGAGTGCATTTGCAGAGTGGTGGGGAAAGGGGGCTTGGCTTGCTCTGAGAACTTAGCAATCCCGCTGTGTGTGGGACTTACTGGAAGTAATAGGAGGGATAGTTGGCCCCCAAGGTTGTCCTTGGTTGCCAACTACCTCTCCTATTACCTCCACTAAGTCCCACATTTTGGGATTGCTAAGAGGTCTTTGGAGGCCACGCACCCCCTTTCCCCACCACTCTGCCAACCCGCCTCCTGGCACAGTACTGGTTGGGGGATGAAGTCCACTTTACTCCTGAGGGACTTTGGGGGCCAAGAAGCCCTTCTGGAACCTCCTGTAAGTCCTATGCAGCGGAATTTCTGAGCGCTGGTCGGAGGCCCAGCCCCCTTTCTGCACCACTCTGCAAACGCGACTACCAGTTAAAGAAGCATTTGTAATGTAATAGGTCTCGCATTTGCGAGAGTTAGAGCTATTGGCGTTGTAAATGTAAAAGATTTGTACTAATGTTTTTTAGTGTAGAGTGGATGTACGTTGTGTGTAGTGGAATTATGTGGTATGTTGTGCAGTGAAATTATGTGAACAGAAAGTATGTGGTATTTAGTATATAGGAATTATGTGGAGTGGGATTATGTGTTTTGGAGAGTATTTATGTGGTATTGTAGTCTGTGTTGTGGAGTGATAACCTCAGGTTTAGTCTTCCTCGTTTCCTTAGAAGTTAAACTATAAACTCAATGAGACACAAAAAACAGAAGGAACCACTGAGGAGCACTTCTGGACCTAGTCGGAGGTATGAGCAGGGCCACTGTAATTATGTGACTGTTCGGCTGCACCAATTTTCAGACAATTAAACATTTTCCGCATTTGCCAAATATTCCATCATCTGCTGCCTAATCTGCAGATTTGAACAAAAAAAAGCCTTGTTTCTAGCTCAAACGGCTCAAATGTTCCCAAAAATGCAGCGTCACGTGTTATAGCGTGGTGGAAGGCCCTTTGCAAAGCTGGAATGGTCACGTGTTACTTATTACAAAATGTGGGTGTTAAACTGGTACTAATGGTGCACAAACCTCTCTTCTTTCTGTGCCTCTCTTTCCTCTTTCTGCATTTCTCTTGCTTCTTTCTGTACCTTTCTTCCTCTTTCTGCACCTCATTGTCTTCTTTCTGCACTTCACTTGCCTCTTTCTGCACCTCTGTTGCTTTTTTCTGCAGATCTCTTGCCTCTTTCTGCACCTCTCTTGCTTCTTTCTGCACCTCTCTTGCTTTTTTCTGCAGATCTCTTGCCTCTTTCTGCACCTCTTTTGCCGCTTTCTGCACCTCTCTTGCCTCTTTCTGCACCTCACTTGCCTCTTTCTACACTTCACTCTCTTCGTACTGTACCTCTCTTGCCTCTTTCTGCACTTCTCTTGCCTCTTTCTGCACTTCTCGAGCCTCTACCTGTATCTCTCTTGCCTCTTTCTGCACCTCAAGTGCCTCTTTCTGCACTTCTCTTGCCTTTTTCTACACTTATCTTGCCTCTTTCTATACCTCTCTTGCCTCTTTCTGCACCTCACTTGCCACTTTTTGCACTTCTCTTGGCTCTTTCAGTACCACTCTTGCCTCTTTCTGCACCTCTGTTAGTTCATTCTGCACTGCTCTTGCTTCTTTCTGCACCTCTGTTGCAAATGTATGCATCCCTCTTGCCTCTTTCAGCACCCCTCTTCCATCTTTCTGCACCTCTCTTGCCTCTGTCTGCACACCTGTTCCCTCTTTCCGCACTCCTTCTGCCTGTTTCTGAAACTCTCTTGCCTGTTTCTGCAGTTCTTTTGCCTCCTTCTGCACCTCTGTTGCTTCTTTCTGCACTTGTCTTGCCTCTTTCTGCACCCCTCTAGCCTCTTTCTGCACCTCTGTTGGTTCTTTCTGCACTGCTCTTGCTTCTTTCGGTACCTCTTTTGCAAATTTCTGTATCCCTCTTGCCTCTTTCTGCACCCCTGTTCCTTCTTTCTGCACCTTTCCTGCCTGTTTCTGCACCTCTCTTGCCTTTCTGCACCTCTGTTGTTTCTTCCTGCACTTATCTTGCCTCTTTCTACACCCCTCTTGCCTCTTTCAGCACCTCTGTTGCTTCTTTCTGCACTTCTGTTGCTTCTTTCTGCACCCCTACTTGCCTCTTTCTGTACCCCTTTTGCGTCTTTGTGCACCGCTCCTTCTTCCTTCTGCACCTCTCTTGCCTTTTTCTGCAGTTCTCTTGCATCTTTCTGCACCTCTTTTGCTTCTTTCTGCAGATCTCTTGCCTCTTTCTGCACCTCTCTTGCTTCTTTCTGCACCCCTGTTGTCTCATTCTGCACTTGTCTTCCCTCTTTCTGCACCTCTCTTGCTTCTTTCTGCACTTTTCTTGCTTCTTTCTGCACCTCTCTTGCTTCTTTCTACACCTCTGTTGCTTCTTTCAGCAATTCTCTTGCCTCTTTCTGTACTTCTCTTGCTTGTTTCTGCACCTCTCTTGCATCTTTCTGCACCACTCTTGCCTCTTTTTGCACCCCTCCTCCCTCTTTCTGTACCTCTCTTCCCTCTTTCTGCACCTCTCTTGCTTCTTTCTGCACTTCTCTTGCTTCTTTCTGCACCTCTCTTGCTTCTTTCTACACCTCTGTTGCTTCTTTCAGCAATTCTCTTGCATCTTTCTGCACCCCTCTTGCCTCTTTCTGCACCCCTCTTTTCTCTTTCTGCATCCCTCTTGCCTCTTTCTGCAGTTCTATTGCCATTTTCTGCACCTCTCCTGCCTCTTTCTGCACCTCACTTGCCTCTTTCTGCACCTCTCTTGCTTCTTTCTACACCTCTGTTGCTTCTTTCAGCAATTCTCTTGCCTCTTTCTGCACTTCTCTTGCTTGTTTCTACACCTCTCTTGCATCTTTCTGCACCCCTCTTGCCTCTTTCTGCACCCCACTTTTCTCTTTCTGCACCCCTCTTGCCTCTTTTTGCACCTCTGTTGGTTCTTTCTGCACTGCTCTTGCTTCTTTCTGCACCTCACTTGCCTCTTTCTGCACTTCTCTTGCTTCTTTCTACAGCTCTGTTGCTTCTTTCAGCAATTCTCTTGCCTCTTTCTGTACTTCTCTTGCTTGTTTCTGCACCTCTCTTGCGTCTTTCTGCACCTCTGTTGCCTCTTTCTGTACTTCACTTGCTTCTTTCTGCACCTCTCTTGCCTCTTTCGGCACCTCTGTTGCTTTTTTCCTCACTTCTCTTGCCTCTTTCTGCACCTCTGACTTAGAGGTAGTTTTAATCCCCCTGCCCTATTCTGTACTAGGGCCTTACAGAGGTTGTCATGCCAATCACAGGGGTACCCCAACCCATAGTGTACCCTAGTGTATGTAGGTGTTTTCACTGTATTCTAAGTGTCTTTCAGCATAGCACTGGCTCCGGGCCTGGTTAGGCAGAGTCAGTTACCACCAGTACCAGTCAGCAAAAAGTTGGGGGCACAGGATGACTTTGCAACAAGGCCTCTTTCTGCACCTCTGTTGGTTCTTTCTGCATTTCTCTTGCTTCTTTCTGTGCTTTTCTTCCTCTTTCTGCACATGTCCTACCTCTGTAGGCATAGTTAGAAATTAGCATTTAAAAAACCTTTGAAATTCACTGAAAAAACCATAGATTTCAGGGAAGTTATAGTTCGAAATTAGCAGTTAAAAAACCTTTGAAATTCACTAGAAAAAACATAGGTTTCAGGGACGTTATAGTTAGAAATTAGCATTTAAAAACCTTAGAAATTCACTAAAAAAAAACATAGGTTTCAGGGTCGTTATAGCTAGAAATTAGCATTTAAAAAACCTTAGAAATTCACTGAAAAAACCACAGGCTTCAGGGACGATATAGTTAGTTGGACATTTCACTCATACAAAACCAGAGAAATTCGGCCGTTATACTTAGTTGAGCTAACTATAACTCGCGCCCCCGCAATGCACTGCTGAAGACGTCACATATTACATAATTCATGACATGGTCAGTGACATTACTAATGACATCACTGATGACATCTCAAATGACATCACTGATGACATCATCCACGTGATAATCTGATGCACCTCCTCATACCCTAATATAACCTTTGATACACCCACTCTAAAATACAGACTACCATTTTCGAAACCATAGACACACCAACACCAGTTACTACATACCCACTCACTGATTCCTAGGTCTACACACACTTCCACTCATTCACCCATACAGTCACTCAAAGATGCAGTCACTCATCAATACAGCACTATCATATGCACTCATACACCTATACAGACACTCGCACACGGCCACTCATCCATAGAGCTACTCACACACCTAGTCAGTAATGCAAAGAGTCAATCACACTCCCATTTACTCACCTATACAGTTATACACACACCACCTCACTTATTCATACAGATACTAACACAGACTAAGTCTCTTATACAATCACTGATACAAGCACACACTCATCCATACAGCCACTCTCACAATCACTCACTCTCACATATAGTCATTTATATACTCCAACACTCACATATACTGCCTTTTACATATGTAGTTACTCACACATGTACCACTGAGACATCCATTCAATCACCAACACACCCATACACACATTCACCCACCCATACAGCCCTTCACAGATGCACTCATGAACCCATATACCCAGTGAATCACCCACTCACACATCTATGCACAAAGTCACACACCCCCACCCACCCACACAGACACTCAGGCACCCATACAGATACTCAGACAACCAATCAATAACCCATATAGACACTCATGTAGCTACCCACCAACCCATGCAGCCGCTTACACTACAACTGACAGACTGATACAGACATTCACACACTTATGCACTTATACACCCACTCATTCTTCAATACACCTTGGCACATTTCTGCGGTCTGCGGTCTGCTTTGGCAAGATGAAGATGATTAGGAAATTCATCGACTTCTTGCCTGAGTCAGTGCGTAAAACTGTGGTGCATGTGTTAGTCACCTCCCATCTTGACTACGCCAATGGACTCTATCTGGGTCTGCCCAGTGGTTTGATCCGTAGGCTGCAGATAGTACAAAATGCGGCGGCTAGGCTGGTCCGAAAGGTCCCTCTCCGGCATCATATTTCCCCTCACCTCAGACAACTTCATTGGCTCCCTGTGGCCAATAGAGTTGAATTTAAGGCCCTCACATTTGCCTTCCGAGCCTACCAGGGAAGAGGCCCTAAGTACCTAAGGTCGAGACTTCGCCCTTACCTTCAGGACAGATCGCTGCGGTCCAACTTGAAGCGCTACTTATGCGTCCCCTGTTTTGCCAAAGCGAGAATGGGGGGCAGAACTTTCGAGGTGGGAACCTCTAGATGATGGAATGACCTGCCCCTCCAACTTCGTATGATGCACTCTGAGCAGGAGTTTAGAAAGGCCTTGAAGACCTGGCTGTTTACCCGCAGAGATTAGTTATCCGCTGGCATGGCTATGTTGTTATCCGGTTAGCGCCGGGACACCTCAGTTGAGGTAGCTGCATGCTCTATAACCCCTTCGGTGCTCATGACGGAATGGTTCTTTCATGAGCACCAGTGCTCCTGTGCTCATTCCGGAACCATTCCGTCATGAGAACAGGAGCACTAAATCCCTCTGCTGCAGACAGCAGAGGGATTTCCCTTTTTTGTTATTGGCCTCCCGAGGCCAATTTGCATTTTCATTCCAATGCCGATCGCGCGCATGGCGCGCTGACGTCATTGCAATGAAAATGAAACTGAAACTTAGTTTCAGTTTCATTGTTTCGGTGCTCATGGGGCTATCTCAGCCCCCCGAGCACCGAAAAAGATGGGAGAGGTATCGCTGGAAAGGGGAGAATCTCCCCTTTCCAATGGTACCCATCCCTAGTGGATCCCTGCTTGGGGATCACCCTAGGAGGGCGATCCCCAAGCAGGGATCCACCCACTAGCACCAGGGAGGGGGGATCGGCCCCTTGGGCAAGGGCCTTTGCTCCCCCCATATTTGTTTGGGCACAACAGACTTTCTGCCCCCCCTGGGGGGCAGCAGCCCCCAATCTGCCCCCCCCAGGGGGCGGAAAGCCCACTAGAAACCAGGGATTATTTTTTTTTATTGACGTTGGGGTGGGGCTGCCCAAAAGGGCATGGCAATGCCCCCCAGAGAAATGTCAGTCTTTCTGCCCCCTGGGGGGCAGATGGGGCAGTATCCCCCAATCTGCCCCCAGGGGGGCAGAAAGCCCACTAGAAACCAGGGATTTCTTTTTTTTATTGACGTTGGGGTGGGGGCTGCCCAAAAAGGGCATGGCAATGCCCCCACCCCTCCCAGAGAAATGTCAGTCTTTCTGCCCCCCCAGGGGGAAGACGGGGGCAGTAGCCCCCAATCTGCCCCCCACGGGGGGCAGAAAGCCCTCTAGAAAGCAGGGATTTTTTTTATTGACATTGGGGTGGGGGCTGCCCAAAAAGGGCATGGCAATGCCCCCCCCCAGAGAAATGTTAGTCTTTCTGCTCCCCCAGGGGGCAGATGGGGGCAGTAGCCCCCAATCTGCCCCCCGGGGGGGGCAGAAAGCCCACTAGAAACCAGGGATATTTTTTTTATTGATGCTGGGGTGGGGGCTGCCCAAAATGGGCATGACAATGCCCCCACCCCCAGTGAAATTTCAGTCTTTCTGCGCCCCCCCCAGGGGGGCAGAAAGCCCATTAGAAATCAGGGATTTTTTTTATTGATGTAGGGGTGGGGGCTGCCCAAGTTGGGCAGGTCAATGCCCCCACCCCCCCAAAAAAAGCAACAGTCTTTCTGCTCCCCCCAGGGGCATATGGGGGCAATAGCCCCTGATCTACCCCCAGGGGGGCAGAAAGCCCACTAGGCACCAGGGATTTTTTTTTTATAATGTAGGGGTGGGGGATGCCCAGAATGGGCATGATAATGCCCCCACCCCAAAAACAATTACCACAGTCTTTCTGCCCCTCGCCGGGGCATATTGGGGCAATAGGGGCAGAAAGCCCTCTAGGCCTCAGGATTATTATTTTTTTTTATTCAGGGTTGAGGTCAGCCCAGAATGGGCATGCCAATGCCCACACCTCCCCCAAAAAATGTCACAGTCTTTCTGCCCCCGAGGGGCGGATGGGGGCAGTGGCCCCTGATCTGACCCCAGGGGGGCAGAAAGCCCAATAGGCACCAGTGATTACGCTGGCTTTTTTTATGCAAGGGGGTGGGGGCTGCCCATAATGGGCATACCAATGCCCCCACCCCCCAAAAACATAGACACAGTCTTTCTGCCCCCCTTGGGGGCATATCAGGGCAACCCCCCCATTCCCCCACAGGGCGGCAGAAAGCCCACTAGGCACAGATTTGTTTTTAGCAATGTGCCTACCTGTGGATTTTGGGCCCTAGCGCAGCCGGCACATAGGGAAACCTGGCAAACCTGTACATTTTTTTAAACTAGACACCAAGGGGAATCCAGGATGGGGTGACTTGTGTGCCTCTCACCAGGTTCTGTTACCCAGAATCCCTTGCAAACCTCAAATTTAGTTAAAAAAAACACATTTTCCTCACAATTCTGTGATGGAAAGTTCTGGGATCTGCGTGGAACCACAAAATTCCACCCACCACGCATTCCCCAAAGTCTTCCGAGAAAAATGGTACCTCACTTGTGTGGGTAGGCCTAGTGCCTGCAACAGGAAACGGCCCAAAACGCAATGTGGACACACCGCATTTTCACAGTGAAAACGGACCCTTTTTTTGCAAACTGCCTAGCTGTAGATTTTGAACCCTAGCTCTGCCGGCACCTAGGGAAACCTAGCAAACCTATACATTTTTGAAAACAAGGCACCCAGGGGAATCCAGGATGGGGTGACTTGACTGGCTCTCACCAGGTTCTGTTACCCAGAATCCCTTGCAAACCTCAAAATTTGTCAAAAAACCCACATTTTCCTCACATTTCTGTGGTGGCAAGTTCTGGAATCTGCGTGGATCCACAAAATTCCACCCACCACGCATTCCCCAAAGTCTTCCGAGAAAAACAGTACCTCACTTGTGTGGGTAGGCCTAGTGCCCGCGACAGGAAACGGCCCAAAACGCAACGTGGACACACCACATTTTACAGTGAACTCTGACACTATTTTGCAAAGTGCCTAGCTGTAGATTTTGAACCCTAGCTCTGCCGGCACCTAGGGAAACCTAGCAAACCTTTACATTTTTGAAGACTAGACACCCAGGGGAATCCAGGATGGGGTGACTTGTCTGGCTCTCACCAGGTTCTATTACCCAGAATCCCTTGCAAACCTCAAACTTTGTAAAAAAAAACACATTTTCCTCAAATTTCTGTGGTGGAAAGTTCTGGAATCTGCGAGGATCCACAAAATTCCACCCACCCCGCATTCCCCAAAGTCTTCAGAGAAAAATGGTACCTCACTTGTGTGGGTAGACCTAGTGCCCGCGACAGGAAACGGCCCAAAACACAACGTGGAAACAACACATTTTCACAGTGAAAACTGACACTATTTTGCAAAGTGCCTAGCTGTAGATTTTGAACCCTAGCTCTGCCGGCACCTAGGGAAACCTAGCAAACCTATACATTTTTTAAAACTAGACACCCAGGGGAATCCAGGATGGGGTGACTTGTCTGGCTC
The DNA here is from genome assembly GCA_963921515.1 of Calotriton arnoldi. Taxonomy (NCBI): domain Eukaryota; kingdom Metazoa; phylum Chordata; class Amphibia; order Caudata; family Salamandridae; genus Calotriton; species Calotriton arnoldi. The sequence continues at coordinate 1,114,423 of CAWUFW010001485.1, read as the reverse complement.
CCACCAGGTTCTGTTACCCAGAATCCCTTGCAAACCTCAAAATTTGTCAAAAAAAGCACATTTTCCTCACATTTCTGTGGTGGAATGTTCTGGAATCTGTGTGGATCCACAAAATTCCACCCAGCCCGAATTCCCCAAAGTCTTCCGAGAAAAATGGTACCTCACTTGTGTGGGTGGGTCAAGTACCCGCGACAGGCAAGGGCCCAAAACCTATTGAGGCGACTTCAAAATTACCGATCACAAAGCAACCTGGTTTTGCAAGGGGGGGTCCCATGAGTTTTTGGCCCCGGGCTCAGCGGCCATCTAGGGAAACCTACCAAACCCACACCATTTTGAAAACTAGACACCCTTGGGAGTCCAGCAAGGTATGGCTTGCGTGGGTCCCCCAACATTTCCCTACCGAGAATCCCCTTCAAACCTCAAATTTAGATGAAAAAAAATCACTTTTTTCTCAAATTTCTGTGTGGGAAAGTTCTGGAATCTGCGTGGATCCACAAATTTCCTTCTACACGGAATTCCCCAGATCTCCTGATAAAAATGGTACCTCACTCGCGTGGGTGGGTCAAGTACCCGCGACAGGCAAGGGCCCAAAACCTATTGAGGCGACATCAAAATTACCTATCACAAAACAACCTGGTTTTGCAAGGGGGGTCCCATGAGTTTTTGGCCCCGGGCTCGGCGGCCACCTAGAGAAACCTACCAAACCCACACATTTCTGAAAACTAGACACCCGGGGGAGTCCAGCAAGGTATGGCTTGCGTGGGTCCCCCAACATTTCCAAACCCAGAATCCCCTGCAAACCTCAAATTTTGTTGAAAAAATCAATTTTTTCTCACATTTCTGTGTGGGAAAGTTGTAGGATCACCGGGCTGACACAAATTTCCTACCACCCAGCATTCCCCCAGGTCTCCCGATAAAAATAGAACCTCACTTGTGTGGGTAGGCATAGTGGCTGCAACAGGAAATGGCCCAAATCGTACTGTGGAGACTTCAAAATTACCTATAACAAAACTACCTGGTTTTGGGGGGGCACCTGGGGTTTTGGCCTCGGGCTCGCCACCATCTAGGGAAACCTACCAAAACCACACATTTCTGAAAACTAGACACCCTGGGGAGTCCAATGAGGTATGTCTTGCATGGATCCCGGAAAATTTCCCTACCCAGAATCCCCTGCAAACCTCAAATTTAGCTGAAAAAAACACATTTTTCACATATTTTTGTGTGGAATCACCATGGCGGCACAAATGTCCTACCCCACAGCGTTCTCCTTAGTATCCCGAGTAAAATGATACCTCACTTGTGTGGGTGTCTGTTAGAACCGGGGTCTCCAGTTGGCCAGAGTCTGCACCCTAGTGCAAGCAGGGACTACTGATTCCGACAAGGTAGCTTGGCGCGAGGCAGGTAGGCACGCACGAGGCACTGTGTAAAGTAATTGTGCAACACACATCCACACTGACACAGTAAACCACACACAAAGGAGACACCACTTCCGTTGTATGCAAAACTCAAATGCTTTTATCTTAGGTTCAGGCAAAAATCTGTCATAATGCAATGTAAAGATATTCAGAACTTTCCTCGAGCCATTCCTCCATAAATGACTTGTCTCTTTGCCTAACTTCTATCAAGCGGGGAACTCAGACTAAATGTCCCTTTGACTCAGGGCTGGTCCAAGAATAACATTACCAAATGCACAAATAGATTGAGAGAGGCTCGCGATGCCTCAGGGCCTCTGCTCAGGCGCTGGACACTCAGTGGTCGGGGGAGGACGTGCCCACTGTCCTACCCCGGCTGTGCTCTCACTCAAAATGGCCCCAAACAGACTCCCGCCGGCTGGATCCTCCCGTCCAGAGGCTCCGGCGGGTCAGGGTCGCAAGGAAAAGGCTCTGTCCCTTGGAGCGAGGCTGCCGGTCAATTTCACAGTCCCCGGCACCCCCCTCTCACCAGCATAGGCTGCTCGAGTGCCCCGCAGTCCGTTACCTGATGCGGGCGCGGCTCTGGGGCAATCCTCGCTGTTGACTCTCCTCCGGTCGCTCGGGAGCTTCACTCAGCCGCTCGGCGAGGCCGCAGGCCAGTCCTCCCGGGATTTCCTTCCCACAGCCGGGCCTGATGACGAGCCGCCTTGTTGCTAGGCGACGACCGGCACGGAAGCCAATCCCAGCACGGCTTCCCCGGCGCGCCTCCGATGATGCGGCCGGGCCTTCCCGGGCTCCCGGGCTGCAGCGGTGATTGGCACTCGGCTCAGCGGGCAGGGCTTTGGGGCCGTGGCGGTGATTCTGGGGAGATCCTTGCTAACGCTGCAGTCGCAGCAGCCGGAGAGGCCGGCACAGAGCTCCGCAGGCCCAAGTTGCCACCGCGGTTCCCCACCAGTCCGCCGATCGCCCAACAGAGGTGAGTCACAGCACTCACGCCGCACTTACAGGCCCCGGGCAGCGGCGGTGACTCTCAGGGCACACAGCGCTTCTTCTCCTCACAGCGCTACACCGCACATACAGGTCGCAGGCAGCGGCGGTGATTTAGGAACGCAGCGCTTACTTTCTTCAGCGCGTGGCAGCGCTCCCCAGGGGCCCCAAGCCGCAGCGTTTCACAGTACCTTGTGAGTCTCGGGCAAGGTAGGTGCAGATCTTGGTTGTCCCTTTTTAGGGGCTGTCTTTCAGCAGGGTAGTCCCACCTTACTGCAGGGACAGGTCTCAGCAATCAGCTCCACACCAGGAGATCAGTCCTTCCTCCTGGGGAGACACTCTGGGGGTGTTTTGGGCCACTTCTCTAGGCTGGGTCAGATCAGCAGGCAGCAGGGCGGCACACATAGGGGGGCAGCAGCTCCTGGGAACAGTCAGCCTTGGGGGGGTGGCAATCCTGCTGACGCTGCTGTTCGCACACCATTCCAAGTGGGTCTCTAGCCAGTAGTGTAACTAAGCTGTCTGGGCAGAACCCCCCTTTTTATACTCTAAGGTCAGGTGACCAAAAAGGCGGCAAATTTGGCGGCAACTAAGGGGGTTGGAAGTCTCTAGAAGGATCTAGGGGCTCCGGGGGGTGTCCCCTGTCACTTTGTCCTGTCTGTCTATGTTGACAAGGGCGGGGCTGTCAAGGTTACAGTAGCATCCAGTCCCAGCCTATGCCAGCTACTAGCGCGCAGATAGGATGGCAGCCTCACCACATTAGCAGGGGCCTGTGGCAGACATGTTATGACACCCTGTTTTTAGAAGAGAGCACCTGCACCTCAGCACTGTTTCGCAGCGGTAAGGTGCCCAGAGTCCTATGTCCAACAAAAATGGCGGTCAGTTAGGAAGCAAAAAGGGAAAAAAAGGAAGGGGAAGACCACCCTACGGCTGACAGGTCTAACAGTGTCCAATGCAGAATTGGCTAAAAACTTATTTTTAAAAAAATGTAGCGCTTAGAATTCTCTGTGCCATACCCTTATTAAGCCTGGGCAAAGCACTACCCTACGCTCGCGTAGTTTGCGAAGTTTGCGCTACTTCGCACTACGCGAATTGCATGTAGCACAGTGCAAACACGCGTAGCGTAGCGGTCATTTTTTGCTTGCTCGCGGTCCTCAACGTCAAGTTGGCGACCGCGAGCAAGCAAAATGACATCCCGGCGAGACTTTTTCTCGTTCGCGATCAGCAACATCAAGTTGCCGATCGCGAGCGTGGAAAATAAACCTCCCGGCGAGATTCTCAATGCGGGGAGGTCAGGTTTCTCATTGCGAGTGGTTGCGCATGCTCGCGACCGCTCGCGATGAGAAACTACCAGTCCGCGTTGAGAGAGCTGCCGCTCGAGTAAAAATCTACTCGAGCGGCAGTAAGAGACAGCTCGCACTGTGCAAGATGCCGTTTTCAATGATTGCACAGTGCGGACAAGCATCCGGCACTGTGCAATCAGTGCGAACAGCATTTTGCACAGTGCACTACGCAGTTCGCGTAGCTACGCGTAGCTCGCGTAGTGCGAGGTGCACTTCACGTAGCTTCGCGTAGCGCTACTTCGTGAACTACGCCCAGGGTTAACCCTTATTCCCTATGTTTTGGGCTCTTCCCAGTCACAGGCCCTTGCCCCACCCACACAAGTGAGGTATCATTTTAGTCAGGAGACTGAGGGGAATGCTGTGGGGGTAGGACATTTGTGCCGGCATGGTGATTCCACCTAAAAATATGTGGAAAATGTGTTTTTTTCAGCTAAATTTGAGGTTTGCAGGGCATTCTGGGTAGGAAAACGTTGGGGGATCCACGCAAGCCATACCTTGCTGGACTCCCCCGGGTGTCTAGTTTTCAGAAATGTGTGGGTTTGGTAGTTTTCCAAGATGGCCGCCGAGCCCGGGGCCAAAAACCCAGGTGACCCCCCTTGCAAAACCAGGTTGTTTTGTGATAGATAATTATGATGTCTCCTCAATACGTTTTGGGCCCTTGCCTGTCGCGGGTACTTGACCCACCCACGCGAGTGAGGTACCATTTTTATCGGGAGACCTGGGGGAACGCTGGGTGGTAGGAAATTTGTGGATCCACATAGATTCCAGAACTTTCCCACACAGAAATGTGAGAAAAAAGTGATTTTTTCAGCTAAATTTCAGGTTTGCAGGACATTGTGGGTAGGAAAACGTTGGGGGATCCATGCAAGCCATACCTCGCTGGACTCCCCCGGGTGTCTACTTTTCAGAAATCTGTGGGTTTGGTAGTTTCCCAAGATGGCCGCCGAGCCCGGGGCCAAAAACCCAGGTGACCCCCCTTGCAAATTCAGGTTGTTTTGTGATAGGTAATTTTGAAGTCTCCTCAATACGTTTTGGGCCCTTGCCTGTCGTGGGTACTTGACCCACCCACACGAGTGAGGTATCATTTTTATCAGGAGACCTGGGGGAACGCTGGGTGGTAGGAAATTTGTGGATCCACGTAGATTCCAGAACTTTCCCACACAGAAATTTGAGAAAAAAGTGATTTTTTTCAGCTAAATTTGAGGTTTGCAGGGCATTTTGGGTAGGAAAACGTTGGGGGATCCACACAAGCCATACCTTGCTGGACTCCCCCGGGTGTCTACTTTTCAGAAATGTGTGGATTTAGTAGTTTCCCAAGATGGCCGCCGAGCCCGGGGCCAAAAACCCAGGTGACCTCCCTTGCAAATTCAGGTTGTTTTGTGATAGGTAATTTTGATGTCTCCTCAATACGTTTTGGGCCCTTGCCTGTCACGGGTACTTGACCCACCCACGCGAGTGAGGTACCATTTTTATCTGGAGACCTGGGGGAACGCTGGGTGGTAGGAAATTTGTGGATCCACATAGATTTGCAAGGGGGGTCACCTGGGTTTTTGGCCCGGGCTCGGCAGCCATCTTGGGAAACTACCAAACCCACACATTTCTGAAAAGTAGACACCCGGGGGAGTCCAGAGAGGTATGGCTTGCGTGGATCCCCCAACGTTTTCCTACCCACAATGTCCTGCAAACCTCAAATTTAGCTGAAAAAACCACATTTTCCACATATGTTTGGGTGGAATCACCATGCCGGCACAAATGTCCTACCCCACAGCGTTCCCCTCAGTCTCCCGAGTAAAATGATACCTCACTTGTGTTGGTGGGGCAAGGGCCTGTGACTGGGAAGAGCCCAAAGCATAGGGAATAAGGGTACAGCACAGAGAATTCTAAGCGCTACATTTTTTTTAAAATAAGTTTTTAGCCAATTCTGCATTGGACACCCACAGAAGTGAGCTATCATTTTACTCGGGACACTAAGGAGAATGCTGTGGGGTAGGACATTTGTGCCGCCATGGTGATTCCACACAAAAATATGTTTTTTTCAGCTAAATTTGAGGTTAACAGGGGATTCTGGGTAGGGAAACATTGGGGGATCCACGCAAGCCATACCTCATTGGACTCCCCAGGGTGTCTAGTTTTCAGAAATGTGTGGGTTTGGTAGGTTTCCCTAGATGGCGGCGAGCCCGGGAACAAAACCCCAGGTGCCCCCTCCAAAACCAGGTAGTTTCGTTATAGGTAATTTTGAAGTCTCCACAGTACGATTTGGGCCATTTCCTGTTGCAGCCACTATGCCTACCCACACACGTGAGGTACCATTTTTATCGGGAGACCTGGGGGAATGCTGGGTGGTAGGAAATGTGTGTCAGCCCAGTGATCCTACAACATTCCCACACAGAAATGTGAGAAAAAGTTGATTTTTTCAACAAAATTTGAGGTTTGCAGGGGAGTCTGGGTAGGGAAATGTTGGGGACCCACGCAAGCCATACCTTGCTTGACTCCCCCGGGTGTCTAGTTTTCAGAAATGTGTGCGTTTGGTAGGTTTCCCTAGATGAGCCAAAAACTCATGGGACCCCCCCTTGCAAAACCAGGTTGTTTTGTGATAGGTAATTTTGATGTTGCCTCAATTGGTTTTGGGCCCTTGCCTGTCGCAGGTACTTGACCTACCCACGCGAGTGAGGTACCATTTTTATCGGGAGACCTGGGGGAAGGCTGGGTAGTAGGAAATTTGTGGATCCTTGTAGATTCCAGAACTTTCCCACACAGAAATTTGAGGAAAAAGTGATTTTTTCCAGCTAAATTTGAGGTCTGCAGGGGATTCTGGGTAGGGAAATGTTGAGGGACACACGCAAGCCATACCTTGCTGGTCTCCCCCCGGGTGTCTACTTTTCAGAAATGTGTGGGTTTGGTAGGTTTCCCTAGATGGCCGCCGAGCCCGGGGCCAAAATCTCATGGGACCCTCCCTTGCAAAAACAGGTTGTTTTGTGATAGGTAATTTTGATGTTGCCTCAATAGGTTTTGGGCCCTTGCCTGTCTCGGGTACTTGACCCACCCACACAAGTGAGGTACTATTTTTCTCAGAAGACTTTGGGGAATGCGGGGTGGGTGGAATTTTGTGGATCCACACAGATTCCAGAACTTTCTACCACAGAAGGAGGAAAATGTGTTTTTTTGGACAAATTTTAAGGTTTGCAAGGGATTCTGGGTAACAGAACCTGGTGAGAGCCAGACAAGTCACCCCATCCTAGATTCCCCTGGTTGTCTTGTTTTCAAAAATGTATAGGTTTGCTAGGTTTCCCTAGGTGCCGGCAGAGCTAGGGTGCAAAATCTACAGCTAGGCAATTTGCAAAAAAAGGGTCAGTTTTCACTGTGAAAATGTGGTGTGTCCACGTTGCGTTTTAGGCCATTTCCTGTTGCGGGCACTAGGCCTACCCACACAAGTGAGGTACCATTTTTCTCGTAAGACTTTGGGGAATCAGGGGTGGGTAGAATTGTGTGGATCCACGCAGATTCCAGAACTTTCCACCACAGAAATGTGAGGAAAATGTGTTTTTTTTGACAAATTTTGAGGTTGGCAAGGGATTCTGGGTAACAGAACCTGGTGAGAGACAGACAAGTCACCCCATCCTGGATTCCCATGGGTGTCTAGTTTTCAAAAATGTATAAGTTTGCTAGGTTTCCCTAGGTTCCAGCAGAGCTAGGGTACAAAATCTACAGCTAGTCACTTTGCAAAATAGTGTCAGTTTTCACTGTAAAATGTGGTGTGTCCACGTTGAGTTTTGGGCCGTTTCCTGTTGCGGGCACTAGGCCTACCCACACAAGTGAGGTACCATTGTTCTCGGAAGACTTTGGGGAAAGCGGGGTGGGTGGAATTTTGTGGATCCACGCAGATTCCAGAACTTTCCACCACAGAAATGTGAGGAAAATGTGTTTTTTTTGTCAAATTTTTAAGGTTTGCAAGGGATTCTGGGTAACAGAACCTGGTGAGAGCCAGTCAAGTCACCCCATCCTGGATTTCCCTGGGTGTCTAGTTTTTAAAAATATACAGGTTTGCTAGGTTTCCCTAGGTGCTGGCAGAGTTAGGGTTCAAAATCTACAGCTAGGCACTTTGCAAAAAAAGGGTCGTTTTCACTGTGAAAATGTGGTGTGTCAACGTTGCGTTTTGGGCCGTTTCCTGTCGCGGGCACTAGGCCTACCCACACAAGTGAGGTACCATTTTTCTCGGAAGACTTTGGGGAACGCAGGGTGGGTGGAATTTTGTGGATCCACGCAGATTCCAAAACTTTCCACCACAGAAATGTGAGGAAAATGTGTTTTAAAAAAAAATATTTTAGGTTTGCAATGGATTCTGGGTAATAGACCCTGGTGAGAGCCAGTCAAGTCACCCCATCCTGGATTCAACTGGGTGTCTAGTTTTAAAAAATGTATAGGTTTGCTAGGTTTCCCTAGGTGCCGGCAGAGCTAGGGTTCAAAATCTACAGCTAGCCACTTTACAAAAAAAGGGTCAGTTTTCACTGTAAAATGTGGTGTGTCCACATTGCGTTTTGGGCCGTTTCCTGTCGCGGGCACTAGGCCTACCCACACAAGTGAGGTACCATTTTTCTTGGAAGACTTTGGGGAATGCGGGGTGGGTGGAATTGTGTGGATCCACGCAGAGTCCAGAACTTTCCACCACAGAAATGTGAGGAAAATGTGGGTTTTTTGGACACATTTTGAGGTTTGCAAGGGATTCTGGGTAACAGAACCTGGTGAGAGACAGACAAGTCACCCCATCCTGGATTCCCCTGGGTGTCTAGTTTTCAAAAATGTATAGGTTTGCTATTTTTCCCTAGGTGCCAGCAGAGCTAGGGTTCAAAATCTACAGCTAGGCACTTTGCAAAATAGTGTCAGTTTTCACTGTAAAATGTGGTGTGTCCACATTGCGTTTTGGGCCGTTTCCTGTCGCGGGCACTAGGCCTACCCACACAAGTGAGGTACCATTTTTCTCAGAAGACTTTGGGGAACGCAGGGTGGGTGGAATTTTGTGGATCCACGCAGATTCCAAAACTTTCCACCACAGAAATGTGAGGAAAATGTGTTTAAAAAAAAAATATTTTAGGTTTGCAATGGATTCTGGGTAATAGACCCTGGTGAGAGCCAGTCAAGTCACCCCATCCTGGATTCAACTGGGTGTCTAGTTTTAAAAAATGTATAGGTTTGCTAGGTTTCCCTAGGTGCCGGCAGAGCTAGGGTTCAAAATCTACAGCTAGGCACTTTACAAAAAAAGGGTCAGTTTTCACTGTAAAATGTGGTGTGTCCACATTGCGTTTTGGGCCGTTTCCTGTCGCGGGCACTAGGCCTACCCACACAAGTGAGGTACCATTTTTCTTGGAAGACTTTGGGGAATGCGGGGTGGGTGGAATTGTGTGGATCCACGCAGAGTCCAGAACTTTCCACCACAGAAATGTGAGGAAAATGTGGGTTTTTGGACACATTTTGAGGTTTGCAAGGGATTCTGGGTAACAGAACCTGGTGAGAGACAGACAAGTCACCCCATCCTGGATTCCCCTGGGTGTCTAGTTTTCAAAAATGTATAGGTTTGCTAGTTTTCCCTAGGTGCCAGCAGAGCTAGGGTTCAAAATCTACAGCTAGGCACTTTGCAAAAAAAGGGTCGTTTTCACTGTGAAAATGTGGTGTGTCCACATTGCGTTTTGGGCCGTTTCCTGTCGCGGGCACTAGGCCTACCCACACAAGTGAGGTACCATTTTTCTCGGAAGACTTTGGGGAACGCAGGGTGGGTGGAATTTTGTGGATCCACGCAGATTCCAAAACTTTCCACCACAGAAATGTGAGGAAAATGTGTTTAAAAAAAAATATTTTAGGTTTGCAATGGATTCTGGGTAATAGACCCTGGTGAGAGCCAGTCAAGTCACCCCATCCTGGATTCACCTGGGTGTCTAGTTTTAAAAAATGTATAGGTTTGCTAGGTTTCCCTAGGTGCCGGCAGAGCTAGGGTTCAAAATCTACAGCTAGGCACTTTACAAAAAAAGGGTCAGTTTTCACTGTAAAATGTGGTGTGTCCACATTGCGTTTTGGGCCGTTTCCTGTCGCGGGCACTAGGCCTACCCACACAAGTGAGGTACCATTTTTCTTGGAAGACTTTGGGGAATGCGGGATGGGTGGAATTGTGTGGATCCACGCAGAGTCCAGAACTTTCCACCACAGAAATGTGAGGAAAATGTGGTTTTTTTGGACACATTTTGAGGTTTGCAAGGGATTCTGGGTAACTGAACCTGGTGAGAGACAGACAAGTCACCCCATCCTGGATTCCCCTGGGTGTCTAGTTTTAAAAAATGTATAGGTTTGCTAGTTTTCCCTAGGTGCCAGCAGAGCTAGGGTTCAAAATCTACAGCTAGGCACTTTGCAAAATAGTGTCAGTTTTCACTGTAAAATGTGGTGTGTCCACATTGCGTTTTGGGCCGTTTCCTGTCGCGGGCACTAGGCCTACCCACACAAGTGAGGTACCATTTTTCTCAGAAGACTTTGGGGAAATCGGGGTGGGTGGAATTTTGTGGATCCACGCAGATTCCAGAACTTTGCACCACAGAAATGTGAGGAAAATGTGTTTTTTTTTACAAATATTTAGGTTTGCAAGGGATTCTCGGTAACAGAACCTGGTGAGAGCCAGTCAAGTCACCCTATCCTGGATTCCCCTGCGTGTCTAGGTTTCAAAAATGTATAGGTTTGCTAGGTTTCCCTAGGTGCTGGCAGAGTTAGGGTTCAAAATCTACAGCTAGGCACTTTGCAAAATAGTGTCAGTTTTCACTGTAAAATGTGGTGTGTCCACGTTGCATTTTGGGCCGTTTCCTGTCGCGGGCACTAGGCCTACCCACACAAGTGAGGTACCATTTTTCTCAGAAGACTTTGGGGAAATCGGGGTGGGTGGAATTTTGTGGATCCACGCAGATTCCAGAACTTTCCACCACAGAAATGTGAGGAAAATGTGTTTTTTTTTACAAACGTTTAGGTTTGCAAGGGATTCTGGGTAATAGAACCTGGTGAGAGCCAGTCAAGTCACCCCATCCTGGATTCCCCTGGGTGTCTAGTTTTTAAAAATGTACAGGTTTGCTAGGTTTCCCTAGGTGCTGGCAGAGTTAGGGTTCAAAATCTACAGCTAGGCACTTTGCAAAAAAAGGGTCAGTTTTCACTGTAAAAATAAAGCGTGTCCACGTTGCGTTTTGGGCCGTTTCCTGTCGCGGGCACTAGGCCTACCCACACAAGTGAGGTACCTTTTTTCTCAGAAGACTTTGGGGAATGCAGGGTGGGTGGAATTTTGTGGATCCACGCAGATTCCAAAACTTTCCACCACAGAAATGTGAGGAAAATGTGTTTAAAAAAAAAATATTTTAGGTTTGCAATGGATTCTGGGTAATAGACCCTGGTGAGAGCCAGTCAAGTTACCCCATCCTGGATTCACCTGGGTGTCTAGTTTTCAAAAATGTATAGGTTTGCTAGGTTTCCCTAGGTGCCGGCAGAGCTAGGGTTCAAAATCTACAGCTAGGCACTTTACAAAAAAAGGGTCAGTTTTCACTGGAAAAAATAAAGTGTGTCCACGTTGCGTTTTGAGCCGTTTCCTGTCGCGGGCACTAGGCCTACCCACACAAGTGAGGTACCATTTATATCGGAAGACTTAGGGTAACACAGAATTGTAGAGCAACTGTTATTACCTATTGACTTTCGATTCATTTCTGCCTTCCAAATGAAAGACAATGTGTAAAAAAGAAGTCATTTTGAAAAATGACCTATAATTCTCATGCTAGTATGGGTACTCACAATTTTGGAAATGTGCAAATATCTACTATTTCTAAACTCTATATTTTGTTACAATTTCAGAAATACATAGGTGTCTTTCATACCGATTTTTACATGTATATATTTTCCCAAATTAATTGCTATATACCCGGTACATAATAAAAAACCATTGCAAGACGCTGGTTGGTAATTGGCTCTGGGTTAGTCGGGTTCTTGGTGAACCTACAAGTCCTATATATCCCCACAACCATAAAGGTCCAGCGGATGTAACGGTATATTGCTTTCAAACAGCTGTCATAACTAGAAGAAGTTACAGGCAAAAACGTTAACACAAATGGATGTTTTTTTCAACTAATTTTCAATTTTTCCTATATTCAACTGTTAGTTTCTATAAAGAAACCTCGAAGGATCTACACAAATGACCCCTTGCTAAATTTAGAATTTTGTCTACTTGTCTAAAATGTATAGCTTTCCAGGATCCATTATTGCTTTCATACCCCTTTCTACCATTAACTGGAAAGAGGTTGAAAGCACAAAAAATAGCAAAAATAGGCTATGTCCCAGAAAAATGCCAAAACTGTGTAAAAAGTTTTGGTTTTGTGACAAAAGTCTGCTTGTCCCTGAAAGCTGGGAAGATGGTGATTTCAGCACCACAACCCTTTTTTTGATACCATTTGCAGGGAAAAAATCAGACGCTTTCATCTGTAGCCCTTTTTTCCCATTTTTCCAAAAAAAACAAAATTTAGCTGTCTTTTGGCTAATTTCTGGGTCCCCTCCAGGGGAATCCACAAATCCTGGGTACCTTTAGAATCCCCATGATGTTGGAAAAAAAGGACGCAAATTTGGTGTGGATACCTTATGTGGTCAAAAAGTTACAGGGGCCTAAGCGCGAACTACCCCAAATAGCCAAAAAAAGGCTTAGCACAGGGGGGAAAAGGCCTAGCAGCGAAGGGGTTAAATGTCTCTTATTATTATTATTATTATTATATATATAAAACATATTTAAACTTTACAGAAACACACAGTCACTGGATGATGTCATCAGTGATGTCATTTGAGATGTCATCAGTGATGTCAATGACCATGTCAGGAATGATGTAATATGTGACGTCATCAGCAGTGCAGTGCGGGGGCGTGAGTTATAGTTAGCTCAACTAAATATAACGGCTGAATTTCTCTGGTTTTGTACGAGTGAAATGTCCAACGAACTATAACGTCCCTGAAACCTGTGGTTTTTTCAGTGAATATATATATATATATATATATATATATATATATATATATATATATATATATATATACAAAGACTCTCCTTCCAGAGATGCAGGCCCGTAGAGGGGTGGCGCGATGCCGGCGGAGAAACCGGTAATTTCAATATAAATCCAAAGCGGGGTTACCTATCGCGCTCTCAGGTTAACGCATAAACCAAGCAAGACTCCAAAGATAGAAAAGGGGGTTTATTATCGTCATAGCCCGTATTCGTAGAGGACTGCAAATACCAGCATGCCCCGCCACTATTCCCGGGGAAAACTACTCTCAAACACCAGCCAGTGGGTTCGCTATGCTCCTATCATATGGTTGATGTATAATAGGTTAGTTATTGTCATAGTCTACTTTGCACATCGTTTTTGAACTTCGTCTAACTGTATTTTTACTACTTACTAATGGCGACCATGAAACTGTATGTAACGATGACAAGTCCGTTTTTTATGTTTATGTTTACATTTCACAGGAAGTGTATGTAAGCAATGACTGTGTGGTTGCCCCATTGTGTGATCAAGACTCTGCGGAGTCGAAACGCGTCACGGAGGGTTTATGACGATAATAAACCCCCTTTTCTATCTTTGGAGTCTTGCTTGGTTTATGCGTTAACCTGAGAGCGCGATAGGTAACCCCGCTTTGGATATATATATATATATATATATATATATATATATATATATATATATATATATATATATATATATATATATATGTATAAGCCTGGGCGTAGTTTGCATAGTAGCACTTCACGTAGCTACGTGAAGTACATTTTGAACTACACATAACTATGCAAATTGCATAGTGCATAGCTGTGTGCTTGACTGCACTGTACAATAACTGCCAAAGGCATCTTGCACAGTGCAAGTTAAAATAAATATCTCTGTCTTTATATGCTAAAAATGCATATAGTCATTTCACAAAAGAGAAAATGATAAATTAACAAGCAGTGAGAGAGGTGATGATTTTGGGATCCTCCCTAACCTAGGGAGAGAACCAAGCAGATGCCTTGAAAACAAAAAGCACATCTTTTGAATGATTCAGTGGTGGTCCCATCCTCTTAGGACCACCCCAAGCACAGTTATTGGCAAAAATACAATCCCAACCAAAGGCCCTGCAAAGCATTATGGGACGAGATTAGCAGTGGGCAGTGAATATTATAGTATCCAATATCAAAATAATTCTACAAAGAGCTGCAGTTCCACTAGTCGTTACTAGAAAGGCTCTTGGGCCTTGTTGAAAATATATATATATATATATATATATATATATATATATACATACATATATACATATATACATATATACATATATACATACATACAGTAATGTGTTTTAGAATATGGTATATTTTGTAGATTTTACCTGAAATTATTAAATATACATAGATATATATTTAGAAATACACACCAAAAATAAAATAGGGCATCAAACACGCAATACATAATTGATGTTCTCTCATTATAATATTTTTAAAAATACACCCCATAATGTTTCCATATATTTGATCAAAAAGAAAAACGTCACTTCAATCACTACCCTTCACTCAGGAACTAAAAGGGATATGCTAGCCTGTGTTTAATAAAAAAAAGTTAGTCAGAATTAAATTTTTATTTTAAACATGTAACTCTTCCTCTTGTGAGCCATACAGCTGGCTGTGCAAGGACAGGACCTCAGTAGCCAGTATATCCAACTCCTCTGGTGAGAAGTTTACAGCCCTTCCTCCTGCTTTTCATGGCATTGTGCTCCTAGCGATCAGAAATAGCAACAAAAGTTGAGGAGGTGTTGTTGGTTGCATTGTTAGGAGGCAAATGAGTTTTTCTTAAATGCCATGGACATCTACACGATGTGCAAGATCATCAACGGAGATGGACACATCTATTGGCTTTCATACATTGCTTTCACACACGTTAGACTACGACTGGGGCCTTTGGTTGTCATTGTATTTTTGCCCATAACTTTGCTTGGGGTGGGCCTAGGAGGATGGGACCACCACCGAATTGTTCAGCATAATATGCTCTTTGTGTTCAATGCATCTGCTTGGTCCTCTCCCTAGGTTAGGGGGGACCCCAAAATCATCACCTCTCTCACTGCTTGGTATGTTTCAAAGCTCGCTTTTGTGAGGTGGCTATATGCATGTAAAGGTAAAGTTGCTTTACCCGAGGTATGTGATGTGGGTGTGGGTGCAGGAGCTAACTCCACTACGTGGCGGAGTTGGAGTTGTTGCCTGAACTCCGTGTTCCCAACGGAACGCAGAGTTGGCAAAACTCCGCAGACTCCGCTAGCGGACCCGAGTTTACCGCTCACCGCTACTACAACTGTGTCCATTGTGGAGTTTCACACCCACTACCCGGTCAACTTTGGCCGACTTCCGTCTAATTGGAAATGTCCTGATGGTGAGGTCAGGTGTCTGCCGTTTTAGATTGCAAAATAGTGTGTTTGTGAATGTTAAGTGCGTCACCACAACTCAAAATGGTGGCTACTTTGTTCACATATACAAAATGCTAATGTTATTAATTTTTGTTTTACAAAAAAGTATTATGTGGTGCGTTACTGTGGTTGAATGCAATAGTTGTGCAGATTTGTTCATACTTTCATTGACATCATTTTTGATGAAAAAATAAAAAAATAAGTATGTGCAAATAATACATTTAAAATGTATTATTTAAACATATCTTTTTTAAACAAATGCACATGTCAAAAAGATCATTAAAAAAATTAAACAATTATTGATGTGTAAAATTATGTTAAAATATATTTTTTGAAAACTAAATGAAATGTGTATTTTATTTTAAAAACGTTTTCAAAAATGCGGTGGCTTATTTATGAAGAGGTTGCTCTACCAATGTGTCAAAATTTTTGATACATTGACGGCGCAAGTACTACTCCTTATTTATGAGTTGACGCATCTTCGAAGATGCGTCACTTTCCCCACCCCTGCGTGAAGAAGACACCACGTCGGAATGGACTGCGTCACGTAAGTATTTAATTATGCATGGTAGGCGTTCCTTCGTAAATAGATGCGCAAAAGTGACGCATCGACATTAATGACTTTTCACAAAAGTGACGCATCCTCAGCTTAAGAGGAGCAGCGTTGCGCTTACGTCAAAATCGCTGCGCCTGCAAAACACACGCATAGGAAATGACGCGTCCATACATATATATAGGAGAAGTTGGAGTGGACAGTGCTGCAACTATAACTACACCATGGAGGTACTAATTCTGCGACTAGGAGCCAGACGGAAACGACCACCAGCATCCACCCCACCACAACCACCCTCCCCAAACTCTCCCTCAACCCTCCGAAGGAAACGCAGGAGAAAGGAGCGCATATTT
This sequence comes from Calotriton arnoldi, assembly GCA_963921515.1. Lineage (NCBI taxonomy): Eukaryota > Metazoa > Chordata > Amphibia > Caudata > Salamandridae > Calotriton > Calotriton arnoldi. Next base: position 1,098,306 of record CAWUFW010001485.1, on the reverse strand, counting down.
CGCCAAAGGAGCACTCTGAGACACCTCAGGGTGGAGGAGGTCATCACTCATTGCCTCAAGAAGCAGACTATAGTAGACCTACTAACCCTGAATGCTCCAAGGCTAGAGGTCACAACCAACAGGCCGAGCAACATACCTCCACAGGCAAAACTCATCGCCGCGTTACATATGCTAGCATCGGGCTCCTACCAAACAACAGTTGCCAAAGTGGCTGGAATATCTCAGCCATCCCTCTCAGCATTCCTCCCCAACATCCTGGATGCTATCATCCAGCTGACACCCCACTACCTCCGTTTCCCCAACACCCCAGAACAGCAGATGGAGATCAAGAAAGGATTCTATGATATTGCAGTATTCCCACATGTGCTGGGTGCCATGCACTGCACACATGTGCAATTTGTACCTCCTGCAGCAACCTCACATCTGTACAGTAACCGGAAACATACCCACTGCATCAACGCACAGGCCATTGTGGATCATAGTGGTCTTTTCACAAACACGCTGGCTAAATACCCTGGCAGCGCACATGATGCCTTCATATTCCGGCACAGCATCATAAATGACCACTTCAAGAATGGCCAGTATGGCAATGGCCTACTTGTAGGTAAGCTAAATAGTAACACCAAACTCTTCATTCATGATGCAATACTGGCACCATTGCACTGCTGGAATGTCCAGTTTTTGACGTTCTGGTGGCACAATGTGTCACTAGCATATATAAGGCCATGTAAAGCCACCTAAGGTGGCTTTCCATGCCCTCACAAATATGTGTCCTGTTTCACGCAGAAATATGTGCAAAAGGGGTGTAGCATGTGTGTTGCTGGGTGTGTTCCCAGCAACATCCATGCCTTTTGGACGCTGCACTGTCCTAAAATGGAACAACGCACAAGCCATATGGCCTGTAATGTACCCTTAACTATGTCAAAGAAGTGATAGTATATTTTATTATTTTTTTCAGCTGACCTGGGATATGGGAGACAGCTGTGGGTCATGACACCCTACGGAATCCCACAGTCGCTCCAGGAAATCGCCTACAACCAGGATCTGTGCAGGACAAGAAACATTGTAGAAAGAACCTTTGGCCTGCTGAAGGCCAGGTACAGATGCTTGGATATTTCTGGTGGTCGTTTGATCTACTCACCACAAACTGTCTGCAAAATGATTTTGGCATGTGCAATACTGCACAACATCTGTGTGCTGACAAACGTCCCCTGGGATGATGAGTTTGAAATCAATGAGCATATGGAGGAGGATGACCAGGAGGATGGCCAGGCTCCAGCAAATCCAAACACAGCAGCAAGCATACGCACACATGCCCACATTGTCCGTAATTTCTTCACGTAATAGTAATCTGTTATTAATCCTCATGTACCCTGATTTGCGTTGACAAAAACACAATTAAAGTCTAAAACTACTACTTGCCCGTGTGTGTATCACATGTCAATTAAACATTGTAAGTTGCTGGCAAACCTCAGACTTGGAGTATATGTCAGAAATGGACGCTCCTGTCCGATGCCAGGCCTCAGGCATCCATCAAACAAAAAATATGGGCCAGTGGTGCATGAATGTCACAGTTACGACATTCAGTTGGCACAATGTTCACAGGCATATACACAATTACGCATAAAGCCTAGTCATTCATGTGTCCATCAATTTCATTGGCAATATGTGCTCCTGAATGCAAAACACTTTGTGAAAGGAGCATACCATGGATGTTGCTGTGAGTGTCCCCATGCACACCCATGGAGTCTGAGATAATTCAAGCTAACAAAGGTAGCCCAAATCCTGAAATGTGTCAAACTGCATACGCAATACCAGGGGTTGTGTTCTGGAGATGCAAAAAGTAGAAAGGTTTAGAAAGCTCTGTGCCCTTACCATGTACAATGTCTGTGAATAACAATTACACCTAGAAAGAGGTGATGGCATGAATTGATTGAATGGGAACCTTCCTGCACAAAACCAATCAGCCCTGCAACGCAGGAACACTTGCACCATGGTGCAAAGGTGCCTGTGACATTGCATGACATAAAATAGTGTGCAAGCACATGTGAAAAGTGCATTAATGCATTGTTTCACATAGAAACTGCACATTAATAAGCTTTTCTCCTGATGTACGACAGTGCACACAGATTCCTTGCATTGTTACTTTTTTACATCTAAAACCCATGAAATTAGTCCCTAGGTACTGTCTATTCACAAGTGTCATTAATCCAATATGCCCATAAAATGACTTTAGCAAAAAAGTACACATGTGAAGGTGACGCCAATAATGAAATGTCACACAACAGTTTAAACAATAAAAATATGTAAAGAATGTAGTCAAATTGGATGTATCCAAAATTTTAACAAGTTCAAACTTTAACAAAAATCCACTTGGACAGTGGTGGATTTTAAAACGATGTCATGGGATGATTAGGGGGTGTCAGTACCTAAGATCAGTTTTGGCCTAGCTCAAAATATGACTCACAGCCAAAAATGACATTAGAGCATCATACGTCAGAATCTGACCTATGCATTTTTCACTCAACCCCCAAAATTGACTTTGCAAGATGAAACGTCATTTTCTGGCATCAAGTCCCAAGCATCAAACATGGTCCACAGGGACAGTGGTGGACTGTAAAATGATGTAATGGAATGATAAGGGAGGTGACAGCACCGAAGTTCCGTTTTGGCCTAGCTGAAAATATGACTCAGACCCAAAAATGACATTAGAGCATCATACGTCAGAATCTGACCTATGCATTTTTCACTCAATCCCCAAAATTGACGTTGCAAGATGAAACGTCATTTTCTGAAATCAAGTCCCAAGCATGAAACATGGTCCACAGGGACAGTGGTGGACTGTAAAATGATGTCATGGAATGATTAGGGTGGTGTCAGCACCTAACGTCAGTTTTGGCCTAGCTCAAAATATGACTCTAACCCAAAAATGACTTAAGAGCATCATACGTCAGAATCTGACCTATGCATTTTTCACTCAATCCCCAAAACTGACGTTGCAAGATGAAACGTCATTTTCTGAAATCAAGTCCCAAGCATGAAACATGGTCCACAGGGACAGTGGTGGACTGTAAAATGATGTCATGGAATGATTAGGGTGGTGTCAGCACCTAACGTCAGTTTTGGCCTAGCTCAAAATATGACTCTAACCCAAAAATGACTTAAGAGCATCATACGTCAGAATCTGACCTATGCATTTTTCACTCAACGCCCCAAAATTAACGTTGAAAGATGAAACGTCATTTTCTGACATCAAGTCCCAAGCATGAAACATGGTCCACAGGGACAGTGGTGGACTGTAAAATGATGTCATGTAATGATTAGGGTGGTGTCATCACCTAACACCAGTTTTGGCATACCTCAAAATATGACTGAGACCCAAAAATGAAGTTAGAGCTTCATACGTCAGAATGTGACCTATGCATTTTTCACTCAACCCTCAAAATTGACGTTGCAAGATGAAACGTCATTTTCTGACATCAAATCCCAATTAGGAAACATGGTCCACAGGGACAGTGGTGGACTGTAGAATGATGTCATGTAATGATTCATGTGGTGTCAGCACCTAACGTCAGATTTGGCCTCGCTCAAAATATGACTCAGACCCAAAAATGACATTAGAGCATCATATGTCAGAATCTGACCTATGCATTTTTCACTCAACCCCCAAAATTGACGTTGCAAGATGAAACATCATTTTCTGGCATCAAGTCCCAAACATGAAAAATGGTCCACAGGGACAGTGGTGGACTGTAAAATAATGCCATGGAATGATTAGGGTGGTGTCAGCACTTGTCAGTTTTGGCCTAGCTCAAAATATCACTCAGACCCAAAAATGACGTTAGCGCATCATACGTCACAATCTGACCTATGCATTTTTCACTCAACCCCCAAAATTGACGTTGCAAGATGAAACGTCATTTTCTGGAATCAAGTCCCAAGCATCAAACATGGTCCATAGGGACAGTGGTGGACTGTAAAATGATGTAATGGAATGATAAGGGTGGTGTCAGCACAGAACTTCAGTTTTGGCCTAGCTGAAAATATGACTCAGACCCAAAAATGGCATTAGAGCATCATATGTCAGAATCTGACCTATGCATTTTTCACTCAATCCCCAAAATTGACGTTGCAAGATGAAACGTCATTTTCTGACATCAAGTCCCAAGCATGAAACATGGTCCAAAGGGACAGTGGTGGACTGTAAAATGATGTCATGGAATGATTAGGGTGGTGTCAGCCCCTAACGTCAGTTTTGACCTACCTCAAATTATGACTCAGACCCAAAAATGTTGTAGAGCATCATACGTCAGTATCTGACCTATGCATTTTTCACTCAACCCCCAAAATTGACGTTGCAAGATGAAACGTCATTTTCTGACATCAAGTCCCAAGCATGAAACATGGTCCACAGGGACAGTGGTGGACTGTAAAATGATGTCGTGGAATGATTAGGGTGGTGTCAGCACCTAACATCAGTTTTGGCCTAACTCAAAATATGACTCAGACCCAAAAATGACGGTAGAGCATCATACGTCAGAATCTGACCTATGCAAATTCACTCAACCCCCTAAATTCAAGTTGCAAAATGAAACGTCATTTTCTGACATCCAGTCCCAAGCATGAAACATGGTCCACAGAGACAGTGGTGGACTGTAAAATATCTCATGGAATGATTAGAGTGGTGTCAGTGTAGGAGAGTAGGATCTGCTTCACATGGGTACCCCCACTTTTTGCTGATGCTTCACTGTTTTTCGACTTTAGTCTGGCTGGGGCCCTGCTAATCAGAACCCCAGCCTAGCTGCTTCCTCTCTAAAATGGTTTCCATGTGCCCTAGGCACATCTCTGATTGGAATCTGGAATGCCCTTATAAGTCCCTAGTATATGGTATACTATGTACCCAGGGCATAGGTACCTCAGAGGCCTACCAGGGGCTGAAGCATGTATTGTGCCACCCCTGGAAGGCCATCCAAAATGACACCACAGGTCTGCTACTGCAGCCTGGGTAAGGTGGTGCATGCACCCCTTACAGTGGTATAGGCTACCTATATCACTACCATTGCACACACATATAAACCTATAAGTCACACCTATGGCAGGCCTTACCAATCCTGAAGGCAGAGTGCTTGGTTCTTATGTGAGAGGGTGCCCCTGCATGAGCAGAGCCCCTCTACAGTGTTCGGAGTCCCTCCTCTGATGCTGTTTGTGGTACAGCCTGACCATATACTCTTAAGTGCATTATATCCTCGCGGTACAATGCTAACTTTGGACTGGCTGCACCAAAACATGTCGTGTTTGGTGTCAAACATCTTGGAATACTACCCCCCGCCAGTCCTGGCGGCGGGGTTGCATTCCACCCTTCTAGAGGGAGAGACATGTACACACCGGGCTACCCGGTAACTTCTTTCCAGACCCCTGGCATCACAAAATGGATGCCGCTGCCACAGACACGGGTCTGGCCTCCTGCTGCTGTCTGAAACTCCGGCAGGGGAGGCCTGGACAATAGGTTTCCTGTCGCAGGGAGGTGTAACCACCTCCCCAGACAGGATAATGTGTATTGGGGCTGGGCGGGAGCACTCTCTGGTGCTCAGAAGTCCTGCACTGGGGGCACACTTGGTGTCCCTGTGCATATGCCAGTTCAAACCGGTTGCAGGGGCTACCTGCCCCTGCTCTGGTGCAAAACTGGACAAAGGGAATGGGTGTAGCCACCCCTCTTCCCTGACCCTCCCATAGGTGGGTCCCCAGAGTATGTCCAACCCCCTAACTTAGTATAAGTATGGGACCCCAGTCCTTAGGACTTTAGATTACCCTGGATGAAACTCTGACACTGAATCCTGGACATTCAACGCTCTACCTGAGGATTAGAGGACTGAAGAATCTCCCTTGGGGTCAAGGAGGGACTCCCCTGCTTGGCAGGCACCTAAGAAGCAATTGTCCGGTCTGCATCGCTGATGCTCCAGCCGGACGCCGAAGTCTTTGCATCACCAGAGATGGATTTCCAGACTTCCCCGAGGCTGCCCTGAGCCCCCAGCAAAGCTGAGGCCCGTAGCTGTCGTGGGTAATGTGGAACCGTGACCCCTGGACACCGAGTAATTTTGCAAGTGCATCCTCTTCCTGGTCTTCCACGAAGTTGTGCTTTGGGCTCCGAGTAGCCGCCGCCTCCAGCACCGACTGCACCGAAGATCACTGGCATCCACTCCACGAGTGTCCTGTGAGCCAGCTCCAAGTGCGTCCACTTAAGGCTCCTTTGCGGTCGCTAGTCCGTTGGCTAGTGGGCCCTCCCGAAGGCAACTCTTCTTCTGCTTGGGATTTTCTGGTTGCTCCAGACGTGCCCTGACTTACCCTCACTGGGTGAGTCCCCCAGACCTTGCTGGTCTGCATCAACGTCCTTTCTTTGTTTCTATGAGACTTGCCGTTGCCAAGGCTAGTTGGGTCCAATCCGGTCGCCGACACCCCTGCAATCGACAGACATCGTGGGACAGCTCGAATCCAGCTCCTGGTTGTTGTCGACACCTCCTGGATATCGTGGCTGAAGAGTCAAGATGACCGTCAACCTACCTGAAGCACTCGACATCGGTGGGCATCTGCTCATCGCCTTCCTGGTCACTGGCTAGTGACCCAGACTCCGTCCCCTCTGCTTTCAGGTTCTTCAGATCTTCGATCCACCCTTGGATCCACCCGAACACTTTCGACTTGGTCGCCAGCAGCACTTTGCAGCAGATCGCCATTGAAAACGACGACGAAACCCGACTCCGAAAGACACCTATGCACCCGGCTTCCCTGGGTGAGGTAACTCGAGTACTCCGGAGCTCCCATGGGTATAGACTCTGGAACAACCTAGTTCTAAAGGGGTTTGCTCCAAGTCCTCCTCTAAGTGTCCTTTTTCTTTAAACCTCCAACCGCGACATTCCCCATAGAAGTCAACGGCGGCTCGCGGCTGTGTTCTCACACTGCACGCGTCCCCCGTGGGTCCCCTGTGTCACTACCTTGGGTGGTTCCTTGAGTGCCAAGCCCTTCTACAGGCTCTAGGCCTTGTGTCTAGCTCAGTCGTGGTTCTTATACCACTTTATTGGTATATGGTTTGGTACGCCCCTAGGGCTCAAACGTGTATTTGTGCTATTACTGTTGATAACTGACTTGTAACTTATGTACTTCAAACTCTAGCCTCATAAAGAGACTAGAGGGGTGTGTTTAAGACTAAATACATATATTTTAAATATATACCTGGTGTGGTCCTCTTTCATTTGGTCACTCAAGAGATTATAGACTGGTAAAACAAGCTGCTTTACATTCCTTCAAGACTTAGCCTGAAGGCTGCTCTCCATAGCTACTCCTAGGATAGCTTTCAATAAAGGTTGTCTTTAACCTATCTCCAATAAGGGATTGTTTGGACTAAGCCTGGGCATAGTTTGCGTAGTAGTACTTCACGTAGCTACGTGAAGTACATTTTGAACTACACGTAGCTATGCAAATTGCGTAGCTGTTTGCTTGACAGCACTGTAACGTACAATAATTGCCAAAGACATCTTGCACAGTGCAAGTTTAAATAAAACAAATAACTCTGTCTTTATATGCTAAAAATGCATATAGTCATTTCACAAAAGTAAAAATGATAAATTAACAAGCAGTGAGAGAGGTGATGATTTTGGGATCCTCACTAACCTAGGGAGAGAACCAAGCAGATGCCTTGAAAACAAAAAGCACATCTTTTGAACGATTCAGTGGTGGTCCCATCCTCTTAGGACCACCCCAAGCACAGTTATTGGCAAAAATACAATCCCAACCAAAGGCCCTGCAAAGCATTATGGGACGAGATTAGCAGTGGGCAGTGAATATTATAGTATCCAATATCAAAATAATTCTACAAAGAGCTGCAGTTCCACTAGTCGTTACTAGATGTCCCTCAGGAGTCAAATGCAAAAGCTTCATGAAAGGGTTTTCAATGCTTTTGCATTTGACTCGTGAGGGACATCTAGTAACGACTAGTGGAACTGCAGCTTGATGTATTAATAATTTCAGTGCTTTTGCATTTGACTCGTGAGGGACATCTAGTAACGACTAGTTGAACTGCAGCTCTTTGTAGAATTATTTTGATATTGGACACTATAATATTCACTGCCCACTGATAATCTCGTCCCATAATGCTTTGCAGGGCCTTTGGTTGGGATTGTATTTTTGCCCATAACTGTGCTTGGGGTGGTCCTAGGAGGAAGGGACCACCACTGAATCGTTCACATGATATGCTTTTTGTGTTCAAGGCATCTGCTTGGTGCTCCCCCTAGGTTAGGGGGGAACCCAAAATCATCACCTCTCTCATTGCTTGATATTTTCATTGTCAAAGTTCACTTTTGTGAATTTGTTATATGCTTTTTAGCATAGAAAATTGCTTTAACAAAGCATTTGTATGTGTTTAATACACTGCTTCTACGCTACGTTGATTAGCAGAGTTTTTTACTCTGCTACGTGCAATTTGCGTAGTGCGTAGTAACACAAACTTTGCATGATCCATGAGCGTAGCAAAGTATTATGCCCAGGGTTAGTTTGGACTGGTGCAAGGTGCCCACTATAATTAGTGGACAGCATATACCAGGCCAACTTTTCACATTGGTGTGCAGCGTGTGGGATTCCAGCTTGCTATTGTTTTACCAGGTAATCTCAATTGAATTGATCAACTGAAAACCACTAAGGGTACCTTAGATACATATAAATCAAGCTTAGGATACAGTAAGTTCTACTGAACTTAGAGTTGTGTGTTAAGGGATAGCACACCCTTTCTACAACTCAAGAGAGTTTAGTAGGCCACACTAGAGTAGGTAGTGCATACACCACACCACACTAGTTATGTCTTCACTGCCAGGAACCAGTGAGCTCCTGCCATCCAGATATGACACCCTCACATTCTTGGAATTGAGAGAGTTGTGCAAAGTTAGGAAGTTGAAGACAGGCAAAAGTGCCAACACCCAACGTCTCGTAGAGATGCTTCTGCTAGATGATCTTAGAAGACCCATAAGGTCTGAAAGGGTAGGCAGAGAGGGTGGGGCAGAAGAAGAGGGAGAGACCAGGGATGAAAATACCCAGGACCCAACCTCTGAAACTGGCCAGGGGGATGACAATGATCCTGACCTGGAAAGTGCAGCTACTCCTGAGGAAGAGGAGAAGGCCCAGAATGACCCCCCCTTTGTCCCCCCAGGAAGAGTTGTGAGTGTGCCCAGAAGGACTAGATCTCCTTCTCAGGAGTCTACCCACTCTGACACCTCAGTAGGGACCTCTGTCTCCTCTCATGGGAGGGAATCCTCTCATGAGAGGAGAAAGAGACTGATTCAGTATGAGCAAGCCCAGCTTGAGCTCAGAAAACAGCAGTTGGCTATAGACAGGGAGTCCCTAGATCTCTATAGACAGAGAAAAAAGATGGGACTAGAGTCCCATGGTGGCAGCAATTTTCCCAGAGATAGGGAAAGGTCTTATGACCATAGAAACCTGAGCAAGACTGTCCCTCCCTACCAGAGTGGGGATGACATCCACAAATGGATAACTGCACTGGAGAGGGCCTGTAAAGTACAGAGGGTCCCTCAGGAGCAGTGGGCAGAAATCTTGTGGCTCTCCTTTGCAGACAAAGGTAGAGATAAGCTCCTCACTGTTAGAGAGGAGGATGCTCACAATTACAAAATCTTGAAGAGTGCTCTGATTGATGGGTTTGGCCTAACAACTGAACAATACAGGTTAAAGTTCAGAGATACCCAAAAAGCACAGACTCAAGACTGGGTAGACTATGTGGATTGTTCTGCTAAGGCTCTGGAAGGTTGGTTGATGGGCAGTAAGGTATGTGACTTCAAAGGATTGTACAATCTTATCATGAGGGAGCAGATTCTTAATAACTGTCAAAATCAGCTGTTGCATCAGTACCTGGTGGACTGTGATCTGACCTCTCCCCAAGAATTGGGAAAGAAGGCAGACAAATGGGTCAGAACAAGGGTGAGGCAGAAGGTACAGAACCAAGGTGGTGACCCTAAGAAGCAAGATTCTAAAAACTCTGATAAGGGTGGGGAGAAGGGTAAAGACCAGAAGTCTTCACAAGGTCCCCAAACATCTTCTTCAGGAGGGGATTCACAGTCTAACAAGGGAAGGGCCAAAAGAAACCATGGTGCAAAGTCTGTAAGCAAAAGACACACTGGACCAGTGATTGCACCAAGTCCAAAGACTCTATTCCAGCCCCCACCAATGCCCCTAAGGCACCTGTTCCCCCTAGTGTAGTTACAATTGGTGGTGGGAGTACACAGGCCAAGGGTTTAGTAGGGTTGACCCTGGGTAATGAGATGAGCTCTGGCCTAGTCAGAGAACTCACTCAAGCTGTCCTAGTCTGTGATGGAGGCCTAGATGTGAGCTCCTCTGTGAGTCCCAGTAATCTGGGCAAGTACAGGCAACAGCCCTCAATCAATGGAAAAGAGGCTTTGGCATTTAGGGATACAGGGGCAAGTGTCACCATGGTGACACAAGACCTTGTGGATCCTGGGCAGATTATACTTGGTGAAATGTACCAAGTGACCAATGCTAGCAATGTCAGAACAGACCATACTCTGGCAGTTGTTAACTTCTCCTGGGGAGGGGTAACTGGCCTTAAGAAGGTTGTGGTGAGTGCAAACCTACCAGTGGAATGCTTGCTTGGCAATGATCTTGAAACTTCAGCTTGGGCAGACGTGGAGCTCAGGACCCATGCAGAAATGCTGGGGATCCCTGCAGATGTGTTTGCTGTGACCAGGTCACAGAGCAAAATGTCTAACACTGAACAGGCCTTGGATCCTGAAACCATGGACCAAGTGCCCTCCAAGAGGAGGAGTAGTAGGGTTAAGGCAGTGCCTTCCCCCTTGGCTCAGAAGGAAGATCAGTCTCTTGAGGGGGATTGTCTCAGTCCTGAGGAAGGAACTGTCCCAGAAGAGCTTGAACCTGACCAGGTTGAGTTCTTGGGGACAGGGGGCCCTTCCAGGGCAGATCTGAGCCAGGAGCAGCAGAGCTGCCCCTCTCTTGAACCCCTCAGACAGCAAAGTGCTGCTGAGGCTGCTGGGAATGCTAGTGGTCCCCATAAAGTATATTGGGATGATGGACTCTTGTACTCAGAGTGTAGAGACCCCAAGCCTGGTGCCACCAGGAGGTTGGTTATACCTCTGAAGTTCAGGGGCTTCCTATTGACCCTAGCCCATGATATTCCCCTAGCAGGTCACCTGGGCCAGAACAAGACTTGGGAAAGACTTGTCCCTCACTTTCACTGGCCCCACATGTCTGAAGACACCAAGGAGTTTTGTCGCTCCTGTGTAACCTGCCAAGCCATTGGGAAGGCAGGTGGCACCACAAAGGCCCCCCTGATACCACTACCTGTGGTGGGGGTTCCCTTTGAGAGAGTGGGGATTGATATTGTTGGTCCCATGGATCCCCAAACAGCATCTGGGCACAGGTTTATCCTTTTGGTGGTGGACCATGCCACTAGGTACCCAGAGGCTATTCCCCTTAGGACCACTACAGCACCTGTGGTGGCAAGAGCCCTCCTGGGAATTTTCTCAAGAGTGGGCTTCCCTAAGAAGGTTGTATCAGACAGGGGTGCAAACTTTATGTCTGGATACTTGAAGGCAATGTGGAAGGAGTGTGGAGTGACTTACAAGTTCACCACACCCTATCACCCACAATGCAATGGTTTAGTTGAGAGATTCAACAAAACCTTAAAGGGCATGATTAAATGGCTCCCAGAAAGGCTCAGGCGAAGATGGGACATACTCTTGCCCTGCCTTTTATTTGCATACAGGGAGGTGCCTCAAAGGGGGGTTGGCTACAGCCCTTTTGAACTTTTGTTTGGTCACCCTGTCAGGGGTCCATTGTGCTTGGTGAAGGAAGGATGGGACTTACCTCTAAAGCCCCCAAAGCAAGACATAGTGGACTATGTACTTGGTCTCCGCTCCAGGATGGCTGAGTACATGAAAAAGGCAACTAAAAACCTTGAGACTAGCCAGGAACTGCAAAAAACCTGGCATGACCAAAAGGCTGTACTGACTGTTTACCAGCCAGGACAGATGGTGTGGGTGCTGGAGCCAGTGGCCCCAGCAGCTCTCCAAGACAAGTGGAGTGGACCCCATACCATTGTTGAACAGAAGGGTGAGGTTACCTATTTAGAAGACCTAGGAACACCCAGGAGTCCCCACAGGGTTCTCCATATCAACAGATTGAAGCCATATGTGGACAGGGCAGACATGGGCTTGCTCATGGCTACTGATGAGGGACAGGAGGAAGAGAGTGACCCACTCCCTGACCTGCTCTCACAGAACCCTGATGATGGGTCAGTAGATGGTGCAGCCTTGGCAGGCAGCCTCACTGCTCAGCAGCAAACTGATTGTAGACAAGTGCTCAATCAGTACAGACATATGTCCTCTCTGACTCCAAGTCAGACCACCTGGTGCACTCATGAAGTGGACACTGGGGACAGTCTGCCTATTAAAAATAAGATTTATAGGCAACCTGACCATGTCAGGGACTGTATCAGGACAGAAGTCCAGAAAATGTTGGATTTGGGAGTTATTGAACCCTCAGATAGCCCTTGGGCTAGTCCAGTGGTCCTTGTGCCAAAACCTCACACCAGTGGTGGGAAAAGAGAGATGAGGTTTTGTGTGGACTACAGGGGTCTCAATGCAGTCACTAGGACTGATGCCCATCCAATACCTAGGGCAGATGAGCTAATAGACACTTTGGCCTCAGCCAAGTATCTAAGCACATTTGACCTGACAGCTGGCTACTGGCAGATCAGACTAGCTGATGATACAAAGCCAAAAACAGCATTCTCAACCCCTAGTGGACATTATCAATTTGTGGTAATGCCCTTTGGTCTGAAGAATGCACCTGCCACTTTTCAGAGGTTGGTGAATACAGTCCTTACAGGTCTGGAGGCCTACAGTGCAGCATATCTAGATGATATTGCTGTCTTTAGCTCCACCTGGGAGGATCACCTGGTCCACCTCAGAAATGTTTTAGAGGCCCTGCAAAAGGCAGGCCTCACTATCAAGGCCACCAAGTGCCAGATAGGGCAGAGTCAGGTTGTGTACCTGGGCCACCTTGTAGGTGGAGGCCAGGTTCAACCACTGCAGAGCAAAATCCAGACCATAATGGACTGGGTTGCTCCAACTACCCAGACTCAGGAGAGAGCCTTCTTAGGCCTGACTGGGTACTATAGGAGATTTGTCAAGGGGTATGGATCAATAGTGACACCACTGAATGACTTAACTTCCAAGAAAATGCCCAAAAAGGTTCAGTGGACAGCTAACTGTCAAAAGGCATTTGATGACCTGAAGCAGGCCATGTGCACTGCTCCCATTCTCCAGAGTCATGATTACTCCAAGAAGTTCATTGTCCAAACAGATGCATCTGAATTGGGGGTAGGGGCTGTACTGTCACAATTGAATGATGAAGGTCAGGATCAGCCAGTAGCTTTTATTAGCAGAAGGCTGACCCCTAGAGAGAAACGTTGGTCAGCCATAGAGAGGGAGGCCTTTGCTGTGGTTTGGGCTCTGAAGAAGTTGAGGCCATACTTGTTTGGTATTCACTTCCTTGTTCAAACAGACCACAAGCCCCTCCTATGACTAAAACAAATGAAGGGTGAAAACCCCAAACTGCTTAGGTGGTCCATTTCCCTACAGGGGATGGACTTTACAGTGGAACATAGACCTGGGAGTAACCATGCCAATGCAGATGGACTCTCTAGGTACTTCCACTTAGAATATGAAGACTTAACTGGTCAAGGTTAGTTTAATGTCCCTACGTTTGGGGGGGGTTGTGTAGGAGAGTAGGATCTGCTTCACATGGGTACCCCCACTTTTTGCTGATGCTTCACTGTTTTTCGACTTTAGTCTGGATGGGGCCCTGCTAATCAGAACCCCAGCCTAGCTGCTTCATCTCTAAAATGGTTTCCATGTGCCCTAGGCACATCTCTGATTGGAATCTGGAGTGCCCTTATAAGTCCCTAGTATATGGTATACTATGTACCCAGGGCATAGGTACCTCAGAGGCCTACAAGGGGCTGAAGCATGTATTGTGCCACCCCTGGAAGGCCATCCAAAATGACACCACAGGTCTGCTACTGCAGCCTGGGTAAGGTGGTGCATGCACCCCTTACAGTGGTATAGGCTACCTATATCACTACCATTGCACACACATATAAACCTATAAGTCACTCCTATGGCAGGCCTTACCAATCCTAAAGGCAGAGTGATTGGTTCTTATGTGAGAGGGTGCCCCTGCATGAGCAGAGCCCCTCTACAGCGTTCGGAGTCCCTCCTCTGATGCTGTTTGTGGTACAGCCTGACCATATACTCTTAAGTGCATTATATCCTCGCGGTACAATGCTAACTTTGGACTGGCTGCACCAAAACATGTTGTGTTTGGTGTCAAATATCTTGGAATACTACCCCCCGCCAGTCCTGGCGGCGGGGGTAGCATTCCACCCTTCTAGAGGGAGAGACATGTACACATCGGGCTACCCGGTAACTTCTTTCCAGAGCCCTGGCATCACAAAATGGATGCCGCTGCCACAGACACGGGTCTGGCCTCCTGCTGCTGACTGAAACTCCGGCAGGGGAGCCTGGATAATAGGTTTCCTGTCGCAGGGAGGTGTAACCACCTCCCCAGACAGGATAATGTGTATTGGGGCTGGGCGGGAGCACTCTCTGGTGCTCAGAAGTCCTGCACTGGGGGCACACTTGGTGTCCCTGTGCATATGCCAGTTCAAACCGGTTGCAGGGGCTACCTGCCCCTGCTCTGGCGTGAAACTGGACAAAGGGAATGTGTGTAATGACCCCTCTTCCCTGACCCTCCCATAGGTGGGTCCCCAGAGTATGTCCAACCCCCTAACTTAGTATAAGTATGGGACCCCAGTCCTTAGGACTTTATATTACCCTGGACGAAACTCTGACACTGAATCCTGGACCTTCGACGCTCTACCTGAAGATTAGAGGACTGAAGAATCTCCCTTGGGGTCAAGGAGTGACTCCCCTGCTTGGCAGGCACCTAAGAAGCAATTGTCCGGTCTGCATCGCTGAAGCTCCCGCCGGACGCCAAAGTCTTTGCATCACCAGAGGTGGATTTCCAGACTTCCCCGAGGTTGCCCTGAGTCCCCAGCAAAGCTGAGGCCCGTAGCTGTCGTGGGTAACATGGAACCGTGACCCCTGGACACTGAGTAATTTTGCAAGTGCATCCTTTTCCTGGTCTTCCACGAAGTTGTGCTTTGGGCTCCGAGTAGCCCCAACCTCCAGCACCGACTGCACCGAAGATCACTGGCCTCCACTCCACGAGTGTCCTGTGAGCCAGCTCCAAGTGCGTCCACTCGAGGCTCCTTTGCAGTCGCTAGTCCATTGGCTAGTGGGCCCTCCTGAAGGCAACTCTTCTTTTGCTTGGGCTTTTCTGGTTGCTCCAGACGTGCCCTGACTTACCCTTGCTGGGTGAGTCCCCCAGACCTTGCTGGTCTGCATCAATGTCCTTTCTTTGTTTCTACAAGACTTGCCGTTGCCAAGGCTTGTGGGTCCAATCCAATCGCCGACACCCCTGCAATCGACAGACGTCGTGGGACAGCTCGAATCCAGCTCCTGGTCATCGTCGACGCCTCCTGGACCTCGTGGCTGAAGAGTCAAGATGACCATCAACCTACCTGAAGCACCCGACATCGGTGCGCATCTGCTTATCGCCTTCCTGGTCACTGGCTAGTGACCCAGACTCCGTCCCCTCTGCTTTCAGGTTCTTCAGATCTTCGATCCACTCTTGGATCCACCCGAACACTTTCGACTTGGTCGCCAGCAGCACTTTGCAGCAGATCGCCATTGAAAACGACGACGAAACCCGACCCCGAAAGACACCTATGCACCCGGCTTCCCTGGGTGAGGTAACTCGAGTACTCCGGTGCTCCCGTGGGTATAGACTCTAGAACAACCTAGTTCTAAAGGGGTTTGCGCCAAGTCCTCCTCTAAGTGTCCTTTTTCTTTAAAACTCCAACCGCGACATTCCCCATAGAAGTCAACGGCGGCTTGCGGCTGTGTTCTCACACTGCACGCGTCCCCCGTGGGTCCCCTGTGTCACTACTTTGGGTGGTTCCTTGAGTGCCAAGCACTTCTACAGGCTCTAGGCCTTGTGTCTAGCTCAGTCGTGGTTCTTATACCACTTTATTGGTATATGGTTTGGTACGCCCCTAGGGCTCAAACGTGTATTTGTGCTATTACTGTTGATAACTGACTTGTAACTTATGTACTTCAAACTCTAGCCCCATAAAGAGACTAGAGGGGTGTGTTTAAGACTAAATACATATATTTTAAATATATACCTGGTGTGGTCCTCTTTCATTTGGTCACTCAAGAGATTATAGACTGGTAAAACAAGCTGCTTTACATTCCTTCAAGACTTAGCCTGAAGGCTGCTCTCCATAGCTACCCCTAGGATAGCTTTCAATAAAGGTTGTCTTTAACCTATCTCCAATAAGGGGTTGTTTGGACTGGTGCAAGGTGCCCACTATAATTAGTGGACAGCATATACCAGGCCAACTTCTCACATTGGTGTGCAGCGTGTGGGATTCCAGCTTGCTATTGTTTTACCAGATAATCTCAATTGAATTGATCAACTGAAAACCACTAAGGGTACCTTAGGTACATATAAATCAAGCTTAGGATACAGTAAGTTCTACTGAACTTAGAGTTGTGTGTTAAGGGATAGCACACCCTTTCTACAACTCAAGAGAGTTTAGTAGGCCACACTAGAGTAGGTAGTGCATACACCATACCACACTAGTTATGTCTTCACTGCCAGGAACCAGTGAGCCAGGAACCAGTGAGCTCCTGCCATCCAGATATGACACCCTCACATTCTTGGAATTGAGAGAGTTGTGCAAAGTTAGGAAGTTGAAGACAGGCAAAAGTGCCAACACCCAACGTCTCGTAGAGATGCTTCTGCTAGATGATCTTAGAAGACCCATAAGGTCTGAAAGGGTAGGCAGAGAGGGTGGGGCAGAAGAAGAGGGAGAGACCAGGGATGAAAATACTCAGGACCCAACCTCTGAAACTGGCCAGGGGGATGACAATGATCCTGACCTGGAAAGTGCAGCTACTCCTGAGGAAGAGGAGGAGGCCCAGAATGACCCCCCCCCCTTTGTCCCCCCAGGAAGAGTTGTGAGTGTGCCCAGAAGTACTAGATCTCCTTCTCAGGAGTCTACCCACTCTGACAACTCAGTAGGGACCTCTGTCTCCTCTCATGGGAGGGAATCCTCTCATGAGAGGAGAAAGAGACTGATTCAGTGTGAGCAAGCCCAGCTTGAGCTCAGAAAACAGCAGTTGGCTATAGACAGAGAGTCCCTAGATCTCTATAGACAGAGAAAAAAGATGGGTCTAGAGTCCCATGGTGGCAGCAATTTTCCCAGAGATAGGGAAAGGACTTATGACCATAGAAACCTGAGCAAGATTGTCCCTCCCTACCAGAGTGGGGATGACATCCACAAATGGATAACTGCACTGGAGAGGGCCTGTAGAGTACAGAGGGTCCCTCAGGAGCAGTGGGCAGCAATCTTGTGGTTCTCCTTTGCAGACAAAGGTAGAGATAAGCTCCTCACTGTTAGAGAGGAGGATGCTCACAATTACAAAATCTTGAAGAGTGCTCTGATTGATGGGTTTGGCCTAACAACTGAACAATACAGGTTAAAGTTCAGAGATACCCAAAAAGCACAGACTCAAGACTGGGTAGACTATGTGGATTGTTCTGCTAAGGCTCTGGAAGGTTGGTTGATGGGCAGTAAGGTATGTGACTTCAAAGGATTGTACAATCTTGTCATGAGGAAGCAGATTCTTAATAACTGTCAAAATCAGCTGTTGCATCAGTACCTGGTGGACTCTGATCTGACCTCTCCCCAAGAATTGGGAAAGAAGGCAGACAAATGGGTCAGAACCAGGGTGAGGCAGAAGGTACAGAACCAAGGTGGTGACCCTAAGAAGCAAGATTCTAAAAACTCTGATAAGGGTGGGGAGAAGGGTAAAGACCAGAAGTCTTCACAAGGTCCCCAAAAATCTTCTTCAGGAGGGGATTCACAGTCTAACAAGGGAAAGGGCCAAAAGAAACCATGGTGCAAAGTCTGTAAGCAAAAGACACACTGGACCAGTGATTGCACCAAGTCCAAATACTGTATTCCAGCCCCCACCAATGCCCCTAAGGCACCTGTTCCCCCTAGTGCAGTTACAATTGGTGGTGGGAGTACACAGGCCAAGGGTTTAGTAGGGTTGACCCTGGGTAATGAGATGAGCTCTGGCCTAGTCAGAGAACTCACTCAAGCTGTCCTAGTCTGTGATGGAGGCCTAGATGTGACCTCCTCTGTGAGTCCCAGTAATGTGGGCAAGTACAGGCAACAGCCCTTAATCAATGGAAAAAAGGCTTTGGCATTTAGGGACACAGGGGCAAGTGTCACCATGGTGTCACAAGACCTTGTGGATCCTGGGCAGATTATACTTGGTGAAATGTACCAAGTGACCAATGCTAGCAATGTCAGAACAGACCATACTCTGGCAGTTGTTAACTTCTCCTGGGGAGGGGTAACTGGCCTTAAGAAGGTTGTGGTGAGTGCAAACCTACCAGTGGAATGCTTGTTTGGCAATGATCTTGAAACTTCAGCTTGGGCAGAAGTGGAGCTCAGGACCCATGCAAAAATGCTGGGGATCTCTGCAGATGTGTTTGCTGTGACCAGGTCACAGAGCAAAATGTCTAACACTGAACAGGCCTTGGATCCTGAAACCATGGACCAAGTGCCCTCCAAGAGGGGGAGTAGTAGGGTTGAGGCAGTGCCTTCCCCCTTGGCTCAGAAGGAAGATCAGTCTCTTGAGGGGGATGGTCTCAGTCCTGAGGAAGGAACTGTCCCAGAGGAGCTTGAACCTGACCAGGTTGAGTTCTTGGGGACAGGGGGCCCTTCCAGGGCAGATCTGAGCCAGGAGCAGCAGAGCTGCCCCTCTCTTGAACCCCTCAGACAGCAAAGTGCTGCTGAGGCTGCTGGGAATGCTAGTGGTCCCCATAAAGTATATTGGGATGATGGACTCTTGTACTCAGAGTGTAGAGACCCCAAGCCTGGTGCCACCAGGAGGTTGGTTATACCTCTGAAGTTCAGGGGCTTCCTATTGACCCTAACCCATGATATTCCCCTAGCAGGTCACCTGGGCCAGAACAAGACTTGGGACAGACTTGTCCCTCACTTTCACTGGCCCCACATGTCTTAAGACACCAAGGAGTTTTGTCGCTCCTGTGTAACCTGCCAAGCCAGTGGGAAGGCAGGTGGCACCACAAAGGCCCCCTGATACCACTACCTGTGGTGGGGGTTCCCTTTGAGAGAGTGGGGATTGATATTGTTGGTCCCATGGATCCCCAAACAGCATCTGGGCACAGGTTTATCCTGGTGGTGGTGGACCATGCCACTAGGTACCCAGAGGCTATTCCCCTTAGGACCACTACAGCACCTGTGGTGGCAAGAGCCCTCCTGGGAATTTTCTCAAGAGTGGGCTTCCCTAAGGAGGTTGTATCAGACAGGGGTGCAAACTTTATGTCTGGATACTTGAAGGCAATGTGGAAGGAGTGTGGAGTGACTTACAAGTTCACCACACCCTATCACCCACAATGCAATGGTTTAGTTGAGAGATTCAACAAAACCTTAAAGGGCATGATTAAAGGGCTCCCAGAAAAGCTCAGGCGAAGATGTGACATACTCTTGCCCTGCCTTTTATTTGCATACAGGGAGGTGCCTCAAAAGGGGGTTGCCTACAGCCCTTTTGAACTTTTGTTTGGTCACCCTGTCAGGGGTTCATTGTGCTTGGTGAAGGAAGGATGGGAGTTACCTCTCAAGCCCCCAAAGTAAGACATAGTGGACTATGTACTTGGTCTCTGCTCCAGGATGGCTGAGTACATGAAAAAGGCAACTATTTGCGCTATCAGGTAGGGTCTTTACAATTCTAATAGCTAAGAGCAAACTTTAATGGATAAACAATAATGTAGCTAAATAGTATCACATATAGTGATAAAAGTTCACTGAAAAAGAATTGTAGTGTTAATCATCGACAACACAAATACTACCAGGAACAGAATTGGCAAGGGAAGTACTTGATCCAAAAACTCCCTCATCCAACTGCATGAGGGGTCAAGCTCTTGTTGAAGCATTATTTTAGCATTGGTGTCATGAATCGAACTTCTTTTGGGTGTAAGATAGGTGGCACAATATGAACAACATAAAGGAAGACACTATATGAGGACACAGCAGCAAATTAGAATAATAATGAAATAGATCACTTTTTCTAAAATCCAGCCCCAACCACCAAACAGGGACCAACTCCAATTGCCGCTCTCCATGCCCTTAACGTTCTCCAAAATGTCTAAAATATGTTGAGTAATATTTCTCCCCATATTCGTGATGCCGACCACGCACTGATCTATTACAGCGCATGCTCCACCATTCTTAACTAGGATAAAATCTACACCATACCTTGTTTGCTCGGAATATATGCGCATACTTTCTAATTCAGTGGTGATGTCTCGTAAAGCGGCCACTGTCAAATTAAATAAAATCTGTAATTTACATCCAAAATATTCTCTAGCACGTTCACCTCTGGCCATAGCAGTACCACCGAATGTGATAATAGAAAAAAGGATGTACCCAAAAGTAATACCATTGCTATAATTATTAACTTCCAAATCAGTAACTCCTTCGCAGAATTCCTTGGTCAATGTTCTTTTTACCCATTTTATGTTTGGTTTACTATGCCTGCAAGGTACCCCAAGAGGTAACACCATTCCCAAAGCTACGTCTTCTGTAACATTGTACATATTAGAATAGGTGCCATTGGACAGAAAATAGAAACCAGGGTGCGCATAAAGTGGACCTTGGTAATCTAATGGAGCATATCTAGTGCTCATGCCTTTCATATAGGGTCATCCTTTTTCCCTAAACGTAGGATATTTTTGTATACTATTTCTCCAGAACAGTTAAGATACAAATAAGTATCCGTACTATTTAATTCAGGGCAACACGCAGGATATATTCCTGCTTCCTGAGTGACAGTCAAATCTTGATAATGCCATCCTGTCAGTGTAATATTTCGTTTGCTGAAATATAGGTCACCACAATACATTTCGGGCCTACATCCCGGATACCCTGTACCTCTTGGTTTTTTATAATATAGACATGGTCCAGGGTATCCCAAACCAAATTCACCTTTTACCTCTACAAAGGTGGAGGGACGAACATATGTGTAATTTACCAGTGAGAGGGGATAGGCTGTCCATAAACTTTTAACAGAATCAGTAGGATAACAAGCAGTGGTATCCCCAAATAATTTTCGGTGGGTATCCAGAAAAACATTATTGTGCATAGTGCGCTTCTGACGATCTGAGGGAACTGCTTGATACAGGACACATGGCGATATGACCCCAGAGCATTCTATTACCCAGAACAGTCCACTCCCCCCAATAGGAGCAGTAATATAACCATGACCCAAAAGATCTTTTTCTTGAGCAACCATTCATAACCAACCCGCTCTGGGGGCATAGCAATAGGATCTTGTTCATCTACTGCAAGGGGGCGACCAAAAAGATACACTTTCCCTATATTTATATTCATAAATCAAAGCATCAAAAGAAAGAACGACTTAACATGGAGCCAATGATGGAAAAAACACAAAGAATAAAAAAGGAAAAATAAATCAAAAGGAATTATGAATCAGGGTCCGTTTTAAGCCTCCCTGGCAGGCTTCTATCGTCCAATCTTCAGTGGTGCTGTTGAGCACGCAGTGGTGGAGCCACACCCTTGCAGCACGTCGACAATTGTTCACTGTTCTCAGGATAGGGCACTCTTCCTTCTTGGAAAATACCCTCAATTTATCCTGTTCTGCGTCACAGGTAGTGCACCAATCTTCTGATCCCTAATCTAACAAGAAGATGCAAAAAAGAAACAAGGGGCTTTTGTTACTTGTCTTATGCAATGAAGTCCATCCCTAACTACACTCCCTTCTCTTTTGGTGCACCATATTTCCGTCGAGGACGCAAATTATACCTGTCTTTTCCAGGCACGGTCTCATCTTGAAGTAGAATCTGAAATTCAGGGGATGTTGAGGACTGACACTCAGGTTCCAGGGGGTCGGATAAGGTGGAACCCTGAGCGGCCTTTATTTCCGGGGGAACTGCTTCATTTAGCACGTCATCATTTTCTGCCTCTGTTTGTGTCCAAACCAATTGAGCATCCGAGAACGGAAGGAATTTCGGGACCCTGTCAGTTTCATGATCCCCGATGCCTTCTCTCACCCACGCGTCGTAGGGCAGGGGCAGAGGCACTCTCTTACAGTGAGAGGCATGCACCCAGTTCTTCCGACCTTCCACTCGCACTGCCGTCCTTGTGGCAATAAGGACCAAATAAGGCCCCTTCCATCTTGGCTACAAGCCGTCCTTTCTCTGAAAGCTTCTAATCAGTGTGTAGTCACCCGGCTGGATCGTGTGCCCAGGCCTCTCAGGTGCTGGAGGCAGCGCCTCGTGTATCTGTTGATGAATAGAATGGAGACTTTTAGTAAGTTCATACAAATAGTCAACCAACAAAGGGTACTCTATATCTGAAAATCTCTTCGGTCTAGGGACACTCCACACATTCGCTGGACGACCGAAAATGACCTCATAAGGAGATAATCCGGTCCTGGAATGGGCAGTCATTCTAGTGGACAGCAAAGCAAGAGGTAATGCATCTGGCCATTGTAACCCAGTACTTTCTTTCACCTTTGCCAACTTTAACTTGAGAGTACCATTGTACTTCTCAACCAAACCTGCTGACTGGGGGTGATTGGCTGCATGAAACTTTTGCCGAATATGCAAACCATCTCATATCAGCTGGATCAATTTAGCATTGAAGTGACTTCCATTGTCACTCAAGATCAAGCGGGGCAAACCGTAACGGGGGAAGAATTCCTTAATAAGGGCCTTTGCTGTTGCCTTGGCGGTGTTTTCTTTTGTAGGGTAAGCCTCAATCCATTTACTAAAAGCACAAACTACCACTAGCACATATTTCAAATTGTTAACTCGTGGCAGTTCTAGATAATCTAATTTGAGTACCTCAAAAGGAAAAGAGGGAGGTGCAAAATTACCAGAAGGTGTAGGGGTACCCTTCCCAGGATTGTGTCTAAGACAGATCATACAGTATTTCACCAAGTGAGTAGCAACCTTTGAAATATTGTCATTATTCCACACAGGATCTACCAGTTTGCAAATACCCTTAGCGCTAATATGAGCTGGACCATGTGCCATAGTAACCACGGGGAGTACATATGCATTTGGTAACATCCACCTCTGTTTCTCGGACAAATCAGTCCAACATCCCTCGTCATCTTGACGCCCTGTTTTCTCCTGCCACACTGCCAACTCCTCCACTGTCGCTTCACTCTGAATCTCCTTGACATTGGCTAGTGTGTCCTCAAACATCCCATTATCAGGCACCCGCCTAGCTGGGCCTGCCACAAACATTTTTTTCATCTTTGATCTAGCTGTCTCCTTAGCTGTCTGATCTGCAAATGCATTTCCTTTCCCAGCATCATCAATAATTGCTTTATGGGCACTACATTTTATTATTGCCAATCGTTTGGGAAGAGTCAAAGCTGTCAAAATCCTTTCTATCAACGGACCGTGTTGGATTTTGGTCCCATGCGATGTCAAGAACCATCTCTCTGCCAGCGAGATCATGAACACCATCCACTCCGGTTCACCGCTAGACCCGTGCCATCACCACATCTTCAACAAAGCCAGTACAGCCATCGCGCCCCATCTCCGGAAAATAATCAACATCTCCTTCGAGACAGCAACCTTCCCGGAAAGCTGGAAGCATGCCGAGATCACCGCCTTACTCAAGAAACCCAAGGCAGACCCCAAGGACCTCAAGAACTTCCGACCCATCTCTCTGCTTCCGTTCCCCACGAAGGTCACCGAGAAAATCGTCAACAAACATCTGACCTGCTACCTCGAGGAGAACAACATCCTGGACCCTTCCCAGTCCGGCTTCCGCAGCAACCACAGCACCGAAACCGCCCTCATCGCCGCCACCGATGACATCAGGACCCTGCTAGACAACGGAGAAACAGCAGCCCTCATCCTCCTGGACCTATCAGCCGCCTTCGACACGGTCTGCCACCACACACTACGAACACGCCTTCACGACGCCGGGATCCAAGAGAAGGCCCTGGACTGGACCACATCCTTCCTTTCCGGCAGAACACAAAGCGTCCGCCTCGCCCCCTTCCGATCCAAGGCCACCAAGATCATCTGCGGCGTACCCCAAGGCTCCTCCCTCAGCCCAACGCTGTTCAACATCTACATGGCACCCCTCGCCCACGTCGCCCGACAGCACAACCTCAACATCATCTCCTACGCCGATGACACCCAGCTGATCCTCTCCCTCACCAAAGACCCTCACACCGCCAAAGCCCACCTCCACGAAGGAATGAAGGCCGTTGCCGAATGGATGAGGACCAGCCACCTGAAGCTGAACTCGGACAAGACGGAGGTCCTCATCCTTGGTTCCAACCCTTCAGCCTGGGACG
Source organism: Calotriton arnoldi (assembly GCA_963921515.1). NCBI lineage: Eukaryota > Metazoa > Chordata > Amphibia > Caudata > Salamandridae > Calotriton > Calotriton arnoldi. The sequence continues at coordinate 1,073,707 of CAWUFW010001485.1, read as the reverse complement.
ACTCCTGGTGGCCAACATCACTGGGAACAGCCCCGCCACCCACCGACCACGTACGCAACCTAGGGGTCATCCTCGACCCCACCCTCTCCATGACTAAGCAGGTCAACGCCGTTTCCTCATCCTGCTTCAACATCCTCCGAATGCTCCGCAGGATCTTCAAGTGGATCCCCACCGAAACAAGAAAAACAGTCACCCAGGCCCTCGTCACCAGCAGGCTGGACTACGGAAACGCCCTCTACGCAGGAACGATGGCTAAGCTCCTGAGACGGCTGCAACGCATCCAGAACGCCTCTGCACGTCTTATCCTCGACATCCCCCGACGCAGCCACATCACACCCCACCTGAGAGACCTGCACTGGCTCCCTGTCAACAAGAGGATAACCTTCAAGCTCCTCACCCACGCACACAAAGCACTCCACAACTCCGGACCAGCCTACCTCAACAGACGACTCAGCTTCTACACCCCCACCCGCCAGCTCCGCTCGACCAGCCTCGCCCTCGCCACAGTCCCCCGCATCCGGAAAACGACCGCCGGCGGCAGATCCTTCTCCCTCCTCGCCGCCAAGACCTGGAACACCCTCCCCACCAACCTCCGACAGACCCAATACCTACTGGCCTTCAGAAGACTCCTCAAGACCTGGCTCTTCGATCAGTAGCAGCACCACCCCCCTCTTCCCCCAGTGCCTTGAGACCCTCGCGGGTATGTAGTGCGCTTTATAAGTGACATGATTGATTGATTGATCTGCCGAGAGGCGTCCAAAATTATGGGCCACCCCGAAGGCGTACTGGAAGTCAGTATAAATATTGACAGCCAGTCCTTCGCTCAACTCACAGGCCCGCAACAGGGCCACCAGCTCCGCAGCCTGTGCTGATTGATAAGGAACACGTGACGTCTCAACTACAGTGCGCAGCGTGGTAATAGCATACGCCGCAGTAGTAGTACCATCTGACAATTTAAAACAAGAGCCATCAACATATAGTTCCCCTTGTGGGTCAGATAAGGGAACATCAGTCAGGTCTACCCGTCCCTTCGTCTCTTCCTCTGTCCGACACAAACAATCATGGACATCCTTGTCCTCTTCTTCCGAAGGGAGGGGTAGTAACGTGGCTGGATTCAGTGTGGCACATCTTTTGATAGTAATATGAGGTGCAAACAAGGTCAATTCATATCCAGTCAGACAGGCACTGGTAAGGTGCTGCGTCTTTTATTTGTTCAAAAGTACATCCACAGCATGTGGTACCATGACTGTGAGATCATGATTGAGAACGAGCCCTGTCGATTGTCGAATAGAGACCGCCGCAGCCGCGGCGGCTCTTAAACAGCTCGGTAGCGCTCTAGCGACAGGGTCAAGCTTAGCGGAAAAATAAGCACACAGCCTCTGCTTACCTCCAAAGGCTTGTGTTAACACAGAGAGTGCACACCCAGCCGCTTCGTGTACATACAGCACGAAGGGCTTCTTGTAATCCGGTGTGCCAAGCACAGGTGCAGAGCAAAGCGCAACCTTTAATTGTTCAAAAGCACGCTGACATTCATGCGTCCAGGGTAAGGGTTCATGCACATCTTTAGTGGTTAGGTAAAGGCTGTATTAATAAGGAGTAAGCAGGTATCCAATGCCGACAATACGAGGTGATGCCTATGAACGCACGCACATCCCTTTGAGTCTCAGGGACGGGCATCGTGCAATGGCATTAACTCGTTCAGGTGTTAGCCTCCGACCCTCCTTCGACAGCAGGTGACCTAGATAGGTGACCTTCTGTCGACAATATTGGAATTTAGACAGGGACACTTTATGTCCATTTTCTGCCAAATGCATTAACAATTTTACTGTGGCATCCCTACAACCCTCTTCAGTGTCGGAGGCTATCAAAATGTCATCCACATATTGCAATAATACATTACCTTCTGGGAGAGAGAGAGAGTACAACTGACCTTTCAAAGCTTGGCTATAAATACTAGGACTTTCTGTATACCCCTGAGGTACCCTACAGAATTGAAAGCTTTTTCCAGCTAAAGCAAAATCAAATAGATAGCGGCTATCAGGGTGGACAGGAATGCTAAAGAAAGCATTCTTCAAATCGATCACAGAGAAATATTTTGCCGAGGAAGGGATCATTGTGAGGAGGACTGTTATATCGGGAACCACTGGAAACTGAGGAACAACTATTTTATTAAACTCCCTCAAATCAATTACAAATCGGTAAACATCAGAGTGTGCACCAGGGGAGTCCACTGGAGCCTTTTTAAGGATAGGAAGAATAGGGCTATCACACACATTCGCTACAGTCTCCTCCACCACCTCCAACTTAATCAAATCCTGTATAATTCTCATCAAAGCCTGTTCCCCAGCTTGTGATATTTTGTATTGGGGGATACGAGGAAGCACAGCATTATCCTTAATCTTGATAGAAACAGGTGGTATCCGTAACAACCCAACATCAGTGTCCCCTGTCGCCCACAGTGAAGATGGGACATCCCAAAACTCAACAGGAAGTGGTGCGTCGTTAGCAAAACACTGTCTCATGCCATCTACATTAGGTCCGAAGGTCATATAAACACCGTCTGGGGAACAATAAATAGTAGCACATAGCTTCTTTTATAAATCTAAACCTAATACATTTTCACCACAATTTGATGTCAACAGAAACGGAGAATCTACCGTAAAAGGACCTACAGTCAAAGTTAAAGGTTTGGAAATGGGGCTCACAACTGGTACGCCTGAAAAGCCTACCGAGACATTACTGCGGCCAGACAGGGCGGCCCCAGGGACCAGTATATGAGAAACAGAGCTGTTCATGGCACCTGTATCCACCAAAACTTTTTGCGTTGGACCATGTAGGTCGGCTGTGACATAAGGACCACGCTGATCTACAGGAATCTGGACTGGTCCCTCACCCTGTCCCTTGCTGTCCTAGCTATAGGACGTCCCTGTAACTTCATCGATATCTTAATCATCATGGTAATACTGTCTTCCTTGGGGATCGTCAAAATAATTCTGATCAGACCGACCCCCTGAGGATGCATCCCCTTGAGCCTCATCTTGGCTACTTGCACCACGACCCCTTCCATTCCAACCCCTTCCTCTCAGTGCTGCAACCTTCTGTAACAATTATGGACACTCACTCCGCCAATGCTCCTCCCTTTTACAATATGCACACTGACTCAGCCCCAAAGGCACACCACCTCTACCGGCACCTCGTGACCTCTGTGCCGGACCAGTACCTCGACCCCTTCCAGATCCCCTTGCAACTTGCTGTAACAACACCTTCGTCTTTAAATCCTTACTCTTCTTCTCCACTTTATCCTTTTCCTCATTTTCTCGATGTTCATAGTATTGGGCCATACTCAATATCACTGAAGGGGAGGAAGTGGTCCATGTGTTCTCAGAGGCTTGCAGCCGAGCTGCAATCTCAGGAAGTAAATTTGTAACAAACCTATTAACAAACAAACAAACTCCACCTTCCACTGAAAAATCTTGTCTACTAAAGTCCCACAACACCCCTTCAAACCGAGTAAAAAAATCAGACACGCTCTCTTCTTTCTTCTGGCGACTTGCCGTCAACTTATCCCAATCTACTCGCCTGGGTGGAATAAGTGAATGCATGTACGTAATGATACGATTTGGTAAAGCCAATATCTCTGCCCTAGGTTTGTCGCCAGGCTTTCGTTCCTTATCTCACGCCTTAATCTCGGCCCATGTACCACCCAATTCCACTCTGTGATCCTGTGTATGCACCTGTCTCCATATAGCTACCGGCACCAGCAGCCCAAAAAATATCTCAATATCTGCTAACGTCATAACTGACGAAGAGGCAGCCTCTGTTAATTCTTTATAGTATGCAGTGGGATTCTTCCTGGGATCCGGTAACTGACTTTTAAGAGAAAGTACCTCACTTCTTTTCCACGGGGTATAAACCCACTGCTCCTGGAAGCGACCCTCTACCCTCTGCTGAGTATCGACATTTGCTGCATTACGCTGCTCTGGAATTTCAGGGTTATAAATGGGATGCACTTCCCTCATCGGAAACTGGGATGCTGGAATCGGAGTGTTATGATATAATTTTGCCCAATAACTAAGTAATGTCCCAACGTTACTATGAACTTACGCAGGGGCCACCTCTACCCTCTGCTGAGTATCGACATTTGCTGCATTACGCTGCTCTGGAATTTCAGGGTTATAAATGGGATGCACTTCCCTCATCGGAAACTGGGATGCTGGAATCGGAGTGTTATGATATAATTTTGCCCAATAACTAAGTAATGTCCCAACGTTACTATGAACTTACGCAGGGGCCATACCAGCAGAATATACACGATGCCGAATATCATAAACAATTTGCAGAGCTTTACCTCTGATACACTGTTCCCACAAACCAATCAATGTATGCGACATATGCTGAAGAGCATGTTGCTGCACAAATGGATCAAAATCTTTCATCCCACTCCATATATCCTCCAACCCATAAATCACATTCTGAGCCCACTGTGCTGCCTGAATTGCAATCATCCTTTTCTCTTCTTCACCCACATCAGATCGAATCATTGCTCGCTCTAATCGCTCCCGTGCCTCTGCCCAATTCCCTCCATCCGACCCTCGCACTGGTGTCCCAACACTACTCAATATCATAGGTGCCATAGTCAGGGTGAACGCAACAGATGACAATGCAGGTGACAGTGTCAACAATGACTGTGTAGTAGGTGTAAGAGAAGGAGGAGAAATGGAAACGGAAGCAACTGACATTATGGGGGTGCCCGCAGTCACTGTACTCGTAATGTGCGAAACAGAGGAAAAAACAGATACGGCCGGAGCCGAGGCTGTTGAGGCTGCGGAGGGGTCAGGGGAAGACGAAAGAACAGCGGCGGAGTGAGACGGCGGAACGACAGGATATACTCTTTGAGGGGCATAAGGAGGTGGGGGGAGTGTTTCCAACAAATCCTCCACGAAAAGATCCTCCTCCTCTCGAACAACATAGGACCTATCACACTGTAACCAAAACTTCCTATCCGCACACTCAATGGCCTTTTCTGCTCTCTCCTTATCATAAGCTACCGCTTTTTGCACCACCCTTTGCATTGCCTTCTTCCTAGACTCCTTTTCAGCACGTATACGCCTCTGCTTAGCTTCTTTCTGCAATACCTGTAATGTATCAAACATCGACTGCCGACTTCTTCTAGCAAATAATTTATCCTGTAAGTAATTCAATTTTTGTTCATCAAAGGTACCATCCCGTGGCCACTGAAGCTCAGTATTGCCCCTCGTATACTTGTGCCACAATGTACAAAACATAATAGGGCCAATACCATGCTTCACATACATATCAAAATTCGGAGTGCCCTCCGGGGGTGCAGGCTGCCGCTCCTCCGAACGATGTTCCGCAGAGCAACATCAGCACCCCAAACACCACACCTTACTCCAGCAACGCATCCCGACATCAGACACATCCACGTATTCACTCAATCAACACACACACACACACACACACAAAAGAGCTCTCAAAAACAGTCCGCAGACTGTATCAAAACAAGTCAGTCCTCAGACCGCACCAAGACAAGATAGGCTCTAGCCCCAGACCTTTTCAAGAATAAACCAAATTCAACCAGTGGCCTGGCAGAATGTTCGACAAACGCTCTGTATCACAAGGGTCCACAGACCCACCAAGTTAACCAAGACGGCGCCGCACTTACCAAGAATTCAAAAATGAACTCACCCGGTGCAGACAGGTCAAACAAGACTATTCTCCACTGCCGACACTTCGGACCAAACGGTCAGATCCAAAGGTTTTGCCCTTTCAGGACCCCAGCCAAGGTGACCACTAGACGAGGAACCGCCCGATCAGACAGGCGGGGCAGCTGCGAGAACCAGGCTCGATCGTGTGGGGATCCCCGATCCGCCTATCCGACCGGACACAACCCCGACCTCTACAACCCGACTACGGGTGAGACCGGTCACCTGTGTGGAGTCCCTGTTCGGGCGCCTACTGAAGGAAGTGACCCGATTAGGGCCACCCGGGCCAATCTCAACCTCCTCTAGCCTTCCAAGAATGAAGAGTGGATGACGCAGGAGAGGATACAAACAATCTAGTTTACTCACTGCAGTGGAGTGCAATCAGACCAGCCTCCTATGATGGCTGACGAGGGACTGACTGTTACAAACATAAAGTTACATTATGTATGTTGCGGAGCCTACAAAGACCCGCCTACCATGGAAAAATACTGGCAGGTGTCGTAATACAATGGGGTACAGAACATAAGTCTCGACTCTGTTGCCTGGTACAAGCTATCTACATTTCAAGGTTGTCTGGCCTCCCCTCCCCTCTAGATAGGTGGGACAAGACCTTGATCTCAGAAGAAAGGCATGCGCTAACGAGCTAACATGGGCATTGAAGAAGCGAAACGTACCAAGAACCATTTCTCGTAAATGAGCAAAATAAAGTTTCAAATATGCAAGTAACAGTTTCGATTGCATTAGAACATGGCGTCTTTCTAACTAAAATGGCAGCACAGATGTCAATATAACTGGCGCGACATCTGTATCAATTCATTACATATTTCACACAATACGTAAATATAATGTATTTAGCCATATAAATGCTAACATAATATGAAGTAAAATACGAGTAAGAGGTAAAACTACGTTCCAATTCTATCAATACATGCGGAAGTCGGCGGAACCCAGTGGGTGCAAGAAATACCGGCGCGGCTTGCATAGACTAGAATGCGCACCGGCCCATGTCAGGAGCAGAAAGTGTCTACTGGAGGGCTGTAGGACGTCATGCAGAAATGCGCATGTGTAGTGTGGAAGAAAAGACTAGACCGTGCAAGTCAGGTCCGGAGGTGACTGAGGACCTAAAAGGCATGCGCAAAGGAAATATAAGCGTATGTGGAAAGATGCCGTGTCTAGAATGCACACAGTAAGACTTGTGGTGGATCGAGAGGGGACAGCCACTAGCATGATAAAAAGTGGTATGTCCAAGATAAGGGTATTAACACAGTCTTGGGGTGGGTGTAGAAAAGAATGGGAGCTGATGACAGGAACTAAGTGATAAGAGAAAATGTAAGGAGTGTGGAATATGGTGACCAAAAGTAAAGGCCAAGGATCGTGTTGAAGAGGACCGAAAGAAATTCGGTGTTCAGTGGCGGTCTTGAGTAATTAAAGGAGGTAGACAAGAAAAATGTCCTATGGTGTGGCACAAACTTATTAAGGTTATGGGGACACCATGTAAGTGATGGTGTAGGAGTACACAAGCATAGAGAAACAGTAAAAAAAATGTGAATGAAGTGACACAATGCTGCTTTGTCAAAAAACAAGGGGCTATTGACATAGACGGAAAGCCACACGGGCGGGCGTCGTATGTGCCCCATGAGGCAGCCCTATGCCGGATTCGTACCGCTGAGTGTAATGGGTGGGGGCCCATCATGCCCTAGGCTGAGGAATACTCGCCCATCCCCTGTGTACCATGATTACTTAAGGAAAAGACAGGTTTACATATACATGCTCAACAGTTCACTGTGAATTGGCAAAAGGAAGTTCATTGTTGGGCATTAATTCACCCAAAAAGTAATGAGGTTCATGATCCGTGTTGAGTCCGTGTTGTACTGTCCGTAGATGCATGATCCATGTTGCTTCCAGACGCCTGAGCCTCAGTTCTCTGTTGCCACCCCATGTGCTGTTCGCTGCAACATCAAATCCAAAGAAAGAGAATCATTTCTTTGCGCCTTGGTTGGGGCAGGTGACCGCGTGTACTGCCATCAGATATCTGGTGTCCTGATGTTGTAGTGCTTTGATGTGTTCACCAATGCATTCTTTTAATGGTCTGATGGTGCTCCCAATGTACCAACGTTTGCAGGCACACTCAAAACTGTATACCACGAATTTGGTATTGCAGTTGATGTTATACTTGATTTGGTATTGTTGCTTGTTCACGGCTGTGAAATTTTTGACACCGTCCTGGGCTAGTCTGCACACCCCGCAGCAACCACATTTGAAAAACCCCAGAGTGTGGGGAGTGAGCCACGAACGGCCGGTGAGGGGACCCGGTACACTAGGGCTGAGTCTAGTTCTGAGTGTTCTGCCTCGTCTGTAGGTGATTTGAGGTTTGGTGGTGATGACCTCTCTGAGAGTTGTGTCCGCCCGCAGAATGCCCCAGTGTTTGTTGAGGCTTTTCCTCATTGCAAGGCCCATGTCGCTGTAATCAGTAATAAGTCTAACAGGTTGGTCTTGTTCAGTGGCTGTCCTCTGTTTAAGTAACGTACCCTGCCTCTCTATGTTATTGATTCTCTTTTCTGCTTTGCAAATGGTGCGAGCATTGTAGCCTCTGGCTTTGAATCTATGTTTCACGTTCGCCAGACATTTTCGAAACTCCAGTTCCTCACTGCAATTTCTCCTAGCCCTTACGAATTCCCCATAGGGGATTGCTTCAATTTGATGGGACAGGTGGGAGCTTTCAGCGTGTAAGATGGCATTGCATGATGTTTCCTTTCTATGCAACCGACTGTGTAATGTGTCTGACTTAATGTAAATTTCAACATCCAGAAATGTGATACTGGAGGTGCTGGAGTCACTCGTGAATCTCATGTTCATGTCATTGGAGTTCAGATATCTACAAAATTCATCCAGTTTGTGTTGTGACCCTGACCATAGTAAAAGACAATCGTCTAGGTAGCGTCCCCAGTAAATTATGGAGTCAACCCATGGTGCACCTTTGGGGCTCCAGATCCATTTGGATTCCAAGACACCCATGTACAGGTTCGCAAATGAGGGTGAGAACTTAGAGCCCATGGCCACACCTTTGTTTTGTTTGTACCAGATGTTGTTGTATATGAAAAAGTTGTTGTTCAGAATGATGTCCATCATGGCAATAAGCATGTTGGTGTGTTGCCATAGGGTGGCCGGCCTATTGTGTAGCAAGCTGGTGATGGCTTCCAGTCCTAACTCTGGTTCAATGGTGGTGTAGAGGGAAACCACATCAAGGGTGGCCAAGGTCATACCTGGTTGCCATCGGACATCAGCCAGGATGCTCAAGATGTGTTTAGTGTCTTGGATGTGAGAAGGCAGGTTTTTGACCATGGGGCCAAGGAAAAGGTCAACGTATTTTGTGAGTCTCTCCGTGGGACCGCCAATACCCGATTCTATGGGTCTCCCAGGTGGAAATGGTGCTGGCTTATGTATCTTGGGCAAGGTGTACAACCAAGGGAATGCAGGCCTATGTACCTTCAGATAAAGAAGCTCCTGATCATCAATGAGACCCAATGAGTGCCAATCTGAGAGGCATTTGTTGAATTTGGTGACAAGTGTGCCCGTGGGATTGTAGGTGAGTTGCTCGTAAGAGGATGTGTCCTGTAAATGAGACAGAATTTCATTGTGGTAGTCTGTCCGGTTCATGACCACCACATTTCCGCCTTTGTCGGCTTCTTTGATTATGATGTCTGTGTTGGATGTTAAGGCTTTCAAAGCTACTCGTTCCTCTCTGCGTAGGTTGTCTTTTGTTCTATGTTTTGTGCTTAGTACCTCAGACCCAAAAATGTTGTTAGAGCATCATACGTCAGAATCTCACCTATGCATTTTCACTCAACCCCCAAAATGTACGTTGCAAGATGAAACATCATTTTCTGACATGAAGTCCCAAGCATGAAACATGGTCCACAGGGACAGTGTTGGACTGTAAAAGAATGTCATGGAATAATTAGGGTGGTGTCAGCACCTAAAGTCAGTTTTGGCCTAGCTCAAAATATCACTCAGACCCAAAAATGACGTTAGAGCATCATACGTCACAATCTGACCTTTGCATTTTTCACTCAACCCCTAAAATTTACGTTGCAAGATGAAACATCATTTTCTGACATCAAGTCCCAAGCATGAAACATGGTCCACAGGGACAGTGGTGGACTGTAAAATGATGTCATCAATCAATCAATCACAGAATTTGTAGAGCGCACTACTTACCCGCGAGGGTCTCAAGGCGCTGGGGAGAGGGAAGGGGGGGTGCTGCTACTGGTCGAACAGCCAGGTCTTGAGTAGCCTCCTGAAGGTCAGCAGGTCTTGGGTCTGTCGTAGGCTGAGTGGAAGGGTGTTCCGGGTCTTGGCGGCGAGGTGTGAGAAGGATCTGCCGCCGGTGGTTGTTCTTCGAATGCGAGGGACGGTGGCGAGGGAGAGGTCGGCGGAGCGGAGCTGGCGGTTGGGGACGTAGAAGAAGAGTCGTCTGTTGAGGTAGGCTGGGCCAGTTTTGTGGAGTGCCTTGTGTGCGTGGATGAGGAGTTTGAAGGTGATCCTCCTGTTGACGGGGAGCCAGTGCAGGTTCCTCAAGTGGGGGGTGATGTGGCTGTGGCGTGGTACGTCGAGGATCAGGCGTGCGGAGGCGTTTTGTATGCGTTGCAGTCGCTTGATGAGCTTGGCCGGGGCTCCCGCGTAGAGGGCGTTCCCATAGTCAAGTCTGCTACTGACGAGGGCCTGGGTGACTGTTCTTCTTGTGTCTGTCGGGATCCACCTGTAGATCTTGCGAAGCATGCGGAGGGTGTTGAAGCAGGAGGAGGAGACTGCGTTGACTTGCTTGGCCATGGAGAGCGTTGAGTCGAGGATGACTCCCAGGTTGCGTGCGTGGTCGGTGGGTGTCGGGGCTGTTCCCAGCGTCGTTGGCCACCAGGAGTCATCCCAGGTTGAGGGGTTGGAGCCGAGGATGAGGACCTCCGTCTTGTCCGTGTTCAGCTTTAGTCGGCTGATCTTCATCGAATCGGCGACGGCCTTCATTCCTTCATGGAGATTGGCTTTGGCGGCGAGGGGGTCCTTGGTGAGGGAGAGGATCAGTTGAGTGTCGTCGGCGTAGGAGATAATGTTGAGGTCGTGCTGTCTGGCGATGCGTGCGAGCGGGGCCATGTAGATGTTGAACAGTGTTGGGCTGAGGGAAGATCCCTGAGGTACGCCGCAGATGATCTCGGAGGCTTCGGATCGGAAAGGTGGGAGGCGGACTCTCTGGGTTCTGCCGTCGAGGAAGGAGGTGGTCCATTCCAGGGCCTTGTCTCGGATCCCTGCGTCGTGGAGGCGTGCGCGTAGAGTGCGGTGGCAGACAGTGTTGAAGGCGGCGGAGAGGTCCAGCAGGATGAGGGCTGCGGTCTCACCATTGTCCAGCAGGATCCTGATGTCGTCGGTGGCGGCGATGAGGGCAGTCTCAGTGCTGTGGTTGCTGCGGAACCCTGATTGGGATGGGTCCAGGATGCTGTTTTCTTCGAGGTATCGGGTTATGGAATGATTAGGGTGGTGTCATCACCTAACGTCAGTTTTGACCTACCTCAAAATATGACTCAGACCCAAAAAGTTGTTAGAGCATCATACGTCAGAAAACCGACCTATGCATTTTTCACTCAACCCCCAAAATTGACGTTGCAAGATGAAACTTCATCTTCTGACATCAAGTCCCAAGCATGAAACATAGTCCACAGGCTCAGTGGTGGACTGTAAAATGATGTCACGGAATGATTAGGGTGGTGTCAGTACCTAACGTCGGGTTTGGCCTACTTCAAAATATGACTCACACCCAAAAATGACGTAATAGCATCTTACGTCAGAATCAGACCTATGCATTTTTCACTCAACCCCCAAAATTGACGTTGCAAGGTGAAACTTCATTTTCTGACATCAAGACCCAGGCATGAAACATGCTCCACAGGGACAGTGTGGACTGTGAAATGATGTCATGGAATGATTAGGGTTGTGTCATCATATAACGTCAGTTTTGGCCTACCTCAAAATATGACTCAGACCCAAAAATGACGTTACAGCATCATACGTCAGAATCAGACCTATTCATTTTTTACTCAACACGCAAAATTGACGTTGCAAGATGAAACGTCATTTTCTGACATCAAGTCCTAAGCATGAAACATGGTCCACAGGGACAGTGGTGGACTGTAAAATGCTGTTGTGGAATGATTAGGGTGGTGTCAGCACCTAACGTCAGTTTTGGCCTAGCTCAAAATATGACTCAGACCCCAAAATGACATTAGAGCATCATACGTCAGAATCTGACCTATGCAATTTCACTCAACCCCCAAAATTGAAGTTACAAGATGAAACGTCATTTTCTGACATCCAGTCCCAAGCATGAAACATGGTCCACAGGGACAGTGGTGGACTGTAAAATAATCTCATGGAATGATTAGGGTGGTGTCAGCACCTAACGTAATTTTTGGTCTAGCTCAAAATATGATTCACACCCAAAAATGACGTTAGAGCATCATACCTCAGAATCAGATCTATGCATTTTTCACTCAACCCCCATAATTGATGTTGCAAGATGAAACGTCATTTTCTGACATCAAGTCCCAAGCATGAAACATGGTCCACAGGGACAGTGGTGGACTGTAAAAAGATGTCATGGAATGATTAGGGTGGTGTCAGCACCTAACGTCATTTTTGGCCTAACTCAAAATATGACTCAGACCCAAAAATGACATTAGAGCATCATACGTCAGAATCTGACCTATGCATTTTTCACTCAACCCCCAAAATTGACGCTGCAAGATGAAACGTCATTTTCTGACATCAAGTCCCAAGCATGAAACATGGTCCACAGGGACAGTGGTGGACTGTAAAATGATGTCATGGAATTATTAGGGATTATAGGAAATGTTTTAAAAATTGAATGTTTTAATTGATTGCAAATAGTAGGAGGCTATTGTGGTGATATTGTGTGGAATAAAAGAAAATCCTTTTTATCAAATTAATATGTGTTATGTTTTTTAAGAAAAGTGAAATTATTTGGTTCAGTGCAAACTAATAGATAGGGTTTAATTGGGTGTTGACACAGAAGGGAACTTCTTTTGATAAGTATATAACTACCCGGTCCCTTTTGGTCCCACTAGGGTAGCTCTCTTTTTTGTAGAGTCTTATTCACAGCTCTTGTAGCTGGAGAGTATATAGTGTAGTATGGACACTCTACGAACCTTTGGCTTCTCGGAAGACCAATTCAAAAAAATAATTAATGGTACATCAAAAAACATCAATACAGTCACCCTATCAAAGAATGATGATGAAAGGTGGAATAATCTGTGGAATCTCAAAAAGAAAATAATCCACACAGAACTACACTCAGATTTTATAATTGAATATTGTAAAAAAGGAATCATCCCAAAAGGGCTTCAAATTAAGAATGAACCTGGGCTATTTGTTAAAAACGGAAAGTTCAAGGAGAACTGAATTTAATAGCAAACCGTTGCAGTCGCGATTGGATGCTTTTAATAATAGAAACGGCCGAAGAAATAATCATTATTGAGAGAGAGGAAATAGAGGCTCTAGAAAAACAGTTAAAAGAGAGTGTAGCATTGGAAGAGGCTAAACTTAAATTGGACGAAATACAAGAGGATATAACTGGATATAGAGAGTATTTAATAAATAAAAAATCTAACAAATTGAGAAAAGATATTGCTAAATTTAAAGCTGAGTTAGTATACCCATACCTTCAAAAGGACTATTATGAACAACCGATACAGATGGGATACACACCTAGAAACAATCAATACAATAGGAACAAGTATTTTAAGAAAAACGTTACCTTTTCTGACACATCATACAACAGTTCAGATTCTGAAGGGGAAAGGAGCACGGATATAAGAAGTAGAAATGATTCCAGAGAAGAAATAGCTGGACACAGTAGAGACTACCCTGTTTTTTTAGGACAGCAACAGAGGAGACATCCCCAAACATTCAGGTCACGAGGGAGGGGACGATCAATAAACCACCCAAGGGAAACAGGTGTGAGGAGACCCTATATGAAAACAAGGAGTCAAAAGGAATGGGAGTAAACACTCAGAAAGCATCCATCATAAACCTCTCAAGTAAAACACTCATTGTAGATGAAACAATAATCTTAGAAAAAGGATTAGGATTCGCACCCAGTGCTAAGGCATGTAGGTTTTCAATTGAAAAGGATGTACGTGATCTTTTTAGAAAGATCAGAATAAAAAATGTTTTTGAAAACAAAGAACAGGTCCCTACCAACAACAAGTCGGGCTTGAGACCGCTCTCAACATGGACCCCAGCTAGTAATATGGTGAGCCAGGAATTCGATACTTTTGAGAAAGTAATCACAAAGGGATTAGAAAACCTTTTAAATGATAATAATTGGGTTGACAATAATTTGCCAAAGAAACAATGTGAAGCGCTAAAGAACTTACAAGACTGTGATTCAATTATAATCAAACTCGGTGATAAAGGGGGTAGCATAGTTGTACTTGACACAGGAGATTATAATAGACGAATGCTAGCCCTGTTAAATGTCCACTCCCATTATAGGAAATAAAGCAGAGAGGAGTGGACTAACTTAAAAAGTAGAGTATCCAACATGTTACGCTTAGCAAAAGAAGATGATATAATTTGTGAAGAGGAATATAGATTTATGCAAAATGATCACCCGACAATACCGGCTTTGTATGGGCTGCCAAAAGTTCATAAGAATCTTTTAGATCCCCCCATGCGACCAATTGTGTCCAGTATAGATTCAATAACAGAGCCATTAAGTAAATATGTGGACTGTTTTATAAGACCCCGGGTCAAACAGCTCCATTCATTTATAAAGGACACGACAGAGATGATCACAAAGATTGAAGGCATAGAATTCAATAAGGAACGGGAATGGTTAGTTTGTTTGGACATAGAGTCCTTATATACTAACATACCACAACAAGCCACAGTAGAAATGATAAAAGAGCTATTAAGTTCTGAGGATGGTGATTTATCTCCCTTAAATGAATTAATTGTAGAATGCACAGAAATAATTTTAATGAACAATAATTTTTTATTTGATAACGATTTTTACTGTCAGATCAAAGGGACCAGCATGGGAGCCACGTGTGCCCCCAGCCTGGCTTGTCTCTATGTTGGAATGTTTGAACAGAAACATATCTATAATGAAATCTCTCCATATTATAAAAACGTAAAACAATGGTCTAGATTCATAGACAACGTTTTTTTCATTTGGGAGGGGAGCATACAGATCTACTCTCTTTTATAGACTGGCTAAATTGTGGTCACACCAACTTAAAATTCACATCGAGCATGAGTCAAAGTGCAGTAGACTTCCTAGATATAACAATAAAGGAAAATAATGCTACCTTATCGGTGGAACCGTATACCAAACCGTCAGACAGAAATACGATCCTGCACCATACAAGCAATCATCCTAAATGCCAAAAGGATAGCATTCCGTTTAGCCAGTTCTTACGTATTAGGCGAAATTGTAGTGACAGAAATGACTTTGAAATTCATGCCAAAAACCAACAACAAAAACTCCTGGCGCGAGGCTATCCAAAAAGACTAGTTAAAGAATCATACAAGAGAGCAAAATATTATAATCGAGATAGACTATTTGAGGGCAAAAATAATACCAAAAGTCAGGAAAAAGGTATTGTTATGGTAACAAACTTTAATAGTATGAGTTATAAAGTAAAAAATGTGATTAACAAGAACTGGTTTCTCTTGAACAACCCAGGGAAAAACCCCCTTGAAAAGCCAACATTTGCCTACAGGAGGAATAAAACAATTCGCAATCATTTAGTGAGAACATATAAAGAACCCAATATGAAACATCAGAGGAATATAGTAGATGGTTCAAAATTGCAGGGTAATTTTCCATGTGTAACATGTACACACTGCAAATCAGTGATAAAAGCACAAATGATTGAACCAAACGGTATTCAACAATGGATGAATGAGATGGTTAACTGCAGGACTAAAAACGTCGTCTATCTCATTGTCTGTCCTTGTCAAAAAGGTTACGTAGGTGAGACATGCAGAGAAATGCGAATGAGACTAAGTGAACATAGATCGGCCTTAAAAACTAAGAAAAAGAATGCCCCACTAGTAGAACATTGGAAAGAAAAGAACCACAAAGAG
Source organism: Calotriton arnoldi (assembly GCA_963921515.1). NCBI lineage: Eukaryota > Metazoa > Chordata > Amphibia > Caudata > Salamandridae > Calotriton > Calotriton arnoldi. Next base: position 1,057,826 of record CAWUFW010001485.1, on the reverse strand, counting down.
GAAGATCTCAAGTGGTTTATTGTGGAAAAATTGAAAGTGTCTGCAAGAGGAGGCGACATTGATAAAAAGAGAAAACAAAGAGAACAGTTTTTCATGTCAAAATTCAAGACATATCACCAAGGCCTGAATAATAGAGAAGAGTGGGAAAGATTGATTAGGTAGCATGGGAAAAGCATGATCAAATAATAATAGTCCATAGATCCAGATAAATAAATTGAGTATATACTTATATAAACAAATGGGCCAAATTCCTGTATCTGTAATTTTTAGAAAAAATACTAAGAAAGAATAATTTGTTACAAAAAATTCTGACCCTGATATACCAATAAAATGAATTGATAAAATTGATGTAAAAATGAACAATTGTTTTAATAGGGGAGGGCGAAGTGAATAAGTTATATGAAATATAAGATAGGTTACGATTAGGTAAAATGCACATTCCAAGATGGTGCTCGAAAAAACCAATTCTTCATGGCAGTTGATACGAACCATCTGCAAAAACTGCATGAAGTACAAAAGAGCATGAGATGAGGAACGCTATGTTCAGAAAAACCAGAATGTAGGATTTTACTTTTTCAAGTAAAATGTCTCCCCAGCAATTAAAAATAAGAGAATACGGGGAAAATATGTAGCGAATAGGAAAATATAATTAAATACGGTTGAAGAACGTTAAGAGCTTTGACCGTAAACAAAGATGGCCGCGGAAAACGTCAGTAGACGTGACGACGTAGCGCACGACCAGCTCGTCGACATAAAAGAAGGAATGATCTCAACAAACATTCTTTCCGCATTTAATACCAGAACCCCCGATAAGAGGACACGCTACTCCGATTTATGAGGTAAGCGGATATGGGCTTGTGAATGAAGTACGAGGGAACAGGCGGTTCGCAGCATAGGGGAAAATTGTAACTGTATTATTTAATTTTAAAACAAAGGTAGCGAGATCGAGCCGAGGATTGCAATATCGACAGAATGTAAGATACTAATAGTTTTCTGAACCTAAAACGAGAGGGTAAACGAGTTGTATAATTATAAAAGCAAAAGAGAGGGGGGACACCTACTATTTAATTGGAATAATATAATAGTGCGATTGAGAAGCATATGTAGGTAGTTATAAAGCCCTTTAGAACGGTCATGACCCAAATTGGCGGGTCGAAGAATATAAACGAGTTGATATATGACCTGTTTGAAGTTAAGGACAAGGTCGTGAGGATAAATTATATTCACTACCCACATATACAAAGGAGGCTGTCGATAGCCTTAGAGTGGAGGACAAAGAAAGTTTTTATCTGTAGAATTTAGTTAAGTTTAGTCCAACAGCTCGTAATAAGCGGAGTAATGTACCGCGAAATAACATAAAAAAAGAGTTAGACCTAATCGAATATATTGCCCGATGAGGAGGCAATACCCCTATTAGAACTGGGGTTACCTTGAATCTCCCTTTTTGTTTGATATTTAGGAGCTTCGACCAGATCCAATTAAAAAAGACGGTCGTAACCATCCCTTAAAAAAGGTAGAAGACATCAAAATACCCAAAACTCCTAAAGAGATCAGTCCTAAATGAAAAACAGGAACTAAAACAAGATATATCTACGGGTAAGTGCCCTTACATAGCACAAATTGCAATATTTGACTATACAATGGGACACGTAACTAACTGTATGAAAAAATGTCATCATTAGGCATTGGGATTGGGATAAAAACATTCGAACGAAAAGAAATTAACCCCGATCTGATCCCAGTAAGTATAAGAGAAGAGGTCCGTGAATTAGAATTGATAGTGGACAGACACAGATTAATATAAAATTTGATATGCTTTTAATAGAAGGAGAATCCTCTTAATAAGAGAATCATCTAATCGATATAGATGAATAATTGAAAAAATCATCAATATTAGCGTGATTACACAGCAAAAGAGAATGGGGTAAGAAATATAACCAACTGATTAAGTTAAATGTAAACATACTATGGTTATATTAACTATCTATACAGGTACCATATCTGTGCCGTATATAAGGACAATTGGAATAACTGCATAAATAATTGTATGAATAAATTATGTTACCAATTAACAAAGGATGCACTGAACCAAAAAAAATTTGAACTTAGATCCACACAAGCCAAGATTGTATTTAATTGTTATTTATGTGTTTTTTCATTTCTAGAATGATGGTCTGTTTTTATGGATAAAGTAGTGGTTTTTAAATAAGTCCTGAGGAAGGTGTAAAAGAATTGCAAGACACACCGAAACGCGTCGACACTAGGATAAATAAAATGTGTTTTGTTTTAATTAATTGTCACGTGGATAAATAATAATTTGTATTGTTTTAATTAACTAGCCAGATGTATCATATGCCAAAGAGGAGTACACTAAGGAATGAGTATGTGAAGAATTAAGTTACATGTACTAATGTGGATAATCATTGTCTTAGTGTAAATAATTTGTTGGCAAAAAGTAAAGTGGTGTTATCTGATTTGGAATGAATATGTGGCCATCAATATAAAATACGTATGAACAACTGTATTTATAGATATTTTTGGGATTATAGGAAATGTTTTAAAAATTGAATTTTTTAATTGATTGCAAACTGTAGGAGGCTATTGCGGTCATATTGTGTGGAATAAAAGAAAATCCTTTTTATCAAATTAATATGTGTTATGTTTTTTAAGAAAAGTGAAATTATTTGGTTTAGTGCAAACTAATAGATATGGTTTAATTGGGTGTTGACACAGAAGGGAACTTCTTTTGATAAGTCATCCATGCAATTGCCAAAATCAGACTCACATGCAAAGATTTACACCATAAATTGACGCATTACTAATGAATGTGCCTGTTGAGACACTTTTATGACAGCCAGAAAAGATGCATTTGGTGTCCTGCGTGCAAAACAATGCTTACTAGATTGTGTAACTTAACAGTAACATCTGAGATGATCGATGAGTCAAGAAAAATGTGACACACTGGATGAAAAATGACCCATCGGGTAAAAACGTGTCGCATCCAAACAGGATATGATGTCATGAGCCTGCCATGCTGAAAACCAGGAAGTTCCAAGTTCCTTTCTCTTTCTCTTTCACTGTCTTCTTGTCTGCTCTTGCTGTAGGAGGGTGTTTTGGATTGCTGGTGATTACTGTCGAGTTTGAAAGTTGTTTCTCTGTCTGTGTCTTGTCTATTGTGTCCATATTGTGTCAGAACTGTTGTGTAGTTGTGTATTGTGTAGTTTTGTGTTGATTCATAAGGGGTGTTTGTCTATTTAGGGGAAAGTGTTCCGAGTTATAGGGGGAAGGGTTGTTAGATCATAGAGTTAGTTTTTTCATTTGTAAGTGTGTTTTGTGCTGTGTCACAAATATGTCGGGCAGGTCCAGGGACCTGACTGAGCAGGAGTTTAGGGGGATACTGTGGCTCATTGTCCACTATCTACCAAATATGATTGGGAGTGGAGGCAGGGTGCTCCCGGGGTACCCAACCCAGGAGAGGAAGACACTTTGGGAGAAGGTGCGATCCCAAATGCAGCGCCTTTTTGGTGTAGAGAGGAACCTGTGCCAATATAAACACCGCTGGGCAGACATTGTCAATCGTGAGCAGGATCTCCTGGACCACCTGGGCCTGGAAGTCTCTGGAATAGTAGGTAGGTCGACTGACACAGCAATGTTTTGGATTTATTCATGTTGACAAACGTAAGGCCCAATTTACCAGAAAATAACGCAGCACGGTGGCGCAAGTCAGTTTTCTGAGCAGCGCTGTGTTACTTTTGAAGCACAGTGATGCACCATACTTCCACTAAAATGATGCATCTCTTTGATTTCCAGGCACTGACACATAAACTGATGTCATGCACTGGCTCAGGCACCCTTGCACCATGGTGCAAGTATGCCTGTGTTGTGGGGATATTGCGGCTTTTTACAAGCCCTTTGTATGCCGGCATGTCACTTTTTACCATTTAAAAAGTGACGCACCTGCGGTGCACGGGGATTGTAAATACGCCCCATTGTTTTTTGTGCAGGAAGGGGCACCTTCATGCACAAAGACAATTATTTGAGGTGATTACCTCTTCCACTGGGTGCTGTAGCATGCAGGACAGATTGAACGAGTTAACAAATTAGGAGGAAATAAATCAATTCTCCTCGCTGCGCCTAGCTACGCCATCCCTGGGTTGGCGTAGCATTCTGATGCATTTCCAGATTTACAATTGCTCATACATTTTTAAAGGCATTAGCGGACATGGGTGTTGCGTGTGAACACCCACAGCAAAACCCATGTCACACCCCTAACACGCAAAGTGTTGAATGAAAAGGGGATATAGTTACAAGCACACATAAAGCCACGCAGGGTGTCTTTACGTGTGCTCGTAAATTACGCTTCATTTCATGCAACATGTTGTGTGTTAGGGGCGTGACATGGGTGCTGCTGTGGGTGTTCTCACGCAACACCCATGTCCACTAATGCATTTCCAGATTTACAAGGAATTGTAAACCTGGAAATGCATCAGGATGCTACGCCACACCCAGGGGTGGCCTAGCGAAGCCCAAGGAGGAAAAAGGTTTTCATTTCTCGTTGTTTTTTCCTCTTTCAATGCATGCTGCATTCTAAAGCACGCATTGGAAGAGAAAATCACCTCAAGTGATTTTTTTTGTGCGGGAAGGTGTCCCTTCCTGCATTAAAACATTCTCCCCATGACGCAGGCATTCATGCACCATGTTGCAAGGGTGCCTGCGCTGGCTCATGGCAGCAGTTTGTGTGCCAGCACAGGGAAAGGCACAGAGATGCAACATGTTGCTGAAAAAATGTTGCATCACTGCACCTCGAGACTAACGCAGCACGGCGCAGCTAAATAACTTGCGGCAACGCAATGAATTAGTTTTACAGAAATGAGGCCCCCAGTCATTGAAAATTTTGCTTGACAGAATTGTGGAAACTTTTCATGTGCCCTCATCATAACACCTTGGATGCCCTGAATGTGCAGTACTCATCTCCAGGGCCATCATACGTGAGAACTAGATGTCGGCCAGTGCCACAAGTAATATTGCTGTGCTGCTCAACATCATAAAAAAAGTGTTGGAATGCGTCATCACCAGTACAAATTGTGCTATCTGCCACTTGTACCCAGCGCACATGCACAAGTGTCTCCCGAGCGCCAATGCATGCACCCTTTATCCATACTGCAAGGGTGTCTGCGTTGTGGTGAAGAATGATTGTGTGCAGGAAGGATCACCTTTTTGCTAAAATACTTCAAAATGACCTGACTTCATAAGTAAAGCAATTAGGCAGGCCATGGTGTCAGTTTCTGGGAGATATATGGAACTCAGTGTAATTATCTTGTGAAGATGCCACTAACTCATATGCCCAACATGTCCAGTGTGGAACTGTGCAACATTCACTAATCAATTTGACAACATTTTTGTCTTGTAGGTGGTCCTCCCCCATACACACTGGAAGAGGTGGAGAAATTCAAGGATCCTAATGCCATTGGTGAGTGTAATTTCATTTTAATTCTTGTCTGTTTGGTTATGATGTCACCTCATACATACTTTGCTCTGAGACATGCCAGAAGCATCAGCATCTCATGCAGCATGGTTACACATCACATGTGCATGGAAGACCAAAGGAGTTCTCAGTACTATGTGCACATGCATGACGAAAATAATATGGATCACATTTATGAAGTGGTGCCGTAGGGCAGTGCAGAAAGTTTCCTTGATGTGCTGCACTACATCAGAACCGCATAAATGCAGCACACTTTGTCTGTGACAGATGGTTTGGGGAATCCATGTCAACATGAGACATGAAAATAGTAGAAGCACAAATACATGATATAGGCAGTTACCTGTGGAACATAAAATGTGATACAAAACACGTATGGCCTCATTTATGAGGCCCACTGCGCCGCAGGTACGTCACTTTGTGTGACTATCCGTGGCGCAGGAGCATGCTCAATATTTACGAGGCAGCACTAAGCCACTTTTTTGGGCTTAATGCTGCCTTGTAAATAAGGCGCCCTTTAACGCAGTTGTCTGCGTGAAAGGGGCATGCAATGGGTGTTGCTGGGGGCGTTCCTAGCAACATCCATGGTTATTTGACACTGCCCCAGATTAATGTAAAATTGTAAATCAAATGCAGTGCCAAATACTTACGCATCCCCAGGGGAGGCGTAAGAGAGGCGCAACGAGGATAAATATCTTAATTTCTCATTGTTTAACTTTTTCTATGTGTGCTGCATTCTGCACCACACATAGAAAGATGCACAGAAATAATCTTCCCCGCAACGCGGGCACCTTTGCACCATGGTGAAAAGATTCCTGCGTTGGCGCACGGCAGCCCATTGTGCGCTGGAGCAGGGGAAAAGGACAGGAATGCGCCAATTCTGATAGATTCAGCCCTTTCCTGACCTTTGCTTTTATTGTTCAGCGCAACAAGAAGGCCTGCGGTGCTGCCCCATGGTAAAACATCATAAATGAGGACCATATAGTGTTCTGAACACATATATTTTGAGACATGTCACACATGACGGACACACATCCGCAGATCTGACATAGACAGGTGGTAATAGCTCTCAGAGGAATCTGTGTTGTCATGTGGACTACATACGACATGTCAGCCACAAGGATTACGATACCTTTCTTGAACCCTGTTATCCTTTGCATCTTCTTGAATGATAGTCAGCATGTCCCACATTCTAACCATTCACTCAGATTATTGTCTGTCAATCCGGATATACATATGTCCTCCAGCCCATTTTCAAAATGTGTTCAGGAATTGACTGCACTTACCATGTGTACATGTTCATGCTTACATTAGGCAGTGGCATCCGTGGATAGATGCCAGATCAATAGCAGTAATGTTTCATGGTTGACATTACACTTGTCATCTGACATGAGCATGTAACCAAATTACTATCATTTAATGAGATTACCTGTGAACAACTCTTTTAATTCTCTGCTACTAAGATATCACATTTCAGAATCTCAAAATCATTGTCAAGATGTTCACTTTGGGTACTGTAAATTGGTGTTACCAGAGCTGAACTTACAAAAGAAAATTCTGCAAAATGTCTTGCTTCACATACCCCGACACTTTTTGCCCAGAGTTATCTGCTGCACTGGCTATGTTGTTTGTTTTTGCTGCTTGACAATACCACAAATAGTAGTACTTTAACAGCCTGCCTCATACCAAAAGAACATGAATGCAACATACCATTGAGAATGAGTGTATTACTGCAATTTCCACAGACACCATCAGACACTGGTCTGTCATGTACCAACACATGCATGCGTGTACCATGGTGCAAGGCTGCCTGCGTTGAGGGCAGGGATTAGTCATGTGCAGGACTGCAAGGATGCATGAGTTGGTGCACGGCAGCCCATTGTGTGCCGGCACTGGGGAAAATGACAGGAATGCACCGTATCACATAGACACGGTGCATTCCTGGCCTTTTGGCTTGACATAGGGCAGCGCAGCAAGATTCGTTGCTGCACTGCCCTATGTCAAAACATCATAAATGAGGCCCCACGTCTATCAAAGATATGTTGTGTTAGTGATAGGGCCTTTACAATATGCCCCTTACATTGCTTGATTGTGAATGTGTACAAGTGATAATGTGCAAGTGTAGACTAATGTTAATGTCATCCCTCTATTACAGCCAACGTTACACCAGATGAGGAGAGGTAGTACCGTATCAGGCTGGACCGATACCTGCACATTCGCCATGTGGCACGGTTCTTCCGACAGATGGACAGGCAATATGAACGTGCAAATGCAGCTGGGACCTGGAAGTAACCAACTCCACCTCAATCATCAAAAAGAGGCACACGCAAGAACAAGACACAGTCATCTGCAATGGATACACAACCAGGAGCAGAAGCAGGAGGACCAAATTCCCCACAACCGGGACCATCCTCATCTCAACAGCCTGGACCCTCTACTATCCAACCCTCTGGACCCTCCAGTGCTCCCCCACCTGGACCTTCCTCCACTCCACCCTCTCGACCCTCTACTGCTCCCCCCTCTGGACCTTCCTCCGCTTCACCCTCTAGACCCTCCACTGCTCCCCCACCTGGACCTGCTGCTGCACCCTCAGACACTGTGGTAGCTCAACTTTTGACCAAGGTTGATAAACTTGAAAAAAGCCAGCAGGACTTGAGCCTCAAGCTGGCGGGGGTTCAATTGCAGCTGGCCACCTTATTAAGGATGGTGGCATCCTTACAGGATACCATTAAACAAATGGACCAGAGTTTGTAGCCCCCCCCCCACTCTCCACCGTGATATCCAACTGTTGTGTTTTTAAGTGCTCATTTTACATATGTATAGTGTAATGGTAGTTTTACAAAGTTTTTAGTATTAGTGTAGTAATAGTTTGTTATCCGTTAGTGTAATTTTAGTGCTTAATATTAGTTGTAGGATAAGTCGTTAAGTTATAAGTAGTGGGTGGGGGGTTGATGTTTAATAATTGTTTAATGTATTTTAAGAAAAAAACAAAAAAAATATATCTTTGTTTAGTATGTTAGGTTTAGTTAGTCTGTGTTTAGATATAGTGTATGTGTGTCTCATGTTTAATTGTTGCATAGGGGGTGGGGGGTTGATGTTTTACCAGTCTGTTGTGATGCATGTGTAAGGTATTATAAGGTATAGTTATTTAGTATAAGTTTAGATGTTAGGATGTTAGTGTAGTTGATTTAATTTAGTGTAGTGTAGGAATTAGCATTTTAGGTATTTATAGTGTAGTGGTGTTCAGGATAGCGTTTTTGTGTTTTTACAAATTTGATAAATAAAGCATTGTTTGTTTTACTGAAAATTATGACTTGTTGTAGGCATCGTAAGTGGTGACATCTGCTTAGGTTGGGTCTTACACATGCTATGCGCAGACTGTCAATTTGGATCTTATGTCTACCAATATGTTGAAAGTACAAGTAGTCAAATAGGGTGATTGCCAAGCAGCACTGTACTAGTATTGGGAGAACAGTATCTGAAACCACGTTTGTTAAAGTAAAGTACCACACATCTCGTAGACCACAGAAATGCACCATTTCGGAGTTTACTAGGCCTTTGACATTCATGGTCCATTTTTCTGCAATAGTCTGTGTGACAGGCCTGTTCGAATGTTGACATTGTGGGTGTGTGCAAGCTACATCCATGTCCCCTTACACATTTCAAAATTTACAAAGTGCCTTAAACATGGTAATGTGTCAGATTGTCACATCTCTCCAGGAAATGTGTAATGTAGTGCAGGAAAATTTGGGATTGGTAGTCACTCTCTCATATTTTTATATGTGTGCTGCATGATGAGTAACGCCATGTCAGCAAAGTTATGTATCAGTGGCTACTTCTAAGCCCATTGTGCCGCTGCAGCGTCTCATTTGATATATATATTTTTTTTGCAGGTTTATATAGCGCGAACTCGACCCGAAGGTATTGGAGCGCTTTACATGAGCACCAGTTACGTTACACAAGGACACATTCATATATATATATTTTTTTGGTAGGCACGGGGAGATTAAGTGATTTGCCCAGAATCACAGGATGTGGAATCGACCCCAAGGCTCGTACCTTGGTTTCCCAGCTCCAAAGTCAGCAGTCTAGCCGTCAGACCACATCCTCTCCCCAATATAGCATGTGTATGATATGTGGCAAAGTGTCATTCCAGTGCCACAAAAGTACAGGTAGGGCCTCATACATGAGACACCTGTTGAGTAATGTAGGATGTGGTTGCAGGCACACTGGTGGGAAGCACGTATACACTATACAAATACTCAAATTGTTATGACAACAACATTGTTCACATTATGATGTGCCTTTGATGTCAGCCACCTGGACATCATTCACATATATCCATACCACTGGGATGTTGATGACTGTAGCATATCAAACATTCACCTAGGAATGCCACCTGGAAGTTCAAGATTGCAATCAGATTTGCTTGTACCATTTACACACTCTTACCAATTTGGTAACTGGTTGTCATACCAACATGGGACATCATGTGCTATCTTTGCCATTGCAATTTCTGCCTTCCACGCTGTACTAGTCACTCAATTAATGGGGACAGTAGCACCATGCATGCTGAACAGGTAATAGAATTTTATTGATACAAGAAACCAAGGAGCAAGGTATGATGGCAGGCCAAAAATCAAGAGGCACTTACAGTAAGGATGAGGATGTCCTGGCACAGAGCAGGCTAAATAGATGTCATGGGACATATAGGTGAGAGTAAGATTTAAGTGTGGATAAACGAACAATTGCCATCATACGTGTACATCACAGAGACTGTCCACAGATATGTGAGAGATAAACCAGTGATATTGAGAATAAGGTCTATGACATTTTTAGGGTACACAAACAATACAATAAGCACAGGACATTGTCGATTTTGGGTCATGTGACAATAGGTAATGCTAACGGGAACTTTTCCTAACTACCGGATTGACATCAACATCTTCTTCCTCAGATGTATGTGTTGGCTCAGCTGATGGTGTTTTTGATAGTCCGATTGACAAAGGAGCCATACACACATTAGGGGTTGAAGATGTGGAAGGCAGGTTTCCAGCAGCATTTCCCTGGGCCAACAGGTAAGGCAGCAATGCACTGAGCAGGACTTGCTGGTTTGCCAGCACTGCAGCTACATCACGTTGGTAGGCAGCCAAGGTGGTGAGGTATGTATCCTGTGTCTGCTCCATGACTTCAAGAATGTTATGGATGCCCCCCAGCCTGTTGGCAACCTCAATGGTGCCACTTGTGCAGGGCATTTGCTCATGCCTCTGCCGCATGACAACGGATATTTCATCCAGGTCCCGAAACAAGCCACGGGGTAGAGAGTCGGTCCCACTTCCATGGTCTGCACTGCCACAATGTGAGCTTAGACAACGAAGGACTCCCTCTAGGGTGGCTGCCATGCTTTCCATCCCTTTCCGCACCTCCTGTACCAGCTGACTCTGCAATTCAACAACGCGTTGTTCAATTACATTTAGCGTGTCATGTGAGTTTGGAGGTTCAGATGTTGTGGGAGGTGGTGTATGATGGGTTCCAGACTGGTCATGTGGAGACACTGTAATGCTGCTTGACCTTCATGTGACAGGAGAGGGTGTTTGAATAGATTGGAACAGTTTCTGGAGGAGGTTTTGGTCCAGGCTTGGCACGCTGTCACCCTCCACATGATCCTCTTCCATGACAGGTTGCTGCTCAGGAGTAGGTGTTGCATGCTCTTAAATGTGACACAATGTAGGTTGAGGCTCATATTTGATGTCTGTTCTCAAGAATCTACTTTTTTTACTTTTTGTCATCACTTTGTAACTATGATTTAGGATCAACAGAGCAAAGTTCATGCACCACATCATCAGATGTGGATTTCAAATGATGATAGTAACATATCCAAGTAGAATTTGAAATTTGTTTCCTCTACCATAGCACATGCCCAGACAGGCCAGCCCTGAAGCAGCGCATGCACCCTTGCATCATGGTGCAAGGGTGTCTGCATTGCGGGGGATGCTTATTTGTGTGCAGTACGGGAAACCTTCCCACACAAAAAAATCACAAGATGCTTTTTCAACTTTCTATGTGTGCTGCAGAATGCAGCACACATTGGATGAGGATACACAGGAAGAAATTAAGATATTTCTCAGTGTTGTGACTCCCTTCCGCCTCCCCTGGTGAGGCATAAGTTTTTTGCACTGCCTCAGAGTTCAAATTTCTCGTTAATCTGAGGCATTGTCGAAAAGACATGGATGTTGCTGGGAACAACCCCAGCAACACCCATGGAATGCCCCTTTCACGCAGTTTCCTGCATGAAAGAGACACATATTTTTAAGCCCATGATAAATCCCGTAACGTGACTTTACATGCCCTTATAAACATGCCATTGGCACATTGTGCCACCGCTACACCATAAAGATGACATCCTTGCGGCACAATAGTGCCGCTCCGGCATTATAAATGAGGACCCCTATGTCTTTTGCAGTGTGTTGTTGGATTTGTAGTTCAAATGGGTTCTGTAGTTTATACACCTACATGTAGCAATTCACAGGGGCAGCAGTGGCCTGGTACTGCACTTCTGACATATGTATTGTGATGTACATGATGGATCTAGAATGGACTGGGCAACATCTGACTGTCCAGGGTACAAGGCATTTATGTGTCACTTCACTGTTATTGACATACATGACTTCCCTTTGCACAACTCATCTCGCTAATGAGGACTGGTACCTTAGTAAATGCACTGCACAACATTAGCTTGTTACCAACATTGCCCCTTGTTGCAACTTACCCTGTGTGTCTTGCAGTTCCTCATGCTCAGAACTGTCCTGGAAGTCCTGCCACCAACTCCTATGGGATGACAGCCGCCACCTGCTCCTCCAGGGCATCCAGCTACTCCTGGTGTGCTGGGCTCCCTCCTCCAGTCTGCATAGCTGCCTTCAGGTTTTGCGCCATTTTCTCTTTTGTCCTGCGCTTGATGTCATGCCAGCGTTTCTTCAAATCTGACACTTTCCTCTTCGATTTAGCCACACAGTTGACCTTATGCAATATGGACTTCCAGATGGCATCTTTTTTGGATAACAGCAACTTAGAGGTGACAATCAGTTGATGTTGGTGGTCTGTGACATCAGTGATTAGTATTTCACTCTCCTCCGCACTGAAATGTACTTTACTCTTCCTGTTCCCCTGTGTTTCGGGCTGGACATCCTGGCTAGCGTGTGGGATGTTCTCTTGACTGCTGGTGTCTCCTTCATGCTCCATGGAACCTTTACTTGCCTCCAAAATTGATTTTTGTGGTAGATGCGTGTTTTTTGCCTATTTTCAAATTGTGATGCAACGAAACAGTTTGCCTTGCGTCGGAATACACGATTCTGACTTACAACACTTTTTCAGCAGTTGCATCAGTTTTTGTTACGCCAAGACGGCTGTGTCAACGTCATTTTTTAAAAACTTTACTCATCACTTGCTTCATGTTGCGTCAAATCATAAATCTGACGCATCCATGCTGCAAAAAAGTAACGCATCTTATCGTAACAAATTGTGACATATCTCTGTGCCAGCGCAGAGATGCTCCACTTTTCATAAATGAGGCCCTCAGTGTTGAGACACATCAACAGCTTTATACAGTTTACATGAAATGAGGATTTTGCCAATGTAAAGGATGATCTTTATGCTACCTACCTTATGATAAATTTCAAAAACAGTTTAAAATACAGACAAAACTACTGCTAAAAAGCAGACAAAATGATGTCCTGAAATGGAAATATACATAAAATTGACCAAACATACAACACAACAAAGGAGAGAGGAGAAATGTAAAAGAAACCATTCTAAGGCCTAGCAGGGTAAAATATCTGTAAAATAAACAACTTAGAAGGATAAATAGCATTAGTCATCATATAAACATTGCAAAGTACATTTATGATCAAAACAACTTATATTTATCATACAGCATAACATACATTAAAATGTTTGAGTCAACATACTTTGATTTATGAAACAAATGACATCAATTCAATAAAATGACAAGAAAGTGACAACACAAAATTAAACAAAAATGTAATTTAAAACATAGCATAAAATAGAGATTGATAAATACATAATAAAATAGGAAAGAAAAGAGAGATGGACCAAAATAACATTGCAATATTATTTTCACAAAACACAAGGCATCATGGTAGTTGTATTTATTTGAATTAAACAGTAACAACACTTGCAAAATTTTAAGTTTAACATACCTGGTAAAATGTATGCAGTGAAAATGAATAGACATTTAACATATAAAATACATATATGAAATATGTTATTAGGTGACAAAACACTTACAAGCACCATAACATCATGTGAATTTAAGTGGAGATTGAAACCTGTAATCTCAAGAACAACAAAATACATTGAGACAAACAAAGAAACAAGGAAAAAAATTAAAATTAAAACATAAAGAAAAATATACAGATTGACAACACATATTAACAATTAATAAAACGAGAGAAACATCAATAATGCTACAAATTTCATAAAAACAATTAAGAGAAACTTATTTACAAAAGGATTTCTATGTTTAAAAAAGGTTCAAAACACATTGCCAGCAGCTAAATTAAAAGCAAAATTGGCATTTAGGTTTAGTGACACTTTCAAAATTATAACTTATCACTTTCCACTCCACCAGGTATTCCTGTCAAGCTTTTAGAGTGTAGGATCAGCAAGACCTTCTCCTCTCAGGGAAAAAGATGTAAGTGGCAGCTGGGAGAACCACCACCAGTCCTCTGGGCCTCCAGGTGATGATTGGAGACCAGGGAACACACTCTCCCATGCAGGTCGTTCCACCTCTCCCTTATTTCGTCCTGAGTACACAGGTTGTTTGCTACAGCATTTACTCTGTCAACTGTTTTGGCCCACATTTGCCTTTTCTGAGCTTTAGTTGTATTTTGTACTTGGGCTCCAAACAATTGTGAGTCTACTCTAATAACTTCATCCACCATGACTGATAATTCTCCCTCAGTAAAACGTGGTTTTCTCCTTCCTGCCATTATGAGATAATAAACTTTAATAAATTTAATAACCCAAAAGATCATTTGAAAAAAGAGAAAATTAACAAGAAACAGAGAAAGCAAAAACAAATCTGACTTCACTGACAAAGTGCTTAGAAACAATGTTCTGCTGCAGTGGAATGGCAAAGGATCATGGTCTGAAATGGAGTGTGTTTTATAGTGTGGTATGCAAGTGAAAACAATTAGCTAAAACTCATCAGGTGTGTGATGCTAGCATCCATCCAAAAGTCACAGGAATAGCACAATATTGAATGCATTCCACGACGTAATCACTCCATTGGCAATCCGCCGCTAGGACTATGCCAGCACAACTATGAAATATAAATACACTCAGTGCAATTCTCCCACCCCGATGGCGACAGAATAATGTTAGCAGCAAAGGAGCCTCTGCGTCGACAGCGGTAAGCCGTTTACACAACAGAAAACACTCTGTCAAAGCAGACAGTGGATCAGCCAGCCCACATCTAAATACGGCGGATGGGAATTCATCAGCTTGATGGAGGACTTATAATCTCCGCCACGGAGAGACGATGGGAGTCCTGCCAAGATCTAAATCGGGCTCTTAGTCTCTTTTTTGGAAGTTGAAAATCTTCAGCGGGATGAGGCACAAGGCTATAGCCGATGACAGTTCCAGGGTCTAGGATACCCCTTTGGTAAAGGACTGCTGAACAGGATTTGGTACTGCGCAAAAGAACATAGTGAGAGAAGCCGCAAAGTCAATATGACCGGAGATGCACAATGGATGGATAGGCGAGCAGGTTGGTCACAGTCTCTCCCTGGTTCTCAGAGCAATATTTGGCCAAACATATTCCAAGTCCTCAGTTTTGGGATTTGGGATTTGGTAATGTGTGCACCATTAGCACCACAACCAAGGTCAAAGTCCTGCACCCCCAAGTGTGGGACACCAATTGGGGGTTCAGGACTCACTCAGACTGGGTCCAGGTGTGGGTTCAAGATGGTGGGAGCGTTTTGTGCCCCTGTGGTTCTGAAGAGAAGACCATGAAACTAGACCCTGGAGTCCTGAGCTCAGTTGAAGATACAGGGTTCGACAGCAGGGCTGGCCTCCGAGGATTCAAGGCAAACTTCAGGCAGCAAAGCGGTCCTTCCAGGTAAAGCAAAGCAGTCTTGCAGAGTGCATAGCAGGTCCCAGCAGCAGGCAGACTCTGAGAGTCCTTACACAGGTCCAGGAGTGAACTAAAGAATGGGTCTGATGATCCTATTTTAATACTCAAGTGCCCGTCCTCTGGAAGGTGGGAGAAGCTTCTAGAAGGGTTCTTTGAAGTGCATGGAA
Organism: Calotriton arnoldi; assembly: GCA_963921515.1. Taxonomy (NCBI): domain Eukaryota; kingdom Metazoa; phylum Chordata; class Amphibia; order Caudata; family Salamandridae; genus Calotriton; species Calotriton arnoldi. The sequence continues at coordinate 1,042,024 of CAWUFW010001485.1, read as the reverse complement.
TTATCTGACTCCCCTGCCCTGACTCCAAGTTGGCAGCACTGACAATGTGGAGGTGAAAAGTCTGTTAGTTTGAAGTCAGTACACAGCCTATTTAGTTACAAGTGGGGCAGTGCTCAGCTCCACTCCTTTCCTGCCAGCAAATGTCCCATGCTGATGTGTGTGTATTAATGGAAAACAAAAACTGAGAAACCACATTGGGGGAATCCAAATCATGGAAAATTTTAAGGAAAGACAATTTTAAGGAAATACAAACAAAAAGGAAAATTAAAGGAAACATTTTGAAGGAAATATAATTTTAAGGAAAAATACAAAATTACATTAAACTTGGGTGGAGTTTAGGACTAATGTGGGCTTTTTGTGTTCAGGGATTGTTAATGCTTATGGTGATGAGGAGTTTTTAGGGGTCAGGAATAATTGGAGTTCAGCCATAGAAAGGAGCTTTTAGGGTTTAGATATGGGTAAAGTGTAGGGGTGGTGAGGGTTTTTTAGGGTTCCCGGATAAGTGGTGCTTAGGTATGTGAGGAGTTTTTAGGTTTCAGGGATGGGTGGAGTATTCGGGTGTTGAGGGGTTTAGGGTTCATGGATGGACAGAGTTTAGGAATGGTGAGGGTTTTTAAGGTTCCATTATGGGTAGCGGCTGGGGTGGTGAAGAGTTTTTAGGGTTCAGGATGTGGTGGAGTTTAGGGTGAAGAGGGGTTTTAAGTATTGAGGGATAGGTGGAGTTTAGATGTAGAAAGGGTTTTTTAGGGTTCGGGGATGAGAAGGTTAGGATGATGAGGAGTTCTTATGGGTCATGGATTGCAGGGGAGAGATTTTTAGGGTTCAGGAATGGGAAGAGTTTGGGTTTACTAAGGCGTTTTAAAGGATATGGGATGGGTGGTGTTTAGGCATCGAAAGGGGTTTTTAGAGTTCAGGAGTGGGTGGAGTTTGAGGTAATGAGTGATTTTATGGTTGAGGGATGGAGGATTTGCGGGGTAGAAAGGGCTTTTAGGCTTCAGGGATGAGTGTAGTTTAGGTATTTGAAGGGTTTGAGGGAGCAGGGGTTGATGGTGTTTAGAGGTTGTGAGGGGCAATTTGAAGTAATTGTTTGAAAATGTAAAAAATATAAATGTTAAATATATTGTCCTCTTAAGTAAGGCACTGAAAAGATATCTAAGGTAAAATTATTTCTGAATGAAATACCTGCAACCTTTGCATTTACACTTAAAAATAAGCATTCAAAAGCCAATTTTCACCAAAAAGACATTGTATAAATTGCTTTCTATGAAAAGCTAAATGCCATTCATCTGAAAATGTTCATTTAACAGTTTAGATGAAATGGTTTCTCAGTAATCTTATTCCATGAAATTGTTTTTCCAGGAAATCTCATACCACAGTCCCATTCAGACACACCTCATCCCCCTATTGTGTGGCTGTCTAGGAGGAATTCATAAAGTCTAACTGTCAGTTACACCCAGTCATGTGACCCAAGACAGGCTGCAGGCACAAAAGGGCTAAGGGCAGGAAAATGCTAACTTTCTAAATGTAGCCTTTTCAAGATTGTAATTAAAAATTATTCTTTACCATTAAGAGGATTTGCATTACAATTTAATAGATGCCAAACATGAATTGGCTACCTGCTCCCAATCAAAACTAAGCAATTATTAAAGGTAATAAGACAACCCAATGTTATTGTATGGGATAGGTAGGCCTCACAGTAATGAAAAATTAATTTAGGAGTTGTTCAATACCAGGACATGTAAATCTTAAATGTACATGGCCAACCTTTTATTTACAATGCACCCTGCCCTATGGGCTACCTAGGGCCTACCTTATGAGCTACTTATATACAATAAAAGGGGAATTTAAGGCTTGGCAAGGGGGTTATATAGCCAAGTTGAATTGGCAGTTTAAAACTGCATTCAGTCTGTATTGGCAGGCCGGGGACACGTTTATGGTGCTACTTAAGTGGATGGCACAATAAGTTATGCAGGCCCACTAGTTAAATTTAAATTACAGGCCCTGGGTATATGGTATACCACTCTACAAAGTACTTATAAGTAAATTAAAAATGCCAATCAGGTGTAAGCTAATCAAATCATGTTTAGGGGAGTCAGCAAAAGCACTTTAGCACTGGTTATCATCAGTAAAGTGCACAGAGTCCTATGGCCAACAAAAAGAAATTCCAGCACAAAAATGGAGGTAAGTATGCAAAATGTTTTGGGGAAGAATGCCCTAAGGCTGTCAGTTCTAACAGTACGGTTATTCTACTCCTGAGAAGAAAGCTTGTTTGGCAACCCTGCGATGTTCCTCGATATTGCTGTAACTTAAAAGCAGGGTTTAACAGTTAGTTTATCTATAACCAAACCCTGTTGGGCAATGTTCCTCCTCTCGAGGGGGGGTTGGCAATTCCCTAGCTAGAGCGGGGAGTCAATATATTTCCTATAGGGATTCAAGGGAAAAAATGGTTGTTAGTGGCAACACTATAACTTTGATCTTGGAAACAGCTACTCAATCAATCAATCAGGGAATTTTAAGCGCGCTACTCACCCGTGGGGGTCTCAAGGCGCTGGGGGGGGGTTAGCAGTTCCGTTCAGCCGAAGAGCCAGGTCTTGAGAGTCTTGCTGAAGGTGTTCAGGGAGGGGGCGTGCCTGATGTCGATCGGGAGCTCGTTCCAGGTCTTGGCCGCGATGTAGGAGAAGGATCTCCCTCCTGCTTTGGCTCTGCAGATGTGTGGGGTTTCGGCGATGACGAGGTTGGCTGATCGGAGGTTTCTTTTGGGTATGTGGAGGGTGATTCTGTCATTGAGGTATTGGGGTCCGGTGTTGTGTAGGCATTTGTAAGCGTGGGTGAGAATCTTGAAGGTGACTCTCTTCTCAACGGGGAGCCAATGGAGCTTCCGTAGGTGTTGGCTGATGTGCTCAAGTCGAGGGATGCCGAGGATGAGTCTGGCGGCTGTGTTCTGTATCGTCTGGAGTTTGCAGAGTAGAGACTTGTTTATGCCGGCGTAGAGGGCGTTTCCGTAGTCCAGCCTGCTGGTGATGAGTGCGTGGGTGACTGTCTTCCTTGACTCAGGGGGATCCATTTGAAAGTCTTGCGGAGGATGCGGAGGGTGTTGAAGCAGCTGGAGACGACGGAGTTGATCTGTCTGTTCATGGAGAGGGAGGAGTCGAGTACGATACCGAGGTTTCTGGCATGGTCCGTGGGGGTCGGCGGGCTGCCGAGGGTGATGGGCCACCAGGTGTTGTCCCATGCTGATGGGGTGGTTCCGAGGACTAGAACTTCTTTTTCAGTGTTGAGCTTTAAGCAGCTGTTTGTCATCCAGGCTGCGACGTCCTGCATTCCTTCTTGGAAGTTGAGTCTGGTGGTGGCGGGGTCCTTGGTGAGGGAGAAGATGAGCTGGGTGTCGTCGGCATAGGATGCAATGCTGAGGCCTTGTTGTCAGATGATGGTGGCGAGGGGGGCCATGTAGATATTGAAGAGGGTTGGGCTGAGTGATGACCCCTGTGGGACTCCGCAGTTGATTTCCGTGGGTTCAGAGAGGAAGGGCGGCAGTCTGAGCCTTTGGCTTCTGCGGTGATGATTGATTGAATCCAGTCGAGGGCAGTTGCTTGTATGCCGGCGTCGTGTAGTCTGGTTATGAGAGTGCGATGGGAGACGGTGTCGAATGCGACCGATAGATCGAGTAGAATCAGGGCTGTGGTGTGGCCATGGTCGAGGTGGGTGCAGATGTCGTCTGTGGCTGCGAGTAGGGCGGTCTCGGTGCCGTGGTTGCTTCGGAATCCGGATTGAGACGGGTTGAGGACGGCGTGGTCTTCGATGAACCTTGTCAGTTCTGAGTTGTCGGTTTTCTCGGCGACTTTCGCTGCAAAGGGGAGGAGCGAGATGGGCCAGTAGTTCTTGAGGTCCGTGGGATCGGCTGAGGGCTTCTTGAGCAGGGGCCTGACTACTGGCTCTTCCCTTGTAATTAGTGTGTGTTATGCATTAGGAATTCTTCAGGTTTATAGAAAAACCCCAATGGTACAACTTCTACACTACCACTACCATTTTGCCTGTTCAATAGAGTCAATAGTATTTGACTATTTAAGGATGTTGAAAATTCAAAACAACACATTGGATTTCCTGGTGTTACCTCTTCTCATAGTCATGATTTCATAATACAGTTGATTCACATTACAAACCCTTGCGATATCCAGTGGGAGCACATGAATCCCATTCCCCAAACCCTACCTTGGCGACTTATAACAAGACTCTCAGCATTCAAATTACTCTACATCATACACAAAGCCATCTAAAGAAAAGGCTCATGGTACAATGTATCCTTTCCCTGCCTTAGTGTTTGTTTCCCTCTTACCTCTGTGCAGGAGATTTTTTATTTTATAAAATCAGCATTAGGTTGTTCAACACATGTACCTCACTGGTCTCTTTAGTCACCCAAACAAACTATTTTTCTGCACAGTCAGGTCAATATATCACTATCTTATTGTAGACTGAAGTTATAATGAAAAATGTGGAGATATTTTCATTTTTTTAACAAATTTGCTCAATATTGTGTTGCATTTCTCATATGGATCGACATAAACCCCAGAATGCTAGCAAAGGAAATGTACTGAATGTCTGGTACCTGGCAATGCCACATTTGTGTGATTTTTGCATAGGGAATGTATTCTGTAAAATCAATTATGTATTTTCTTTTATTATTTGTTTTTATTGAAGTTTCTGTGAGCATCCACACAACATTCAAAACAACATCATATGGCATATATTAGTATGACACATGCAGGTTACATTGATTCTTTCAATAAGGAGTAGGTAAGCCACTGATTAATCATATTTCAAGTCATTACATAGCACAGGGGGGCAGTCCAGCGGTTTTGCATTATAATCATGCCATGCGAATATGCAAGTCTGTGACCTGTTTGTAACCCACCTGTCCCTCTGGGCCAAATAAGCCCTCAGTGTATCGGTGTCCAATAAGTAAATGTGCTGTGGACCCCATATGTCTTTCGGTCTGCAGGCGTGTGGTAGTGTGGTACAGTATATTTCAAGCTGTTCCTGACAGTGCCCTATATCTACTAACCATTGCAAGGTGGTAGGGGCTTTGTCCCTCCCCCAGGTGCAAGCTGCTCTCCTCTTAGCCAGTAACAATGCTATGGTAACAAATTGTTGTGTGATAGTATGAATGATTGCAGTGTACCCATCAAAGTGTGAGGGTGAAAGAGGGGCCTCGACCATACTAAGGAGGGTGTCAAATATTGCGGCCCAGTACTTGTTTATGGGAGGTCACTCTCAGGCTGAGTGCAGAAAGTCTGTAGACAGAGTTATACATCACACGCACCTAGGGGCATATTTACAAACCCCTATCGCCACAGGGATGTCACTTTTAAAGATGTTCCCGTGGCGATACGGGCTTCGCCTTATTAACAAGACAGTATTAAGCCATTTAATGTGGCTTAAAGCTGCCTTGTAAATAAGGCTCCCTTTCACACTATACTTTTTTGAAAGGGGTGGGGAATGGGTGTTGCAGTCGGCGTTCCACCGCAACACCCATTGATTTTGACGCTGTCCCCTGTTTACAAGGGTGGCATAAATAAGTGACAGCGCAAAAATGAAGGCTCAAAAAACCTGGTCCTAACCTGGCAAAACGAGGAGAAATGCTTTATTTCTCCTAGTTGTTGCTGTTTCTATGTGTGTTGCATTGTGCAGCACATTTAGAAACAGCAAAACGCCATGCATGATTATTTAAAAAGGATGAGTTACAACATCTATGTGTGCTGCACAAAGAAGCACACATAGAAGTTACAAATCGCCATTTGAGCTTGTTTATGTGCAGGAAGGAACACCTTCCTGCACATAAGCAATCATTCCCCCCTTTGTAGGCCCCCTTGCACTATGGTGCAAGGGTGCCTGCATTGGTGCTAGGCATCTGAAATTAGCACCAGCCCAGGGGGAAATGCAGGGCTGCACAGTATTGTTGTAAATACAGTGCAGCCCTGCGTTTCAGAAGTGGCGGAGCGTGGAGTTAAGCCCCTTAGAGTCCGGGCACAGTTGAAGTTTTGCAAGGCTCAAGGGTGTGCGGTACAGGCGATGTAGGCATTTAAAATGTATTAAGCTAACTCTGCCCTTGGGTGCAGTTTGCCAGTTTGTTTGCAACGGTATCTCCATTCTTTGTCTGACTTAAGTCTCCCTTCCAGCTGATCCAAACTCAATAAGCCATCTCTGGGACCTCCGCCTTTCACCACGCTATATAGGACAGTTGCTAGATGTTTGATGGAGGGGTGTGTGATCAAAGTGTCTAGCGCAACTCATGTCAGGGGTGTCCGAGGAAATGTGGGATGGTATTTTTTGCAGAGTGCTCTCAATCAAAGGTAGGTAAAGTGATCCAGTGTAGTGCCCACACTCACCAAGACAATAATATGGTGCAGAGGTGCCTGCGCTGGCGCAAAGCAGCACACCGTGCAGGGAGAGAGCAGGAAAGCCCCATATGTTAGTAAATGTGGCACATTCCTGCTCTCTTTATTTGATGCAGTGCAGCACGTTCTCTTGCTGCGTTGTGCTGCGTCAAATATTGATCAATCTTGGCCTTAGTCTTTAACTAGACTCAATTGTATATCAGCGACTTATACCTGCTTCCACACCTTTAGCTGCCTTTCAATTTGGATGGACAAGCTAGAAGGTTTTAATTCTGTTAGATATTATGTTTATGTAATTGCTAGCTCTGTTAAATTGCTAGTGTTAAATCAAAATTTCAAGTCCTCCTTACAAGTTGGGATCCCATTTTTTAGAAACATCGGTTTGAGCAAAGTATGACATGCTAATAAAAATTCAAGCAGCAACAAGGTACCTGTAAGATGGATTATTTCCTGTATTTGTAGAACCTGCAGTGTGTGATAACAGTAGTTATGTTCTTCCAGTCAGCTCTATACTAGTTAATATTCGGAACCAGGAGTCTTGCCCCCAAAATTTGATTTATGCAGGCACTGCTTAGTACATCTTTTAGACATGGTTGCATTTGATTTACTTCATATGATTTGAGAGTTGGTTAAAATTGATGATTGTTTTTAGGTTTTCTAAGTCTATTTCCCATGATAAAGCACTATTTAGAAGATTGTACTTCTTAGGTCTTTAATTGCAATGCCTATATATCTTGCCTTTGTGTTATAGATCGCTTGTAAGGCCATCTTAAGCATGTCAAATATCTGACTAAAGGACAATATTTGGTAAATGATGACTTACTTTGTAGGTCCTGCTCGAGCAATCCAAACTCCAGGCGTATCTGCGACTGGTATGCATAATGATGTAGTTGAAAAATATATCTATATCTAATACATTGCAATTTGTCTAAGAGTGATCTAAGCTTCGATGGGTAGGCTTCGTGACGATAGGAAATAGTTTGTATCAAACTTACTTTTATAACTCTTATGATGGCTTCTGCTGAAGGACTGTATCAATGTGTTATAGTTTGCACATAGCAAATGTTGAGGGAGTGGCGTTTTTCGTGGTGTGCTTTAAGTGAATATTACGTTTCCGGCAGCCAAACCCCCAAATAATTATATATTGATGTATGAGCGATCATTAACTGCCCCAGGCTCCAAATTTGATTAGATGTATTCTTACTTTTACCAGAGATCATCACCTTGGTTTTTTTCACATTGGCCACCAGTTTATTTGCTAAATTTAATTTGTTTATTTCATCTAATGCACGCTACAAGCCAATTTTTGTCTGATTTAGGATGTCCAAGCCATCTGCATATAGAATGATCTGAATCTTATTAGACCTGATACGAGGTGGAAATTACTTCACACTTGTAAGTGTCCTGCCTAGGTCAGCAGTAAAGATTGAACAATGGGGGGCAAGGACACATGCTTGTTTGGGGCCCTGGTTTGTGTGGAGTCGTTTTGTGACTTTGTCGCTTTGTCGTAGCTTGGTGCGTACAAATCTGTGATATACCTTATTTTGTTAACTTGGCCCATAACATTTGTTGATTCCCCCCATCAAATGCAGCCAAGTAATCAACAAAGCATGTGAAGGGAGGTGGTTGAGAAGGCAGAGAAATGTGATATGCCATGTAGGTCAGTGGTACAATGTTGTCTATGGTGAACAATTTTTATCTGCACCAGTGGTGGCTTGCCGAGGGGGTGCTGCGGGCGGCGTGGTGGGGGTAGTGAACTCGGACATACGACGGACAGAACTCAGAGGGAGTTCTGTCAGTCGTAAGTCCGAGTCCACTACCCCCCACCCTGCCCCTCCCCCGCCCCACTGCCCCGCATCACTCCCTCGGCGAGCCGCCACTGGTCTGCACCCAGTTTGGTAAAAAGGGATTCATTTCTCTTTTTCTGCCAAGTCTTTCAATTCTTTTAATAATATTTTGTCATATACTTGAGCCCCAATATCCTACAAGGCAATTGACTGATAATTTGCTGGATTTGTGTTATTGCCCTTTTTTTAAATTGGGTGTAAGATGGATCCACGTCATGACTGAGGCACTTGCACATTCAGCAGTTATTTTTGGTATAATGGGGTTAGCCGGTTCCCCCAAAACTCTATGATGGCTTTAAAAAGTGAACCTGGTAAACCATTGGGTCTAGGTACTTTGGGCCTCATTTATGAAAAGTGACGCAGCGCTGCGAGAAAACAGCGATGCGTCACTTTTCATTGCGCCCTCCTTGCGACACCAATGATGCGTCATATTTACAGTATGACGCATCATGTCGCAAGGAGTTACAGATACGTCAGTATTTCTAACGTATCTGTAGGCGCAAAAATGACGCATTGCTGAGTGTGGCACAAAAGTGACGGAACTCCAGCAATGGGTCATTACACATGGGCAAGTCCCATGTGAAATGTACCTGCGTTAGTCTTACGCCTGCCATGAGGCAGGCGTAAGAAAGTGACGCATTTGTGTCCTAGAAGTGGCGCAGTGACATCTTATAGATTTCACTGCGTCACTTCTACGACCCTTTCGTGCGTCGGAACGCCTCCCCTGCATATATTATACCTGGCGCAGGTATAATGTGGCGCAGGGGTTTACAAAGTGACGCATCTCGGTAGATGCGTCACTTTGTAAATATGGTGCAACAAGGCTCATTTTTTACGCCGCTGGTGCGTCACAAAAAGTGACGCAACGGTGGCGCAAAAGTGACGCAAGGTCTCATAAATAAGCCCCTTTGTCTTCTCTGATTAACTTTGATGTCATTTTGACGGCGGTGTCATTAATCTGGAGGACGTCATGACTTTAAATAACAGACTGAGGGGCATATTATCAAGAAACGGCGTTAAAATTATCGCCGCTTTAGCGGCAGAAAACTGCCGCTAAAGCGCCGATAATGGGCTTGATAATATGCCCTTGAGAATTCCAATAGAAGCCCATGTTCTGGTGTCAACATGGGCTTCTATTGGAATTCTCAAGTTCATATTATCAAGCCCATTATCGCCGCTTTAGCGCCAGTTTTCTGCCGCTAAAGCGGCGATAATTTTAACGCCGTTCTTGATAATATGCCCCTTTATTCTGTAGTAATTAGTGGCTTTCTGTTCCCTTTTTTCTGTGTAGAACCCATGTATATCTTCAGCCATTTTAACTTGGGGAACATTGTTATCTCAGTTATAAGATTTGTTACTTAGTAAGTTAACGTTCTGTCTTAATTTTGCCTGGTCATGACCTTACATAGTATATCATCATACCCATTGATCTTCAATATATTTAAACTTTTTTTTCCCAAGTTGTACATGACACCTTCTTTCAGTGTTTCTTGTGGAGCTCAGTCGCCTTGTTTGAATTATTCCTATTATAATTTCTTACTGCAGTTCTGAAGACTACTTACATTTTACTACAATGTGGTTACACCATTGTCTTGTCCTGGGACTTATGTTTCACCTTGCATTTATTTTGCTTATACTATTCCATTTTAGGTGATTCTATAGTGAGCCTGTAACTTTGGCCCAATTCAAAATATGTTGTCAATCGATGAGTTACGGAATAAATCTCTTCAAAGTGTTAGATTTTGCCACTAAGTGTTAGATTTTGCTACTAAAGGAAGCCAGGAAGTGACCTTGCTCCATTTTAGCCTCTTTTCAAGTGAGCATGTCTCCATCCCACCGAAATTTCCACAACCTTAAACTTTTCTGTTGTTTGTAATTCAAGTTGAAAGTGCATGATCATTGGTAGATGATTACTTTCTGAGCGTTGTGTAACACAGAAGTGTTTACATACTGAAGTGAGAAGATCAGTCATAAAGGCGAAGTTTAGTGTTGAAATGCCCCATAACGTGTGAGGGAGCTTTTGGCTTGGTCCCTTTAGTGTCTGTACTGCTTGTGGCGACTTTAGATTGTAGACTAGAAGGAAATTGTTCACTTTTCCAGCAATAGGGCCCAGTCAGGCTAGCTGCATGATGGCCTTATTTCTAATTGGTTGTGCAGGTTAGTAAGATGGAAGTCTCCTGTTAATATAATTTCATGTGCTGCGTATCTGCAAATCAATAAATCTAGTGCTTCACACTAGGCTTCTAATATAAGTTTCAGATTTTTCTATGCAATCCCACATATACATTAATAATTAACAATGTTAATAATTGTTTGTCTAGTAAAGTTGTTGTTTCCTTTATTCCTCTGGACACATAAATTAATAGCCCACCCACCGGTCTGCCAAAGTTGCTCGTTTTAACAGCCGGTTGATGTATTTCATGATACCCTTCAATTGGATGGGGTTTAACAGACAAGGGGGGATATTTACTAAAAGCTTGCACAACCGCTGCATAATTTCTTTTTATGCAACGGCGGCACATTCAGTGCTCTATATTTACAAAGTGACACATTAGGCATAATGCATCACTTTTCTCTGTCCTGCATTGTTTTTTACATGCACTACAACCAGCTGCTTCAGGTAACGTTAATCATATGCAAGGTAGGCGTTCCCCCTTAAAATCCAATGCAGAACTGACGCAGCCATATCTACAAGTTTATAGGAAAGTGATGTATCATTAGCAAATGACGTCAGTGTCAAATCCTGTGCAACGGCAACCCAGCCATAAAAATGACTCATTGGCACTGGTACATAAGCAGAACATACCCAAAGCACTTTGGCAAGCTCAACCACCACCACCTCCACTGTCGCCACAGAGGCAGCGCAGGAGAAGGGAGTCGACATACCGGCAGAAGATTACCCTCATTGGGAGGAAGAGGTCATCACCCATTACAGGCTCAGGAGGGAGTCCATTGTCCTGCTCCTGCACCAGATTGCACCAAGGCTGCAGCCAATATCCCAGAGGTCCACCAACATGCCTCTGCAGGCGAAGTTGATGGCAGTACTCCACATGCTGGCGTCTGGATAATGTCAACCCACCATAGCCAGAGAGGCAGGAATATCACAGCCATCCTTTTTGGCATTTCTACCCTCTGTCCTGAATGCCATCATGAGCCTCACACCCCAGTATCTCATGTTCCCTAACACACAGCAGAAACATCTGGAAAACAAGCAAGGCTTCAATGACATTGCTGAATGTCTCGGGGCAATGGACTGCACACATGTGCAACTTGTGCCTCCTGAAGCTACATCCCACCTGTACCGCAATAGAAAACACACATATTCCATCAACATCCAGGAAATAGTGGACCATCTGGGGATGTTCATTAACATTCTGGCAAAGAACCCTGGGAGTACTCATGATGCATACATCTTCAGACATTGCATCCAAAATAAGCACTTCCAGATTGTCAGATATGGGAATGGCCTGCTGGTTGGTATGTACATCTCAAGCACATGATTGACCTCATGACAGTAGATTATGTAGGAAAAATAGCCATTTTTGTGTTGGGTGAATTAGACAGTGCATACGTAGCAGACGTGGGCCTCATACTTGCATCATACTACATGGCAAATGTGCAATAGAGCCCTCCAAAACCTGTGGGCCTCATATACAAGAGGTCTGTGCTGCTGGAGCGTCAATTTCCATGATGCTCTGGTAGAGCAGTTCTCTCAATCATATCTATGAGACAATGCATAGTCATCCTGCATGCCGTTGCATGGCCTCATAGATATGGACTAAGGCAAGGCAGTGCAAGGTCCTGCGTTGCCTTACTCTATGTCAAGGTGTTCCATGGGCCTTATGGTGGGTTTCCCCATGCAATACCAATGTGATTTGAAATATTCCCAGAATTACAAGGACCTGGGAAACTGTAAATGTGTTAAGAATGTGTGCCTCCTCAGGGGATGTTTGACAAGGAGAAATAACTTCATTTATCCTTGTTATTTGCTCCTTCTTTGTGTGCTGCATTCTGCAGCACAAATACAATGAGCGAAAAAAATCCTCCATTGTTTGTTTCTGTGCAGGAAGGTGTCCTTTACTGCATGAAAACAAATGATCCCATAACGCAGACATACCTGCACCATGGTGCTAGACACCAATCTGTGATCTTGCACATGCAGAGGGAACACCAATGCACTGTATTACATCAATATGCACATTCCTGTCCTTTTCTTTTGACGAAGGGCAGCACAACTAAGTGACTCCTTGTGCTGGCCTGTGGCAACAGCCCGTAAATGAGGCCCTATGTGTTGTGAAATGGTAGAAAGATCCTCAGCAATGCAACATTATGAAAAATGCTGTGACACAATTCTGTGTTGAAGGAAGGGCCTCCATTCCTGTTTTCTGTGCATCCACAGGTAACTGCCATGGTCATGAGGCGTGTCATGCATCCAATACCTGTGAAAATGAAAAATGTTTCAAACATTTGGCCCCTCCCAGGTCATGTGCACCATGGAAAATAACAATAGTCATCAGATATACACACCTGCCATACAATGTGCGCTCCATCCGCTCTATCTAGAACCCCAATGGTTCTGACTTTGCAGCAAGGTAGGCCCTCATGCACAAAGTACAGCTCATAAGACACGCAGCCACACATTCACCATTCATATAATGTGCCTGTCTTGATGCAATGCTGCCCATTGTCTCCCAGTGCAGGCTGCAAACCCAGGACACTGCATCATGTTGAACAATATGTCTTACACTGTCCTCAGTGAGGCAGTGCAGTTCTGAGAGTTTACCAGTTGCACTGTACAGCACAAGACTCCCAGATATCTCTTCCCTTGTGAACTGTCAACACAGTGGGCAGAGTGCACTGCCATGTGCAGACTATCATGTGCCACAATGACATGCACTTACTAATCTCTCCATGACAGTAGCCAATGAACAACAGTGACCACTACTGTCACATCTAAATATGTGTGAATGAATGAGACAACATCATCTGCCCTGCTTAAATTTGGTAAAGTCTGACATGTATTACTTCAGAAATTCCAATAGTAGTCCCAAAGAAACAAAATAGAGGAGTGTGGGTGAGAAGTGTCTCCTCAATGGCTAACTGACTTTCCATACTAGGAAAGATTCACCATGTTCATGGCATTGATAATCCCAAGTATTAGAAATGGTAAGTGTATTACACAGGCCAGTATACTTGTATGTGTAATACAGTGTCAGTCATACCAGAAATGAAAGTGTGTGTATGCCAAACAATGTCAGAATATGTCCCATACTGTTTGCAAAGTTTATGAGTCATTCAGGACACATAACAGAATGTACATGAATGTGAGCACATCAACCATCATGGCCATTGACTGATTGTTCCACTCCTGCCTCTTCAGCTGACAAAGGATATGTTCTGCAGCCATGGGTCATGACCCCACATGCACATCCCCAGATGGATGCCAAACAGAGCTACAACCATGCACTTAGCAGAACCTGGTCCATAATGGAGCAGACTTTTGGAGTCCTTAAGTCACACTTTTGCTTTCTCAACATGTCTGGGGGGGGGGGGGAGGATTGCTGTACTCTACCCATCTGGCATGTAAGATAATTCTAGTGTGCTGCATTTTGCACCACATATATGTGCATACTAATGTCCCATGGGGTGAGCGAAATGAGGACCAACACCAAAATGTACCTTTACTTGCTGGGACATGGCGGAGAGACCAAATTGTGCAGAATATTTTTGCAGATGCAAGAGCCACATCAAGGGATTGCAAATGTATGGACTACTTGGAAAAGGTGTAATAAAATGACAAATAATTTATGAACACTACCATTGTGTCAGCAATCTTACTTCGTAGTTACTGTAAACATCAAAAAACTCACATCACACATGCTAGTAATTGGCACACAACAAAGGTATGTAGCAATGTGTGACAGACAGCGCTGGACAACATCTTGTAAATCCAAAAATGTGTGCATGGCAACAACTTGTGCCAAATGCAGGTCCATTGATAAGACAGACACCAAACAAAGATTGCAGTTTGGCCCAGTTTGGACAGGTTATGAGACTTTGTTCTGTTGCAGTGTAATGACTGTCAGACATCCAACCCCAATCAAAATGGTGTGCTAAAGTAAATAGTGTGCAAGGACTGTGTGTATGTGTGCGTGTGTGTTGTACAGCTAGCCATCTGTACAGCCTCATACTTGTCAAGGATAGTAGAGTTAACTCTAATCATATAGCCCTGTTGAATGTCTGATGACTGTTAACTGAGGCACATAGTATGTGCATGGGAACACAGTCCAACCCCTACAGTCTTCATATGCTACATCAATGTCTGCAGACAAATATTAAATCCATTGTGATATCTCACATCGCACATATAAATGCAAAATACTGTGCCCACACCCTACTACTGCTCAAATAGGGTGTCTACCTTGGTCTGAAGCATTGGAACATATGATATCCATATCATGAATGTATGTATTTACTATTAGCCTATCCTTTCCCCACAATCAGTGTGTGACTACAAAGGACGCCACCCTCTCCCTGATCACACTACCGGTATCCCCTAAATTTTAGGGTAAGGTGCAGTTGTTTTAACTTGAAACGTTTAACTGTTAGTTGGCTTAATGAGTTGGAGTATAGGAAGACACAACAGTAATACTGTTGTTTTATCATTTGCGTGATGAGGCATAATTGCCTCGCACCCATCACTCTTGTTGTCTCGAGATGTTGTGCAGTGACTTTATTTTGTTTTCTCATGTTGTGGGTTTTTAGGACTCACCTTAGGTGAGTATTGGGAAGCTATCCGGAAAAACCCCTTCTGCTGTATATTCGTTTTGTATGAAAAGATTTACCTGTTGCCTCTTGTGAAAATATGCTTGTGTCAGTCAGTTTTTGTAATAGGTTGATTGCTTAAGTCGATTGTAAGAAAACTCAGGTAGGGCTCACCTGAGTGTTTGCATTGGTGATGAAGTAGCATTGCCTTGTAGGATAGATTGAGCCTACTGTCTAGATTTAGGGATCATATAGCCCTGTTGAATGCCTCAGATCAGATAGGCTAGATATTGTGGGCAGAAACATGTTGGTGAGTATAAGATGGGTTTGAGTCATTGTCCTCTACTTACCCACCTGATAAACAGTTTTTAGACATACCTAGAGTCCTAACTAATAAAGGTGATAACCGAGGAACCCTTAGGTATTTTTAGATTACCTGGATCATGCTTTGTCCAGTAGTTTTATTCAAGAACTCCCTCCCACTGGCAAGTCTTTGAGGAGGTTGAGTCTGCCCTGGTAGTACTATCTTACTGCGGTGGGGAGAGGATGTCAATGAAGAAGCATGACACTATTATGTGTGTGAGGCGTCCTCTTCCATAAAGGATGACTTTCCCAATTAATCAAAGTGTTGCTATATATACAAAAAAGATTGACCTCTTTCATAAAATTTAGGATTTTGTCTCCTTCATAATATGTTGATTTATCTTACAAGCACAATATCTTTTTGTAATATGCTCATTGCATGTGAACACACACTGGATCACCTCCTTGATGCAGAGTATAGCAATACAGTGCTTTACACTGCCTTGCCTTACTCAATAATTATGAGGTCATGCCAAGGCATGCATGGTAGAATTAGTGAGATTCCTGTGCCCCCCAACTTTGAAAAAAATGACTACCTTGTGGGGCAGGACCCTTGTACATGAGCCCCCTATTGACGACCACTCCAGAATACTCATGGGTATGTTTCATACCATTTCGTGTCATGTTTGCATCACTGTTGTTGCACATCCATGACACAAAATGCCAGTAGAGAAGCTCAAAGCCAGGTAAGGGGCAATATGCACCACCGTGTGTGGCTAGAAAAGAATGTATTGCAAGTCAGTGGCTTGTGCTGCATTGTGTAACATTTAATCCTGGAAGCCATTCCATGGGGGGAACATGGGTTTTCCAATGCATCCACCCATCGATTTCATGCAGCCCCAGAATTCCCAAGGTATTTGCCCTAAGGATTGCATGATTTCTCCACACAACAGACCCTGCTCACTTGGACCCCGCTCACGACAGAAGACACCCTAAAGACCATGAAGAGCATCCTCTCTGGAGCACCCTCAGATCCCTGCCCACCCCACATCTTGCACAGAGCCGCCACGGCCATCGCACCCGAACTACGCCAGATGATTAACTGCTCCCTCGAAACCGCCACATTCCCGATGACTGGAAACACACTGGAGTAAACCCCCTCCTGAAGAATACCTACGCAGACCCGACGGTCCTCAAGAACTTCAGGCCCATCTCCCTGCTTCCATACGCAGCCAAGGTCATCGAAAAGGCCATCAACACCCAGCTAGCAAACTTCACCGAAGCCAACAAGGTGCTGGACATCTCCCAATCCGGATTCCGCCGCAACCACAGCACCGAAACTGCCCTACTCACCACCACAGAAGACATCCGCTCCCTTCTCGAGCAGGGCCAAAAGGCAGCCTTCATCCTCCTGGACCTCTCAGCTGCCTTTGACACCGTCTCCCACCGCACACTAGCCACCAGAATCCACAAAGCCGGCATCCGTGGAAAGGCCATTGACTGGATATGCTCATTTCTCACAGGCAGAACTCAGCGAGTCAGCCCTAAATCTAGGAACCAACAAAGACCAGATGTGGAGTGCCCCAGGGATCCTCCTTCAGCCCCGCCTTCTTCAACATATACATGGCCCCCCTTCACAACCATTGTCAGAAACCATGGGCTCAACATCATCTCCTATGCTGACGATACCCAGCTCATCCTCCTTTTCACCAAAGACCCCAAGATCACCAGACACAACTTCCAAGAAGGGATGAAAGCCGTCACTACCTGGATGAAGAAGAGCTTCCTGAAACTCAACTCTGAGAAAAGAGAAGTCCTCATCCTTGGCTCCACCCCCTCCACGTGGGACGACACCTGGTGTCCCCCCACCCTCGGAAACCCCCCAACCCAGACGGACAACGCACAAAACCTCTGCATCATACTTGACTCACCGCTCACGATGAGCCACCAGATCAACGCTGTATCCTTGACCAGCTTCAATGCCCTCCGCATACTCCAAAAAACGTTCAGATGGATCCCATCCAAATCCAGAATAACTGTCACTCACGCCCTCATCAGTAGCATACTGGACTATGGCAACGCTCTCTATGCCGGAACCAACAAGAAACTACTCTGCAAACTCAAGACAGTCCAGAAGGCCGCAAGCAGACTGACCCTAGAGATTCCCCGTCACAACAACATCACCCAACTCCTCCGCGATCTCCACTGGCTCCCCATCGAAATTAGAATAACCTTCAAGCTCCTCACTCATGCATACAAGGCCCTCCACAACATCGGACCAGCGTAGATGAAAAACCACCTCTCTTTCCACGCACCCAAGAGACACCTCCGATCAGCTGACCTCTCCCTATCCACCATCCCACACATCTACAAGACAAGAATGGGAGGAAAGTCCTTCTCCTACCTCGCAGACAAGGCCTGGAACGACCTCACACTCCACCTCCGGCAAGTCCCTACACTGCTCCAGTTCAGGATGGACCTCAAGACCTGGCTCGCTATGGAGCCACCCCCCAGCACCCTGAGACCCTCGAGTGAGTAGCTGCGCTTTACCAACCCTGATTGATTGATTGTTGAGAGAAATATATTTGTGACATTGTCATTTCCTCTAGCTATGTGTGCTGCAATCTGAATGTGCAGTAATGTATCCCTTCCTGCACAGAAACAATTCTCCTTGCAATGCCTGTGCCCAGGCACCATGATGCAAGGGTGCCTGTGTTGGTGCTAGGCTGCCTGAAGTGCATCAGTGCAAGGAGAGAGAAGGAATGCTCCACATCCTCGTATATATGGGGCAGTTATATCCTCTCCATTTCACACAACGCAGCACATCAATTTGGCTTGCTGCACTGCATTGCGTAAATTATTAGTCAATAGGCCCCTTCACATGTTAGCACATTTGAAGGTGCTACTTTGTGTGCCCCAGCATTCACACCTTGGGCTGTTATGTAGAAGTGCAGCGGGGGCACGATAGGTGTTTGCACACACATTGTGCGCCCCCAGGGCACTATGGAAAGCTAGCAGGGGCTGCAGATGCTTGTGCAGCCCTTCATGAAAAAACAATAGCTCTGGGCCTCTTATAGTGCCTGCCCATCACCAGAGAGTGAACCCTCTTGTGCAGGGGGATGTGGCCCCATGCAAATAAGGAAATGAGGAAATCCCTTTGCCTTTGTATCTACCCATATTAAAGATGTGGGACCAGAGGCAAAGAAGATGTCAGGAGGCGCAGTGACAGTGTGCCCCCTGATGGCAACCCTCTGGCGGGGGAAAGGAGGTCCAATGGCCCCACCCAGACATCCCCTTGCAGGTGGGTGCAGCCACTTACTGCACTTGCCTGCATAAATGTACAGACAGTTTGCTGCCTGCACTGTGTAACACAGCGCTGATTTCCAACAGCCACTCCATTTTCAACTTGAATGTGCTGCCCCCAGGGCAGCCCAAGTTTGCGGCAACCCAGGGGAAGTGCAATCAATGTGATAGGGTGCACTTTCTCAGTTTGCGCACTGTGCACCTCTTCTAAGGTGTGCCCTTGCACAAACAGAGGAAGTGCGACCTATGCGTAATTGGGCCCCAGTAATGCACAAAGTCATACATATGTGCACTGTCAAGAAGTCACACATATGTGCAAGTCACACATATGTACATGCAACACATTCAAAGACATAAAGCATGTCAACTCAACTATTCACAAACAATACAGTGATCCCTGTAATTGAATACATGCATTGCACAATACACTACTCTGTAAAACACACATTTGGCCCATTGCGTCATTTTAAAAATACACCTTAGCGTAATGCTTGAGTTTTTGCAATGAATGCATCAGTCGGATGTCACCCATCCAAATGGATGTGTCAAAAATACAGCATTGTGCATTGTCATGCATTGTTTGCAAATCCCCCATAGTCTATTTTTCCATGGAAGCATAAAAAAATGACTAATTTAGTGAAAACGTGATGCATCCACCCATGATATGATGCAATGACTCTACCATGCTACAAACCAGGAACTGTGAAGTTACTTTCACTTTCCCTTACACTCTAATTGTCTGTGCTTGCTAGAGGTTGTGTCTTCTGGTTGCTAGAGAGTGTGTATCTGTATTTGTGTCTTGTTAGAGTCTGTGCTGTCCCTGTTGTGTCCCTAAGATGTTTTTGTAATTGTAGTTGTAATTGTTATTTGTATTGTTTAGTCCAGTGTATTGTCAGGTGTGTGTCTTTTTGGGATTTTGTATTCTTAGGGGTAGTTTGGTGTATTGTTAGGGGTAGTTTAGTGTTTTAGGTAAATCATTGCTATTTGGGGTAATATTCTTTTTGGGGAGTGACATGTTGGGGAGGGGCAGGGCCTGCAACATGTCTGAGCAGTTGTTTGGGGGGTTCCTGTGGCTAATAACCCACTATTTTCAAAACATGATTGCCAGTGGTGGCCGCATCATCCAGGGCTGCACAAACCAGGACAGGAAGACCCGGAGGGAGAAGGTGCACCAGCATATGCGATGAATCTTCAAGGTTTACCGCACGGTGCATCAGCTCAAGTATCGCTGGGCTGATATGGTCAGCCTGGAGGCTGACCTCCTTGATCACCTTTGAGTTCAAGTGAGTGGAGATGTTCGTAAGTACACAAATGCTTGTGAGTTCATAGCTGTGTCTCCTTTGCAAATATATTACTTTTATCTAATGACTCTCTGTGTCACTCATGTTTTAGGGTGAAAATTCCATGCCTAAGCCAAACTATGTTGATAAGAAGAAGCATGCAACAGAGGCTTTTTAACACTGGGCTAGCATTAGCCCATACAGACCAGGTAGTGCATGCCGAGAGGTGCTTCTTGCCCCCAAAAGCACTGTTCAGGTCATGTTGTCACCAGGCATTCCACAAACATGAGTGCCAAACTCTGTGGACCTAATTTCCTAATTTTTAGAGCAGGATAGTTCAGCAAGGCTTCTTGCTGCTCTGCCCTGCATCAAAAAGAAAGGGCAGGACTGGCCTTTATTAATGACACACGGGGCATTCTTGCCCTTTCTGCTTGTGCAGGTGCTCAAATTGGTGCCTTTTGCCAATGCAGGCACCCTTGCGCCATGGCTCAAGGGTGTCTGCGTTATTGGCACAATAGCTTTTAAGCAGGAAGGGACACTTTCCTGCACTAAAACAGTCAACAAAGGCTTTTCATATGTGTTAGGTTTGGGAGTCTCTAGTTGGCAATGGTTTGCACCTTTGTCCAAATAGGGACCCTTGCGTCTAGTCAGGGTAAGGGGCTACATGCCTAAAATAACCCCTGCTCACCCCCTTGGTAGCTTGGCATGAGCAGACAGGCTTATCTCAGAGGCAGTGTGTAATGCATTTGTGAACACATACAGTAATACAGTGAAAACACTACAAATGGACGCCACACCAGTTTAGAAAAATAAGTAATCTTTATCTAGACTTAACACAAGACCAACGACAAAAATCCACAACACAATATTCAAAAATATGGCTTTTAAATGGTAGAAATAGCTTAGTTCAATGTAGATGGTAAATGCAAGACTTTACTCTCAAAGTACCTTGGATGCGAAACGCAAAACAATCAAAAGGGTCGCAGGGAAGGTGATGCGCCCTTCCTTACACTCAGGGGAGTGGATGCGTCTTCCTTACTGCAGTGCAGGGGAGTGATGCGTCGCTTCCTTACTGTGTGGGGAGTTGATGCGTCAGTTTCTTACTGCGATCCGGTGCGATGCGATAAGATGGCGCCGCGATGACGATCCGGTGCGATGTGACAAAATGGCGTCTTGGTTACGGTGCGACAACGTAGATGCGATGCCTGCACGCCCGACGGCCGTGCGGCGACTCAGTGAACTTCTGAGCCGCGGCAGGCCCTGCGACACGCTTCTCCGGTGATGCAACGGCGACCTCTGCGGCGGCGGCACGCTTCTCCGGTGATGCGACGCGCCTCTGTGATGCGATGGTGAGCAGCTGTGGCGGCTGCACGCTTACTCCGTGATGCGACGGCAACTGCCGCGGCAGCGACATGCTTCTCCTTTGTTGAGTCGCGCTTCCAGCTCCCAGCGACACACAGTCTTCAAAAAGGGCCCAACACAACAGCAGGCACCTCTTTGCAGGTAGAATTCCCAGCAAGGGAATTCAGGGGAGCTGGTTGGTGAAGTCTTGTATCCCTGAGACTTCAGGCAGGAGGCAAGCTCAATCTTCAAGCCCTTGGAGATCTTCTTCAAGATGATGAAAGTACACACAAAGTTGATTTCTCCTTTCCTTGGCAATAAAGTAATCACTGCAGGCCAACCCCAAACAGCACACAGCACAGGGGCAGTCTACTCCTTCAGCTTCCTGGTTCTTCTCCTTGGCAAAGGTTCGTCTTGGTTCCCAGAAGTGATCTAAAGTCTTGGGGCCTGGGCCCCAATATTTATACTCAGAAAGTCTTTGTTCTCTGAAGGCAGAGAGTGTCTGTACCTAGTCAAAACCAGTTCTCTCCTCCCTGGTGCAGCTTCCTGGCAGGAGGTGGAGACAGCATTGTTGAAAGCAGACCTGGCCCAGGTAGCTGAAAGGAAATCTCCTCCCCCTACTCTCTATTCTATGAGGGCTCAGGGGAGTGAAAGGAAATCCCAGCCAAGGTCCTATTCAGCCCAGCCCTGTCCCATCAGACTGCTGGAGCCCAAGCCCTCCTGTCACTCACAAACCAGACATGCACTACACAACCTAGCAGAGGCAAGCTGGATGGTTAGGCAAGGAAATACCTACTTTCTAAAAGTAGTATTTTCAAACACAGAATGTAAAAATCACCTACACTAAAAGATGTATTTTAACATTCTGAGTTCAGGCATACCAAACTCGAATTTCTACCTTGTTCCCTGGGTCAGTTAGGATTATAAAATGTTATAATCAAACTGCCCATTCTGGCCTATGGGAGCAGGTAGCCTTGCAATAGTGAAAAACGAAATTGGCTGTAATTCACTATCAGGATATGCCACACACATCAGGGCATGTCCTACCTTTCACCTACAATGCACCCTGCCCACAGGGGTACATTGGGCCTACTTTAGGGGTGGCTAACATGTAGAAAAGGGAAGGTTTGGGGACTGGCAAGTGGGTGCACTTGCCAGTTCAACATGGCAGTCCCAGACTGCACACAGGCCCTGCAATGGCAGGCCTGAGACATAGTTTACAAGCTGCTTCTGTGGGTGGCACAATCAGTGCTGCAAGCCCACCAGCAGCATTTGATTTACAGGCCCTTGGCACACCCGGTGCACTGTACTGGGGTCTGACAAGTAAATCAAATAATCCAATCATGGAATTACTAATCCATAACAACAATTTATAATAGGGAGCACTTGCACTTTGGCACTGAATAGCAGTGGCAAATTGCCCAAAGCATCTAGACCAGCAAAAACATAGCAAAACACAGGAGGCAAGAGCAAAAAATGGAAGGGAGACCCACGCCAATTGTGCCAGGTCTAACACGTGTCCCCTCCAGCTGAAATGTGGGGAGAACTACCCTACCTCTTGGGAGTTCTCTTCACTAAGGTGGAAAAATCTGGACAGACCATCAGCATTGGCGTGTTCTGTACCAGGGCGGTGTTCCACCGTAAAGTCTATCCCCTGTAGGGAAATGGACCACCTCAACTGCTTGGGATTCTCACCCCTCATCTGCATCAGCCATCTGAGGAGCCTGTGGTCTGTCTGTACCCTGGAAGTGAGTCCCAAACAAGTATGGTCTCAACTTCTTCAGTGCCCAGACCACAGCAAATGCCTCACGCTCAATTGCACTCCACCTCTGTTCCCGTGGAAGTGACCTCCTACTGATGAAGGCTACAGGTTGGTCTAGGCCCTCCTCATTTATCTGTGCAAGAACAGCCCCTACACCATGCTCTGAAGCGTCTGTTTGAACAATGAACTCCTTTGAGAAGTTGGGTGCCAGGTCCACGGGCGCCATGCACATGGCAGTCTTCAGGACATCAAAAGCTTTCTGACAGGTGTCAGTCCAGTTCACTTCTTGGGCTGCTTCCTGGAAGTCAGCTCTGTCAAGGGTGCAACAATGTTGCCATAACCCTTGACAAACCTCCTGTAGTACCCTGTGAGTCCTAAAAAGGCTCTCACCTCTTTCTGGGTCTTGGGGGTTCCCAAGCCAGGATGGTATCAATCTTGGGCTGTAGGGGCGCCACCTGGCCACTCCCAACCTGGTGTCCCAAGTACACCACGGAACCCTGCCCGATCTGGCACTTACTCGCCTTGATCGTGAGGCCTGCCCTCCGCAGCGCCATCAACACTTCCCAGAGGTGGCGCAGATGTTCTTCCCAACTGGCGCTGAACACTGCTATGTCATCCAGGTAGGCGGCACTGAAATCCTCCAGTCCAGCCAACACCTGGTTGACCAACCTCTGAAAGGTGGCAGGGGCATTCTTCATCCCAAAGGGCATAACCCAGAATTGGTAGTGACCATCTGGTGTGGAGAATTCTGACCTCTCCTTTGCCCCATCAGTTAAGGCGATCTGCCAGTACCCAGACGTTAAGTCAAACGTGCTGAGGTACCGGGCAGCCCCTAACCGATCAATGAGCTCATCAGCTCTGGGGATGGGGTGCGCGTCAGTCCTGGTGACTAAATTGAGTCCTCGGTAGTCCACACAGAACCGGAGTTCGGGTATGGTACCAGGCGCGGCAGCCTTTGGGACCAAGACCACTGGGCTGGCCCAAGGGCTGTTAGAGGGGATCACTGACAGAATATCGAGGAGCAAAATATTGAGGAAAAAATATAGAATGCCAGAATATCGAATTCCTATCTACAAACAGGTAAGTACAATAATATCGAATCCAAAATATCATTGTAAAAAATATAGTTAGTCAAAATATTGAATTTTTTAAATGTCTTAAAAGTAATGTAAAATTAATAAAATAATACATATAATTAACTAAAACATACTTAAAAATACTTAAATAACCTTAATATTAATAAATATTTAATGTAAGTTTAAAAAATAAACATGCATTTTTATTTTTTAATACATATATATATTAACGTAATATTAATAACAAATATTCAATATTTTAAGCGTAGGATAGCGGGAGGGTAAAATTTACTATTCCCACTCCAGTGAGTGCAACAGTAGGGAAAGCGTTGGATAGCGGGAGGGTAAAAATTACTATTCCCACTCCAGTGAGTGCAACAGTAGGGAAAGCGTTGGATAGCGTAGGGTAAAAATTACTATTCCCACTCCAGAGAGTGCAACAGTAGGGAAAGCGTTGGATAGCGTAGGGATAAAAATGACTATTCCCACTCCAGAGAGTGCAACAGTAGGGAAAGTGTTGGATAGCGTAGGGGTAAAAATTACTATTCCCACTCCAGTGAGTGCAACAGTAGGGAAAGCGTTGGATAGCGGGAGCGTAAAAATTACTATTTCCACTCCAGAGAGTGCAACAGTAGGGAAAGCGTTGGATAGCGTAGGGGTAAAAATTACTATTCCCACTCCAGTGAGTGCAACAGTAGGGAAAGCGTTGCATAGCGGGAGGGTAAAAATTACTATTCCCACTCCAGAGAGTGCAACAGTAGGGAAAGCGTTGGATAGCTTAGGGGTAAAAATTACTATTCCCACTCCAGAGAGTGCAACAGTAGGGAAAGCGTTGGATAGCGTAGGGGTAAAAATTACTATTCCCACTCCAGAGAGTGCAACAGTAGGGAAAGCGTTGGATAGCGGGAGGGTAAAAATTACTATTCCCACTCCAGAGAGTGCAACAGTAGGGAAAGCGTTGGATAGCGTAGGGGTAAAAATTACTATTCCCACTCCAGAGAGTGCAACAGTAGGGAAAGCGTTGGATAGCGGGAGGGTAAAAATTACTATTCCCACTCCAGTGAGTGCAACAGTAGGGAAAGCGTTGGATAGCATAGGGTAAACATTACTATTCCCACTCCAGTGAGTGCAACAGTAGGGAAAGTAATGATTTAATATTTAAATTTAAAAAAAAAAATTATCAATACCAATAAAAAATTAACTAAAATTAATTACCAATTACAACATATTTAATAATTAATTAATTATAAATACCAATAAATATTATTTATTAAAAATTAATTACCTATTAATAATTAATTAACAACCAATTAATTTTCAATACCAAAAATTAATAATACAAAATGTTTACCAATTAATAATTAATTAACAGTAAATTAATTATCAATACACAAAAATATTTTCAATAATTATTTAATTACAATTAAATTACTTCCCACCCTATTCCCCTATAAACCCACAACCCGCTCTGAATAATAAATTAATACAATTAATATAATTATCAATTAAAAAATTAATAAAAATTAATTACCAATTAATAAAAATTAATTACCAATTAATAATTAATTAACAATGAATTATTTATAAATACCAATAAATAGTATTATTAAATAATTACTTAATTACAATTAAATTACTTCCCACCCTATTCCACTATAAACCCACAACCCGCTACAGAACTAAAACGCAAAATTAAATTAAAAATAATTAATAATTCCTAAAAATTAATATTTAATTTACTATAATTAAATTACTTCCCACCCTATTCCCCTATAAACCCACAACCCGCTAGGGAATTAAATTATGCAAAAATTAAATAACATAAAATTCATTACTTTAAAAAAATTAAAACATACATTACAAAAATAATACATACTTTTAACACATATACTAACACTTAAAACACTATAAAAAAATTCGATATTTTTAACAACTATATTATGACTGTCGATATTATGACAATCGATATTTCTTACCTGAATTTCGTAATTCTGCACCACTATATTTTGGCAATTCGATATTCTGTCCATTCTATATAAAAATCTCGATATTTTGGCAATTCGATATTAAAAATTCGATATTATGTCTGTTCACCGTTAGAGGGCTCAATTACCCCTAATGCAAACATCTTGGAGACCTCCTCCTTGATGCAAGCTCTCACCCTGTCAGTCACTCTGTAAGTTTTGTGCTTAACAGAAGGACTGTCCCCAGTGTCTACATCATGGACACACCAATCAGTGACACTAGGGGTCAGGGAGAACAGGTCAGGAAACTGTCCCAACAGTTGGCGACAGTCATTCTGCTGCTCAGGAGTCAGGGAGGTAGAGAGGTTCACACCCTCCACTGACCCATCTTGCTCTTTTGCACACAGAAGGTCAGGAAGAGGCTCAGTCTCCTCTTCTATTCCAGCATCTGTGGCTAGGAGCATGCCCACTTCGGACCTCTCCAAGTGGGGCTTCAGGCGGATGACATGCAGGACCCGCAAAGGGTTCCTAGGAGACCGCAAGTCCACCAAGTAGGTGACATCACTCTTGCGCTCCACCACCTCAAATAGTCCGGTCCACTTATCCTGGAGCACACAGGGCTCCACATGGGCCATGACCCACACTTTCTGACCAGGCTGAAGCTTGATCAGAGTGGCATTCTGATTGTACCACCGCTTCATCTCCTCCTGGCTGGCTTCCAGATTCGCCTGAGCGAGTTGCCTGAAACGCCGGGTTTGGTTTCTGAAGGCGAGCATGTAGCTATATACATCCTGGGGAGGTTTCCTGGGATCTTTCTCCCAGCCTTCCTTTACCAAGCTCAGAGGTCTTCTTACCGGGTGACCATTCAGAAGTTCAAAGGGACTGAACCCTAAGGACTTCTGGGGCACCTCTCGGTAAGCACACAGAAGGCATGGCAAGAGGACGTCCCACTTACACCTCATGGGTTCTTCCAGACCCATAATCATGCCTTTTAGGGTCCGGTTGAATCTCTCAACCAGCCCATTACCTTGGGGGTGGTAAGGAGTGGTGAACTTGTAGGTTACACCACACTCCTGCCACAGGGACTTCATATACTTGGAAATGAAGTTGGTACCACGGTCTGACACCACCTCTCTGGGGAACCCCACACGGGAGAAAATCCCCATCAACGCACGTCCCACCACGGGGACCGTCACAGTCCGGAGAGGGATGGCTTCCGGGTACCGGGTGGCATGGTCCACCAAGACCAGGATGAACCTGTTGCCCATGGCTGTCTTGGGATCCCAGAGGCCCCACAATGTCAATACCCACCCGGTCAAAGGGGGTGCTGACTACAGGGAAAGGCTGGAGGGGAGCCTTGTGCTTCCTCCCACTCTTACCACTTGCCTGGCAAGTCTGACAAGTCCTGCAATGAGTATCTGAACTCTTGCGCATCTGGGGCCAATAAAAGTGGGTGACAAGCCTCTCAAAGGTCTTGTCCTGCCCCAGATGTCCTGCTAAAGGTACATCATGAGCCAAACCCAGTAGGAAGGCTCTGAAGCGCTGGGGTACCACCAGCACATGGGCTGACCCAGGCTCAGCAACCTTAGGCTCGCTATACAGGAGACCATTCTCCCAGTAGATCCAATGTGATCCAGACTGATCACCTGCTGCCTGGTTTGTGGCCTGTTGCCGCAAACCCACAAGAGAAGGGCACTTGTTCTGCTCCTCACAGAACTCTTCCCTGGAGGGGCCTCCTTCCTGCTGCCAATGGGTCAGCTCAGGCAGGTCCCCCAGTTCAGCCACTTGTTCCCCTGTAGGTTCCAGGGCATCCCCCTCAAGGTCTGCCTCCTCCTGGACCGTGGGAGCTATGGGGGCCGGTTTCCCGTGCCCCCTGACTCTTCTCTTTAAGGCAGGCACCTGGGCCACTCTTTCAGGCCCCAGGTCCTCTTGAACACCCTTACTGGCTGCCATAGACCGAGTGGTCACACACGCCCACTCAGGCAGACCCAACATCTTCAAATGAGACCTTCTCTCCACCTTAGCCCAAGGGGAGCTTTCCAAGTCGTTGCCCAACAGACTGTCAACAGGCATGGCTGGCCTCACAGCTACTTGAAAGGTACCTGAGACCCCCCCCCACTCAAAGGGAACCTGGGCCACCTTACAGTGGCTCTCTGAGTTGTCAGCGGCAACTACAGGGTAAAATGCATTGGGGATTACCTGCTCTTCAGACACCAGCCGACAACTGACAGCTGTCACACCGGCTCCGGTGTCTCTGAGAGGCTCCACCCTTTGGCCATTTATGGTCACCCACTGCCTGTATTTCTTAGTGTTATCAGGCAGCTGGGTCCTGGGGACCATCTCAGTGTCTCCTAAAGAGACTAAGGACATTTCTGCGGGACCCCACCCACCTTGGGCACCCAACTCCTCCCCCAGGGCTACACTAGCTATCTGCCGGGGCGGTGCACCAGTGGGTGCTGTTTTCCCATACAGGGGACATCTAGAATCATAGGAGCAGTGGCCCACTTGACCACACTTGAAACAGGTTTTGGGCCCCCTATGAACAGGCTTATCTGTCGGGGCCCCTGACTTCTTCTCAGGGGGAGGCTCGGAACCCTTCACTTGGTTCCCTTGGGGATTACTTTGGGGCCCTCTCTGGAACTCCCTCTGTTTACCCTTGTCCCCCCCACTCCTCTGCTGGGGACCCTGCCCACCTTTGGCGACGTCTCCCACATGACCCTTGTGGACCCGGGTGCTCACCCAGTGGTCTGCCTCCTCAGCAAGCTTCCTAGGATTAATCAGCCTACTATCAATAAGGTGCTGGCGTAGCTCTGGAAAACAATTACTGGACAAGTGCTCCAACGCAATCAAATCATAAAGCGCCTGAAAATCATTATTCACTTTGCTACCCTTCACCCAACCATCCAATGCTCTGCCAAAAAAGGACACATATTCTACCCAAGTGCTTGACTCCAGTTTCTTGCAATTCCTAAACTTCTGTCTATACATTTCAGGAGTCAACCCATACCTGCTCATCAAGGCTTCTTTCATGTGAGCATATGAGTTGTGGACTTCAGAGGGCAAGTCTAACAATGTATCCCGCCCCTCACTGAGGAACCGCCCCCACAACCCCGCTCCCCAATCTTTCTCAGGGACCCGGTGGGAGGTCATAGCTACCTCATAGGCCTTAAACCACTGGCCAATATCATCATTTTTGTAAAATTCTTTAACCACATCCTTGGGTATATATACTCATGCCTCAATAGGCATGGACGGTGTGCTGCCACCAGAGGGAGTAACTTCTAAGCTCCTGGCTTTCAATTCCAACTCCCTCAAACTTCTCTCATGCTCTAACTGCATCCTCTTTTCCTCTAGGGCTAATTTCTTATTTTCTAATTCCAACTGCCCACCCATTTTGAGCTTGGTTAGCTCCATCTCATGCATCCTGCTTCTCTCCCTGTCTTCCAGCTCTCCTGGGGACAGGCCTTTGGACGAAACATTGCTGCCTGCCTGGGAAGGTACTTTCCCTCCCCCTGGACCCAAGGGCCCCCCCGCTGCTCCTCTAAATCCTCCCCCTCCACCATAGGATCCTCAGGGTGCTCACTAGCACTCCTTGCTTCCAACCAGGCCCTCAGCGCCTTTTGGTATTCCTCCTTTCTGTTGAGGCCTTTCATGGAGACTTTAAATTTCTTGCAAGCGGTTTTGAGCTGGGGCACAGTGTATGTATCAATCATTTCTTCCTCAAATTCAAACTCTTCAGGTGCAATGGATGCTGGTCTGCTCATGGTAACAACAACTGGCAGTTCTTAGCAAAAATAGAAATCCTAAGGAAAAATCTCTACCAAAATGTATGTGGTCGCGTTTGGTCTGCACTCACTAGTAGTGTACACCAATCACTGTATATGAGTCACAAATGCAAGTCCAAATCCTCACCACTGACCACCAATGTTAGATTTGGGGGTCTCTAGTTGGCAATGGTTTGCTCCTTTGTCCAAATAGGGACCCTTGCATCTAGTCAGGGTAAGGGGCTACACGCCTAAAATAACCCCTGCTCACCCCCTTGGTACCTTGGCACGGGCAGACAGGCTTATCTCAGAGGCAGTGTGTAAAGCATTCGTGAACACATACAGTAATACAGTGAAAACACTACAAATGGACACCACACCAGTTTAGAAAAATAAGGAATCTTTATCTAGACTTAACACAAGACCAACGACAAAAATCCACAATACAATATTCAAAAATATGGCTTTTAAATGGTAGAAATAGCTTAGTTCAATGTAGATGGTAAATGCGACACTTTACTCTCAAAGTACCTTGGATGCGAAACGCAAAACAAACAAAAGGGTCGCAGGGAAGGTGATGCGCCGTTCCTTACACTCAGGGGAGTGGATGCGTCTTCCTTACTGCAGGGCAGGGGAGTGATGCGTCGCTTCCTTACTGTGTGGGGAGTTGATGCGTTGGTTTCTTACTGCGATCCGGTGCGATGCGACAAGATGGCGCCTCGATGCGATGATGATACGGTGCGATGCGACAAAATGGCATCTTGGTTACGGTGCGACAACGTAGATGCAATGCGTGCACGCCCGACGGCCGTGCGGTGACTCGGTGAACTTCTGAGCCGCGGCAGGCCCTGCGACACGTTTCTCTGGTGACCTCTGCGGCGGCGGCACACTTCTCAGGTGATGCGACGCGCCTCTGTGATGCGATGGCAAGCAGCTGCGGTGGTGGCACGCTTACTCCGCGATACGACGGCAACTGCTGCGGCGGCGACACGCTTCTCCTTCGTTGAGTTGCGCTTCCAGCTCCCAGCGACACGCAGTCTTCAAAAAGGGCCCAACACAACAGCAGGCACCTCTTTGCAGGTAGAATTCCCAGCAAGGGAATTCAGGGGAGCTGGTTGGTGAAGTCTTGTATCCCTGAGACTACAGGCAGGAGGCAAGCTCAATCTTCAAGCCCTTGGAGATCTTCTTCAAGATGATGAAAGTACACAAAAAGTTCCTTTCTCCTTTCCTTGGCAATAAAGTAACCACTGCAGGCCAACCTCAAACAGCACACAGCACAGGGGCAGTCTCCTCCTTCAGCTTCCTGGTTCTTCTCCTTGGCAAAGGTTCGTCTTGGTTCCCAGAAGTGTTCTAAAGTCTTGGGGTCTGGGCCCTAATATTTATACTCAAAAAGTCTTTGTTCTCTGAAGGCAGAGAGTGTCTGTACCTAGTCAAAACCAGTTCTGTCCTCCCTGGTGCAGCTTCCTGGCAGGAGGTGGAGACAGCATTGTTGAAAGCAGACCTGGCCCAGGTAGCTGAAAGGAAATCTCTTCCCCCTACTCTCTATTCTATGAGGGCTCAGGGGAGTGAAAGGAAATCCCCGCTCCCTACTCTCTATTCAGCCAAGGTCCTATTCAGCCCAGCCCTGACCCATCAGACTGCTGGAGCCCAAGCCCTCCGGTCACTCACAAACCAGACATGCAAAACACAACCTAGCAGAGGCAAGCTGGATGGTTAGGCAAGAAAATACCTACTTTCTAAAAGTAGTATTTTCAAACACAGAATGTAAAAATCACCCACACTAAAAGATGTATTTTAACATTCTGAGTTCAGGCATACCAAACTCGAATTTCTACCTTGTTCCCTGGGTCAGTTAGGATTATAAGATGTTATAATCAAACTGCCCATTCTGGCCTATGGGAGCAGGTAGCCTTGCAATAGTGAAAAACGAAATTGGCTGTAATTCACTATCAGGATATGCCACACACATCAGGGCATGTCCTACCTTTCACCTACAATGCACCCTGCCCACAGGGGTACCTTGGGCCTACCTTAGGGGTGGCTAACATGTAGAAAAGGGAAGGTTTGGGGACTGGCAAGTGGGTGCACTTGCCAAGTCGACATGGCAGTCCCAGACTGCACACAGGCTCTGCAATGGCAGGCCTGAGCCATAGTTTACAAGCTGCTTCTGTGGGTGGCACAACCAGTGCTGCAAGCCCACCAGCAGCATTTGATTTACAGGCCCTTGTACTGGGGTCTGACAAGTAAATCAAATGATCCAATCATGGAATAACTAATCCATAACAACAATTTATAATAGGGAGCACTTGCACTTTGGCACTGAATAGCAGTGGCAAAGTGCCCAAAACATCTAGACCAGCAAAAACATAGCAAAACACAGGAGGCAACAGCAAAAAATGGGAGGGAGACCCACGCCAATGGTGCCAGGTCTAACAATATAAATCATGAAAACACAATGAGAAATAAAGATGTTTCTCCTTGTTACGCTTCCCCTGGGGAGGCACGCTGGTATGACGACTTCTCAGGTTTACAGATTCTTGTGAATCTGGGAATGTGTCAAGACCCATGGGTGTTGCTTTAGAAAAGCCACCACAATGCACATGGAATGCTTCCTTGATATAGACAAAGTCAGCGCAGTGCTTTGCGCTGCCTTGCCTTACTCCATATCTATGAAAGCATGCCAAGCCACACAGGGTGGCTTTGCATTGCCTCATAGATATGATTGAGAGGGATGAGCCACTGGAGCGTTTAATACAAATTATGCTCCTGCAGCGCGGGCATCTTGTAAATGAGGCCCAATGTATGTTACCGGAAATCCCTTGTAATTATCTCCAAATGTCTGACAGGCTATTTGGGGCACATCTGAACATTTTCTCATACATGTTGATGTGCAGATGCTACCAATTCCTCATTGTGCCTGTACAGGGCATGGGTAGACAATGTCTATTTACTCTGCAGCATTGATAGGTACCGAGCTCAGGGAAGGCAAGGAACAAGCATGGCTACTGTCTCATGTGTATAGCATTGTCATGTGCATGTAAAGATATGAGAAAGGCATAGCTAATGTAATACATTGCAGAGTGTGGTATGCCAAATTATTAGGTTGACAGACCCATTCAAGGCAGGATCCCTTGTGCCATTTCATAAGTACTGATGTATTTTAATTTGTTCCGCAATCTGGGCACTGGATCCATAATTAGGCACATCATATCTATGTACACTTCGACCTGCCTTACCTATGTGTATCATTAAGCCATGTCAACTGGGCCATATGCTTCTTGCTCAACATGCAGACGTACATAGAGAATTACTAATTCATTGTAAAGTGCTTCTCATGTCCACAATGTATGTGTTCTACATTCACAGTGCAGTGTACCATGTTATGTCTTGTAGGTGGACCAGAACCCTACACAATGGGTGAGGTGGAGAGCTTCAGGGATCCGGATGCTACCAGTGAGTGTCACATGAATGGTCACTATGGGATTATGTGTGATGTTGGAGAATGTTTGCATTGACATGTTCAATGGGCATCCCAATTCCAATTGAATCATTTGATACAGATTTGGTACATCATAAAATAAAAATTACAGAGTGGCATGTACATTAGTTTCTGACTAATGTCAAGGTGAATGCATTGACAGTCTATGTAGGCACATGTGTTAGATTGGAAGACAGAGGAGCCATGGCCAAAAGGCCATAGTCTGTAAAAGTATATGGAGTCGGGTTTATAGGTGAACATGGCTTGGTATGGTTAACCTTCCCTATGCCTGTCAAATGCACATGCTGCTGCAGTCCCCACATTGCATTCTATGTACATTTTGTATGGCTAGTACACACAGGATCTGTGGATTCACACCTCAGTGAAGATAGAATGAGTAAGAGTAGCTGGCCCAGATGTCAGCATTCCACATGTGGTAATGTAGTTGAAGGCCTCACTCATGCCATCTAATACCCTATTTTAAATATTGGATACATAGACATAAGTTTGTGCAGTCTTCTTACCAGAAATGCCAAGGTGTGTTTGGCCAGAGGCATGTCTGCACAGCTTTGTCATCCGAAAGTACATTACACAATCAACCTTCTTGTGGTGTTACCCATACCAGCTTCCCAAAAATATTTCTCACAGGCTTACACTTTAGCTAACACTTGCTAGTTCCATCACAAGAAACCTGTGCATATGAGATGTACAGCATACATGCACACACACACACATCACAGGGACGTGCTGAGTGATGATGTGCAGCAAGGTGACATTAATAGCTAATATATAGGGACACTTGATTAGGTAGAGGGACACATGTTATTACTGTGCCTGCATGTGATGAGCCATGTCATAGTCTGCCAGGTATTTTCATTTGTTAATTTAGGAGATGTATCCAACATCTCTGTTTGATGTGAGTTACCTAGCCAGTCGTCATTCCTATTTCCAAAACCAGGACATAGTAAGTCTATGTAGCAATGTGTCGGGAGTTGTATCCTTGCCATATCAGGGACACAATGTTGAGAAACAATAGATGCACTTGCCAGACATTGCTCATCTTACGTCGGTTTATTGCCATGGAATCAAGTCCATTGCAGGCTGCAGAAGGGACACATATGATCGATTAATGGGAACATGTGTACGATACCAAGTGGACACAACAGCATTGCTCCTAAGCATACTCTGTATTGATATGGTTATACCTAGATTTGGCCAAACAATGCAAAAACAATAGCTCACTTTTGCAACGCCTATGTGTTTTGGCCTTCTTAAAATTTGAAGAAGAAATTGTATTTGCAGAAGGATGGTCACTTCATCCTTCCAGATGATTATTGAGTTTTAGCAATGCCACATGTGATGTTTGATAATATATGAAGCATTGTGATGATTGACACAGTTCCTAGACACGCTTTGTCTGATAGATTTTCGATGTGCTCCAACAGACAACATGACCCCGGAGCAGAAAAAACACCACCTCAACCGTAAAGAATGTTACAGGCACATCTGCCTTATGGCCAAACCAAGGCGTAGTGTAGGATGGCCAGACAGTTTGCATAGGAGAGGGCAGCCGGCACTTGGCACATTACACCCAAGGGCCCAGCCACACATACCCAGCCAGGACCAAACCATGATGTTGTGGTGGACCAGGGAGGTGCCTCAGACCCTGTGCCGACACTTCCACCATCCAGCTCACAGGAACAGCAGTGCCCCAGTCCCAACCTACTGGACATAGTTCACATTTTGAAGACCTCATGATGAAGGACATGTCAGGCCTGAAGCTCAGGTTGGCCACCCTGGAACACAAGGTGAACACAAATATATGGTTATTGCAAACTCTGCAGCAGGCTGTGGACAGAATTGGGGAGCAATTGTAGGCCACAGGGACCCTTTCTGCCCTTCCCCATGTTTAAAGTTTTGGCTTTATTCTACCGGTTTTGTAGCATAGTTTAGGCATAGTTAATGTAATCACAGGTTAGGTTCGGTATTGTAATTGTAATAGTTTAGCTGGGGTGGGTTAATTATTTGGGTATAGGGGTGTGTAGGTTATTTAGTAGGTGGGGGTTGATGTTTAGGATATGTGTTTTAATTAAATAATAAAAGAGTAAAAATTCTGAAAAATAAAAATATACCTTTGTTTAGGTTTATATGTTTAGGTCGTTTATGTATAGGTGTAATTTATGTTGCTTTTGTATGAAGATATGTATTAAGGGGGTGGAGGAGTTGATGTGTACCATGTCATGTTATATGTGTAGAGTAAGATAAGGTAAGATAGGCTAGTTTTTTATATTTTTTAGGATATGTAGTGTAGTTTAGGTAGCATAGTTTAGTTTAGGTGTAGTTTAGGTTGGATAAGTAAGTTAGTGTAGCTTAGGCAATTTTAGGTAGATTAAGTTTTATCATTACATTAAATATCATTCATTTCTACTTACAAGTATACCACATGATTTACTGCGTAAAAGTTGGCATATCTGCTTAGGTTATGTTAAATCATGAAGCTGGTTTGCTAGCAGTGTTTGTAGACATGTGTGACTAGGTGAAAGACCTATGGAGAGGAATCTGTCATGTTGGCCATGGAATCACATAAGAGATCTACACACATAGTTGTGCACTGTAAGTGGCAATCTTGATGTGAATGGTTAGACAGACCAAAACAGGTATTCAAATACTGTTGCCCTCTGTGTGTAAGTCATGAGACATGCATTGGAGCAATGGTAATGTAAAACCATTATCACTAATCAAGGAGATTCGGGCTCACACACGGATGCCAGTCCCTTACACACTCACTCTTGCATGTTTTGCTTATCACAGCAGTGTTGTTTGCTGGCTAGTATCCATGGATAGACTACCCACTGGTGCTGTGACTTCATTCACTCTTTACATTGACTGCATGATACTTGTTGCACTTCATGCTTGAGACCTTGAGTAACTACTTCCTAGTCTACCTACACGTAGGGTTCATCAAATATAGTTCCCTCAGCCTTTGTAGCTTTGTCCATGGCTACATTGTACACATGTCCTGTTTGGGAGTAGTTGGTGTCTTTGGCTCATAAAATCCACCATATTCTACTTAGTCCAGACTACAACAGACAAACAACACACAGGTTGACCTAAGTGCATTTATTAACATGTGCATAAATTAGTAGGATCACAGGCACAGTTCTTATGGCAACAACTCCAAATGTTTTTTTGATCCATTGGATGTCCAGACAGAGTCCATGGGAGCTACACTGCATGGGGCATGTGGAGGAGAGGAGTGTTTCAGTGAGGAAGAGGATGAGAAAAAAGATGAATAATTGCCAATATGGAAGACAGGCCACATTGACAGTCCACAAAGTGAGATCAACAGGTGAGATAGCAAATTGAGGACAGTACCAGTTGGGAAGTGCACTGGCCTGGTCACCAGCACTGGTCAAAGCAGAAATTGGCAATTTGTCACAGAGAAATGCTACTGGACAGATTTACTTTGGAAAGACCTGATGTTTCCATCTTTCTCCTCTGATGTGTGTGTGTGGTGCTCCAGTGAGGGGGCTGTTTTAGGTGCCTGAGGCAATGGATGCACACATAGATCAAGGGCTGAAGATGTGGAGCCCCTGTCCGCAGCAGCATTTCTCTGTGCCAGCAAGTGAGGCAGCAATGCACTGAGAAGTGGCTGCTGGTTTGCCAGCACAGCAGTAAGGTTACAGTGATAGGCACCCATAGTTGCAATGTATGTGTCCTGCTTCCAATTCATGGCCTCCAGGATGTTGCAGATGGCACCCAGCTGGTTGCCAACCTTGCTGGTGCCACTTTGGCAGGTAAGTTGTTCATGCCTCTGTCTCATGTCTCATGACACCAGCGATCTCAGCTAGGATACGGAGGGTAAGTACTTCTTATAGTGGCGGAGGTGTCCTTATTGGGACTGAGACACCTACGGACTGCCTCTAGGGTGCCAGCCATGGTCTCCAACCCCACCCACACCACATCTACCATCTCCCACTGGACTACTACCACATGACTTTGGAATTCAACCTATGGGTCCTCAAAGTCCAGGCCTAAGGGTGGGCTGGCAGGTGGTGATTTTTAGCTGATGTGTAGATCCTCTGGAGACCCTGTAATGCTGCTGGCACTTCCCGCAACCAGAGATGGTGTTACGAAGGGGTCCAGGATTTGCTGGAAGGTCTCTTGGTCAAGGTTTGACAGGTTGTCATCCCCAGCCAAATCGTCATCCTGGACAGGCATCTGGTCATGAGATGTAGGTACATCCTCTGCAATGAGATGGAGAAATGTTAATGGTGCTGTATCTTATATGTTTACATTAGTGATATGAATGACAATCTGACTTGCTAATATTTGACTTTCTATACAACATTGATGGGTTGGATGACTGTTACACGGAGGTATAAAGTCCAAGTTGCACTGTAGTTGCCTTTCAGATGGCAGTAGCTCTGCATACTTCATACAACCATTGTGTGACAAGTCTGATGTTTTGTCTCATGACATATATTGCAACACATTTACACAGGTCATGGAGCTTACCATTCCTGGATGTATAGGAAGAGATCAGGTCCATATCTGCGAAGGTGATTTGGAATCTTTTTCATGATACCTATGTTGAATGTGTTTTGACATATTGACACCACTGCTCGTCACATTCCACCCAATCCCCAAGGTGCCTGCATTCCCTGTGGCCAGTATTTAGCTCACTGCTCCTCTGCAGGGGATGTTGGTCTGGACATGAATTAGTTATGATCCTGCCATCTGGCTTTCAAGCTGTACACCATAGCATTCTGCCTTGTTGTGCCTTTGCATGCACATCGTGCATTTATATGGCCAAGAGTTGATTTTGTAATACATATCCTGCACAACTCTACACACAGACCAACCTTGCTACAGTGCAGGAATGTGTGAGGGCATGTACTTACCATGTATTTTCTATTCGTGGCTACTCATTTGATTTGATTGGATACACATTTGTCTTCATCTGTGTGAACAGTGGCATTGTGTACCAGATCTGAGGGGATGGGCCGTGTCACATTAGATAGTTTGCTAGCACTGACGCTAACCACAGTTGATAATTGCCAGATTTGGCTATCTGCACAGTATAACACATCCTTTGACTCAGGCCTGCTCACTTGTACATGTACATACCACCTCTGCTACTCCTCATTTTGTGCCAATAACTCAACTTAATGCCACACATTAAAGTAACCCAGATTATACATACATTGACTCTCATGTCCCTACAACACCATCAATACCATATCCAATGGACTGACATGGCTGGCTGTTATTGAGGCCAATGGGTCAAGCTGTACTCCACATGGTAGCAGTATCTACCCAGGTTTGCAACATAACTGGGCACATCCACCTCAGTCTTTACCATTGCTGACTCCTGCCCTTTGTGGTAGCAGACTATTTTTTCAGGTCCATTGACAGATCCATATTTCACATCCTCCTACTGAGACATATGTGGCATGTGAAAGAGTTTCACTTCAAAATCCCCACTGGCACAAGCTACATCTTCACCCAGGACCACATCACATGAAGGATGTTGGACCCCAATGGGGCCTTCTCTGTCATTCATTCCCAGCTGCAGTACAAGTGAGACACTGTCAGACACAGCAGTGCATGTGTATTAGTTAGGCTACCTTGCTAAACACATATCCATTCTGAGCTCCTTGCTATGCAATGTCTCCCCATTCAGACACAGTGGCAGTTCAACCTTCTCAGCCAGCATTTACAGGCCACTGTTCAACAAGGAGCCCACCAGGGCCACACATCATATTTGGTTTCAACACACTTGGTCCTCTGGTGTGCATTACTTGCATTAACCTTGATCCAGTCAGATTTAGTACATGGTGTGGGTTCTTGTGTCCGGTGTCCGGTACCATGGCAACTGATACCTGTGTGGTCTCACCATGCAAGTCAGGACAGCTGTGTACTATGTAATATCATGTCAGATATTGTACGCATGGCATGTGGCATGTTCCTAAGTGCTGATACTTTACATACCCAACACCTGACCCCCCACCCCCCTCAGGTGAGTTGTTTCTCCTCTAACAAGCCCATGCTATTTGTTTGCTTCACAGTGCAGATGTGTGTGCATGGGCCCAAGTAACACACATTGGCCTCATGGTGCACGGTGGCCTGCATTGTCACCATCAGATTGTATATGGTTCAAGGGGCTTATTTACAAGCCCATTAAGTGCAGATCCATATCTACAAGGCCAGTTTGTATGGCTTTTCATGGCCTCGTAGATATGGAGTAACGCAAAGCAGAGCAAGTCGCTGCGTTGCCTTAGTCTGCATCAAAGAGGCGTTCCATGGAAATTGTGGTGGGTGTTCCCAAGCAACACCATTGGATTTTGATGCATTACCAGGTTTACAAGCACTTGTGAACCTGGGAATGAGTCAAAAGCCTACTCCTCCCCAGGGGGGGTGTAACAAGGAGAAAACACTTAGGGGCATATTCACAAGAACGTGTGATAACCACCGCAAGTTTAGCTTAACGCAACTTCTCACATCACAGTCCATCGCGGGAAAACAACGGTGTGTTAACGTAGCATTCTCAACCTGGCGTCACCATGCGATATTCTCACCATAACGCATCAAATGACCGCGTTAAAAACATCGCGACGCCGAAAAAATGCGAAACACCAACGCGAATAAAGTTGCGATGAGGACAACCACGAAAAAAAAAACAGCGACAACCAGCGATATGCCAGCAATCCCCACACGTCTGGCGGGAAAATGCACCATAAAAGCTGAACAAGAAAAACACACCTTAAACAAATCAAACTGCGCTGCAACATGGATGCACCCGGAACAAGTGCCCAGGTCAACGCGAACCCCAAAAGCCCCACAGACCACCAGCAATGAACCCCGAGGTCGGGGAAGGCCAAGGAGAAGAGGAAGATGGGGTACAGTCCGCAGGAAAACCCGATCGTAGTCACGGAGGTGACAGAGCACCAACAACAACTGTCCGTCACCACCACCGTGTCATTGGCAATACAGACGGAAAAATGGCATCCCATCGTGAATGCAGTCGGAGTGCCGAGGAGGCCAAGATGCGCTGGCACGATGTCAAAAGCCAAGCCAAGCAGAAAACAGCTACCAACAGGAAGGCAGCAAGGGCGAATGGAGGTGGGAGTCCTGCACCACAGGAGGAGCTGGAGCAAATGGCGCCCACAGTCATCAGTGTGGAGACGGTGCAAGGAGTCGGGAGTCCGGACACTGCTCGACATGACCTGATACAACAGCAACAGGGTGAGTAACGAGCAGGGACTGTGGGGATGGGGGGACGGGCACAATGGCAAACATGCACGACGACGTGTAGCACACCGCACACCCACAATAACCCTGGGTCATGTCCCTGATCCCCGTGGCACACTGCAGCACACATACAAACATCAAGTAGGCCCCCGTTCACCATGTGCCCAAAGGGGTCCAACCCCACACATCACCAATTACACAACACACACATGCACCAGTGCGAAACACAGCAAAGATGCGTATGTGAGAGCCACACTGACAATGCAAGTGACACCACATGACCAGCAGCATGGCTGGAGTACAATCACCATGACACTGTGCACGCCACGAGACTGAGGCGGCTGAGTGTGGACCACATCCGGAAAGGAGCAGGTCACACTCTGACACATCCACCTGCACAAACAACCACTGACGTCAACAACCCATCTGCAGACAACCAATGCACAAGAGTACAAAAACCGTCCAAGAGCACAAATGACCCAAGTCGCCAACATCACAGCACCTCAAAAGCACAAAAGCCAAAGGCACACCACCTCCAAGGGATAAGGGGCAGCAAAATCACAGCTGCAGGTGCGACTCCCACACAAAGCAGCACACACACATAGCAATTACAGCACACCCACATGGACGACAATGTGGTACACAGCCCAACACCTACACTGCAGAACAGAGGACACAACTGTGCGTAGAAAATGGCCAATCACTCTGACATAGCAGGAAACTGTGAGATGCAAATGTACGTGTACAACCTCACCTGCGTCATGTAGTCCAAATGTCCACTGTCCCGCATCAAGTAGTCCGCCCCTCCAAAACAGTCACAATGTACATTGTCATGAAGTCTGAATGTAAAGTTGAACAATGAGGCAACATACATGCCAACACAATGTCAACAAGCATCTCCCCCCACATTGCAGAGGGACAAACAACACCCCCAGCAGAGCAGACCAGACAACTCTACAGTGATGCTGAAGAGGACCACCACACTTCCGACACCTACGCCCCACAACAGTCCATGGACATCTAAGGCAATCGACCTCCAGGAGCAGGGCAGCACCGCTGCATCGAGGACACCCCACCCCCTGCACAGACAACACAGCTGGACGCATCCACCACCCAGGCTGGCTCTCAGCAGCCCACCCAAGCACACATCGCATTCCAACTGCCAAGGCCAGGTGTCAGACTGCCAGAAGGGGGTGGCCGAACATGTGCGGGTGGGCTACTACCTCATGGAAGCCGAACCAGATCACATACGTGGGTGTCTAAGTCCCATCAGGGGCCACCAACACTCCCCAACGGAGACCCACACTGCGACAGAGACACATGCCTTTGCACATTTCCAGTACTGAACCACACCCAGAGCCACGGGATGAGCATCCACAGTCCCACGCCGGACTGGCGTACGCCGGCCCAGTTCACTCCTTTTACATATTGAGTGGGGGACGACAAAGCTACATGTGCAATGTCCCACCCGCTGCCTGCGGTGACATGGCTGCGTCCTCTATACATGGCACAATGTAATGTTGTAGTGCCCGGGGCACAAATGCATACATCATGAGCACACGGACACACACAGATAGTTCGTTGAACTGGCAACGGTCAGGTGCGCTCGACACCTTTATTGGCATGGTCACATGTACAGTGACGCATGTGCTGGATGTGTGTGGGGTGAGTGTAAGCCAGCCCTCATCGAGTCTTTGGTGCTGGCAACAACTTGAACAGTGATCACAATTGAAGCAGAAACATAAAACACCAGCACAACAGAAACAACTGTGAAGCATCATGGTGGTAGCCGGAGGGAGTACAGTGTTCACCCAACATGCAAGCAGAATGTTCCTTGATTTGTGGTGCACTGAGTTAGTGGCACCTGAAGAGCTGAGCAGGGTATCAAGATGATGATGGCCCCCACGACAGGTGTGAGCAACTCTGACAGTCTGGCAATAAGCCACCTCCGACTCTGGCACCTGTCGTTTGGAGTCGGTCCTGACGGTGGTGGTGTGTGCATCCTGCGGTGATGCGACGTCCGGGCAGGTCAGGACTTCGATGTGATGTGTGAGCCAAGGTGGACCGCAGTTGAGGCCGGAGGCAGTGGACAGCGCAGGGCCACAGACACATGGCATTGATGACCCCCAGACCATCGACCCAGAGGCCATACAACAAGCCATCAGACTGGGGCCATGGTTTGAGCTGCACAGAGTTAGTGGCCCCGGATGCACTGCGGCCGGCACAGGCACACCGCCACGGGACGGTGACTTGCGGTGCAGTGAGATAGGGCCATGCGAGGTGAGCGGGTCCTCGTCGATGTCGAAGGTGAATGTAGCGGAGGTTTGCGGGGGACATTGGAAGGTGTCCTCCAGGGCAGGATGCAGAGGGCAGGAGCCGGCCGGAAGCAGCAAATGGAGGAGTGGAATGCTACAGCCTCATTTTGGCCACATAGTCAGTATCACCGACATGATGATGAAGACAACCCCCAGTCCATGGAGTCAGTCGCCAGCAAATCTCAAGGAGAAAGTGTCCATGGTTGTCGGGGAACAGACTTAGTGGCACCGGAGCTGACAGGGGATGCAGACTGCGACGAGGCCAGTACAATGATATCAGGTCTGCCATAAATGAATCATGACTGAGTTCCCAATGTGTGTCCTACTCGACCAATGTGTATTCCGGAGGCAGCGGCCTGTGCGGGCCAACCGCTGTTCAGCATGCTCCTCCTGGAACACTGACACACGGCGTTGAAATGGCATGTGGGGATGACTTGTGGTTGACCGAGGCAGTAGCAACAGAGCTGAGCGGGTGTTTGGCCAGCGATGATGCTGTGTCCTGCCTGGTACGGACAGGCATGGATTTGTGTGGGGCCTGCAGGACCGCAGTGTAGTCCTAAGGCGTAGTCATCAAGGGCCCACAGACGCATGTGGTTGGGATGCCATACACATACTTC
This sequence comes from Calotriton arnoldi, assembly GCA_963921515.1. Classification (NCBI taxonomy): domain Eukaryota; kingdom Metazoa; phylum Chordata; class Amphibia; order Caudata; family Salamandridae; genus Calotriton; species Calotriton arnoldi. Next base: position 998,563 of record CAWUFW010001485.1, on the reverse strand, counting down.
ATGTCACCACATCGAAGGGGGTATAGTGATATAAACTCAGCCATAAAGTGTGTACTCTGCCATAGCATAATCAAGACTTAGTTCCAGATGTGTGACCTACTTGAGCGTAGTGTAGGCCGAAGGCAGTGGTGGAGTACGTCAACGAAAAAGGAATAAAGCGGGCCTGTGTCGCGGAGGCCGTGATGGTCTGACGAGGCTGCGAAGGTCGCGGGCCTCGGGCTTGGAGGTTGCGCCGGCACGTGGTGGGCCCTCTTTGACACACGCCGGTGTCGGCAGGTGAGCAGTGAGGCCTGGCTGCGCAGGGGCGGGCATGACGGGTCCGGGGACCAGCGGCCCGGGGTGCGGCAGGCACACAGGATCGCAGGCCACACCGCTCACGGCGACGGCATCGGCCTCGTGGTGGGGTGGGAGGCGCCGCCCTGGCAGACGCGTTGGGCATTCCGGAAGAGAACCACGCCCAGTGCTATGTGCTTTTTATTCACACCCCTGCGCTGGCCTGGCGTATGCCGGGCCAGCCCACTTCGCACACGCTTACAGGGGGGACATCACAAGCTACATTTCCACTGTCCACGACACTCCAAACACCAGCAGTGCATGTAGACATGGCTGTGTCTGTGGTCTGCATACTGCAGTCTGTCCAGCACTCTCCGCCACACTTGGCATTGTGTACATACTCATTCATGGGTCACTTGCCTCCTTCGCACATGCCTGGTTCACACCTCTCCCCACATTCCAGTATTGTGTGACTGAGGTGCCATGCCATCGATGGCTCATGTACATGGCTGACCAAAGTTGCCACAGTAAGTTGTGCTGTCGTGTCTGGTGTGGGGGCATGTTGTTTGGCATGTTGTATGTGATTTTGTGATGTGTGCAGTGCCAGAGTTGTGCGTTGTATGATTGTGGGGTTGAGGTGTGTGGTGTATTCATTTGGTACTTGCCAACGGGCAGTGCATTCCCATGGGTGCCATCCTGGAAGCGCTGGTTGATGTTGGACTGTTGGAAGATGAAGGGATCATGCAGACTGCCTGGGTAGTTGGCCATGACATTGGTGAGGAGTCCCCTGTGGTCCACTATTGCCTGCACGTTGATGGGATGCATGTGCTTTCTGTTGGGGTATAGTGTGCGGTGTTGGCAGGGGCACAAGTGGGACAAGTGTGCAGTTGATTGCCCCCGACACGTGCGGGGATCCAGCTATGGCGTATAGTCCTTGCTTGGTCTCCAGGTGTTCCTGCGCATTGTGGGGGACGTATGGGTGCTGGGGTCCGTAGCTGGTGACGGCATCCGGGACAGGTGTGAGGAACTTGGATGGGGCTGGCTGTGAGACTCCTCTGACTCGGGCGGTTGTTGTTTGGGAGGATACCAGAGGTCAACAGGTGAGGCACAGCCAGCAGCTTTGTCTGCGGAGGGATATTGGTTGACCGCTGTGTTGGTACAGTCAGCCTGTGGGCAATGATGTTCAGGATGCGGAGGATGGTTGTCCTTTTGGGCCTGTAGTGGGCTTTGGCATTGTCTGGTGTTAGGTCTGTGGGGCTGGTGCATTTCCTGAAGGTCCGCTGGCTTTGTCTGCGCTGCCTCTGTGGTGGTCCGGGGGGGGCGGGGGGCGTTGGGGGGGTGGCGGTCCTGGGGGTGGTGGCGGTGGGTGTTGTTACCCTCTGGGGGCTCCGGGGTGCATGGTGAGTGGCTCCATGGCATCTGTTGTTCTTCAGGTGTGGCTGTGGGCTGGGCTCCCTTTTCTTGTGCAGGTTGACGTCCGACTTTGCACCAGGTCAGACCAGGTGTTAATTTCCTGCTGGTAACGCGCCGTATCGCCTGTTTTGTGTTCCTATCGCCGATGTGGCTGGTTGTTGAGAATGTTGCGTTGTGGTGTTGTTGCGGCTTTTTGCTCGGGAACGCCTACTCTGCATCTCATTAGCGTTAGTTGCCGGGGTCATCTGTGGCGATGTTTTTTGCGACTGCTTTCGCAGGAACACTGGTGTTATGGGCTGTTAGCACAAGTTTGTGAATGGGGCGATAAATTTAGCGCGACTTTGGATGCGTTAAAGTGGCGATAACTCGGCGATAGCTCCTTGAGAATATGCCCCTAAATTTTTTCTCGTTTTTTCCTCTTTCTTACTTGTGCTGCATTCTGCAGCACACATAGAAGGAGAAAAATGCCTCCATTGATTATTTTTGTGAAGGAAGGTGTACCTTCCTGCACCAAACCAACCATTCCTACAATGCAGACACCCTTGCGCCATGGTACAAAGGTGCCTGCGTTGGTGCTAGGCAGCCATTGGTGCACCAGCACAGAGTAAGAGGACAGAAACGCGCTGTCTCTTATAGATACGCCCCATTCAACCCCTTTTCTTTTGACACAGGGCAGTGTAGCAAATTGTAGTATATAAGCCCCTCATTTATGCAATCAATTAGACGTGGCACTACACAAAGGTGGACCGGGACTGGTGCTGCACTTCACACATGGAATGGAGAAACATGACAGAGCTGGACAGAACTGTGCAACAAGTAACTGTACAGTGTGATTGACATTTCTGAACCTTTTAATGGGACATGATCCAGATTCCTGCCCTTTGCACTGCACCCAGCACAGTGGAGTGCTGGGACCTAGCTGTGTGCACTGCACACCATGACTTTTTTGCCCACATTGCCCCTTGGTAATATTTACCCTGCGGCTGTGGTTGTTCCTCATGTGCAGCACTGTCGTATCCTGTTACTCTAGACACCAACTCGTCTGCAATTAGAGCTACCACCTGCTCCTCCATGGCATTCAGCTCCTCCTGGGGCGCTGAGTTCCCTCACCCGGTCTGCATTGTTGCCTTCAGGTTACTGGCCAGTTTCTGCTTCATCCAGCGCTTATAATCATGCCAGCGTTCCTTGCAGTCAGTGAAAATACTCTTTGCTTGCCCCACACTGTGATCTTATCCACCATTGACTGCCAAATGGCCTCTTTCCTCCCTAGTGGCGATTTGGAGGTGACAAAGAGCTCATGTTGGTGCTATGTCACCTCCGTAATCAAGATGTCATTCTCCTCCTCACTGAAGTTGGACTTCCTCTTCCCCTGGGAGTCTGCCTGGACATCCTGGCTGATACTGGCGTTGATGTCCTTGCTTCTGCTGCCTGCTCTCAGCTCCATGGCTGCCTTCTGCGAAGTGTGGCAATTTTTTTTCCCCCGATGCGTCAGTTTTTCTACTTTTTTGACGCATTCTGTACTCAAAAGTGACATAGGGCCAATTTGCGTCATTTTGTGTCCCGTAAGTCAGCCTTGCTTCACTTCTGCAGCAGAAGCTTCAGATTTCCTTACGCCATGGCTCACACGGACATGTCATTTTTTGGGACGCACACAGATCCTTACACCTTGATGTAAATGCTATGCATTAATGGGTAGGATTCTATTGTACCGAAGCACACGTTGCTTTGATGCATCACTGGCGCAACGCAGCGATGCGTCATTTCTTATAAATATGCCCCAATGTGTCCTGCAAACAGACTATGTCACCTATTTTTAGGAAGTTTAGAGTATCAGTCTGCCTCTTTCTCTGTAGGTGTTGGAGCAATGATTGTAAAATTCAATGGTTTATTTGTATAGCGATCTATATGGATCTGAGTGTTCATGTGTGGTAAGGGATTGAATGCACTGTTTGCACCCTTATGGATATTTTTTGTAATGTAGTTGGTGTTGTCTATTTCGCACGTATAGATTAAAATGTAGGGGTACCACTCTAGCTCCTTCGTTTGGATAACAATACCTCACTGTGTAATTTCTAAGAACTTGTGCAACATGTGGTGATACCTCCAGGTTACTATTGTAGATTCTACTTTTGGTGAGAACTGAAGTGTATCAAAGTGACTTCTAGTAATGTCCTCTTGTAGATTTTTGTAATGATGGAATGTGTTGCAGTAAGAGTAAGATATTCAACCTGTTTAATGTGTTACCTCTGCAATGTGAAATCTATTGGGGTAAAAATTAGTTAGTTAGAATAGCTTTGTTCACAAGTGTGCATGTTAGGAAAGTCAGGGCTATGTGCCTATCTGGTCGATGATTATCGGCTTAGCCATTAGTTGACATGTTTCAAGGTCGGGTTGATTTTTACCGGTTTTTGCCCACCGTTCTTAGTTCTCTTTATTCAACGTTATTAAAATCAACTTGACTTTTAAGTGGCTTCTCTTTATGTCGGTGTTGGCTTGTTTCACTTTGCGAAAAACATGGATTGGATAGAATCTTAGTTGAGTTACTTATCCGATCAAATAGAAGCAATTGATCACTTGTTGCAACTGTAATCATTTGATTGTTCTGTGGATGGTTGTGTATTGGCTCTGCAGTGTCAATAGCTGAGTCTTTATGATAACATTATTCCCCATATTAAGTGGACTCAATTGTTGTATATTATTAGTTAATGTTTAATGATGTGTCCCCTAAGTGTCTTATTTGTTAATTATACCGTTGTCTGGGATTCTTTTCCGAGATTGATTACCATGATCTGAGTTGAACCTCCAGTGACTCCTGGATTTCCCACGTTAATGTCTGATTGCTTATTTAAAACTGTTAAGCTTATTTTTAATTTTCTCAGTTTTTTCTTTTCCTTTCTCCTTAGTGGTCTACAAGTTAATGGGGTTTCTTGGTATACTGAGAGGTTATTTGGTAGAGATGGAGCCCCGTGTGAGTGTATGATGGTGTTTGTATGCACTGATATTCTTTTTTCCTGGTGTACTGGGAGATTCTCAGTCTCTAGTTCAGAGGTGATGTTTGTATGCACTGAGATTCTTGTTTCCTGGTGTTGTTAGAGCATCCTCAATCTCTAGTTCAAATAATTTTTTATTAGCAATGGTGGGTGCTGAGTTGGTCAGTTGGTAATTTACTAAGATGCAATCAAATTGGTGTTACAAAATAACAATGATGTGGTAAAAGTGGTCAATGAAATAGTGTGGACTCATCGTACCACTAAAAAGTGTGACCAATAATTTGCCATTTCAAATAACGAGAGGGCAGTAACCTGGCACATAGTTGGAACCAGCCTGATTACAACAACAAGAGGTGGGGGGTGGATGCCAGGAGTTTCAGAAGGCAAAGTATGGAGCCATTGATGTTGGTGATTGGGTGAAGGTAAAGCATGGATGTGTGATGGCGAAATCATCACGATTCTCTGGCCATTTTATAGTGAAGGGGGTGCATGAGTGGTGCATTGTACTGAAAAACAGAGGCAAATGGAACTGACGGAGAGTAGCCCTATTCCAGAAAGGGGGTGAATATCGAAATAGACCAAGGGAGGTTGGGTGTAGTGTCTTCATATTAATGGGAGATGATCCTTTGAGGCAGTCCGGAAGGGAAAGGAGTAGAAATTAAAAAGTCAATGGTGGTGGGGGTGATCTCATCTCCTTTGGGGTGAAAATAGGGGTTCGGAAGTTAATATGGAGTGAAAATGTATGAGTGAGCCTTTTTCAAAGACATTGTGCACCATCTGTGTATTTGGAGGATTATTTACATTATTGACTTACTTCATTTTCTCTTACCTTTTCTTTCTGTTTTCTATTAGTTCCTTCTTATTGATTTTAGTTCTATTTTTGGATTATATCTTTATTAAACGGTTATCGTTATTTCATGTTTTGTAAGGAAAGAGGGGGATATGTTATGCCTTTAAGTCATAATGCAGAATCTCTTCTTTCTAGGATTTATAATGTTTATTGCTGAGTTTGGGTTTTTCATGTCAAGTCAATTGGTATCTGGCTGTAAGGAATCACACTCAGGCTAGCTGCTACAAATTAACTCACAGTTTTTTATTGAATGGGAGTTTGTGGTATTTACCTCACCACAGGAAACATACCACAACTATATAACCTCAATATCACAAATATACAAAAATGTAACTGTGATTTACAAATGTGCTTGTGGAATATCTGTGGTCTTAATTCTCTCCTGAACAACACCGGCGCAATGGAAGAAATCCGTAAAAAGCATATAATTTGCCTACAGGAAATTTAGCAGTTGACCACCACAGCCTGGCAGGATCACAATGAATTTGCTTCTGTGGCTAAACCATCGACCAAAGGGGGTCACCCATCGGAGTTTTCATACTGATGCACAAAGCTTTGGAGCTGGAAGTAAGAGTCCTTGCAAGTGGCATGGGGGCCTTCATCTTTGTGATGGTGATAGCAACAACTGCGGGGCATGGAAAAGACTTTCTTGAACTTATTATTGGAAACATCTATCCAAATCCCAAGCAGCCCAAGAAGAAAATAGCCTCTGGAGAAATTTTAAAAACTATTAAAAGCCTAAGACAACAGCATCTTGCAGATATGTGCGTCCTGGCAGGTGACTTAATATTTTCCTCATCAAAACACCAGACCTCTTCTCAGGAAAATAGAAGAAGATAACGTGTGGGGCATCCCAGAGGTCACCCTGGGGCTATCAAAGAAGGACTATACAGGTCAGAAATTTGCATCTTCCCTGAATGCCTTGGATTTCAGAAACCTAGGTGGAAGAGGGGATCAGGATCAACCGGACTCCTGCATGTATAGAACAAGCTCCTGTATGTATCTTATAGAATATATCTGGATATCCACTCAGCATTCCATGTGGGCAAGCAGCTTCCAAGTCCACCACACATTGATGAGCGACCATGCAAGGCTAACTCTCCACAGGGCTATCCCAAGATTGCCACAAAACCAAACAATTGGCATGGAGTAGGGCATTGGCAGGCTGCTAAGAATAAAATGGACAGCATCTCCCTCACCTGCAGCCTTTAATGAGCTTAGAGAACTCTTCCAACAAGAGCTAGGGAATCTTCTCCATCGCCCATAAACTGGGTGCAATTGCTTAAAAAGCTAACCATCAGATTCACTGACAAGGTCCATAAAGCAGGAAGCTCAGAGCAGTGCATGGGATCGCTCAACCCGGTGCTGAGATCTCTCAAGTGATAATTAAACAACCTCTGGAAGTCAGCCCAGAAAACCAGCAATACCCCCTACAAGCAGTTGAAATCCAGAAAGCAAAGAAAGCATATAGGTCTAAAGCTTGGGAAATCTCTCGGTGTAATGAAGAAATGGCATAGACTGAACTCCACGTGGCTTGAAAACAAAAACCTCTGCAAAACTTTGGAACCTTGTCAAGAAATGATCATCCAAAAACAATTTGAATGTTCTGCCTTCTGTCTTGGCCACTAAGTGGACGATTACATCTCCATGCTGTACCACACTGCTGCAGAAGGCCGTGCCCTGGACTTCCTGCTGGAAGTAAAAGCTGATTGCCTCAATGAGAACCAGCTACAATGGTGCAAATCATTGTCCTGTAAGGATTCAATCATACGTGTACTGGCCTCATCCCAGGCTCAAAACAGCTTATCCATGAGAATATTTAAATCTGTGCCAGGGGACTGGCCAGCCCTGCTTAGCCCGCCCTTAAAGAACTGCATGTGGGAGAATGTAGTGCCGGACAGCTGGAGAGGCACCCTACTAACTCCAATGCTCAAAAAAGGTGCATGTAATAATCCAGCAAACGTCCGGCTCATCGCCCTCCTCGATGTGGTGGGCAAATGTTTCACAAAAATCTTGAACAATGAGCTAGAGGAATGGTCCAAAACTAAGGCCTTAATACGCATCACTCAATCAGGGTTCAGGTGTGGTCATGACACCGAAGACAACCTGATCATCTTCTCTTTCTTGATCAAAGCTGCTAACATAAAAAAATCACACTATGTCGCATCCATTGATTTTACCACCACTATCGATAAAGTGCATAGGCGGAGACTTTAACAGAAGCTGTCTAACTGGGGCATCCCGTAAAATATATTAAGAGACATCAGAAGCCTATATACCAGAACTTGGGTAAAAGTCAAAATCATGGCCAATAGAGCCAAAACTAACAAAATCTGGACCACTTCAGGCGTAAAACAAGGCTGTATCCTTGCCCCACTGTTGTTCAATCTTTTACTGGCAGACATAAATAAAACCTTGGCTTCTGCTCACATTTTTCCTCCTAAATGCTCGGTCCCACATTCATTGCCTCCAGTATGCCAATGAACTCTACTATTCGATCACATTGCAGTAGGGATGCAGCGATCTCTGGCAGCCCTCACACTCTATTGTGCGGAAAATAAACTCAAAGTCAATCATGCCAAAACTAAAATCATGGTATGTGGCGCCAGAAACAGAAGGCCCACCAAATTTAATTTCTCGATGAACAACGTGGTTCTGGAACAAGTGGTAAGTCTTAAATACTTGGGCATTTACTTTAATCAGCGTGGCTCACATGTCAAACACCTTTCCAGCCTAAAGGAATCTGCCTTGTCAATGACAGGGAGCTTAAAAATATTGGCATTTAAGATGAGCGATCCAGATCTTACTGACATCTGTAAAGTTATTGAGGCAAAATTCATGCCAACGCTCACATGTGGCACATTGATTTTTAAAGGTCATATTTCCTCCTGGCTGGACAAACCCCAAACAAGATGTTACAGATGCCTATTCAATGTTCCTGATGCTGCACCATCTTTGCAGCTACGACTGGAATTCAGCCTTTATAAACAATGTAATATGCTGAAAGCCAGCTTCTTGGGGTATTATGAGAAGGTGAAGGATGCCCCTCTGGGGTTCCTCAAAGAATTGATCAGGCAAAGCATCCATGATAAAAAAATTCCAGTTGGAGTCCTACTTGGGGAATGCAATTGAGACCCTTGACGCACAGAACATCTTTAAACAAAATTTAACCCCAAAGCTCACTGCAAAATTGTTGGCTAAAACAGCTAAAATACAATCTGGAATTGATGATAAACAAGACCTTTCTCAAAAGGCTCATGCCAATTTATGTGAAACTTTGCATCAAGATCCGGGGAAAGGATTATATCTAGCTACAATAGTGCAAATCATTGTCCTGTAAGGATTCGATCATACGTGTACTCGCCTCATACCAGGCCCAAAACGGCTTGCCCACTAGAATATTTAAATATGTGCCAGGGGACTGGCCAGCCCTGCTTAGCCCGCTCTTAAAGAACTGCATGTGGGGGAATGTAGTGCCGGACAGCTGGAGAGGCACCATACTAACTCCAACGCTCAAAAAAGGTGCATGTAATAATATAGCAAATGTCCGGCTCATCGCCCTCCTCGATGTGGTGGGCAAATGCTTCACAAAAATCTTGAACAATGAGCTAGAGTAATGATCCAAAACTAAGGCCTTAATACGCATCACTCAATCAGGGTTCAGGTGTGGTCATGACACCGAAGACAACCTGATCATCTTCTCTTTCTTGATCAAAGCTGCTAACATAAAAAAATCACTCTATGTCGCATCCATTGATTTTACCACCACTATCGATAAAGTGGATAGGCGGAGACTTTGACAGAAGCTGTCTAACTGGGGCATCCCGTAAAATATATTAAGAGACATCAGAAGCCTATATACCAGAACTTGGGTAAAAGTCAAAATCACAGCCAATAGAGACAAAACCAACAAAATCTGGACCACTTCAGGCATAAAACAAGGCTGTATCCTTGCCCCACTGTTGTTCAATCTTTTACTTGCAGATATAAATAAAATCTTGGCTTCTGCTCACACTTTTCCTCCTAAATGCTCGGTCCCACATTCATTGCCTCCAGTATGCCAATGAACTCTACTATTCGATCACATGGCAGTAGGGATGCAGCGATCTCTGGCAGCCCTCACACTCTATTGTGGAGAAAATAAACTCAAAGTCAATCATGCCAAAACTAAAATCATGGTATGTGGTGCCAGAAACAGAAGGCCCACCAAATTTATTTTCTCGATGAACAACGTGGTTCTGGAACAAGTGGTAGGTCTTAAATACCTGGACATTTACTTTAATCAGTGTGGCTCACATGTCAAACACCTTTCCAGCCTAAAGGAATCTGCCTTGTCAATGGCAGGGAGCTTAAAAAATTGGAATTTAAGATGAGCGATTTAGATCTTACTGACATCTGTAAAGTTATTGAGGCAAAATACATGCCAACGCTCACATGTGGCACATTTATTTTTAAAGGTCATATTTCCTCCTGGCTGGACAATTCCCAAACAAGATGTTACAGATGCCTATTCAATCTTCCTGACGCTGCACCATCTTTGCAGCTATGACTGGAATTCGGCCTTTATAAACAATCTAATATGCTGAAAGCCAGCTTCTTGGGGTATTATGAGAAGGTGAAGGATGCCCCTCTGGGGTTCCTCAAAGAATTGATCGGGCAAGGCATCCATGATAAAAAATTCCAGTGGGAGTCCTACTTGGGGAATGCAATTGAGATCCTTGACGCACAGAACATCTTTAAACAAAATTTAAGCTCACTGCAAAATTGTTGGCTAAAACAGCTAAAATACAATCTGGAATTGATGATAAACAAGACCTTTCTCAAAAGGCTCATGCCAATTTATGTGAAACTTTGTATCAAGATCCGGGGAAAGGATTATATCTAGCTAGTCCCAAGAAATTGGCCTTTAAAAAAGAACTTTTGAGGCTGAGATGTGGACTGATTCCCCTAAAGGTCGCAAATTTTGACTTTTAACTGGATCTGTGGAGCACATCTGCCCTCTTTGCGACTTTAAGACGGAAAGCCTGTCCCACGTCTGTCCAGCTTTAAAGAGCTTAAGGTGCTATTGGCTGAAACCGTTGTTCCGCAACCTGGGCCTAACATAATACAACATGACTATTGCCGCGTGTCTGAGTAGTGTGGATGTGCAGCTATCAGTCGGATGTGTGAGAAGCACTCAAGCAATTGAACTCCCCTCCTGAGGGCCGCTAAAATGGGGAATTTCTAGGTCCTCCAGCTCCTGGAAGTCGCCCTATAAATGGCAATCTGGAGAGTCTACAGCAGGTGTCATTGCTGCGACAGGGCTATTGCAGGCTTTCTCCAGGCGGGCAAGTCTTTAATCATCTGCCCCTCTCCTCAAATGAATCAGATCATTAGAGTGACTTTCCTCATGCCATGGTATTGCACTTTACCTTAATCAAATTATATTTTGCACTTTGGTTACTGGTTCCACTGCAGTGATGCCTGCCAGATGTTATTGCACTTGTCACCTTAACAATTCTAATCTGCATGCTATCCTCTCTTCCTCTACAGGTCCCTTCTGCTACAAGACTCCTGCTGGCCAAAGAAGATTCCTTTGGGCCCCTAAAGCCTTACAAACTTGTCTTGCACATGATGATCCCTGCTTGCATTTTCTTTATTTGTTATTCTACTTACAGCATAATTATCTTGGAGGCCAATATTGAATTTGACAGGGCTGCTGAAGATCATGACAATTGCTTTGCACGATGCACTAACTGACCTCTCGTATCTGCTTGGCCTTGCATAGGATGTCACATTTGCTCTTCATCAGATCTTAATATAGAACAGGCTGCACTTTAGCCCTTGCCAATCCTAGATTAGAAAACTGCCTAGGCCCAGGCATGTAGGGAGAATTCACCTGCATATCTGACAGGGAACGGAAGATGGCAATAGGCACTTTAGCTCATTCAATCTAACTTTATCCGATACCCTTTGCATTGATCAGCATCAGGGGCGATGATCCCACAGGATAGGCCTCTGGCAGGGATGCAAAACAGCCCATGAACAGGCAGTCCTTGGACAGCATGGATTTAAGTGATTTGAATTATACAGGAGTTGAGACCATGCAACAGACAATTTATTGAACTTTCCCATTTGTAGCCGCTGATAGGTTTTTTTATGTGCGGAGACTTTGCGCTCATAAATATATTAGTTGTAAATCTCTTTGTGAATACCAAACAATCTTAAACTTGCATGAAAGTGCAAGTTTGCCTTAGTGAATCAGGCCCTGTAAGTATTTTTCTTTGGATGCTAGACATCTCGCTCTCCGATTGGCTAGCTTGAAGAATGTGAAAAACATGGCATTTTTAAGATTTCTAGCAAATGTTCCCACATCATGTTAGCTAGCTCCAGTTTCTCTTGCACAGGAACATATCCTTGTCAAGGCTTGACCCCCAATTTCATTTTCCTGGGTCTCCTGAGCATAGGATAATACACATGCATAATTTTAATATTGGTTAGGGTATTCACAGGCAATAAACTGAGTGTTGTGCAATGTGGAAGTTTGGAAAACAGCTGCAAGTGAAATCACGGTTTAGTGTAGCTGTCTTTTGGTCACAGGCTGTATGGAAACATACAAAAATCATGCATGTTTTACATCTACACATCCAAAGGTTTCTATTGCTGATTGCCAAACCTACTTCACCTTGATGGGGCGGACATAAAATCACTCTGAACATGATATTTGTCAGATTTGTAGCATTTTCCCCCAAAACATGGCAATTCTCTTCAGTCTCTCTCGACATGAACATATCCCTGCCAAAACATGTCTATCAAGTTTATTCCTCTGGGTCTCCTGAGTGGAGAGGTAACAGACATATATGGGTTTTCTATGGATCCAGGGTACACACAGATGAAAAACTTGACCCAGTGTATTTGGGAAATACATTTGTTAAAGCAACTGAACGCAGAATGGATGTTTAGGGTATCTGGCTTTGAATCCAGGTATCACTCCTGGGCAATACAGCAACATATCACAACCATATATTTTTAACATCTACATATTTTAAGATTATTACATCTGGGTGTCAGAATACCATTGCCCTAATTTGCTAACCAGGCAACATGTTGAACAACACGCTTGTCAGATTTGCAGCAATGTTTCTCCCCAAATGTCATAATTCTCCTCTGTCCTCCTTATGCAGGAAGATATCCTTGCCAAGGCTTGACCCACATCTGTGTTTTTGTGGTTCTTTTTAGTGTAGAGGTACCAGACAGGCAGGGGTTTGAACAGGAATCAGCACACTAGATACAAGGGAATGTTTTAATAATGGAACCTCTGTAAGAAATGTCTGCACTATTTGGCCCTGAGAACAGCCGGCACACAGAAAAACCAACCAGCCCCAGAAATTTCTAAAACATTAGAGACTCAGGAAAATCCAAGGTGATGTTGCTCGCATGAATTTCAGCACATTTGATTACCCAGAATGAAATTCAAATGTCAAGATATGGGTAAAAATAACAATCTGCCACTGATAACTCCAGACTCTCGGGAAAATGGAAAAAGTCTCACCATGCAATGTCCCCATACATGTCCTGGCAATAAGTGTATCCACCATGTGTGGGTGGACCTAGTGCCTGGAGCAGGAAAAGTTTGAAGCTTTGACCATTTGAAGACCACATTTTTTTTTTTTTATAGAGTTTTATGTAGCGTGAACTAGACCCGAGACAGCGTTACAGAAGGACACATTAATTTTTGTTAGATTAAGTGATTTGCCCAGGATCACAGGATGTTGAGCTTTGTTGCCGAGACTCGAACCCTGTTCCCCAGCTTCGAGGTCAACCGCTCTAGCCTTAAGGCTACATCCTCTCCCCTAATTGACAGTATACTGAACTAACACAGTCTTGTCTTCTAGTCCTTCTCCTTATAATAGGCACACCCTAACATGTTCGTGAAGAACTTTTCATTTACTAAAACAGCTGGAACACTGGGTGGTGGGGCTTTTGCAGTGTCATATAAATTCCGGAATTTTCCATCACAGAACGTGAGGGAATACTGTTTTTGAACCATAGCTTGACAATGCATTCTTTTTAGGAGAATCTGTCAGCATCCACACCCACCTCCCAAGTGTGTAGGTTTCAGAAATGTCTGGGTTGGTAGGTTTCCGTGGAAGACGACTGATCTGTGACCAAATAAGTCAACTACCCACTTCTTACAAATAAACCTAATTCCAAGCTTCTTTCTGTGTTTTCCACCGTTGAGGTTTTGGGCCTTTCCTGACTTGAACGACAGTCCCTCCTCCAGCCCTCATCCTTGTGGGGTACTATTTTATTCAGGCGAATCAGGAACGCAGAAAGGTAGGCCATTTCCTATTAGTACTCGAATTTACCCTATATTTTTTGCTTCCTGTTGTAAGTAAATGTAGACAAAAATACCTTTTAGAAACAACGTCCTCAAAGTTATCTGGCATTATGAATGATTTAGAATTCAGAGTACCTCAAAGTATGGCCTATCTCTAAATTCAGATTCGTAGGCACATTTCAAAAATACGTAGTTTTTATTTACCCTGCACCTTATTTCAGTTAAGTGTAGTTTTCATTATCACGTGATGCATGGTCAGTAGACAGTGAAAAAAACATTGTAAGCAACAGCTTGGTTTTTCGGTTAGGATATAAAGAGCTTTTAAACAAAATACAAACACCATCCAGGCCTGCGGCTAAAGCCGATGGATGTAAGGGCTCCCTGCTGGTGCAGAGAATTATTTGTCTGTGCCCAAGAAAATTGACAGATGCTTTGTGTTTTTTTCCTCACTCTAAGAACAAATCCAGATCTGTTTATTTGTGCCCCAGAAAGGAGCCACAGGCTGGTTGGATTTTTTCAGCCACAGGCTGAGAAAACATCCAAGCAGAGCCTGCTCATTGCTGTGTCACAGACTTGTGTTTCCCAGTACCAACAAGGAGCCACAGGCTGGTTGGATTTCTTCTTGGACTAAGAAAAAATATTCAAGCAGCATCTGGTAGGTTAGTGAAGCACAGGCATTTGTGTCAGTACCCTAGAAATGAGACATACGTTGTTTGGATTGCTTCTTGCGCTACCAAAAAGTCCTAACAGCATCTAGCTCCATTTTGGGGCACAGACACACAGGGGGATATGTTCAAGGAAGTGGCGGAGAGTGGCGTTAGCCTTCCTGGCTTAACGCCTCTCTCCCCCACTTCTGAAACGCAAGGCTGCACCATATTTACAAGAATCTGGTGCAGCCTTGCGTTTCCCCCTGCGATGGCGCTAAGTTTAGCAACTTAGCGCCAACGCAGGCACCCTTGCACCGTAGTGCAAGGGTGTCTGCATGCAGGGGAGGATTGTTTATGTGTAGGAAGGTGTCCCTTCCTGCACATAAACGATCATAAAATGTCATTCTGTCCCTGTCATGTGTGCTGCTTCATGTAGCACACATGAAAGTCACAAAATTGCATTTTTTTTAAAGAATTGTTTATGTACAGGAAGGAACACCTTCCTGTACATAAACAATGCATGCCATTTTGCTTTTTCCATGTGTGCTGCACAAGGCAGCACACATGGAAAAAGCAAAAACGAGGAGAAATAATGCATTTCTTCTCGTTTCGCCAACTAAAGACCAGGTTTTACCTGGTCTTAATTTTGGCGCTGCCTCCTATGTACGCTACCCTTGTAGATAGGGGGCAGGGTAAAAATGAATGGGTGTTGCGGTGGAATGCCCACCACAACACACACTGCCCTCCCCTTTCACACTAACCATAGCGTGAAAGGGGGCCTTATTTACAAGGCAGCGTTAAGCCACGTTAAGTTGCAGCCCCTATTCCCACCACAACGTCGATATAAGTGACGATAGGGGCTTGTACATATGCCCCACAGATCCTTCCTCTCAGACAGCTTCTACGTGGAAGAGAAGCATAGTGAGAGAATAAATATGTGTGTCTGTACAATAGCAAGGAGCTGACCCTGATTGGATTTTGAAAGAGAGGGTGGAAGGAGTTGGGCTGATTTCCCACCCTCTTTTCCACCTCCCCTTAACAGAAACAAGTGAATTGAGCTAGTAGGCATGGCTAGGAAAGAGCTTGGGGCTGTGATAGCGGTGTTCAGTCTCTTCCATAGTCCTGCCCACCAGCTTGATTCTTGTATAACCGTGGAGTGACTTGGAAATCCCTTCTAGGCCACACATTTGTGTTTGACCTTGCTAGGATGTTACTTGCATATTAATGAGGCGGGTATGAAGTGAGCACCACCACGCTTCATTCAGGCGTTTGCTGGTGCCCAGAAGGGATCGATCACCTGCAAACTGTTTGGGAGACATAAACATATCACAGATAATCACCAAGCACTGGTGCAGGCCTTGAACTACTGATGTATAAATGCATCATTAAAAAGAACGTCCTGGAGGCACCCTTTCTTGACATATATGTGTGCGAATAGGGTGGAAAAAGGGGGAAAGTCTCTATGATATTCCCAAAATAAGTCTCTATTCCCAAGATTAGCACCTCAGTTGGTCGCCCATGACTATTGGAGAAAGTCCATCAGGGGATTCTCAGTGCCAGCAGCGAAACTATGGAATTTCTTGCCTGACAAACTGCATAAAGATCAGAAAGGAAGTGAGAATTTGGCTATTCCCAAAATAAAAGTTCCCAAATAACTGGATCCCCATTATCGACAGTCGTGATCATGACACAACTCCCCAAAATGATGCAAAGGCCCTTGAACACCTGTATCAGATTAGTCTGTTCTGATTCTCCACACTTTGCCAATGAAAGACTAGACATAGTAGCGTGTGGCCCATTGTATGAGGCGCTTTGTTGCCCCACAGTGTGATATGAAGCAATACATATAGGCCAGCAATGTAGTACCATACAATGCAAATCTTTGAAATCAAGAATACGCTGTAATTGTGCGCACAATGTACCCTACCGCTCCCAAGTTGGTTTATATTGGAATTTGCAAGTGCCTCTTTTGTTTGGGAAAATTACCCTAGTAGATTCACAAGTAACAGTGGCACATTTGCCTGCCCGCAGTGTTTGTCAATTATTGACATTATTTATTTGTTCTCCCAAATAATATTTTAACTTGTAATGTAGCCGTGGTCATGTGTGCACTATTCTAGCAAACGACATCCCTCATTGTTATGCCTGCTCTGATTTTAACATTTCAGCATTACAAAATGTTATATATATATTTTTTTCCGATACGTTTTATATTTTTTTCTACAGTCTCAATCAACACTTGCAATAAATAGAAAGTTTAAACAAATAAAGTACTTATTCAAAAATATCTGTCCTCAGGAGGTGTCATCAACTGCATGGCACATTAGAGTATCCATTTCAAATTAGCATATTTGAGTGTATCTAAATATTTAGCTAAATTGCAGTATCCCCGCGCGTGCTGCTCGGCTAATGGCCCAATCACCCAGCCCATTATTCTGGCCCTCGGAGTATTCACGTTGAGATGAACACTTACCAGCAGCAGCGCTTACCAGCATTCACAGAGCCATCTCTCATGCGCTCCGGCTACTTTTGTGATTAATCCATTTTTCAATTAAGGCACTTATAATTGATGCAGCCATGCTTTCCGTGTTCGAAGGGTGCACTCGCACAGAGAGGGTGGTAAGTGAATAATTACACGCCCACACATCAATCCCCTCTAAAAACACAAGCCTGGGTTCGATAAAGATATATTAGTGTGAGTTACAGTCCAGAGACCGTGTAAGTTTGACAAAGAAGCATCCATGTTGTGCAGTGTTAAATAGCACATCACCTTTCCTAATCTTCATTTACTGCGCCAGTTTTTGGAGGATCTGAAAAAGTGGCCTTGACGACATTTTGAATGACGTTCAAAAGTATTTGCATCATGGCACTTTGCATTCTGGGATAGATTTTATACCGGGATAAACAGCCCTGCAAAATACAAAACCAAAAACCACGACTGGATCAGCTACTGCTGCATGGACCTGAAAAAGCTGAACTCTGCTTTGAACCAACAATCAGATGTTTAAGAAGACCAGCAAACCTTTAGGCTGGGTCCACGGATGATCAGAAGCTAATTAATATTCCAGGCCAGCTTCCTTGATTGGGTAGAGAACACAGTAAACACAATCTACGTCACACAGCCATCCAATCAGAAGTCCAAGTAAGCGTTGCCATAGTTTCTGAAGATAGTGCAAGTCATTTAGATGCTTCTAAATTTTCAGAGTAAGTTTCAGGACGTAATGCTCATATGTTTTTAGGCCATCAGTACTTACAAGATTTTCAATTGCTTATTTGGCCACCAATTTGCAGTAGTTCTGTGTGAGGTAAACACAACAGGAACATACAGGGAGAAATTCAGGTGTCTGTTGGAGACTTTTATAATTATAAGGCAGATGTTTCGAATGCATTTGGTAGGAATGGTATATCTAATGGAAGTCTAGAGAGGTAATTTATGAACTCAAAAGCTTATTCTGAGACTCCTTCGGAAATTACTGAGCGTGGAAACAAGTACCATTTCCCAAAAATAAGGAAAATAACGATTTTATTTTTGTCCTATGCTTGACTTTTCAAATTAATCAGTGATGTATTTTAGATGAATCCGTGTAAATAATTTGACTGTCTACCCCTTCAAAGTTATGATAGATTTATCCCACAAACCACCATCAATAAGTGTTCTGAAATTATAGTAAAAATACACAACATTCTATTGAAGAGGAAAAATATGTGGCATACGAAGTAAAAGGCAGGAACACTGGAGAGTTGGAGAAGCCGTTTATTACGACTGTTAGACCTGGCATCCTTGGCGTGGGTCTCCCTTCCATTTTTTCACTATGCCTCCACTGTTGTTGATATGTTTTTGCCAGTCTAGATGCTTTGGGCAATTTGCCACTGCTATTCAGTGCCAAAGTGCCAAAGTGCAAGTGCTCCCTATGGTAAATTAATGTGTGGATTAGTGACTCCATGTTTGGCCTATTTGATTCACTGTCAGACCCTAGTACAGTGCACTGTTTGTGCCCAGGGCCTGTGAATCAAATGCTGCTGGTGGGCTTGCAGCACTGTTTGTGCCACCCACAGGAGCAGCTTGTAAAGTGTGTCTCAGGCCTGCCATTGCAGAGCCTGTGTGCAGTCTGGTACTGCCATGTCGACTTGGTAAGTGCACCCACTTACCAGTCCCCAAACCTTCCCTTTCCTGCATATTAGTCACCCCTAAGGTAGGCCCTAGGGCAGGGTGCATTGTATGTGTAAGGTAGGACATGCCCTGGTATGTGTGGCATGTCCTGATAGTGAATTAAAGCCAATTTCGTTTTTCCACTATTGCAAGGCTACCTGTTCCCATAGGCCAGAATGGGCAGTTTGATTATAACATCTTATAAACCTAACTGACCCAGGGAATATGGTAGAAAAACGAATTTAGTATGCCTGAACTCAGAATGATAAAATACATCTTTTAGTGAAGTTGGTTTTAACATTCTGTGTTTGAAAATACCACTTTTAGAAAGTAGGTATTTTCTTGCCTAACCATCCAGCCTGCCTCTGCTAGCTTGTGTATTGTATGTCTGGGTTTGTGAGTGACAGGGGCTGGGGGAATCCAGGAGACAGGGTGAGTCAGCACTAGGCTGAATAGACCTATCTGCATGAGGAGTGGTGGGAGGAGTAGCACCTGGGCCTGAATAGGGCTGTGCCTGCCTTCCACAATGCTGGCTCCACCTCCTGTGGTGTGTCTGATGACCCTGGCCCACACTGACAAAGGAAGAAGTTGTGCACTGGCAGAATGCACCCAGAACTGGTTTGGACTAGGTACAGGACCCTCTGCCTTCAGAGGACAAAGGATTTGCTAGTATAAATATTGGGGCCCAGACCCCAAGACTTTAGATCACTTCTGGGAAACAAGAAAAACCTTTGCTGAGGAGAGGAACCAGAGAAACTGAAGGAGGAGACTATCCCTATGCTGTGTGCTGTTTGAGGTATTGGCCTGCAGTGGTTGCCTGATTGCCAAAGAAAGGAGAAAGGAACTTTGTGCCTACTTTCATCATCTTGCAGAAAATCTCCAAGGGCTTGAAGATTGAGCTTGCCTCCTGCTGAAGTCTCAGGGATACAAGACTTCACCAACCAGCTCCCCTGAATTCCCTTGCTGGGAATTTGAAGTGCCTACTGTTGTGTTGGGCCTTCTGAGAAACTGCGTGTCGCTGGGAGCTGGAAGCGCGACTCATGAAGAAGAAGCGTGTCGCCGCCGCAGCAGTTGTCGTCGCATCGCCGAGAAAGCGTGCCGCCGCTGCCGCATCACCGAAGCGCCTCGCATCACCGGAAAAGAGTGTCGCCGTCGCATCATCGGAAAAGCGCGTCGCAGGGCCTGTCGCGGCTCAGAAGATTCACTGAGTCGCCGCACGGCCGTCGGACGTGCACGCATCGTCCCCTTCGTTGTCGCATCGAGAAGAAGACGCCATTTTGTTTAATTGCACCGGGTCGTCATCGCATCGAGGCGCTGCTGGTCGCATCGCCACAGAAGCGCAGTAAGAAACCGACGCATCACCTCCCCATGCAGTGAAGAACCGACGCATCACCTCCTCTCCGGTAAGGAACCGACGCATCACCGTCCCCTACGCAGCGGGAGGGAACCGACGCATCACCGCCCCCGGAGCAAGGAACCGACGCATCACCGTTCTTGCGTGTAAGGAACCGATGCATCATCTTCACTGCAACTCTTTTGTTTGTATCGCGTTACGCATCCAAAGGTACATTGAACGTAGAGTGTCGCATTTATCACCTGCCTTTGAACTGAACTATTTTCTACCATTTTGACAGTCATATTTCTATTGTATTGTGGATTTTTGTCGTTCTGGTCTTGTGTTAAGTCTATATAAAGAGTACTTATTTTTATATACAACTTGTGTGGTGTCCATCTGTAGTGTTGTCACTGTATTACTGTATGTATTCACAAATGCTTTACACACTGCCTCTGAGATAAGCCTGCCTGCTCGTGCCAAGCTACCAAGGGGGTGAGCAGGGGTTATTTTAGTAGTGTATCTCCCTTACCCTGACTAGAAGCAATGGTCCCTATTTGGACAAAGGTACCTACCTCTGCCAACTAGAGACCCCCAGTTCTAACATTGGTGGTCAGCGGTGAGGATTCTGGACTTGCATTTGTGACCCATATACAGTAATTGGTGTACATTACTAGTGAGTGCAGACCAAACGCAACCACTTACATTTTGGTAGATTGTTTTTTCCTGGGATTTCTATTTTTGCCAAGAATTGCCAAGTTTAGTCACCATGAGCAAAACAGCATCCATCGCATCTGTGGATTTAGATTTTGAAGAAGAAAAGCTGGAAAGTTACACTGTAAAACAGCTGAAACACTTCTGCAGGAGATTTAAAGTTGCTATGACTGGTCTCTCCAAGAAGGATGAGTTCCAAAATGCGCTGAGGGCCTTGGTGGAAGCAAGGAGTACCCCTGAGCATGTGGAAGAGCATGAGGAGGGGGCTTAGGATGCAGGAGGGCAGCTAGATGGGCTATTGGGTCCAGGGGGGGAGGAAAGCACCTTCCCCAGCAGGTAGCAGTCTTTCTTCCAAGGGCCTGTCCCCGGGAGAGCTGGAGGACAGGGAGAGAAGTAGGGTGCATGAAATGGAGCTGACCAAGCTTAAGATGGGTGGGCAGTTAGCATTGGAAATTAATAAATTGGCCCTAGAGGAAAAGAGGATGCAAATGGAGCATGAGAGAAGTTTGAGGGAGTTGGAGTTGAAAGCTAGGAGCTTAGAGATTACTCCCTCTGGTGGCAGCACACCGTCCATGCCTGTTGAAGCAAGGGTGTATATACCTAAAGATGTGGTGAAAGAGTTTTATAAAAATGATGACATTGGGCAATGGTTTAAAGCCTATGAGGTAGCTATGACCTCACACCGGGTCCCTGAGAAGGATTGAGGAGCGGGGTTGTGGGGGCGGTTTCTTAGTGAGGGGCGGGATACCTTATTAGACTTGCCCTCTGAAGTTCACAATTCTTATGGTCATATGAAAGAAGCATTGATGTCCAGGTATGGGTTGACTCCTGAACTGTATAGGCAGAGGTTCAGGAATTGCAAAAAGTTAGAGGGCAGTACCTGGGTAGAATATGTGACTTTTTTTTGCAGAGCTTTGGATGGTTGGGTGAAGGGTAGCAAAGTGAATGATTTTGAAGCGCTCTTTGATTTAATTGCATGGGAGCACTTGTCAGGAAATTGTTTTCCAGAGCTACGCCAGCACCTTATTGATAGTAGGCTGACTAACCCTAGGAAGCTTGCTGAGGAGGCGGACCGCTGGGTGAGCACCCGGGTCCACAAGGGTCACGTGGGAGACTCCGCCAAAGGTGGGCAGGGTCCCCAGCAGAGGAGTGGGGGGGACAAGGGTAAACAGAGGGAGCTCCAGAAAGGGCCCCAAAGTAATCCCCAAGGGAACCAAGGGAAGGGTTCTGTTGAAATAAATCCACAAAGGCAGATGGAAAGGAAAGGTAGGTTTATTGAGAGACAATTCCTCAAGCTGCCTAGCCTAGCGCTCCTCAGCCAGCAGTCACCAACATTCTAAGGTGCACTCCTGTCACCATTCCCAGGCAGTACCATGTGTGAGGGGGAGGGTAGAACATACCAAAAGGGGAAGCGGAGGACAGGGAAGGAAGGGGGTGGAGAGCAACGGTGGGACAGAGAAAGTGAAGAGAGATTATAACACACCTAAATAAATAAATAAATAAAATAAATAAATAAATAAAATAAATCCGTATTTGTAAAGCGCGAACTACTCACCCATACGGATCTCAAGGCGCTGGGGGCCGTTGTGGAAATTAAGTGAGCTATTGCCCAGAGTCACAAGGTGCTGAGCTGCCGCCGGAGATCGAACCGTGAGCCCTGTGCTCCAAAGTCAGCTGCCCTGGCCGCTGCACCACACCTCTCCCCAAGGGTGAAAGAGTGGAAAGGCCGGGAAGGGGAAAGCTGGAGAAAGTTGGAAAGCAAAGAAGATAAGGACAAGATTATCAGAACAAAAGATTAAGAGATATGGGACCCAAGAGAAGCATGGGAGGAACTGACCTGAACGAAACCCATCACATAAAGGTATTGACATGTGAACAATTGAACTGATATGGACCCATGACAGAATATTACATGACATGGACCCCATTCCACCTGGGTGATCTCACATTTCTGTCACTGCGTTTACCCATCACATTTGTTTATGATATTGGACAACTGAACTGATATGAACCCATAATAGTTTATTTCATGACATAGTCCCCATGCCACCTGGGTGATCTCACATTTCTGTCACTGCGTTTGACTTCTGGCATACTGGTTCACACCTTGGACCTCTCATCCAACTTGTTACCATCCAACTTGTTACCACTACTCTGCTCTGAATATGGAGCTAATCTGTCCATGCTCCACATTCTACCGTCAGACATGGTAACCACATTTTTCTTGACATCCTTTATTCTAGCAGGACCATAGTATTTATTGTACCTGTTAGCACCATCGTGAGGTCTTTTGACTAGGACCAGTTGACCTGCTTCCCAATCATGTGACTTGGCTCCCCATCTGCGATCATATGCTTGTTTGTATTTATTCTGGTGGCACACAATTCTTTCCTTGGTTAACATGTCATCCCTTACAATTGAGTTGTCTTCAAATAACCAGTTAGGTGTAAGTTTGGATCCTGGTTTGCGTCTTCATAGAAGATAAAAAGGTGAGTAACCAGTCACACTGTTGGGTGTGATGTGATATGACCAGATTGTGTCTTTAATGGACTGAACAATGGGTTTGCGTGCAACCATCGCCAATTGTAGAGACTCTTTGATCATTCTGTTGCAGCATTCAACCAACCCATTCGCACGAGGACAATATAATGGGGTGCAAATGTGTTTTATTGCCAAACTGATCAGAAATTCTTTCATTTCCTCGGAAACCAACTGCACCCCATTGTCAGTGATGAGTGTATGAGGAATGCCTTCATTCGCAAAAACGTCAGATAAGAAAAGTATAATCGTTTTGGTGTCTACCTTATTGACAAATTTAAGAGTGATCCATTTGGAAAAATAGTCTACTAACACTATATTGAATCTCTCTTGTAAACCTGGGATTTGAAGGGGGACAATAATGTCCATGCCTAATTTCTCCCATGCCTTAATAGGCACATGAACAGGTTCCAGAGGTGTTTTCCGTGTGCTTTTGGTTTTGTCGCTGAGACCACAAGCATGGCACCCTTTGACCAATTCCTCTATACAAGTGTCCATGCCAGGAAACCAATATCTTGAGCGAAGCTTGCTTTTGGTAAGGCTTCTACCTAGATGGCCCTCATGAGCTATTTCACTGATGCGCTCCCTGAGTTCTTCCGGGGGAATTACCTTGTCAGCTTAGAATACGTTGATCCCTGCAAGTGACAGTTCATCTCTGACGTTCCAAAAAGGTTGTAACTCAGCAGGGAGGTCACTACATTTCTTGGGCCGACCCTTAACGATGTTTTCTCTAACCATTCTCAGGGTGACATCCTTAGACATGAGATTGTTCCATTCCTCTTCTAAAATGGCAGGAATGTTTACTTGCAAGATTTCAAACTCTTCTGTACTTCCCTCAATGTGTTTATCGAGGGGTAACCGCGAAAGACAGTCAGCTACCTGATTTTTGTTGCCTGGAACATACTCGATTTTGAAGTTGAAATTTTGTAGAGACACTAGCCATTTACCAATGCGGGGTGTAGCTTTTTCAATGCCCTTAGAAGAGAATAATGACACCAGAGGTTTGTGATCCGTCCTGAGCACAAACGGTATACCCCATAGAAAAAATTTAAAATGATTCGTGGCACAAAAACAAGATAAGGCCTCCTTCTCAATTGTGGAGTAGTTAATTTCTGCATCTTTGAGTGTCCTGGAGGCAAAAGCTATGATTTTCTCTTTCCCTCCTTGCATTTGGGAGAGCGTGGCACCAATGCCTCTATTGCTGGCATCAGTAGTGAGGAACGTGTCTTTGGTACTATCAAAATTTCCTATGCAGGGTGCCGTAGCAATTGCCTTTTTGAGCCCCATGAATGCACTGTTGTGGGTGGGCAACCATTCAAATTTATTCTCTTTTTTTAATAGATCTCTGATGGGTTGTACTAGATGTGAGAAATGTTTAATGAATTTGGACATATATTCAGCCAATCCTAAAAGGGATTTTATTTCCTCTTTGTTGACGGGAGTGGGAGCTTCTACCACAGCCTCTATGAGATCCATTTTAGGTTTCATGCCTTCACTGGACAAGGTATGTCCTAGAAATTCAACTGATGCTACTCCAATCTTGCACTTGTTCTTTTTGATGGTGAAACCTGCCTCACTAAGTTTGGTGCATACTTTTCTTAAATTACAATTGTGTTCTTCCTCATCCGATCCATACACGAGGATGTCATCTTGGAAACAGATGGATTTGTCCAAACCCCGCAGAACATGTTGCATTGTTCTTTGAAAGGCTGCTGCGGCCGACGCCAACCCAAACGGCATCCTTAGGAGTTTGTAGGTGCCGAAAGGTGTGGTGAATGCCGTGAGGATTTGAGAATCGGGATGTAATGCAACTTGATGGTATGCTGATGTGAGGTCTAGTACAGAAAAATACTTAGCATTATTTATTACAGACAACATTTCGTTGATTTTAGGAAGTGGGTACCTGGCTACCCAAATGTTGGCGTTGAGACTCCTGAGGTCCACACACATGCGGATCTCGTTACTCTCTTTTTTAGAAGTAATAACAATGGGGGCCAACCATTCTGAACTCTCTACTGCCTGAATAATGCCCAGCCCCTCTAGTTTCTCCAGTTCTTTTTTTAACGGTTCTTGCATTACCAAAGGAATGGACCTGGTCTTGTGAGTGACTGGAACAGCATCTTTTTTGAGTTTAATTTTATGCATGTAGTTTTTCAGCAAACCCACATTTTCAGTGAATAACTCTGGAAATTCATTGCATATCTCTTTTCCTGTCAAGGATCTATCAACCAGCAACACTTGTTCTATATTATTGGGGTCAAGCATTATACCTAACTCTTTCTGGTGCTTCCACCCTAGTAAGTTACTTCCTTTCTCAGTAATGTAAACCTTACCAAACGTATGTCTGTCTTTAAACGTGATACGCATCTTCACCATCCCTACTAGAAGAATGGGATCTTTGTTGTACCCCCCTGGATGTACATCAGGGTTTTCTAACATGTATTCACCTTCCTTAAACAAACTTTGGAAAGTCTTTTCCTCTATGAGGGTGTACGGGGAACAGGAGTCCGCAAAAGCCTTGACATTTTTCCCATCCAACTGTATTTCACAGATCGGAAACCTAATTGTCTCATCTTTACTGTGTACCTGAAAGATACATTTGTTGTCTCCAGATTCTGTGGCCTGATCATAGACAGCATGTACACCTTTGCCTACATCTTTGAAGTTACACACTTTAGAAAAATGTCCCACTCTGTTACATTTCCTGCACTGAACTCCTCTGGCAGGACACTTAGTGAAATTAGCTAGATGATTGGCATTACCACATCTGTAGCATCTGAAATTTTCTTTCTTAAGCTTAGGTTTAACCACATTGCTCTTGTATTCTACTTTTAGAATATCATACTCATCTTTAATTTCATTAACATGTTTCTCTTCTGATACTGACTCTTTGTTAACTTTCATTTCCTTAACACAATAAGCGGTGTGCTCAATACTTTTTGCTATAGCCACAGCCTCTTCCAAACCTGGACTAAGGGTTAACAACCTCTCTTGCACCTTGTGATCATTGGTGCAACGAACCAATTGATCTCTGATGTGAGAATCGGCAAGTGCCCCAAATTCACAAGTGGCAGAGAGTCCCCTAAAGGTGGCTATGTATGAGGTTACCTTTTCATTTTTTCCTTGTACCCTCTGAAAAAACTTGTGGCGCTCCAAAACCACATTAACCTTGTCCTTGAAATGAGCACCTAGTTTCCTCAGAGTGGTAGTGAAAACATCAACATCACCATCACCTTCCTCCTCCCCCATCAGCAACATCTTCATATATCTTCCTCCCTTGTGTGCCCAAATTATGCAATAATATGTGTTGTTTCCTCACCGAAGAGAATTTTTCTCCTCCTATTGCAATTAGGTATGAATGGAACATTTTGACCCACCTATCCCACGGAATTTCTGATTCCCCTTCATCATTTAGAAACGGAGGCGTTTGATTCATGTTGGTAACAGACATTATGACAATAAAATGTGTGATACAATAGGGAACAATTGATGGAGGGCAGAAGTGGAAAAGATAAACTAGAGTCAAAACTGAGCTGAGGTGAGAAAATACAACAAAAGAGGAAGCAAGACCTCTCAGCAAGATGAGTCACAGAAGACTGCAGGCATAGAGCTGTGCCTGCCAGCGATAACCACACCATGAAAAACAGTACTCGAACAACTGCAGGCAAGCTGTGCCGGTCAGCGTGTAGTTATAAGCACTCGATAACCTCCCATGCAAAACAGACTAGACCAACTACAGGCAAGCTGTGCCTGTCAGCGTGTAGTTAGAACCACTTACTTGAAGGTAAGGACAAACTTGCCACAGGATGACACTGCTTGCTGCGTGCGAAATGCTGTGAAAACACTCTCTTGAAATCCTCTTGAAGAAACACCGTTGTGTGGGCGGCACAATGGAAGAACAATGACCTGCACACAAGTGAAACACTGCACGAACCGGCATCTACCTGAGGTGATTCCAGTCAGATTTCATTTTGTGCTCGATAGGCGGCGCGATGAAGGAACATGCGCTGACCAGGAACACTTCCTCACATCAGACGTTCTCTCGTGAGGAGACGCTGCTCCATTCAGCGCTCATTAGGCGGCGTGATGAGAGGAAACTTGCGCTGACGATGAACACTTCCTCACTGAAAACGTCTCTCTTGAGGTGATTCGTGAAGAGACACTGCTCCGGTTCAGCACGCGATGGCGGAAAGGCATGCGCTGAGAGCGGTACTGCACCCAAATCGAAAACAATTGTGAAGCGAAATTTGAGGAGATACCAATCCTATGCTTCACAATGTGGGGACAATCAGGAACCAACCGAAGACACTGGACGACTCCGTTATGCCTCGGTTGTGAAAACAGGCAAACTATTTACCTTGCGGAATCTGCAGAATATGACACCCACACAATTGTCGGAAAGGATCAAATCATTTGCAGCCACGATCTACGACAAAGAGGCAGAAGGTAAGGACTCAGAAATGAAGCAGGCTGGTGAAAACAGGGGTGAGGAATTGCAGCTGTCCCCTGCACAGCACCCAGTTCCAGTCGTCGCCAAATTGTTGAAATAAATCCACAAAGGCAGATGGAAAGGAAACGTAGGTTTATTGAGAGACAATTCCTCAAGCTGCCTAGCCTGGCGCTCCTCAGCCAGCAGTCGCCAACATTCTAAGGTGCACTCCTGTCACCATTCCCAGGCAGTACCATGTGTGAGGGGAAGGGTAGAACATACCAAAAGGGGAAGCGGAGGACAGGGAAGGAAGGGGGTGGAGGGCAACGGTGGGACAGAGAAAGTGAAGAGAGATTATAACAGGTTCCCAGCCTCCCCCTGAAAAGAAGCCGGGGATCCCCACAGATAAGCCTGTTCACAGGGGGCCCAAAACTTGCTTTAAGTGTGGTCAAGTGGGCCACTGCTCCTGGGAGACTAGATGTCCCTTGTATGGAAAATCAGCACCCACTGGTGCACCAACCTGGCAGGTAGCTAGTGTAGCCCTGGGGAAGGAGATGGGTGCCCAAGGTGGGTGGGGTCCCGTAGCAATGTCCTTGGTCTTTTTCGGGGACAGTGAGATGGTCCCCAGGGCCCAACTGCCTGATAACACTAAGAAATACAGGCAGTGGGTGACCATCAATGGCCAAAGGGTGGAGGCTCTGAGAGACACCAGAGCCAGTGTGACAGCTGTCAGTTGTCGGCTGGTGTCTGAAGAGCAGGTGATCCCTAATGCATTCTGCCCAGTAGTTGCCGCAGACAACTCAGAGAGCCACTGCAGAGTGGCTCAGGTTCCCTTTGAGTGGGGGGGGTCTCAGGTACCTTTCAAGTAGCTGTGAGGCCAGCCATGCCTGTAGACTGTCTGTTGGGCAATGATTTAGAAAGTTCACCGTTGGGCAGAGGTGGAGAGAAGGTCTCATCTAGAGATGTTGGGTCTGCATGAGTGGACGTGCTCGACCACTCGGTCTATGGCAGCCAGTAGAGGTGCTCAAGAGGATATGGAGCCTGAGAGGGTGGCCCAGGTGCCTGCCTTGAAGAGAAGAGGCAGGGGGCACGGGAAACCGGCCCCCATAGTTCCCACGGTCCAGGAGGAAGCAGAACCTGAGGGGGATGCTCTGGAACCTACAGGGGAGCAAGTGGCCGAACTGGGGGACCTGCCTAAGCTGACCCATTGGCAGCAAGAAGGAGGACCCTCCAGGGAGGAGTTCTGTGAGGAGCAGAACAAGTGCCCTTCTCTTGTGGGTTTGCGGCAACAGGCCACAAACCAGGCAGCAGATGATCAGTCTGGATCACATTGGATCTACTGGGAGAATGGTTTACTGTATAGCGAGCCTAAGGTTGCTGAGCCTGGGTCAGCCCGTGTGCTGGTGGTACCCCAGCACTTCAGAGCCTTCCTACTGTGTTTGGCTCATGATGTGCCTTTAGCAGGACATCTGGGGCAGGGCAAGACCTTTGAAAGGCTTGTCACCCACTTTTATTGTCCCCAGATGTGCAAGAGTTCAGACACTCATTGCAGAACATGTCAGACTTGCCAGGCAAGTGGAAAAAGTGGGAGGAAGCACAAGGCTCCCCTCCAGCCATTCCCTGTGGTCAGCACCCCCTTTGAACGGGTGGGTATTGACATTGTGGGGCCACTGGACCCCAAGACAGCCATGGGCAACAGGTTCATCCTGGTCTTGGTGGACCATGCCGCCCGGTACCCGGAAGCCATCCCTCTTCGGACAGTGACAGCCCCCGTGGTGGGACGTGCACTGATGGGGGATTTTCTCCCGTGTAGAGTTCCCCAAGGAGGTGGTGAGTGACCGTGGTACAAACTTCATATCCAAGTATATGAAGTCCCTGTGGCAGGAGTGCGGTGTTACCTATAAGTTCACCACTCCTTACCACCCCCAAGGAAATGGGCTGGTTGAGTGATTCAACCGGACCCTGAAGGGCATGATTATGGGTCTGGAAGAACCCATGAGGCGTAAGTGGGACGTCCTCTTGCCATGCCTTCTCTTTGCTTACCGTGAGGTGCCACAGAAGTCCTTAAGGTTCAGTCCCTTTGAACTGCTTTATGGTCACCCGGTAAGAGGACCTCTGAGTTTGGTGAAAGAAGGCTGGGAGAAAGCTCCCAGTAAACCTCCCCAGGATGTATTTAGCTACATGCTGGCCTTTAGAAACCAAACTAGGCGATTCAGACAACTCGCTGAGGCGAATCTGGAAGCCAGCCAGGAGGAGATGAAACAATGGTATGATCAGAATGCCACTCTGATCGAGTTTCAGCCTGGACAGAAAGTGTGGGTCATGGCCCCTGTGGAGCCTTGCGCGCTCCAGGATAAGTGGACAGGACCATTTGAGGTGGTGGAGCGCAAGAGTAACGTCACCTACCTGGTGGACTTGCGATCTCCCAGGAACCCTTTGCGGGTCTTACATATCAACCGCCTGAAGCCCCATTTTGAGAGGTCTGAAGTGGGCATGCTCCTAGCAACGGATGATGGAATGGAAGAGGAGACAGAACCTCTTCCTGACCTCCTGTCTGCAACAGAGCAAGATGGGTCAGTGGAGGGTGTGAACCTCTCTAACTCCCTGACACCTGAGCAGCAGGAAGACTGTCGCCAACTGTTGGGACAGTTTCCTGACCTGTTTTCCCTGACTCCTAGTGTCACTGATTGGTGCGTCCATGATGTGGACACTGGGGACAGTCCTCCTGTCAAGCAAAAGGCTTACAGAGTGACTGACAGGGTGAGAGCTTGCATCAAGGAGGAGGTCTCCAAGATATTTGCATTGGGGTGATTGAGTCCTCTCACAGCCCTTGGGCCAGCCCAGTGGTCTTGGTCCCAAAGGCTGCCGCGCCTGGTGCCACACCCGAACTTCGGTTCTGTGTGGACTACCGAGGACTCAATTCAGTCACCAGGACTGACGCGCACCCCATCCCCAGAGCTGATGAGCTCATCGATCGGTTAGGGGCTGCCCGGTACCTCAGCACGTTTGACTTAACGTCTGGGTACTGGCAGATCGCCTTGACTGATGGGGCCAAAGAGAGGTCAGCATTCTCCACATCAGATGGGCACTATCAATTCCGGGTTATGCCCTTTGGGATGAAGAATGCCCCTGCCACCTTTCAGAGGTTGGTCAACCAGGTGTTGGTTGGACTGGAAGATTTCAGTGCCGCCTACCTGGATGACATCGCAGTGTTCAGCGCCAGTTGGGAAGAACATCTGCACCACCTTTGGGAAGTGTTGATGGCGCTGCGGAGGACAGGCCTCACGATCAAGGTGAGTAAGTGCCAGATCGGGCAGGGTTCCGTGGTGTACTTGGGACACCAGGTTGGGAGCGGCCAGGTGGCGCCCCTACAGCCCAAGATTGATACCATTCTGGTTTGGAAGCCCCCCAAGACCCAGACAGAGGTGAGAGCCTTTCTAGGACTCACCGGGTATTACAGGAGATTTGTCAAGGGATATGGCAGCATCGTTGCACCCTTGACAGAGCTGACTTCCAGGAAGCAGCCCAACAGAGTGATTTGGACTGACACCTGTCAGAGAGCTTTTGATGCCTTGAAGACTGCCATGTGCACGGCCCCCATGCTTCAGGCGCCCAACTTCTCAAAAGAATTTGTTGTTCAAACAGACGCTTCAGAGCATGGTGTAGGGGCTGTTCTGGCACAGTTAAATGAGGAGGGCCTAGACCAACCTGTAGCCTTCATCAGTAGGAGGTTACTTCCACGGGAACAGAGGTGGAGTGCTATTGAGCGTGAGGCATTTGCTGTGGTTTGGGCGCTGAAGAAGTTGAGACCATACCTGTTTGGGACTCACTTCCGGGTTCAGACAGACCACAGGCCCCTCAGATGGTTGATGCAGATGAGGGGTGAGAATCCAAAGCTGTTGAGGTGGTCCATTTCCCTACAGGGGATGGACTTTACGGTGGAACACCGCCCTGGTACAGAACACGCCAGTGCTGATGGTCTGTCCAGATTCTTCCGCCTTAGTGATGAGAACTCCCTAGAGGTAGGATAGTTCTCCCCACATTTCAGCTGGAGGGGACACCTGTTAGACCTGGCATCCTTGGCGTGGGTCTCCCTTCAATTTTTTCACTATGCCTCCACTGTTGTTGATATGTTTTTGCCGGTCTAGATGCTTTGGGCACTTTGCCACTGCTATTCAGTGCCAAAGTGCAAGTGCTCCCTATGGTAAATTAATGTGTGGATTTGTGACTCCATGTTTGGCCTATTTGATTCACTGTCAGACCCTAGTACAGTGCACTGTTTGTGCCCAGGGTCTGTGAATCAAATGCTGCTGGTGGGCTTGCAGCACTGGTTGTGCCACCCACAGGAGCAGCTTGTAAAGTGTGTCTCAGGCCTGCCATTGAAGAGCCTGTGTGCAGTCTGGTACTGCCATGTCGACTTGGTAAGTGCACCCACTTACCAGTCCCCATATCTTCCCTTTCCTGCATATTAGTCACCCCTAATGTAGGCCCTAGGGCAGGGTGCATTGTATGTGTAAGGTAGGACATGCCCTGGTATGTGTGGCATGTCCTGATAGTGAATTACAGCCAATTTCGTTTTTTCACTATTGCAAGGCTACCTGTTCCCATAGGCCAGAATGGGCAGTTTGATTAGAACATCTTATAATCCTAACTGACCCAGGGAACATGGTAGAAAAACGAATGTAGTATGCCTGAACTCAGAATGATAAAATACATCGTTTAGTGAAGTTGGTTTTAACATTCTGTGTTTGAAAATACCACTTTTAGAAAGTAGGTATTTTCTTGCCTAACCATCCAGCCTGCCTCTGCTAGCTTGTGTATTGTATGTCTGGGTTTGTGAGTGACAGGGGCTGGGGGACTCCAGGAGACAGGGTGAGTCAACACTAGGCTGAATAGACCTATCTGCATGAGGAGTGGTGGGAGGAGTAGCACCTGGGCCTGAATAGGGCTGTGCCTGCCTTCCACAATGCTGGCTCCACATCCTGTGGTGTGTGTGATGACCCTGGCCCACACTGACAAAAGAAGAAGTTGTGCACTGGCAGAATGCACCCAGAACTGGTTTGGACTAGGTACAGGACCCTCTGCCTTCAGAGGACAAAGGATTTGCTAGTATAGATATTGGGGCTCAGACCCCAAGACTTTAGATCACTTCTGGGAAACAAGAAGAACCTTTGCTGAGGAGAGGAACCAGAGAAACTGAAGGAGGAGACTATCCCTATGCTGTGTGCTGTTTGAGGGATTGGCCTGTAGTGGTTGCCAAAGAAAGGAGAAAGGAACTTTGTGCCTACTTTCATTATCTTGCAGAAAATCTCCAAGGGCTTGAAGATTGAGCTTGCCTCCTGCTGAAGTCTCAGGGATACAAGACTTCACCTACCAGCTCCCCTGAATTCCCTTGCTGGGAATATGAAGTGCCTACTGTTGTGTTGGGCCTTCTGAGAGACTGCGTGTCGCTGGGAGCTGGAAGCGCGACTCACGAAGAAGAAGCGTGTCGCCGTCGCAGCAGTTGTCATCGCATCGCCGAGAAAGCGTGCCGCCGCTGCCGCTGTCGCCATCGCATCACCGAAGCGCCTCGCATCACCGGAGAAGAGTGTCGCCGTCGCAGCAGATGCCGTCGCATCATCGGAGAAGCGCATCGCAGGGCCTGTCGCGGCGCAGAAGATTCATCGAGTCGCCGCACGGCCGTCGGGCGTGCACGCATCGTCCCCTTCGTTGTCGCATCGAGAAGAAGACGCCATTTTGTTTCATTGCACCGGGTCGTCATCGCATCGAGGCGCTGCTGGTCGCATCGCCACAGAATCGCAGTAAGAAACCGACGCATCACCTCCCCATGCAGTGAAGAACCGACGCATCACCTCCTCTCCGGTAAGGAACCGACGCATCACCGTCCCCTACGCAGCAGTAGGGAACCGATGCATCACCTCCCCCGGAGCAAGGAACCGACGCATCACCGTTCTTGCGTGTAAGGAACCGACGCATCACCTTCCCTGCAACTCTTTTGTTTGTATCGCGTTACGCATCCAAAGGTACATTGAACGTAGAGTGTCGCATTTATCACCTGCCTTTGAACTGAACTATTTTCTACCATTTTGACAGTCATATTTCTATTGTATTGTGGATTTTTGTCGTTCTGGTCTTGTATTAAGTCTATATGAAGAGTACTTATTTTTATATACAACTTGTGTGGTGTCCATCTGTAGTGTTGTCACTGTATTACTGTATGTATTCACAAATGTTTTACACACTGCCTCTGAGATAAGCCTGCCTGCTCGTGCCAAGCTACCAAGGGGGTGAGCTGGGGTTATTTTAGTAGTGTATCCCCCTTACCCTGACTAGAAGCAAGGGTCCCTATTTGGACAAAGGTACCTACCTCTGCCAACTAGAGATCCCCAGTTCTAACAACGACTCTTCACCACCACAGGTTCCAGTCAGCTGGAGTCAGCTGTGAAACATTCAGTTACAGCAAAGAGGAACATACCAACAGGGAGGTGCGGGGGAAACAGAAATATATCAAGGTGAAAATATAACACATACAAATAACATTACTTTCACATTTGTAGGCCATCAGTACTTACCAGATTTTCAATTGCTTATTTAGCCACCAATTTGCAGTACTTCTGTGTGAGCTAAACACAACAGGAACATACAGGTGCCTGTTGGAGACATTTATAATTATAAGCCAGATGTTAGGAATGCATTTGGTAGGAATAGTACATCTAATGGAAGTCTCAAGAGGTAATTTATGAACTATGATTCTTAGTTGTTGGTAGCTTTGTTCTTTTGTAGGACATCTATGAATTTGTAGAGTGTAGCTTGGGTTCTCTATTGTTTCTTGGAAGGCATTGTGCCATGCTTCTGCTGCATTGTTAGTTTAGCTTCTTGAGCCATGGTGCTGTCATAGACATTCCACTATGGTATTTAGAATTTGGGTTTGTATCTTTGTCCAAAGCAGTGCTGTTTGCCAACCCAAGTGTTTTCAAAGTAGTCCATTAAGGGACTTAGGACCTGATTTAGATATTTGTAGCCTTACCGCTGACCTGTGGCGGTCCCAAGTAGTCCGCCAAGTCGACAGAGTGCTCCCCGCTGCGGTTGTGACTCACCACTGCCAATACAGGGGACTCCAATGCTGACAAATAGTACTTTGTTCCTACTGAGCAGATTTAGATTTCACAGTTGTGCAGGCAGCCTCCTAGTGTTGGCTCCCTGATGGAGGAAGTCTATTGCAGTATGCAATCAACAGTGCACCATCACTGTGGCCATTGGATGGATGCTAGAAGAAAACACCTGATGTCCATTGGCCAAATGGAAACATCTGCATACCACACTATAAATCACACCACATTTCAGACCATGATCCTTTGACATTCCAGCTCCACCACAACATTTACTACCAGAACGTTTGACAGTCAAGTCAGGTTTTTTTGGGGGATTTTCCCTGTTCTGTCCCTTTATCTTATTTCATTTTACAACTTGTGGTACATTTTTTAATTTGATATTATTTTGTTGCACAATGCCAGGCCAGAAAAATCCACATTTTACTGAGGGCGAGTTGTTAGTCATGATGGATGAAATCATAGGAGTAGAGCCACAATTGTTTGGAGTCCAAGTCCAAAATACACCTCTATCACAGAAAAGACAAATGTGTGCAAGAATAGTTGACAGAGTGAATGCTGTAGCTAACAATCGGTGCACACAGGAGGAAATTAGGAGGAGGTGGAATGACCTGCAGTGGAGAATACGTTCCCTGGCCTCCAAGCATCACCTGGAGGCCAACAGGAATGGTGGTGGTTCTCTCAGGCCCCCCCTTACAACTCATGCCCTGGAAGGAGAAGGTCTTGCAGATCCTACATACTGACGGTTTGACAGGAATATCTGGTGGAGAGTAGTCTGGTAAATTACACTTCACAGACTCTCACTAAACCTCAATGTCCTGTTTGCCTTGAAGTTAGCTGTTGCTAATGTGTTCTGCACACATTTTCATAACATAGAAACCTCAAACTATCAGTTTCAAATAATTTAGATTGTTTTTATGAATGTATTGTGCTGCATCTAAGATTACAGGTGTCAATCTCCAACACCAAATAACCCATTACCCATATGTGCATCATATTGTAAGTGTCTGTCCTATTTCCACTGCATATTTTCCACAGGTATTATCTACTACCCATTTTGCAAGTGTTGGGAAGTTGCCTTTGAAATGCCTACAACTTCCATGGTGCCCTGTTTCTGTTTTTTCAAAAGAATATTGCTATGCCATA
Source organism: Calotriton arnoldi (assembly GCA_963921515.1). Lineage (NCBI taxonomy): Eukaryota > Metazoa > Chordata > Amphibia > Caudata > Salamandridae > Calotriton > Calotriton arnoldi. The sequence continues at coordinate 962,651 of CAWUFW010001485.1, read as the reverse complement.
TTGCTCATTATCTCTTGTCTAATAGATTTCTACATATGGTAAAGTGCCATCTAGTGATCAATCCCTATTCAATGCTCTCTTATGATGGTTGATGGTGTTTTCTGCATGTTGTCCTGTTCATCTCAACTAATTGAATTGATGTCATGAGTTTCACAAATCAAACTGTGTTGACACAAACATTGCAATATATGTAAATTACTATGTTAAATCTAGGTGGTACTTGCAAAAATTAACTCTGCACTGTTCACATGATGACTAATGCCAAACATCCATCCAACTTGTGGAAATGTCTGTTATGAAGTCAGCTAGGAGAAAATTACGTGCCACAGGTTTCTTGTATAACTCAAAGTATATACCTCCATCCGTGGGATATAGCAGGAGATCCAAGAACGGGAGAACCACCTTGCTGTACTCAAATCTAAGGTGGGGATTTCTTGGTTCGAGCCACTCCAAGAAATCCTACAGAGAGGTGAGATCACCTTTCCAAATCATCAAGATATTGTCTATGTAACTTCCTCCATACCTTCAGGCTCTGTAAATTAGGGTTGCCAGTTGGGTAGATGTCAATAGAGTCAAAATTGTGCATGTACACGTTTGCCATGCACGGGGCAAAGGTGTGCCCATTGAAGTCCTGGTCAGCTGCTAATAAAGGTGGTCCTAATATTGAAAATAGTTTTGTTTCATGGGAATCGTTGCACATTCCATCACAAAAGAAGTCAGAGTCAAATAATCACAAACCCTTTGTTCTAGTGGTTCCCTGCCAGTCTGCAAGGTGTCATCTTGTGGAATTTCCATATATAGTGATTGCACATTGTAGGAAACCAGGTAGTGTCGCTCAAGATCAAAGGGAATGTCAGAAATGCAGTGAGTATATGTTTGGTGTCCTGTAGGTAGGAGGGCATTTTGGTAACCATTGGTCATAAGAACCAATCAACAAACTGAGATAGAGGTTCTAACAAGGAGCCAGTCCCCGAGACAATGGATCTACCTTGGGGTGGTCGTCTTGGTTTATGGATCTTCGGTAGGATGTAAAAGTAAGGGACCCTAGAGTGACTGTTCAGTAGAAACTCAGACTCACCTCTAGTGATTCCACCGGCATCTTTGCCCTCTCTACCAAGGACTTGATCATCTTCTGTAAAGTGGGTATGGGATCCCCCTGCAATCATCTGTAGTATTTGGTATCGGTCAGTTGGTGGAGACCTTCTTCCTGGTAAGCTTGATGATCCATGATAACCGTAGCTTCTCCTTCGTCTGCTGGTTTTATCACAATCTCCCTGTCATTTTCCAAGCTCTTCTTTGGAGAGGTTGAAGAAGAGTTATTTCACTCAGGTTCTATGGGCCTCAAAGTCCTTTAGGACCTCTTCCTCAATTGTGGCTACCTCAGGAGGAACCAAGTGCACTGGTGGATTAATGGTGGATTAATGGTGGACTTGTTTCTCAAACCTGTGTTGTCATCATTATCCCTATCACTGTTGTCAAGAACAGGCGCATCTAGTAGAAGGATTGGGACAGTTCCTTATGCATAGTAATGTCATCACCCAAGTGAGTGGGGACAACACCCAAGCCTTTTTTGAGGACACTAGTTTCCAGTGTGGTCAGCATTCTCTGACTCAGATTCACGATGAGGCTTGCATGCTGCTTGACGAGGGGGTTGGTTCCCTGGTCATACTCCACATCAACTTTTGTTCTATTACCGGGTCTCAATGTACCTGGGACTTCTGTGGACCTGGCTGGTTCTCTGGAGGTAGTCTGTTGCCGCCTCTTCTTCTTCTTCCTCACCTCCCATGACCCTGCCCAAAAGAAGGTGGATATCCCTGACCATCTTACTCCATTCCTAAGAGTTGGAGGCCCATTCATCAGTTCCTTGTCGCCAGCCCGTTGCCCCCCTTATATTGTTTGTCTTCACTGTTTGTGACCAGTAGTCATCTACCAGATAGGAGTAAACCTTTTCATGTGTAAATCTCTCCATATACTTTTTAAGTTTGCTGCACTTATTTTTTTAAATCGCTTCTTTTGACTCACTCACGGTCTTATTGACCTCTTTCTTTTTGAAAAAGGTGAGCTGTAACATACATTTAATTTGATTCTCCAAATGCTGAATCTCAATCAGGACAAAAAGGGGTGGTCCCAGTCATACAATTAAAAAAACACACGTAATTAAATGCCAGCCGGCATTAATTCAAATTACACGACAAAATAAAGAGTTCAATATTATTTAATCATATTGAGCATCAGAATAAATCTGGAACAGCGTATTATATCAAGTGCCCCACGAGGTGGGGGAGAGAAGGGGAGGATAGTAGGGAGCACTTTGTGAGGATTGGGAGAGTAAAAGAGAGAGGTAGTGACATCAAATACATTACAATTAGAGCCGTCTTCACTCGGCTGCAAATTAGTCATGAAGACATGTAAAGAGCCATTGTTTGCGATACACTATCACAGTGAAACAAGCACTGTTGATCAAACGGGCATAGGGCAGTGATGTAGTCGACGTTTCGACCCCAAAAGGAAAGTAGGCTGTTTGGGTCCTTACGCCGGGGTCTTCCTCAGGACTAGGCAGGGGGCACCGTATTCCACCCTTGACTGGATGGTGAATTTAAATGTTAGTGGGCTCAAGGGCTCCAAAATGGCAGAGAAACGGACCGATGTCAGCTGAAAAACAGGATGGCATCAATAGGGAAACCCACGAGACAATAGCTTAAACAATCCAAAGGAGGACACGGAATGACCAACTTACTTAAACCGTGTAGTGGGAGATTATTCCTAACATACACTTCTTGCATCAGGGAATTAATGTAGAATTCTGCTTAGGCCCAGTGGTTCCACAATTACTGCAGAGGAAACACAGAGACTCGTCTTTAATCCTATTCGCGAAAGTTAATAAATCTCTCCCTAGTAAACGCGTCCGTCTCCATCCAGGACACGGACGCGTTTACTAGGGAGAGATTTGTTAACTTTCACGAATAGGACACAGAGGATCCAAAGGGAGATGCCCATCCAGAAACATACAGCTCCCTACATAACATGAAACTCACAAAAAAGTATGTCTGGTATCTAAATTAGAAAAGGGGGAAACAAGGACGGCGTGCTAGTGTACGTGTCCAAAGGAAGAGTGCTTCTTTAAGGACGAGAACCCTCACTCAACCAAGGGTGACATGCTTCATCATTGGGTTCCCTCCTCACATCAGGACCGCAAGGTACCTTGTGTGGGCTGCAACTCCCCAATGGGGAGGAGCTGAGGTGTTTCAAGAATAATGAGCAGGTATTGGTAGGGAATATTGGTAGGGAATGAGGGGCAGAGTGCAAGGCAAAATCAGGATAAGGAATAAATCTATCTTCACTAGAGCAATGCCCTAGGTACCAGGGGTACCATTTACTAGGGACTTACAGGGGTTGCCGAAGTTATGCTAATTGTGGTGCATTCTTTGGGAAAGAACACTGGTACTGGGAGCCTGGTTGGCAGGGAGCCAGTACACCTCAGTCAAAGTTGCATAAAAAAACAGCCAAAAATTGGGAGGGTACTGTAACAGACACTCAGTTTCCCACAGGAAGGTTGTGTTCATGTGACATCAGGATCATATGACTGCAGAAAAGAGGGCCAGGGCTAGTCAAGATAATGGTACCAAGCAGTGCTGAGTCACAGGAACAAACAACTGAAGCACTGAGGTACATCTGTCATAAACATCCTTGCCAGGTCAAAATTTGAGGTGCGCTTACAAATATGCCCCTGGATGCTTTTAAATGGATGACAGTTAAAAGGGAGAGTTACCTAAGTTATTGAGCTAACACTTCATTTAATTTGTCTCCCATTTCAAAGTGTATCATGTCCAAACTACAGGTCCCTTACTCACAGTGGCCACTATTCACTGTGTAATATGTATATATCTTTAGCCTTCAGTAGTTCACAATATTTTGCAATGATCAGAAGTAGGTCACATCGCAAAATATGTTGGAGCCCCCTGAGCTATATGATTTCACAGGCCTGGATTGGTGAGTTCAGACCATGACATGGGATAAGGGTAGGAAACAGGTCAGTACAAACGTGGGAATTAAGATATTGCTTTTTGTCAGCATGTGACATTACACATATTGGGGCATATTCTCAAGAATGTGTGATAACTACCGCAAAAGTTGCTTAACGCAACCCTTCACATCGCAGTCTATCGCGGGAAAATAACACCATGTTAACGTGGCATTCCCAACCCGGCGGCACCATGCGATAGTAGCACGATAACGCGCCAAATGACCGCCCAAGAACCAGCGCAACGCTGAAAAAATGCAAAACACGAACGCGAAAAAACCTGCGATGCCCCAAATTGCGATACAAAAATCAGCGACAACCAGCCACAGGCCTGCAATTCCCACGCGTCATGCGGGAAAATGCACTATAAAAGCAACCAAAACAACACACCAAAACCAAATCAAACTGCATAGCACCATGGATGCACCCGGACCAAGTGCAGAGGACAACCCGAACCCCACAAGCCCCACGGAGGACCAGCCAGGAACCCCGTGTTCGGGGAAGGGCATGGAGAAGAGGAAGAGGAAGACGGGGTTCAGTCCGCAGGAAGACCGGATCACCGTCACGGAGGTGATAGAACACTACCAACAACTGTTCGTCACCTCCACTGCGTCATTGGCAACACAAACGGAAATATGGCAGTCCATCATCACCAAAGTGAATGCAGTCGGAGTGACGAGGAGGTCAATGGAGGAGGTCAAGAGGCGCTGGCATGAAGTGCACAGCCAAACCAAACAGAAACTCGCTGCTAACATGAAGGCAGCAAAGGCGACTGGAGGTGGGAGTCCTGCGCCACAGGAGGAGCTGGATGAGCTGGAGGAAATGGTGGCCACAGTCATCAGTGTGGAGACGGTGCAAGGAGTTGGGGGTCTGGACACAGCCCGATATGACCTGACTCAACAGCAACAGGGTGAGTAACGACCAGGGACTGGGGGGGCGGGGGCAGATGGGCACAATGGCACACATGCACAATCATGTGCAGCACACTGCACACCCACAATGAGTGTGGAACATGTCCCTGATACTCTTGGCACACTGCAGCACAGATAGAAACACCAAGTAGGCCCCCGCCCACAATGTGCACAAATGGGCCCCCCTCCATATCACCAATGCCACAACCTACCCATGCACATGTGCTGAATCCAGAAAAGCAGTGGCTCTGTGAGCCACACTGACAATGCAAGTGACACTGCATGACAGATAGCATGGCTGAAGTCACAATACATGACATGGTGCACGAGACAACACTGAGGTGGCTGAGTGTGGACCACATCCGTAAAGGAGCAGGTCACACTCTGACACATCCACGTGCACCTACGACCCATGACGTCAAAAATACATCTGCAGACAAACAATGCACAAGAGTACCAAATATCTCCAGTAGCACAAATGGCCCAAGTCGCAAACATTCCAGCACCCGAAAAGCACACAAGTCAAATGCACACCGACTCAAAGGGATAAGGGTCCGCCAATGCAGAGCTGCAGGGGCGAATAGCCAACAATGCAGCACACACACATAGCAATCACAGTACATCAACATTGACGACAATGTGGGACAGAGTGCAACCCCTACACCACAGGACAGAGGACACAACTGGTGCCGCTCATGCGTAGAAACTGGCCAATCACATCTGGCAATGCATGACACTGTGAGATGATAATGTACGAGCACAACCACACATCCGTCATGTAGTCGAAATGTCCACTGACTCCCATCAAATAGCCAGCTCCACCAAAACAGTCACAATGTACATCGTCATGCAGTCTGAATGTAAACATCTACAATGCGTCAACATACATGGAACACACTGTTAACCTGCATCTCCCCTTTACATTGCAGAGGGACAATCAACACCTCCTGCAGAGCAGACCACACATCTCTTCAGTGATGATGAAGAGGACACCCTGCCCATTTGCCCAGACACACTCCAACGGCTCGTGGACAGCCTCTGCACCCCACCTCCAGGAGCAGGGCAGCCCAGCTGCATCGCGGTGAGCCCACACCCTGCACAGACCACACAGCAGGAAGCACACACCACCACGGCTGCCTCCCAGGACCCCAACGACCAACACATGGATTTCAAACGCCGTGTGTTAGGGCGCCAGGAGAAGATGGCAGATCAGCTGCGGCTGGGTTTCGACCTCATGGCAGCCAAACTCGATGCCATACGTGGGTGCCTGAGTCCCATCAGGGAGCACCTACAGTCCCTAACGGATACCCACTGTCCGCACCATGCTCACCAACAATCCTTGGCTGACATCGCTGGGTCCATTACTCGGATACAAGAACTGTCTAGGCAGACAGGCTCCAGCGATGACAGCACAGAGTTGGCACAGATGCGGAGGACAATGGAGACCATGGAGCCGATGCAGGCTGGAAGTATGGCTGCCACTGCTGAACACCAGCGAGATGTAGCTGCGATCTTCCATGCCTTGCAGATACTCATCTTGCCATTGCTGCCACTGAGCCTGTTCCAGATGACTGCTGCAGGAACCTCGACACACACATCTCCGCCCCCTGACGTGTCAGTGGCACACAGTGAGGCAGCCCTATCCCCTTCGCACCCTGATGTGTCAGTGGCACACAGTGAGGCAGCCATAACACCACCACACACACCTGACACACCGGACACAGAAGACGTCTCAGAGGAGTAAGATGTGGAGGGTAATGACTGTGTGAGGAAGGAGGTAGTAGCATCCATCCCCGCCATATGGCCTGTCCCTGCCTGGTTGTGCTCTCTGCATCATGCCCTGGAACAACACCTCCCACTGTCCCCCAAAACACTCTGCGACCTTCACATGGACCCCGGCATGGACTGCCATATCTGCTCTTGTACCAATGACACAGCAATCCGGCGGCGGACTGAACTCTTCCTCTTCAGATTAACTTTGCCTTGCCACAAGGACTCTAGTTGGCCCACCACTGGGCAACCATGTCATGTGGGCTTGAAGTGGCCATGTACTGCTCCAGCTCCGACACACTCCAGAATGTGAACAAAACATTCCAAATCACACAAGCCCGTCTGCGCCCGTCCGCGCCGTGGCCGCGCCCAGCGCCAGACCCCCTGGTCCGGGCATCCCCCGCGCCCGCCACATCAACAGACGCCGATACGACGCCAGCACCCTCCACGCACTCAACCCCGGAAAAGATCACGCCTGCTACCAGGCCACCCCGAAGCGCACCCAAGGGCCCTTCACCTGCCGGAACTGCAGCTTCGCCAGCACCCGCCCCGCCAAACCACCGCCCAGGAAAGAACCCAACTACCTCAGATGCATCCTCCTCAACACCCGCTCCGCCCGCAAACACGCCATCGAACTCTGGGACCTTCTCGACTCAACCTCCCCAGACGTCGCATTCCTGACGGAGACCTGGCTGAATCCCGCTTCAGCCCCCGACATCGCCATTGCCATCCCGGACGGATACAAGATCACCCGCAGGGACCGCACCAACGGAGTCGGAGGAGGCATCGCCATCGTCCACAGGAACACCCTCAGAGTCTCAACCAACACCGACGACACCCTCAGCACCGCCGAACACATGCACTTCCAGATCCACACCGATCCCAACACCACCCTCAGAGGAACCCTCATCTACAGACCCCCGGACCCCGACCACAGTTCAGCGATTCCATCGCTGACTTTGTCAGCACACACGCCATCGCCTCCACGGACTACATCCTCCTCGGGGACCTGAACTTCCACCTCGAGAACAACAAGGACACCAACTCCACCACCCTGATCGACAACCTCGCCACCCTCGGACTCAGACAGCTCGTGAACACACCCACCCACGCCGCCGGCCACACGCTAGACTCCATCTTTTCCGCAAGCCCACACGTCTCCTTCAACCACACCTCCGAACCCCACTGGACTGACCACCACTGCATCCACTTCACCTACAGGAAGCCCACCACGCACCACTGCACCGAACAAATGCCTCGCCGCTGCTGGAGCAGAGTCACGGAAGTCCAGCTAACCACAACCCTCGCCCTGAGCCCACCCGCCGAACCCTCCGACCCCGACACCGCCGCCCGCAACCTCAGACAGTGGATCGACGACTGCGCCAACACCCTCGCCCCGCTCAAGAATCCGCCCAACAGCCACACCAGCAAGAAAGCCACCTAGTTCACCGAAGACCTCCAGGCCTCCAAACGAACATGCCGAAAACTGGAGAAGATCTGGCTCCACGAACGGACAGCGGACAGCTACGCCGCCCACAAGAGCGCCACCCGCAATCACCATCACCTCATCAGATCCGCCAAAAGGGCCTCACTCAAAGACCGCCTAGACAACAACGCACACAACAGCAAAGAGCTCTTCAACATCGTGAAGGAACTCTCCAACCCCAGCTCCAACACCAACGACATCCAGCCGTCGCAAGACCTGTGCGACTCACTGGCCACCTCCTTCCACCGCAAAATCGCCGACATCCACGACAGCTTCAACACCACGACCGCCACGGCAACCACCGAGACCACTGCCCCCACAACCACCAACCGCCTGCTCTCCTGGACCAACATCAACGACGAGGACACCAGCGAGATCATGAACACCATCCACTCCGGTTCACCGCTAGACCCGTGCCCTCACCACATCTTCAACAAAGCCAGTACAGCCATCGCGCCCCATCTCCGGAAAATAATCAACTTCTCCTTCGAGACAGCAACCTTCCCGGAAAGCTGGAAGCACGCCGAGATCACCGCCTTACTCAAGAAATCCAAGGCAGACCCCAAGGACCTCAAGAACTTCCGACCCATCTCTCTGCTCCCGTTCCCCGCGAAGGTCACCGAGAAAATCGTCAACAAACAACTGACCCGCTACCTCGAGGAGAACAACATCCTGGACCCTTCCCAGTCCGGCTTCCGCAGCAACCACAGCACCGAAACCGCCCTCACCGCCGCCACCGATGACATCAGGACCCTGCTAGACAACGGAGAAACAGCAGCCCTCATCCTCCTGGACCTATCAGCCGCCTTCGACACGGTCTGCCACCACACACTATGAACACGCCTTCACGACGCCGGGATCCAAGAGAAGGCCCTGGACTGGACCACATCCTTCCTTTCCGGCAGAACACAAAGCGTCCGCCTCGCCCCCTTCCGATCCAAGGCCACCAAGATCATCTGCGGCGTACCCCAAGGCTCCTCCCTCAGCCCAACCCTGTTCAACATCTACATGGCACCCCTCGCCCACGTCGCCCGACAGCACAACCTCAACATCATCTCCTACGCCGACGACACCCAGCTGATCCTCTCCCTCACCAAAGACCCTCACACCGCCAAAGCCCACCTCCACGAAGGAATGAAGGCCGTCGCCGAATGGATGAGGACCAGCCGCCTGAAGCTGAACTCGGACAAGACGGAGGTCCTCATCCTTGGTTCCAACCCTTCAGCCTGGGACGACTCCTGGTGGCCAACATCACTGGGAACAGCCCCGCCACCCACCGACCACGTACGCAACCTAGGGGTCATCCTCGACCCCACCCTCTCCATGACTAAGCAGGTCAACGCCGTTTCCTCATCCTGCTTCAACATCCTCCGAATGCTCCGCAGGATCTTCAAGTGGATCCCCACCAAAACAAGAAAAACAGTCACCCAGGCCCTCGTCACCAGCAGGCTGGACTACGGAAACGCCCTCTACGCAGGAACGACGGCTAAGCTCCTGAGACGGCTGCAACGCATCCAGAACGCCTCTGCACGCCTTATCCTCGACATCCCCCGACGCAGCCACATCACACCCCACCTGAGAGACCTGCACTGGCTCCCTGTCAACAAGAGGATAACCTTCAAGCTCCTCACCCACGCACACAAAGCACTCCACAACTCCGGACCAGCCTACCTCAACAGACGACTCAGCTTCTACACCCCCACCCGCCAGCTCCGCTCGACCAGCCTCGCCCTCGCCACAGTCCCCCGCATCCGGAAAACGACCGCCGGCGGCAGATCCTTCTCCCACCTCGCCGCCAAGACCTGGAACACCCTCCCCACCAACCTCCGACAGACCCAAGACCTACTGGCCTTCAGAAGACTCCTCAAAACCTGGCTCTTCGATCAGTAGCAGCACCACCCCCCTCTTCCCCCAGCGCCTTGAGACCCTCGCGGGTATGTAGTGCGCTTTATAAGTGACATGATTGATTGATTGATTGACACAGATGTGTCATGTCTATGTTCACTCACGTATAAATGTTTGGATGAATGTAGGGACATTTATTGCACTAAAAGGTACACCGTGGTAAATGTCATCAATGCGCATGTTTGACCCTGACCCACATGGCCACTTAGATGACTGTGAAGGTGTGAACTAGCTGTGGCCTCATTGCACAGTAAAAACAATATCGTTGCCCCCCAACGTAGCCCCACGTCCATGTATTAAATAGGGCTGTGCATGGAAATGTCAGATTCGGTAGCAGTCCTGAAGTGGTGTCCCCCATCACATGTGACAACAGAATGTCTCTTCGCATGCCTACTCACGCACATCTGTGTGGACACAGTCTGTTTTGATGATGACCTTGATCTACATGGCAAGAAGTTGGACACCATACGCACATTGCTGGGGACACGTGAGAGCACAGGTCTGCCAGCAACTATCCGAGCCACAATGTCTGGCTCACAGAGGTGGAACTGTCAATAGGGACTCACCCCCAATTCACAAGCGTCAGTCAATCCCTCCCTGTGTACGGACAATGCACATGTAGGCACAAGATCTGTCATTATAATCAACACTCATCACAGTTGTACACAGGTGAAGTTGCGTTGACTTTATTAGCATGTGCATGTCAGTACGTGCACGGCAAGGGCCACAACATGCAGACCAATGTTTAAGACACTTACAGTCAGCTTAGGAACATGTCGAGGTGCAAGTAATGGGGTGGCAGAAATGTACACCAATCATCACGGATGTCGACGGTCTCAACCCACCTTGCCTTGCTGGCAGAGTCATGTGATGTTTTGCGTCTGCTCATTGGCCCGTGTCAGGGGACACGACTCACAGCCCATGGGACCGGCATAGTGCTGTAGCACCGCACTGCACTGACTGTGTGCTCTGCTGACAGTGAGCAGGTGAAGGGATCCTACAAGGTCACATGTCGTATACATTGCCATGTGTGTACTCTCACCCCAGCGGTTTCTCCGATTTTGGAACGTTGCCAGGCGACGCTGTGCAGCTCCGGCCATGGGACTGCATCACCTTGTACAGGTGTGTGTTCACACGCGTAGGTCCATGCACATGCATTCTGAGTCCAGGCAAAGGCAGACATGTCCACTGTTGTGGTGGGATATGTGACCATTCCTCCAAGATGCTACAAGGTGTAGGGACCTGTGCTGTGGGTGACAATCAGTTGTGGCTGCAGGAAGGTAGTTACTCGTCCATGTATGCGAGCGCTGCTTCATGGGCAACCTGTTCCAAGAGTACATCGTTGTCGAGGTCAAGGTACATGAGGGCGAGCCAATCCATTACCTGCTCCGGGCAGCTGTGCTGCGTCCACTCCGTTTCACCAATCCGCAACACAGCCCAATAGGGGAGCGCCTCGATGTGGTCACTGCACACGAGGAGTTGTGCAATCTCCCATGCCCAACTGCCCGCACATACGCCAAATATCAAGGCATCCCATGCACGGGTATCACGGTTACACTCCTGTTCGTGGGCCAATAGGGGGCGCACACACGTGTCATAATCCAGTTCAGCGACCGTTGTGTTGGATAGGCAGACATCCATGGGCCACTCGAATGTGCATGATCGACAGTGGAACCAGGGCTGGACGCAGGTGACGTACGCAAGATGGAAACTCAGACGGTAACTGATGCGCAACACTGCCAGTGGCAGTGATCCCAACAGATGCAGCATTCGTGCACGGTACAGTTCCACGTGACAGGGGTTGTGCATGTGCCAGGTATTGCCAGCCATTGCCTTTGTTGGTCTTGTAGCACCGGCACTCTTCTGACAGGCGGCAGTTATGTGGATGATATGCCACTGCTGGGAGCAATGAGTCGTTTTTGTGTGCAACGTTTGGGCGTATGGGTTGTTTTTTACTTATGTGTCAGGAGCATCCCAAGCAGGTGTGCCTCAAGCAGGGACAAGTGTGTGTGGGGTGTGGACACGTTGGTCTTTCATTCGCGCAGTTTGTGGTGTGGGAGTCGTCACGATCTGGTATGGTATCTCTCGCAGGGAGTGCCAGCCGCATTCAGGACCAAGGTCGGGGGTTCAGATGTCCTTCAGCCTTGTGTATTGAGACAAATGAGCTTTCATTCCTGATGTTGGTCTGACTACTGCTTGCATTTTTGAAATGTGATGCGGCCTTCTCGCTGCCATTGATGCCAGGCCTTTGACTTAGTGTGCACCAATAGTGATACACACACACCAGTTGGCATGTATGAGCCAAGAGCCCGATTGGCCTGGCGCTCCTTGTACGGTCTCTCTCTTTCTCTCTCTCCCTCTCTTTCTCTCACTCTCTCTATCTCTATCTCTCTCTCACTTTCGCTCGCTCTCGCTGTCCTTTGATGAGCGCATGACACACCTTCTTATCTGGAATTTTGTTTTGCAGGCTGTGACTTACAGGTTATTTTGTGTTTATTCTGAATGAAGCAAATTATTTGCTAAGTCTAAGGTGAATGTATGATTCTCATTTTTCTGACGACACATGTATGTTAGGTGTTGTAATTTTGCGACATCAGGGACATTGTTTTGTTTATGATTTCGTGACGTTGATGTGACATATCTTTGTCTGGGTGTGGGTGGGGGGTGCCCGGAGTGGGCCCCGGGGGGTGGGGGGGTCCTGGGTGTGGTGGGGGTAGGTGTTGTTGCCCTCTTGGGGCTCCGGGATGCATGGTGAGTGGCTCCATGGCATCTGTTGTTCTTCATGAGTGGCTAAGGGCTGTGCTCCCTTGTCTGGTGCAGGTTGGCGTCCGACTTTACACCAGGTAAGAATAGGTGTTAATTTCCTGCTGCTAACGCGCCATAGCGCATGTTTTCTGATCTTATCGCTGATCGGGCTGGTCGTTGAGTATGTTGTGGAGTGGTGTTGTCGCGGCTTTTTGCACTGGAACGCCTACTCTGCATATCATTAGCGTTAGTTGCCGGGCTCATCTGTGGCGAAGTTTTTTGCGGGTGCTATCGCAGGTAAACTGGTGATATCGGCTGTTTGCACCAGCTTGTGACAGGGGCGATGATTTTATCGCGACTTTGGCTGAGAAAAAGTGCCGTTAACTCGGCGATAGTTCCTTGAGAATATGCCCCATTGTATGCTAACTTATGAGTTATGCTAGTTATAAATGTAGAAAAAATTGTTACATCAATACAGAAAAACAAAAAGTTTCCAAACCATTTATTCTTTCTTTCATTTCTTGTATCCATACAGGCCAATGCCCATCAGAAGTGGGACATATGGAAGGCCATAGCCAGTAAGGTGGGGAGCTACAAGCTGCACAGTATTTATTGCCTCACGAGATGGGAGGATCTATGACGTTGGCCCGGAAAGTCAGCTGAATTCTAGCTAAGGCAGTCCTCCCAAAATGTGAGGCACGAACACTGCACCCTGCTCCCCCAAATGGTCCACCTTCTTGGGGTGGTCTATCCGGAGCTTGATGGACAGTTGAGGGCCTAACAGCAGCATCAAAGGGGTAAGTTCTTATCAGAGTTTCACATGTTCCATGACTCATTTTTTGTTACAGCCAGGCTTTTTCCCATCAACATTAGGGGTGACTCATGTACAACGCACAAGAAGAGTTATTGAGGGTGTAAATTTTGCACAATGTGTATGATGATGTGCTTTGTCTATTAATTTGTTGGAAAAAATCCTACCTGAATTCTATTCACAACCAATTGACTGGTCGGAGCAAACACATGGATGCCTAAACTCCACATCCACATCATGTTGTTTGATTTCATGAGGGACAGTTGTACCAAACAGGCCAATAGTGTTTATTATGTCAGGTGTGATGCTCCTTCGCTTATGTGGATGATGTAATGGCAGCCCTATTACATGTGACATAGCATACTAGGCACTTATGATACAGTAGATGTACCAAATGTTACATTGGTAAGTTGTGATTCTTCACAAACAAGAGTGATCACGTGATCCAAAATGACTGGTGACATAAGCATTAATGGCTACCTTTTGGAACAGATTTTGCATGGAAGTTCCATCACATATATGTAGGAGTATCCCATCAGGAAAACTCAAAACCAGGCCAAACTCATGACTCATTAGGCAACTGCTGAAATGCGTCAAGGTAATATATTGCATATTGTGATTTATAAGTGAGTGTTTGAAGTAAGTTTTATTATGTAGGAATTAGTGTAAGTAAAAACTTCTGTGATGTTCTAAAAAAAATTGCACTACAGTGAAAGCCAGCATATTTAGTGAAACTATTTCCCTAAGACACAACAAACTTCAAATAACTATAGGTATTTAAGAGTGAAATGTGAAAATGATTTTGCTCTGTACTGAAGTGTATCAGAAATGTTTCAAGGGCTATATATTTACTTATGCTGTAGAAGCCATTTGTCAATCCCCCCAAATCCTTGTTTCTGACTGTCTTCAACAGCCTAGGTATCTACATAGTATATGATACATTGCTAAGCTACTTAAGTAAAGAATTCATGTATAATATTTGATAGTTGACATATACTTTAGTGACTTGGAGTAAGTGTTATCATTGTGAAATGCCCAAACAAAGGTAAGCTCGTTTCAGTTTATCCTAATATTGGTACAATATTGCAGTATTTGTTGATATTCATATTTTACTTTTTGAGAATGAACAATATGCAGATTTTAGGGCCTTGTGAACACACTGTACAAAATTATTTTTGGTTGATATTCTTTTTGGTGACATCACTTCTCTATTCTAAACTACAAAGGCCAACCATTCAGAGGAGTGAAACAGTTCCTGGAGATACATAATGATGGATAAGAGACAAGATCATGCATGATATAGGAGCTAACATGAAGAACATAGCTATGACCAAATGTTTTCTGAAAATATTACGTACATGCATGAGCTTATGCTAATGTTGAAGCAAAGTTTGAGAGCTGTGAAGCAGGTGAAATCTGCAAATCTTGGAAACTGTTTTGTCATCAAAGGTCATGATCAGTTCTGTTTAAACAGGTTCAACAAAACTATTGTATATGTTGTTTCAGCTGCATCCGCGGCTGCGAAGGAGAAGGTGCCAACGTCAGCGGGGAAGCAGCTGACCACAGTGGTTCCGGTGCTGATATACAGCCACCGAGGGACCCAGTGGCCCTAAGGGTGAGGGTAGTTCAATGGAGGCTACCAGAGCCTCTACATCTTATTTAGAGGCCTCCTCCAGCGAGCACACCCTAGTGGTTGCAGACTCTACTGCATCTGTTACACTTGCATCCTTGTCTGCCACCCAGATTACCATCTCCACCTTCCTTCTTGCACCCCTCCCAAGTTAGCCAAACCCGCCCCCCTTAAAGGGTTGGCGTCTCCTTCGCTCCAGTCACCTCACCCCCTGCCCCTATCCCCCCGGCTACGCTGAGTGAGGAGACTATTGACCCCCCCCAGGAATATCTCTGTACTCCAGACTGCCCTTCTGAATGCCATTCAGGGACTTGGCTTCCAATTGCAACAAATGGTAGCCTACCTGAAAGGCATTCACAGTGCTATGTCTGGCCTACAGAGGTCTTTTCAAGGTCTAACCTCCTCACTGACCACAGCCGCCTAACCCTCCTAACCTTGTGCCTCACCTCCTTCCCTGTCCCATCCAAATTCCATACTCCCAGACCTGTTCCAAGCATACTCACACCTGTGCACGCACCTACTCACACAGACACAAGCAGCACACCAACACAAACACAAAAATACAGCTGTGCATCCAAACAGACAGACACCATCCCCACCTCCAGCACAACCACTGGTACTGCACCCACCACCACAGACACATCCACCATCACCAGCATAGCCCAGACACAACACCCACCCCCACAGACACCTCCACCACCCCTGCAAAACCACACACACTGCACTCACCACCACAGACACATCTTCCACCACCAGCACACCCCCAGACGCTGCACCCACCACCACAGACACATCCACCACCACAATCACAGCCCCAAACACAACACCTACCATCACAAACACATCCACCACCACAAGCACAGTCCCAGACAATACACCCACCACCACAGCCACATTCACCACCACAAGCACATCCCCAGACACTGCACCCACCACCACAGCCACATTCACCATGACTACACCCAGCACCTCCACAGCACACACAGCCACAACACAGAAATGCCCACACTCACCCATACAAAACACACCAACAAAGCAAGACGCACCAAAACGTTCATGACACCAGACCCACAGACACCTGTACCCTCAACAGACACATGCACAACAGACACTTGCACTCCCTCTACCTCCCAACCCCAACTCCCTCCCTACCATCCGACCCATTTTCGCTGTGAGAGTCTTCTATTTACCTTTGCCCTGAGTCCTGTCACACCCATACCCACACCCATGCCCTCCCCTCACAAACACACTCCTACCCCATCCACCCTCCAACCCATCCCTTCCGCATCCCACCCCCCTCAAACGACAGGACCCACCCCTACTAGCCCCCAAGGTACCCTGAAAAAAGGCAACAGCCCCATTCCAAAAGCAAGACCCACCTCCCAAAACCACACCCTCCTCCCAAACTGAAGACCACCCCTCCCAAAACCACACACCCACTCCCAAACCCAAGACCACCTCTCCCAAACCAATACCCCTCTCCCAAACCCAAGGCCACCCCTCCCAAACGCAAACCCAAACCCCCCTCTCACAGGTAACATCTATGAGGTACCTGCTCTGCCCACTAGATGCCACTTCCTGGGGAGCTTCTTCTGGCAGTGCAATTGGAGGCAAGCTGAGTGCCACAGCATACCTGTGCACAGGATTTTGTGGACACCATTTGGACTGGCATTCGCCTTCTTTAAAACAAGTTGAGAGAGTGATCTCTTTCATTGCAATTCTTTGATTCCTAGCAATGTTTCAGTGTAAAATATGTAGTACATATTTTTCTTTAACATGATGGAAGGGACTACTACATACATTTTAAATGTATACCATGTTAAGTGCATACACTGGTTCACATTGCATGTTATGGTATTTAAATTTAGGTACAGCCATTCAACATAGTAGTGGACACTTGCACCACTTGATTGGCCTGGCAGAGACACTGGTGTTCTTCCCTCTGACAACCGCTTTTACCTATTCCGCAGTCAATGATTTCCTGGTGGTGACGGCGGGGCCACAACAGTCTTTTGTCTCTGCAATAGCCAACATCGAAATTGGGCAGGCAAACCGGTAAGTCAGCGGGCGGGAAGACCGCCGAAAAAGCGCAGAGGGACCCAATCCGCCAAGTTCTTAATCAGGCCCTTAGTTTGTGTTTGTTTTTATTGGTAACATGGACTTTCTATTAGCAAGTTGTATTGGTTTGCTACCTCTGTTACAGGGACATCGGCTAGTACAATTATTTTTTTATTTAAAAGTTAAACTTAGTGTTTGTTACATATTCTACACTTAGTGCAGATTGTTCGAGAAGTCTCCATGTGCTTTGATGAAAGTGGTAGTAACAGCCTTGACTGGCTGTGTATGGGGAAAGTTTAAGTATTGTTTGTATTATGGCTTGTTAAAAGTAAATTGTTATTTTTGTGGGGATTAAATGTTAGTTTTAATTTTAATGTGGTTTAATAGTTTGAATTATGTGCTACTTTGTGTGTTAGATAGCAGGAATATATAAGGGGTATAATAATGTTATGATATTCAATAGGTTTGGTGCATATCCAAGTGAATGGTTTAGGGCACATTTTGAATGTTCTGTCCATCATCCATGTTTGACATTGGCTTAGTCTTGATAAATCATCTGCTGTAGCAAATATAATAATGTATTTGTCATTATTTAGGTTGTCATGTAGGAAGAAGGACACCATTCTGTGTGGTGGCTAAGTGTTCAGATATTTGTATGGCTTCTTATGTTTTAGGGGCAACAGGAGTGTCACTGGTAGTTTTCATCGTTAGTTCTATTGAGCGTTTTAAACTGGGTATAGCTGGTAGATGACCTTTGATGTGTTCAAGTACTTTAGGAAGCATAAGTTTTATAATTTTAGTAGAGGGCTCTTGACAATAAGTGCTTGCCTCTTTTAAATCTTGAAGTACATGTCTTACTCTGATTTCAGTGACATTTGGTGGGTGGTTGAGTTCTCTCACGTTAATAACATAATTTTGTATAGTAGCACTCCCAGAACATGCAATATAGTAGCAATTTGTACATTTCCAATTAACATTCTCAGTGCTTGTGCTTTCTTGACTGTAAGTGTAGCCCATGTGCAAGAGTAATTGTTTACCTTTCAAAGAGGTGATATATCTTGCTCTTTCTGTCTGAAAATATTTGAATATACAGTTAAACAAATTGCAATAAGTCTACTTTAGTTTTGTAAATGTACATCGTTTTGCATTTTATATTTACATTTTGTTGTTGATTATAATTGCAGTTTAGTTTTTTCAGTGTTCAGTTGAAGGTGTTCTAATGTACATCAGGTGGTTTATTTTCAGTAGAGGAAAAAAATTGCATTAGTTATGTATTAAACATTTATTTGTGGGTAGTTGGAAGTCATTGAGGGCTTTTGGTTTAAGTTTTTACTTTACGGGTTTAGCTAATAGAATTAGTTTGATTTTACTTACTTTTATATACCTTTATCCAGGTCTTCGATTATTACATTTAATTGGTGGGTCTATAGGTTGTAGATGGTGTTGTACTTTCACTGTAGCACCTTAAGTTTGGTAAATATATAAATATAGAGGGTTTGGTAAGTTATTTGTATTTTTAATTTTTTTAAATGTTACTTTCAACTATTTAAAAAATAAATGTTTTACTCACTTGTGAAGGTAGTTTTTATTTTTTGGTTTTCTGTTGGCAATCTAGCAGTGTCGTTATCTAGCAGCTTTTTGGTGTGGTAAGTGTGGAAATGTTTTGCTCCTTTTATTGTATTTTTAATTTATTTTTTATTTTTATTGTTTAGTTTGCTTTACGGTTGCATTTATTCATTAGTGCTTGTTTAGTTTGAATTTTTTAATCAGTTATTACCTTTTGTGGGAATTCTTATTAGTGTTTCTGTTTAAATGTGAGGTATATATTGCTATTTGTTGTATTATTTCGGATGAATTTATTATGTTTAATTTTTATTAATTAATGTTTATTTTTTATATTGCATAAATATTTGAAATAATCTTTTGTTTGTTAATTATTTGATGTTTTGAAATGTATTTTAATTCTTTAATAAATGTTCTTAAAGTTTATTTTACTGTTTTAAAATTAACTTAATGTAGCTGATGATGATTTATTGATTAATGTAGAGTTTAATTGTATTTTTTGGTGTAATTAAAATAGTTACTATATTATTTTGTAATATTTAGCTTTATTTTTTGCTATATTAGTGTAGACTATATTGTGAGTTTCAATATTTTTGACTTTTTATGAACATATTTATGGGTAAAAACACATTTCAATCTCAGGAGAAATAGATATTTTTATCTACAATATTTTGGTCATCAATATTTGTGTTGTTTCTAATTAAGCATAGGAAAACTATATGTTTGTAAAGAATATTTTTTTCAGATATGTTTGTGAATCGATATTGTTTACAACAATATCATATCATTGATCCCTGTAATGATCTCCCCCTTGTTCACTGCAGCAACTTTGGTTTCTGCACTGGGTTTTTTAGTAAATCTGTTCCTTTGTTCAAGCAGATATATCTTCTGGGAACTGTATCTAGAAGTATGTCACATATGCTGCAGTAGAAAGTTTGACCCCATAACTCACGGAAACAGTGGACAGTCACACGTGAAAGGTAGGCAAGCAGATGGTGGAACTGAGGATCTCATGATGAAAAGCATAACAGCACTTCTTATTTTCATGCAGACACCCACATTTCCATAGCATCTGAGAAAAAGTAAAATTACTTTCTCCTCCCATAACTATCTTATGATCTCACGCTCATCAATGTACTCCATAATCAGTAGGGGTGGGCGATAAATTCTGCTCCGTCTGCAACATTGCAGACTTTTGCCCACTCTGCATTCCGCTTGAACGTGAGTTCTGGCAAAACCCCACCAACCACTTTGTGGCATAGTTTTTTCTCGTGCACAGCTCGCCAGCAAGAACTTGTGTCCCCTAAAGCGATTTTCGATTTCTAGAACGCCTCCCGATGAGATTTCTCAACATGGGCGGTCGCAGCAGGTCGCAACCATTTGCGTTGAGAAACTGCTACTCGAGTAGAAAATCTACATGAGCAGCAGAAAGAAGCAGCACCCTCTTGCGCGCCATGTGGTGCCGTTCGTGCTTTACAGCATGGAACAAGCTCCCGATGCTAAACATCAGCATGAGCAGCATGACGTACGGAATTCCGCGCACTCGCAGAACTCCGCGGAATTGTGGGACACGCCGAATCCAGCTCCTGGTCATCGTCGACGCCTCCTGGACTTTGCGGTTGCCTTGACTCTTCAGCCACGAGGTCCACGAAGGCATCGACGATGACCAGGAGCTGGATTCGGCGTGTCCCACGATGTCTGCAGCTTACTGCGGTGTCGGCGACTCGGTCGGAGCCAACAAGCCTTGGTAACAGCAAGACTCGGGGAAAGTGTGAAGAGGCAATGGCGCAGACCAGCAAGGTCTGGGGGACTCACCCAGCAAGGGTAAGTCAGGGCAGGCCTGGAGCAACCAGGGGAGCCCTTTGGTTTCTTTAGAAAGTCTTCTGGGGACCCACAAGCCGGCTGGCAAGGGATCGCGAAGACGCTTCCGGAGGATTCACTCACAGGGGCCCACGGTCACTCGGGACGTGGTAGTCCTCTGATCTTAGGAGGGATTCAGCTGGAGGCTGGGACCATACCTGGTCCAAAGCACAAGTTCGTGGAACGTTGTGAAGGGGTTGCACTCGACAATAGTGCACAGTACCCAGGGGTCGCGGTTCCTCATTACTCTTGGGGTCCACTGGCCTCAGCTTCGCTGGGGACTCACGATGGCCTTTGAGAAGTCAGGAAATCCACTTCTTGGGCTGCAGGGACTTCGGACTCCAGCGGGAGCGGCGTAGTTTGCAACCGTCGTTTGTAGTTTTTGGTGCCTGCCAAGCAGGGGAGTCACTCCTTGACTCCAAGGAGATTCTTCAGTCTTCCAAAGGTAGTGGAACGTCGAAGGTCCGGGATTCGTCTTCAGAGCGTCATCCAGGGAAATCTAGGGTGCAATGCACAGGTTCCCCCTCTTATACTAAAAGAAAGGGAGGGACTAGCTCTATGACCCTACCTATGGGAGGGTCAGGGGAGTGGGTGGCTACACCCACTTCCCTTTGTCCAGTTTCGCGCCAGAGCAGGGACAGGTAGCCCCTGAACCGGTTTGAACTGGCATATGCACAGAGGAGCCTTCTGCTCCCCCAGTGCAGGACTTCAAAGCACTCTAAGAGTGCACCCACCCAGCCCCAATACACTAAACCCTGTCTGGGAGGTGGTCACACCCCCTTGGGACAGGATATCTATTGTTGGGCTTCCTCCACTGCGAGTGTTGGTCATCAGCAGGAGGGCAGCCCAGTGTCTGTGACTGGTGGCATCCATTTTGTGATGCCAGGGCTCTGCAGGATTCTACCGCGTTTCCACAGTAGGTACATGTCTATCCCTCTAGAAGGGTGGAATGCTACCCCGCCGCCAGGACTGACGGGGGTAGAATTCCAAGATGTTTGACACCAAACACGACATGTTTCGATGCAGCCATTCCAAAGTTAGCATTTTACCGCGAGGATATAATGCACTTAAAGTATATGGTTTAACCGCATCCACAAACAGCACCAGAGAATGGACTCTGAGAGCTGCAGAGGGGCCCTGCTCAGGCAGAGGCACCCCCTCACATAGAAGCCAAGCACCCTGCCCTCAGGATTGATAGGGCCTGCCTTAGGGGTGACTGATAGGTTTATATGTGTGTGTAGGAGAGATATAGGGGACCTATATCTCAGTGAGAGGTGCTAGCACTTCCTCACCCAGGCTGCAGTAGCAGGCCTGTGGTGTCAGATTTAGTCTGCTTCCCAGGGGTGGCATAATACATGCTGCAGCCCCTGGTAGGCCTGTGGAGTACCTATGCCCTTGGTACCTAAGGTACCATATACTAGGGACTCATAAGGTACCACAGTATCCAATCACTAGTGCACCTAGAGTGCACTCCAAATCGTTTAGAGAGAACAGAGAGGCTGGGGCCCTGATTAGCAGGGTCCCAGCCAGACTATAGCCAGAAACCAGTGTAAACATCAGGAAAAAAGTGGGGGCAACATAAGAGGCAGATCCTACTTTCCTACACAACCCCCCCCCCAAACGCAGGGACACTAATCTAACCTTGACCAGTTGAGTCTTCGTGTTCAAAGTGGAAATACCTTGAGAGTCCATCTGCATTGGCATGTTGGGTCCCAGGTCTATGTTCAACTGTATAGTGCATCCCCTGTAGGGAAATGGACCACCTCAAAAGTTTTGGGCTTTCTCCTTTCATTTGTTTAAGCCATAGGAGGGGCTTGTGGTCGGTCTGAACTATGAAGTGAGTGCCAAACAAGTATGGCCTCAGCTTCTTCAGGGCCCATACCACAGCAAAGGCCTCCCTCTCTATAGCTGACCAACGTTTCTCTCTAGGGGTCAGCCTTCTGCTAATAAAAGCTACTGGCTGGTCTTGACCTTCATCATTCAAGTGAGACAGTACAGCTCCCACACCCAGCTCAGAAGCATCTGTTTGGACAATGAACTTTTTGGTGTAGTCTGGACTCTGTAAGATGGGGGCAGTGCACATGGCCTGCTTTAGGTCTTCAAATGCCTTCTGACAGCTAGCTGTCAACTGAACCTTTTTTGGCATTTTCTTTGAGGTCAGATCATTCAAGGGGGTCACTATAGATCCATATCCCTTGACAAACCTCCTATAGTACCCAGACAGGCCTAAGCAGGCTCTCACCTGTGTCTGGGTGGTTGGAGCAACCCATTCCATTATGGTTTGGATTTTGCTCTGTAAAGGCTGAACCTGGCCTCCACCTACAAGGTGGCCCAGGTACACAACCTGACTCTGCCCTATCTGGCACTTAGTGGCCTTGATAGTGAGGCCTGCTTTCTGCAGGGCCTCCAAAACATTCCTGAGGTGGACCAGGTGATCCTGCCAGGAGGAACTAAAGACAGCAATATCATCTAAATAAGCTGAGCAATAAGTTTCCATCCCTGTCAGAACTTTATTCACCAACTTCTGAAAAGTGGCAAGTGCATTTTTCAATCCAAAGGGCATCACCACAAAGTGGTAGTGCCCACCAGGGGTCGAAAATGCTGTTTTGGCTTTTGCATCATCAGCTAACCTGATCTGCCAGTAGCCAGCTGTCAGGTCAAACGTGCTTAGATACTTGGCTGAGGCCAAAGTATCAATCAGCTCATCTGCCCTTGGTATGGGATAGGCATCAGTCCTAGTGACTGCATTGAGGCCTCTGTAGTCTACACAAAACCTCATTTCTTTCTTACCACCCTGGGTATGAGGCTTGGGTACTAGGACTACTGGGCTAGCCCAAGGGCTATCTGAAGGCTCAATCACACCTAACTCCAACATTTTCTGGACTTCAGTCCTGATACAGTCCCTGACATGGTCAGGTTGCCTGTAGATTTTATTCTTGACAGGCAGACTGTCTCCAGTGTCCACCTCGTGGGTGCACCAGGAAGTCTGACTAGGGGTCAGGCTAAACATATGTCTATACTGTTGCAGAACTTGTCTGCACTCAGTTTGCTGATGGTCAGTGAGGCTGCTTGCCAAAGCAACACCATCTACTGACCCATCATCAGGGTTCTGAGAGAGCAGGTCAGGGAGAGAGTCACTCTCCTCCTCCTGGTCCTCATCAGTTGCCATGAGCAAGCCCATGTCAGCCCTGTCAACATATGGCTTTAATCTGTTGACATGGAGCACCCTCAGGGGGCTCCTGGGAGTTCCAAGATTCACCAGGTAGGTGACTTCTCCTTTTGTTCAACTATTGTATGGGGGCCACTCCACTTGTCCTGGAGGGCTGCTGGGGCCACAGGCTCCAATACCCACACCTTCTGTCCTGGCTGGTATACAGTCAGTACAGCCTTTGGTCATGCCAAGCTTTTTGTAATTCTTGGCTGGCCTCCAGGTTTTTGGTTGCCTTTTTCATGTACTCTGCCATCCGGGAGCGGAGACCAAGTACATAGTCCATCACATCTTGTTTGGGGGGCTTGAGAGGTAACTCCCAGCCCTCTTTTACCAAACACAGTGGACCTCTCACAGGATGCCCAAACAGAAGCTCAAATGGGCTGTAACCAACCCCCTTCTGTGGAACCTCTCTGTATGCAAACAATAGGCAAGGAAGAAGAAGGTCCCATTTCCGCCTAAGCTTCTCTGGGAGTCCTTTAATCATTCCTTTCAAGGTTTTGTTGAAGCGTTCAACTAAACCATTGCATTGTGGGTGATAGGGGTGGTGAACTTATAAGTTACACCACACTCCTTCCACATTGCTTTCAGATATCCTGACATGAAGTTGGCACCTCTGTGAGAAATGACCTCCTTTGGGAAACCCACTCTGGAGAAGACTCCAATGAGGGCTCTTGCCACCACAGGGGCTGTGGTGGTCCTCAGGGGAATTGCTTCTGGGTACCTGGTGCCATGATCCCCTACCACCAGGATAAACCTGTGCCCAGATGCAGTTTGAGGGTCAAGGGGACCAACAATGTCAATCCCTACCCTTTCAAAGGGTACCCCCACCACCGGTAGTGGTATCAGGGGGCCTTTGTTGTGCCACCTGCCTTACCACTGGCTTGGCATGTGACACAGGAGCGACAAAACTCCTTTGTGTCCTCTGACATATGTGGCCAATGAAAATGTGGAACAAGCCTGTCCCAGGTCTTGTTTTGGCCCAAGTGTCCTGCTAAAGGGATGTCATGTGCTAGGGTCAAGAGGAACCCCTAAACTTCTGAGGTATTACCATCCTCCTGGTGGCTCCAGGGGCTGGGTCTCTACTCTCAGAATATAGGAATCCCTCATTCCAATAAACTTTATGGGACCCACTAGCACTCCCAGCAGCCTCAGCAGCAGCCTGCTGTCTGAGGCGTTCAAGAGAGGGCAGCACTGTTGCTCCTTACTCAGATCTTCCCTAGAAGGGCCCCATGCCCCCAAGAACTCAACCTGATCAGGCTCAAGTCCCTCTGGGGCAGTTCCTTCTTCAGGATCTGCTTCACCTCCCTCTGGGGGTGAATCTGTGATCTGAGACAGAGGGGAAGGCACTGCCTTTACCCTACTGCTCCTCCTCTTGGGAAGCATCTGGTCCATTGTTCCAGGATCCAGAGCTGGTTCAGTGTCATGCATCCTTGCTTGTGACCTGGTCACAGCAAATACCTCTGCAGGGATGCCCAACATCTCAGCATGAGCCCATAACTCTACTTCAGACCAGGCTGAAGTCTCTAGATTATTGCCCAATAGACATTCGACAGGGAGGTCTGCACTGACTACAACCTTCTTGAGGCCAGTTACCCCTCTCCAGGAGAAATTCACAACTGCCAGACTATGGTTGGTCTTGACATTGCTTGCGTTGGTCACCTGGTACATTTCGCCCAGGATGATCTGTCCAGGGTCCACAAGATCCTCTGCCACCATGGTGACACTAGCACCTGTGTCCCTAAATGCCAAAGCCTGTTTGCCATTTATTACAGGCTGCTGTTTGTATTTGCCCAGATTACTGGGACTCACTAGGAAGGACATATTAAGGTCTCCCTCACAAATCAGCATTGCCTGAGTGGGCACTCTGACTAGGTCAGAGTCCACTTCAGAACCCAGGGTCAGCCCTACTACACCCTTATTCTGAGTACCACCTCCACCAGTAGCTGAGCTAGGGGAACAGTTGCCTTAGGGGCAGGAGTGGTGGTGGTTTGGTCTTTGGACTTGTTACAGTCAGAAGTCCAGTGCCCTTTCTGTTTACAGAATTTGCACCAGGGCTTCTTTTGGCCTTTTCCCTTGTTGGATTGTGACTCCCCACCAGATGCAGATTTTTGGGGCCCTTGTGAAGACTTCTGGTCTTTTGACTTATCCCCACCTTTCTCAGAGCCCTTAGGATCTTGCTTCTTGGTGTCACCCCCTTGGTTCTGGGGTTTCTGCCTCACCCTGGTTCTGACCCATTTGTCTGCCTTCTTTCCCAATTCTTTGGGGAGAGGTCAGATCCGAGTCCACCAGGTACTGATGCAACAACTGGTTCTGGCAATTATTAAGGATCTGTTCTCTCACCATCAGATTATACAATCCCTTGAAATCAGTAACCCTACTGCCAACCAGCCAACCCTCCAGAGCCTTGGTTGCACAATCAACAAAGTCAGTCCAGTCCTGAGTCTGTGCCTTCTGGGTGTCTCTGAACTTCAACCTGTACTGTTCAGTGGTTAAGCCAAACCCATCTATCAGTGCACTCTTCAGGACTTCATAATCGTCAGCATCCTCTTCTCTAACAGTGAGGAGCTTGTCTCTACCTTTATCTGAAAAGGAGAGCCATAAGATTGCTGCCCACTGCTTTTGGGGGACCTGCTGTACTCTACAGGCCCTCTCCATAGCAGTGATCCACTTGTGGATATCATCCCCACTCTGGTAGGGAAGAACAACCTTGCTCAGGTTCCTATTAACCCTGGGCATAATACTTTGCTACGCTCACGGAGCATGCAAAGATTGTGTTACTACACACTACGCAAATTGCACGTAGCAGAGTAAAAAACTGTGCTAATCAGCGTAGCAGTAGTATATTAAACACATACAAATGCTTTGTTAAAGCAATTTACTATGCTAAAAAGCATATAACAAATTCACAAAAGTGAACTTTGACAGTGAAAATGTCAAGCAATGAGAGAGGTGATGATTTTGGGTTCCCTCCTAACCTAGGGGGAGGACCAAGCAGATGCCTTGAACACAAAAAGCATATCATGTGAACGATTCAGTGGTGGTCCCTTCCTCCTAGGACCACCCCAAGCACAGTTATGGGCAAAAATACAATCCCAACCAAAGGCCCTGCAAAGCATTATGGGACGAGATTAGCAGTGGGCAGTGAATATTATAGTGTCCAATATCAAAATAATTCTACAAAGAGCTGCAGTTCAACTAGTCGTTACTAGATGTCCCTCACGAGTCAAATGCAAAAGCATTGAAATTATTAATACATCAAGCTGCAGTTCCACTAGTCGTTACTAGATGTCCCTCACGAGTCAAATGCAAAAGCAAACCCTTTCATGAAGCTTTTGCATTTGACTCGTGAAGGACATCTAGTAACGACTAGTGGAACTGCAGCTCTTTGTAGAATTATTTTGATATTGGATACTATAATATTCACTGCCCACTGCTAATCTCGTCCCATAATGCTTTGCAGGGCCTTTGGTTGGGATTGTATTTTTGCCAATAACTGTGCTTGGGGTGGTCCTAAGAGGATGGGACCACCACTGAATCGTTCAAAAGATGTGCTTTTTGTTTTCAAGGCATCTGCTTGGTTCTCTCCTAGGTTAGGGAGGATACCAAAATCATCACCTCTCTCACTGCGTGTTAATTTATTTATTTCACTTTTGTGAAATGCTATATGCATTTTAGCATATAAAGACAGAGATACTTATTTTATCTTAACTTGTACTGTGCAAGATATTTTTGGCAATTATTGTACAGTGCAGTCAAGCACACAGCTACGCATTTTGCATAGCTACGTGTAGTTCAAAATGTACTTCACGTAGCTATGTGAAGTGCTACTATGCAAACTACGCCCAGGGTTAGTTCCTATGGTCTGGAATAGATTCTCTGCCTCTAGGGACACTGTTGCTGCCACCAAGGGGTTCTAATCCCTCTCGTCTAGAAGCTCTCTGGATCTCCAGGGCTTTTCTATCCAGTGCCAACTGCTTGGTTCTGAGGGCAACTCTTGCTTCCTCATACTGCAGCAGTTTGCACATTCTTTCAGAGGAGGTCTCTCTTATGGGAAAGTATGAGTTCCTCTGGTGGACAAATTCTCTGCCAGAGTGATAAGAGTGCTCAGATTCCCTGGAAGGGGACCTATGCCTCTCCTCCACTCTGTCAGCTCTCTTAGGGAGAATTCCTCTGTCCTTTTCAGGCCCCTTGAGGCCTGGCCCTTCAATCACAGAGTCCTGGTCATTCTGATTTTCATCATCTGACCCAGATACCGTAATTGACCCACCCACTGATTCAGACCCATTAGCTCCTAGAGCCAATCTAAGATCATCTGCTGTCAGCAGATCTATCAGGTGTAGGGTTGAGGGACTCTGTCCTAGCCTCAGGTGTCTTTCAACACACATGGCTCTCAAGTCAGAGAAAGCCATGTCCTTATACTGAGGCTGAGTGGATCCATTGGTTCCACCCTTTAAGGACATTCTAGTGTTGTGCAGTGTTGTACTACCTACACTAGTTTGTGGCCTACTGATACTAGCTTGAGCTGTAGAAAGGGTGTGCTATCCCTTGGCATACAGCTCTAAGTTCAGTAGAACTTATTGATACTAAGCTTGATTTTATATGTACCTTAAGTACCTATCGTGGTTTTCAGTTAGTAATTCAAATAGAGATTTTCTGGTAAAACAATAGCAAGCTGGAATCCCACACGCTGCCCACCAATGTGAGAAGTTGGTCTGGTGCAAGGTGTCCACTTTAATTAGTGAACAGCATATACCAGGCCAACTTCTCACATGTAGTATTGCAGGTGGCGGCAATCTATGACTAGGCTTCATTAGTACACACTATGGGTTGTTTATTAAGTCCTGAGACAGAAGTTACGGGATATCTATGATAGAATTAGCCGTTGGGTACATGTTTTGGATAGATATCTTAAATATCCATGTGTAATGTGTAACTCCTCAGTTATGCGTCGAGTGTTGCACGCTGGAACTTGTAGTGTACCGACTAGTCAGAGTCAGGTGGCAGAGTAATGTCAGTAGATGATAAATATGTCCTAAAATGATCGCGGAAATGTGTATTTGGGTATTGGATGTCCATGATTTGGCTGGGCAACTTGATAGCATTTTAAGATGAGATAGTATACTATGAGATGGATAACCATGGAATCTCATCGTTCAGTCCTGTCTTGTCTTTCCCAGTCTAAACACCCATCTGTGTTCTATTTTCAGAAGGGTTCTTGTCAAATTAGGAGAAGTTTGTGTCAGGTTGGGTTTGTCCAAGACCGTCCATCTAAGATCTTCCGGAAGGTGGCCTATTTCTAGAAAGTGATTAGTTAGCTTGGTGGCTTGTTTTTTTTACATCTGATTGTACTTGTGTGTTCCACAATCTGAGTTTTTAATTTGCGTGTGGTCATTCCAACATATCTCAGGTTACAAGGGAAGACAATCAGGTAAATCAATCTCTCACTATTACAGTTCGTATGTTGTTTCAACAACGACTGTCTTGCAGTCCCAATATCAATGGTCTGTGTAACACTGGTCAAAGCACAAACTCCACATGACCCACATGGAGAATGCCTTTGACAGGTGGAAGGCCCCATAGCGTATCTTGTCTGATGTTTGATGCCACTTTCGGTCTAGTGGGGACCAGTTTATCCTTCAGGTTGTTACTCCTTTTGAAGGCAAAAAGGGGGCGTTGTAATGACTGTTCTCATTTATTCAAGATATGACAGTCCGTACATATCACATTTTTGATTTGGTTGGACTTAGAACAGAAAGTGTTGACACATACCAATCTGTCAAGAGAGACTTTGTGTGTTGTAGGCTCCAGCAATAAGTCCCGGTTGTTGTTCTGTGCTCTTTTAGCAGATCTCTTTATTAGAGATGGTGGCTACTGTCTGTTGAGAAGGTTGCTCATCAAAGTTGAGGCATGTTCTTTGTACTTGTGAATGCTGGAACAGTTTTGTCTCAAACGTAGGAACTGTACAAAAGGCAAATTGTCTCGCAACGCTTTGGATGGTAGCTGTCATAGGAGAGTAAGGCGTTCCGGGCCATAGGTTTTTTGTACAACTCAGTCTCTAGATACCCTGAGGATGGAAAGATGAGTAAATCTAAAAAAGGAAGTAGTTATTTACTATATTCGCAGGTGAATCTCAGAAAAGGGTTTAGGGCATTGAGCCAGGCATGGAACACTTCCATAGAATGATTTTATCACGGTTATGGGTTAATTTCTGCGAAAACCTGCTCATTTTCCAAGGAATGCATGTATAGATTAGCCAGGCTGGGGGCGAAGGTACTGCCCATTGAAGTCTCGGATGTCTGGAGATATAGTGATTCTTCTAACTGAAAGAATTTTTTTTTCATTGCCAGCACGGCGCATTTCATGATAAAAGGAACCGGGTTAATGGTGTCCAAGTCACACCTTTGGAGGAGGGCTTCCACTGTAGATAATGTTTGGTCCTGTGGAATACAAGTATAAAGAGATTCAACATCAACTGATACCAGGTCGTAAGATTCAACCTTGAAGGAGAGATCTGTGAGATGTCGGAGTACATCTTTTGTATCCTGCAGGTAGGTAGGCATCTTCAGCATCAAAGGTCTCAGGAAGTGGTCCACAAACTGGGACAAAGGCTCTAAAATAGAACCAATGCCAGAGATGATAGGTCTCCCTGGCGGTGATCTCTGTGTCTTATGGATCTTTAGGAGGATGTAGAAATATGGTATGATAGGTTCATTAGTAATCAGGAAATCAGCCTCTTTGGGTGTGAGCCATCTATTGTTTTTAGCGTCATCTACCATAGATTTTATGGTTGTAGCAAGCCTTTTCGTCGGGTCGGTTTTCAGGAGCTGGTATGAAGTTGTGACATTAAGTTGTGTCAGGCATTCAGGTCTATAGGCAGTAGTGTCCATAATGACTGTGGCTCCTCCTTTATCTGCCTGTTTAATTACAATTGAGTTATCTTGACTCAAGACTCGCAGAGCTATTTGCTCATTTTTTGGCAGATTTTGATAGACATGGGAATGTTGTTTGGATTTAGGTTAAGCCCATTGAGAACCACTTCAAAGGTTGCAACTTCTGCCGGGGTCAAGTGGGGGGTCCAATGTACCTGTTGTCTTCTTCACCCCCTGAAGCGTCCGCAGCCTTGCCCTAAAAAAGCCGGATTATAGATAGGTGGTAATGGAGGTTGGAAGCCAGTAATAGGTCCTTGAAAACCGGGTTCTGGAGGTTGAAAGGGGGAGTAGGCCCATGGGTTAGGAGGCTACCATTGGTTAAACGGGTGCCTGGATTGTTGTCCATGACATCCACCTCGTACTTTCTTCTGAGTGCCTGGTTAATAGTTACCAGTGCTTGAGATTGAATCACTAGACCACTCTTCTGTATCTGATAATGAGTAGTTAGTGCCATAGCCGCGGCCTTTCTGATAAAATTCCGGAGGTTTGTAGTTGTCACTAGTGTAAGGATACACTTTCTCCAGGGCAAACCTTGAAAGATCCTTCTTAAATTTGTTTATTTTTGCAGTTAATAGACATTCCTTTTATTCTTTAGTCGATTTGGTAGCTTCTTCCAGATTCTTTTTGTATAGTTTGGCTGTCACTGTTGTCTTCAGTTGAGCCTCTAAAACTTGGATTTTGACGAGACTAGTGTCTGCAATGCATTTGGCTGTGCTAATGATTAATATTAGCCAGTCTCTGGTACATCGCCATGCTAGTAAACCAGACTTTCTGTTCTAAGTCCAACCAAATCAAAAAGGTAATATGTAAGAACTGGCATATCTTGAATAAAGGAGAACAGTCACTACATCGCCCCCTTTTTGCCTTCAAAAGGAGTAACAACCTGAAGTATGGACTGGTCACACTAGACCAAAAGTGGCATCAAACATCAAACAACATACGCTATGAGGGCTTCCACCTGTCAAAGGGCATTATCCATGTGGGTCATGTGGAGTTTGTGCTTTGACCAGTGTTAAACAGATCATTGATATTGGGACTGCAAGAGTGTGGTTGTTGAAACAACATAAGAACTATAATAGTGAGAGATTGATTTACCTGATTGTCTGCCCTTGTAACCTGAGATATTTTGGAAGGACCACACGCAAATTAAAAACTCGGATTATGGAACACAAGTACAATCAGATGTAAAAAACAAGCCACCAATCTAACAAATCGCTTTCTAAAAAAAGGTCACCTTCTAAAAGGTCTGAGATGGACGGTCTTGGACAAACCCAACCTGACACAAACTTCACCTAATTTGACAAGAACCCTTCTGAAAATAGAACAAAGATGGGTGTGTAGACTGGGTACAGACAAGACAGGCCTGAACGACGAGATTCCATGGTTATCCATCTTATAGTATACCAGCTCATCTTAAAACGCTATCAAGTTGCCCAGCCAAATCCTGGACATCCAATACACAAATACACATTTCCGCGATCATTTTAGGACATATTTATCATCTACTGAGAACACTCTGCCATCTGACTCTGACTAGTCAGTCCACTATAATTACCAGCATGCAGCACTCGACGCATAACTGAGGAGTTACACATTACACATGGATATTTAAGATATCTATCCAACATATGTACCAAATGGCTAATTATCCTAGATATCCCATAATTTCTGTCTCAGGACTTAATAAACAACCCATATTGTTTAATAATGAAGCCCAGTCATAGATTGCCACCACCGGCAATACTACACTCTCCCAGCATGCCATCTAAGCACATAGGAAGTAGTTACAAGCAAGTTGACCTGGAAACAAGTGATTAAACCACCAATAGTGATTCTAGACATTCATCTAATACATGCACTTAATGGGTAATTTTATCAAACATTCTCCATGGGTTTATCTCTAGTGCTTAATAAACAACCTATATTGTGCATTTTCAAGCCTAATCTTAGGTCGCCATTATCTTCAATACTACATTTTCCAGCATAGCTTTAGCACACAGGAAGTAGTTACGGGCCAGTTCACATGGGAGCATTATAACAAATGATTGTCACCGACCGGCTTCCATGGTTCCTGCTCTTTGGTATGGTCAGCTGTTTCCCGGGTCCGACACTGATAAGGTGAACTATTTAAGAAGCGCAACGCTCACTAGCAGTATGCATTTGCATTCCCCGATTGAGCCTACGGGCTGCGCGGGCATGCTAGCCTCCGATACCGTACTGCCTAATATAACACCAACTTGTATAGGGAGGCAATGCATTGTTTGAATGAGTACGAGATACATGACAGAGGGCTCACCTGTACCCTTTCATTACACTTAGCAACAGTTGGGTTTCTCTACAAGTATGCCCTTTTTACCTTCAGGGACGTCTTCACTACTGACGAATGCGAGTATTGGCATCAGTTAAGTGCTTATATAGCTCCTACACACTGATATGGGATTTCAGCCACTCTCTATTCCCACTTATCGAATAACAAATACAAATCATCATATGTTGGAATGACCACACGCAAATTAAAAACTCAGATTGTGGAACACACAAGTACAATCAGATGTAAAAAAAACAAGCCACCAAGCTAACTAATCACTTTCTAGAAATAGGCCACCTTCCGGAAGATCTTAGATGGACGGTCTTGGACAAACCCAACCTGACACAAACTTCTCCTAATTTGACAAGAACCCTTCTGAAAATAGAACACAGATGGGAAAGACAAGACAGGACTGAACGATGAGATTCCATGGTTATCCATCTCATAGTATACTATCTCATCTTAAAACGCTATCAAGTTGCCCAGCCAAATCATGGACATCCAATACACAAATACACATTTCCGCGATCATTTTAGGACATATTTATCATCTACTGACATTACCCTGCCATCTGACTCTGACTAGTCGGTACACTACAAGTTCCAGCGTGCAACACTCGACGCATAACTGAGGAGTTACACATTACACATGGATATTTAAGATATCTATCCAAAACATGTACCCAACGGCTAATTCTATCATAGATATCCCGTAACTTCTGTCTCAGGACTTAATAAACAACCCATAGTGTGTACTAATGAAGCCCAGTCATAGATTGCCGCCACCTGCAATACTACACTCTCCCAGCATGCCATCTAAGCACATAGGAAGTAGTTACAAGCAAGTTGACCTGGAAACAAGTGATTAAACCACCAATAGTGATTCTAGACATTCATCTAATACATGCACTTAATGGGTAATTTTATCAAACATTCTCCATGGGTTTATCTCTAGTGCTTAATAAACAACCTACATTGTTCATTTTCAAGCCTAATCTTAGGTCGCCATTATCTTCAATACTACATTTTCCAGCATAGCTTTAGCACACAGGAAGTAGTTACGGGCCAGTTGACATGGGAGCATTATAACAAATGATTGTCACCGACCGGCTTCCATGGTTCCTGCTCTTTGGTATGGTCAGCTGTTTCCCGGGTCCGACACTGATAAGGTGAACTATTTAAGAAGCGCAACGCTCACTAGCTGTATGCATTTGCATTCCCCGATTGAGCCTACGGGCTGCGCGGGCATGCTAGCCTCCGATACCGTACTGCCTATTATAACACCAACTTGTATAGGGAGGCAATGCATTGTTTGAATGAGTACGAGATACATGACAGAGGGCTCACCTGTACCCTTTCATTACACTTAGCAACAGTTGGGTTTCTCTACAAGTATGCCCTTTTTACCTTCAGGGACGTCTTCACTACTGACGAATGCGAGTATTGGCATCAGTTAGGTGCTTATATAGCTCCTACACACTGATATGTGATTTCAGCCACTCTCTATTCCCACTTATCGAATAACAAATACAAATCATCATTTTTCTAAGATGATATGTCAGCACCACAAGGGTCTAGATTTATCCAATACCTTAGTCCAACAACCTCGCGGTGTTGAAATAGCACGACAGGTGGATCACTTGTACGCACACAATATCACGTGGTGCTTCCTGTAATCCCAGTCAATCGCTCTAGATCATAGATGATCTTTGTTTTCTTTCAAGTTATCTTTATTCATAATGTACTTCATCTTTGAGATGGATTTTAATGACATAAATTTGGTCCTCACTGTAACTATGCTTTGCTGCCACACGCTATTGTCCTGCTTGACTGTAATTCTCCCTCCTCTGACTATCATGCAGGTCGGATACCATACTGTCCCTTGAGCGGCAATGTCAAGAACAGCTGCGGCATGATACCCGACTTAGGTGGGTAAGTGTCTCTTTCTCAGATACCTCAAATAGTGCTCTGAAGATTGTGTTCCACACATTTGGGTTCTTTCAGCGCCAGAGTCCCACTTGGTGTTTCTTGACTTTCTACAAATATAGTAGTGTCTGTTGTAATGATCATTTCAATTGCAATTTTGAAGTTTAGGCTTATTTGGACACCACAACACCTTTCCCGTTAGCGATAACATTTTATTGTATAATTCTCTCATGTCTCCCAACAGGTACGACTAGTGAATCCACCACCCGGAAACCCATGGATCACTTGTGTTGTATGCTTTGGATATGAAGTTTTCGTATATCACCTGCTTTACACTTTACCCTCACAGCAGTAGTACTAATAAGATCCTGATGAAGGCCATGACACTATTTGGGCCACCGGCCAAAACATGTTAATCTCCGAAGCAACACAAGTGGGTCTAATGTCTCCCACTGTGCTTCTTTGCCTTTGCTTTTATACTTATTCCTTTATTGTTTGATTACTTAAAATCTTACAATGAGACATTATAAATACAATATATAATACGATATAAAACAGTTAAAACAAAAAATAAAATGCAATATATTATTTGTTTTAAGCCAGTTGCATTAGCTAAAATTCATTTCATAATATATTATAAAATATTCATTTCATAGTATATTTGTAAAAGATTTCATAATATATTTGTAAAAGAGTTCATACAGTGCCGATAGATTTTAGATCGTGATCTTCTAATTTTGCTTGTAATCTTATTAAAAACTTTACAAAAGCAGAATTCATACTTATATCTTCAGATTGCAGACATATTATCAATGCTTGCCTACATGTCCTTACTCTCCGGGCGTTAAATGGAGTCTTGAGTATGGTTTTCCTGTCAGTTTTAAGTTCAGGGCAGAGACATAGTAGATGGATAATGTTCTCCTCTCCCATTTTGCATAATCTACATAATATATCATCTTCTGATTTCAACCATGGTGGACGATGGCAGAGGCCCGGTAATACACCAAATCTTGCTTTTGTGACGATTTGTTTATTTTTCAATGTCCATGGAATTTCTAAGTATGGTTGTATCTTCTTTTTTGAAAACCCACTCATTATTGGCCATGCATGTTTTCTTTTAGCTAATATATCTTTGTCTTTCACAATCGAAAGATGATTTGTTATTTTGTTGATTGTTTTTTTAAATGATTCCCTGGTTATTGTAGTTTTCCAGATTGGGATCACATCAAATTCTTCCAGCGCTGTATTTAAATAATTCCAGGCCTGTAATTTTCTGTTTTCATTAATTTCCTCCCATAATAGCTGAGACATTTGATTTTCTTG
This sequence comes from Calotriton arnoldi, assembly GCA_963921515.1. Classification (NCBI taxonomy): domain Eukaryota; kingdom Metazoa; phylum Chordata; class Amphibia; order Caudata; family Salamandridae; genus Calotriton; species Calotriton arnoldi. The sequence goes on along the minus strand of CAWUFW010001485.1, from coordinate 926,194 downwards.
ATCGTTTTTTATTCTGTTCCATATTTTAATACATTGGCCTTTTCTTGAGTACACCTGGTTGGTTAGACCAAACTCCAGCCTTATTTGTGCCGGTGATGCGTTATTAGGTAGGTAAAAAAGGGTTTTAAAAGTTTTTGAAACCACATTATTTATAGTCACTGAGTCTTTCCCGTTGAGAGCTTCACTACCATATCCTAAAGTGGGCAGGAGTTTTGCTGATATAACCTTTAATAAGGGGCGATGAGTAAGATTACTTAATGATTTCTGCAGTATCCTAAATGCTGCTGTCAATGAAGTCGCTTTCCTTTGAATGTCTATTTTTTGCGGACCAAAGTTTCCGTTATCATTGAATAGTACTCCCAAGTATCGGTATGATTCTACTTGTTCTAATTGGGCTTTCTCCAGAAACCATTTTGATTTATGTTTCACTCGTGGATTTTTTGTAATCACCATAATTTTAGTTTTTGTTTCATTTATCACCATCCCATTATCTTTTGAATACAAAGATATTCGATCTATTAGGCGTTGTAACCCCACTTTTGTTTTGCTTAGGAGGATGACATCATCTGCATATAGCAAATTAGATATTTGTTTGCCAGCTAATTTAGGCAGATGTGCGTTTATTTCATTCAGAGCATCTGTTAGATCCGCTAAGAACAGATTAAAAAGTAAAGGGGCCAGTGCGCACCCCTTTTTAGACCTGCTGTCGTTTGTATCTCCTTTGTTACTGTTTGGCCATCCCCCATCCGCACTCTAACCCAGGTGTTGGTATATAAAAGTTGAATTAGTTTTAACAGTTGCACTGGGATATCTTTTTCCTGGAGTTTTCTCCACAACAGATGTCTGTGCACGCAATCGAAAGCCGATCTAAAATCAACAAAGCACAAATACAATGGTTGTTTCGTTAAAATAGATTTGTCCATTAATAACGATAAGGCTATTATGTTTGTAGTAGTTCCAAGTCCTTTTATAAATCCAGTTTGGTTTGGTGGAAGTATCTTTTTGTCCGTTGCCCATTCAGCCAGATTAGAAAGTAGAATCCCCACAAACAATTTAGCATCTGTATCTTGAAGTGTTATTAGTCGATAGTTTTCAGGATGGGCCCAATTTCCTTTTTTATATATGGGGGATATTAACGACCCTCTCCATGATTCAGGTATTTTCCCTGTCTGCACTACTTCTTTAAAAACTTCTATAAGATGGTCACCATAGGTCCGGTTTTTCCTTATATAGGGCAAACGGAAAACCATTGGGTCCTGGTGCCCCGTCTTTTTGCTTACTTATTAGTTTAGAAATTTGAGAGTTTGTTATATGAATTTCGCTACCAATGTCATACATTAATGTATTTGTCCCACTCTGTATACCTTCCTGATTCGTTAGTTTCCAATCAGAGTTTAAATGTTTAACCAAAAAGTTAACCCATTCTTTTTCAGAGAGTACACTTCAAACCACAGATTTATTAGGTCTTACTAGACCATTTATCATTTTCCAAAATTCCCTTGAGTTCTTTTGGTTACTGACATAATAAATCTTTGACCACAGGTCTTGCTTAACTTGGTTTCTTTCGTTCCAAATTAGTTTCCTCAAATTCTGATTTACGGTTTTTAATATGATTGGTAATTCCTCATTATAAGGAAATTTAGTAATCTGTCTCCTTAGACTATTACGGGTCCTTCTCAGTTTCCTTGTCGCATATGTTAAATTGATAACTGTTTCCCTTTTCTCTTCTCGTATCATATGTTTTTTCATAACCTTAGGTGCAGAGTCATAGGGTTTGACTAATTTACGGGTGAAATTTATCCATTGTTCAATTGGGGATTTAACGGTTTTATCTTCAAAACATTCTGTAACCATTTTTTGCACCAGTTCATTGGTGTCATTTTTATTATATAGCGTCCAGGTCAGTCTCCGATAGTTGATAGTTCCCGTCTTGCCTTGAACGGTCAGGTATGATTGATGTTTATTACTAGATAAGTTTGTGGTGATTATTTGCTGGCTATGATCACTATCGGGGACCTTCCTCAAATGGTATGAGATAATATTGTTAAAGATATTAAGTGATACCATTGTATAATCAATACGTGACTTTGAGTTATGTGAGTAGAACGTCCAAGCAGGAGGTGAGTCTAACGTGAATATCCCATTTAATATTCGTAGACCCATTGCTTCTATATCCTTTACGAAATTCGTTCCTACTTTGCTCTGTGCTGTCTTTGTTTCTGTTTCTAATATCTGTTGAGGAATTGCCCATTGATGATCTTGTGATTGTGTAATATCATCTCTGATAAAACTAACTAATAGATTTAGATTAAAATCCCCTGTCAATATAAAATGTGCAGCTGGATCATCCATCATTTGTTCCAACAAAAAACTACTAAGGGTAGTACACATATTAGCCCTTGAACTCTGTGTCGGATGTATATATACGTTAATCAGTATTAGAATTTTTAATTTAGCTTGGTTGCCTTCTTTATATCGTAGTTTTACCATTAGGATGTTAGAGTTGTTCGTATCCAATTGTTCGTGTTCTACTTTTAGGTCGATGGATATGAATATTGCTAAACCCCCACTCGGGCGACCATATTTATATTGCTTTATAGCAGGCTCAAAATAACCTTTATAACCCCGTAGCATAATAGGGCTAACTTCCCAAGTTTCTTGAAGTAAGATGATCTGATATGTATTAGACATAGAGTTTAACTGGGCGATGTTTACCTTATTGCTTACTCCATTTATATTCCATGAGCACATCGTAAATATTTCACTGTCCTTATTTACTTCTTTTATTGTACATACTGCTGTGTTCTGTCATGGATTGCTATTACCATGCAAAGCCGAAGTAATCCATTTTTCATTTATTCCTGTAACCTTTTCTATTTTGGTTTGGGTTAATGGTGTTTCAACATCTCGCTCTGATCTTCCTTGTGCATTTTTTAGTATGGAAAAAACCAGCGTATTGTTCTTTCCATTTTTCTGCTTCGGGCTGTCTTCTTTAATAAGAGGGATGGGATATACTTTTGGGCCTTGCTTGCTAATTATTATCCCCCAACTTTGAAAAATGTCTTTTTCGTTTAAAATTTGTTCTGCTAGGGACACCGAGTTTACGGTTATCAAAGTTAGTGTCTGGCTACTTTCAGTATTTGGTAAAAATCCGATACATTCGATATCTTTACTTGTCACATTTTCTAGTGACGGGATCGACTTGAAGAGGCGAAGAATATTCCCCCTGTTCAGTATGTCTTGATTACCTCTAGAGTCATATACTGGTTTAAAAATTAATTGTACCGTCTCATTAATTGGGAGATCTTTTTTCCATTCCTTTTTAAGTTTTGTTGGACTTTGCATGTAACTTGTTTATCCTCACCAGTTTCTTTTACGATAACCAAATTGTCCCAATTTGTTGAATATTGGGTATCTTCAGCTTGTTCTATCATATTACTTTGTTTCATATTTATATGATTTGTTTTTTTTATCTGGTGATCAGAGTTTGGCAAATATTGAAAATTCTGTTTTCGAGTTGCTTTCGTACTTAAACTTTGGACTTTGTTATAATCCCAGACTTGGAGTCTCTGTACCCCTTGGCCAATATATGTTTGTTTCTCTTCTTCTTCTTCCTTTACATGATCTTTTTTCTTAAGAGGAATTAATGCACTCTTTACTTGCACATTCTCAGCAGGCGATATACTTTTTATATCCTCGGGTGTCTGTTCTATTATGCACCCGTTTCCATGTTGCCTACATTTCTTTTCTTTTAGTCTCATTCTTCCTTCCTCCCTCTCAGTTTCGTTCAGAATTCGTTTCATTTTCTCTGATGTAATGGCCAGATCTCTTTGAGGACTTGTTTGGTCCATGGATTGTTTTCCTGTTTTAGTGAATAGGGCGAAATACTTATTATTACTTTTGTTCTTAATTGTTGATGACTGCTCTCCATGCGATACATTTTCTTGGTTTCTCGTTGTTTCCATGCACGGTTCTTTGTCTTCGCTGCCTATTTCTACTGAATATTTCTCTTCGGTGTGAGATGCTATTACAATGGCTTGCTTAGCTTTATTTCTTGCCTTACATAGTTTTCTCCTATGTCTTTTTGTCATTATAAACAATGGAGAAACTAGTTCTTTGTCTTCCTTTTCATCAGATATCTTTTTTGTTCTAGGAACCGAATTTTTTTACCCATTATCTTTTTTTTCTCTTGGTTTGGAGTTAATTGGTCCGTGCCCTCTAGATCTTTTGTGGGACTAAGTTGTTCCATGACTCCGGCTTCCATCAGATTGTTATTGCCTTTTTGTATTCCACAGTTATCCTCTATAGAGTTATATTTTTCCCTTTGAAGGCTCGTCCTGACATCTTCCAGTATGGTATTCATGACATCCGGTATTGTTGCCAATTTATTTATTATTGGAGCACATGTACACTCAGAATATGTTGTGGCAGCATCGGTTTGAGCTCTAGTTATTAAACTATTTAGCTGTGCGAGTTTATGATCTATTCCCGCTACTGCATTTGCCATCACTCTGAGTAATTTAATTTGAATGTCCATTTTACTTGATTGATATGTCAGTGCTTCTAACGTTAACCGCTTCGCCGCGATCGGAATTCCGCCCAGGTGCTGGACATTCCGATCGCGGGTGCGGTCGTGACGAGCTCAGTTCGTCATGCGCACAGCACGACCGCGCAGCATGACGAGCTGAGCTCGTCATGAGCATCGAAGGGGTTAAAGTTGATGTTCGGTAAAAAATATCCCATATAGACCCCAAACCCTGATTACCTGGAGGTAGTGATTTTTGGTCCTTTTGGTGTTCAGGCACAATTATTTTTGTGGGACTTTTGAACTCAACATTGGAAGTTTCTTGCAGATCTGTTGCTTTATTTGGATTAGCCATATTAATATGTTCGCTACATTTTTTTCCACTATATCCACTATGTTGAGTTTTACTGCTATTAGGACCATGGTAAGATGCAATCTCCGTTTTTGCTCCTACATTTTCAGTTATATTTTGTAGAATATCTTGTGTAATCTCTACATTTTGGTCTTTAATGATCACTAGATTTTGTTGATTGTGGGATTGACCCTCTGTTAACTTGTTTTTTAATATTGTATGTGTTCCTCCATTATTTCTTACTGCTGCAATTACCTCCAAATTCGATCTAGTTTTGTTATCAGTTATTATACATTGATTATCCTGAAAAACTTTTACTATACTCCCATTGAGGTCTTGTTTGTTTACTTGACTATGTGAAATGAGATCACCGGTTGTCTCTATTTTTTTCCTTATTTCTACCTTCGCCTCTATTGGTAGCAAGGTCTTTGGGACCTGGTTTTCCTGGTTTGGCTCTCCTTGATGTATTTCATCCCAAGATGTTCCTGGTACATCCTTCTCTTCTTGCTCTATGTAGGTAGGTGATACTAACATTTCAAAGTCGGTAATCTGACATTCTGCGATCTCAATATCATCGTTATTATCTTGTGCTTGTAGGTCCTCCTCATAACCGGCAGCTTGTGTACTTCCTCCTAAGTTGCTAATTGGTTTAATCGGCGTTTGTAGTTTCTTTGTTTCTGACTCTACTTGTATTGTCATTAGGGCTCCAGATGGATCTTTCATAAAATCGAATTTATGTGGAACTTTTGTGGATTTTTCAAACATCCATGCTATCGGTGAAATTAGGGATTGGTTCATTCCCGCTGTATTTGATTTTGCCTTTTTTATCGCTTTCGGTATTTGTATTTTCGTTGTTCGTCTTGTCGGCAGGCCTACTGCCCTCTCTTTACCTGAACGCATACTGGCTTTTTTTTTTTTTAAAGGTATTATTGGTTCAAGTATCCAATATCCTATATCCAATATCCTATCTCGTGTTTATAGTGCATCGATTAGCTGTTCAGCTGTTTGCTTATTGGCCCCCCTGCTGACGCTAGTCGATAGCTCCTACTGAAAATTGGGTTGAGTTGGGTGCAGCCGGGATACAGCCGGGGGTACAGCCGGAGATACAGCGGGGGCAGCAGGGTGCAGATGTAGCAGATACAGTAGATGAGCGGTCGGTAAGGAGGACTTGGGTGAGGCGGTCAAATGGCAGGGGGGAGGGCGCGAGAGCAGGGCACACTGGACGCCGCAGACCGCACCCAACCTAGTTGGGCCGCCTCCGTGGGGCTCCTGGGCACTACACTCTGCGACCACCGCTAATGGCGACCGCGCTCTTACGCTTTTACTCCCCCCCTGCCTCGTCTTCTCCTCCACTTCTCCACTCCTCCTGCGCTATCTCCTATAGCGCCCCAACCGTGTGAGCGAACACACTCGACACACCACACACCGTGTACCGGCCCCCCACAATGGTACCTTGCTGCTCCTTTGCTCCTTTGCTGCTCCTTTGCTGCTCCTACTCAGTAGCGAAAACTGGACCCTCCAAGCACTCCAGTGTTGCTGTTGCACGGGCCCTTCCTGAGCCCTCCTAACCCCCCCCTCCTGGGGGTTGCAACTGCTCTCTGCTCCTCCACGGGCCAGATGGAATGGGATCAGCTGTAGTCGCAGTCAGCTCCAGCTCCAGCTATGGCGGATCACGGGGAGACACGACCGCTGCCACTGTGCCAGCCACTGCCGCAGTTACAGCCTGTAGTCTCAACCCCCACGACCCCCCAAGACTTGCAGAACAAAGCTGGAGGTCAAGCTGATGCAATATCGTGCAATATCGGAGCTGGGACCGCGGCGTTTCCCTGATGCTCGGCGCTCGGCGTCTTCCTCGTTCTCCTTCTCCTCCTCACTCAGCTGCGGTCTGCGTGAAAACACGGCACCTTTGCTTTTAATTCTAGCACAGAGTCGCCTGAATAAAGATAAGCGACGAACCATGTAGCTAGTATTAACTCACTTCACTTTTCACACTGCGTCCTTCACCACGCCTCTCAGCTCACATTGGGTAATTAGTAAATACCCTCTTATGAAACTAAAACATCCCTGAGCTCCTTCCACTCTGTGAGGGGGTTCTAGCCCGCACCATGACTAGGCTTCATGGTGCAAGGAGGTTCCCCTATGATGAAGCATGCCACTTCTGGGGGATGAGGGACCCGTCCTTGAAAGGGACGACATTTTGGTCTTGGTGTTGTTTTCTCTAGTCTTACTTCTCTAACTAGACCCGAGGGCTCTTGCATGTTTGATTAATTGAGTAAGCAGAGTATACCCTCGCTGGTCTCTAAACCTCCTCTTGCCCACCTTTTTTGTGTATTTCCACCTTCTTTCACTGCCTAGGATCCCATATCAACACAGTTAAGACACGTTTGAGGCATTGCTAACCACCAATAGCTTATTGGGAAAACTCAAAATGCGGAAATTCACCAACAGGTTCCAGGAAACCAGATTCAATTCTCTCCTTATACCCTAGACCATGGTTCCTGGAGACTGCGACAGGAACTCCTTAAGAACTGCCCCCTCCAATGGATCCCAATCACAAGAGGGGTCAAGGGCAGCCACCTCAGGGCATTTAGAGTTCTTACAAAGATCATGGGATCATCAGGTACATCTGTATTAATATCCTACCCTTCACTACTCTCAGTACATTTTATTTTATGCCGCACAAAGTGTCATAGATTTTTTGTGTGTAAAGATTATATAATACTGGGGCCAGGAAACAGCCCTGTTTTATTCCTCTGTTGCAGATCACTTTGCCAGATAATTTGCCATTTAGGACAAACTTAACTTTGGTTGAGGTGTTAGAGTAGAGCTAGAGTATTTTGGATCTCATAACTGGGCTCATCCTTTGATTTTCTAATTTTGAGATAAAATCGTATGATTTATGTTGTCAAATGCCCTTCTGTAGTAGGTGAAGGCCTAATATAATGGCATTCATGTTATGATGCTTAAGGTTTTGATTAATTGAAGTAATATAAAACCTAGTCAACGGTAGACAAACCATTTCTGAAGCCACCTTGAACAGGCGTGAGTACATTCTCTTTCTTTCTTGATTCCATTTTTTGAAGGTGGAATATCATTTCTGAGTCAGGCTGAACAGATTATATAAACTGGACTGGACATACCACCCTTCTTGTAAATCAGCAAAATGATACTTTAATGCCAGCAGGGCAGGAATACTAATGTTAGGTGTATGCTCTGACAGCTAATTTCAGAACCTCAGTGCACCAGAGCATAGGCTGATGAAAGCATTTTGGTGGGTTCATGTTAAGTCCTGGAGTTTTATTGTTTGGTAGGCCACTAATAACTTGGATGGTGGTGCTTTGGTGGTCCCAGGCGGTGAGCCTTAGAAAGGCACCGCAATGGGAACGCCAAAGCCTGTTTCCCACCCCCAGCATATTAGGGCCTCACAACCCTGCGGCGTGCCTGTGGCGGTGTTACCACTGCACTCATAATGTGGCGGTTGGACCGCCAGTGCGGCAGTTCCCGCCAAGCCACAGCGAGTTTGGCGGTCCAATGGACCACTAAACTCGTCATCAGTCCCTTAGTCTTTTAAAATGTTTTTATTTTGGCGGAATTATTGAGACCACTGCATTTTACATCGACATGTTTTCACAGAAATATTGTTCATAATAATCTATACACCTTCTGGGTGCTATGTGTGCAGTTTCGTTTTTGAAACTAAGAGCCACTACTGCAATATTTTACCTTGCTTCCTTTACAAACTGTTCCATTTTACTTTTCCAGAGTTCTTTTTTTTTTATTTTTGATGACCTTTTTATGGTTTCTTCTACATTCAGCCATGATCTTGAGGGCTGTTTTTGAGCTAATGCTTGGCTTTCTATTTCTGGGCTTTGCGCTCAATATTGAAACAGACATCATTATACACCATTCTCACCTCATTCTAATTTTATTATTATCAAACTTAGGGCATTTGGAACTCCATCGTTATAATGCCCTACATAGCTCCTCGTCAAGTATCAGTTGACTTAAATTCTTTGGGGCAGGAAGCTCTTTTGGTGGCCCAGTTGTTCTGGATCTTCTAATCCTTCACTGATCTCTTGTGTCCATCTTACTCTTGTTCTCCTTATCTCCAGAGATATATATTCAGGCCTTCCTCTACATTGGATTTTCTGTTATTATAATGGTTCCATACCATCTTGTGAGACGATGTGGCCTAACGGCTAGAGCGGTCGACCTTGAAGCTGGGGAACCGGGTTCGAGTCTCAGCAGGCACGCTCATCATCCTGTGATTCATGTCAAATCACTTAGAGCCTTATTTATGAAACCCTGCGTCACATTTATGCCGCAGTTGCGTCACTTTTTGTGACGCTGAGGCAGCGTAAATAATGCACTACGTTGCGCCATATTTATGAAGTGACACATCTAGGCAGATGCATCACTTCGTAAACCCCTGCGCTACATTATACCTGCGTCAGATATAATGTATGCAGGGTGGGCGTTCCCCCGCATCAAAGCCTCATAGAAGTGGGGCATTGAAATCTATAAGATTTCAGTGCGCCACTTCTAGGACTCCATTACGCCAAAACCTTACGCTTGCCAGGCATAAGGGTGATGCAGGCCCTTTCACATGGGGCTTGCCCCATGTGAAAGGACACACTGCTGGAGTTGTGTCTGTTTTCAGAGACACCCCAGCAATGCATCACTTTTGTGCCTACAGATACGTCAGTAATACTGATGTATCTGTAGCTCCTTGCAACATGATGTGCCATACTGTTAATACGGTGCATCCATGGTGTCGCAAGGAGGGCGCACTGAGAAGTGTTGCATCACTGCATTGTCGCAGCGATGCAACACTTCTCATAAATAAGGCCCTTAGGGCTTATTTATGAAGCCCTGTGTCACATTTACCCCGCCGCTGTGTCATTTTTTGTTACGCTGCCGCAGCGTAAATAATGTGCCACGTTGCACCATATTTATGAAGTTACGCATCTAGGCAGATGCGTCAGTTCGTAAACCGCTGTGCTACATTATACCTGCGTCAGGTATAATATATGTAGGGTGGGCGTTCCCCCGCATCAAAGCCTCATGGAAGTGGCGCATTGGAATCTATAAGATTTCAGTGTGCCACTTCTAGGATGCCATTGCGTCAAAACCTTACGCCTCCCTCATGGCAGGCGTAAGGGTGATGCAGGCCCTTTCACATGGGGCTTGCCACATGTGAAAGGACACATTGCTGGAGATGCGTCTGTTTTCAGACACACCCCAGCAATGCATGACTTTTGCACCTACAGATACATCAGTAATTCTGATGTATCTGTAACTCCTTGCAACATGATGCGCCATACTGTTAATACGGTGCATCCATGGTGTCGCAAGAAGGGCACACTGAGAAGTGTTTGCATTGCTGCTTTGTAGCAGCGATGTGACACCTCATAAATAAGGCCCTTAATCTCCCCGTGCCTGACAAAAATTAATGTGTCTGTCTTTTTGTAACGTAACTGGTGCTCATGTAAAGCACTCTGATTCCTTCGTGTCAAGTTCGCGCTATATAAAACTCTAAAAGAAAAAAAACTTTGTTAAGGCACCACAGGCACTTTTAGGATGCCACAGATATTAAAATTACACAAGTCTCTGGATTTTGCTAAGTTAGCAAGCAATCTACGACTGTGGTAGGTTGACGGCATCATTCAAACAAATGTTGGAGGAGGAGACTAAAATAATTTTAGCTAATAACTTTAGTAGATTCTGACCTTTTGATTCTATGTTAGGAAAGTGATGTAAAAGTATGACGAGGTACAAGGCCCTCCAGTTTTCTTCTGGCTAGACCCCTACCAAAAAATGGTACTGTATACCTACTCAACATTTTTATCTTCAATAACTGTGTCTCTCTGCCTATCTGGAGACCTTCACAAGCCCTCCTCCATAGATTATCTTCTGCTGGCACTATAAAGGTTTTATATCCTGAGACATGCAATCTGGTTTTAGCCATTTGATAGTATCCATGTTTCATACTCCTTGAAGGTCAAGGTCTCTATGAGTAAGTCATACCAGCTCACTTAACACTGCATGACAGTTCCATAAACATAATTCATATCACACTTCCTGAAATCACCCCAACCACTTATAGATAGCAAATGATTAATTTACCTTTATTATCACACTAAGGGGCATATGTACAAGCCCCTATTGCCACCACAGCGTCACTTTTACTGACGTTGTGGTGGCGATAGGGGCTGCGCCTTAGGTACAAGGCAGTGTTAAGCCACTTAACGTGGCTTAACGTTGCCTTGTACATAAGGCCTCCTTTCACGCTATGGTTAGCGTGAAAGGGGTGGGCAGTGAGTGTTGCGATGGGCGTTCCACCGCAAAACCCATTTTTTTTTACGCTGCCCCCTATGTACAAGGGCAGTGTACATAGGAGGCAGCAGCAAAATTAAGACCAGGTAAGTCCTGGTCTTAAGTTGGCGAAACCAGGAGAAATGCATTCTTTCTCCTCATTTTTGCTTTTTCCATGTGTGCTGCCTTGTGCAAAAAAAAAAGCTAAATGCCATGGTTTGTTTATGTACAGGAAGGTGTCTCTTCCTGTACATAAACAAGCTTTAAAAAAAATGCCATTTAGTCACTTTCTTGTGTGCTGCATGAAGCAGCACACATGATAGTGACAGAATGACATTTTAGGATTGTTTATGTGCAGGAAGGGACACCTTCTTACACATAAACAATCTTCCCCTGCACACAGACACACTTGCACTATGGTGCAAGGGTGCCGGCATTGGCGCTAAGTTGCTAAACTTAGCGCCATTGCAGGGGGAAACGCAAGGCTGCACCACATTCTTGTAAATATGGTGCAGCCTTGCGTTTCAGAAGTGGCGGAGAGAGGCGTTAAACCAGGAAGTCTAACACCTCTCTCCGCCACTTCCTTGTACATATCCCCCTAAGTTCTACTTTCCCAAATTCAAAACAAAACAGGCATTGACAAAGCCCATAGCTCTGGCTTCTAACTAAAAATTAAACCCTGAACTATTAGCCTTGGCAATATTTTATTACGAAGGGAGATGAGCAAAATGCAAAAAAATATATACTGTCTCTTATGGTATATAGCTGTGTATGAAACAGTACCAGGTCAGGCAGAACTGTGGTCTTTAAACTATGCATAAGGATTTATACTTGCATATGGTAGTAGAGTGTTTGAGGGCATAATGAATTTGAATGATCTGTGCTTTGCCGACTTGCTATTCTCATGGGTTGAACTTCTGAAGGGGAAAGCGCATGTCCTTGTCCCCGTTCAGCCTAGTTGTCTGGGCCATTGCAGCCTCTTTCTGTGAGATACAATTGCATGTGTGTGTTAGCTTCTTAATGTTTGCATTGTGTGATGGCTTCCATAACAATCAGAATTTTAATCTCTTCAACATTTTAGTGAGAACTTGGGCAGTGGATCCAGTGAACTGAAATCACTGATCCAGCCTGATTGTTTTTTTTAATTTATTTTTTTACAATAAATGCAAGGAACGTTTATGCATGGACCAGTGAGGGCCGGCACGGATCGAGGGTGGAGGTGTGGGCAGGAGAGTGTAAAAAAAAAACGTACCTCAAGGCCGCGTCTCTCCTACGCCGTCTTTCGGTCGTCTTTCCAGGCCGGAACGGAACAGCCAGGCTCCCCTGAGCCAATCACAACGCTGCAATGCACTGTTGTGATTGCTCTGAGTGCCATGGTTCGGCGCTCAGCCAGAGAATAGCAGCCTGGGCATGTTCTCCACCAAGGCTGTATTGCAGCCTAGGTGGAGAACATGCAAAGTGTGCATGACTGTTTGGCCGGCCCCTGACGGCCCGGCAACAGTCATGGGCTCTTCCAGTGTGCCACCACTCCTCCCCCTGCTCCTCTGTTACCAGAGCAGCCTGCCCCACCCGCAAAGCTACAGCAGCAGGAAAAAAAATAATGAAAATAACCTTGAGTCATTATGATTTTATTTTTCCTTTAATTCACTGCTGCAAAGCAGTGGGGCGACGCTCCTCCGCCTTAGCAGAGGAGGCGCCACTTGTATAGACTTCTGCTTGTGGAATGTATGGTGCCATGACCAATATGAAGAATACATGAGGAATCCATGCTCCTGCACCAAACACTGTGAGTCATAGGTGCCATGGCGAACAGGACTCTTACACTCCTTGCTCAGAGTTGTCCTGTGCATTGGCTACTGATCTGGAATCTCACTGGAATGGCTTGCAAAGCTTGGGGATCTGCTGTTAATAGAAAAACTACAGCTTTTGAACAATGCCCTAAATGGATCCGTTGTGCAAGGCACTGTGCATATTAAATGAGCTACCTAACAAGCAGAAAACACTGATATGTGGGAGAGGCTGCCAGTAAGACCAGTTACAGTTGCAGGGGTTACTGGGTGCTCTGCATGAGTGGCCTAGAGGCAGTTGTTAAGAGTATTTAGAAGAAGGAAAACTGCATGTTATTGTGAAAATATGAGGGAGGAAGCGTACATCTTGGTGACAGTTGTGCACTGCATGTTAAACTAGTATCTGCAGAGCAGCAGAGAAATTGCCAGGTGCTCTAAACATTGGTCCCAGAGCGCTGCAGAAGATAAGTGGAATTCCATTATGTAAGATGGTCATTGCATCATGACACCGACACGGTGGTCATCTTAGAAAATGTTATGCCAGCAAGGAACTACACATCACCAATGTAAACTCTATGGCCCCAATTCACAAAGTCAATCTGAGACAAAAGTCTAACTTTACGATTTTTGGTATTCACAGAGGTCACCTACGAATCGCATCTTTACGTCCGCAGTTGGGCCGGAATCTCCGGCTCGGACTTAATCTCCGCACTAGGGGAGGGATCTCCAGCTCGGGCTGGATGAGGTGTAATCAATGGGCCGGAACGTAATTTTTACAAAAAGGAAGATTAGGAACGAGAGATAAATGGTAGGAGAGGTCATGAAAATCAGTTTGGGCAGGGAAAAGGGTGTGGCCAGACACTACATCACATCCCAGAGAGGTTTTCTCTTTTGCCTCGTGGTACATGCAGTCCACAATTTACGCTCCCCTCAGTGTTGACACTCAGGGGCCGATTCCGATTCGGGCTGGAAATCTCTCCGACCGAGCCGGATCCGGAGAGATTTCCGACCGAATCGGACCCGTGCAGCCCGACCGAACGAGTACGATGCGTCCGTATGCTATCGTACTCGAGTCGGTCGGACTCCCATTGAAGTCAATGGGACCCGGTCGTACAACGCGTACGCGGGCTCCCATTGCCTCAATGGGTGCGAGGCGAACAAGGGCGCCCCTACAGCGGGTACGCGGCGAAGCGACTCGCGCCGTACACGCACAGGTAGGGGGACCCATGGGTCCCCCTGTGTGCGACTCGCGCGGCTACACGTACAGGGGGGTCCGACACGGACCCCCGAAGTACGGCTCCGACTGCTCTTTCGAGCCGGACGGCGCGTGTCGGTCGGACTGCTCGCGGCCCGCATCGTACTTACCCGGCCGGGGAACGTCTCCATTGCGCGGTGCGAGTCGAGTCCGAGCGAGTCGGTCGGTGCGGTTAGACCCGGGAACGAGTCGGTCGGAGCGGTTGGGACGCCCGAACGAGTCGGTCGGCGATTTCGCATCGTACTCGCTCGTCCGGACGCGCGTACGAATCGGTCGGGAAATAGGGCTCCGAATCGGATCCGGTTATGCCGAATCCGATTCGGAGCCCTACCGGCCGAGATCGGAATCGGCCCCTCAGTGTTGACCTCGGTGGAGATTCCGGCCCGACTGCGGACGTAAAGATACGACTCGTAGATGACCTCTGTGAATACCAAAAGTTGTAAAGTTAGACTTTTGTCTCAGACTGACTTTGTGAATCGGGCCCAAGTATAAACATCTGTGAATGTCATGGAGTGCTACTAAAATGTGAAGGACAACTGAGCGAGCCAATACCCGAAGGAGTCCTACCCAAACAAGCCAATGATGGTTGAAGTGGGTTGAGCCAAACCCTTGCAAGTTGTGTGTTGTGTTGACATCATGGCTAAAGAAGCCTATAGCTAGACCTAAAAATGCATCGCATCTTATTCACTTAGTAGTGTTGTATCCTACAAATGCAGTAGTAATTGAGGGTATAACGGCTAAGGGAGAAAATATTCAGGCAACTCTTCAACAACCTTATCACAGAAATGTACAGCTGCAGATAATAAAACAGCAATCATGTTTTGTTCCTTAGATGATTTAACATGCTGAGAGACGCCAAGTAGCACTGAATATTTTCTTTGTTCTTGTTTGGTGTGAATAAAAATTGAGACGAATTTGGCCTTTTCATTTTCTGTGTAAATATTTTTCATTTATTGCAAACTTGATATGAGCGGACCTTTCCTTACAATTCAATGTGTGGTCTTCAGAGAGGAGGAGCACAGTTGGAAATGTAGCAAGAATAACATGTTAGCTTGATATTTTGCTTGGATTCGGTTGAAGGTCAGAAGTTTCCTCACATTATCCATTATTTGTCCTACCTTTCATATTTCACAATAACTATTTTTAAATTAAAATTCAAGGAAAGTCAATACGAGCATCGGTTGATAATCTGACAACATTTGAACATATTTATGAACAATGCGTGAAGTTTGACATGGGTCCCGAAGAAGGTAAAATCAAATATTTTAAACATATTTCGGAATATTCACACTACTTGAGAAACCCATTTGATTTATGTGACAGGATCACACCATACCAGAGTAAGAGCTTTGATGACAGCAATGTTCTGGATTGCTCATGTTCTGTATTCTATCAATGGTCGAAGACCCAAATTATCTGATCGAAAATCTAGTGTAGCAATGCAGCAATCCTTTCCAATTGAGTCATCGTAGATTTAGACTAACTGGAAAGATTAGCTGGAAATTATGTATTTTTCAATTACACTCACACCAAAAGTGAAAAGATCATTATCCTCATGCAGGAAAGGTTTGGCTGTTATGTGCATATGTGCACACCATGTGGGGAGATTCTTGCACCTCCTATGACTGGAATACAACACCCAACACTGCTATAATATTGAGTTACTAAGGGGCATATCAACAAGCGGCAGCGATAATTATCGCTGGCCGCTCTTAGCGTGAGGAATTTTATCGCCGGCTATCGCAGATAATTATCGCCATGCTAGCGCTATATTAACAACGCATAGCGCAATGGCGATAATTATTCCAGTGATAGCGATGTTTTCCATGGAACATCGCTGGTTTTCCAGCGATGTTCCATGGAAAACGGCGATATCCTTGGTGATAGGGCCTGTGGTCTTAGCCACACAATCCACCCCCATGTTAGGTATGCCTTAGTCAGGAATTTAACAGACATTAAATTCCTGCGTTAAGGCATACTTAACGTGATTTTAAATATCGCTAACCCTCGTTGTTAATATGAGGAAGCTGGGTTAGCGATATTTACCCAAGGGAGTCTGGTCAGGCATGCCTCCTTTGCATCTCATTAGCGATGCGATGGGAGGCGTGCTGACAAGGGGCGCTAATGTAAGGATACACGCGCTAGCGTGTCCTTGTTGATAATGCGATAATATTATCGCCGCTTTTCGCCCGAAAACGGGCTCTAAAGCTGCGATAATATTATCGCCGCACCTTGTTAATATGCCCCATTAGGGACTATACTTCAAATTACGTAGGCTATAGGGCCCGATGTCAGTTACTGATGATAGGTGCGTGTGTCCACAGTAACCTTCATGAGCCCTTGAGGTTACTACAAGTGTTTGTTCACTCCAACCGTTCAATGGGACTGAGGTGCCAGTCATAGATGAAGTTTGCATTGATGCATCTTCCCTTTACACTAGTCATTAGTGGCGTTGGGTGCAAAGTTTGGGAACTCAGTGGACTTAGCACATCTAGTTTAGGTTCCAGGAAAATAGTAGAACAATTAAAAATTCAGAACATTCTCTACACAATCCACTAAAGTCTAAAAGTAATGTTTACAACCCCAAAGGCAAGTTCTCAAATGTTTATGTCTCCTTTCAACACCGCCGTTAGAGGTCTGGTATTTTATTTATGTGGGACACAGTGTGAAAGGAGACCAGATCACAATTTCTCCCAGGGGACTGGGTGCACTGACAAAGTCATCTCTGGGGCAACCATATTCTAGAGGTCCATACCTCAATTGATAACTGGAATTAAGGGCCTGGAGCTAACTATGAATAGAAACTGTGATATCCTCAAAAGTGAATAAGTGAATGACTGTAGTCAACAAGAAGCTTATCAACACCAAGGTTAAATTGAAAATACATCACTTTTCCTCCAGAGCTAGGAAATGGGGGGGAGGAGGGTTTCCCTGAAGCTAGGGTGGTGCAGCTTCACCATACTTGCAGCCCTTTAATGCTTCTCTTCTGGCCCACTACCTGAGGTCACACAAAGGGTTCTGGGATCATCTCTGACCAGCTGGGCTGCACAGGTCTGTGGCTCCTGGGTCTCCTACCGTTTGAGAAGACCTCTATGCAGGCTTTAGTCAGGTGGGCCTTGTTCTTTCCCAATTTGGCCAGTGAACACATTCTTTTATCACACTGCACAGAATAGCTTCTAAATCTTTCACTAAAGATCACAGTAGAAGGGCTTCTGAGGAACCTAGGTTTAGTCCTGTTCTGAAGGGAAATAGCAAACAACAGGCCTTGATACTTGTGTATGTCTTTCTGGGCTGTATCATGGTCTTAGCAAAATCCAAATGAGCAGCAACTAATTTCTGGATGGGGTCAATATTTATGTATCATTTGGGCTCTAAGGCCAATACAACCAAAATGTGAGCTACTGTCAAATTTCAAGCACTCTCCCGATAAGAGACTTTCCAGGCTTCTTCAGAGATGTGAAAAGGAAGGGTGAGTAGCTGGTATGAACTTTTATTTATAAGCATTGGCACATAATGGGTTGGATCATCACTCTCACTCCCATTTCTAAGAGACGCCCCGGACAACACAGCAATGGGAGAAAAAAGGTCACATACTGTGCCAGGCAGAATTAGTGTGGGAGGGAAGGACAAATACATTTTACAACTCCCCAGCAACCAGACTTTTATGGCCGGTTCCCAAGAAAAGTATACATGGATATTGGTAAATCTACCGCAAAAGATGAAAACAACCTGAAAGGAAACTACTAGATTGTGCAGATTCTTCTTGTTTCCCCCATGAACACCATTTGCTAATCCCACACACATTTGTAAAAATACAGGACATAAAGCAAACAAATTAACATGGACTGTGGGAGGGAAAGTTAGTACCATTCTTATGGTGAACTGCATGGATTTTACCTAAATGGCTGCATTAGCCTCTTTTCACTCCGGGAAAACAGTGAAAAATACATGTGTCCATGGGTCTAGTATCAACTGCTGCCAACCAACCATCACCCTATAACCTTCAATAAGGAGGTAGTGACCACTGTCCACAATGAGTGTGAATACAATTAATTTCATGGTTTTGCTACAGAGCCTAACTCGTATTGTGCTGGCACACTACCATGGTCACTTCAGAGCTTTGTGAAGAGAAACTCAATTCAGGAGTCTAGAGGAGTCCAGCCGGATGCTAAAGAAGGTCCAACAACTGACATTTTCAGGTGCTACAACAGGTATATTTCGTTCTAGATAAAGGGCTCTTGGAAAGTTTATTTTCCAAGAGTTTCCAGAATTGGTGAATTACTGGAAGCTGCTTGAACTTGCAACCAAAGACTGGTGATGGTGTTACTGAGCTTAGGGCCTTGGATTCCTAAGGATTGTCTGCCATAAGCTTATCTCTTGAACAAGCATTGTTGGATCACTTAAGACAAAGCTGAATGCAGGTTCTCTGCTTAGACTTCTGAAGGGAAGCAGCATGTTTGTATTAGTTATAAGTATGCTTTCTATATTATGAGGGAGTATAAAACCTTTCATTTAGAGATTGATGGCTGTTTTAATTAAAGGGCATTGGAGCCCTCCCCATCTTTAGTTAATATTTTTTTCTGTCATTCTCTTTGATTTTATTCTGAGAAGACTTGCTGTATTCTATTATATTGCTAAGTCAAAGGCGATTCATTGTGGGTAGCATAGTTGCTCGCATTCTGAAACCTGTCGCTCATTTAATTAGAGATTCTGTTGATCATCTCTGCATGTTTTTACAATGTTTCTTTTAATTTATGTGTTTTTGACATATTACCTGTTATTTTATTCTTTTTTAAAGCTTAAGCAAATGTACATTTGAAGTTAGGAATATTCCTATAGTGGCTCAAATATAACATAATACTGCCACAGAATTATATTTTATGCCAAACTGCATGAAGCTGACAAACTATCTGGTGGACAGCTTGAAATCCTGCAAACCCTTGTATGTGGGGCGCCACCCTGCCCCGGAAAGGCTAGAATGCTCTGTAGGCTGTCTGGCACCACAAGCCTCTAGGGGCTGGCCTGCCAAGTGAAAGTCATGGCTTTGCCTGGCTT
The DNA here is from genome assembly GCA_963921515.1 of Calotriton arnoldi. Taxonomy (NCBI): domain Eukaryota; kingdom Metazoa; phylum Chordata; class Amphibia; order Caudata; family Salamandridae; genus Calotriton; species Calotriton arnoldi. Next base: position 906,905 of record CAWUFW010001485.1, on the reverse strand, counting down.
TCACAGGGGATAACAGGTACTGTTCAGCCTGCATGAGACCCAGATCACCCCTGTCTGATGCCAGCCTGCCCTGGGATCCGTACAGTGGCTGGGTCTTTATGGGGGTCGAGTCTCTGCTGCACACTCCAGTGGGACACAAGAGTCCTCCCCAGATCTGCAGCAGCCCTGACCTGGGTAGGGATAAACCTATCAACCCGGTCCAGTGGCTAAGGTTTCCCAGAATCAGTGCCTTCCACTTTCCTGGTGGTCGAGCCTGGGTAGCTATGGAGGCTTCAGACCCCACCCAAACCCCTCTCTCTCCATGGGCGTTGGGCTTGGAAAGCATTTTTTAATGGACTATTAAGCCCCCACAAAGTGGGTGGGACAGACAAGTAAGAGTTCCCTCTGCTGGCCGGACCTGCGGTCATCTGATCAGCAAGCCACCGACTGCTAATATAGGGTTGGCTAGACTCCAAATTGTCATCTGGTCGGCAACCACATCCCGGATCAGAGACCAAAGTCAGCAGGGGCCAGTGTTGAAACAACCGACACCCAAGGGCAGGCAGGGGGTCTTTCCGAGCCCATCTGTGGAAACGAGCATCAGAGGCAGTGTGTGCAGGCAGCCCTGGGACACCAAATACAGCCACATGTGGCATGCAGCCAGGCACCAAAGGTTTTTTTCATGCCCATCACCCACCTGCCACACTAAGGTGTGTAAAAGCAAGTCACACCAGCGACGCACCTCAATATAGGACCAGGAAGAGGTCCTGCATAGGGCAATCGGGGTCTGCACAGGGATGTCAGCTTCACAACTCTGCCTTCTCTGAGTTAAGCAGTCTGCAAGGCAAGGCCCAACAGACAGGGCTAGAAGGCAGCTGCAGAACCAGGCCCCAGGGCCTGGCTAGCCAGGACCCTTGGGGCACCCGGGGAGGACAAGGGGTTGCCAAGTGTTTTGCCCCTACTAATCTTGAAGAAAGCTACTTGCCTTTCTTGTAATCTGTGCACACTGAGTGACAGAAGGGGACATTTTAGAAAATGTGTACGACCTCTTAAAAGCCTGGCTTGGCCCAATGAGTCAAATGATCCTTCAATGAGATTTCCAGAGTAGCCTGGCCATTTGGGCATACCCTGAAATTTACATGGCATGCACTACCAGATGGCGGTGCTTTAAAGACAGTGATCAGGTGGCAACTGAATGGGCCACGGTTTACCCAAGCTGGATTCTCACAGCATGAGCTGGAATTTAGACGTTGAGCTGTGGGGAGGCCTGTGGGGTCCCATCCTGATTTTTAAAATAACACAGTGGGTCAAGGAAGACCACCCAGGGTCAGGGTTTTCAACCTCACGGCCCGTCTGAGCTCTGACCCAGGGAACGGTAGGAACTTTTTCACCCAGCCAATCAGAGGAGCCCTACCTGGGCCTGCAGCACCCCATCCTCACTTCCAAGTCACAGGATGGGCTGGAGAATGCAACACAGGGCAAGTGGCTTTGACCCCCCCCAAGCAGGCCTGAGATATGACCCGGGCCTGGTCAGAGCTTCTTAACCTGCACAAGTAAGGGAGACCAACCCAAGTCTGCAAAACCACTTCCAGGCCAGGTTGTGATATGGCAGGATGGAGAACAGAGCCCAGGACTGGTAACTTCCACCCATGGGCCTTCCAGAGCTCTGACCAGGGCCTGGTCAAAGCTTCTTAACCCGGACAGGAGTGGAACCTTGTTCTGGGCACTTTGAGACACGGAGGAGTGGAACAGAGAGCCAAGAGTTGAAATCTTCCATCTCTGGGCCTGCTGGGGCTCTGACCCGGGGCCCACTCTGAGCTTTTTAATCCAGGCAGGTAAGGGAGGCCTCCCTAGGCCTGTAAAACCCCACCATGGCTACTAGGGACACAGTGTGCCGGTTACAGGAGCTCAGGGCCAGGGGGCTTCTAGCCCTGGGCCAGCTAGAGCTCTAACCCAGGGTGTCAGCACTGACCTGTTTCTTCCTGCAGGGGTGAAGTGGAAATCTGAGATGTTAGTTCCCAACTCCTTCTCTGGACCACTGCCAGTCCCATTAATATAACATGGCCATAGAATGTGGTCCAGGAAGGAAAAGCGGAATGGGACGACAAGAGAGTGTGAGAGCAGATGGTTCCTTGCCCTGCCATTGTCCACTTACAGTAGATATTTGATTTCCTTCTTGTATTTTATTGTTGGTACCATTGGATAGATACACTCGTACAATTTTGTAATATACGGAAAGGTGGTGATATTACTTAATTCCCTTCAATACTCCCAAACGTTCCCCAACCTCTCCCCATTGCAGTTTTTGGCATGTATCTTAGAATTCCCCCTTTCGCAAGTCTGATTCGGTCTCTTTCCTACGTCAACTTTGTATTCTTCTGTGACTAACTTAAAAGAGAGTGTATAAGTTAGTTTAGTTAACCTTCAATAACCCTTCACATGCACATATTTTATGTCGTCCCACTTAGACAATGGATGTGGCCTAACGGCTACAGCGGTCAACCTCAAAGCTGGGGAACCAGGTTCGAGTCTCGGCAGGGACGCTCAACATCCTGTGGTTCTGGGCAAATCACTTAATCTCCCCATGCTTAACAAAATAAATGTGTCTGTCTGTGACGCAACTGGTGCTCATACAAAGCGCTCTGATACCTTCAGGTTGAGTTTGCACTATATAAAACTCAAAAAAATAAATACATGCCAGAGTCTCTCTGACTACTGGTTAATCCTAGGGGTGGATGGAATTCAAGGAATTTGACTCTGTGGATTTCTGCAGAGTTACATGAAAGCTGCAAAATTCAGTGGCGTTCCACCAATGGGTGAAAATAGGCATGTCCCACTGCTCGTGCTGGGATTCAGCACCCGTAGCATGTTCGGTGCTGAAATATCAATGCGGATGGCACCAGGTGATGAGCCAGTGGGTGCAGCTACTCAAATAGATTTTTCTGCAGCTCAAGTAGATTTTCTACTAGAACTGCAGCCCTCTTACTGCAAGCAGTTGCGACCTCCCGCTTTAAAAAAATCTCACCAGATATCCTCCAAGCGACTGGAAATTAAACTAGGGGACACCAAATCTTGCTTGCCAACTTACCTTTCTGGATCGTCATGGAAGAAAAAATTCCACCACGCAGTGATTGGTGGAATTTGGCCATAAGTCCTCGTTACTCAAAATTCCGCCAATTCTGTGGGCGGAATGGAACATTTGGCTCACCCATAGTTAATAAGAGGTTATTGGTGTTTGACAATATTCTTCTTGCAAATGTTCCTCGAATCGAATAGGTACGTTTAACAACTTTTGTACTTAACCTTTTTGCTTATGCAATTAAAAATAGCACATAACAACTGCACTGTCAGTAATAGTTCAACCTCATCTTTAGAAGTCTAACTACAGATTTATTTCTGTCTTTCCAAGTCCCCTTAATAGCGCAGGATTGCAACACAGGTAAGTGAAATGTTGTTCAAAGTTACGTGCATCAATGCGGGCATGTTATTGCTTAGGACATGCTCTTGATTGTTTCCTGAAGCCTGCCTTCATTTTTTCTAGGGTACTTGTGACATGAAAGTGGTCCCCGCAAGGACCCCAGAAGGAGTTCAAGGATGCAGGCAGGAGTGGTGAGAGGAGCAGACTTTGTCTATCCTTACTCACTGAGCACTCGACAGCAAGCAGGTTCTGGAAGGCAGGCGTGGCTTTAAATAGCAGTTTTGTGCAAGATTGCTGCATGCTCTCACAAGAGTGCATCTGCGTGCCCCCACATTACCAATGCCCTTTGTGGGACTAATGTTTGTCATTGGGCATTCTTTTTAGGACTATGTTTCTTGAGGACCTTTTACCGCCTCAAGTTCTATCAATGGATCTTTCTCCAGGGGAGATTAAGCTTGTGTTCTGGTTACGGGTCAAATTATTCTGGACTCACAGGCCCGACAGAACATCTCTCCTAGTGTTCTTCTGTTAGAAGGTGGTTCTGACCATCTGAGCCGCCCGGATTTTTCGCTTTTTGAACACCAAATTGTTGAGCTTTTACTGTGGGAGAGCCTCATAAGTTGGGACTCACCCACAGGGAACTCATGATGAAAGAGACTGCATGTGGATTTTACCGGTGTCCCCCTGGTGAGAGTAGGCCGCTGCGCTGCAGCCGGAGTAAGGGGCACCGGGCTGGTTACATGCAGACACGTGTGTACATGCGTGTGCACACATGTAGGGGCTGCGCAAGGGAGATTCCTGGTGTGCGCAGCCCAGGAGCAGCTACAGATTGAATGGTGTGGCAGGAATTATGCAGAGCTGGGAGGTGACATGGAATAGGCTTTATACAATGGGAAGACACATGTAAGGGAAAGTCAGTGTGCTTTACTGTTTTCACTGAAGGACCACTCCATTATTCTCCTATGAGGATGGGGATCACATGGGATAATTTCACTTCCCTAGGGCCTACAAATTCCAGACACGCACTAAAGTCCACTGTAACTTAGGTGAGAAGAAGTATTCTGCTGAGTCCAAAGTCGTATCTGTACTGCTTTTGGGTCATCCAGAAATGTCATATTCCTCTGAGTCAGCTCACAACCAGAGCCTGGCTGGGTGTGACCCTGCCCGGCTGGATTAATGACCTTCCTCCCCAGACTGAAGCATCAGAGGCCTAGCCCTTCACGGCAAGCATTCCAAGGGCGAAGGTCTCCTCTCCAAGAGGGAGAGAAGATGGGTGGAGCTGCCGGTCATCCATCAGCAGCTGTCACCTGGTGCCAGGCACCAAGCTGCTCTGGAGAGGAGGCGGCAAGGGGCTTTTCAGAGACCATGTGGCATGAGACCCCTGGACGATGCCATTTTGAACTATCCCAGAGGCCTGGGCAGGAAGGAGGGGGCAGGGGCAGAGAGGTGATGTGTCGCTGCCTGATAGGGCAAGCGGAGCCCCCTGCCAGCCCCCTCCAAATTCTTTTATAAGGTCTTGCACAGGAGGAGGAGCTCTCTCTGGGGTGTGGTCGGCTGAGGAAGACTGGTGCTGGAGCCTGGCGCCATGGGCAGTTGGAAGTAAGAACCTCCAGACTGTCCCAGGACCCTGACTTGCACCAAAAAGGGAGTCCAGGACCAGTGAGCAGAAGCCTTGGCCTCTGCGCAAGGAGAAGAGGGGCCCAGGAGTAGAGCCAGGCAAAAGGCTGGCGCAGGGAGCCAGTGAAGACCGTGCCCTGATGAGTTCACCCTCCCTGAGACCAGGATGGTAAAAGAAAGTGCTCCCAGTGACTGGGGCGCGCCACCAGGAGCAAGAAGAGGCCAAGATGGTGAAAATCAGCCACCTGGGGGCCGAGATATGCCCCCCAGAAGGTAGATGACCTTTGACCTCTAATTGGACCGATGACGAAGCGCGTGGGGCTCCGCCGCCGGTCTCAAATATGCCCCCGGGGTGGGTCAGGTCCTGGGGGCTGCCCCCACAAGAAGTTAAGTCGGGGAGCACCATCCCGCTCCCCGTGAAACTGCCCAAATGGGGTGCCAGGAGCCCACCCTGGCCCCTGATGAGACCAGAAGGAGGGGAGTGCCATCGTGCCCCCCTCGCGGGAGAACAGAAGCCGGGGAGCGCCATCGCGCTCCCCACAAAGAATTCCCAGGGGCCCGGGACCCCAACTCCGGGCCCCGTCACTCCGAAGACAAGTCGGGGAGTGCCGTCGGGCTCCACGTGAAGACTGTCCATGGGGCCCGGGATACCAACTCCGGGCCCCGGTGTGCCCCCGAGAGAGGGGGAGTGCCGCTGCACTCCCCTGCTGCAGGAGGAAGGCGGGGGAGTGCCGTCGCACTCCCCCGAGGTCCGGCCGGACCGGCGGGAGTCTTCGAGTCTGCCTGCAGGAGCGGGCAGACCAGAACCGAGGTGCCGGTTCCCGTGGCAGCACACAAGGGTGCTGGCCAGATGTGGAGCTGACGGGAGCTTCCGGGGGTGGGCTCCCCGAGTGGCTCTCCAGCGAACCAGCAGTGCGGGGTTCCCGGGCGGGACCGGGACCCCGAAGAGTGCAGCAGCCAGAGCGGCCAGGGGTGGGCTCCTCGAGCTGCTCTAAGAGCACTCACCTGGCACATAAGGGGTCCGGGTGGGACCGGGCCCCGCTACGAGGAGCTGATGCGTGCAGGGTTGCCATTGCGGGCAGCGCAGCTCTCCCCGGAGCAGCGGGAGATCCGCTCATCAAGAATTCACCCGATGAGGGAAGAGCGCCCCATAATGCCCTGCAGGCACGGACCGGCCTGCAGGGTAAAGCAGCTTTATCTCGGCTTGTGGTGGCCCCAGGAGGATGGGGTCACTGCGAAATGTGTGCCAAGGTGCAGGGGGAGCTGCAGGAGCAACGCAGTCTCCCCCAGCACGAAAATGGACAGTCCCTCTCTAAGTCTCTGGGCACTCCATAGAAATAACCCATCAAGGGCTCAACCAGCAGTCATCAGCATCCTGGGGCTGGAACTTTTGTTCTACAGCTAGGGGTGTGTTAGGGACTGCACCAAGGTATGAAGGGCTGAGCTGGGGATGTCTGGAGAAGAGCATGCAATGGCACGAGAAGTGCGTGTATCAATGTTATTTCTATTGAGGAACTGAAAGTCACATGTGTAAGATGAAGTCATAAGCAAAGTGGGGTTATGTTGCTGGACATTCCTGCTAGGGTGTCTGGCTGTATATGCTTAATTCTGTGATTTTTAACTGTGATGCCTTTTAGGGGCTTTAATTGCAATGCATTATAACTGTTATCAACTATGATGAGTACTGCCATTCTAAGTGATACCCAAACATGTATTCGTGCTACTTCGTTAGGTGAAGAACAACCTAGACTGTTAGCCACTAAGATGTAGAGGTGTATACTGTATGATCAGTATGAGATGCTCAGTCAGGGTTATGTGTCACAAGGGCAGGTGTACCTATTTTAAATGCTTGTTGAGATAATGGGGTGGGTCGCCACTGGGATGGTGCCAGTGGGCAAGGCCCTCGCTCCAGGTTATGTTCAACCCACTGCATTAGGGGGCAAGATGATGTGCATACATGGGAGTGGTGGTACTAGACCCCACCCCCTCTGCGGGAGGGGTGGCAATGTTATGCAATGTCACAAAGTAATTCCAACAGCTTATGTATATTTGTAAATTGTTGCATAGTATTGAGTAGTGTGTGTGTTTAATAAATGTACTCTTCCTTTTATAAAGCAAAGTACAGACTGGACAATCAATTATCGAGTGTTATTTCTGCGTACTGGTAAATGGCGATTACTAGCCCACACCACCTCCGTTGAGTAAGCCTTAGACTGCTCTGCAATGCTACCCTCTGAGAGTCAAGCGCTACAATGGGGTGTTTGGTTCCCAGTGAAGGACAAATGTAGTCATGTTATTTGTGCAGGCCTCACAGATACTGCCTCGTTTTCCAACATCCCCCAACAGGTTTAGGTTTGGGGTTCCTTTAGTGAAAGAGGCATAGAAGGCATGGAGCATGGACATGTCCTGCTGGTTTCCAGGTTCGGTCTTCAGGGCCAAACTATTTCCAGTCTATTAAGTAATATAACTTGTTTCACACCTGTGTTTTAGTTCCTTTGACCTCATATTCTGGATGATTTTCAAGCAAGATTGGGTATGGTCAACTTGAGGCATGCATGTCTTCAGGAACTGGCTTAAGTAAAGACACATGAAACACCAAGTGAGCGATCAGTTTGCATGGTAACTCAAGTTTCATGGCCAGGTCATTTATTTTCTTAATTATTTTTAAGGGGTAGATGAAACGTTGCCACAATTATGTGGTCCTTTCAGACAGATATGTTTAGTTGATAACCACACTAAATTACTTTCCTTTAAAGTTAGGACCAGGTTTGAGTTATTTATCTAGATAGGCTTTATTTTCTTGTTTGGCCAAGGTCAGATTGTCTTGTGCAGATTTATGTACTTGGGCCAAATGTCCAAAGAAGTCTTATATTGCCAGTGTTAAAGAGGTTGGCATTGAATCAATTTCCAACATACATGGATGGAAACCATAATTACAATAAAAAGGTGAATATTGAGATGATTTTATTTTAGCATTATTGTAAGCAAACTCTACTGCCCATAGGCATTCTGCCCAGTCCTGGTCAGGTTGGAGTAGCTCACAACATGTCTTGCTCCATATATTGATTCATACATTGGTTAGTCTTGCTGTGTACTGCAAACATTACACGATTTTTTAACTCCTGTGTTGTTTGCTTTTTAATTAATTTGTGATACATTTTTAGCATTAAATGACACATTTTTGGAAATTTCACCCTCCCCAGGGTCTAACACGACTCAGTAGGAGCCGATTATTGCGGAGGGCGAATCACTGCCCCTTCCTGGTTAATAATTGGAGGACATTGAAAGTAGCAGCCTAGCAATTCTGCATATCGGAGATTGCTATTAAAGTGTACTGGTTACATTACACAATTTTTAACTCCTGTGTTGTTTGTTTTTTTATTTACTAGCACCACATTGTTAGCAGCAAAAGACTAAGGGGTCAATTTCAATGTTGTTCGGAAGAGCTCTGAATTGGATTCAGGTTTGCCGAATCCGATCCGGAGCCCTTGTTTCCAACCGAATCGTACACACTTCCGAACGATCAAGTACGATGCCTGGAAACTGGTTGGGCTGTCCGAATCGGTTCCAAAATACATTCGAGCAGCTCGCGTCTTTCGAAGCCGAATCGTACAGCTCTATGGTCTCAGTTTCTGAACGAGCGAGCGAGTACGATGACCGATTCGGACAGCTGTTCCAAATCAGTTTCTCCGGAACGAATCGGCTGCTGGAATCTTTGCCCAGGGCCCTCCGAATCGGGCCCTTGGGGTACCCCCCTTTCCAACCATGCACAATGTGGCACGCACCATGGGCTGTCTGCCACAGGGTGCACGATTTTCCCAAGCCAACCCTTTCTTCAATGGGAGACTGTGTTCTCGTTCGGAACACAGGCTCCCATTGAAGTCAATGGGAGCCAGACCGAATCGTATCCGGAAGCATCCGAATGCATCGTACTTGGTTGGTCGGACTCCCTCGATCCGAGTCATCCGGAAAGCATTCCAGGACCGATTCGGTCAGAATGCTTTCCGAACAAGATCGGAATCGGGCCCTAATTTGGGGAAATGTCACCCTCTCCTTGGTCCACCAAGGCTCAGTAGGAGCCTAATATTGGGGCGAGAGAATCGCTGTCCACTTCCCGATTGAAAATTGGGGAACATTGAAAGTATTGGTTAAGTTGTTCTCCATATCGGAGATGGCTACTTAAATGCCATGTACGCACAGACGTACAGCAGATGTGCCGCTGACAATCCAAAGGTGTGCCAAAGGCAAGCCCATCTGTGCCCATCCACGTCCGGACTTTGCCCTGGACCCCTGGTGCAGCAAAGATAAGAAGGACCCCCCACCCCTTAGTGTACTCCAGAGAACAACTATGGAGCTTACAACAGGGGGATAAGTCGGGGCATTGCACGTCTTTTGGATATGACGCTTTATACCATTTTAAAACATGTATATGTGCCACATGTGATTTTAAACCTAACTATCTGCCTTCCATCACAAGGGTATTGCCTAAACCCTATAACCACCAACATAACATAACATGTGTATTTGTAGTGCACGTATCACCCAAGCTATGGTCTCAAGGCGCTGAATAACAGATGTTTATTGTTATTCACCTCAATAGTACTCATTTTATCGACCTCAGATGGATGAAAGGCTGAGTGGACCCACTGGGATTTGAACCTGTGATCATGAGGTCAAACACAGGCCCCTAGCGTGGATGCATTAGTCCACTAAGCCACCAGACCGACAAAAAGTAGGTGTGAATAAGAAGGAATCAACTGTATGGTAAAACTCAAGGGTTTCCTATTTAATGCCAGCTTATTGATAAAGCATAAAATCCACGCATGCGAATGGTCCGGACTAGGTGTTTATTACGGATTATTGGACCAGTGATGCCTCAGGCCCAGACATAGTATATGCTATCCCCCCTGGGTACTCAATCCTCAGACTGGATAGGGTAAGCAGACTGGGACGAGGACTGGCTATTGTATAAAAAACAAGAGTATCAATGTAATTTGGAGATGATATAGTGTTGTAGTCTTTGCGAGGCGCTATATTTCATTATAAAAATATCACCCACTAACTCCTTCGCTGGATAGCTAGTATATAGGCCTCCAGGACCTAGGACAATGTTCTCAACTGAATTGGCAAATCCTATAGAACCGTTTTTAGGGAATAGTAATATCACTGTGATGGGTGATTGCAACTTCCATCTGGAGGATTCTGATAATAGAGATTCCAGTGTACTCAAGGACACTCTGGCCTGCCTCAAGCTGTTTCAGCTTGTCATAGATCCCACCCATGTAGCAGGACACACCCTTGATGGGACTGTTTCTAATGATGCCCGTCCATTAGTACAAGAGGTGCTTCCTCTTAGCTAATCAGATCAGGTGGTGGTCTCTTTTTCACTTACCCTACCCCCTCAGAATTACGGTGTTCTGTTCTCTAACAAGGCCTCTAGAAGGAATTGGAAGAGGGTCTCAGCAGAGTCTCTTGCTAGTGCCCTTAAGAGCAAACATTATATGGACTATGACGAGGTGGACAGATGGGCTGAAGAGTTTTCAGCCTGGCTGTTTTCGTTGACCAATATGGTAGCTCCTATATGGAAAATAAATTTAATAGAATGCTGCCTATGGCTCCTTGATTAACAGAACGCTTGAGACTGCTCAGACAGGCTTGTCGACTTCAGGAATATGATTGAAAGAAACACTATGAGTAGCAGGAAATGTCCCTATATAAGACAGACATCAGAGATTATAAACTAGCTATTAGAGAAGAAAAAACTGTTTATTGTAATAATATATGAAAGTTGACCAACTCCTCAAAAGAGCTTTTGAAAGCTATTCACCAGCTATCTGCGCCTCCGGCCCATCTGGAAATAGAGGACTTCCAAGAGCTTTGTAATAAATAAGCTAGCAGATTTCTTTCAGCAGAAAATCTTCAACATCTACAAAGAGTTTGATCCCCCCCTTAATATAATAGATGATGTTCCCCTTCACTTAGCAGGGAGCTACAGCCAAACCCCTTAGTGTCCATAGAGGATAAGGAGAATTATGGGATGATGTTCATGGGCTTTCCGCCTCTGACACTGAAACTTTTGGAGGCGCATCTTCTTAACATTAAGGGGTTGATTACGATGTCGTTCGCAAGGGCTCCGAATCGGATTCGTGTTTGCTGAATCCTATCCGGAGCCCTTGTTTCTGACCGAATCTAACACACTTCCCAACGAACAGATGCCTGGAAACCAGTAGGGCTGTTAGACTCGGTTCCGAAAGGCATTCAGACAGGACATGTCTTTCGGAGCCGAATCGTTCAGCTCTATGGACTCGGTTTCCTAGCGCGCGAGTACGATGACCGATTCGGACAGCTGTTCCGATTCGATTTCTCCGGAACGAATTGGCTGCCAGAATCTGTCTTTGGGGGCCCATAGCAGGCCCCCTTTCACCTGGGGCCCTCCAAATTGGGTCCATGGGGGTACCCAAGGGACCCCTCCTTTCCAACCATGCACATTGTGGCAGGCACCATGAGGTGCCTGCCACAGGGTGCACGATTTTCCCCAACCACTCCTTTCTTGAACCATGTGCCATGAAAATCTTACAGCTGGTAGTTGGTACAGTAGCTCGACCCCTGACTTCTATCATGAACACAGCCATTATCTCAAGTTGCGATCCACGGCTGTGGAAGGAGGCTATGGTACAGCCATTTCTCAAGAAGACCAATCTTGACCTCAGTGACCTCAAGAACTGTTGTCCTGTTTCTTTGCTGTCGGTTCCAGCTAAGTCCTGGAGAAACATTATAACCATTGGTTGACGGCTCATGTGGTGGAACAGGGTCTGTAGGATGTATGGCAGTATGGTTTCAGAAGCAATCATGGAACAGAAACAGCTTTGGTATCTGCTATGGACAGCATTAGATGATTAGTTGATACAGGGCAGGCCATGACCTTGATCTTTTTGGATCTTTCAGCGACCTTTGACACCATCTCCCCAACCCTGCTGACTAAACGCCTGCAGGATCTGGAAATTAAAGACAGGGCTCTCAATCTGTTGACTTCATTTCTGACAGTAAGATCTCAGAGGGTGACCTTAAATCAATTTTACTCTGATCCATTCTCTCTTCCATGTGGGGTGCCACAGGCTTAATTCTTGAGCCCCACTTTGCTTAACCTTTATGTCTCCCTTCTTGCCAAGCTCATACACTCTTTTGGGCCGCAGGCTGTGCCATATGCTGAGGACACTCAAATAATCGTGTCCATTTCCAAAGACACAGAGGCCACTGCAGCCAATTTTAAGGATTGTATGATGGCAGTGGCTAAGTGGATGTGGAAGAATTATTTGAAGCTAAATGGAGATAAGACAGAGGTGCTGTTCTGGGGAAGTCAACCCACTATTTGGCATGGTAACTGATGGCCTAATATCTTGGGTACCTAACCTAGTCCAACGGACCCCGCAAAGAATCTAGATGCCATTCTGACTATTGAGCTTTCACTGGACTGTCAGGTCAACTGCATGGTAACAACTTGCTTTTGGCTCATTAAAAAGCTGTGGAAAATCTTCCTGTTTACTGCCCTCCCAGTAAACTAGCCGCCTTAGCAATTGTTTCATCTAAGATAGACTACTGTAATGCGCTCTACCTTGAACCCAATAAGACAAGTCAAGCAAAGTTTCAACTAGTATAGAATGCGATGGCAAGGCTCACCCTCAACAGTGTCAGTTGAATTGAATTACATTGGCTTCCGGTAAGCACATTGTTCAAGGCTCTTTGCAATGTATGCAAGGCTCTGTACAATGAGAGTATGGACATTCCATAATAGGGTGGTTGTTCCCAGAGTTTGGTAGAGGAGATGGGGAGGTAGAGCCTTCTCAGTTGCTCTTTCTCAACATCTTACGTGTCTGAGGCTGCATTCTCCCATCGGGAAGGCCTTAAAGACTTGGATTTTTACTCTGTAGGGAGATATAGTTCAATTGGGATCATCTAGAACCAGCTTCTTGTCGAGTGGCAAAGCAGGACTACAGCACCTTGATGCCTAAGGATATTTGTTGCACTTTTATAAATTGTGGTCATATCATATCATTTTTATAAATCATGGACATATCATTCACCCTCTCAGTCTGTCCACCAATCTGCGGGTGTTGATTGGAGGACAATCTTGTGTTCATAAGGGTGCAGAGAGATTTCCAAAACTTGGAAATAAACTGTGGGGCTCTGTCTGAGATGAAAACAGATGGGAGTCCATTTAAACGTACTTCAGCTTGTAAGAAATTGTGCCACTGCCATCTATGGTTCGTACTGATTTCTGCATTTCCTTAAAGGTTGTGGATGGTTCAAATTCTTTAACAAAGGCTATATCTAGAAAATTCCCAGTGGCTCCAGAAGAATCTAGAAATATTTCAGTTTCTACTGCTGGTTGCCCAGTCATACATCTCAATTGTACCGGAATTTAGAAATGCCTAAAAATGTAGTCAGAACTTATTTGGGCTAAGGTTTTGGAGACTTCATGAATCCCCACATCTGCAAGACTAGTCTATGGAGCAAATGGGTGCCTTAGTTTCCAGCTTCAGTCTTTTCGGGTACACTTTCTCTGTCTTTTCTTTTGAGTTTCATGGGCATTCGTTCAGGAAGTGTCCTTTTTAACTGCAGAAAAGCATAGTTTCAATCCCATTGGTATTGTCTTTCCTCTTTTGTCAGGGCCCCTCTTTACCCACCTATTTACATGGGTTCAGTGTCACCAGCAGCAGATTTCTGTGCCACAGACTGTCTTTCTCTTACTACCAGAACTTTACTCTCACGCCATCGCCGACCACTGCATCTTTCACTGAGACGATGATCCAGTTTCACTACTAGATCAATTAGCTCTTCCCAGCACTCTGGGTAATTTAATACGGGTGCTAAGATATCTTTGAGTTTGTCTTTGAATCAACAGTAAAACGGAGAACTTCTCTTAGTTTTCAGCCACTCAGACTTGGTTATTAATCCATTGAAAGAGGTAATGTATGTCAGAAGATCCATGCTTGCTTGTCTCAACTTTAAAATTTCTGAGCCTACTGACGGAATGAACGTATGCTTATTGAATAGCATCTTCATTTCCAAAGTAAAAGCCCGGCAATCATACAAAAGTAGATCATTTCATTCCACTGAGAGGATTGACAAAGAATCTGCTGTGCCTCCGAGGTAGGATAACATGAAGGCTACCTTCAACTGCTAATCAGGGAAATAGGTTGGCCTGCACATAAAGTGCAGTTGGCATTGGTTTAAAAACATAGCAAACTCTGAGCTTTCCCCAGGAAAATATTCTGGGGGAGCCAATGTTACAGCCAGAGGTGTAGTAACATGAATAACTGGATTTGAAACTCTAAGCCCTGATGGACTAGAGGCATATGTTAGGAAAGCGGAAGTGGGCAGTTTCATGACAAATCTGGGATTGCATTCTCCTGGTACTTCCCACACACGGCTGTTTTGTTTCTAAAGGAATGTATTCCTGGAGATGATCCATTCTTAAAGCTGAAGCTTGGGTATCATTCAGCCAATTCAGCCAATGTAATGTCTCAATAGGCAGGATTTTTGACATGGGCTTGCTGTTTTGTCAGTCACTAACCTGTTTGATCCTGCAGGGGTGAGGTGAAGTCTGAGATGCTAGTTCCCATCTCCTCGTCTGTACCACTGCCTCTCCGGTGTATACAACATGGCAAGAGACTGGTGTCCAGCAAGGGAAAGTGGAATGGGATGACATAAGAGAGAGAGCATGAGAGAAGATGGTTTCTTGTCTTGACGTTGTCCACTTCCTCTAGATACCTGATTCCTTTCTTGGGTTTTATTGTCAAGTACTATCTGCGCTCGGGCAGTTCAGACAGTTCTGTAATAGGAACGGTGGTTTTGTTACTTGACTTCATTTGTCTCCCAAACCTTCCCCAAACTCAGCTTGTAGTTTTTAGCATGTACTTTGGAATTCACACTTTCCTGATTCTGGCTCACTGTCTCTCCCACTTCAATTGTGTATGTTTCTCTGACTAACTTGGAAGAGAGTTTATAAGTTAGTTTATTTGGTCAGCCTAAGGTCGACTAGATAGTCTGGCTTGAAGGACAGTTTTCTGGTTGCACCATGCCTTATGAATCTGATTCTTCTAGCACTTGAACGGGCCGGTGGTTCCCCGGGCCATTTTCTCAGAGCACAAATTGGTCCTCAGGAATGGAATTTTGAGGAGATGTTGAGGAGATGTTGAGGAGATGTTATGGAGCTCTGAACCAGGGCCTGGTTAGACCTTTTTCTCCAAGCCAATCAGGGGATCCGTGCCTAAGCCTGCTGGACCCCATCCTGGGCTCTAAAGTGACACACCCAGTGCCAGGGAATTCCACCCAAATGTAACCCGTTGTTCTGATACTGGGTCTAGTCACAGCTTCTTTACTCGACCAAGCAGAGGAGCCCTCCCTGAGGAGCCCATCCTGGGCACTTTACAGTGGGGTGGCCTGGAGAATCAAGCTCAGGGATGTTGGCTTTCAGCTTCAGGACATCTATAAATCTGGCATGGGGCTCAGTCACAGCTTCTGCACCTAGCCAAGCAGAGAAACACCCCACAGGTCTGTAGGGCCCCATCCCGAGCACTTTGCGACACATCAGGCCTGCGCACAGACCCCAGGTGCCAGGCACCTCACCCTTGGCCTGAGAATATTTTGAGGCCTGACTGGGTGTGAATCTCCAAATGAACCCTCATTGGAACTTCAAGTGAAACTCAAAATTTTGAACACGGAGTCAAATGAAGGAAATTACATTTTTTGTTTATTTATTTTAAGTACAAACCGTCACCAGTGGCATCGCACGTTTTGTACCACCCATGTAGGCATCGTAACCAACCCCTAATTATAATTTTATACAGTCCTAGGAGCAGATTTACAAGCCCCTTCCGCCACTTTTGCGTCACTTTTCCCATGTTAAAAGTGACGCAAAAGTGGCGCAAGGGGCTTGTAAATCTGCCCCCTAGTCTTCACTGCACAATGTAACAATTCTCGCTACTGAGTCATAATAAAAGATGAGGGATTATAGAGTTTCATTTCATTCCAAGTAATCTTGCTTGCCCCAACCCAGACCATTTGAGTCTCTTACTCTTAACCCCTTCGTGCAGTCAGTCATTTCTGTTTGCCACCTCTCCCAAATCTCTGAAATCTCTCCTACTTGCCTCAGCCCCCAGTCACTCCACTGGCAGATCCTCCACCAAAAGAATCTATATCTATCCTCCATGAAAATATCCATGACAGCTTGATCGAACACTCCACGCCCTCATTTTGGCTGTCCAAGCACATTCAAAAGCCCTTCTTAAATCCTGCATGCCCCTTCCTCCAGGACACTTTGTCTCTTTTGTTGTCCCAGTGGACCAAGCAATCCCACTTGCCTCCACCAGCAGAGCTCTTGAGGCTCTTTCTGCTTGCTCCTCCGCAAAAGTCACCCACATCACTCCAAGTTTACTCAGGAAAGTCTGCTTTTCCCTCTCCCATATCACCTGTGTTTCCCATGCAGATCCCAACCCAATCATCTTAAATGTCTCCTCTTTCCCTGGTTTCTCCCTTCAGACACTCCAGCTTGCGACCTCCCAGACCTCTCAAGCCAGGTTCCTGAGTGTCTGCATCTTGACTCAACCCAGACGCTCTTGCTTACCCCTACCACCCACAACAGGCACTATCATCTTCTCACACTCCCAGACTGCCCAAGATGCTTACATCCATCACTATTCTACCAAGTACTCTGAGGTGGTAACGGCAGCCTAGCTACATGAAGAAAAGAGAATGATAATCAGAGCAACATCATGAGTCAAAATTGTCTCCAATATTGTTAAACTCCTCTACTTCGGTTATCACATTCTTGTGTGACATGTGACAAACTCTTGCAAAATGACCCCTTTTGTTGCATTTAAAACACACTTGGGATAAGACTGGGCAGTTCTTAGCTGAAGATGTATGGTTTTTGTACCACACCTAAAACATACTAAACATTTTTGACACACATACTGTCCTTTTTACCAATGCCACTTAGGTTCAGGCTTTTCTTCTGCAGTGCTCTGGGGGTCTTTAGTTGAATTCTTGTATTGCCGATTGATAATTTTATTGCATTGAGCCTGGTCGCTAGGAAACATAATTCTTTAAAATAGGTATCCGAATTCTCTATTGGCTTGTCAACAATGATAGCAGTCTCCAGATCTGGGTTGTCAGTGGAAAGCCAACAGTCATGAATGTTCCTATTGAATGTTCTTTCAATTAACTAGTCACAGGTAATTTCATTGTGTATGTCCCGGTAATTACAGGTGATGGCCAAAGTTCTCAAAACAGAAACAAAATCATTATTGGATTCCCCTGGTTGTTAAGATCTTTGTAAGAATTTGTACCTTTCTATTACCCCATGTCTACTATTCGAAAAGTGTTTGCTTGTATGTTTTTAGCATACTTATCTACAGTATGCATTGGTGCTTGTTTTCCAGCTTCTAGGTGAGAGAGAATTCTCACTTCAATCAATGATAGTGTTTTAAAAATAGATCTGCCTTCAGGGCTCAAGTTGTGCGCCAATAAGGCTTTTTTCTTCTTTCTGGTGAATGTGTCGCCATCCACAGAATCGAGAGAGGCTTTCAATGTGACCATTCCAGTGGCAGTTTACCAGGGACTAATAAAAATGGTTGGGGAGCAGATATGTGGTGCTGATAATAAAATTTAACAAGATTCACAACTGTTAGTAGCAGCAAGGCTCTAATCTACAAATATGTAGTAAAAATGCAACATAAATCCTCAAACACAGGGTGAAAACACCAGTAATCCGTGAAATGTTCAAGAAACAGTGCCCGGAATGGATGATGATGTGGAAGTCATGTGAACTAATGTGGCAGTTCAAACAGTTCAAAAAATGCAGGTACTGAAACTGAACCTAACACCCCTGACATAAAGATGTGGTGGCAATGCTGGAAGTGCACCTGTCCAAAATACCACCTGACTTCAAGATGGCAGCTGCCATGAATGTGTCGTAATGCGCCTACCGCTGGAGACTAGATATCATCATCATCGTTGCACAATGGTGCTGGGTCTTCTTGTGGCACAAAGAATCTTGCCGATTCACCCCCACACCAGCAGCAGATAGGGTGCAGGGCATGGCAGGCAGAGTATACATAGAGTCCCGCAACCCAGGATAGTCGCACCGCACCAGGCTTCAGAACCACGGTGGCAGACTAGCGGTTGTAGCAGAATAGGAAGCTGACAACTAACATACATAACAGCAACTGGATGGGTAGTAGTTTGCTTGCTCATTGCCAATGTAAAGAAGACGATACGCCTGCGATGATGGTGAAGACATTTATTAGGAAAACAGAGTCCACAGGTAAGTGACTGCCAGCACCTCACCAGCCAACATGGTTCCATTTGAACTCCACAAAGTATACTTTGCATTCCATTGAATTATGGTGTACTCTTCTCTAAACCCAATCCAATACCTAATCTGTGACCAAGACATCAGTGTTCTGGCCCTTAAATATAGGTGATGTTTGCCTATCATTGATTGTATTGGGCAAAACAAGGATGATAATCAAAGGACTGGAAAAGTGCAGGAAGCCTGAGAGAACAGGTCCCTTCAATGGTCGAGTGTTACAATAATGGTTGCCTTTGAACACGCAAAGAACTGTTGTTCACGCCCTTATAAACTCAAGACTGGACTATGGCAATGTACTATATTTGGGTGTTGTTAGACCTGGCACCATTGGCGTGGGTCTCCCCTGCATTTTTGCCTTTGCCTCCTGTGTTTTTGCTGTGGGCTGGACTCCGTTTTGCTGGTCTATATGCTTTGGGCACTTTGCCACTGCTGTTCAGTGCCAAAGTGCAAGTGATCCCATTGTAAATTGTTGTTATGGATTAGTGATTCCATGATTGGCATATTTGATTTACTTGTCAGACCCTAGTATAAGGCACTGTGTTTGCCCAGGGCCTGTAAATCAAATGCTGCTAGTGGGCTGCAGCACTGATTGTGCCACCCACAGAAGCAGCCACTAAAATGTAACTCTGGCCTGCCATTGCAGAGCCTGTGTGCAGTCTGGACTGCCATGTCGACTTGGCAAGTGCACGCACTTACCGGTCCCTAAACCTTCCCTTTTCTACATATTAGTCACCCCTAAGGTAGGCCCAAGTTACCCCTGTGGGAAGGGTGCATTGTATGTGAAAGGTAGGACATGCCCTGATGTGCCCTGATGTGCGTGGCATGTCTTGATAGTGAAATACAGCCAATTTCATTTTTCACTACTGGGAGCTGGAGAATCGATGCAACTTCAAAGAAGCAAGACGCATCCGCACCTGTTTCTGACGCATCGCAGAAGAAACCGTTGCAGCGTCTGCTGCGGCTCGAGAAATCGTTGCATGCCGCATCGAGTGCACCGATCTCCGACATCTGATATCATCGCACCAAGTTCGAAGCAAGGCCTGCTGGGCGGCTGCACGAGTTCACGCATCGTCACCGGATCGTCGCATCGCATCGAGGCACCAAGTCTGTCGCATCGTAGGGGGACGCAGTAAGAAACCGACGCATCACCTCCCCATGCAGTAAGAAATCGAAGCATCACCTCCTCTTCAGTAAGGAACCAATGCATCACCTCCCCTGCGCTCCAGCAAGGAACCGACGCATCACCTCCCCCGAAGCAAGGAACCAACGCATCACCTTCCCTGAGTGTAAGGAACCAACGCATCAACTTCCCTATGGCCCATTTTGTTTGTTTGCGTGACGCATCCCAGGTACTTTGTGAGAAAAGTGTTGCATCTGCAATTTTGCTTGAACTGAACTATTTCTACCATCTGAAAGTCATATTTTTATTACTGTACTGTGGATTTTTGTCGTTTGGTCTTGTTTTGGTTTAGATAAAGATTACTTATTTTTCTAAACTGGTGTGGTGTCCATTTGTAGTGTTTTCACTGTATTACTGTATGTGTTCACAAATGATTTACATACTGCCTCTGAGATAAGCCTGTCTGCTCATGCCAAGCTACCAAGGGGGTGAGCAGGGGTTATTTTAGGAGTGTATCCCCCTTACCCTGACTAGAAGCAAGGATCCCTATTTGGACAAATGTACCTACCGCTGCCAACTAGAGACCCCCCATTTCTAACATTGGTGGTCAGCGGTGAGGATCTGGACTTGCATTTGTGACTTACATACAGTGATTGGTGTACACTACTAGTATAGTGCAGACCATTACGCAACCACATACATTTGGTATAGTTTTTTTCTGGGAATTTTTTTGCATCTTGAGAACTGCCAATTCTCACCATGAGTAAACCAGCATCCATTGCATCTGTGGATATTGAATTTGAAGAGGAAAGGGTTGATACCTACACTGTGCCACAACTTAAAGCTGTCTACAAAAAGTGTAAAATCTCTGTGAGAGGCCTCACCAGAAATGAGGAATACCAAAAGGCGCTGAGGGCCTGGATGGAATCAAGGAATGCCAGTGAGCATACCGAGGAGCCTATGGTGGAGAGAGAGAATTTAGATGGGAAGCAGGAGGGGCTGTTGGGCCTGACTGGGGGGAAGTTGCCTTCCAGGGTGGGCAGCAGTGTGTCTTCAAAGAGTCTGTCTCCAGAGGAGTTGGAGGACAGAGAGAGAAGCAGAGTGCATGATTTGGAGCTTTCTAAGCTCAAGCTGGGGAGCCAGGGTGGCCTAGAGAATAAGAGGTTGGAGTTAGAGAGCAAGAAATTGGCCATGGAGGAAAAGAAGATGCTTTTAGAGCATGAGAGAGGGTTGAGGGAGTTGGATCTGAAAGCAAAAGAGTTTAGAGATCAATCCCTCTGGTGGCAGCACACCATCAGTGCCTGGGGAAGGATAGGTATACATTCCCAAAGATGTTATCAAATATTTCATGAAGCATGAGGACATTGGGCAGTGGTTTAAGGCCTATGAAGTGGCAAGGAGGTCCCACCCGGTCCCTGAGAAAGATTGGGGAGCGGGGTTGTGGGGCCTCGTCATTAGTGAAGGAAGGAAGACATTGCTAGCTTTGCCCACTGAGGATCAGATGTCCTATGCCCCCATGAAGGAAGCCTTGATAGCCAGGTAAGGGTTGACCCCAGAGCTTTAAAGGCAGAAATTTAGGAACTGCAAGAAGCTGGAATCAAGTACTTGGGTGGAGTATGTGTCCTATTTTTGCAGAGCACTGGATGGTTGGGTGAAGGGTAGCAAGGTGAATGATTTGCAGGGGCTCTATGATTTGGTTGCATGGGAGCACTTGTCAGATAATTGTTTTCCAGAGCTATGCCATCACCTGATTAACAGAAAGCTGACTGATCCCAGAAAGCTTGCTGTGGAGGCGGACCGCTGGGTCAGCACCAGGGTCCAAAAAGATCGTGTGGGAGACTCCGCCAAAGGTGGACAGGGTCCTCAGCAGAAGAGTGGGGGGGACAAGGGTAAACAGAAGGATTCCAAAAAGGGCCCCAAAGTAATCCCCAAGGGAACCAAGCTAAGGGTTCCCAGCCTCCCACTGATAAGAAGCCATGGATCCCGACAGGTAAGCCTGTTCAGAGGGGTTCCAAGGCGTGTTATGGTTGTGGTCAGGTGGGCCACTTCCAATGGGATCCTAGGTGTCCCAAAAATGTTACCACCGCACCCACTGGTGCACCGCCCCGGCAGATGGCTAGTGTATCCTTGGCGGAGGAGTCGGGTACCCAAGATGAGTGGGGTCCCGCAGAGATGTCCCTGGTCTCTTTAGGAGACAGTGAGATCGTCCCAAGAGCTCATCTGCCTGATAACACTAAAAAGTACAGGCAGTGGGTGACCATCAATGGCTATAGTGTGGAGGCTCTGAGAGACACTGGAGCCAGTGTGACAGATGTCAGTTGTCGACTGGTGTCTGAAGAGCAGGTGGTCCCCAACGCATTCTACCCAGTAGTTGCCGCTGACAATTCAGAGTGCCTCTGCAAAGTGGCACAGGTTCCCTTTGAGTGGGGGCGGGGTCTCGGGTACCTTGAAAGTAACTGTGAGGCCAGCCATGCCTGTTAACTGTCTGCTAGGCAATGATTTGGAGAGCTCCCCTTGGGCGAAGGTGGAGCGGAGGTCTCATTTAGAGATGTTGAGTCTGCCTGGGCGGGCGTGTGTGACCACTCTGTCCATGGCAGCCGGTAGGGGCATTCAAGAGGACCTGGAGCCTGAAAAAGTGGCCCAGGTGCCTGCCAGAAAGAGAAGAGGCAGGGGGCGTGGGAAACCGGCCCCTGAAGTTCGCACGGTCCAGGAGGAGGCAAACCTTGAGGGGGATGCCCTGGAGCCTACAGGGGAACAAGTAGCTGAACTGGGGGACTTGCCTGAGCTGACCCATTGGCAGCAGGAAGGAGACCCCTCCAGGGAGGAATTCTGCCAGAAGCAGCAGAAGTGCACTTAACTTTTTGGTTTGCGGCAGCAGGCTGCAAACCAGGCAGCAGGTGATCAGTCTGGATCACATTGGATATAATGAGAGAATGGTCTCCTGTATAGCAAGCCTAAGGTTGCTGAGCCTGGGTCAGCCCGTGTGCTGGTGGTACCCCAGCGCTTCAGAGCCTTCCTTCTGGGTCTGGCTCATGATGTGCCTTTGGCATGACATTTGGGGCAAGACAAGACCTTTGAAAGGCTTGCCATCCACTTTTACTGGCCCCAAATGCGTAAGAGTTCTGATACTCACTGTAGGTCTTGCCAGACTTGCCAGGCAAGTGGTAAGAGTGGGAGGAAGTGTAAGGCTCCTCTCCAACCTTTCCCTGAGGTCAGCACCCTCTTTGAGAGGGTGGGTATTGACATTGTGGGGCTTCTAGATCCCAAGACAGCCATGGGCAACAGGTTCATCCTGGTCTTGGTGGACTATGCTACCCGGTACCCGGAAGCCATCCCTCTCTGGACTGTGATGGCCCCCGTGGTGGGTCGTGCATTGATGGGGATTTTCTCCCGTGTAGGGTTCCCCAGAGAGGTGGTGTCCGACCGTGGCACCAACTTCATATCGAAGTATATGAAGTCCCTGTGGCAGTAGTGGGGTGTTACATACAAGTTCACCACTCCTTACCACCCCCAAGGTAATGGGCTGGTTGAGAGATTCAACCGGACCCTGAAGGGCATGATTATGGGTCTTGGTGAACCCATGAGGCGTAAGTGGGACGTCCTCTTACCATGCCTTTTGTTTGCTTACAGAGAGGTGCCCCAGAAGTCCTTAAGGTTCAGTCCCTTTGAGCTGCTGTACGGCCATCTTGTAAGAGGACCTCTGAGTCTGGTGAAAGAAGGCTGGGAGAGAGCTCCCTGTAAACCTCCCCAGGATGTATATAGCTACATACTGGCCTTCAGAAACCAGACTAAGCGCTTCAGACAACTCGCTCAGGCGACTCTGGAAGCCAGCCAGGCGGAGATGAAACAGTGGTATGATCAGAATGCCACTCTAATCGAGTTTCAGCCTGGACAAAAAGTATGGGTCATGGCTCCAGTGGAGCCTTGCGTGCTCCAGGATAAGTGGACCGGACCATTTGAGGGGGTGGAGCGCAAGAGTAACGTCTCCTACTTGGTGGACTTGCAGTCTCCTAGGAACCTTTTGCGGGTCCTGCATGTGAATCGCCTGAAGCCCCAATTGGAGATGTCCGAAGTGGGCATGCTCCTGGCAACAGATGCTGGAATGGAAGTGGAGACTGATCCTCTTCCTGACCTTCTGTATGCAAAGGAGCACGATGGGCTCAGTGGACGGTGTATCCCTCTCCCCCGCCCTAACTCCTGAACAGCAGAGTGACTGTCGCCAATTGTTGTGACAGTTTGCTGCTCTGTTCTCCCTGACACCTGGTGTCACTCAGTGGTGTGTCCATGATGTTGACACTGGGGACAGTCCTCCTATAAAGCACAACATTTACAGAGTGACTGACAGGGTCAAGGCTTGCATCAAGGAAGAGGTCTCCAAGATGCTAGAGCTAGGGGTGATTGAGCCCTCAAACAGCCCTTGGGCCAAACCAGTGGTCTTGGTCCCAAAGGCTGCCGCATCCGGTGCCACGCCAGAACTCCTGTTCTGTGTGGACTACAGAGGGCTCAATTCAGTCACCAAGACTGATGTGCACCCCATCCCCAGAGCTGATGAGCTCATCGATCGGTTGGGAGCTGCCCGGTACCTCAGCACGTTTGACTTGGCGTCTGGGTACTGGCAGATTGCCTTAACTGATGGAGCAAAGGAGAGGTCTGCATTCTCAACACCAGAGGGGCACTACCAATTCCGGGTGATGCCCTTTGGGTTGAAGAATGCCCCTGTCACCTTTCAGAGGTTGGTCAACCAGGTGGTGGCCGGACTGGAAGATTTCAATGCCACCTACCTGGATGACATCGCAGTCTTCAGTGCCACTTGGGAGCAACATCTGCACCACCTCTGGGAAGTGTTGAAGGCTCTGCAGATGGCAGGCCTCACGATCAAGTTGAGTAAGTGCCAGATCGGGCAGGGTTCTGTGGTGTACTTGGGACACCAGGTAGGGAGCGGCCAGGTGGCGCCCCTACAGCCCAAGATTGATACCATTCTGGCTTATGAACCCCCCAAGACCCAGACAGAGATGAGAGCCTTTTTAGGACTCACAGGGTATTACAGGAGATTTGTCAAGGAGTATGGCACCACTGTTGCTCCCTTGACAGAGCTGACTTCCAGGAAGCAGCCCAAGAAAGGGAACTGGACTGACGCATGCCAGAAAGCTTTTGATGCTCTGAAATCTGCCATGTGCACGGCACCCGTGCTTCAGGCACCCAACTTCTCAAGGGAATTCATTGTGCAGACAGATGCTTCAGAGCATGGTGTGGGGGCTGTGCTCTCACAGCTAAATGAAGAGGGCCTAGACCAACCTGTAGCCTTCATTAGTAGGAGGTTATTTCCACGGGAACAGAGGTGGAGTGCGATTGAGCGTGAGGCATTTGCTGTGGTCTGGGCGCTGAAGAAGCTGAGGCCATACTTGTTTGGGACTCACTTCCGGGTTCAGACAGACCACAGGCCCCTCAGATGGTTGATGCAGATGAGGGGTGAGAATCCAAAGCTGCTGAGGTGGTCCATTTCCCTACAGGGGATGGACTTCACGGTGGAACACCGCCCTGGTACAGAACACGCCAATGCTGATGGTCTGTCCAGATTTTTCCACCTTAGTGAAGAGAACTCCTAGGAGGGTGGGTAGTTCTCCCCACATTTCAGCTGGAGGGGAAAAGTGTTAGACCTGGCACCATTGGCGTGGGTCTCCCCTGCATTTTTGCCTTTGCCTCCTGTGTTTTTGCTGTGGGCTGGACTCTGTTTTGCTAGATGCTTTAGGCACTTTGCCACTGCTGTTCAGTGCCAAAGTGCAAGTGCTCCCTTTGTAAATTGTTGTTATGGATTAGTGATTCCATGATTGGCATATTTGATTTACTTGTCGGACCCTAGTATAGTGCACTGTGTGTGCCCAGGGCCTGTAAATCAAATGCTGCTAGTGGGCTGCAGCACTGATTGTGCCACCCACAGAAGCAGCCTATAAAATGTAACTCTGGCCTGCCATTGCAGAGCCTGTGTGCAGTCTGGACTGCCATGTCGACTTAGCAAGTGCACACACTTGCCAGTCCCTAAACCTTCCCTTTGCTACATATTAGTCACCCCTAAGGTAGGCCCAAGGTACCCCTGTGGGCAGGGTGCATTGTATGTGAAAGGTAGGACATGCCTTGATGTGCGTGGCATGTCCTGATAGTGAAATACTGCCAATTTCGTTTTTCACTATTGCAAGGCTACCTGTTCCCATAGGACAGAATAGGGAGTTTGTTTATAACATCTTATAAACATAACTGGCCCTGGGAACAAGGTGGAAAAATAAAGTTTAGTATGCCTGAACTCAGTATGTTAAAATGCATCTTTTAGTGAGGGTGATTTTTACATTCTGTGTTTGAAAATACCACTTTTAGAAAGTAGGTATTTTCTTGCCTAACCATCCAGTGTGCCTCTGCTAAGTTTGTGTATTGCATGTCTGGCTTTTGGATGACAGGGGCTGGAGAGGGGCAGTGGCTCCAGAAGTCTGATGAGTCAGGGCTTGGCTGAATAGACCTGGGCTGCATTTAGAGTAGGGGGAGGAGATTTCCTTTCACCTGAATGGGCCTGGTCTGCCTTCAACAATGCTGTCTCCACCTCCTGCCAGGAAGCTGCACTAGTGAGGACAGAACTGGTTTTGGCTGGGTACAGACACTCTCTGCCTTCAGAGAACAAAGGATTTTGGTGTATAAAAAGAGGGGCCCAGACCCCAAACTTTTAGATTACTTCTGGGAATCAAGAGGAACCTTTGCCAAGGAGAAGAGCCGGAGAAGCTGAGGAGGAATACTGCCCCTGTGCTGTTTGCTGTCTGGGGTTGGCCTGCAGTGGCTATTTGCTGCCAAGGAAAGGAGAAAAGGACTTTGCTGTTTGCTTTGTCACCTGCTTGAGGAAAAGATCTCCAAGGGCTTGAAACTGAGCTTGCCTCCTGTTCTGAAGTCTCAGGGACACAAAGACTTCACCACCAGCTCCCCTGAATTTCCTTGCTGGGAATTCTAATTTGCAAAGAGGTGCCTGCTGCTGTTCTGGACCTCTAGAGACTGTTTTCCGGTAGGAGCTGGAGAATCGACGCAACTTCAAAGAAACGAGATGCATCCGCACCTGTTTCTAATGCATCGTCGAAGAAACCGTCGCAGCGCCTGCCGCAGCTCGAGAAATCGCTGCACGCCTCATCGAGTGCACCAATCTCCGACGTCCAAGATCATCGCACTGAGTTCGATGCATGGCCTGCTGGGCGGCTGCACGAGTTCACGCATCATCGCATCGAGGCGCCAAGTCTGTCGCATCATTGGGGGACGCAGTAAGAAACCGACGCATCACCTCCCCACGCAGTAAGAAATCAACGCATCACCTTCTCTTTGGTAAGGAACCGATGCATCACCTCCCCTGCGCTGCAGTAAGGAACCGACGCATCACCTCCCCCGAAGCAAGGAACCAACGCATCACCTTCCCTGAGTGTAAGGAACCAACGCATCAACTTCCCTATGGCCCGTTTTGTTTGTTTGCGTGACGCATCCCAGGTACTTTGTGAGAAAAGTGTTGCATCTGCAATTTTGCTTGTATTGAACTATTTCTACCATCTGAAAGTCATATTTTGATTACTGTATTGTGGATTTTTGTCGTTTGGTCTTGTTTTGGTTTAGATAAAGCTTACTTATTTTTCTAAACTGGTGTGGTGTTCATTTGTAGTGTTCTCACTGTATTACTGTATGTGTTCACAAATGCTTTACATACTGCCTCTGAGATAAGCCTGTCTGCTCATGCCAAGCTACCAAGGGGGTGAGCAGGGGTTATTTTAGGAGTGTATCCCCCTTACCCTGACTATATACGGTTATAAACTTAAGTTTGATAGAGTTTCTAAAATATGAGAGTACGTTCATATATCGTGAGACTAGCAATACCACTATCTATATGTAACACAGCATACCTTCAACTATATTTTGAGATCTACAAAAATACTTTTCAAAGGTAAAGAAGGGCTAACATTTTCAACCAACAAAGGATGCTTGTTCTCTGGTCACCCATGTTCCCAATCACCAATTTCATGGAGAGAATAAAAAGGTGTCCTTATCCAGGGTAATATATCAAAAGAGTATGTGAATGGAAAAATCAAGAAACACCTAGTAAAAATGTCACCAACAATGACCAGCAGAGAAAGTGGAAGTGGAAGATTAAGAAACAAGCATTTGCAATGCAATCGGTCTCGCCTTTGGGACCTTATATGTATATAGTTATGCAGCACATTAGCCTGGGTGCTGAAACATCTACTGTTCTTGAACATGGAGGGAAAGTAAGCACCAACCTGCATGACACGCCAGGTATGGGAACACATGGAGAGAAATTTTGCCTATGATTAGGAGGTATTAAATAAGACCACAGAAATATACTGATGTGTGTGTTCGGGGAGGGGGACAAGAAACAGAGTCCTGGTGCCCAACTGCTCGTTCTTCCTGTCACTGCCCAACAACTAGAGAGGTGTGTGCGCCAGCACAGTGCTGCCAGGGAGCCAAGAGGAGACTGGGTGACCAATGGAGGAACGTCAAGTATATACAACAGACTGTACAGAAGAGGTCTTCTTCAAACTAGGTGGAGCGGTTCTATAGTGAAACCCAAGCTGCCCATCAGTGTCTTCTGTTACATCAAAACCTAGGCTGTGAGACAGCACTCTCCAGCAAAGCACTCTCCGTGTATTAAACAGCACGATGTTTTATCCACAGCGAAACACCGCAGCACAGGCATCTACAGCAAAACAAAGGCTGCCTTCGCAACGTTCAGGCATTGCATAAGCAACTTCAACGAAGCGAAGGCTGTCTGTCACAGGCTCAGTGCTCCACACAGTAAACAGAGGCTCGAGCATCTTTATAAAAACACAGACTTGTTATCGCTCTTCCACCTACGCGCAGGACTGGCGGGCACTGAGCTAGACTACAATAAACAACATATTTGCCACATGACAACCAGAGCACTATCGCTCAGTTTTATCACTAGGTCGCAACATCTTCGGCTGCCCGATATATTCCCCTTAACGTCGCAGCAGGGAAAGAACCTATTCGAAAGGCTTGTATGTAGACAACTGGAGTTTTACATGTGCCCACATACTATATTCCAACATGTAAACATGTGATATATGAAATAAAGTAACGTCCGAGTTCAGGTAGCCTCACTCAAGCCACCGCGCTGACGTCGCGTACATCACTTCTGTAAGGAGAGATAACCATTTCAAATGGAAGAACTAATTCTAACGTCATCTGTAACGGCCACCGCAATACTGCAGCTTCCAAACTCACCCAAGGGTTACTGGTTTGCATTCTCATCAGTCGGTTACATCCCTCTAATCCCCCCAAGATCTGCTGGCCCAGGAATTGAGCAGATGGACAGGTGCGTTTCTGCAGTCTCCGCAGCTTGTTGCAGAACACAGCTGCTTGCATTCAACGTCAATCCCATGGCAGGCAGTATCTCCTGAAAGTCATGCGGGCCGGGCTTCAGTCAGTAATCATCTTATAGGTCTCTGCACCTGCAAGGCTGAAAGGGCTTGGGCAGAGTCAGCCCCACGTTAGACTTGTATCTTTAAGGGCCCAGCAGTGCAAGCGTCAAGGCCAGGGCAGCTTCTGCCGTGTATATGTAAGGATCTCTGACAGGCCAAAGGTGACGGGACGGCCTTTCACACGTCAGGCTGCTGTCTTTGAAAGATCTGTGGAGCTGGGACTGTGACCCGATTTGGTAAGGTTTACGTAGGGCTGGGGCGATAGAGTCACATGTCGACAGTCTCTGCCTTGGACCCCAACTAGACGCTTAAAAGGAGTGTGCCAAGTTGCATTTTTCCCTTTGCCATAACCACGTCAGAATTGTGACTTTAGCAACAACGTGTATATTTAACACTAACAAAGCAGCTCTGCTTAAAATTCCTTAACCACTAGGCAACACGTGATTCATTACGATGCTGAATCAAAAAATAATGACATTCGGCCGATAAATACAACCCAGCGTCGCCCACTTTTTCACCTTTTCTCACAGACACAGGCTGCTGTTGAAACCGCTAGCCTTGCAACCGAGGTACGTCCGCAGAAACGGGTCCGTTTCCTGTTTCCTAGGACGACAGAAAAGAATGTGCAACCAAACGCCACTGTTTTGTCCCGCATGCGTACGATGTAAGGCATCGCGCGCATGCAAGACAAAGAGTGCAAATGTACCCACCAATCATACAACAAACAAGCATTGAAAATGCAATAGGACTCGTCTTTACGCAAGACCTATTGCATTTTCAACGTAAGTGTGGACGTAAAATAAGGCACGAACGGGAGGGGGTTGGGGGGTGGTGGTGGTCCAAGAAATCACGGACTACGGAAGGGAACGGGGAGAGGCAGGGGAATAAAACTGTTTTTTAAGTAAAGGGGCTGATAGCCTCGGAAGGAAATAAATGATGACATAGCCGTGAGGAGGCGGGAGTAACAAGCTAAACACCAATCACATTGCAGAATTTAAGATTGGAGCCAATCAAAAATATGGCCGGAAAGTGGGAGGAGCTTCCCCCGCTATACTGTATACAGCATCTTTCGACAAGACAGCGCATGCGCTGCCTAGGCGAAACCTAAAAAGGAACACAGGAAAAATGATGGACACAGAAAACAAGTAAAAAAGAAGTTATGATGAATAAAAATTCTCCCTAAAGCAGATAAGTTGTTAGATTTTAGTGAAGTTCAGGGAGATTGTGCACCGGCAATGAATTAAATTGTTAAATAGTAGTTGGTCACTCGATTCTTCTTAACCTCTAGTATTTTGACCACCCATTTCCCTCTCTATTTGTATGAGGTGGGGTTGAGGCTACTCAGAATTGGTTCCTAAATGGTGTATTAAAACTAAATCAGCAAAACGCAAACAATTTAAAAGCCATGTATCGATGAAAGTGGGGATAAGAATTTACTTTTCAGATGTACAAATATAACTTACACTTCAGCTGGTTGATAAAACAAAAAAACTAAAGTCGAGTTTGCTGATTTCACCTTCCCTGAAAATATCCATTCCCAACCCTACTAATGCAACTATGGTTACTCAAAAAAGTGGCCGTGGTTACAGGAATAACTTATTCCTGCTACTGATCGTATACAAAGCTGTGGGTCTCAATCTGAGGGTACCTGGCTCAAAGAGTGCTCATATACCACGCTGCTAACCCCCCCCCCCCCCCAAACTCAACTTTGGCTCTCATTATGAACTCCATGGATTTAGGTGTGGTGATACAGTGGGAATGGAATCTCTGCTTGGGAATAACAGAAAGACATCGGAGTACTAAATACATTCTGCATGTTTCCGCTTACCAGGGAGATAGGCTAAAATCTGCACCCATTTGCAACTTGATTGGAGAAGGTGCTAAATGGGTGTGGAGGGTATTTGCAAGGCTCTGTTGCTGGCAGTGCAGGATGGTGATCTGGTGGGAGAGCAAAGTGGATGAGGAAAGATCCAGGAAGACCATCTGGTAATGAGGGGCTCTGGCTCTTCCTCTATTCAGTAATATTCTCTTTTTCTTTGTTTGTCTCTCTATCTCTGCTCAGTGCATTCACATAGGAACACATTGAGGGGGCATTTTGATCTAGGCCTTGTGCTTTCCTGGGCAACGTTCTCATGCAGTAAAACGTATTTATAGATTTTCAATTTAAAACATGCTTGCATCTTTATTAACAATGAGGGAGCTTAAAGTGCCATTCCACAAACTGGATAGATGTTTCCTCTCTCAAAGGAGGACTTGTTTTTAGTGATACTTAGAATATGGTGCTTATGGCACCTTGCAAAGAAACAGAGGAAATGTCCCTTGTCACTATGTATGTAAATGTATAGCATGTTCTTCCAAAAAAACCTTGTACAAAAAAAAGCAAAGAAAAAAATGCTAAGATTTTAGAAAAAAGATTTGTGATTTATTGCATGATAAAAGCACAAAATAAACTATTCACACAGGTGTGATATATCAGAGTGTATACCCTGGGTGAAAGATAGAAAATAACAGGTCACATTAAAGACAATCGAAGGAACAATATTTGGGTTCCTTATGTAAAGCGCCATTTGATCAATGGTCTGGGAGGCATCACCCCCATTTAGATTTTGTAAGTATTGATTCCAGCTTCCACAGCCCAAAACTGAATCACTCCCCATTTTAGGATAACCACAAGTGATACTTAGCATTTCATGCCATGTGTATTGTGTATACATCATATACTATGGACTTACTGGAAAGATATATATGGAAAATTAGGAAGAGACAATTTTATCAGATTTTAGGGGTCAGAAAACATGCACTGATCCCGAATAGCAGTGTCCCAGTGCACAGAGTCACAGAAAACTCAGCATCATCAGTCCAAAAACATGGGGATGATCAGGCCAAAAAGGGCACTTTCTCACAGAGGGCCAGTATTGGTCGCTTACATTTTAAAATGGTGGGGCAAAATATTTTTCCCACTTACAGGCACTGTGAGGAACCAGCACAGCTCTCAATTGTGATCCCTCATAAACAGTGTTTTAATGGGCTCAATTGAGAGCTCTTGAGACTGAACCAAGGCAGTGCGAGTTTCTCACACTGCTTGCAAGTCAGTAGGAAAGCAATTTTAATAAAAAATAAAATAATGACTTACCCCCTTGTCCTCGAGTTCCTCTTCGGTCCTGCTGCAGTCCGAGGCTCAAAGGCAGCAAGGGGTCTCTGAGCCATTCTCCTAACTAATCCTGATGCTGCTCTCATGCTGCTGATAATGTTATGCAGCATGAGAGCAGCACCAGGATAGGCTGGAGCGGTCTACTTCGATGCTCCTGCAGGTTCTGGGGACCTGTGCCTGCTCTCCACCCAGCTGTGCATGTCGGACTGGACGTCGCAAGACAGCCGGCCAAAATGGCATGCTCAGTTTAAACTGGAGCAGCCAGCAACACTGCTGTCTGCTGCCAATCAGCAGGTATAGTCCCGCCCAGTGCTGCCACTCTGCTCGGCTAAAAATAAAAACAAAATGGTAATGAAATCTCTTCATTACCATTTTATTTTTTATGCTTTCTCCACTGTGAGCGGCGGGGAGGGGTGACGTTCCTCCGCTTCAGTGGAGAAGCCGCTACTGTGAGGGCATGATAAGGTAAAAAGCTGCTTGACTGCCTGAGTGGTCCTGTGATTTTGGATGTTTACATGTAGGATTCGCATGCCCATATATCTGTCAATCAACGCTGCTTACATGAATGCACGTTTCTTTTTACAGCAGTTTTTTTTTCCAAGGTCTCATTTTTTTCTGCCAGAGATATAAAGTGTGCCTTTAAGATCTTCACTTACAGGAAAGATCTTTAGTCATGCCAACTACCGTGCAAGCCGCAGGCCTTTATTGGTCTTCAGGGTGTCCTGGAAAAACTTCACAGCATGTTGCAGGCTGATAAAAAGAGTGAAAAGAGTCTGTATAGTCTCTTCTAAGATTGCCTTGTTGAAGCCGCCTCAGAATCCCATCTGGCACCTATTGGTCTTTTAGCAGGAATTAGTGTATGTGTGGAACACATTGTAATCTCTGTTCAAACACTCCAAAGCGAAAATCAGAATCAACAAAATTATTTTAAAAAATCATCAGATTACTGGATATGACTTTTTTGATAGCTAAAAAAACGAGAAGATATACATTACCGCTTTTATTTCTGTAGGCAACAAAATTCAGTGTACTTTGGATATGTGACATAGGGGTATATTCACAAGAACGTGTGCTAAACATCTCCAAAAAATGTTAACGCAACTTTACACATTGCAGCCTATCGCGGGAAAATAACCCTGTGTTAACGTGGAATTCACAACACGGCGGTACCATGCGATAGTCCGCCGAAAACGCGGCCAATGTCTGCGATACAACCACCTTGACGGAGATAAAAACACAAACCACAACACAAAAAAATGTGCGATGAGCCCATTTGCGATGAGGAAAGCAGCAATATGCACCGCCAGGCCCGCGACACACACACGGCAGGCGGGAATAAGCACAACAAAAGACTGAAAAAGAAAGACAAACCAAACAGAAAACAACAGCCAAGCACAATGGAGGCAACCTGAGCCAGTATACAACCCCACAAGCCCCATTGGCAACAAAACATTGTATATGGCAGGCCATCGTGGACAAGGTGAATGCAGCCGGAGAGCGGAGGAGGACAATGGAAGAAAACCAGAACAGCCGGAATGATGCGAAACGCACAAACAAGCAGAAACACACCAACAACGAGAAGGCAGCAATGCACACCGGAGGTGGGAGTCCAGCGCCACACCAGGAGCTGGATGACATGGAGGAAATGGTGTCCACCACATCAGTCTGGAGATGGTGGCAGGACTCGGGGACCGGAAACTGCCCAAAACAACAGACACAACAGCAACAGGGAGAGGAACGACCAGGGACTGGGGTGACGGGGGGAGATGGGCACAATGGCACACATGCACAATTAAGCACAGCACAACTGCAGACAAACCATTCCCAAGAGTAACAACACCAACCAAGAGCACAAGTCACACAACCCGGCAATATCACACCACTGAACAAGCACAGAAGTGAAAACCACACTGCCTGAAAGGGAGAAGGGTGAGGCAAATCAGAGCTGAAGGGACATCTCACACTCAATTCAGCACACACACATAGGAAGCAGAGCACCCCAACATCGAACACAATGTGGTACAAACACCAACATTTGCACAACCGAACACAGGACACAAGTGCACCCGCTTGTGGCCGGTAAACGGCCATATGCATCTGGCAAAGCACGAAACAGGGACATGATAATGCACAAGTACAAACCCACAGCCCTGATGGGGTAGCAATGCACGTATGGCAGGGAGCCAGAGAGTTCGTGACACACACATTGGCATACAAATCAAGACACAACACAGTTGGAGACAAGTGAAAGTGCGGAAACTTTATCAACAAGTGCGTGTCAGTACGGCCAAGAGAAGTGCCATGATATGCAGACCAATGCAGCAGCATGTCTGAATGAGGAACGTAGGAAAGTGCCCATGTCTACCCCGGGGGAGTCCATCACCAAAACAAGTCAGTGCCAACCCGCGTTGGTTGTCCGTGCATGGATCAGGAGTCCAGGCCAATGCAGCCATGTCCACTGGCGTCTTGGGACATGTGACCAGATTCCCAACATGCAACCAGGCATCGGGACACGTGCAATGGGTCACATCCAGTTGTGGCTGCAGATACCTTGTCACTCGTCCATGAACGCGAGTGCAGCAGCGTAGGCCAACATCTCCAATCAGAGATCGTTGTCCACCACATCTGACATGTCGTCGACGTAAACCATCAGCTGACCCGGACAGATGTGCTGACTCCAACCGCTGGCCCCAATGTGCACCAAAGCCCAATCGGGGTAGTGGCTCAATGTGCTCACTGCACACGACGACTCGTGCAATCTCCCAGGTCTAGTTGCCAGCATGCAAGCCAAACATCCATGCATGCCATAAATGGGCATCACGGTGACACTCCTGGTCGTGGGCCAACAGGGGGCGCACACACACGTCGAAATCCAGGTCAGCTACCGTTACGTTGGAGAGGCAGACATCCATGGTCCACTCGAATATGCACGAGCGACAATGCAACACAGGCTGAATGCAGGTGACATTCGCAAGGCGGAAGCTCAGCCGGTAACTGATCCGCAGCACTGCCAACGCCAGTGCCCCCAGTACATGCAGCAGACGTGCACTGTACAGGTCCACGTGACTGGAGTCGAGCATGTGTCCGGGATGGTCTGCCATTGCGTCAGTGGCTCTGCTTGAAGCGGCACTGGCTTGCCCTGCGCCAGTCCTGTGGATGAAATGGCACAGCTCGGAGCAATGAGCAGTGTCTGTGTGCAACGGGTGCAGGCCTGGGAGTACGTGTGAAGGCCATTTCACGCACGCTAACTACAACCAAGGACTTCTGCGTGTGGGATGTGTACACATTGGTCTCACGTCGGGCTGTGAGTAGTGTGGGAGTCGCAAGTAAATGCTATCGTATCTGTCAGGGGGTTCTGGCCACATGCAAGTCCCAGCTCGGAGCTGCATATGCCACCGCCTGATAGAACAGACAAAGGACCCTTCATCCCTACAGTAACTTCACCATCTGCATGCATTCAGGAGAAGTACAGAGGCCTGTCATGGGTGTGGTGGGATGTCTGCGACCCTGGAAATCATGGATGATATGCCCAGCACCTGGCACATGAGCGGCCTCACTGTGTGTTACGTTGCCTCACAGCTGCTCCTCCCTCCCACGAGCCCCCACACTTGTGTGCACTGCGCGGTTGTATCATGTGCACTCCTATGGCACACCATTGTAATGCCTGTCCGCGCATGTCCAACGGCATGCCAACAACACCGTGACGCTGGCCTTTGAAGGTGTGCGGCCACGTGAGTGTAGGCCAATGGTCCGGACAGGGCGGACACAGGTGTACAGTCCATGGCTGGCTGTGATCGCGCTGCGAATGAGGTTAGGCAACTGACTCATGCAGCCGCAGGACTGATACACATAACACTTGGCATGCATGTGCCAAGACCCCGAGCGGTCTTGCGCTCCTTCATTTCTCCGTCCGTGCGGGCCCGCCCTCCTGGTGCATGCTACATTGCAACATCGACTACTGTGGCCCTGGTGGCGACAACACCCCAACACAGAAACACACACCGCACATCCTGCCCAAGGCCAGGTCCGAACCACGCCCTGCTCCCCCTGCCGAATCAGCACACCCCTGCGCTGACCTGACATACGCCGGACCAGCACACGCAGCTTGTGCATGCAGGGGGGGTCAGGCGAAGCTACATGTCCGAGGTCACTGCCAATGCTGAGGTGACATGGTATCGTCCGCTGAAGACAGCATACTGTGATGTTCCAGGGCCCGTGCTCATCATGCTGACACAATGACCACACAGACACACTTGCTCAGATGGTGTGAATGGCTACGGGCACGTGCGCCCGGCCACATTTATTAGCAGGCACACATATCGAGTGACACCTGTGTTGGATGTGTGTGGGGTGTGTGCACACCAGCTGGCAAAGGCTGCCTGGTGCAGTCAGAAATCGACAACAGTGTACATTGTAAAGGACTCAACCATTCAACCATAAAGGCCCCATGACGTGCTGCACAGAGTTAGTGGCCCCGGATGCACAGCGTCCTGCACGGGCCTACTGCCATGGGCCACTGACTTGTGGGGCACTGGGGCAGGGTCACGAGTGCAGAGCAGGTTTCCGTAGATGACAAAGGGGCTTGTCGCGGAGTGTCTCGGTGGACAGTGGAAGGTGTACCCCCAGGGCATGATGCAGAGGGCAGAACCACGCTGAAACAGTCACTATGGTGGAGATGAATGGAACAGACACATGTCGGACACCAAGTCCAGTCCAGCCAGATGAAGATGCAGAAAACCCCCAGGCCATGGACTCAGACGCCACCAAGGTCCAACCAGATAGTGCCCATGACTCATTGCGCACAGAGTTAGTGGCACCAGTGCTGTTAAGGGATGCCGCCTGCGATGAGGCGTGTCCAATGGTGTGGACTCCTCCACATCTTACCCAAGACACAGTTCCACATGTGTGACCTACTGGACCGCAGTGTAGGCCTGAGGCAGCGGTCAGCACGGGCCATTCACCGAGTGTCGCCGGCTTAGGTTGGATGGTCCCACCGGCCTGCGTAGTTCAGGTTCAGTGGCACCACGGGACGCGGACTTGCGGTGAACAGGGTTGATGGCACCAGGTCAGTTGTGATAGTGTTCGATCACCTCCGTGACTCTGATCCAGCTTTCGTCCGGACTGAGCCACATCTTCCTCTTACTCCTCTCTGTGCGTTCACTGGTGTGGACTCTGCCATTCATGATTCCGGCTTGCGTTGAACAGGGTTAGTGGCACCACGTGTTGCCGGCTTGCGTTGAACAGGGTTAGTGGCACCACGTGTCGCCGGCTTGCATTGAACAGGGTTAGTGGCACCATGTGTCGCCGGCTTGCGTTGAACAGGGTTAGTGGCACCACGTGTCGCAGGCCTGCGATACGGAATTATGCTTCACTGATCAAAGGGAGTCTGGTGCTGTGGCTGCTGCCACAGACTTGGGGTCACTGCCATTCAAGACTCAGGACACAGTTCCACATGTGGGACCTACTGGGCCGGTGGAGTATGTCAATGAGAAAGGAGTAATGTGGGCCAGCGTCGGGTGGGCCAGCGATGGTCTGTGGAGGCTGCAGAGGTCGCGGGACTGGGGCTTGGAGCTTGCACCGGCACGTGGTGGGCCCTCTTTGACACACGCCGGTGTAGGCAGGTGAGCGGAGCCTCATTGGTGCGCTGGGGCAGGCATGACGGGTCTAGGGACCAGCGGCCCGGGGTGCAGCAGGCGCACAGGGACGCAGGCCCTGCCGTGCTCGGCGCAGGACTCGTGGCAGGCTGAGAGGCGCCGCCCTGGCAGACGCGTTGTCCATTCCGAATGAGAACCACGCCCAGTGCGACGGGCTTTTTGTTCACACCCATACGCAGGCCTGGCGTACGTAGGTCCAATCCACTCCGCCCGCGCATGCAGGGGGGGACGTAACGTGCGACATTTCCACGTTCTGCCCCACAGCCTGTGGGGACATGGTAGCGTCCACTGGCCACTACACTCCATGCACCAGCAGTTGATCTCCACATGGCCATTTCCGTGGTTTGCACACTGTGGTCTGTCCGGCACCTCCACGCCACACCTGGCATTGGGTAGGTTCACATTCCTTAGTCACTTGCCGCTCTCGCACATGCCTGCTCCATACCTCTCCTCACATCCTGCTATTGTGTGTCTGTGGTGCCATGCCGTGGCTGGGTTGTGGGCATGGCAAGGCCAAGTTCCCAATGGAGTCGTGTTGTCGTGTCTGGTCGGTTGGCATGTTGTGTGGCATGTTGAATGTAGTTGTGCTGCGTGCCCATTGCCAGTGTCATGAGTTGCATGACTGTGGGCTGGAGGTGTGTGGTGTGTACATTTTGGACTTACCAACGAGCACTGCATTTCCATGGGTGCCATCCTGGGAGCGCTGGGTGATGATGGACTGTCGGGAGATGTGAGAATCATGCACTCTGCCTGGGGAGTTGGCCACGACATTGTTGAGGAGTCCCGTGCGGTCCACTATTGCCTGCACATTCATGGGATGCGTGTGCTTTCTTTTGTGGTAGTTGTGTGCAGTGTTGGCAGGGGGCACGAGGGGTACATGTGTGCAGTTGATTGGCCCTGACACGTGAGGGAATCCAGCTATGGCGTAGGGGCCTTGCTTGGTCTCCAGCTGCTCCTGCGCAATGTGGGTGAAGTGGAAGTGCTGGGGTACCAGGCTGATGTTGGCATCCAGGACAGGTGTGATGACCTTGGATGGGGCTGGCTGTGTGACTCCTCCGACTCTGGCAGTTGTGGGTTGGATGGTACCAGAGGCCGACATGTGCTGCGCAGCCGGCAGCTTTGTCTGCGGAGGGATGTTGGTTGTCCGCTGGGTTGGTACCGTCAGAAGGTGGGGGATGTGGGTCATGATGCGGGGGATGGTTGTCCTTTTGGGCCTGTAGTGGGCAATGTCCTCCTCTGGCGTTGGGTCTGGGTGGCAGGTGCGTTTCAGGTGGGTCCGCTGTCTTTGTGTACGCTGCCTCTGTGGTGTTCCCGGGGGGGGGTGGGACGGGTCCTGGGGGTGGTGGCGGGCCTGGGGTGGGTGGCGGTGGGTGTTGTGGCCCTCATGGGTCTCGGAGCTGCATGATCATTGTCTCCATGGCATCTGTGGGTCTTCAGATGTGGCTCTTGGCTGAGCTCCCTTTCATGCTGCAGGTAGTCGTCCTGCTTAACACCAGCAAAAGGCAGGTGTTAAATCCCTGCTGCTACCACGGCTTATCGCGTGGTTTTGACTCGCATCGCAGAACTGGCAGTTCGTTGTGAAAGTGGTGTTGTGGTTTTTTCGTGTGTTTTTGCACGGGAACGCCTACTCTGCATCTCATTAGGGTTAGTTGGTGGTGTCCACCGTGGAGATAAATTTTGGGGCAGTTATCGCGGGAATACTGGCGATGTCTGCAGTTTGCACCCGCTTGTGAATGGGGTGTTAAATCAATCTCCACTTTTGATGGGTTAAGGTGGAGATAAATCGGCTGTAGGTCCTTGTGAATATGCCCCATAGAGTTTCCATTTTAAACCGTATTTCCTCCTGCTTGTTTTCGAATTTCAGTTACATCTTAGTTCAGTAAATCTTCTTGTTCATCCAAATGGTAAGTCATGATGGCAAAGATGTCTATTCCTGCAGCAGCATCACATAAAGATAATTTGCCACTCCTCTTAGGATGCCTTTGGTAAGAGATATTCTCAATCATAGCTAAAGAAGCCCCATGACTAGTTTTTGTTTTTATTTTGGGGGCATGTCAATTTACTACACTGAACTTAGTCCTTGATGGAAATTTCTGCTGGAGTTTAGAAAAGGTAGAATGAGGCCGTTTATGTTGAAAAATCGAACTGAAACAATTTTCTACAGCAGTGGTGTTCGAACTTTTTAATGCTGCGCCCGCCATGTAAAAAAAATCATCTATTCCCCTCTTAATTTTTGACAATTATTCTGTTAATTTGCCAATTTTTAAATGTGTCTAAACATATTTAAACATTGCAGCTAAGTTCTATTACCCCTTAAACACATACTACCATCAGGATATAAATGACAAAAGATGTTAGTGATGGCCCATTACAAAGTGGCTTCCGGCCGCTCATTTTTAATCACTTAAAACAAGGCATGATGCTGATCCTGGCCAGAGCTTGGCACCCCCCCCCCCTCCCGGGACCACTTAAGGTGTCCCCGCCCCCCAGGCCCTACCCTCAGGGGTCCCGCCAGCCAGTTTGAAGACTTCTGTTCTACAGGATTCTAACTTGATAGAAATATGCATTCTGTCACAAAAGAGAAATTATGTTGAAATTTTGCTGTTCTGTGCTAAAATGTCCATGTGGCATGAGAGTCGACGGAGGAAATTGTCTCCATGCTGCAATATATATAAATTGATTTTATGTAGTGTTTTACACTGCAATTTCTGTAGTTTCTAAGCGTTGTCAATGATAAGTGACTCTACCCTATTTGGAGCAACATGAACTATAACAATGCTCGCGAAAAACAGCCACAATTTGCAAAAAGTATTTTTCCGACCAGTGTTGACATTTGTGAGCAGACATTTGTAACAGTAGGTTCCTTCCCAAAATTCTGAAACAGAGTGGGTTTCAATCGAAGCTACCTCATTAATATTCATAAGGTAGGTCTCAAAGTGCAAATCACTCTGATCAGAAACAATCACAGCAATGGTAGCCTACAAGGATCAGCACACCACCTTGCCTGTGATTGAGTTTCAATAAAGAACACTTTTAAAAAAAAATGCAACTGTTTTTCTTGTTTTATTTTAGGTCGATTAAAATGTGGATATCTTGTGGTCAGAGGCTCCTCATGGCTCCAAATCAATGGGTTCTCATTCATAGTTGGGGGTCGTTGAGAGAAGAATCAAAGTTGGTATTGAAGGGGGCAGGAGGTTGACAAATTACGTACGAAACCACAAGGGTACACACTGGACCACTCATGCACTTTTAAGGGACTCAATCCAGTAGTACAGAGAACCACCTGGTATGGTTCTCTGCACAAAAGGGCAAGGGTAATGAGGTAAAAAAAAAAAAAAAACAATAAACGTTGGTGCATTGCATGTCCTCCCTGAACACAAGCAATCTAAGAAAGGGTTTGCCTTGAATGGCACACTTCAGTCAAATGCAGCTTGGTTCCAGTAGCACAGTGAGCACAGGACCCACATCTGGACATCCCCTTGCCACTTAGGGTGGTACATCAAACACACAAAAGGTGATGGGAGGAATGATTGCAATAAGTCTAACCACTAGCAATTGCTCTGGGTGGCATTCACACCCATTGTTCTTTTGTCTACATTGCCACCTCATTTTGGATCCAGCCATATGAAAATCAGTCTTGACCTTGCTCCAATAGGAACAGTCCAGCCTGAACTGCCAGGCTAGGCCCTCTCTGAACCAGGACGTGCACCCTTCCATTCACAGTGTTGTCATAAATTATGTAATTTCAGAAGTCATTAGGGATAATATCAATGCAGACATTGAACATGTCATGAGTGATATAATATCTGAGGTACAAGCAGTGCATGGCACAGGGGCGACTTTTAGTTACTTTAGGGCACAAGCTATAGCTACTTCAGATAACTGGTGAATTTCAGTGCTATTTGAGTTTACAGTGGAAACCTTTAATTGACATATTCAGCTATATATATATGAATAAAATTATTGCTGATGTCAGTAAATTATATTACTCTGTTCTGAGCTCTCATCATGAATCACATCAAATAAAATAACAAATAGATAAGAAAGGAGGTGCATTTCTGCCTAGAAATAACCACAAACTATTCCACAATCCATTCCCATCTAGAATACGCTTGTAGATTTGCTGTTAGATGGAGGAGTAACTCCCAAGCTAGGAGGAAATATTGAGAGATATTCCTAAAACTAGTAGGGGTGTACGAGAATAAGTTTACCTACCGGAAAAAAAGATTTTGCTAGTTGAAAAAGGTTAATATATGCAAAAGCACTTTTGCTAAGCAGTTACAAATGCATAATAAACACTGTAAATAACACTGCACAGTTGAGCAAGTTAAACTTCTAGATTTCAATATTATTTCCCCCAAATTTGCAAATCTACTCTAAACCTAGGTGCAAATATATGGCAGTAGATTTAAACATTTTATTTGGATTTGGGCTCAAAAAGTCTATTCAGGTTTGAAAGCTATGCCTATTTGGGAATCAGCGCTATAGTTTTGCAACACTGTGGCAAACCTCTAAAGAAAACATAAGCTCTGACTACCATTATTTTATCATCCAGTGACAACCAAAATCACACCGTTGTTCCAAGCTCCCGGTACTTTTCGTTAAAAAAAAAAAGATATTTAGGTTTCATATCCAATTTGTGTTTAAATTAAAATTACTTGGTGCAAAACCTTAAATATTTTAATAGTAAATGCCTAGTTGCAAAAACGAGAAATCGTGTAAATCAAAAGCATTTCCACAATGAAAATCCTTATTTGTTTCACTCCACTTGTTTGTCATCTCACATCAATGAGTGTAGAAACACCTGGGCTGGGTACATCTGTTTTGCGAGCATCCCTCTGAGGGTTCTGATGAAGAAGGGTAAACTCTTAGCTAATGAATTTCAGTTTAATTGTTCCACTTGCGTTTGCTGTCAGAAGCCCCTTGTTAAAAGCCTTCACTTTAGTTAAAAACATTGTGCATGCTAACAAACACACAATATATTAATCAGCAGGGGTTAAAGTGTGTCAAAATAAGAGATCAGTATATCTATGATGTAGGCCTATTGTAAGAAAATATCGCTGTCCCTTTTGTGTTACTCATTTAAAATATATGGGTCTGATTTTTTAAGTAAGTACCCAATTATCAGGACACAGTTTTTGCAAGAGTGAAGCTGATAGGAGCTTGCTTGCTGAATACTGGCACTTAACAGGAATGTGTTGGGTTGTACGGTTTCTTCAGTCGGAGAGAGAAGGGCATGCAACACCCTCCAAGGTATTGTGAACAACATGTCCCAGACCACCCCCTTCTTTGTCATTGACATCTGTCCTTG
Source organism: Calotriton arnoldi (assembly GCA_963921515.1). Classification (NCBI taxonomy): domain Eukaryota; kingdom Metazoa; phylum Chordata; class Amphibia; order Caudata; family Salamandridae; genus Calotriton; species Calotriton arnoldi. The sequence goes on along the minus strand of CAWUFW010001485.1, from coordinate 863,807 downwards.
CGTTAATTGCATACGTCCTTTATCCCAGACCCCTTTTGCAGCACTTTGCTTCAAGAGCCATTGTCCTTTCTAGCCTTAGCATATACATATGGTTGTCAGATAATCGTCCATGTTTGATGTTTGCAGCCTTAATGGCCCAGGGTTGAACTACTCTAAATTCAAAAGATTTAGGTTTTTAAAGACATTGACTGAAATAAAAGTTTGGGCATCAATTTAACTGCTCGAAATGAATGAAGCGGTGTACACATTAAATAGAGAGTGTAGAATGATAGAGAAATGAAAGAATGATGTGCTATACTACAATTACCTCACAGGAGAGTGTTATCACACCTGGGCAGTGGATACATTGTAGTGTAGGATCAATGCAACAGGGAGACGAAAAGAACACAATTGAATGCTTTTCATCACAATTGAGTATTTAATACTTGTTTGTGCACTGCAGAATCCCCTTTGTACACAATCCTTGTAGGTAAGGTGTCTCGCATAAATCTCCTGTCTAACTAGGGATATGCTGACTACTACCAATTATTATATAGAATCCATGCGTTGCATAGTGAAATTTTATACCTTTATAGCCACTTTGAAATAAAACATGTTAGTGACGCATTATTGAGTCTATTAATGATATGCTAAACAAAACCAATTTAGTACGTATTGAATAAAGTAGACATCATGTACTGTGTACCATGCATGTATAATTAATATATATATTTTTTAAAGAGCAATATGTGCACAAAAATCATAGTTCAGTTCAGACATCTTTATTCGAATAGCAGAATGCAATATAAAAAAATACAGAAAAAAAATAATAGACATTCAGCAATGTTTAGCAGATTTGAACACCTCTACTTCCCTAAAGCAGACCTCCTGGTCACTCAACAATTGTAACTAGCGTGATGCAACTCTGCACTTATAGAATTTGTGTTCCCTTAAAAGCAGCAATAACAATAATTTAGAGTAAACTACTTACAAATTGCAAAAAAATATAAAAAGCAAAAAAGGACTGGTCAGATACTTCATGGAAGAGGTAACCACAATTACTAGAGCTACAATATTGTCCTAGTGGAAAGCACAAGATATGTTGAATTGTGACTGCTCCAAACATAAATAGTAAAACCCTCTCCCAATGGCGACCTGAATCAAGTAAGGTTGGATGCCTGTACTGGATTTTAAAGTGTCAAATAGCCTCACTGTTTCTGAGTATTACTTCCTCAATTATTAGGTGCTTCTTTTTAAGAACATACGTTTGACTAGTAATTTTTCTTCTTAACATATTGAGGAGGATTCTCAGAAAGCAAAGTCCTTTCCAACCCTTCCAGACAGTGTTTAACATATGCTAGCCAAGGCGCGTTCAGCCCTTTATCACATAATAAGCAGTCTAAATATCAATTGGTTAACATTTTCATGGGGGTTAAGCCATAAAGACAACCATCTTGACCTGATTCTTTATATAAGAGAGACCTAGCTCCTCATGAGCAATATACTATAGCCTAAGGGGCAGATTTACAAGGACTGGCGCATCCCTGCATATTAGCAGGGATGCTCCAGTGCCGATGCGACACGCAATTCTACCCTTGCGCCACCACGGATGCGTCGCATTTACAATGCGGCGCACCGTGGCACAGGGATAGACAGATGCGTGTCGCATCTGATGGCGTAAGGGCGGCGCATTGCTGGAGTCGTGTCGCAAGCGCGACGCAACTCCAGCAATGTTCAGGGACCGCCCATACCTAACGTGCTGCGCCACTCCTTACGCCTGCCTCAAGCAGGCGTAAGGTTTTGTCGCAGCGGCCTCTGGAAAGTGACTCAGTGAAATCTTGTAGATTTCACTGCGTCACTTTTACGAGGCTTTTTCCGACGGAACGCCCACCCTGCATACATTAAACCTGGCGCAGGTTTAATGTGGCGCAGGGCTTTGCAACATGAAGCATCTCCCTAGATGGGTCACGTTGTAAATAAGTCGCAACGTGGCGCTTGGTTTACGCCGCCGCTGCATCACAGAAGTGACGCAACGGCAGCGCAAATGTGTCGCAAGCGGCTTGTAAATCTGCCCCTTAGAGCCCAAAGTAGCGGGCTCTACCAGCCATTAAAGGCCCAAGCCGAAGGCGAGTGCCTTTTAATAAGGGAGCGGGCCTTTAATGGATGGAAGAGCCCACTGGAAGGTCCTTTTGCCTGCTTAGATTGCAGCTATAACTGTGACATAATTATATCTAACACATGCAGTGGGCTTGGTGAGAGTGGGACTGGGGAGGTTGGAGGGACTCACAACCGAGCTACATCTTACACTACCAATCAGCTGTGTGTCTGGAAGGGATTGTTAGCAAACGTTCGCTCACTACCTAAACATGCCTCTGAACTCTGGGATCTGGTGAGTTCAGAATCCCCTGACCTTGGTTTCTTAACAGAAACCTGGTTGAAATCTATCTCCACGCCTGACATTTTCCTGGCTCTCCCTGAGAATTATCGGATTCTTAGACTGGATAGAGTAGGGAAAGTGGCCGGAGGAGTGGCCATAATTTTTAAAGAAGAGTTGAAAGCTACTATTATTGACTCCGTTTCAGATACCCAGATGGAAATCTGTATAGTCAAAGTGGAACTATCACATCAGGAAACTTTAAAGGGTGCGTTGATATATCGCCCTCCGGGGCCACTTAAAGATTTTAATTTAAAATTAATTGAGAAAATCGCCCCTCATATTATTGCCTCCAATCACTTCATGCTGTTAGGGGATTTCAATATCCATAGTGAGGACAAAGAGAACACTGAAGCTGCCAACTTTTTAGCGGACATGGCCACTCTGGGCCTGGGAAAGATTAACACTGGTCCCTCACACTTGGCTGGTCACACCCTGGATATTATATTTACCAATTCCCCTCTCATAAGTGCAGATCCCCCTTGTCCACTGATATGGTCGGATCACTCTATGATTCCATTTCAGATCACTAGCTGCCTCAGACAGCAATCAGCTGGAGGCACTCAGATGGCTCTTCAAAGACAATGGCACAAATTCACGTATGACTCTTTTAGTAAACTATATACGCCCCGATATTCAATGAACATATGGACAGCACCATGAAGCTAAGGGTTTTTAATGATAAAATTGGTGACATAATTGACACACTGGCTCCATTAAAACATCGACTTAATAAATCTCGGAAAGAAAAAAGTGAAGATTGGTACACTGCCGAGCTACTGATGGAAAAATCCAGATGTAAAGTGCTGGAAAAAAGCTGGCGCAAATCTCAGTTAGATAGTGAAAGATCTAACTTTAAACTGGCTCTCGTTGCCTATCACAAGAATTTAAAAATTGCACGGAAAAAGCATGTTATACTAAAACTGAACCAGGCAGGAAATTCAACAAAGGAACTATATAAGCCTATATAATGCCTTTACTAAGCCCTCAGCTTGCGCACAACAGATTGTCCCCTCTCAGGAACTGTGTGACTATATTGCTGTGCACCTGGAGGATAAAATCAATTTGATCTATAACCAATTTCCTCAAAATCCCTGTCACGTGGAGCCCTTTGACTTTAGCTCTCAAACAGTTAAGGATTTGGCCTCCAGCCTGGTTGGTTTCAAAGGTTTTCAGATTTCTCAGGTGGAAGCCATGCTTAGTACGGCGAAATCCGGCTCTCCTCTAGATGTGTTGCCAGCTCATAAATTTGCTCTGCTTGCTCCTCTTCTAGCCGCCCCAATGACTGAGATTTTGAACAACTCTTTAAGCGAAGGTATTCTGCCTCTTGACTGGAAGTCCGCTCAAGTACTCCCTATTAAAAAGAAAGATCAATTGCCCGCTGATGTGCTATCTAATTACCGCCCCATTTCACTCCTCCCGTTGATGAGTAAAATGGCAGAGAAGTATATTAACACTCAGCTAGTGGAATACCTCGACAAACACGCCATTCTTGATCCTTCTCAGTCAGGGTTTAGACCCAACCACTCCACAGAGACAACCCTTATTGGGGTTACGGATCATATTAAAATGGCTTTGGATGCTAATAAAGCAGTGATACTGGTATTATTGGACCTGACAGCAGCCTTCGACACGGTCTCTCATCAGAAACTGATTTTGCAACTGAGGGAGACCGGTCTCCAGGGACAGGCACTTAATTGGCTGGTCAGTTTCCTTGACCAAAGCACCCAGACCATCAATTTTGGTCCTTTCCGTTCCCTAACCTCGAAACTCACTAAGGGGGTGCCCCAGGGCTCTTGTATGAGCCCAACTTTGTTTAATATTTATGTGGCCCCCCCTTGCCAAGGTGATTAGGGAGTACAGTTTCACTCCTTTTTCTTACGCTGACGATACCCAATTGCTCCTGTCCTTTGATAAGGACTCTGAGTTTGTTGATCAGCGTTTTACTAGGGGGATGTCAGCTATTGCAGAGTGGATGACGAACCACTGTCTGCAACTAAATGCATCCAAGACAGAAATTTTGTTGTTTGGGTCAGCCCAGAATTTCTGGTCCCCTGGGTGGTGGCCTGCAACTTTGGGTTCTGCTCCTACTCCTACCTTGGTGGCAAAAAACCTGGGAGTACACTTGGATGTGTTGTTATCCATGAAGGACCAAGTGATGACTACAGCAGGGACTTGTTACCATACACTAAGCCTTTTGCGCAGAGTTTTTCGATGGCTGCCTCTCTCTATTAGAAGAACCCTGATTCAGGCTTTGATCGTTGGCCGCTTAGATTATTGTAATGCATTGCTGGCATCTGCAAATGAGTCCCTACTAACCAGATTGCAGATTGTACAAAATGTGGCGGCTCGCCTGGCCCTAAAAAAATCACCTCGCACCTCCTCAGGTCCATTGCTCCAACAACTTCACTGGCTCTCCATCCGCCAGAGAATTAATTTTAAGCTTTGTTGTCTCACCCATAAAGCTTTATATGGTGCGAGCCCCAGCTACCTGTCAGATAAATTTAAAATCTATTGTCCGAATCGTCATCTTAGATCGGAAGGTAAAGGGTTGCTGGTGGTTCCCCGGTTTAAGAAGTTTAGAACCGGAGGCAAAACCGTTGTCCATCTAGCCTCTAAATTGTGGAACACCCTGCCCGAGGAACTACGCAAATGCTCCAACTTACTCGGTTTCAGGAAACTCCTGAAAACAGTATTGTTTAGAGCGTAAACCTGTCTGCCCATGTTTATCTGACTCACCTGCTTCTACAGCGCGGAGATACCCCTTCGGGGGTGATTCCTGCGCTTTACAAATCCCAAAACAAATACAAATACAAATACTACAGAGGGCTCTAAGGCCATTAGAACATTCTGTCCCTAGAGGGCAGAATGTTCTAATTTGTAAAACAAAGGTGTCATAGAGCCTGAGGGGGTTGAATTCTCCTCGGACTCCATGAGGCCTTTGTTCACAGCTGTTGCAGTGAACAAACATTGTAAAGTTGATGCTCTGGGCTTCTACCGGACATTAGAAGCTAGGAGCACTCCATTGTTTTTACTGGAGCACTCAACATTCCAATGTTCTAATGCGATATAGTGGGGGGCAGGGAGAGGAGGAGTCTGCAAAATTGATTTTCCTCCACCTGTAGAGCAGAGCTATTAGTATATCCCCGTACCGCTCAATGTGATGCCATTGGTGCACACTGACTTCTATAAATCTCTAGTAGTGGTGTGAGTTGTTTACTGCTTAGGGATTGTGATAAATTAAAAATGGCTTGACTGAACTTTAAGCAGAAATGGGAAAGTTACTTGCCTACGTCTCTGAAGAATCGAAGATCACTCCTAGATAATGGAAATTAGTCACCCTTTTCAATTTGTTGTCAATTGTAAGGGTGCTCACAGCCAAACGGTTGGGGTCACAAGCCACTGTGTGAGACTTTGAAACATTAGTAGTTAAGTCTAAATCGTTCATGAACTGCACAAAGGACCTAACAAGGCAGCCCAGGGCCTTGGGGTTATGGACCAACAAAATCATTTCATCACAGACAAAAGAACGGAGTTTTGAACTGTTTTCATCGGCGGTGGTCAAGTGCAATTTAAGTCTATTAGTATATAAAATACATAATTGTGTTGCAAGGACGAAACCCTGACGCACCCCGATGAAGTTTAAAAGTATCGGATAACTCCCTGCTTGGGTCATAATCCACCCTAGCTGAAAGATCTTCCTGAATCACTGATAGAAAGCCTACCAAAGTAGTGCCTAGTTCGAATTCAAGCAAGAGTAGCCACAGTTTTGCTTGATCCACATTATGAAATCACTGGATGGGTCCATAAAAAGCTAAGTACAATGGGCAACGCTTGGCTATGGTGAATTTTCCAACTATGAGGTGGAGATTTAAGCACTGCATCTGAAAGCCATATTGGCACATGCTTAAAATGCAATTATCCTGTGCCCACTCCTGTATCCTTTTAAAGATTACTCTTCCTAGGATTTTAACTGCAGAATCAATGAGCTAGATAGGCCTGTAGCATTTGGGTTCTGTTCTGTTTCCTTTCTCAAATATTGGAACTATAATAGATGTCACCAAGGAGCAGGGTGCATGTTTCTCAGGAAAGTTACTGGTCAAGACGAGGGCCTGCAAGTCTATGTTGTATTTCAGTAAATCCATGGGCAGCCCATCTAAACTGTGGACTTTGCCTGGTGGGCTCTGATGTATGGCTGCAGTTATATTCTTTATATTAAATATCAGCTTGAGACTCATTAGAATAGCTGGTAAAATCAATTAAGGTACAACTGATGAGGTAGGGTGATAATTACCTACAAAGTGAGTAACCCACTGATCACTAACAATGTGACTGTTTATCATTGAGAACGAGCACTCACTTGGTCTAATGGAGTTTGCTGAAAGTCCAAATAGCTTAGGGCTTTTCTTGGTGGCCACTTATGTCAATCACTCTCAGTTGCCAGTCTTAATGGCAACCTTCCTTCTTCTTTAAAACAAACTAATTTACATAGTATCTGGAAAACAGTAACCTCTTTGGGGGTCCCTAGGATTGAAAAATAATGCCTTCCGAAGGCATTTATTTGCTAACAAACAAGGCGAATCAAACCATGGTGGAGAAAATTCACTGTGCTTGCACACGTGATTCAATAAAGCAACTTTAATGTTGGTAACTCGTTCTGTGAAAGCAGCGGTAATTTGATTGCCATCGTATAGCTCTGATAAACATATCCAAAATATGTAAACATTGGCCTTAATTGGAATGTCAGGAAACAATCTAGGATTCATAAGGTACCATGCTAACCTGAGGCAATTATGTGAAGGCTGAGTACAAACTATTGGCTCTCCTGGCCTTTGAGCTACTATTAAAGGAAATAAAAAAGAGACAGTGACTGGATTACGATTTCCAAAGGGAGCACCTAGGGTCACTCCCCCCAGAATCAAACGAACTAGGCCGCATGACAAAAATATATAATCAATCATGGTTGCGCAGCCTCTGTCATGAAAAGAGGGGATCCTATTTACACCATTGTACTCCTATTAAGAATACAATGGGAAAAGATGTAACTTCTGTGCCCCATGGTCTAAGTAACTTATTATGAGGGGAGCTGAGTCCCATTGGCCCATATTGGAGGTGCTTATGTGGAATTTATCATTGAAATCCTGAAAGAGAATTAAATGAAACTTGTGTCTCTATTTCTTAACAGCAAAGCTAAATTTCTGTTGAGTTAAAATCATTATTGTTGTAAAAATGTATTGAATAGAAACAGAAACTTGAAAGACCCTTCACTAAAAGTATCTGTATGTCTGTAGAATTGGTCTCTACAACAGTGATTCCCACTTTTGAAGGGATTAATGACACAATATTGATCTAACAAATTTCGAGAAACACAAATATCAGAAATTAAATATCAAGGAAAAAATATAGACTCCGTATACATTACTATAAAAACCACTAATATCAAGCACAAAAATATCATTAACAAAAATATATTTTTTTACATATATCGATAACAAAACCATTGGAAAACACAAATATCGTCACTAGAAAATTATTGTCAAAATAGCTAATACATCCAATACCCCAAAAACGCATTTTTAAATAAACCAATTACTTCGCATAAACCCAAACTTATAACAAACATCTGTAATTAAATTAAGACTACATATTCAAGTAAGTAATACTTATATTTAAACTAAAAACTTAAGAGGCTGATTATGAGTGCATCAGTCCCATGACCACTGTACCGTCGGTGGCGGTCTGACTGCCCAATTATGAGCATGGCGGTCAGACCGCCACAAGACCATCACCAACACCAGGATCTTGGATCCCACGGCGGTGGGGAAAGTAGCGGGCCATGGAGACAGTGCTGATGCCGGCACCGCCGTGCTGATTACAACCTGCCTTTCTGCTGACTTTTTATTGGTGGGGACCCCGCCATGTGAAGGTCGGCAGAAAGGCAGGAAATGGGCCCCAAACAGGGGCCCTGGGCATTTTAGCCTTTTGGGTATTGTGGCTAGGGGCACATGTTGTGCCCCCCATGCCTGCACTGTCACACGTGCCCTGCATGCCATGCACAACATTGTGCATGGTAACTGCTCGCAAGGCAGTGCAGACACTGCAGTGCAGCAGCATTGCCTTTAGGATCTCTCTGTGAGACGGAGCATCGCACCGCCAGCCCGGTGGTAAATTCTGAATGCGACAGCTGGGATGCCGCCATCTTGGTGGCGTTCTCCTGACTGCCAACAGTACAGCCTGGCAGTCCAACCGCCAAGGTCTTAATCAGGGCCTAAATGCTACTTAACTAAAAAATTATTAATTAACAAGTAAATATTAGCACACTCTGTAACTTTTATAGTTTTACACAGACTACCTAATAGAAAAAGAAGAAGTCTCAAATCAACATACTACTAGAAAATCTAACTATAACAAAGCACCAAAAATATATAATAAAGTAAGTATACATAAATAATAATATGAAACTTGCCCAAACAGCGACTAAAATTAAACCTAACTTCCTAAACCTCGACAAACTAGCAAAAAATATCACTTTAAATTTAAATTACCCTAACTTTTTTTCCTCTTTCAACAGAAAACAAACACCTGCTCCATGTTAAAACAAGCTGAAAGGAAAAGCTGCAAAACTTGCAAAACATTTCAACAAAACAGACAAGTAAGTTAATAAAATTAAAACAACTGCATTTTTAAATATATTAATAACTAACATGCAAAAGTTAAACTAGAATAAATATTTATATTATTAAACTACTATCAGATATAATGACAGAAGGCGCCAAATTTATCACTTCACAAAAAAGTAAAGCAATTATTAAGTCACATGGGTTACAACTTACAGCCAAGAAAGGGCATCAACAGAAACTATAAATTGGAAATGTACTAAATATTATTCTAAGGCATGCTATGGAAGGGCAACTGCAAAAGAAAATGCTGTAATTAATGTAAAAGAGCACACCACCCCCAAATGTTATAGAAATAGAAGTTAGAGACATTTTACAAGATATAAGAGAGGCAAGCACTAGTTCTCAGGAGCCCATAAGCACAATTCCTTAAAGACATACTACCCAAAGTCCATGAACACATAACAGGCCAACTATCACCACTTTAAAACGTCTAATTACACACACTAAAAAAGTCTCCAGCGATACCCCAACTGTTCCTAGAAGATACTAAGAGATAGACATACCAAACCATTTAACAATTACACATAATGAGGATCCCTTCCTTTTACATGTCAATCAAAGCAATGAAACGCAAATCCTAATCTTCTTCAATGCACACAACGTAATGAGACTTACCCAATGGCATTCATGGATGAAGGATGGGACCTTCAAAATGTGTCCCAAACCATTCACTCAGATATACACCATGCATGGTGAATATCAAAACACCAATATTCCTTTCATACATGCTTTACTCCCAAATAAACCAAGCAGTACCTACTATGAACTCCTAAACTATATATAACAAGAGACAATGAACTACTACCCCCAAAAAATAATCATAGACTTTGAGCAAACCATGATTCAAACAATATTATAAATATTATAAATATACCACCAAAACAGCCATACACGGCCGTTACTATCACTTTAAGTATATTGCGACACCTCCAAAAACTACACTAAGGCAGTGATTTACTAGCATTTTGGACTGGTTTTGCATCATAAAAGTGATGAAAACCAGCACAAAATGTTTTTTTATTATTTACTTTCCAGCACAAAAAAGCTGGAAGTTAAAAAAAAGTAAAGCAAAGCAGCGCAACTGCAACATACTCTAACACAACAAACAAAATGTGTGTGTTTTTAATAGCAATATGAACAATTTATAATAATATGAATAGTTTATTACATTATAGAAAAAATTATATAAAATCTAAACATTAACAATCACTGATATAATATAAATAGTAATAATTAAAAATATATAATATTAACCAACTTTAAAAAAATCAATACATCACATCAAGTAAACACAACACATAATGCAAACAATTCCACATAATAATAATATAAATACAATTACCACATACAATTGCACATTTCCCACCGACAACAAAAAATGTATATAAAACTAACTGTTTTGTAGCTGCAGATCTCTCGCCATTGCCACATAGCACAAATTAACAATCCACTAAAAATGAAGAAAACAAATAAATTCAACAATATTAACAATCCAATCGAAATCCCTTAAGCAATCCAAACTCTGTAGGATCCATAAAAAACATGAAGAAAATTTTGAAACTAAGAACTGCTCCAGGTAACCTGAAAAAAGGAAATCTAAGTAAAAACATTTGGTTTATAATAAACCAAAACAGATTTCATTTAAAAAAGAAAATCATAAACTCCAACTTCCTATTGAAATTGTTCTCAGACAAAAACCTGTAAAAGAAGCACAAATTTACACATACATACAATGTAATCAAGAAAATATAAGTAACATCACATATTTAAAATAACACAATCAAACATTATTAATACAATTTAAACAGCAACATAGTGTACAACATTAATAAAAACCCAACTAATCAATCCAAACACTCTCAAACAACAGTATACCCAACTTTTAAACATCCATACTAAATCCCACCTACCCTCAAAACTTTCAAAGAATCCCTCAAAAAGGACTTACCTGTTCCGACGAACTGCAGCACCTAACTACAGCTTGGCTCCTGGAAAACAGATCCAAAATAACACCAATAGACTGCAAAATAGAATCTAGCAGTAAAATAAAATGGACACCAAATGAAACTAAAAAAAGCATAAGTCCCCATAGAAATCAATGGGAAATATAGTAAAAATGTTTAATCAATTTTGACAAAATGCAAAAAACTATAAAAAATGTTAAACATGTAACAATAATGAAATATATACTAATTATAAATATGTTAAATGATGTTTAAAAAAATATGTAAAACATTTAAAAAATCTAATCTACATCAATTTGGGGAAGGTGTTGGACTCTAAAAGGGTCACATTTACTATTCCCACTCCAATCTAAACCAATATCGGGAAGGTTTTGGGCCCTAAAGGGTGAAACGTACTATTTTCACTCCAATATAAACTAATTTTGGGGAAGATGTTGACAATTAAAGGGGTGGTATTTACTATTCCCATTCCAATCGAAACAAATTTGGGGATGGTATTGGACACTAAAAGGATGAAACTTACTATTCTCACTCCAATATAAACCAACTCAGGGAAGGTGTCGGACACTAAAGGGGTGACATTTACTATTCCCACTGCAATGTAAACCAACTCAGGGAAAGTATTGGACAATAATGGGGTCATATATACTATTCCCACTCTGATCTAAACTAAGTTGGGGAAGGTGTTGGACACTAAAGAGGTGACATTTTCTATTCCCACTCCAATCTAATCAAATTCAAAAACTTTATTTGGTAGCCTTGTAGCAACCATAAAAGAGAGTCACAATATAAATAAACAAATAGCAATTCAAATTACATTGAATAAAATGCATATAAAATAAATGATTAGTAGTACAGTACCAAATAACAGCAGCAATTTTGTCTGAGCTTTGAGCTATGTGCACATGTAGCAGATTTTAAAAATGATCCAACATTAAAAATCACTTCCTCATTGTTTAAAAGTAATAAAAATCTAAAAGCAGGTCTACATTGGCTGAGATTGTGACAATACTTCTTTAAGATTGAAATTATGAAGAGTCTATTAAAGTATGTATATTTGCAAAAAAAGGTGATATGGAGCATTGTCTGTTCAGATATATCATAGCAGGGACAAGGTAAAAGTTTGAGGTGGTGAGTAAAGCAAAGCGGGAAACAAAGCAGGTTTTTAACTGTTTCCGGTCTAAGGTGTAGTAGAAGGGAGCATTCCCACATGCTGCAGGCGATCCAGATATTATTAGTAGTGCTGTTTGAGTCTCCACACATTCCAGAAACTCCTCTCCATACAAAAAAGAAACTAAATTCCTAACATTTGAAACAGCTTCCTGTTGTATAGGTGGACAATGTAATGGGTATGGTGGTACAGTGATTACTTGCTGAATATAAACTCGATAGTGGGTTGTTGTGACTGTTTTCTTTGAGAGGACAAGTGACCTACGGGTAGCAGGTAAGCTGCTTGGTCACTTTGAAGTGACTGTATCCCCATTTTCCAAGGCTGCTGTGGGTTATGACTGCACAATATGAGGGCAAATGACTAGTCTGGTGAATGATCACCAGTATACTGGATGCACAGCTTAGATATGTGAGACAATGCTTAAACAATCATAAACGACCAACAATAAACAAAATCTTTCAATTTCTTACACTCAGATTTTAATATTAATCCACAAAATCCTCAAAGCGATCTTTTGTAGTTGCAGCAACACATGCTGACAAATTAAATACTCAACAGAATTCAAAGCAATTTTTGAAAAAAATCAAAAACGTGATACAGCTCATTGTTAATATCATTGCAAATTACAACTCAATTACCCAGCCCAGCCCAATGCATTTCGGGATTAATTCCATCCCTTCTTCAGGGGCCACTGTAAGAGAAAACGTGGTATCAACCATTTTGAACTCAGTATTATGAAAATAAACAATTTATTTCAAGTAACGCGTTCAATGCTCAGTGGAGGAATAAACGTGCCTGCACACGTGTCTGCGCACGGCAATACGAGCACAAAGAATGCATAGATAAAACTTGTGATCCAACATAAAACCGATTACGTTAGATGACAGTGATGTGCAAAGCAAGATCCAAAAGAGTTACGTTAAAAACCACTACACCGAAGTGAAAAAACCAGAGTAAAAGGAATTCGTCAATCACCCGTGATTAAAGAAAAAGAAAAATATGGTGCCATAAAACTACACCTGTGCTTCAAACCCACAACAGCGTGAAACTACCATAATGGTCAAATCGACCACGAATAAAATGAACTGTACTCACTTACTATGAACTGAGGTATCAAAACCACTCTAATCTTGTGGTTTAAAAACGAGAACCGATGAGTGAGAAGCTAGAAAAGACAACAACAGTGTCTTACTGACGCAAACCTGGTAAAATAAAGCACGTTTCACAAAATGGACAAATTATACGACCATGACAAAGTGCTTCAGTCACAACCTCCTATGTTGTAAATACCTACAAGCATACTTCCTGCACACTCCCAAACGAAGCTTGCACCTATGCTCAAAATTGCAGCCCTTCAGGTATATTATCACCTTTGAATGTTCACAAAATATTCACTCATCAATGAACATGCTGCCCAGTGTGTACTCCAACTCACGATATGTACTCAATTGTAAAATATGCCTCCAATCACTAAACTTACATGTATTCCGTGTATAACCTTCCCGGATACTGAAGTAGAACCACCTCGTCTCGATACTCCAGAAATCCCACCTGCAAACAAGACATGACATCTAGTCTGGATGGAGCTCGTCACTATGTGTCGCAACTGTTCTCAATCGCACTCCTCTCTGCAAACCAAACTATTGCAACTAAACACGTAAATACCACTCACCTTAGAATCGAAAAACTGAAGCCTGAAAAAACTCCACAGAACTATCGCGTCTATCCTACTGGCGCATTGCATGCCGGCTGCCTTTCCGCTATATTTAAAAACCTAACCTCAATGCTCTTCCGGGTGCAATCATGCCTGCCTGTAAGTGAAAATAAAGAAGAGACTAGCTGAAAGAAAAATGAAATCGCCATCTTGGGTCAGTGAATGCCAAAAGTGATGTAAAAAGCACAAACGAGGGGAACCTCAGATTACTCGATGTTGTGCAAACTAGCTGATAGAAATGTCTCGTGTAAATAACCAGGAGTCCACAATTCTCGTAAACACGCTCTACCCTGAATGTAATAAGACCACACTGCTCATAGTAATGTCCACAACCATTCATCTAAAATACTGATGAACAGCAAAACAGTACTAAAAATATTCTGTATGTTCACGATACCTACAGTAACCGCAAACCTTACGAGTGCGTTAAGTACAGTAAAATAGAAAAATAGAAAAATTTGTAAGTGACAAAAAGTGCAACACATGAAAAGAATAAAAATAGAAATAGAAATAGAAATAGAAATAGAGATAATAATGGTAACGAAAACCACCTGAAAAAAATATGTGTATCAAAAACCATTGTGGTTGCCGTGCGAAAACCGTGCGCTCACATTCTAAAAAACGACAGGGAACAAAGTACAGTCATCAGAGAAAACATGACATCTCCAATTTATCATTGAGACCACCTGGCATCATTGTCTGTAACATTTTAATCCACCAGACCTCCCTTTGTGATAACAATTTAGAATTGTCACAGCCAGTTTTGCAAGTTAACGATTCTAACACAGTAAATCTTAGTTGCGCAATTGTATGCTTGTGCTCTAGCCAATGTACTACCAGATGAGATTTGATGTTCTGTGTGCGAATTGTGCTTTTATGTTCTGATATGCGTACCTTCACTTTTCGTGTTGTTTTCCCTACATATAATAACCCACACGGACATTTAATGGTGTAGATTACATAGCTGGAATTACAATCTCCATTGTACCTGAATCCAATGTGTTTACCTGAATGTGGGTGATTGATGCTGTTACCTGGAATTACATTGTTGCAGTTAACACAGTTAAAGCATCTACGCATCCCCATATAGTTATCAGAATCCAGTTCACGTTTATGTGACAATATCTCTTTAATGTTTTTACTGCGTGTGTATGTGAACAAAGGCTCGTCCGCAAACAACCCATTGAAGTCTGGTTCGAATTTGAGCAATTCCCATCTCGATTTGATGATCTTTTTAATGGTAGACGATTTAGTTGAGAATTTAGATACGAACACATGTCGATTTTGTGCAATCTTCGGTTTCGACAGTAGTAACTCATCACGTTTCAAAGGTTGTGCTGTACTCAATGCTTTGGTCAGTGATGACCGTGGATAGCCTCGTTGTCTGAACTTCTTACATTGATCATCCAAAACCAATTGCAACTCATCATTATTGGATACTATTCTCTTAGTTCGTAACATCTGAGAATATGGTACATTTTGTAATAGCGATGGTGGGTGGAAGCTTGAAAACAACAATAAGCTGTTCCTGTTCGTAGGTTTGGTATACACAGTCGTTTGTAGTTGATTGTTCACTTTTGTGATTGATACATCAAGAAATGCCAGACCCGTATCACTGATATTATGAGTAAATTTGATGCGTTCATTTTTAGAATTCAGTTCATGAATTTTAGATCGAAGATGTTCCTCTGTACTATTCCAAATAAGGAAAATGTCATCAATATATCTGGTATAGAAAACCAGATTGGTGCTCCATGCATCATCTGTGAAAATATGATCAAGTTCGAATTTGGACATAAAGGTGTTCGCATACGATGGAGCCCCAGAAAAACCCATGGAGGTTCCGCTTATCTGAAGGTAAAAGTCATCCTTCCATTGTAAATAGCTATGCTGTAAACAGAACATCAATAATTCCAAAATGAGTACTTTGTTCACACCAAGTTCTGGTAGTTGCAACAACGCCCACTCACACGCTTCAATACCTTCTTGAAGAGGTATTGAAGTGTACAATGCTGTCACATCAATTGTACACAATATCCATGTTGCAGAACAATGATCTTCTACTGCACGAAGTTGTTGTAAAAAGTGTGTAGTGTCTTTAATGTAACTTCTCCATGTTTGAACACATTTTTGCAAAAAATGATCAACAAACTGACCAACAGGTGAAAAAATAGAATCACAACCTGATACTATCGGTCGAAATGGAGGATTCCGTAAATTTTTATGCACCTTGGGGAGCATGTACAAATTGGGCCTCCTAGGATGGAGAACACTCAAAAATTGACGCGTTTTGTTAGTAATCCATTGCATGTTCTCTGCATGATCTAGAATTTGATTGAGGGTCTCCATAATCTTAGATGTGGGGTCACAATCCAATTTAATATAGGTTGTAGTATCCTGCAGATGTTGAAATACACTCTGTTCATAGAATGCTGTGTCCATAATGACCAAAGCGCCCCCCTTATCTGCCATTTGGAATGTAAGCCTAGTATCCTTAGTCAATTCTTTGATGACATTCATCTCATATTTTTTTTAATTTGTTTTAATTGATGGCCTGAAATTTAACTTGGAGAAGTCATTTCGGATAAGAATCTCAAAAGAATCAAGTAATTTATGCGAGACAGGTGCCATGTATGTACTCTTGGGCTTGAATACCCTCGCCTCACTTTCTTGTTCAACATCAATGGTGTTAACAGATTCCATTGTCGGTACTATATTCGTGAAAAAGTGCTTCAAACGCAAGTTTCTCAAAAACTTAAAAGTAGACACTTCAAGTTCTAGTGCGTTAGTGTGATAAACAGGAACAAATGACATGCCTTTATTAAGTACCTGTTGTTGTACCTGTGACAATGTGGTACTAGAAATGTTGATAATCAGATCTTTGTTTTGCTTCTCAAGTTCCGAGCCTCTGCCTCCTTGTCTTTTGCTCCTCCTTGTTTTTTTAAATCTGGGGGTCGCCCCGTGCTTTGGCCGCTCGCTAAAAAAGACGTCGACTGGGTCGGTGCTCCTGCTCCACTCGGCTGAATATTCAACCCTGATGCTTCCTGTTGAGCTTCTAGAGGCGCTCTTGATGGTTCTAATTCTTGATCTGAAACTACCGATTCCTGTGAAGAAGTATTAGGTTTCTGAAACGGACGCCTACGGGCGTACACCTCTGCCCAGGTGTACACCTCGTTGAGTTTATAATCAATTGTGTCACGGCGAAATTTTCTAAGTTTTCTCTCTTGTATTTCCTTGCCGTACACATCCAACTTGTTGTTAAGATCTTCGAGTGTGTTTCTCCAGTAATCTGCTTCACAGCGTGTGGACAATTCAGATTTAATAAGCTCTGCCTCTTCCTCCAATTCTTTGATTGTTCGAGATAACTCTTCTATTAATAAAAGAATCAAGTCCAGTGAGCATTTATTAAGAATAGCCTGCCACTTCTCCATGAATGTCTTGTTGAACTGGAATTTATATAATAGCGGTTTGATGGGTAATCTTAGTCCACGCGGAATACGTTGAACTTTGTGATATTGTATGAGAGTTGAAGCGTGGAGGCGTTGACTCAATGCTCTTCGTGTAATGAACTCCAATTGGCATACTTGCTGTGATATTGAACCTCCCTGAACATTGAAAAACGTTGTATCCTGAATCAAAGCATATATTTCATTTACTTGTGTAGATGTGTATGTGCGGGTATCTGCTCTATTGTCCGTGAGATTAGCTATGCTATCAAATGACATTGTAAACAATATTCGGGTGCTCCTGACTGAAGTGGCAATGAATGAGTATATGTATGAGAAGTCAGTGCACACCTATTAAGCAAAAGATATTTTAGTACTGAAAAACTGACCACAGGATTGCATGCTACCCAGTGTGAGGCAGCCAGCCTCTGATTGCAAATGACTAGTCTGGTGAATGATCACCAGTATACTGGATGCACAGCTTAGATATGTGAGACAATGCTTAAACAATCATAAACGACCAACAATAAACAAAATCTTTCAATTTCTTACACTCAGATTTTAATATTAATCCACAAAATCCTCAAAGCGATCTTTTGTAGTTGCAGCAACACATGCTGACAAATTAAATACTCAACAGAATTCAAAGCAATTTTTGAAAAAAATCAAAAATCAAAAACGTGATACAGCTCATTGTTAATATCATTGCAAATTACAACTCAATTACCCAGCCCAGCCCAATGCATTTCGGGATTAATTCCATCCCTTCTTCAGGGGCCACTGTAAGAGAAAACGTGGTATCAACCATTTTGAACTCAGTATTATGAAAATAAACAATTTATTTCAAGTAACGCGTTCAATGCTCAGTGGAGGAATAAACGTGCCTGCACACGTGTCTGCGCACGGCAATACGAGCACAAGAGAATGCATAGATAAAACTTGTGATCCAACATAAAACCGATTATGTTAGATGACAGTGATGTGCAAAGCAAGATCCAAAAGAGTTACGTTAAAAACCACTACACCGAAGTGAAAAAACCAGAGTAAAAGGAATTCGTCAATCACCCGTGATTAAAGAAAAAGAAAAATATGGTGCCATAAAACTACACCTGTGCTTCAAACCCACAACAGCGTGAAACTACCATAATGGTCAAATCGACCACGAATAAAATGAACTGTACTCACTTACTATGAACTGAGGTATCAAAACCACTCTAATCTTGTGGTTTAAAAACGAGAACCGATGAGTGAGAAGCTAGAAAAGACAACAACAGTGTCTTACTGACGCAAACCTGGTAAAATAAAGCACATGTTTCACAAAATGGACAAATTATACGACCATGACAAAGTGCTTCAGTCACAACCTCCTATGTTGTAAATACCTACAAGCATACTTCCTGCACACTCCCAAACGAAGCTTGCACCTATGCTCAAAATTGCAGCCCTTCAGGTATATTATCACCTTTGAATGTTCACAAAATATTCACTCATCAATGAACATGCTGCCCAGTGTGTACTCCAACTCACGATATGTACTCAATTGTAAAATATGCCTCCAATCACTAAACTTACATGTATTCCGTGTATAACCTTCCCGGATACTGAAGTAGAACCACCTCGTCTCGATACTCCAGAAATCCCACCTGCAAACAAGACATGACATCTAGTCTGGATGGAGCTCGTCACTATGTGTCGCAACTGTTCTCAATCGCACTCCTCTCTGCAAACCAAACTATTGCAACTAAACACGTAAATACCACTCACCTTAGAATCGAAAAACTGAAGCCTGAAAAAACTCCACAGAACTATCGCGTCTATCCTACTGGCGCATTGCATGCCGGCTGCCTTTCCGCTATATTTAAAAACCTAACCTCAATGCTCTTCCGGGTGCAATCATGCCTGCCTGTAAGTGAAAATAAAGAAGAGACTAGCTGAAAGAAAAATGAAATCGCCATCTTGGGTCAGTGAATGCCAAAAGTGATGTAAAAGCACAAACGAGGGGAACCTCAGATTACTCGATGTTGTGCAAACTAGCTGATAGAAATGTCTCGTGTAAATAACCAGGAGTCCACAATTCTCGTAAACACGCTCTACCCTGAATGTAATAAGACCACACTGCTCATAGTAATGTCCACAACCATTCATCTAAAATACTGATGAACAGCAAAACAGTACTAAAAATATTCTGTATGTTCACGATACCTACAGTAACCGCAAACCTTACGAGTGCGTTAAGTACAGTAAAATAGAAAAATAGAAAAATTTGTAAGTGACAAAAAGTGCAACACATGAAAAGAATAAAAATAGAAATAGAAATAGAAATAGAAATAGAGATAATAATGGTAACGAAAACCACCTGAAAAAAATATGTGTATCAAAAACCATTGTGGTTGCCGTGCGAAAACCGTGCGCTCACATTCTAAAAAACGACAGGGAACAAAGTACAGTCATCAGAGAAAACTCTTTTGGATCTTGCTTTGCACATCACTGTCATCTAACATAATCGGTTTTATGTTGGATCACAAGTTTTATCTATGCATTCTTTGTGCTCGTATTGCCGTGCGCAGACACGTGTGCAGGCACGTTTATTCCTCCACTGAGCATTGAACGCGTTACTTGAAATAAATTGTTTATTTTCATAATACTGAGTTCAAAATGGTTGATACCACGTTTTCTCTTACAGTGGCCCCTGAAGAAGGGATGGAATTAATCCCGAAATGCATTGGGCTGGGCTGGGTAATTGAGTTGTAATTTGCAATGATATTAACAATGAGCTGTATCACGTTTTTGATTTTTGATTTTTTTCAAAAATTGCTTTGAATTCTGTTGAGTATTTAATTTGTCAGCATGTGTTGCTGCAACTACAAAAGATCGCTTTGAGGATTTTGTGGATTAATATTAAAATCTGAGTGTAAGAAATTGAAAGATTTTGTTTATTGTTGGTCGTTTATGATTGTTTAAGCATTGTCTCACATATCTAAGCTGTGCATCCAGTATACTGGTGATCATTCACCAGACTAGTCATTTGCAATCAGAGGCTGGCTGCCTCACACTGGGTAGCACGCAATCCTGTGTCAGTTTTTCAGTACTAAAATATCTTTTGCTTAATAGGTGTGCACTGACTTCTCATACATATACTCATACATATGCACAATATGAGGGACAGTTGTTCCTTTCCACCACCTCCTTCTATCAATTCAACTTCTTCTCCACTTTCACCAGCAACTACCTTTCTGAGGTGCTCTTCCCATATGACTGGATATTGATTTTTCAGATGGTCTAGTTAACCCACATAACTGTAATGTCCACTTTGCTTACCTCAATGCACTGATTTGTGGGGAAAGTGAGCATTCTGAGTGTAAAGAAGTCACAAACTAGGGAAGGAAGCTTTCTTACTGAGCCAATACCGGAAGAACGTCTTAAGGTGGAAGTTGCGGTTTTGTTTGCTTTTCTCTAGGAAGAGCTGTGACTTAGGGGGTATTGGGTTGTTGCTATAGGTCTTTGGGTTCTTGAAAAGATGGTAGCAGTTGCTGTTGGTGGTACTACATCATTCAGAACATGTTGAGTAGAAGTGATCTGCACACCCAGTGTTACTCTCCACACAAACACTGGTTCAGTATATTCCTCCTTCTCAAGACTTTTTTCCCTTGTCTCTTGTGATGGGTCTCTGTCTGGAGCTGATCCATGTCAAGATCACTGGAAGGGGTCCTTGGAGAAGATGGGGAGTGCTCCTTTCTTTTCCTTGCAGGAGATTTTGAAGGTGCTGTGTCCAATGGAAAGCCAATCACAACAACATCTTTGAGCGCAAGGTAAGTGGTTTTATTTATTTATTTATTTTATTTTTCCTATTCTGTCATTTGTCACTTCTACCCCCACCCCAGCCCCACCCCCGCCCCACCCCACCATGCTTACCTGCACCGGCCGCAACTGTGTAGCGAAGATGATCAATGCACAGAAAATCTTCAGTTCCCTAGCCCTTTTGTTGAACCCTTTTCACCTTGGTTCTTCAGTAGCCACAACAGGATATAGACTATGAACACTGGAGAATAAGCAGAAGAATGAATACATAGACTTATAGCAATGAGATAACATAGCTAAGCTGCTCAGAGCAGCTTCTTTGAGATACAAGAGAGATGTGAAAGTACCAAGAATCTTTTTTGCCTTTTCTAGAAATGAGCTGAAATTGAAGAAAGGTAATTTCCCAATGCTGCAAACTTACTAGATGGTACTGTGGTGGCCATCAGTGAGAAGGAATTACTTGAAGAAAGACAATCATAAATTAGCATAAGAAGTGACTGTGTATTCTAGATCAGTGCACCCGGAGCACAACAGCAGGAATGCCAATGAGCTCTAAATGAGCAGAGTAAGAATAAGAGAAACTAACAAGAAGACAAGAATGCCAGTGCCACTGGTGGGCACTGTAGTAGCTTGATCAGGAACAAAGCAAAAGTAAAAGCATCTTATCGGCAAAAAACCAGGGATACTGGGAGCTACTTCAGGAGCAGAAACAGGTGAACCATTCTGTGATTGTGGACAGCAGGTAAGCTGGTCGGCACCAAGGCAGTAGAACAAAGCAATGGAAGCAAGCTGGGAATACAGTCAACAGAAGTTGGAATATCCAGTTTGTCACTATCAAGATGTCTTACTGAATGCTCCCTTTCAGAGCCTGGTGCTGGACCAGTACGTTATCATATAGGAATGGATTTACAAAGCTAAAAGTAATATAATCAGTACTACAGAAAGTTACTGATGTATTGTTCACAACAGTTAGTACCTTCAAACCTTTTCAAATGGGCTTACAGAGGTAGTCCATCATCTTCATCACCCTAGTTGTATAAAAAGATTAGGAAAATTACCAACACAAGTAATGCCCTTTTAAACTTTTTGTGATGGGCTTTCTGATTTAGTCATTGATCTTCACAGTCCTAGTTTCACTAAAAGTTCCAGAAAACTACAAATTATTTTTGTGTCTGATCTTAGTTTTTTGTGTTAAGCATATTTCTCATGGCTATATGCATATTGAACATACAACAGTCCTTTCAATTTGTGGCCATTGCAGGTGCATCAATCTAAAGGCAACCTATCTTGTGTCCAGCATTGTCAGCCTGCATCTAAGACTGTGGTATCAAACACACCAAAATCATTTCAGAAGTCATGTGGTTGTATGCTTGCACTCCCTATTTTAAAAAATGTTCCCTCTCTAATAAGAAGACATTTTTGTCAGACCTAGTTTGGCACATCAAAGATTAGTGAAATAGGTGTACCAATGTAATTTATTCCTACAACAATTTCATCTTTAAGACACGCAGGGCAATTTTATGAGGGATGATTGTAAAAAAAAGCTTCAACATCTCGAGCATCCAGTATTTCACATTAATGGTAACTGAACACCAGAAGTTTGTTGGGGACAACTGTGGTGTCTTTTTTGATAGGCAAGAATTTCCTCAGTCACAAAAGCATTACCTCAAATTTACAGGAAACAAATCCATAAGTTTAGATAAATGTCCCAGGACACTAGAAACGCCAGACACAATCATTCTATATGGTGGATTGTTTAACATGTTGTGGTTATTTGGTAACATATAAATAGCCATAATGCATAAATTGGCTTGCAAATTATTTGACTTAATAACTTTAATCCAACACCCAACACTTGCCTTTGTTGCTGTCTTCATTTGGACTATGGTCAAGATGCTCGTAATTAGCTGATTTGTCAAGGAGATTAAGGACAGTGGATTTTATTATTAGCAAATAAAATAGGAAGCATGGGAAACCAAATTCTTTCTTCATAAAGGGTGTTTTCAATGTTTCCCGGACCATAGGAGGCTTCATCCTAAGGAACTACAAAAAGTTTTAATCATAACTCCTAATTGTTTATATTCTGCATTTGTTCAGGACTGAACTGCATTCCAAACTATGGTCAATACTCTAAGTAGTACATTTATCTTTATTATGCTAACCTTAATATACAATTCTGACATCTGATCATCAAGAATCAGAAACGTCCCTAATTGTATTTCTGACAAAGACCTTAGGATTTCATAAATCAGATATTATTTCCAGCTAGTTTGAAACATTACCATTTGTAGGAAAGTGAAGTATTGTGTGATGTGGGGATTAGGTCTCACCATGTAAGACTATCACAATACCCCAATGATGGTCCTTGGATTCACACTAATAAAATCTTTGCTCAGTCCTGGTAGTGTGGCAAAGAGCAGTCAGTCTTTCTAGAGGAACATGTGTTAAGCATTTCAGAGTACCAACATGGACGATAAGTAATTGACATGACTTGAGAGAAATCCGACACCAATTTATAAACTAGAGTGTATTTTTATCTTCATTTAGACAGCAAAACAAATGGAATAACATGCATATAAAAAGAGTTATAGATTTTTGAAGCATACAAAATCAGTACAGAATAATACATTGAAACATTATCATTGTGGTCAATGGGAAAAACCACTAGTCACGGTCACTTGCAGGCCAGTTGCAGGTCGAGTTGCAGGTCGAGTTGCGTGGTACCCTTGCAGGGTAAAGGTTATGTGGGTCCCAGGACCAAGCCAGTAAGTTCAATTTTACCTGGCCCTTGGAGCCGGGTGCAGAGTTGCCCTGTCTATCCCTGGTGCTAAACAGGAGCCACGGGAGAGCTGCTTTTACCACTGAAACTGTCCTGCGGGGGAAAAAGATGCAAAAATACAACAATGGAGTGGTTGCTCATGTCAGTCGAAGGGCGGATGGAGTTCCCTCTAAATACAGCGTCAAGTAAAGGGGTAGGTTGCCG
The DNA here is from genome assembly GCA_963921515.1 of Calotriton arnoldi. NCBI lineage: Eukaryota > Metazoa > Chordata > Amphibia > Caudata > Salamandridae > Calotriton > Calotriton arnoldi. The sequence continues at coordinate 839,638 of CAWUFW010001485.1, read as the reverse complement.
GACTGGCGACCAACAAGACTTGGCAGCGGTAAGTAGAGCAGAAAGAAACTTTGATGTCCAGTGGTACCGGTGAACGCGGTAGCTGCCTGTAACTCTGTGGAAGGTAACACTACAGTTCCCACAATGCACTAGACCATCTGGATTTGGGCGATCCCTCGGAGGGCCCGATAGCCAGTGATTCTTCGGATCTGGAGCATTGTTTAAACAGCAGTTTGCAGGAGACTAGTGCCACTTGTCCAGGGGAGTCTGAGGGTGGTTCAGGCTTCCACAGGGGTCCGTCTGTCTAGGTGAACTGAGAGATAGCCTACGACGAGTCTCAATCAGGCAGTTCCAGGTGTGTTGCTACAGGTGCAGGGTATCCCTCTTTCGCTTTGTGCAAGTCCTGTTGTCGCTGACACAGGATTCTACTTCTGTCCTGTTTGATGCAGGTTGTTCAGAACTGAAGCTCTGATGTCAAGGGTGTCCCTTAAATCCTAGATTATGGGGAGTTAGGGTTGTGGGAACCTGTATCCAATGTGATGCTTGTCCCTGTAGCTAGTCTGCTACTGAGATGACCACATCCAGCTTTTTTGGAGAACAGCTATATATTTGTAACCCACAAGGACAATTTGTACCTTCCCAGCCTGTAGATCAACTCTTCCTTGCTTAAAGTGAATGAAAGTCTCCTAGTAAACAAAGGTATGTAGCATACAGTAGATAGCTGTGCAGTCCAAATGTGCATTGTTTGCAAATGTGTACAGTGGTATTCAAGTACATGTGTTGTATGGTCTTTTTGCTACACGAACAAGATTTTTATGGTGTGTTCAAATCACCTATAATCACATGCACTCAATGGTTTGAATACCCAGCTAGAAAGAGGATCTACATACTATGATCACACACTTTATTTGTTTAAAGCAATGTGCATTCTTTGAGGTAAATGTCTATTTGCTTGTGCAAATATACACTGGGTGAAGTGAATGCGCATTTCCTTTCACTCAGTTGTGTATGTTCTATATTCATTGAAAAGTGTGTGGTATTAACATTTCTAACTACCGCATAGGTATTCTTTGTGAATTCTATGCATGTCATACTTGCTTTCTATTACTTTGCTCCTTCGGTACACATACAAGCTAAAATAAAGGGCGAGTTTAACTAATTTTTTCTTAAAAGATGTGGATTCATTTACCACCTCCTGGATAAACCCCCAACCCCCCCCAGTTCGAAACCATACAGTCCCCTTTTATCTCGAGTGCGTCCTCCGCTCCTCGAATTCATGGTTAATCCGGGAACTCAGGAAAGGATGGTTCTTCCGTTCCTTTATTTATTCTCTCTTTTCTTCTTCCCTTCCTCTGGGGCTTATTTACAAGGCCCTTGCGCCACTTTTGCGTCATTTTTAACATGGGAAAAGTGACGCAAAAGTGGCGCAAGGAGCTTGTAAATCTGCCCCTCTGTATTTTGTATTTTCCACTTCTCTCTCTTGATTCAGGATTCAATGTGGATACATGGTTTGATTGGTTTGTTCATATGGATATCTCAAGGTCGTAGTGTAATACTATAATTGTTATGGATTAGTTATTCACCTATCTGTTCTTTCTTAGTCCTATTGCTCATATAAGACTAACAACCACTGGAAAATAGTTTTTGTATGATGCTATTTGAATGAAATTACCCCAATATAGAAATGTTACAAATAACAAGTTGTGGATTCAAATTGATACAATATTTAAAGTGTATCATTTTTATTGGGTTCTACTTTGTTGGTGAATCATGATGCATACTGTTTTCTGCTATTCCACTTTGTGGATGTGCTCTACTACACACTTCTCAGGAACCCTTCAATGGCACAAATCCTACCTTAACTATACAATCTGATTAGATGAACACCTCCAAATTCAGATCCATCTTCAACCTCTAAATGAGACCCATGGGAGCTATCCAAGAACATCAAGATACAGCAGCATTCATATGTCTCCTCATCGCACAGAAAACATACACCAGAAAATTACACGGCCTACATCAAAGATTGACTTGCCGTTTTCTGACTTATACTTGAGGATCAACCCTTTAAAGGCATGGTTTAGCCAATCTCCAGCGATAACCAACAGAAATGTGTGCAGGAATTGCTTTCAGTGATAACCCTTGGCATCCTCATTCCAAAAAACATTGGTCAACCTATCAACAAAACCCTCAGCTTGAGAAGGCACATTATATAAAAGGCACAAGATGTTTGGCACTGCCTCATTGCTCAACAGTCTCAGTATGTTTAATAGAATTTCAATCATCCTCAAAGGAACTCACTTGCAAACTTTGCTGTATCTCCTTCAAAGCAGTGATCTGTAGCACTCCAACATATCTGAAAAGCAAGATCAGACTCTCCTGTGGGCTACATAAAACTCACAGAAGAATTCTGATCATACTTGAGCCAAAACAAATCAAGATTGAAAACATAAGATGCTTAGTCATCTCTTTCTATGCTCTGATGTACCTGAAACCCCCTATTTAGAGAGCTCAAAAAGCCCCTTCGCTTCTGCTCTCCTAGAAGGTACTGACTGTATATGAACTGAAAAACACTCCTTTAAGCAGCACCACTTCTGTGTTTAACCCTCTGGATGATGGGCCTATTCTTGTTTTCCTGTCTGTATATCCTCCTTCTCTTTGAACGTCCCCAATTCCCACACCCTTTGCAAAGCGCTCTGTTCCGTTGTAGCTATATTTGCACTATATACATCCTGATGCGTACATATAAGGGGATGCCATTATCAAGAAAGTGGAAAAATCTGAATGTTATACCATGTCTTAAACTATAAAATCTTTGACCAATGTTGACCATTTTGCTATTTGAATGCACACCTGATTTGCAGGAGACTATTCCCAATTAGATATACTTTAGCCATGAAACAGCTAATGTTATAGGAAAACGTTGTATTTCCTATGGAAAGTGTAAGATACATCGTATCTACACTGGTGCTACGTTTATTAATATTTCAATTAGCATGTGTATAGTAGATATATATCCTGGCTCATTGTTTTCATTTAGGTTTTGTGGTATGTTTTTTTTCAGTTTCATATTTTTCAAATAATATTCCTCCCATTAAATATATTTATTAAAATCCTTCTTTCTTCACATAGATGGATATGAAGTTTTTGCAGTGCTATGCTTTCTATTAGATCCAGGACATGTGAATAGTTGGACTTGACTTTGTAAAACAAGCTGCAGCAATTAGTCCTCTTACAATGTTTCATTTAGAAACCAGTGCTTTGTAATATTATTTCAGCTGATGCCTTTCAGCATTACTATTGTTCTTATGAGGAATGCAGATGACTGCTTGAATGTTTCCATTCAAAAGAAATACAAGTGTTGCTTCTTTTATTAAAGGCCTGGGAGGAACCTTATGTCTTTATTCATGAATCTCCATCTTCCTATTCTTATACTTAGATATTTGCTACATTTCAAAATTATTTCACTTACTACCAATTTCAGGTTAACGCTACATGTCCCTGATTCTTCGTATTGTATTATTTTTAATTAATTAGCTAGATGCTTTTCATGTGAGATAATACAATTGTGATAGCCATTATTAAGAAATTTCTGAGACAATAGCAGACCTATTTTTAAATCAGCGTTAAAGCTTCTTTGTGAATGTCCTTGACTAATAATGCACTGGATTTCTACAAACAAAGCAATAATATAATTGGAATGTGAACATACAATGGTAATTGAAATTAACAAAACATATCCCTACCTCACAGACAGGTGTCACAAGAACATTTCTTAGTTAAGTGTTGTTAGAAATAGGGTTTTTAGTTGGCTAGGGTACACACCTAATTCAGGCAGAACCCACATCTCTAGTCAGGGCAAGTAAGTTACACACCAAAGCTAACCTGTGCTCACTCATCCTCTGGTAGCTTGGCTCGGAGCAGTCAAACTTATCATCAGAGGCAATGTGAAAATCATTTGCGCAACACACACACAGAAACACAGTGAATACACCACAAAGGAGACTCCTCACAGGATTATATGAAAATATAGTATATGTTATACATAAAACATAGACCAAAACAGCATGAATCATAAATACTGTGCATACATTACAAATCCTGAGTCAGTATGCGTTATCCTGACAATGCACAAATCAAAATGACATACATTATAACTTCAGGGTATGAAATGCAACAGTTTATAAAATAAAAACACATGAATCATAAATACTGTGCATACTATGCAAATCCTGAGATAGTACTCACTATCCTGACAATGCTGGAATCAAAACGACATCTATTATGACCTCAGTGCATGCAATGCAAACTAGATTGGGGGAAAAACACATAAATCACCATGAAGCAATAAGGCATGGAGTACCTGTGCTCCTATTCAGCTTTATACGGTAATGAGGAACCAAGCATAGGGCCCAGAGGCACCTGTGTGCCTATTACATGATATACAAGAAGTTACAGTTTCACCAAGGTATCCAGTACCAGATCAGGGGCCTCCCATTGAGGATTCACCCCATCATAATCAAGGAACCGGTACCTGCAGGTACACCCCCTCTTCGAGGACTCACCCCGTCATAATCAAGGAACTCGTACCTCCAGGTATGCCCCCCCAAAAGTACAAACTCCTTCCGGTCAGGGCCAGAATAATGCTTCTGCCACATAGGCAAACCCAGAGCCCTCCGTGGCCACGTCCTCTCTGATTGAAAAAAATAGAGCTGGATCCAAAGATAGTGATGGACGCAGTGCAAATCTCCTGGGGGCTCACTCACCCTTATGCCTGTCAGGGAATGCTGGCACATACATGGGTCTGGGGGTGGGGCCAGCCAAATGAGCCTCTGAAGCCTGGCCTGCCCTGCCCCTAGTAATGCAGACAACATCCCTGTATTCAGGGTGCTCTATGGGGAAAAGCAATCCAGGCAATGGAATCCCGAAGTGCGGCTTCCACAGCCTCTTGGGGCGGCCAGACGGGTTCCTCCCTTGTTGGTGCGGAACCCGGCTCCACAGGTGTGAGTGCAGGGAGAGAAGTCCGGCAGCCTCCTTTCCGGCCAGTAGAAGGTGGGTCCAGATGTCGGAGGCCATCAGGAAGGCTGGGCCGGGACACACACTCACTCACGTCAGGAACACCCGCAGCACCATAATCTTGAGCACTTCACATCTACAGGAGCGCAGTCTCAGATGACTGGGTCAGAGTGGGGCAGGAGAAGCGCTCAATTCAGGGGCAGATCAAAGTGCTCATCACGTGCTACTCTGAAACAAATGCTCCACACGTGTTGCTTAAGAAGATCCTGAGAGCAGGACTCATGAGTCCCACTGCTGCTTGCCAGGTAGATTAGTGGTATACTTGAAGCCCCACAAGGACAGATGATGAGGGGTCAGCATACAAGCCACTGGAGAGCACTTGGTTGCAAAGCAAGGCAGGCAGGCAGGCAGGCAGTCCAGCACAATCAGACCAGATGCAAAATGGCAGTCCCTTCTGCAGCCCAGCCATTCAGCAGGTGGCAGTCCAACACAGCAAAGCAAGCAGTCCCATTGGTGGTTTCTCCTGGCAGCACAGCAGTCCCCTGGCAATGTGCAGAATGTAGAGCCAGCAGCATCTAAATTAATGGGGACAGAGCCATTTTACTTATACTCAAAAATGTCTTTGTTCAAGGGAGAACTTCAAAGGAACCTTTAGAAGTGCGCAACAATCCTTTTCAACCCAGTCCTGGCTCCAGGCATCAGTAGGGGGTGAATCAGCGCTTTGTGTGAGGGCAGGACACAACCTATACAAATGTAAAGTGTGAATGCCTCTCTCTCTCTCCCAGCCCAGGAAGACCATCAGTATGCTGATGATTGCAGATGTAACCCTGTCCCACCCAAACCTTCCTGTGTGGTGGCTGTCTGGAAAGAATGCACGAAGTACAAGAGTTGCATGTAAATCATATTTGCCAAACAGGTGAAAACCAATCATAGCATGTTTAGAGGAGAGAGCACATGCACTTTAGCACTGATTAGCAGTGGTAAAGTGCCCAGAGTTCTAAAGCCAGCAAAAAGAAGGTCAGAAAAATAGGCAGAGGAAAGCAAAAACTTTGGGGATAACCCTGCAAAAAGGACTAGGTCCTACAAGTGCTGTAAGCCCTTGCAGTTAGTACTTAACCAAATCGAATCTTTCATCACAAAACATTCATAACAGATAATATTTGACACTTAATTGTTTAAATAAATAATTCAAAAGTTCAAATAAGATCGTATGTGAGCAGCTCTGACTGCACACCATGTTCCTCATGGAGCTTTCCTCTGTTTAGGAGCACTTTCATGTATGTATGAAATTTTCCGCTTACTCCAAAAGATGAGATACAAACAGGTTGTGGCTCGGGCTGTGAATGAAAGTGGTGGATGGGCAAAGGTCCCTCCAACCAGCACTCCTACATCTCACTGAGGTGCTGATTTAAAGTATAGCAGAGAGGGTACTCCAACTTAACGGCAACAGAATACCCCTGCACCAAACTGAGGGTCCACCCACTTGATTTACAGATGGCAGGACCTTAGGTATGTCAGTGACAGAGACTTCTCTGTATCTGATGCCGATATACTCCTCTCATGGCCCAATGGAGTAAGGACCATCAGGGTTTGGCCATTCAGCCTCGAGCCCAATTTACAGTGGGCGGTCGAATGGTCACTTTTCACTGTCCGTCACCGCCATGTAAAACCTGGCAGTAAAGGGAGGTGAAAACTGCAAAATAACCCCCACACCATAGGAGACAACTCCCTTGGTGTGGGGGTCATTTGTTTTTGTATTTTTAAAAACAAAATCGCACTTTAGGATTTAGTTTATAAAGATACAAACACATGTTTAAAGTTTGATGGATAGTACCATCGGGTTCACTGAGCCAAATTTCAAACTTTACATACATTGCAGGAACCACTGTGATGGCAGTTCCTGCTAATGTTAAGAGATATCAGCTGGGCCGGTGAACATCTCTATATTGGGAGTACAGTTACTCTCCCAGTGCGATGGAGTATTTTACTAGCCCTGACGCAGTACTTACCGTACTCCGAAGTCTCAATCAGCTACTAAATAATCCTGGTGTGATTGATTACATTGCCTGGTCATTTAGGTTAAATCCATGGTAAGTTGGTTGTTTGGCTATTTTCCTGGATCTGCTCTCCTGTATTTCAACTATCTATGCATTACCAGGGCTAGTTGTGGATCTCTCTAGCTCTCCATGACAGTGTTCCACATTCTTAGGCTGACAAGAGCCCCTGAATATGATGAGCATGGTTTTAGGCCTCCTCAATTTGATTTGTTCCTCTGCAAGGGTGTCTGGGGCCATCTGGCTGTTGCATTCATTTCAGCTGCTGGTTCTCAGAGCTGTTGGGGATGCAGTACCCTTGCTAGGTATGAGAGCTTTCAACAATTTTGTCACAATATTTGTTTTACATCGTTATCTGGAAAGACCTGATACGTGTTTTGCTCCCTCTGCCATAATTTGCATGTTGTGACTTTGAGACTTCTGTAGGTTACTGAAGTGCTCATTCTCAATTCGAACTTGCTATCTTTCTCGAAAGGACGTGAACCGCTTACTCGCATTCCGCCTTGTTCGGTTGTTACTATGGTTTGACGGGCCCTGTTGTTTTTATGCGAAGGGCTTGTCTGACCTTGTGGCTATGTGCTTGTGCTACATTAGTATCTGTAAAACAATAACTATTACAGTAAATAGGCAAATAAGTTAACTGAAGGAATAATTTGGAGAATTGATTACATAATAGAATGCAAGAAGCCGTTAAGGTCCAGACACCCAAACATTTAATTCCAATCTATAGCTACGAAGATTGGAAAAAAACCTTTTAGGTTTTAGAATGCCCTAATTCACAAAGTGCATTTCAGTTTTGCAAATTATGCTGAATGTGTGCAATTAATTTATACACAGAGCAATCACGGCTTTGTGCTGTGACCAGGAGGGTGGTGGGTATGGAAGCAGGCAAATTGTTTAAACACACAAAGCTGTGACTACTTCTGTGTCCTTCCTGTCAGCAATTCCTTTATTTCATCCATGATTCGATGTAAGACCTCTGCCCGTGAAGGTGCAAAGCTAACAGATAAAAATATGTCTAGTGCTTGGAGCAAAAGGTCTGGTATTTGCAGTTCTCAATGCAACATAGAATATTTTCAGCTGGACCTTTTTTTTAGGCATGTGGGTGGTGCACAGGTGGTTGGCATGCCCTGCCGATGTTTGTCTTAACCCATCAACTTACGTTTTATATGCTAGTATGCCAACATTCGGGACAGACTGAAGTTGCTGTGCTGCGTTGCACAGGGGGAGCGAGCAGTGCAGAGCCATATCTACTAAGATATGGCCCTGCTGCTCTCCTCCCCATCGCTGGTGCACAAAAAGCCTGCGTAGGGCAAAACATGCATCTTTGCACAATAATGTGTGCTTAATGTCTAGCATAAGTTTGGTACTAGAAGGGTACCCTTCTTGTACAGAATACTATTCTTAGACCTACTTTAAAACAGGAGTCTTCAACATTTTCTGTAGTGAGAACTACTTCTGATCAGTGAAAATCATTGTGAGCTACTGAAGGCCAAGGCACTCGTGCAATGTTACCAGACACCCCCATGCCCAGTTTAATTCAGTTTCAGTTTCAGTTTAAAATCTTTATTTCGGTTCCTTTAAACCATAAAAGATGCATCAAAATACATACAATTTTAAATACAAATACAAATAGTCCAAATAAAAACCTATGCGAGCGATTTATACAAAGAGATACAATGAAAAGAGATCTGTGTGTCCCTACTATGTTAAAACATGAATACTAATATAAATATACTAAAAAGGCATCAATAATTAAAAAGAGGAAAACTCATGGTATTAGGCTTGCATTCCACGTCCTTTTTTAAAAAACTCCAATATTGTTTTGAATATAAGACAATTAATAACTTTATGTCTACTAGTACATAGTACAGTACCATTCCCTGTGTCTTTCCATTATAGACAACTATGTTGTTTCAAAAATTCCGAAAAAATACGGACGATACGCTACAGCTTAAGACCTACTTTAGCTCTTAAAAAACTAACTGCTAGCAAAAATCTACTAACACCAAAGACTATGACCTGTGCAGTTTCAGTCTTTAGAATTCTTTCCGCCTCTTTACATGATCTCATTCCCAGGTTTAAACAAATCGGTTTAATCCATTTTTTCCTAGCCCTAGCATATGCAGGACAGAAGAAAAGAATATGCAACTCATTTTCTTTGGCTTTACCTGGACATAAAGTACACAAATCATCAATATTTCCAGTATGTTTACCAGCCCAACTTGCTACAACTGTATTAATGTTCATTATACCATATCTAAATTTCATATATAATGTTTTTGCAAGTTGAGGGCGTACTTCGTCCAAGAAAGGCTCAAAATATGCCACATCTTTGAACAAAAGAAACCTTGTTGTTAACGCCCCTCCTGATGAATCATGTAGCATGCTACTTTGAATGTAGGCCCAGAAAGTAGATTTTAATACCTTTTTAGAGGCTTGGGTTAATAAAGACGGTTCATCCCAAAACTGGGATAAGCCAATCTTTTTCAACCATAAACAAACATGTCTAAGCCATGTGATACTTTTGTTCTGATCCAATTTTATAATTTCTTCTAAACCGACCTCATAATCTAACAACTCCGGTGTTGACCAAAGTCTTACCCATAATGTAAGAGGTCTTAAAATTGCATAGTGATCAGTCCGTTTTATATTCAGGTCCAAAATGATTGGGATTAGTGGTGTGCGTACCGGAAGACTTAAAAGTGCTCTATAGAATTTGTTTTCTTCCACCTCAAAATTCTTTTTACAGACGGGTCCCCATATTTCAGCCCCATATAATGCTGCAGATTGGGCTTTGTATTTAAACACCTCCAATGCTGGAGAAACAGCTTCAGTAAAACTGTTTCCATGCCTTTTCATAATAGGCAACGCATTTTGTGTCAAGGTTATCTTACTTTTTTCTATTTTGGTCTTCCATGATAATTTAGTATCCAAGGAAATACCCAGATAGCTAATACTCTGTACGTACTCCAACTTTTGGCCATTCAATACTATATTTTCCCGAAAAGTTTTGTGGGGATTTATGGCCATGTATTTAGTCTCACTAATGTTAATTTCAAGGCCTTTAAGATTACAATACGTATGGAACGAATCTATTAAGCATTGTAGTCCCTTCGGTGTTTGCGATATTAATATCGTGTCGTCAGCGAATAAAAGTGCTGGCACCAATTCACCTCTTAATTTTGGTGCATCATTTTTACAGCCATTCAAAAATTTCGGAATATCGTTGACGTATAATGAAAATAATGTGGGTGCCAGTACACATCCTTGGTGAACACCCCGTTTTATGGGGATTGGTCCTGTTAGTTCGCCCCTTGGACCCCATCTAACCTTCGTGTAATTATTTTCATGTAGCCTCGTAATCTGTTCGAGTAGGTTAGCTGGCAACCCTTGACATTTCAATGACTCCCATAACAAAGCCCGTGGGATAAGATCAAACGCAGCCTTTAGATCTACAAAGGCAACATAAAGATGACCCTTTCTTAAGTTCACATATTTCCAACATAAACAAGAAAATCTAAAGACCTGATCTATTGTACTGATTTTAAGTCTAAAACCTGCCTGAAATTTAGAAAGTATAGTGTTCTCCTCAATCCATATATTTATACGATTTAAAATATGCCTTGCAAAAACTTTCTGTAAAATATCAATTAAACTAATAGGGCGATAATTTATTGGGTCATATCGATTACCCTTTTTAAAAATTGTAAAGATTTCCGCCCCTTTCCATGTTTCTGGAATGTCTGCGCCCGCTCCTATGGCGTTGCATAGATAGTTAATATAGGGGCCCCAGACACTGATATCATGCTTGAATAAATTTCCCGGGATTTTATCAGGTCCGGGCGCTTTCCCTAATTTAACTGCATTAATCGCCAATATTGTTTCTTCTAGATCAAAAACTAAGTTGTCTTCATTTGGACTGGGTAATAACCCGGCATTAGATAAGACCATGTCACTATCTGGTGCTGCATACAACTTGGAGAAGTGGTCAACCCAAGTGGCTGCATCAAGATAAACATCCTTTACTTCCTTCCCTGTTTTGTTCCCTTTGGCTACTAACCTCCAAAAGCCCAATTGGTCTTTATTTTTAGCTGCTGTAAGGAGATCGGACCAATTTTCATCTTCCCAAGTTTTTTTGGCCTTCTCAAGAGTTTTCCTATATTTGATCCTGGTATCCTTTATGTTAGACAAACTACCATTTTTTATTGCCAATATTAATTCTGTCTTAACATTACGACAACCCTTGTCATACCAAGGATTTGCTTCACTACTAAGAGTTTTTACTTCTCCATTCTTCCTTTTTGACATTTTAGTCACTATCGGAACCAATGCTGTCAGTAAACGTTTATGTAGCTCTAGGAATAAATCATTCCCTGGTAGCAGATTTGAATGGGGACCAAAAATATCGGCAAATGTATTATAGATTTTTGTTATTACCTCGCTATGCTCAAATATATGTGCCCATTTTAAAGAACGGCGATTGTTACTAACTATGATATCGTCAGGGCTCACATCTAAACTCTCAATATTCTGCGTGGCAGAAGGGAGAAACTCATCAAGGAATGACAATTGAAGGGGACGATGGTCGCTCTCTATTCTCGGGACCACTTTTAAATCGATTACATAAGGCCAAACATCGAATGATACCATTATGTAATCTATTTTACTCCGGGATTTACCCCTACAGAATGTATGGGCCTTTGGCGTATCTGATGGTAAGCGGCCATTGCATGCTCTCAAGCCGTACCCGGCCGTCAGTCTCATAATTTGAACCGCTGCCACCGAGCACGGGACTGTATTAGTGCTATCCAGCGCGGGAATGTTATTAGCGATGTCTTCATCTTCAAAAATATTACAGAGCCCTACAATTGGTTCAAAATTACAATTTAGATCCCCACCTATTATTATGCCTGTTTTTGTATCTAATGAATTTAGAATAGAGTCCATATGTTCAATTACCAATGACTCTTTCGATGCTAAGCTAAGTCTATTATAGACATTAAATAAATGCAGCACCCTTCCAACTTTAGTTGTAATTTTTACACCAATTATATCTTGTGATTTTATACGCAGTTGGGTAATTTCAATATCGAGGGTTATTTTTATCCATATTACAAGGCCCCCTGAAGGCCTCCCCCTTACTGATGGAATTGCGTCCACATTAAATGGCTTATAGCCTGCTCTGTGTGGGGTTTCTAGGGCCCAGGTCTCCTGTAAGAGACAGACATCGCTCTGTTCAATATATTCATTCCAATCTGCATCCCTGAGGTTCTTGCCGAGTCCCGCTATATTCCACGAAATGAAACAAAACCCTGCTAAGTTACTAGCTATAATAGCTATCTTGGGCTCAGCTATCAAAGTACAACTTGTATTATATATATCATTTGTCATTATGACCTCATCTGGCGGCTTTAATACAACACGTTGGATAACAGGTACGATTCCAACACCATCCCACTCTTTCCACTCTTGTAAATCTTCCTGGGTCTCTTCCTGTATATTCCAGTTTTTTAAGATGAGTGGCCCCTCTGTATTTAAGGCAATGTCTTGATTCCCTAATACCTTGCCTTCCGTCGTTCCAGATAATACTTCCCTTGGGAATTCTGCGATTTGTAGTCAATCCACAGCCTCCAAGGATATTAAATCCTGGTATCTGTTGGAAATAGATAAGGGGGAAATATTATCATGCCCAAACTCGATCTTCTCACTGGCTGGCCTATAAAAATAACCCAGGGGTAAGGCATGTATACAAGTACTCTGCACCATAGACTCCTCATGCGCTCTTAACAGATTACGGACCAAGTGTGGACACCTGAAGTTTATAAGAATGCAATCCCCTTGTATATTCTTAGTGGAATCGCCTACCCACCCTACCCTACGAACCATTAAGATGTCATTCATTCTTTGAGGATTGAATTTTTTAAACTTGGATAACCATTCAACAGTTTTATTTCTAAGATTGTGCCAAGATTCTTTTTGTTCTCTTTTCAGGGTAGGGACGCCGGCTAATATCAAAACATATGGACACGCAGCTGGGGGTAATTTTAGGATATCTGTATTAGGAATTAAATCAGTTCCTCTTGGGCTATGTGCTGACCCTACATTATTACCCATTTTTGAATGATCAGCAACCACCTCAATTCGAGAACCAACATTTCGAGCTACCTCCCCAATTTCTGTTGGCTTTGAACTAACCCTCACAGTTCGACCCCTACTAAGTGTGTCAGTTCTAATTTGCTCTGAAATTCGTTCACCACATGTATCATTCTTTCTACTTAAAGATATGTTTCTAGCTTCAGCTATTAATTTTGCCCCTTCCTCAAATGTTCTTTTACCATCCTCAATTAGGGTACCTAATTGGTCTACGGCCAAGTTTAACTGGTCTATTTTTCCATCCAAAACCCCAAATTTAATGTCCATATGTTCATTAATCTTGGTCTGTATATGAACTAATGCGGTTTTAAGAATGGCCTCGACAGTTCGTTCTACTGTCCCAACACCCTCACTAGATAAAGCAGAACAAGAAGTACAGTCAGTCTCGGTTTGTGTACTAACAGTATTACATAAGGACACCTCTTGTTCATGCTCATCTATAATTTCCTTGGATGAGATAACTATTCCCCCTTGTTTCTGTTTTATTGCACCATTCCTAGAGCCGTTTTATTTTACCCTCTGTGTCTGCTTAGTTTTTCCTTTTAGGGCTCCCACCTGTTTTGAAACTCGTAGTCTCGATGATATCCCAGGCCTATTAATTTCAGCAGAGTTGGGAGACATCGGCGTACTTAGTGTGGATACTACGACACGAGTATTTTGATCAACAGGGGGAGTTGGTGTTCGACCGCTCAAATTTGGTTGTATTAAGTTTGTTGTTATTGGTGAACTAACTTGTCTATATGTTGGTAACCTAGCTGGGTCGAGTGACGACCTTCTCTCTGCTAGTTCGATTTCGTGGCTTAAAAGAGACTCAGCTCGTACAATGACAGCATCAAGGGTGCCGCCGGCACCTTTTCGCTTATTCATAACTATGTGTTTCTTTATAGAACCAATATATAATCCCAAACAGTAAAAACGTAATTGCAAAAAAAAAGTAAATAAAAACCAAACTCAATTTTTACCCCTTCAACCCCCTTCAGACTCTGCCAGACAAATGCTTACCCTGAAGCATATATATAATTAGTTCTTACGGGGTGATCCAGTCCAGTCCCAGACAGTTGCGGACGAGCGCTGTGGGAGCCCTAGCCTCCTGGTGCAAAACGTGACATCAGCACCGCGAGGAATGACGGGCAATGTAGTCCTCAAATCCCCCAAGCGTCAGCAACACAGTGGCAGCACTCGGCACTTGGCGTCCGTGCAACAGGGAACAAAAAGGCAGGAGACAACAGTGGGCGGCAGCAATGATAGACTCTCAAGAACAGACTACTTTATGTATAGGCCTCTTATTCACAGAAACATTCACAACACAGAGGATGGCCAAAATATCCGCTGGTAATAAGGGTTTCCAGGTCTCCCTGCAACAAACTCCAAGTCCTACACACGTACCCACAGCCTCAAATGAAAGGGGAATGGCCCTGCCCTGCCTCTTCCTGACAATGACGGGCAAGGACGGGCCCGCCCTTGGCCCGGGCTTTGCCCGGGCGCTGCCCGCGCGCGTCCAGCGCTGCGGGAGGGCAGCAGCGCTTTTGATGGGGCTGGAGGCGCTGTTGTTACGCTGCTTCCCCGCGCCAGGCAGGGGCTGTTGGGAAATGTAGGCCGTTCCCCTCACGGCAGTGAATGAAGGTACGGAGCCGTTCCCCTCACGGCATTTGTAGATATCTCCCAGCTGTTTCCCTCACAGCACAGCAGTGCAGTGGTCTCCCAGGCCGTTCCCCTCACGGCAAGTAGCAAGCGCCGGTAAGCGCGTCCCGCGCTGCGGGAGGGCAGCAGCGCTTTTGATGGGGCTGGAGGCACTGTTGTTACGCTGCTTCCCCGCGCTAGGCAGGGGCTGTTGGGAAATGTAGGCCGTTCCCCTCACGGCAGTGAATGAAGGTACGGAGCCGTTCCCCTCACGGCGTTTGTAGATATCGCCCAGCTGTTTCCCTCACAGCACAGCAGTGCAGTGGTCTCCCAGGCCGTTCCCCTCACGGCAAGTAGCAAGCGCCAGTTTAATTGATTATGCCTAATGTCGATACAGCCAAGACTATGGTTTGAACAAAATACTTTGACTAAGGGCACTCTGACAGGGCTGCCATGTGTGTCAGTGAGAGCACAGTCTTTGGGAATGTATGATCATGTGTGCGTATGAATGAGATGTATGTGTATGGCTGAATGAGTCTGTCATATGTCCTTGTGGCACAAGAAATACCTTTCGTCATATGTGGCACTGTTGCATGTATAACACAAACATACAACCATTATTGTTATGGGAGAAATTTAAAGTGCAGAAAATGTTCTGCAAAAAAATGTTCATTAACATATGGAACATTTTTCTGCACTTTAAGGGCCAGATGTACGACCCTATTTTGCATGTGCAAAACGGGTTTGCGACCCGTTTGCGCATGCAAAATACAAATGGGCCATGTACTAACCCTATTTAGCGAGTCACAATTTTTTTGCGACTCGCTAAATAGGATTAGCAACTTGCTATTAGGAAGGGGCGTTCCAAGGGCGTCCCTTCCTAATAGTGAGTCAGAGCCCTATGTAAGACTGTTTTGCGACCTCAATTGCGGTCGCAAAACAGTCGCAGTTTACCACCCTTCTCAGAAGAGTGGTAAAGTATTCGCGCACGGGAAGGGGTCCCCAGGGGACCCCTTCCCCTTTGTGAATGCAGGGGGAAATATTTTTAGGGGCAAGCAGTGGTCCCAGGACCTGCCCTTAAAAAAAGAAACGAAAACGTTTAATTTTTCTTTTTTAAAATGCATCCGGTTTTCCTTTAAGTAAAACAGGCTGCATTTAAAAAAAAAAAAAAAAACTGCTTTATTTAAAAGCAATCCCAGACATGGAGGTCTGTTGAGCCCAGCAGGCCACCATACCTGGGAGGGCCAGCAATTTTAATGGGGTCGCAAATTGCGAGTGCCTCATTAATATGCATGAGGCATGCAATTTGCGACCCCATTAGGAATCGCTAACAGTGTCTCAGCCATTGTTGTACATTGTGATTTGTGACTCGCAAATTGCGACTCGCAATTTGTCTCAATTTGCGAGTCACAAATCGCAATGGTCGTACATCTGGCCCCAGATTTCTCCCACTTCAAAAAGTGACTGTATTTTTCAGTTATAAATATGACACTGTGTATACCGGCCACTGGAAGCAAGATGCCTGCTGTGTGTAAATGCCCTGTAGACATGGTGCCATATTTACAACAGAAAAATACAGCCATTTGTTTAAATAAGAGGCATTTAAAGTGAAGAAACATGCATCATAAAATGTTAAGATATAATTGGGTTAATTGAAATTGAAAAACATTGACTAAATGTTTCATAGAAATATTTTTATCCACTTTAAATTTCTTCCATTTGAAAAAAATTCCAGTATTTTTCAGTTATAAATACGGGGTGTCTTCTGGCCACTGGGAGCAAGAGGCCTGCTGTTTGTAAATGAAACACTTTGAAATGGGATAAAATTAAAATGAAGTGTTAACTTAATCATTAAGTTAACTCTTCATTTAAATTTTCCTCCCGTTTAAAAGCATTCACAAACATCATTTTGTTTTTGTGCTCCCAAATTGAGTTGACAAGGAATTTTATTTAAGATTTAAATACCTCAGTGCTTCAGTTCTTCATCTCTGTGCCCTGGGTCATAAATCGGACTTTAGCACTGCTCATTATCAGGCCCTGCTATCTGCAGTCTGAAGATAATTATGTAAAATAAATGCAGACTTCTCTTAACTTTAAAAGGAAAATATGACCCTGTGCTGATTGAAAAATGAACTCAGGGATGTGAGCTTCTCTGAAGGTGTCTGTGAGCTACTGGTAGCTTGTGATGGACTGGTTGGAGACACCTGCTTTAAAACGTTTCACACAAAGCTCTACTTGCTTACTTTTAGGTCAACTTTCCAGCACAAAATAATGGAGACTACACTCAATTCAATTAACCAATGAAAACTTCTCATTGTGCTCTTTGAAAACATTTACATAGCAGCTCAACATAATACAACTTACAACTGTTGCATGGCATGCGGCTCGACTCTTATACTAGGATCTGACATCCACAACCTACTGTCCAAACACAAGCCATCCTGCAACTTTATGTTCCATTCTTTCGAATTTCTAAGACCCTTTCTTTAGAATGCAAATCCTGGGCAGATTTAATGAAGACAAGTGCAACGCTATTTAGCAAATAAATGCACTGCACTGGTTTGCGCTAGAGGAGAGAGCGCATTGCAGAGCCATATCTATTAAGAAATGGCACTGCCCCTCTCTTCTCCAGTCATGGTACACAAACAGGCTGCTTAGCAGCCTTTCAACTCCCATACACACACCTTTGCACCATAGTGAAAAGGTGTGTGCGTGATATCTACCATGGACTTTGTCCTGGAAGGTTACCCTTTTAGCACAAAATACTATGCCTAGGCAAACTTTAAAACTGTTTGCATATTGGATGTGTGTTCTACAGTAAAACACACATGCAATTTGTGTAAATTAGGAGAAATAAAAACATTTCTCCTTGCTAACGTGCTTTCCTCAAGGAGACATTATCTTTTAGTGCGACACACTACCAATTTTAGTTGATAGGGCTTTGTGTTATAAACCCTGGGTGGTAGTGCAGGAATGCTCATGTACCACCTTGCTTACCCACTTGATGTAAAGTAATGCAAATCAAGGTAAAGTGGTATTTGTGTTACTTTAATGAAAACTTTCTACTGCCAAAAACGTTTTGCACTGGAAAGTAAATACTTTATCATTGCACCAATCCTAATCACTCTACATGACTTTGCACCTGTGCATATTCCTGATAAATCTGTCCCTAGTCTGATTTGCCCAGCACCTTTCCAGAGCACTTTAAAGATCCACCTCTTAGGAATTGAAAAAGTGTTAGCTAAAGCACTGAGACCCTTGCTTACACTTCAGTTTCAAAAACAAGTGTGCTCCATGATATGGACATATAGGTAGGTTTGTTCATGTTCTCTGAGGACCAGATATACATATATTAAAATTACTGAATTGAAAATTGCAATGTTAACAAATTGCAATTAAGGAATCAGTATTACTAATGTATCAAAGTAACACTTTCACAATTTGCAAATCGGTAACATTCACATTTGCAATTTTGCAATTTCCTAATACCGGTTCGTTAAATTGCGATCCGGGAATTTAGAAATTGTAAATTGCGAAAGTCACATTTAGGAACAGCTTGATGACATCACATTGAGGAAGTGCTTTAATACATGCTCATTTCAGGGCTCTGTAACACACAAGAAACAAAAGATTGTTTCCTAAAAAGACTTTGAGGCTGTTTCAGAAGTACTACTTTGGTTTTTTTAAGGATGTCCAAAGAACAACCAGAAAAAGATGTTGGAAGTACTACTTTGATTTTTTTAAGGATGTCCAAAGAACAACCAGAAAAAGATGTTGGTGGCAGAAAAAGGAAACTGAAATTTAGTGCAAAGGAGCTTGAAGTGCTGATGGAGGAATGTGTGACTCACAATGATAAGCTTTTTGGCAAAAGCTGTTTTAATGTTCCAGAGACAAAAAAGCATTCAATCTGGAAGGACATACTTGACAAAATAAGTTCTGCAATTCTCGAAATTAGGTAAAGGTGTTTCAAGGACTAAAGAGAAGCTTACCAATCATCTTGTTAAGTCAGGCAGAACAGGTGGGAGACTCTTAAAACAACCACCACCAACTCCTTTAGATCTCAGACAGTACACTCTGAAGCCAGAGAGTATTGTTGGTCTTATTTTTAATTTCTTGTTGCATTATGGGAGGTGTAGTCCATTCATTTGAGTGTAGTATAAACCCAAACTTCTTTATAATATAGAATTTCACTTAAAAACACTAACAATTTTAAAATCAGAAAGTGAATGCAGTAATAGCAGAAACTTCTTTTCTAATTGATTAATTTGTTTAAAAAAAAGAACATTCAACATAGTATATACACATCTATGCATCACAGATGTATCGTCACAGAAAGAGCATGAAACTGAGCAAGACTGCACTCAAGATAATCCCTCTGACAGGGAAAAAGGTACCAATTTACCAGCCACTCTAAGTGAACTTGTCCCACATGCCCTGATGTAGTCCTTCCTGTATTGCCATTTGGGCTGTCCACACAAGCTGGGTCCCTATGCAAGCAAGAAACCCATGTTGATGACATCTGTAAGTCTCCAACTCAGTGACGATGATGTCACTGGGTTATCACATAATGTGCATTTACACTGCCTTTTCACCAACCGCTGCATCGTCCAAGTACATATTTCAAGATTCTGTGGCACAACTGTGAGAGAGCTACGTGCATCACAAGGATCATCCACATACAGACCAGCTGTGGCTCTGGCAGAAGAATTTGTTGTGACTGCTATGAGTGTATGAATGATATGGACATGCACATATTTAAATAGCACAAACCATGCTCCAAAAATGTGCTGAAAAAGAGCTATTGCCATGGGTATGATTCAACATTGTTTAGAACTGGCACATACAATACGTTCTCTCGTATCCAGTTCAAGCACTATGCAGCAGTTGCCTCTTACTGTGTTTCTGTCTTGCCAGCTTCAAAAGAAGTGTCCCAAGTCCTCATGAGCTGTCACCACATCACATTTATTGAAAATAAAAATGCTAACATCCTCACACAACCATGCGTTCAATAACTAAGAGCCTTATATGGAGTTTGGTGGACGAGATACTCTGATGACACGTGGCTGATGTGCCGTCCACCATATTATAAGTGCATTTCAGCCTCTGGCACTTGTCACAAGGTAGAGGGGATATTCACTATGTTTTGACCGGGGATTCCATCCACCAACTCCAGCTAAGTCACATAAGCCCTTATTCTAAGTTGTGTTGGAGTTTACCAACCTCTGTGCAAACCCCTGAATTCCGAGTTGGGTGATATTTGCTGTATCTGGCAAGTACTGACTGCGTTAAATCCATCACCCTTCATTAAATTTCATCAGGCTGGAAGTTAACAGATGCAAATATTACCACATTTACCATAACAAGCAGATTTTGATGCTTTAAGTACCTTAATACACATTATTCCCCCAAAACGTGGACTAGGTGCTATTTATCCCACCCAATAAATTCTGAACCTGAGTGTTGGATTTTATCAGGTGCGTTAAATAGTAGTACACCTCTTACACAGTCTGAACCAGCGCCTATCAGTGCCTCTTTATACTAAATAGTGGTTCCTGTGCACTCCTGATAGAGAACACCCTACTCCTGAAGGCTGCCATTTTGGTTAATCTTACCAGGGAAGAAGAGAAAGGGGTTCTACCTGTTATCAACAATGGCATACAAGACAACTGCCAATGACCCATCATACTTTTCTAGGTTGCTAGTCCACAAGTGCATGGACCTAGACCACATATGCTAGTCCTCGCTATGCAAGACTCATCAAATAACCCCAAATACCTAGAAGGTAGCCAGATGTTTCTCTTGCTCTGCACTAACAGCAGCATGCAAATCCAGTGTTCGGTCCTTGACCACACATGCAATATTCCTCAGGTGAGGCATGGCCTACACTCAGCCTCCCTTTGCCACATAACATCCTATCATATCCCCTTCAAGTTAGCCCTCCACCTCCTGTCTGAAACTCTAACACGGAAACACATCCACCTATGCAAGAATGGCTGCTTTGGGGGAGGCCTGCACTGTGGGAGGATCATTTCTTCTCCCAGAAAGATCTGAATAATGGGATGTAACAGACATGAAACTTGTCTTGAAGTCATTAATGACATAGTTGGAAGGCTAAAGCTGTAACTTGCCTGGGCAGATTAGACTTTGAAAATACCAGAACATACTTTGGCTGTACTCAATGGAACTCTACCAGGAATATCTGTACTTGGTAAGGCAGGAGAATATCAGATGGCATGATGAGGTCCTGGAGCTATTCGAGAACATGGTTGAGAGGCTTCCACTAAGACCTGCTGGAGCAAGTCATATTGATGGTACACCTGCTGACCAACAAGAACCTGCAGGGCTCCCCAATGTTGTTTCTCCATTTTAGAACAATCATATAACAATCCAAACTGAAGACCAGTTTAACATAGACATAGACAATACACTTGAAGAAATGGATGACACCCAACCCCTTGATCACATGTCATGTCACTACCATGAACTACCTTCACACCCTCTTATTGTATGTGAACTTATAACAAAAATGTAATAATGTACATTCATTTTCGGCACTACATTTATTATATAATCTTGTATGCATGGTAAATCTATTCCACACAAGTTGTGCATTGATATGACACAATTAAAAGCCATGTAGTGTGTCGTGATGTGTAAACAATGCACTTTCATGCCATGAAACAATAAATCCAAATATATCAGGCCCCACATCAACAGGCATTCTGAACCATCAAACAAAATGATCAAAAACCCAAATATTGGTTATAGAAAATATGATTGTCGAAAAATGAGAGGGTAATTTGGAGGTAAGGTATCAACTTGAAAAGATGATTTAAAAAATAATAGAGCTCCTTCACAAATATCATAGTTAAAAAAAAACACAAACATAATGCCCATCTCCAGGAAGGGATGTTGAATTTGGAGGGGACAATTGTATCCAAAAAACGTGCCCCAATTAATTAAAATGTTTCAAATATAATTTGAAATGAAAAAGCATGTCCGAAAAAGTAAGATAATCAAAAGTGTACAAATTAAAACTTTAATCTAATTAGCCATCAAAATCCAACTTAACAATTTAAAATAACACAATCCTAAAACAATTCCACAACCCACTACATTATGTTATGGCTATTTGTAGAGAACACATCTCATCTAGGAACGTATCCAGGCACCTACAAAGAAAGGGACTTGGCTGGCCAAGTCTGAGGTCTAGGTAAAGAGCCATGTCTTCAGTTTCTTGTGGCACTCAAGGACTGAGGAAGCAGCTCTAATGTGCAAGGGGAGGTTGTGGTGGAATGGGTAAATGCAATGTCAATGAGTACCATGATGCATGCAGACCCGACAACGGCGATACCAATCAATGCAATGCCAACGTATGCCATAATCTGTGCCCACATGACAATGTTAATGCTCACAAATACAATGTCAATGTATGTCATAATATATGCCTGCACAACAGCGAAGATACCGGCAGTAGCAATGTCAATATATGCCACAATCCATGTACAAACAACTTTGTTGTTACCAGTAAAAGCGATGTCAATGTATGTCATAATCTAGGAATGCATAACTATGTCAATATCGGTAAAGACAATACCAATGTACTCTATGACAACTGTACACAAGCTATGGAGAATGTCAATAAAAATGATACCAGTGACTGCCATATTATTTTTAGGAGTTCCAATGAACTCGCACCATTGCTGTCAGATTTACCCACTGTGACCTCCCCCTCAACTCCGAGTCAGAGATAAGTGGTCAGACAGGCCCTGCGACCCGCACCCACACCTATCGAATAGCAGGTCACAGGCAGGGTCTATCTTAATCCAAAGATAAATGCACACCCAAGGAATACCTTGATCGATTCCACAGATAGATAGCTACACCGCAAACAGGTCCGCGGCAGTTGGCCCTAATAAAGCACGTTTGGAAAAAGACTCGCATTCCCCACAAATACCACAAATCTAGATGCCACATGTAGATAGAAACACTCAGCCAATCAGGACACAACATGCACACCACACAAAGGGATCACGCGATGCTCATGCCTGACATCTGGACACATACACACTGACCCATGCTAACTCTCCTCGAGGTCGAGAGCCATCTGTGTCCTTATCAGATGCCCAACCTTGTTAATTTACAACTGTAATACTTTTTAAGAATGCAGACATTTTTCACTGTACTTCACAATTAAGGTTGGGTGGTGAACTCCACTCTGCCAGTGGAGTGTGCGGAATTTTACAAACTCCGCGCTCTGCTGGGAGAGCGGAGTTAGGCAAAAAAACTCAGATTTCTCCGCCTGGAGGAGTTTGCTCCCGCTGCCCACCCCTAATTGTAATCTGATCTTAGTCCAACTTGGGGGCATATCAACAACAACACGCGATAAGTATCGCTAAAAGCGTTTAGCGCGTTTGTCATTATCGCCGTCTATTGCCAGATCACATCGCCGTGTTAGCGGCGTATTTGCAACACTTTGCTAACAGGCGATGTGAAATCTGGTGATAGACGGTGAGAATGAGCATTAGCGTGCGAAATCCCACGATAAGGGAACAGCGCTAATCAAAATGTAGATAATAGGGAGATGTGGACTTAACCTTGCGATCCACCTCCCATTATACAGATAGCTAAGTCGGAAAAAAAGGAGACGTTAGATACCAGCGATAACCACGGTTAGCGTGGCTTTTATTATCGCTTCGCTTGTCCGGGGCCGGCTTGCAAATACTGCGATGTCTGGTTAGCGAGTTTTTCCCTGTTGTTTCTGGGAAGCAACGCCTACTTCGCATCTCATTAGCGATGCGGGTCGAGGCGTTAATGTAACGGCTGCTAACATGCGCTAATGCATGTTAGCGGCGCTTTGATGATAATGAGTTAAAATAATCGCCGCTTTTCCGGCGCTATGTGCCGGAAAAGCGGCGTTATGTCTCTTGTTGATATGCCCCTTGGTTCCTCCGCAGCGGGCTATGCTCTTCCTTCCCTACAATTGTTTGATTAGTTCCTAAAAATACAGTGCTTGCTGTGCCACCTGGATAGTGCTCATGCTGTTGTGTGCAGACTGGCTGTGCACTTGCAGCTGCGGAGGACTCCTTACCCGAGGCAGCATTGTAGCTGGGCAGGGGCTGCATGGACAGTGACAGGTTCTGCTGATGGGACAGTTCTCCACTCTTACAGGTCCACCTTATATGGTCACATCTGTGCACAGTCACATCTAGCATATAGTGGCAGTCCTGTGTAGAGAGAAAGGCAGCTTGAGCCTATAGTGGCAAATCAAGCTTAAAAGGTCAATTCTGTGCAAAGGAATAAGGCAAGCATGTAGGGGAAGTTCTGTACTCAAACAATCCACTGACCTGGCAGTCGAGATGCCTCAGGGATAGTCACCTTTTCACACACCCGGTTATGACAGAAGGCTCCTATGGAGCACACATCCAGCCACACTGCTCATTGTGCAGCTGCGGTCCGCACACAAAGAGAAAGTGTTTGCACTGCAGTTGGGGCACAACGCTTTACTGACACAAATGGTCTTGACGGCCCCAGGTTAGCCAGGGCTCCGATTGCCAGCCCTGCACTAGAACCCACATGATGCACGAGTAACGCAACCCCATTGTACCGATTCAAGTACAGCTGGGCAGTCACTTCCGGGGCATCAGTTTTGGTTTTTCTGGGGTATACTTTGGGAGATGTTTCTTCCTGAACCAATAGCAGGTTGAATGGGGAAATTTGGCTGTAGAGAGTGTTGTGGCATACATTTTAAGGAGCACATCATTACAGCAAGAGTGAGGTTGTGTGAAGAACACTGTCTGAGGTCAATTGCAGTGCTGCTGCTGAGGCGCCAGTGCTTCCATGCACGCACAGACTTTGATCTGCGTGCTCGGGTCGGTGGGCCCTGCTAGCTGTGATGGAAGACATGGTGGGGGCGACCGAGCAGGAAGCTCACAAGGGCTTCAGGGGCGGCGCTGCCATTATAGGATGACATGAGACGAGGGCTTTGCCAAGGATAGGTAACCTCTCGCAGCCGCTGCCTTGGGTCAGATACAGGACGCTGTGGTACAGTTAGCGGAGTTGGAGGATAGGACGGAGCGGAACTCTTTTGTGCAGCTACGTGGAATTACCAGTAGTGCAATTCCTCAAATTCCACACACCAATGTTCACAATATGTGTAAAAAAACAAACAAAACTTTGTACACGGAGAGACTTTCCTCAGACTCATTCTGTCGAGAATCTCCTGGCCACTGCATTTAATGACACCAACTTGTTTCTGTTTTGCCAAATGCCTCTTGTGTTTTCATTTCTTTAAGGTAAATTTATATCCAAGCAACATTTATTCCAGGCCTTGGGTACGAAGTTGTACTGCCTGAGTGCTGGGCCGGTCATGGTCAGGACACAGTGCAAGGGCCGGGTGAAACAGCCTCACCCCATCCCAGCACCCAGGCAGGACCTCCTCGAGGATTGTGAACTTGTGACGTGCTTTATTTTCCCCAAGCTACGGTCAGCAGCGTCAGGCAAGCATGAGACAAATGGCCAAATGGTTTACCCCCGTGAGCTATTACAAGCGCCTCATGGTATCATATGCTTCTGAGAGCGCCCACGTGAACATACCACAATTACTCTAGCGTATGTGAACAAGCCTAGAATTACCAGGCCGAAATGCGTCAACCGCCAACTTCGGGAGCTCGCCCTACAAGACTCACACAACAAAGTTACATCTCTACCAAAGGTCATGGCTCCAACTTTCTAGAGACAATTGACAGCATACTCTGAGAGCGGTTCCTCGTTTTTTCTAGGCAACTTACCTGATGATGCTACTCAAACCCCAAATAATGGACTCAACCGTCTTTTTTGTATAGTTTATATCTAGCAAGGACTGTGCTTTATATTCATATATCTGTTTGTATAACAATATGTTAATTTGAAATTGCATTTGATTGCACAAAAATCTTTTTGTATTTGGCTTTGAAATAAATTTAAGACAAAAGTACAACAATTCTTTGTCTCCTCATTTGATAGTTGCCTCTTTTCTACATAACAGTGATGCCCTGGTTTATATACACAAATATTGCTATTTGTAAAAAATTTAAGTAATAGATGGATACTTACTTTACCAATAACAAGAACCTAGAGTCTGATAATTGATGTGGCCGTTGAGGCAACAAGGACCAAAATTGTGCTAAGCTTTGTACATGTAGGTGGGGAGCTTGAAGAGTGCGTGTTTGTCGAGGAGAGCTACTGGAGTACTTTGAAGTGTGGATGATGTGGTGCTGATAGACAACCTGAGTATGAGTCTGTCCTTTGTATTTTGTATGCTCTTAAATCTTCTGGTCAGTTGAGTGGTGATGCTGACACAAAGTGCATTGCCTTAGTCCAGTTTGGTGGTGATGAGGGCCTGGTGGATGGTTAAGTGTGCATTGATTGGGGGCTGTATGCAGATGTAGCTGAGGATTTTTAGGGTTAAGCAGTAGGAGAGGTGTCTGTGTTCAGTTGGAAGGTAATTTAGAGTTATTTGTCCAGCATTATGCCTAGGTTCTTGGCTTGCATAGCCGGGCAGGGCAGGGTGTTGGTCCAAGGCCAAGGTCTGCTTGCGTTCCATAGGGAAGTGCTTTTGCCAAAGAGTGCTACTTCTGTTTTTCGTGTTTAGTTTCAGATAGTTGGTTTTCAACCAGCTGAAAATTTGGGACATGCAGGAGGTGAAGTTGGACAGTGTGTTGGATGTTTCGTCGGGGAGGGAAATGGTGAGTTTGATGTTCTCAGCATAGTAGATGATGTTGATTAAGTGGAATCAGTTGATGTTGGCGAAAGATGCCATATAGATATTGAACAGTGTGGGGCTCAGAGGTAATCCTTGGGGTACTCCGCAGAGGAGGTTGGTGCCGGCTTATGTGGAGAGGCCAGGCTGACCGACTGGATGTGTCCAGTGAGGAAGGAGCAGATGCAGTGGAGGGCGGGCCCTTGTATGTCGGCTTTGTGGAGGTGTGGAATCAGGGTGGGAGACAGTGTTGAAGGAGGCAGATAGATCAAGTAGAATAAGAATTGCGGTGTCTCTTCTGTCCAGGATCGGTCAGATGTCATCTATGGTAGCAATATGGGGGGTTTGGGTGCTGTGGCTGGGCCTGATTCTAAATTGGGTGAGGTCAAGGAGGCGGTTGATGTTTAGGTGGTGAGCCAGTCTTTTGTTGATGACTTTCTCCTTGACTCTCAACAAAGCATAAAGGGTTTGCTCAATTAACCGCACAGAACCTGTGGCCCTGACCTTGACTGGTAGGTCGCTCCCCCACCACACAGCTCCGTCTGTGTGCCCTGCTGCTGCCCCTGATTGTGCTCGTTTTTTCCTTTCTGTGCCCCCTTGCTGCCCCTGATTGTGCTCGTTTTTCCTTTCTGTGCCCCCTTGCTGCCCCTGATTGTGATCGTTTTTTCCTTTCTGTGCCCCCTTGCTGCCCCTGATTGTGATCGTTTTTTTCCTTTCTGTGCCCCATTGCTGCCCCTGATTGTGATCGTTTTTTTCCTTTCTGTGCCCCCTTGCTGCCCCTGATTGTGATCGTTTTTTCCTTTCTGTGCCCCCTTGCTGCCCCCGATTGTGATCGTTTTTTCCTTTCTGTGCCCCCTTGCTGCCCCCGATTGTGATAGTTTTTTCCTTTCTGTGCCCCCTTGCTGCCCCCGATTGTGATCGTTTTTTCCTTTCTGTGCCCCCTTGCTGCCCCCGATTGTGATCGTTTTTTCCTTTCTGTGCCCCCTTGCTGCCCCTGATTGTGATCGTTTTTTCCTTTCTGTGCCCCCTTGCTGCCCCTGATTGTGATCGTTTTTTTCCTTTCTGTGCCCCCTTGCTGCCCCTGATTGTGATCGTTTTTTCCTTTCTGTGCCCCCTTGCTGCCCCTGATTGTGATCGTTTTTCCTTTCTGTGCCCCCTTGCTGCCCCTGATTGTGATCGTTTTTTCCTTTCTGTGCCCCCTTGCTGCCCCTGATTGTGATCGTTTTTTCCTTTCTGTGCCCCCTTGCTGCCCCTGATTGTGATCGTTTTTTCCTTTCTGTGCCTGTTTCCCGCCGCTGCGCCCCTGCGACCCCGCCCCCGCACTGCCCATTCGCTGCCCCATTCCCTGCTCCTCCCTCCCACCTCCCCATTTATGGCGGCTGCTGCGCGGCCGCGCCGCTGGCGCGCCGAAGACGCGCCTAAGGCAAGCCCGTCTGCGCCCGTCTGCGCCGTGGCCGCGCCCAGCGCCAGACCCCCTGGTCCGGGCATCCCCCGCGCCCGCCACATCAACAGACGCCGATACGACGCCAGCACCCTCCACGCACTCAACCCCGGAAAAGATCACGCCTGCTACCAGGCCACCCCGAAGCGCACCCAAGGGCCCTTCACCTGCCGGAACTGCAGCTTCGCCAGCACCCGCCCCGCCAAACCACCGCCCAGGAAAGAACCCAACTACCTCAGATGCATCCTCCTCAACACCCGCTCCGCCCGCAAACACGCCATCGAACTCTGGGACCTTCTCGACTCAACCTCCCCAGACGTCGCATTCCTGACGGAGACCTGGCTGAATCCCGCTTCAGCCCCCGACATCGCCATTGCCATCCCGGACGGATACAAGATCACCCGCAGGGACCGCACCAACGGAGTCGGAGGAGGCATCGCCATCGTCCACAGGAACACCCTCAGAGTCTCAACCAACACCGACGACACCCTCAGCACCGCCGAACACATGCACTTCCAGATCCACACCGATCCCAACACCACCCTCAGAGGAACCCTCATCTACAGACCCCCGGACCCCGACCACAGTTCAGCGATTCCATCGCTGACTTTGTCAGCACACACGCCATCGCCTCCACGGACTACATCCTCCTTGGGGACCTGAACTTCCACCTCGAGAACAACAAGGACACCAACTCCACCACCCTGATCGACAACCTCGCCACCCTCGGACTCAGACAGCTCGTGACTACACCCACCCACGCCGCCGGCCACACGCTAGACTCCAACTTTTCCGCAAGCCCACATGTCTCCTTCAACCACACCTCCGAACCCCACTGGACTGACCACCACTGCATCCACTTCACCTACAGGAAGCCCACCACGCACCACCGCACCGAACAAATGCCTCGCCGCTGCTGGAGCAGAGTCACGGAAGACCAGCTAACCACAACCCTCGCCCTGAGCCCACCCGCCGAACCCTCCGACCCCGACACCGCCGCCCGCAACCTCAGACAGTGGATCGACGACTGCGCCAACACCCTCGCCCCGCTCAAGAATCCACCCAACAGCCACACCAGCAAGAAAGCCACCTGGTTCACCGAAGACCTCCAGGCCTCCAAACGAACATGCCGAAAACTGGAGAAGATCTGGCTCCACGAACGGACAGCGGACAGCTACGCCGCCCACAAGAGCGCCACCCGCAATCACCATCACCTCATCAGATCCGCCAAAAGGGCCTCACTCAAAGACCGCCTAGACAACAACGCACACAACAGCAAAGAGCTCTTCAACATCGTGAAGGAACTCTCCAACCCCAGCTCCAACACCAACGACATCCAGCCGTCGCAAGACCTGTGCGACTCACTGGCCACCTCCTTCCACCGCAAAATCGCCGACATCCACGACAGCTTCAACACCACATCCGCCCCGGCAACCACCGAGACCACTGCCCCCACAACCACCAACCGCCTGCTCTCCTGGACCAACATCAACGACGAGGACACCAGCGATATCATGAACACCATCCACTCCGGTTCACCGCTAGACCCGTGCCCTCACCACATCTTCAACAAAGCCAGTACAGTCATCGCGCCCCATCTCCGGAAAATAATCAACATCTCCTTCGAGACAGCAACCTTCCCGGAAAGCTGGAAGCACGCCGAGATCACCGCCTTACTCAAGAAACCCAAGGCAGACCCCAAGGACCTCAAGAACTTCCGACCCATCTCTCTGCTCCCGTTCCCCGCGAAGGTCACCGAGAAAATCGTCAACAAACAACTGACCCGCTACCTCGAGGAGAACAACATCCTGGACCCTTCCCAGTCCGGCTTCCGCAGCAACCACAGCACCGAAACCGCCCTCATCACCGCCACCGATGACATCAGGACCCTGCTAGACAACGGAGAAACAGCAGCCCTCATCCTCCTGGACCTAGCAGCCGCCTTCGACACGGTCTGCCACCACACACTACGAACCCGCCTTCACGACGCCGGGATCCAAGAGAAGGCCCTGGACTGGACCACATCCTTCCTTTCCGGCAGAACACAAAGCGTCCGCCTCGCCCCCTTCCGATCCAAGGCCACCAAGATCATCTGCGGCGTACCCCAAGGCTCCTCCCTCAGCCCAACGCTGTTCAACATCTACATGGCACCCCTCGCCCACGTCGCCCGACAGCACAACCTCAACATCATCTCCTACGCCGACGACACCCAGCTGATCCTCTCCCTCACCAAAGACCCTCACACCGCCAAAGCCCACCTCCACGAAGGAATGAAGGCCGTCGCCGAATGGATGAGGACCAGCCGCCTGAAGCTGAACTCGGACAAGACGGAGGTCCTCATCCTTGGTTCCAACCCTTCAGCCTGGGACGACTCCTGGTGGCCAACATCACTGGGAACAGCCCCGCCACCCACCGACCACGTACGCAACCTAGGGGTCATCCTCGACCCCACCCTCTCCATGACTAAGCAGGTCAACGCCGTTTCCTCATCCTGCTTCAACAACCTCCGAATGCTCCACAGGATCTTCAAGTGGATCCCCACCGCAACAAGAAAAACAGTCACCCAGGCCCTCGTCACCAGCAGGCTGGACTACGGAAACGCCCTCTACGCAGGAACGACGGCTAAGCTCCTGAGACGGCTGCAACGCATCCAGAACGCCTCTGCACGTCTTATCCTCGACATCCCCCGACGCAGCCACATCACACCCCACCTGAGAGACCTGCACTGGCTCCCTGTCAACAAGAGGATAACCTTCAAGCTCCTCACCCACGCACACAAAGCACTCCACAACTCCAGACCAGCCTACCTCAACAGACGACTCAGCTTCTACACCCCCACCCGCCAGCTCCGCTCGACCAGCCTCGCCCTCGCCACAGTCCCCCGCATCCGGAAAACGACCACCGGCGGCAGATCCTTCACCCACCTTGCCGCCAAGACCTGGAACACCCTCCCCACCAACCTCCGACAGACCCAAGACCTACTGGCCTTCAGAAGACTCCTCAAGACCTGGCTCTTCGATCAGTAGCAGCACCACCCCCCTCTTCCTCCAGCGCCTTGAGACCCTCGCGGGTATGTAGTGCGCTTTATAAGTGACATGATTGATTGATTGATTGAACCTGGGAGATGACTACAGGGAAAACTCTAGAACAGAGAGCAGTGGGGAAAAAATGGACACACAATTATTGAAACTTCAACAAAAAAAGTAATTATCACTGAGTACTCAATATTTTAATAACAAAAATGATTAGTATAAATGTATTACTCAATGCCTGTGCTTCTGTAATCATCGAAAACAAGACCCTAAAAAACATTCTGACCTAAAAGAGAATTAAAAAACAAAACTGAACAACGTTTTTATATGTTACATCTTTGGCGCCTGTCCACCAAAGGCAGAAACATGGGATGTCAGTCACTTCCTTGTTGCTTTCTCTCAATTTTAACAAAACTAAGGTGGTTGTCCAAACTCTTCTGGCATTCAATCCACCTAAATGTCCAAAAGGAGTAATGGGCCAATGACCTTTGAATCCCCCTAATGCTAATTTAATCTAAAAGTATTCTCCTTCATTGGACTCCTTCCATAGAAGTTGGCACATTTTGGCCAAAATAATTAAAGACCTCCTCAGGACTAAGGAAGTCAAAGAGCTTTGAAACTCGGCACAGTATATGAATCTCTAAGCAAGAAGACACGGAAGAACAAACCAGGGCATGCTGCCAGATCAGACACCTCATGCGGTTCCTACAAAAGGGTTGTGCAATTGTGTCTCATAGAAAAGCCTATTTGACCCTGGCAGATAGGACAGCAAAAATATTGGTCGATGGTTAGCTAGCGTTTTAAGGAATGGTGAGGGCTTCTTCAGAAGGGGAATGGTGAGGTGTTTCAGAGCATCTAGAAAAGGTGGCTCTGTTGATGGAATTGCTGACAACTGGGGCCAAAGCTGTGCATATAGGATTCACTCTTATGGTGAAGGTGCAGTCTGGGCTGGGATCCAATCGAGCTCCTGAGTGATTTGATCGCATGGTCGCTGATGTTTCTGCTGTGGTGATGATGGTACCAGAGGTTATGACTATGTCCACAGTGTTTGTTTCCCCGAGCAACAGGGCTGCTATGCTGCAAGGGTCCGGCTAGGGGTCAAAACTGTTGTAGATGTTGCTGATGTTGTGGCTCAAATTGTGGGAGTACTAGGTACAGAGGTTCTGAAATGGAGTGATGGTTGTGGAACTGACAGTGGGTGAGGTGAAATCCATTACAATGTGAAAGATTTCATTGACATTGACTGTGATGTTTTCAATGTGTTCAGTCAGTGCTGGTCTCTCGATGGATCTGATTTGCTGGTGGTAGAGTCTGAAGGCTGACTTGAAGGTACTTTTGTATCTTTTGTCTTGGGTCTGTTTCCTTCTGTGTTTGAGTTGCTTGTAGTGGTGTTTGGTGAGTCTGTGGCTAGCTTGCTTGTGGTCTTGTCCTGATGGTGATTGTGTTTTGGGTGGGGTTTTGGCAGGCCTTGGGTGTTGGTGCAGGAGCTGATCCAGGTGTTAAAGTTGGTGATGGTTCACCAGAGGTCATTGTGGCATAGTGGTTGCCAGGCTTGGAGCTCTGTGGTCCATGTTTTTTCTGGGACCCTCTTCTACTTTCTTCGGGTGGTTTTAAGGGGTGCTGTTTCATGCTGAAGGGTGATGAGAAGATCTACGCAAATGCGTTGGTGGACAGCCCAGGCAAAGAGGGTGGGCTTGGCCATTGAGATGTTGTTGAAGTTTGTTGAAGTTTGTGAAGATGTCCAGCTGCATAGGTGGGGTCCTTCACTCATTGGGTGAGTCCAATTGTGATTACTTCCTCAAGTAGGTTGTTGGTGTTAGGGTCGGTGAGGTCCTCCAGGTGGTAGTTGAGGTCACTGAGGAAGATGAAGTAGTTGGAGTTGAGCACAAGGGGTAATGTATGGACCTGAGATCCTTGGGCTGGTTTTCTCTCAACTTGTTGCCTTGCATCCTCCTGTTTTTGCTGGCTTTAGGACTCTGCACACTTTACCACTGTTAACCAGTGCTAAAATGCATGTGCTGTCTCCTTTAAACATGGTAAAAATGGTTTAAAACCAATTGGCACATTTAATTTACCGATAAGTCCCTAGTAAGGTGGTACTACATGTACCTAGGGCCTGTAAATTAAAAGCTACTAGTGAGCAATGTTCCCTCTAATTTTTTTCCTCTCTGTGCGGCAGGGTAAGGTCTCTGTACGCTGCAACCAAAGCTATGTGCCCCGGGAACCAGCGCGTGTGCGCTGCAATTAACATGAATACTCCAGCCCTGCCAAGTAGCACGCATTAGGCGTGGTCCGCAACACTGCACTAAAATGCATGAAGCACGCATTTTTAGCACCTTGACAATGCCTGTGTAATAGGAGTCAGTGATCGTGAGTGTTGGGGCTGAATTTACAGCAGTACGGCAAGTGTTGGGCATACGGTGCTATAGGTGGGACACTGGAGAATGGAACGAGGGGCTTCCTGCTTGCGTCATTGTTTCAAGTAAGCATTTTACGTGCTGTCCGATTACTCAGCTCAGATGTTGTGAGGCCGAGCGTGGGAAGCGCTGTACTGCGCATGTCTGCCTTGGAGAGGGTTCCTGGTGAACGCTGCACGCACTCACAGGTAAAAGCATGTGACTTGCGCACGAGCCACCAGTAGCCCTGTCTGCCGTCAGGCACTGACAGGTGTGCGTTGGCGCATGCGCCCCACGGATCCAGGTCCAACGTGAGAAGAGGGGAGGGCGCGGCTCGCGCCCACAGGCCGTGCACCGGCAGCAGCTCAGGTGTGAACAGGTAACCTCGGAAAGCAGGCTTCCACCTGTGAGGGGCCAATGTAAGGGCTCCTGCATGCACAGGAACGATGAGGGGAATGCAGGTTTGTAAAGAAAGGTTCAACTTTAAATACAACAATATGTGCATCCACAAGAATGCTGAGGGGGATATGCAGATTTGTAAAGCGTTGTACTTTAACTACAACAATATGCGCATGCAGAGGAATGTCTGAATGTCGGGGTTCGTCTATGCACAGTATAATGCCATAGCAAACCGGGGAAGGGGATACACAGCAAAACTGAAGCATTGCATGTGCGCAGCTTGTTTGTTGCTGCGTGTCTTCTTTATGCAGCAGGCCCAGAGCTGCCCTGCTCAGCGATGCTGCATGTGACTCCTCACTATGGCCGAGGCCGTTAGCAACACCGGAGTGTGGCAGTGCGACAATAGGAATTTATAGGATTAAAGCAGAGGAGCTGAGGGTGAGTCCTGATGTCTCATGCTCCCACCCACAGATACCAGAGAAGGAGCTTTCAGCCTGCCACTCCACTGCACTTGTGTGGTATGTGTGTCTTTCAGTCTCAGTGCTGTGCGTCCTCCCCACCCCCTTTTGGCCGGGCATTCTTCGGTGCCTTGTCTCGCCAGTGTGCATAGTCACAGGTGACGCCGAGATCTGCACGAGGAGGTGTGCCGGGGCCCCAATGTAAAGAGTAAAATAACACCCACAGTTGGCGCTGAGCCTGTCCCAGCCCTGTGTGCTGGTGTCACTGCACCTGCTGCACCTCTGGTAGCTCCGCCCCGACATAAATACAGTAAATGTTCCCATTTCCGGGACACCTATGCACCGCCTGCACTTCGAGGAGCTATCCTTCTCTGGCAGATAAGACCAGCCTCTCTCTGATACCGTTTTACAAAAACTGGGTATACCCCAGCACTCATAACATTTGAAACTGAAATATGTGACACTGTTTAGTCAGGACTAGTAAGGCAGAAAATGCTCTTAACAGGAAAACACAAGAGATTTCATTTATCAAAAACATTCACCAATTTATTTCATTGGTATCAAGAATGACTAGAAAAAGTGTTACAAAATTTGTAGGGACTGAAAAACTTGAATCTCGATGATACAGTCAAACATTAAAGTCTCTATAATTGTAAGATAGTGGTCCAGTCCTTGATACAGAACACGAAACAGCCAACACGTGTTTTGTGACATCCGTGACTTCCTCAAGGCTGTAAGAACAATAGTAAAAAACATATACATACAATTAGTTTGATACCTCCCTGTCCAGAGCTGACAGGGACTCCGACTTATCACAGAGTGGTTATTCTCTGGTGAAGGAGGGGACTGCACAGGACAAGCAGGGCACACACTGCACAAAGATCCTCTCAGGACCCGGACGGGATCTGTGTGTCAATTGCACTTGCTGGTGAACGGGAGCCCTCCCGAACCCCACAGACACTTGCCGCTCCCGGGATATGCTGTGTGCGCACAAAATATTGGACACTGCGCGCTCGGGGTGACTTCAGTGCGCGAGCGCGCGCACACGTTAAAGGGAACAGTGGTTGCAATACAGCAAAAGGTTTTATAATGGTCTTCAGGGGTGCAGTGCAAAAGCCTGCTTAAAGAGATATCTTCAGATTTCTTGAATTTCAGAAATTTGTATTTTCTACAGCGGGATAATGAATCATGTTCCAAATGAACATGGGATGATCCACAACAAAACACATGTAACAGTTGTTTGCCAAAAATGACACACCCTTTTCCACCTTTTTAAACTTATTTGTCTGTTTCTATTATAGTAGCCTTCTTACTGGTTGCGTGGGCTTACCCTCACAGTTCATAAAAAAAAGCAGAGCATTCACTGTCAGTCCAATAATCTTCTTTACTGCATAAATAATACTTAAAAGAACATGCTTGTCTAACATTCCAAGAAGTTTAACCTGGAAGATGCTATGTTCCAAAGAGCTAGGTTTTATTCACTGCGATATATCCAAGATGTCAAATCGTACAGTTTCATTTGTCTGTAGGTTCCAAGTACTAAAAATAAAACTTTCAGTTTAAAAAAAAGAAATTAAAAAAAAAATCGTTTGTGTTTAAGTCGAGCACAGTTTTCATTTATCAATAGTTTTTGTAATTGTAGGCTGTCCGAATATTCTCCTGTGAGCGTTACTATTGTCTTCAAAATATCAGGTGCTCTCGTCTTCCTAGTGTAATCGTCTTACTTCTGATCCCTCTTTTAAATTAGATTTTAAAGAATCACATTTTTTTTAATAGGGCTATATTTTACCTAAATGAGCAGAAACTGACCAGAAGCTATTCCTGAGAAGCGCTGCTTAGCATGGTGAATGCACCTATTTTTTCTCTCCATGGCGATCTTTCGCTGAACAAGGATAGTTTGGTCCAACTTTCATAAATAAAATGCTCTGCATCATCGTGGCAATCTAGTCTTGTGAAAGTTAAACCATGCGCAGGACTTGCACCGGTTTTCACCGGGGTTGAAATAATTATTCCCCGCAACTGTGCACTATTAATAAAAGAAATGCAGAGTCTCCAACACGACGTGTGCTTTCAGAGTCTGCAATTAACACGAATACTTTCACAAAGGCCCTCAATCAGCCCCGCAGCTACGCACTATTATGGAAAGAAATTGAGCAAGTGCCAATTCCACTTGCTGGTGAACGGGAGCCCTCCCGAACCCCACAGACACTTGCCGCTCCCGGGATGTGCTGTGTGAGTGCAAAATATTGGACACTGCGCGCTCGGGGTGACTTCAGTGCGGGGGCGCGCACGCGCGCACGTTAAAGGGAACAGTGCTAGTGAGTCTGCAGCACTCACTGCGCCACCAACTTAAGTAGCCCTTTAAACATGTCTTAGGCCTGCAATTGCAGCCTGTGTGTGCAGTTGAAACTGACACTTCCACCTGGCAAAAGAAACTTTTTGCCAGACCTAAATCTTCCTTTTAAATACATATACCTTACCCCTAGGGCAAGGTGCAGTGTATTTAAAAAGATGTACATGTGCTTTTAAGTTTTACATGTCATGGTAGTAAAAACGATTGAATTCGTTTTTCACTACTGCAAGGACTCCCTATCCCATAGGATAACACTGGGTTGTCTTAGTACATTTAATAAGTATTAACTTTCAATTGGAAGCAGGTAGGAATATCAAGTTTGGTGTCTAAAGAATTGTCATTTAAAACCCTCTTTAATGGTAAAGTCAGATTTTTATTCACAATTCTAAAAATACCACTTTTAGAAAATTGGCATTTTCGTGTCCTAACCATTTGGTGCCTGCAGCCTGCTCCTCGGTCACACAACTAGGTGTAGCAGGGAGTTGGTTTTTGTGTATTGGTCCCAGACAGTAAGACAAAGGGGAATAGGTTTTGGCAGGATGCGTCGTCTCTGACTTGAGTGGGAGGAGCTGTCACCTACCACAGGACCCTCAGACCTATCTCTTCAGTACACCTCTGGACCTGTGGAACAGTCTGAAGGACTGATGTGCTGCTCTGTAAAAAGGACTTCTACTCTGCTGCCCTGCTGCCTACGTGAAAAAGGCTGGACCTGCATCTTGAACCCAGGACAACCAGAGTCAACGGCAACACCCCCTCCGCTACAACCGACGCCAACCTTCGGCAAGGGAATTCCACACTTGGATCGCCAACTGCACAGGCAAACTCGCCCCACTGCGGAACCCCGACAAGCAATGCCCCAGGAAAGCCGCCTGGTTCACCACCGACCTCCAAGAAACCAGACACACCTGCAGACGATTGGAGAAGAACTGGAGAAACAGCAAGACACCCGAAAACTACACCACCTTCAAGGACGCTATGGCGGAATACCATCAACGCATCAGAATCACCAAAAGGACCTTCATCCACAACAGAATCCTCACCAACTCCAGCAACTCCAAGGAACTTTTCAGCATCATCACAGACATCACCCCCTCCCAGGACCTCTATGACAAACTCGGATCCTATTTCCATCTGAAGATAAAGAGCCTCTACGACAACTTCAATGACCACACGCCCGACCCTACAGTCAGTCCGCCCGTCAGCAACGCCATCCAGACCACCATCTCCACCTGGACACCGATCACGACAAAGGAGACCACTGCGACCATGAAAGGCATCCATTCCGGGGCCCCCACAGACCCCTATCCACCCCATATATACCACAGAGTCGCCACCACAATCGCACCCATGTTTCAACGCACCATCAATACCACCTTTGAGACTGGCTCCTTCCCCGACGACTGGAAACGAGCAGAAGTCAGGCCCCTGCTCAAGAAGCCCTCAGCAGACCCGACTGACCTCAAGAACTACCGGCCCATCTCGCTCCTCCCTTTTGCAGCTAAAGTCGCCGAGAAGACAGTCAACACAGAACTGACAAGGTTCACCGAAGACAACGCCATCCTCGGCCCTTCCCAATCTGGATTCCGAAGCAACCACAGCACCGAGACCGCCCTACTCGCCGCCACTGATGACATCCGCACCCTCCTCGACCAAGGCCACACTGCAGCCCTGATTCTACTCAACCTATCAGCAGCTT
The DNA here is from genome assembly GCA_963921515.1 of Calotriton arnoldi. Taxonomy (NCBI): domain Eukaryota; kingdom Metazoa; phylum Chordata; class Amphibia; order Caudata; family Salamandridae; genus Calotriton; species Calotriton arnoldi. The sequence continues at coordinate 801,298 of CAWUFW010001485.1, read as the reverse complement.
TCGACACCGTCTCCCACCGCACACTCACAGCTAGACTACACAACGCCGGCATACAAAGCACCGCCCTCGACTGGATCAGATCGTTCCTCACCGGCAGGAGCAAAAGGATCAGACTGCCACCCTTCCTCTCCCAACCCACGGAAATCACCTGCGAAGTCCCACAGGGATCATCACTCAGCCCAACCCTTTCACGACTCAACTTTCACGAAGGAATGCAGGAAGTCGCAGCCTGGATGAGCAACAGTTGCCAAAAACTCAACTCAGACAAGACGGAAGTCCTCGTCCTCGGAACCCCCCCTTCGGCATTGAACAACTCCTGGTGGCCACCGCCCTCGGCACCCCCCGACCCCCACGGACCATGCCAAGAACCTCGGCATCATACTTGACTCCTCCCTCTCCATGAATCGACAGGTCAACGCTGTCACCTCCAGCTGTTTCAACACCCTCCGCATCCTCCGTTAGACCTTCAAATTGATCCCCCCGAGGCAATAAAAACAGTCACTCACGCACTCATCACCAGCAGGCTGGACTACGGAAACCACCTCAACGCCAGCATCAACAAGTCTCTACTCCGCGAGCTCCAGACAATGCAGAACACCGCCGCCAGACTCGTCCTCGGGGTCCCCCGACACGAACACATCAGCCAACACCTACGCAAGCTCCACTGGCTCCCTGTTGAGAAAAGTCACCTTCAAGATACTCACCCGCGCCGACAAATGCCTACTCAACACCGGTCCACAATACCTCAATGACAGAATCACCCTCCACGTACCCACACGTAACTTCCGTTCCACCATCCACCTCCTCACCAAAACCCCCGCGCATCCTCAGAGCAAGAACAGAGGGAAGATCCTTCTCCTACATCGCAGCCAAGACCTGGAACAAACTCCCCACCGACATCAGACGTGCCCCCTCCCTGAACACCTTCAGGAAGGCTCTGAAGACCTGGTTCTTTGACTGATACTGAACTGCTGACCCCCCCCCAGCACCTTGAAACCCTCACGGGTGAGTAGTGCGCTTATAATTCCCCTGATTGATTGATTGATTGAGAGTGACTCCAAGGGCTAATTGGCTGACCTCGTGATTAGAGGCTCAGGGATAGAAAAGGCTCCTACCACCTTATACCTAGCACCTGGACTCTGCCTGTTGTGAGTTCTATACTTCAAGAAGTGCCACACCAGTTGTGGACCCTTGGAAGCCAGCCCAGCTGTGGTCATGTGAGCAGAACCACAGCAGAACGACCCATCTCTGCATAGATGCTTTAGAATCGCTGCAGCGCGACACATCCACGAAGCAGGACCTCACAGCGCAGCCCACAGCTTCCTCAGAACCGCTGCCATGTGACGCATCCTCGACACAGGCCTTTGCATTGTAAGCACCTTGTCGGCGATGCAGGACTTTGCATCGCTGCCCTGCAGCTTCTTCAGAACCGCTGAGTGCCAAGCATCTTTGATGCAGGACTTCGCATTGCAAGCTCCTCGTTGACGGCATCCTTGATGACTATGCAGGACTCTGCAGTGCAGCCCTGCAGCTCTCCGGAACCACCCTTGCATGACTCATCTTCAGCACAGGATCTCACAATGCTCCGCAATCAGTATTTAAGGTACTTCATTCAGTGGGCCTAACTGGTCCCTGTATCCGACCAGTGCACCATTGCAGTCAGTTTGAACTTGTGACTGTGTCCCTGTCTGGCACGACCAGATAACACAAGGTGGCACTTTCTGCTTCTAGGCACTATTTTCACTCAAGTCTTTAAAACTGCATATCTCCGGTTCTGCTGATTGTATTTTTGTCATTCTGGTCTCAAACAATTTATTAAATGTTACTTTATTGTTGTAGATTGATATGGGATTTTTCTTGTGTTGTGTTTCCACTTTGTTACTGTTTGAAGTGTTGCATAAATACTTTACACATTGCCTCTAAGTTAAGCCCGACTGCTTTGTGCCAAGCTACCAGAGGATTAAGCACATGTTAATTTGGGGTTTGCTAGGGATTTCTCCCTAACAGAAGTTGTGGTTGCTGCTTGAGGAGGGTTCCCCCCTCAACCAGTAGCCCAATTTCCAATAGTAATGACGACCAAGATGGAGTTACTGAAGTCAGATCCTGGGAAAAACAACCAGTAGTGAGGGCACTTCTCAGGGGGGAATTGTTGGAAATGGCCAGGTGTTCCAGACAGTTGCTGGTGTTAGCAGACATAATTGAGTAGTGGATGTTTTCTTTGAACATGATGGGTAGTCCTTGTCCTAGTCAGTAGTCTATAACCTGACTTATGATCTTGTATTCGGGGTGAGCTCTGTGGTGATATCATGGGCCGATGTCAGTGTGAGCCAGGTTTCTGTCCGGACATCCCAGACTTCGATGGCATGACTGACGAGTGACAAGTGTTGAGGAGCAGGCAGGTCAGTGAGGGATCAGAGCTGTGTGGGATGCATGTTCAAGTGTGTGGGTATTTGTGTGTCGGGTATTGAGTGGAAGGTGAAGGCTGGGGAGAATGGGGGGGCAGGTAGATACTCAGGAGAAGTGGCAGGAAGTGCAAGAGAACACACCTTCTCTGTTAGCTGGGGATCATTAGCTGCAGTGCTGGGAGGAGAATCTGGGTTCAGGGCTTTGAAGGCTGTTGCAGAGAAGCATCTGATGGTGCAGTGGCTAGGAGGAGAACAGGGGGCCTGGCGCTGAGCAGGGCACAAACGTATGCAGACGGGATTGCCTTTGGCACACTTTCGGTGAACCAGTGGCGCACCCACTATGCATGTTAAGGCTGCAGCTACCATTAAGTAGGAGCTGGGGGAGGACTTCTGGGGGTGGTGGGCAGGGCTGGAGTGAGCAGTGGGAAATCAAGTAAGAGCACGGTGCAAGTAAAAAGGCAGGAAGGCCGCAAAAAGGAAAAAGCATTGGTAAATGCATTAGGTTTCGCTGTGAGATTAATAATACGTTTGTTTTGTGTGGCAAGCACATGAACCAATGAAAAGCAAGGCACGGAATGTAAGCACTTTTAAGATTTATATTAAATACAATAGATTTCACAAGCACAGTGCAAGCACTGCACGGGTGAAACCTAAAAAGCAGTGATGACCTGACATGCAACGGTGCTGAGATCCACAAAAAGATAAGACTATGTCTTCCAAGAAAATCAATCACCTTGGCATTTTATGATGTTATTGTGTGTCCTGACAAGCAGACTTGTCATAATTTTACAGGACATTTGTTTGCGTAATTTACATGATGGATATTTTGGTGGTTCAGATTATGCTTTTGTTCTTGGGGCCACGCCAGACCATTGACTCAGCTCCTCATATGAATTGGTGGTTTGCTGACCTGTGGGCCTTGTTGTTATAGCTATGACGAAAAAGACTGAAAAGAGGATGACACAGTTGACGGAATGCATTAACAAGCATCTTCTGGTGAAGCATAGGATTCAGTAACCACAAAAAGATTGTAGTCCTAGGTCTGCTGACCACAAAGGACATAAACTCAAAGTTTGAACATCTTGCACATTAAGGTACATATCTTGCCATTCCAGCAGCAGAAAATCCTTTTTCCCACAACTGTACTGTGGTACTATAAACTGGCAGCCAAATGGCTTCTGCTGCAGGGGGTAGCATCTACTTGTACAAGGACAAAATAAACATGGAAACTTCATGTCCCTGACCCCAAACAATATATCCTGGACATCGGATGATAGGAATTACGGCCCCCTGAATAATTCGGAGAAAAAGTAACTGATAGCCAATGCTTAATTTCAGCTGGTGACTGAGGATTATGGACACTGGTACTTAGTTTTGGGTACCCAGTTTAACTTTTCATCATCAGACTTAGACCCAGAGCAAGCGATGTAGGCAAAAATAAAACAGAAAGTAGAGGGAGTAACAGGAAAACAGTAGCAAAGCAGGTATGATAGAAAAACACTGCAAGAGTGTCAATCAGGGACAGGCAGTCCTGAAAACAGAAAGATTTTACTCATGGATCCCATAAATTGGAGGTCAATGAGAGACAGCAAAAAGGAGTGGAGTCACAAAGAGCAGAGTGTGACAATTTATGAATTTATTTGAAAACTACATGGGCTCAAAGAAACTGGTAGCCAGGTCAAATGTAAAAGTAATTCCTTTCTGACTTACGTAATTGATCACAAACAGGTCCGATTTTAATATTTCTAATGGGGTTAAGGCACCTACTGCAGAGAACTGTGAGTTAGGATTACTCATTTGGTTAATGAGTTATACAGAAGCTGTGTGAAGACTGCTAAGGCATACATTTAGAACCATAATGCTTTTCCCTCAAACCTTCATTATTCTAAGGTTGCTAAAAAAGGTTCCTTTGGTTAATAATAAACATATTAGTAAGTGAGACATAAATGGTCATTAGTGTAATTACTCATGTGGATGGCACACCTGCAGAGAGTGAATATCTCTTGCATACCAAGCTTAGAAAATTAAAAAAACTGCAACCTAATCAGTTCATCTTTAAGCATCTGTGAAGTAAAAATTGTCTTTGGTGACTTTGTCATCAAGGTGTCAGCTCCAGCTACAACCCAGCAAGATCAAGACTCAAACAAAATGATCGTCAATGGCCCTTTAAGTGTGGCATCTGTGTTGGGCACAACTAGAACTGAAAACAAGAGACTTACCTTGCTTCTTGTAGGTGGCTGCTCTGAACACAAAGCACGGAAAGTGCAGGCACTGCCAAATGTGTCTAGGTGTCAAAAATTGCAAAGGGGCAAAGTCAGCACATTACACTGTGGCAGGCACAGACCTGGCTCAATGAAAGCTGCCAGATACACTACAACTAGGCAATCTTGTTCAATGGCAACACCAGCAATAGGCTGCCTGATCCTAGAGGGAAGATATAGGGGGCAGATTTACAAGCCCCTTGCGCCACTTTTGCGTCACTTTTCCCATGTTAAAAGTGACGCAAAGGTGGCGCAAGGGGCTTGTAAATCTGCCCCAGGGTGCCAGTACCTACACCTATTATTTTTTTACAAATTAAGCACTGTTGGCAGCTCTACGCTCATTGTTGCTTGGTAAAAAGCGTAAGTTGACAGTCTAATAGTTATTGTTCTCTCTACATCCAGAAGCAGATGTAGACATTAACTCCAGTGTCACTATCTTCTCTCTGCATGTCTGAGAAAAGAGGTTTTATGATGACTGCTCGATGGCTTACAGACCTAGTGGGGTCAATCCCAGAGTCACTAATACATGCCAGTGACATTATAATTTCTCATCTATCTCAGTCATTTGTAATCAGGTGGCAAGGAGATGGCACAGGTGACACCACTGAGTCAATGCTCAAAGAGTAGCTAATAGCTGAGGCATGTGCCAGTTGTAGGTGGTGCCTGGCAAGGTGGAACACAAATAACTTCAAAGTTACTGCTTTTTGGGATGGTTGTGAGTGGTAGGTGATAGCCCATGATCGCCACTCAAGAGTATATCAGAAACCAATAACAATCTCACAGAACTGGTGGGACAGGTGGGGCATTGCAAACGTACCCTCTCACCAAGCTGACTCACCATCCTGGCGCCTCCACTGGAGTAGTGGAAAGCAGCTCAGTTAAAACTGATAAAACAAGCACTATGCAGCGGTAATCATTGGATGATAACAGGAAAGAGGAGTAGCACAAAAAAGTAACACGACTATGAAAATACAAAGAGAACGATGTGCAATTCCGAAACGTACTGAGCTAATAGGAACAAAAGAAGGTGTTACGTAATGTCACTCTCTGCTGTGTGTAAATATCGTGGCCATCTTTGAGATCTGCAGAGATTAAGACAATGTCCAACTGTATGCGGGGAGGGAGGATTTGCATTGTTAAAGCAAGGCCCTCTCAATTTTGGCACTCGCTTTGGAAAAAGTTCTTAGTTTTCAGAAAAATTCCAAACATGAGGAAGCCGATAACAATTCAATCGTTTTTTAACCCTAGTGGCATCTTCTTAGCTCGTACCTCAGCTCTGATTTAGCCTCATGCTCTGTAAACTGCGGCCACATGTGTATTAGGGTGTACCACAACCGTAATTTAATTAGAGAAAAGGTACTATGAATCGAATGAAATACACCAGCAACCCATAAACAACCAACTGGGGTGGTGACAATAAGGGAATTGAGTCCCCAAGGGGAAGAACTGAAATTAACAAGCAGTACTTGCAGACCTTAGAGACAGCACAAGCGCTGCCTAGGCTCCACCTAAAAAAAGTCCCACAAAGCGGATAAGAACAGTACTTTGGCACCAGGAAACTGATAACAGAAGCACATGAGGGCACACAGGAACCACAGGAAACAGCATGCTACAGCCAATAGAAATGGAGGAAAAGTAAGTGGCAAGCACAGTAACCAATGAAGCAAGGAAAGCAAGGGGATGGGATATAAGCCCCTTTTAAAGTGTATTTAATACAAGAGAACAAGCACAGCGCAAGCGCTGTGCAGGCGAAACCTAAAAAGAGTGCAAAAGCAGGAAATCAGAATGTATCTAAAAATCTGACATGGGCAGAGATAGCATGGCAGCAAGTTGTGGGTGAGATTAGATCTAGATACCATTTTGTGATTGTGTCTAGATTGGGCCTAGAATGGCTTCCTCAGACAAGGTAAAGAGAGTGAACCTCTGACTTTATGTTCCCACTCTCATTCTCAAGTATTTATCCTTAGGATCAGGGCAGTGCAACAAACAAGGACAAGACTTTTCCGCGGGTGTTGAGTATACTTTGCAGTGCTCAAAATATGATTGCACAAGTGCATTAGCGTAGTGACTTAGTGGCAAAATGATAGAAAAGGGAAAATCTGATGCATAGCTCTTAGTTGGAAAAAAAGGATTGTCTAACAGATGCAATTTCTTGGTTCGGAGTGGGTTCAGCATCCATCAAAAGATGTTAACAAGAAACAACTTAAAATGAAGCACAACGCACAGCAGCCCCACCAGTGTCATCACCATCTGACAGCCCTAGCCAATGCGTTTTGTGCTCATGTGGATTACCTATTAAGCATTTTTTTTTTTTTTTTCAAAAGGACAGTTTCAGTCATCATACAAGTCAATTTACTTCTGGAAAATCCTCTGAGCCTGTTGTATTTCAAATACATCAATGAGAATGGGTAATCTATTCTGTCAACAAAGGTGGAAAGTATGCCTTATTTCACAAACTTACATGGCAAGTAACACAGCCCTTACTTATGCTGTCTATAGTTGAATGTTTGGTGCTGGTTGTAACCTGTCATCTTTGTGCCTCGTTGTATGGCAACCGCGCAGCTGCACTGAAAAATGTATTTTTATTTGACATTACAGCCAGAGTATCGTTGAGTTTGCCTTTTTCGTCCCACACTGCCTCTTCACGTGCCTTCTATATTCACCTGGTCAACTTCGGTGTCAAATAACGTGTTACCTACGTCAATTTTTCAAGTGTTGTATTGCCAGTGAATTCGCATTGAGCCAAGCCGATTGTGTGGATTATTTGCGGGGACACTGTTACTTGCTACAAACAGTTGGGAAGTTTTAGAAAAGGACTTTTGTTTTTTTTTCTTCTCATTAACCACCTACATGTGCGTGCTATGGCAGTTTAACTGCTACGTTACATTTAAAAGTTGAAGCACGAGTCTGTTAACTGCACGCGCTCGCTTACCTCCAACTTCGGATTCGCGTGCAGTCTCTTCAGCCACGATCTTGGTTTACATGACGTCCCACGTTGATTTGTATGATGCAGGTGACGTATGGAGTGCACTGAGGAGCCTAGAGCCACCCGGCATGGCGTCTTTTACGTGCCTCCATCTTGGGATTGTATGCTGCAGCACACTCGATCTGGAGCGTGGTTTCTGTCTGTTTTTTGCCAACCACGCTGGATATCACGAGGAGTCTTGAGACAACACGGTGTCCGGATCTTCTTTTCTCTCTGTCTTCCTGTGGCAAACCTTCAAGAAAATTGCATCTTGTGGACTCAGATGTTTTTTAGTGCTTATGCCATCGTTTTGAAGCAGGGCGTTTTGAGGTACTGTTTTATTTCAAGTCTCGGCAGTTTTCACATGGACACACGTTACTTTGCATCAACGTTATTTTTTTTGAATGCTTGCAATTTTTAATGTTAGTATGTTGTCCGCTAGAAATGTTTATTTATGGGGGTTTGCATCTAGTTTGCTATGTTATGCTCATGTAACATGTGTTGTTGTCACTATGGTTAGTCTGTGCCCATTCATGCTGTATAGTTGTTTCTCAGTTATCGTGTCAACAGGCAGCGAAGTGGCACAGGGTCTTTTAGCATGGTACATATTTCTTTGTATTGAGCATTGGGTCATTTAACTTGTCGGTGCTCCCTAGCACTAATGTTCAGTCTTTTGTGGAGTTTGGATACTACATTTCAATTTTACTAGGTTATAGGCATGTTTAAGATTTGTTCCCTTACGCAAGGGTGTGAGAAGTTGGCCTGGTATATGCTGTCCACTAATTATAGTGGGCACCTTGCACCAGTCCAAACAACCCCTTATTGGAGATAGGTTAAAGACAACCTTTATTGAAAGCTATCCTAGTGGTAGCTATGGAGAGCAGCCTTCAGGCTAAGTCTTGAAGGAATGTAAAGCAGCTTGTTTTACCAGTCTATAATCTCTTGAGTGACCAAATGAAAGAGGACCACACCAGGTATATATATAAAATATATGTATTTAGTCTTAAACACACCCCTCTGGTCTCTTTATGAGGCTAGAGTTCAAAGTACATAAGTTACAAGTCAGTTATCAACAGTAATAGCACAAATACACATTTGAGCCCTAGGGGCGTACCAAACCATATACCAATAAAGTGGTATAAGAACCACGACTGAGCTAGACACAAGGCCTAGAGCCTGTAGAAGTGCTTGGACCCCAAGGAACCACCCCAGGTAGTGACACAGGGGACCCACGGGGGACGCGTGCAGTGTGAGAACACAGCCGCGAGCCACCGTTAACTTCTATGGGGAAAGTCGCGGTTGGATTTTTAAAAGGAAAGGACACTTAGAGAAGGACTTGGAGCAAATCCCTTTGGAACTAGGCAGTTCTAGAGTCAATACCCAGGGGAGCACCGGAGTACTCGCGTTACCTCACCCAGGGAAGCCGGGTGCATAGGTGTCTTTTGGCGTCAGGTTTCGTCGTCGTTTTCAATGGCGATCTGCTGCAGCAGGCTGCTGGCGACCAAGTCGAAAGTGTCCGGGTGGATCCAAGGCTGGATCGAAGATCTGAAGAACCTGAAAGCAGAGGGGACAGAGTCTAGGTCACTAGCCAGTGACCAGGAAGGCGATGAGCAGATGCCCACCGATGTCGGGTGCTTCAGGTAGGTTGACGGTTGTCTTGACTCTTCCGCCACGAGGTCCAGGAGGCGTCGATGACAACCAGGAGCTGGATTCGGGCTGTCCCACGACGTCTGTCGATTGCAGAGGTGACGGCGACCAGATTGGACCCAACAAGCCTTGGCAACGGCAAGTCACGTTGAAACGAAGAAAGGACGTCGATGCAGACCAGCAAGGTCTGAGGGACTCACCCAGCAAGGGTAAGTCAGGGCACATCTGGAGCAACCAGGAAAGCCCAAGTAGAAGAAGAGTTGCCTTCGGGAGGGCCCACTAGCGAACGGACTAGCGACCGCGAAGGAGCCTCGAGTGGACACACTTGGAGCTGGCTCACAGGACACTCGTGGAGTGGGGGCCAGTGATCTTCGGTGCAGTTGGTGCTGGAGTTGGGGGCTACTTGGAGCCCAAAGCACAACTTCGTGGAAGACCAGAAAGAGGATGCACTTGCAAAAGTTCTCAGTGTCCAGGGGTCACGGTTCCACGTTACCCACGACAGCTACGGGCCTCAGCTTCGCTGGGGACTCAGGGCAGCCTCGGGGAAGTTTGGAAATCTACCTCTGGTGTTGCAAAGACTTCGGCGTCCGGCGGGAGCTTCAGCGATGCAGACCGGACAATTGCTTCTTAGGTGCCTACTAAGCAGGGGAGTCACTCCTTGACCCCAAGGGAGATTCTTCAGTCCTCTAATCTTGAAGTAGAGCGTCGAAGGTCCAGGATTCGGCTTCAGAGTTTCGTCCAGGGTAATCTAAAGTCCTAAGGACTGGGGTCCCATACTTATACCAAGTTAGGGGGTTGGACATACTCTGGGGACCCACCTATGGGAGGCTCAGGGAAGAGGGGTGGTTACACCCATTCCCTTTGTCCAGTTTTGCGCCAGAGCAGGGGCAGGTAGCCCCTGCAACCGGTTTGAACTGGCATATGCACAGGGACACCAAGTGTGCCCCCAGTGCAGGACTTCTGAGCACCAGTGAGTGCTCCCGCCCAGCCCCAATACACATTATCCTGTCTGGGGAGGTGGTTACACCTCCCTGCGACAGGAAACCTATTGTCCAGACCTCCCCTGCCGGAGTTTCAGTCAGCAGCAGGAGGCCAGACCCGTGTCTGTGGCAGCGGCATCCATTTTGTGATGCCAGGGCTCTGTAAAGAAGTTACCGGGTAGGCCGTTTGGTACATGTCTCTCCCTCTAGAAGGGTGGAATGCTACCCCCGCCACCAGGACTGGCGGGGGGGGGTAGTATTCCAAGATGTTTGACACCAAACACGACATGTTTTGGTGCAGCCAGTCCAAAGTTAGCATTCTACCGCGAGGATATAATGCACTTAAGAGTATATGGTCAGGCTGTACCACAAACAGCATCAGAGGAGGGACTCCGAACGCTGCAGAGGGGCTCTGCTCATGCAGGGGCACCAAGCACTCTGCCTTCAGGATTGTAAAGGCCTGCCATAGGAGTGACTTATAGGTTTATATGTGTGTGCAATGGTAGTGATATAGGTAGCCTATATCACAGTAAGGGGTGCATGCACCACCTTACCCAGGCTGCAGTAGCAGACCTGTGGTGCCATTTTGGCTGGCTTTCCAGGGGTGGTATAATACATGCTTCAGCCCCTGGCAGGCCTCTGGGGTACCTATGCCCTGGGTACATAATATACCATATACTAGGGACTTATAAGGGCACTCCAGATTCCAACCAAAGATGTACCTAAGGTACATGGAAACCATTTTAGAGAGGAAGCAGCTAGGCTGGGGTTCTGATTAGCAGGGCCCCAGCCAGACTAAAGTCGAAAAACAGTGAAGCATCAGCAAAAAGTGGGGGTACCCATGTGAAGCAGATCCTACTCTCCTACACAACCCCCCCTCAAACGCAGGGACATTAAACTAACCTTGTCCAGTTGAGTCTTCATGTCTTCATGTTCTAAGTGGAAGTACCTAGAGTGTCCATCTGCATTGGCATGGTTACTCCCAGGTCTATGTTCCACTGTAAAGTCCATCCCCTGTAGGGAAATGGACCACCTAAGCAGTTTGGGGTTTTCACCCTTCATTTGTTTTAGCCATAAGAGGGGCTTATGGTCTGTTTGAACAAGGAAGTGAGTACCAAACAAGTACGGCCTCAACTTCTTCAGAGCCCAGACCACAGCAAAGGCCTCCCTCTCAATGGCTGACCAACGTTTCTCTCTAGGGGTTAGCCTTCTGCTAATGAAAGCTACTGGCTGATCCTGACCTTCTTCATTCAATTGTGACAGTACAGCTCCTACCCCCAATTCAGATGCATCTGTTTGGACAATGAACTTCTTGGAGTAATCAGGACTCTGGAGAATGGGAGCAGTGCACATGGCCTGCTTCAGGTCATCAAATGCCTTTTGACAGTTAGGTGTCCACTGAACCTTTTTGGGCATTTTCTTGGAAGTTAAGTCATTCAGGGGTGTCACTATTGATCCATACCCCTTGACAAATCTCCTATAGTACCCAGTCAGGCCTAAGAAGGCTCTTACCTGAGTCTGGGTAGTTGGAGCAACCCAGTCCATGATGGTCTGGATTTTGCTCTGCAGTGGTTGAACCTGGCCTCCACCTACAAGGTGGCCCAGGTACACAACCTGACTCTGCCCTATCTGACACTTGGTGGCCTTGATAGTGAGGCCTGCCTTTTGCAGGGCCTCTAAAACATTTCTGAGGTGGACCAGGTGATCCTCCCAGGTGGAGCTAAAGACAGCAATATCATCTAGATATGCTGCACTATAGGCTTCCAGACCTGTAAGGACTGTATTCACCAACCTCTGAAAAGTGGCAGGTGCATTCTTCAAACCAAAGGGCATTACCACAAATTGATAATGCCCACTAGAGGTTGAGAATGCTGTTTTTGGCTTTGCATCATCAGCTAGCCTGATCTGCCAGTAGCCAGCTGTTGGGTCAAATGTGCTTAGATACTTGGCTGAGGCCAAAGTGTCTATTAGCTCATCTGCCCTGGGTATTGGATGGGCATCAGTCCTAGTGACTGCATTGAGACCCCTGTAGTCCACACAAAACCTCATCTCTCTTTTCCCACCACTGGTGTGAGGTTTTGGCACAAGGACCACTGGACTAGCCCAAGGGCTATCTGAGGGTTCAATAACTCCCAAATCCAACATGTCAGGGACTGATACAGTCTCTGACATGGTCAGGTTGCCTATAAATCTTATTTTTAATAGGCAGACTGCCCCCAGTGTCCACTTCATGAGTGCACCAGGTGGTCTGACTGGGTGTCAGAGAGAACATATGCCTGAACTGATTGAGCACCTGTCTGCAATCAGTTTGCTGCTGGGCAGTGAGGCTGCCTGCCAAGGCTACAACATCCACTGACCCATCATCAGGGTTCTGTGAGAGCAGGTCAGGGAGTGGGTCACTCTCTTCCTCCTGTCCCTCATCAGTAGCCATGAGCAAGCCCATGTCTGTCCTGTCCACATATGGTTTCAATCTGTTGACATGGAGAACCCTGTGGGGACTCCTGGGTGTTCCTAGGTCTACTAAATAGGTAACCTCACCCTTCTGTTCAACAATGGTATGGGGTCCACTCCATTTGTCTTGGAGAGCTGCTGGGGCCACTGGCTCCAACACCCATACCTTCTGTCCTGGCTGGTAAACAGTCAGTACAGCCTTTTGGTCATGCCAGGCTTTTTGCAGTTCCTGGCTAGCCTCAAGGTTTTTAGTTGCCTTTTCATGTACTCAGCCATCCTGGAGCGGAGACCAAGTACATAGTCCACTATGTCCTGCTTTGGGGGCTTGAGAGGTAACTCCCATCCTTCCTTCACCAGGCACAATGGACCCCTGACAGGGTGACCAAACAAAAGTTCAAAAGGGCTGTAGCCAACCCCCTTTTGAGGCACCTCCCTGTATGCAAATAAAAGGCAGGGCAAGAGTATGTCCCATTTTCGCCTGAGCTTTTCTGGGAGCCCTTTAATCATTCCCTTTAAGGTTTTGTTGAATCTCTCAACTAAACCATTGCATTGTGGGTGATAGGGTGTGGTGAACTTGTAAGTCACTCCACACTCCTTCCACATTGCTTTCAAGTATCCAGACATAAAGTTTGCATCCCTGTCTGATACAACCTCCTTAGGGAAGCCCACTTTTGAGAAAATTCCCAGGAGGGCTCTTGCCACCACAGGTGCTGTAGTGGTCCTAAGGGGAATAGCCTATGGGTACCTGGTGGCATGGTCCACCACCACCAGGATAAACCTGTGCCCAGATGCTGTTTGGGGATCCATGGGACCAACAATGTCAATCCCCACCCTTTCAAAGGGGACCCCCACCACAGGTAGTGGTATCAGGGGGGCCTTTGTAATGCCACCTGCCTTGCCACTGGCCTGGCAGGTTACACAGGAGCGACAAAACTCCTTGGTGTCTTCAGACATGTGGGGCCAGTGAAAGTGAGGGACAATTCTGTCCCAAGTCTTGTTCTGGCCCAGGTGACCTGATAGAGGAATGTCATGGGCTAGGGTCAATAGGAAGCCCCTGAACTTCAGAGGTATAACCAACCTCCTGGTGGCACCAGGCTTGGGGTCTCTACACTCTGAGTACAAGAGTCCATCATCCCAATACACTTTATGGGGACCACTAGCATTCCCAGCAGCCTCAGCAGCAGCTTGCTGTCTGAGGGGTTCAAGAGAGGGGCAGCTCTGCTGCTCCTGGCTCAGATCTGCCCTGGAAGGGCCCCCTGTCCCTAAGAACTCAACCTGATCAGGCTCAAGCTCCTCTGGGACAGTTCCTTCCTCAGGACTGAGATCATCTCCCTGAAGAGACTGATCTTCCTGCTGAGCCAAGGGGGAAGGCATTGCCTTTACCCTACTACTCCTCCTCTTGGATGGCACTTGGTCCATTGTTCCAGGATCCAAGGCCTGTTCAGTGTTAGGCATTTTGCTCTGTGACCTGGTCACAGCAAACACATCTGCAGGGATGCCCAGCATTTCTGCATGAGTCCTGAGCTCCACTTCTGCCCAAGCTGAAGTTTCTAGATCATTGCCAAGCAAGCATTCAACTGGTAGGTCTGCACTTACCACAACCTTCTTAAGGCCAGTTACCCCTCCCCAGGAGAAGTTAACAACTGCCAGAGTATGGTCTGTTCTGACATTGCTAGCATTGGTCACTTGGTACATTTCACCAAGTATAATCTGCCCAGGATCCACAAGATCTTGTGTCACCATGGTGACACTTGCTCCTGTGTCCCTAAATGCCAAAGCCTCTTTTCCATTTATTAATGGCTGTTGCCTGTACTTGCCCAGATTACTGGGACTCACAGAGGAGGTCACATCCATGCCTCGCATTCGAAGAACAACCACCGGCGGCAGATCCTTCTCACACCTCGCCGCCAAGACCTGGAACACCCTTCCACTAAGCCTACGACAGACAAAAGACCTGCTGACCTTCAGGAGGCTACTCAAGACCTGGCTGTTCGACCAGTAGCAGCACCCCCCCCCCCTTCCCTCTCACCAGCGCCTTGAGACCCTCGCGGGTGAGTAGTGCGCTCTACAAATTCTGTGATTTATTGATTGATTGCCTCCATCACAGACTAGGACAGCCTGAGTGAGTTCTCTGACTAGGCCAGAGCTCATCTCCTTACCCAGGGTCAACCCTACTAAACCCTTGGCTTGTGTACTCCCACCACCAATTGTAACTGTACTAGGGGGAACAGGTGCCTTAGGGGCATTGGTGGGGGCTGGAATAGAGTCTTTGGACTTGGTGCAATCACTGGTCCAGTGTGTCTTTTGCTTACAGACTTTGCACCATGGTTTCTTTTGGCCTTTCCCTTTGTTAGACTGTGAATCCCCACCTGAAGAAGATTTTTGGGGGCCTTGTGAAGACTTCTGGTCTTTACCCTTCTCCCCACCCTTGTCAGAGTTCTTAGAATCTTGCTTCTTTGGGTCACCACCTTGGTTCTGTACCTTCTGCCTCACCCTGGTTCTGACCCATTTGTCTGCCTTCTTTCCCAATTCTTGGGGAGAGGTCAGATCAGAGTCTACCAAGTACTGATGCAACAGCTGATTTTGACAGTTATTAAGAATCTGCTCCCTCATGATAAGATTGTACAATCCTTTGAAGTCACATACCTTACTGCCCACTAACCAACCTTCCAGAGCCTTAGCAGAACAATCAACAAAGTCCACCCAGTCTTGATTCTGTGCCTTTTGGGTATCTCTGAACTTTAACCTGTATTGTTCAGTTGTTAGGCCAAACCCATCAATCAATGCACTTTTTAAGACTGGATAATTATCAGCATCCTCTTCTCTAACAGAGAGGAGCTTATCTCTACCTTTGTCTGCAAAGGAGAGCCACAAGATTGCTGCCCACTGCTCCTGAGGGACCCTCTGTACTTTACAGGCCCTCTCCAGTGCAGTTATCCACTTGTGGATGTCATCCCCACTCTGGTAGGGAGGGACAATCTTGCTCAGGTTTCTATGGTCATAAGACCTTTCCCTACCACTAGGGAAGTTGCTGCCACCATGGGACTCTGGTCCCATCTTTTTCTTTGCCTTTCAAGCTCTAGGGACGCCCTGTCTATAGCCAACTGCTCTCTTCTGAGTCTCAACTGAGCTTCTCCATACTTGAGCAGTCTCTCTTTCCTCTCACTGGAGGATTCCCTCCTATGAGAGGAAACAGAGGTCCCTACTGAGGTGTCAGAGTGGTTAGACTCCTGGGAAGGAGATCTAGACCTTCTGGGCACACTCACAACTCTTCCTGGGGGGACAAAGGGGAGGTCATTCTGATCCTCCTCCTCATCCTCAGGAGTAGCTGCATTATCCAGGTCAAGGTCATTGTCACCTTTCCTGGCCAGTTTCAGAGGTCAGGTCCTGGGGATTTTCATCCCTGGTCCCTTCCTCATCTTCTGCCCCACCCTCTCTGCCTACCCTTGCAGACCCTATAGGTCTTCTGAGATCATCTAGCAGGAGCATCTCCATGAGACGTTGGGTGTTGGCACTTTTGCCTGTCTTCAACTTCCTAATCTTGCACAACTCTCTCAATTCCAAGAATGGGAGGTTGTCATATTTGGATGGCAGGAGCCCACTGGTTCCTTGTAGTGAAGACATTACTAGTGAGGTGTGATGTATGCACTACCTACTCTAGTGTGGCCTACTAAACTCTCTTGCGTTGTAGAAAGGGTGTGCTAGCCCTTAACACACAACTCTAAGTTCAGTAGAACTTACTGTATACTAAGCTTGTTTTATATGTACCTAAGGTACCCTTAGTGGTTTTCAGTTGATCAATTCAATTGAGATTATCTGGTAAAACAATAGCAAGCTGGAATCCCACACGCTGCACACCAATGTGAGAAGTTGGCCTGGTATATGCTGTCCACTAATTATAGTGGGCATCTTGCACCAGTCCAAACAACCCCTTATTGGAGATAGGTTAAAGACAACCTTTATTGAAAGCTATCCTAGTGGTAGCTATGGAGAGCAGCCTTCAGGCTAAGTCTTGAAGGAATGTAAAGCAGCTTGTTTTACCAGTCTATAATCTCTTGAGTGACCAAATGAAAGAGGACCACACCAGGTATATATATAAAATATATGTATTTAGTCTTAAACACACCCCTCTGGTCTCTTTATGAGGCTAGAGTTCGAAGTACATAAGTTACAAGTCAGTTATCAACAGTAATAGCACAAATACACGTTTGAGCCCTAGGGGCGTACCAAACCATATACCAATAAAGTGGTATAAGAACCACGACTGAGCTAGACACAAGGCCTAGAGCCTGTAGAAGTGCTTGGACCCCAAGGAACCACCCCAGGTAGTGACACAGGGGACCCACGGGGGACGCGTGCAGTGTGAGAACACAGCCGCGAGCCACCGTTAACTTCTATGGGGAAAGTCGCGGTGGATTTTTAAAAGGAAAGGACACTTAGAGAAGGACTTGGAGCAAATCCCTTTGGAACTAGGCAGTTCTAGAGTCAATACCCACGGGAGCACCGGAGTACTCGAGTTACCTCACCCAGGGAAGCCGGGTTCATAGGTGTCTTTTGGCGTCGGGTTTCGTCGTCGTTTTCAATGGCGATCTGCTGCAGCAGGCTGCTGGCGACCAAGTCGAAAGTGTCCGGGTGGATCCAAGGGTGGATCGAAGATCTGAAGAACCTGAAAGCAGAGGGGACAGAGTCTGGGACACTAGCCAGTGACCAGGAAGGCGATGAGCAGATGCCCACCGATGTCGGGTGCTTCAGGTAGGTTGACAGTCATCTTGACTCTTCAGCCAGGAGGCGTCGACGACAACCAGGAGCTGGATTCATGCTGTCCCACGATGTTTGTCGATTGCTGAGGTGTCGGTGACCGGATTGGACCCAAAGAGCCTTGGCAACGGCAAGTCATGTGGAAACAAAGAAAGGACGTTGATGCAGATCAGCAAGGTCTGAGGGACTCACACAGTGAGGGTAAGTCAGGGCATGTCTGGAGCAACCAGGAAAGCCCAAGCAGAAGAAGAGTTGCCTTCGGGAGGGCCCACTAGCGAACGGACTAGCGACTGCGAAGGAGCCTCAAGTGGATGCACTTGGAGCTGGCTCACAGGACACTCGTGGAGTGGGGGCCAGTGATCTTTGGTGCAGTCGGTGCTGGAGGCGGAGGCTACTTGTAGCCCAAAGCACAACTTTGTGGAAAGCCAGGAAGAGGATGCACTTGCAAAAGTTCTTGGTGTCCAGGGGTCATAGTTCCACGTTACCCACAACAGCTATGGGCCTCAGCTTCGCTGGGGACTCAGGGTAGCCTCGGAGAAGTCTGGAAATCCACCTCTGGTGTTGCAAAGACTTCGGCGTCCGGCGGGAGCTTCAGCAATGCAGACCTGACAATTGCTTCTTAGGTGCCTGCCAAGCAGGGGAGTCACTCCTTGACCCCAAGGGAGATTCTTCAGTCCTCTAATCTTGAAGTAGAGCATCAAAGGTCCAGGATTTGGCTTCAGAGTTTCGCCCAGGGTAATCTAAAGTCCTAAGGACTGGAGTCCCATACTTATACCAAGTTAGGGGGTTGGACATACTCTGGGGACCCACCTATGGGAGGGTCAGGCCATTCCCTTTGTCCAGTTTCGCACCAGAGCAGGGGCAGGTAGCCCCTGCAACCGGTTTGAACTGGCATATGCACAGGGACACCAAGTGTGCCCCCAGTGCAGGACTTCTGAGCACCATAGAGTGCTCCCACCCAGCCCCAATACACATTATCCTGTCTGGGGAGGTGGTTACACCTCCCTGCGACAGGAAACCTATTGTCCAGGCCTCCCCTGCCGGAGTTTCAGTCAGCAGCGGGAGGCCAGACCCGTGTCTGTGGCAGCGGCATCCATTTTGTGATGCCAGGGCTCTGTAAAGAAGTTACTGGGTAGGCCGGTTGGTACATGTCTCTCCCTCTAGAAGGGTGGAATGCTACCCACGCTGCCAGGACTGGCAGGGGGGGTAGTATTCCAAGATGTTTGACACCAAACACGACATGTTTTGGTGCAGCCAGTCCAAACTTAGCATTCTACGTGAGGATATAATGCACTTAAGAGTATATGGTCAGGCTGTACCACAAACATCATCAGAGGAGGGACTCCAAACGCTGCAGAGGGGCTCTGCTCATGCAGGGGCACCCTCTCACATAAAAACCAAGCACTCTGCCTTCAGGATTGTAAAGGCCTGCCATAGGAGTGACTTATAGGTTTATACATGTGTGCAATGGTAGTGATATAGGTAGCCTATATCACAGTAAGGGGTGCATGCACCACCTTACCCAGGCTGCAGTAGCAGACCTGTGGTGTCATTTTGGCTGGCCTTCCAGGGGTGGCATAATACATGCTTCAGCCCCTGGCAGGCCTCTGGGGTACCTATGCCCTGGGTACATAGTATACCATATACTAGGGACTTATAAGGGCACTCCAGATTCCAATCAAAGATGTACCTAAGGTACATGGAAACCATTTTAGAGAGGAAGCAGCTAGGCTGGGGTTCTGATTAGCAGGGCCCCAGCCAGACTAAAGTCGAAAAAAAGTGAAACATCAGCAAAAAGTGGGGGTACCCATGTGAAGCAGATCCTACTCTCCTACAGAGGGTGTTTCTTGTCTCGTAGAACGCGGGTGAGAGGTCGCTCACCGGCGTGGGTTATAGTTTAAAGATGCACTGCATTTATAGTTGTTGCATTATTGTTCTTTTTCACACAGTACACATCATTTTTTTCCTTCCCTACGTAGGGATGGCAGTGGGTTTTAGTCCCTTTTGCTCAGTGTACATTTGCCCACATGTGCTACTTATGGTCTCTACCCTCACACAGGGCATTGTGTTTTTGGGTGCTAGTCCCATTTACACTTTTTGATGTCATGTTGCCATGTCTTGTGTGTAAGTCGCCCCGCGCATCACGTGGTTACTATGTCTTTTGTGTAAGTCGCCCCGCGCCTCACGTTGTCATGTCTTATCTGTAAGTCGCCCTGCGCATCACTCAGTCATGTTATGTGTATAAGTCGCCCTGCGCTTCACGTTTTTCTTTCTGTGTATAAGTCGCCCTGCGCCTCACGTTTTTCCTTTCTGTGTATAAGTCGCCCCGCGCCTCACGTTTTTCTTTCTGTGTATAAGTCGCCCCGCGCCTCACGTATTGTGCGTAAGCCACCATGTGCTGCATTTTGTTCTTGTTGTGTAGTATTTGTGCGCTGCACTTACCTGTATAGGTTTCTGACCCATTTTCAACTTTCTTTATGGGTTCCAGTTCCTTTTTTTTGCATGTGTTTCTTATTCGAGGTGCAGTTTTATGGGTGTAGTCCACTCATAGGGTTCCCTCTGTGTCCTCTACATGATGTTTCATGGGTTTTAGTTAACCCTGGGCAAAGCACTACGCTACGCTCGCGTAGTTTGCGAAGTTTGCGCTACTTCGCACAACGCGAATTGCACGTAGCACAGTGCAAACACGCGTAGCGTAGCGTAGCGGTCATTTTGCTTGCTCGCGGTCCTCAACGTCAAGTTGGCGACCGCAAGCAAGCAAAATGACATCCCGGCGAGACTTTTTCCTCGTTCGCGATCAGCAACATCAAGTTGCCAATCGCGAGCGTGGAAAATAAACCTCCCGGCGAGATTCTCAACGCGGGAGGTCAGGGTTTCTCATTGCGAGCGGTCGCGTATGCTCGCGACCGCTCGCGATGAGAAACTACCAGTCCGCGTTGAGAAGCTGCAGCTCGAGTAAAAATCTACTCGAGCGGCAGTAAAAGACAGCTCGCACTGTGCAAGATGCCGTTTTCAATGATTGCACAGTGCGGACAAGCATCCGGCACTGTGCAATCATTGCGAACAGTGCACTACGCAGTTCGCGTGGTGCTACGCGTAGCTCGCGTAGTGCGAACTGCACTTTGCGTAGCTTCGCGTAGCGCTACTTCGCGAACTACGCCCAGGCTTAGTTTTAGTCCCTTTTACATTTTCACATACATTGGTTATGTTTTTACTCTTTAATAGAGTGTGTCTCATGGGTTCCAGTCCCATTTGACTCAACGTTTTGACTTCATTATATTACAATGTCAATTTTGCAGTGCAATGTTATTTTTATATTTTTATATTTCAATGTTATTTCATAACGGGGAAGTATGAGTGATTTTATTGTATTTTTCTCTCACCTTCTTTGTTTTCTCGCTTTTTCAGTTCTCCTAGTGATGTCTTTTCTTCTTGTCACTCGTGGATTCTGGATTTTTGTTGCTAGTCTTTCGTTCTTCTCTGTCTTTCCCTTATCGTCGTGCGTTTTTTTGGGGGTTCTTCCTTGCTCTTCTGGTTACTCTTTCTTCACCACTTTGTGTGTGTCTGGATGTAGTCCAGTTTTTTGTTGTGTTGTGCTATGCTTTGCCTCCTCGCATGTCTGCCTGTCCAGTAGGTGTGCTTTGGGGTTGTGTTTGGTGCTTTGACGTCTTTTCTTTTTCTCGTTGTCTTATTTCGCTGTGTCTTTTCTCTTCTTTTCTTTTTGTTGTTATATTTAGAAGGGAGGATGGGTTACATTTATCTGTTTCGGTCGTTTCCTCCTACTCCCTCCTATCTTTCTGTTCCTTCCTTGCAGTTCATTGCTTTGCTTCGTTTTTGCTGTTTCTGTATTTCTCTTTTTCTTTCCTCATACATGGTTCTCTCTTTTCACCTTTTTTATGGTTCTCCCTTTTCGGTTTCCATCTTTTTTGTTCTTGTTATATAAGAAAGGGGGATATGTAGTATCCTAGTTTCCTGTCCTTTTTATGTATGCCATTTTCCACTACATGCTCAGCCAGTGGAATGTTACAGTGATGATGTATTACGGAATGTTGGGAGTCTGTGAAGAAAAGCCACAGTTGAGATTGGGCTGAGCAGCATGCTGGCTGCTCCTGGTGGGGCTCATCTACATATCCTGTAACCTTCTTCAATAAATCATCCTGAACTACATCCACTTGTGTGGACCTGGTTACTACAAACTTCTAGGTCCCTAACTACACCTTATGGTTTTGTAAGGGCTCTACGGCTTGGGGCTAAAATATGCTTCCCCGTTGCAGCTGATAGTTATGTGTAAGCAGGACCTAAGACTTTGAGGGGTTCAGCTTTATGCAGTTAGTTGGCAGGGTATGCCCAGACGTGGGTCCCTTGCTCACTTTGCCACTGGATTCAAGCTAGCCTGGCTGATGACGGCTGTTAGCCAGAAACCGGTCCCAGGATGCTTGTTTCCGGTCCAGGGAAGACATGGCTTGGCAGTTCGGGCTGGACTGTTCCCATGAGGCACAGGGTCAGACTGATTTGCATATGGCCATGTCTGAACTGGGGTGGCGGAGTGAGCTAAAGAATGATGATGGATTAAACCCAGATCAGTTGACTGGGGGTGAGTGCTTGCAATGTTCAACACTCCGTCCATCATCCCCTTTGGTTTTGCTTTGTTCGCCCTAAGTTGGCAGGGTATGGCCAGACGTGGGTCCCTTGCTCACTTTGCCACTGGATTCAAGCTAGCCTGGCTGATGACGGCTGTTAGCCAGAAACCGGTCCCAGGATGCTTGTTTCCGGTCCAGGGAAGACATGGCTTGGCAGTTCGGGCTTGACTGTTCCCATGAGGCACAGGGTCAGACTGATTTGCATATGGCCATGTCTGAACTGGGGTGGCGGAGTGAGCTAAAGAATGATGATGGATTAAACCCAGATCAGTTGACTGGGGGTGAGTGCTTGCAATGTTCAACACTCCGTCCATCATCCCCTTTGGGTTTGCTTTGTTCGCCCTAAGTTGGCAGGGTATGCCCAGACGTGGGTCCCTTGCTCACTTTGCCACTGGATTCAAGCTAGCCTGGCTGATGACGGCTGTTAGCCAGAAACCGGTCCCAGGATGCTTGTTTCCGGTCCAGGGAAGACATGGCTTGGCAGTTCGGGCTGGACTGTTCCCATGAGGCACAGGGTCAGACTGATTTGCATATGGCCATGTCTGAACTGGGGTGGCGGAGTGAGCTAAAGAATGATGATGGATTAAACCCAGATCAGTTGACTGGGGGTGAGTGCTTGCAATGTTCAACACTCCATCCATCATCCCCTTTGGTTTTGCTTTGTTCGCCCTAAGTTGGCAGGGTATGCCCAGACGTGGGTCCCTTGCTCACTTTGCCACTGGATTCAAGCTAGCCTGGCTGATGACGGCTGTTAGCCAGAAACCGGTCCCAGGATGCTTGTTTCCGGTCCAGGGAAGACATGGCTTGGCAGTTCGGGCTGGACTGTTCCCATGAGGCACAGGGTCAGACTGATTTGCATATGGCCATGTCTGAACTGGGGTGGCGGAGTGAGCTAAAGAATGATGATGGATTAAACCCAGATCAGTTGACTGGGGGTGAGTGCTTGCAATGTTCAACACTCCGTTCATCATCCCCTTTGGTTTTGCTTTGTTCGCCCCAAGTTGGCAGGGTATGCCCAGACGTGGGTCCCTTGCTCACTTTGCCACTGGATTCAAGCTAGCCTGGCTGATGACGGCTGTTAGCCAGAAACCGGTCCCATGATGCTTGTTTCCGGTCCAGGGAAGACATGGCTTGGCAGTTCGGGCTGGACTGTTCCCATGAGGCACAGGGTCAGACTGATTTGCATATGACCATGTCTGAACTGGGGTGGCGGAGTGAGCTAAAGAATGATGATGGATTAAACCCAGATCAGTTGACTGGGGGTGAGTGCTTGCAATGTTCAACACTCCGTCCATCATCCCCTTTGGTTTTGCTTTGTTCGCCCTAAGTTGGCAGGGTATGCCCAGACGTGGGTCCCTTGCTCACTTTGCCACTGGATTCAAGCTAGCCTGGCTGATGACGGCTGTTAGCCAGAAACCGGTCCCAGGATGCTTGTTTCCGGTCCAGGGAAGACATGGCTTGGCAGTTCGGGCTGGACTGTTCCCATGAGGCACAGGGTCAGACTGATTTGCATATGGCCATGTCTGAACTGGGGTGGCGGAGTGAGCTAAAGAATGATGATGGATTAAACCCAGATCAGTTGACTGGGGGTGAGTGCTTGCAATGTTCAACACTCCGTCCATCATCCCCTTTGGTTTTGCTTTGTTCGCCCTAAGTTGGCAGGGTATGCCCAGACGTGGGTCCCTTGCTCACTTTGCCACTGGATTCAAGCTAGCCTGGCTGATGACGGCTGTTAGCCAGAAACCGGTCCCATGATGCTTGTTTCCGGTCCAGGGAAGACATGGCTTGGCAGTTCGGGCTGGACTGTTCCCATGAGGCACAGGGTCAGACTGATTTGCATATGACCATGTCTGAACTGGGGTGGCGGAGTGAGCTAAAGAATGATGATGGATTAAACCCAGATCAGTTGACTGGGGGTGAGTGCTTGCAATGTTCAACACTCCGTCCATCATCCCCTTTGGTTTTGCTTTGTTCGCCCTAAGTTGGCAGGGTATGCCCAGACGTGGGTCCCTTGCTCACTTTGCCACTGGATTCAAGCTAGCCTGGCTGATGACGGCTGTTAGCCAGAAACCGGTCCCAGGATGCTTGTTTCCGGTCCAGGGAAGACATGGCTTGGCAGTTCGGGCTGGACTGTTCCCATGAGGCACAGGGTCAGACTGATTTGCATATGGCCATGTCTGAACTGGGGTGGCGGAGTGAGCTAAAGAATGATGATGGATTAAACCCAGATCAGTTGACTGGGGGTGAGTGCTTGCAATGTTCAACACTCCGTCCATCATCCCCTTTGGTTTTGCTTTGTTCGCCCTAAGTTGGCAGGGTATGCCCAGACGTGGGTCCCTTGCTCACTTTGCCACTGGATTCAAGCTAGCCTGGCTGATGACGGCTGTTAGCCAGAAACCGGTCCCAGGATGCTTGTTTCCGGTCCAGGGAAGACATGGCTTGGCAGTTTGGGCTGGACTGTTCCCATGAGGCACAGGGTCAGACTGATTTGCATATGGCCATGTCTGAACTGGGGTGGCGGAGTGAGCTAAAGAATGATGATGGATTAAACCCAGATCAGTTGACTGGGGGTGAGTGCTTGCAATGTTCAACACTCCGTCCATCATCCCCTTTGGTTTTGCTTTGTTCGCCCTAAGTTGGCAGGGTATGCCCAGACGTGGGTCCCTTGCTCACTTTGCCACTGGATTCAAGCTGGCCTGGCTGATGACGGCTGTTAGCCAGAAACCGGTCCCAGGATGCTTGTTTCCGGTCCAGGGAAGACATGGCTTGGCAGTTCGGGCTGGACTGTTCCCATGAGGCACAGGGTCAGACTGATTTGCATATGGCCATGTCTGAACTGGGGTGGCGGAGTGAGCTAAAGAATGATGATGGATTAAACCCAGATCAGTTGACTGGGGGTGAGTGCTTGCAATGTTCAACACTCCGTCCATCATCCCCTTTGGGTTTGCTTTGTTCGCCCTAAGTTGGCAGGGTATGCCCAGACGTGGGTCCCTTGCTCACTTTGCCACTGGATTCAAGCTAGCCTGGCTGATGACGGCTGTTAGCCAGAAACCGGTCCCAGGATGCTTGTTTCCGGTCCAGGGAAGACATGGCTTGGCAGTTCGGGCTGGACTGTTCCCATGAGGCACAGGGTCAGACTGATTTGCATATGGCCATGTCTGAACTGGGGTGGCGGAGTGAGCTAAAGAATGATGATGGATTAAACCCAGATCAGTTGACTGGGGGTGAGTGCTTGCAATGTTCAACACTCCATCCATCATCCCCTTTGGTTTTGCTTTGTTCGCCCTAAGTTGGCAGGGTATGCCCAGACGTGGGTCCCTTGCTCACTTTGCCACTGGATTCAAGCTAGCCTGGCTGATGACGGCTGTTAGCCAGAAACCGGTCCCAGGATGCTTGTTTCCGGTCCAGGGAAGACATGGCTTGGCAGTTCGGGCTGGACTGTTCCCATGAGGCACAGGGTCAGACTGATTTGCATATGGCCATGTCTGAACTGGGGTGGCGGAGTGAGCTAAAGAATGATGATGGATTAAACCCAGATCAGTTGACTGGGGGTGAGTGCTTGCAATGTTCAACACTCCGTTCATCATCCCCTTTGGTTTTGCTTTGTTCGCCCCAAGTTGGCAGGGTATGCCCAGACGTGGGTCCCTTGCTCACTTTGCCACTGGATTCAAGCTAGCCTGGCTGATGACGGCTGTTAGCCAGAAACCGGTCCCAGGATGCTTGTTTCCGGTTCAGGGAAGACATGGCTTGGCAGTTTGGGCTGGACTGTTCCCATGAGGCACAGGGTCAGACTGATTTGCATATGGCCATGTCTGAACTGGGGTGGCGGAGTGAGCTAAAGAATGATGATGGATTAAACCCAGATCAGTTGACTGGGGGTGAGTGCTTGCAATGTTCAACACTCCGTCCATCATCCCCTTTGGTTTTGCTTTGTTCGCCCTAAGTTGGCAGGGTATGCCCAGACGTGGGTCCCTTGCTCACTTTGCCACTGGATTCAAGCTGGCCTGGCTGATGACGGCTGTTAGCCAGAAACCGGTCCCAGGATGCTTGTTTCCGGTCCAGGGAAGACATGGCTTGGCAGTTCGGGCTGGACTGTTCCCATGAGGCACAGGGTCAGACTGATTTGCATATGGCCATGTCTGAACTGGGGTGGCGGAGTGAGCTAAAGAATGATGATGGATTAAACCCAGATCAGTTGACTGGGGGTGAGTGCTTGCAATGTTCAACACTCCGTCCATCATCCCCTTTGGTTTTGCTTTGCTTTGTTCGCCCTAAGTTGGCAGGGTATGCCCAGACGTGGGTCCCTTGCTCACTTTGCCACTGGATTCAAGCTAGCCTGGCTGATGACGGCTGTTAGCCAGAAACCGGTCCCAGGATGCTTGTTTCCGGTCCAGGGAAGACATGGCTTGGCAGTTTGGGCTGGACTGTTCCCATGAGGCACAGGGTCAGACTGATTTGCATATGGCCATGTCTGAACTGGGGTGGCGGAGTGAGCTAAAGAATGATGATGGATTAAACCCAGATCAGTTGACTGGGGGTGAGTGCTTGCAATGTTCAACACTCCGTCCATCATCCCCTTTGGTTTTGCTTTGTTCGCCCTAAGTTGGCAGGGTATGCCCAGACGTGGGTCCCTTGCTCACTTTGCCACTGGATTCAAGCTGGCCTGGCTGATGACGGCTGTTAGCCAGAAACCGGTCCCAGGATGCTTGTTTCCGGTCCAGGGAAGACATGGCTTGGCAGTTCGGGCTGGACTGTTCCCATGAGGCACAGGGTCAGACTGATTTGCATATGGCCATGTCTGAACTGGGGTGGCGGAGTGAGCTAAAGAATGATGATGGATTAAACCCAGATCAGTTGACTGGGGGTGAGTGCTTGCAATGTTCAACACTCCGTCCATCATCCCCTTTGGGTTTGCTTTGTTCGCCCTAAGTTGGCAGGGTATGCCCAGACGTGGGTCCCTTGCTCACTTTGCCACTGGATTCAAGCTAGCCTGGCTGATGACGGCTGTTAGCCAGAAACCGGTCCCAGGATGCTTGTTTCCGGTCCAGGGAAGACATGGCTTGGCAGTTCGGGCTGGACTGTTCCCATGAGGCACAGGGTCAGACTGATTTGCATATGGCCATGTCTGAACTGGGGTGGCGGAGTGAGCTAAAGAATGATGATGGATTAAACCCAGATCAGTTGACTGGGGGTGAGTGCTTGCAATGTTCAACACTCCGTTCATCATCCCCTTTGGTTTTGCTTTGTTCGCCCCAAGTTGGCAGGGTATGCCCAGACGTGGGTCCCTTGCTCACTTTGCCACTGGATTCAAGCTAGCCTGGCTGATGACGGCTGTTAGCCAGAAACCGGTCCCAGGATGCTTGTTTCCGGTCCAGGGAAGACATGGCTTGGCAGTTCGGGCTGGACTGTTCCCATGAGGCACAGGGTCAGACTGATTTGCATATGGCCATGTCTGAACTGGGGTGGCGGAGTGAGCTAAAGAATGATGATGGATTAAACCCAGATCAGTTGACTGGGGGTGAGTGCTTGCAATGTTCAACACTCCGTCCATCATCCCCTTTGGTTTTGCTTTGTTCGCCCTAAGTTGGCAGGGTATGCCCAGATGTGGGTCCCTTGCTCACTTTGCCACTGGATTCAAGCTAGCCTGGCTGATGACGGCTGTTAGCCAGAAACCGGTCCCAGGATGCTTGTTTCCGGTCCAGGGAAGACATGGCTTGGCAGTTCGGGCTGGACTGTTCCCATGAGGCACAGGGTCAGACTGATTTGCATATGGCCATGTCTGAACTGGGGTGGCGGAGTGAGCTAAAGAATGATGATGGATTAAACCCAGATCAGTTGACTGGGGGTGAGTGCTTGCAATGTTCAACACTCCGTCCATCATCCCCTTTGGTTTTGCTTTGTTCGCCCTAAGTTGGCAGGGTATGCCCAGACGTGGGTCCCTTGCTCACTTTGCCACTGGATTCAAGCTAGCCTGGCTGATGACGGCTGTTAGCCAGAAACCGGTCCCAGGATGCTTGTTTCCGGTCCAGGGAAGACATGGCTTGGCAGTTTGGGCTGGACTGTTCCCATGAGGCACAGGGTCAGACTGATTTGCATATGGCCATGTCTGAACTGGGGTGGCGGAGTGAGCTAAAGAATGATGATGGATTAAACCCAGATCAGTTGACTGGGGGTGAGTGCTTGCAATGTTCAACACTCCGTCCATCATCCCCTTTGGTTTTGCTTTGTTCGCCCTAAGTTGGCAGGGTATGCCCAGACGTGGGTCCCTTGCTCACTTTGCCACTGGATTCAAGCTGGCCTGGCTGATGACGGCTGTTAGCCAGAAACCGGTCCCAGGATGCTTGTTTCCGGTCCAGGGAAGACATGGCTTGGCAGTTCGGGCTGGACTGTTCCCATGAGGCACAGGGTCAGACTGATTTGCATATGGCCATGTCTGAACTGGGGTGGCGGAGTGAGCTAAAGAATGATGATGGATTAAACCCAGATCAGTTGACTGGGGGTGAGTGCTTGCAATGTTCAACACTCCGTCCATCATCCCCTTTGGTTTTGCTTTGTTCGCCCTAAGTTGGCAGGGTATGCCCAGACGTGGGTCCCTTGCTCACTTTGCCACTGGATTCAAGCTAGCCTGGCTGATGACGGCTGTTAGCCAGAAACCGGTCCAGGGAAGACATGGCTTGGCAGTTCGGGCTGGACTGTTCCCATGAGGCACAGGGTCAGACTGATTTGCATATGGCCATGTCTGAACTGGGGTGGCGGAGTGAGCTAAAGAATGATGATGGATTAAACCCAGATCAGTTGACTGGGGGTGAGTGCTTGCAATGTTCAACACTCCGTCCATCATCCCCTTTGGTTTTGCTTTGTTCGCCCTAAGTTGGCAGGGTATGCCCAGACGTGGGTCCCTTGCTCACTTTGCCACTGGATTCAAGCTAGCCTGGCTGATGACGGCTGTTAGCCAGAAACCGGTCCCAGGATGCTTGTTTCCGGTCCAGGGAAGACATGGCTTGGCAGTTCGGGCTGGACTGTTCCCATGAGGCACAGGGTCAGACTGATTTGCATATGGCCATGTCTGAACTGGGGTGGCGGAGTGAGCTAAAGAATGATGATGGATTAAACCCAGATCAGTTGACTGGGGGTGAGTGCTTGCAATGTTCAACACTCCGTCCATCATCCCCTTTGGTTTTGCTTTGTTCGCCCTAAGTTGGCAGGGTATGCCCAGACGTGGGTCCCTTGCTCACTTTGCCACTGGATTCAAGCTAGCCTGGCTGATGACGGCTGTTAGCCAGAAACCAGTCCCAGGATGCTTGTTTCCGGTCCAGGGAAGACATGGCTTGGCAGTTCGGGCTGGACTGTTCCCATGAGGCACAGGGTCAGACTGATTTGCATATGGCCATGTCTGAACTGGGGTGGCGGAGTGAGCTAAAGAATGATGATGGATTAAACCCAGATCAGTTGACTGGGGGTGAGTGCTTGCAATGTTCAACACTCCGTCCATCATCCCCTTTAGTTTTGCTTTGTTCGCCCTAAGTTGGCAGGGTATGCCCAGACGTGGGTCCCTTGCTCACTTTGCCACTGGATTCAAGCTAGCCTGGCTGATGACGGCTGTTAGCCAGAAACCGGTCCCAGGATGCTTGTTTCCGGTCCAGGGAAGACATGGCTTGGCAGTCCGGGCTGGACTGTTCCCATGAGGCACAGGGTCAGACTGATTTGCATATGGCCATGTCTGAACTGGGGTGGCGGAGTGAGCTAAAGAATGATGATGGATTAAACCCAGATCAGTTGACTGGGGGTGAGTGCTTGCAATGTTCAACACTCAGTCCATCATCCCCTTTGGTTTTGCTTTGTTCGCCCTAAGTTGGCAGGGTATGCCCAGACGTGGGTCCCTTGCTCACTTTGCCACTGGATTCAAGCTAGCCTGGCTGATGACGGCTGTTAGCCAGAAACCGGTCCCAGGATGCTTGTTTCCGGTCCAGGGAAGACATGGCTTGGCAGTTCGGGCTGGACTGTTCCCATGAGGCACAGGGTCAGACTGATTTGCATATGGCCATGTCTGAACTGGGGTGGCGGAGTGAGCTAAAGAATGATGATGGATTAAACCCAGATCAGTTGACTGGGGGTGAGTGCTTGCAATGTTCAACACTCCGTCCATCATCCCCTTTGGTTTTGCTTTGTTCGCCCTAAGTTGGCAGGGTATGCCCAGACGTGGGTCCCTTGCTCACTTTGCCACTGGATTCAAGCTAGCCTGGCTGATGACGGCTGTTAGCCAGAAACCGGTCCCAGGATGCTTGTTTCTGGTCCAGGGAAGACATGGCTTGGCAGTTCGGGCTGGACTGTTCCCATGAGGCACAGGGTCAGACTGATTTGCATATGGCCATGTCTGAACTGGGGTGGCGGAGTGAGCTAAAGAATGATGATGGATTAAACCCAGATCAGTTGACTGGGGGTGAGTGCTTGCAATGTTCAACACTCCGTCCATCATCCCCTTTGGTTTTGCTTTGTTTGCCCTAAGTTGGCAGGGTATGCCCAGACGTGGGTCCCTTGCTCACTTTGCCACTGGATTCAAGCTAGCCTGGCTGATGACGGCTGTTAGCCAGAAACCGGTCCCAGGATGCTTGTTTCCGGTCCAGGGAAGACATGGCTTGGCAGTTCGGGCTGGACTGTTCCCATGAGGCACAGGGTCAGACTGATTTGCATATGGCCATGTCTGAACTGGGGTGGCAGAGTGAGCTAAAGAATGATGATGGATTAAACCCAGATCAGTTGACTGGGGGTGAGTGCTTGCAATCTTCAACACTCCGTCCATCATCCCCTTTGGTTTTGCTTTGTTTGCCCTAAGTTGGCAGGGTATGCCCAGACGTGGGTCCCTTGCTCACTTTGCCACTGGATTCAAGCTAGCCTGGCTGATGACGGCTGTTAGCCAGAAACCGGTCCCAGGATGCTTGTTTCCGGTCCAGGGAAGACATGGCTTGGCAGTTCGGACTGGACTGTTCCCATGAGGCACAGGGTCAGACTGATTTGCATATGGCCATGTCTGAACTGGGGTGGCGGAGTGAGCTAAAGAATGATGATGGATTAAACCCAGATCAGTTGACTGGGGGTGAGTGCTTGCAATGTTCAACACTCCGTCCATCATCCCCTTTGGTTTTGCTTTGTTCGCCCTAAGTTGGCAGGGTATGCCCAGACGTGGGTCCCTTGCTCACTTTGCCACTGGATTCAAGCTAGCCTGGCTGATGACGGCTGTTAGCCAGAAACCGGTCCCAGGATGCTTGTTTCCGGTCCAGGGAAGACATGGCTTGGCAGTTCGGGCTGTACTGTTCCCATGAGGCACAGGGTCAGACTGATTTGCATATGGCCATGTCTGAACTGGGGTGGCGGAGTGAGCTAAAGAATGATGATGGATTAAACCCAGATCAGTTGACTGGGGGTGAGTGCTTGCAATGTTCAACACTCCGTCCATCATCCCCTTTGGTTTTGCTTTGTTCGCCCTAAGTTGGCAGGGTATGCCCAGACGTGGGTCCCTTGCTCACTTTGCCACTGGATTCAAGCTAGCCTGGCTGATGATGGCTGTTAGCCAGAAACCGGTCCCAGGATGCTTGTTTCCGGTCCAGGGAAGACATGGCTTGGCAGTTCGGGCTGGACTGTTCCCATGAGGCACAGGGTCAGACTGATTTGCATATGGCCATGTCTGAACTGGGGTGGCGGAGTGAGCTAAAGAATGATGATGGATTAAACCCAGATCAGTTGACTGGGGGTGAGTGCTTGCAATGTTCAACACTCCGTCCATCATCCCCTTTGGTTTTGGATAGTTATGTGTAAGCAGGACCTAAGACTTTGAGGGGTTCAGCTTTATGCAGTTATTATACTTCGAAGTCAAGATGATCCTCATTGCTGAAGGAAGGTCCAGGCTTCCTATTCTTTCTGCTCCTGAAAGCTCACCAGGGTTTGCATGTCACCAGAGTATAAATATATAGTGAGATGAAACAGAGAGAGCAAGTATGCGAGTGGTGTTGGATAAATATTAAAAATGAAGGGTGATAGCACTTACCTTTGTGGCACGCTGCAATGTAAAGAGTGTTGGGTGGAGCAGAATAGTTTGTGTCTAATTATCTCAGCTCTTTCCTTGAAAAAAAGATTTAAGCCAACTCAACACTGAACCTTCCAAGCCTACTTCAGCTAATCCACTCATTAGGATGTCATGGTTAATGCTGTTGAATGCAACAGAAAGACCTAAAAGTACTGTCAATGTCAAAAGCCATGTGCAGACCATCCAGAAACGAGACAATCACTGCTTCAGTATGCAACCCACCAGCGAAACAGCCAATAAGTTGTTACATTTAGCATATTCCTGCAATTCATTGGTCACCTCTTCCTCCAAGTTTTTGTCTAGAAAGGATAGGTTGGATTTGTCTAACAAATTAGCATGTTGGAAGTCCTAAAGCCCCCCCCCCTTCACGATGGGCTGGCCACGGCAGGGACAATGGGCCATATGTACGAAGGCATTTTGCATTTCCTAACAGTGCAAATTGCAATTTCGGGCAGTTAGGAAATGCAAAATGCGATTTGGTATGTATGAAAGACATGCAGTGGTGCAAAATGCGATTTCTACCTAGTAGAAATCGCATTTTGGAAAACGCAAAATAGTAAACCGCAAATAGGGATTTCCAAAGTGCGAATCGCTAACCCCATGTAGTCACAAAATGGCCATTTAGAAAATGCAATTTCCTTTGATTCGGATCAGGTGGTAACCAGGTGCAAACTATAAAAAGGCATCCAAAATGCATCACGCTCTTTCACAATGGCAGCTTTTAATGTTATGGCGAGGAGGATGAGGATTTTGTAGGCAGAGAAGGAGAAGGAGACAGGAGAGGCTATTTTGGGTTAGGGTCACCCTTTTTAATAGATTGAGGAGGGGATTTATGGGAGGTACAGACTTAGTAGTCAGGTAATTCTTGATTAAATTGCAGAGTTACAACCTCAGCTACTGACCCCAACACTCAGAAGCAATCCAGTCCCTCCACATGTGCAGATATTGTGTTACACCTCTTAGACTCCGGCAGTTACCAGGGGGTCATAGCAGTGGGAGGGGGTGTCACAAAGTGCCTTTTCCAGGTTCTTTTCCAGCTTCCTGGACATCAAGGTTAGAAAAGTACACCAATATATATCTTTCCTCAATAGACCCCCAGTTATTGCAACAAACCAAATTGATGTTCTACCGGGTTGCACAGTTTCCGTGCGTCCTTGGCTGTGTTGATGGCACACATATGGCCATATGTCTTCCCTCAGCAACTGAATTCATATACAAGAACAGGAATATTATTATTAAAGACCTTGTGGCTAGATTCCCAGGCAGCACCACAACTCATTCATGTTCAGCCACAGTGGAATACCAAACCGACTGTTGCATGGTGAATTTGGCCATGTTTTTTTTATTAGGTGAGAGAATCGCAGACTCAATGAATACAGTGGCCAGGCCAGTTTAATGTGACCTAATTGTTTACCTTCTCATGCTCTTAAGGTGACAGTATATATTCCTTGAATCCCTGAATACTCAAAGCATACCTGACTCCAAGGAAAAGAAGTAAAAGGAAGTACAACATGACACACAGGACAACCCATTGAATCATGGAAAGGACCTTTGGGATCCTAAAGGCCTGGTTTCACTGCCTCCACAAGACTGGTGGAGCACTACTGTACAGACCTGAGACGTGCTGCAAGATCATTGCCACATGTGCCATACTGTACAATATTGCAATCAAGAAGGATCTGCCCAACATCCCAATAGAGCCAGAATCTGACTCTGATGATGGATTACCACCTCTACAGATTCAGCAGGAGGGTACACATGCAGCAGAGGGATGAGCACGATGCACAGAGATTATCGACAATTATTCCTGAGGTAAGTGTAACTAAAACATCAAATATATAAACGCATAGGCTATTGTTTGTTCAGCACAAATGTACCTTGGCTTAAAAAGAAAAAAAGAATATAAAGGGCCATATTATCAAGAACGGCGCAAACATTATCGCCGCTTTAGTGGCAAGAAACTGCAGCTAAAACGGCGATAAGGGGCTTGATAATATGCCCTAGAGAATTCCAATAGAAACCCAGGTTTGATATCCTTGACACCAGAACCTGGGCTTCTATTGGAATTCCCTAGGGCATATTATCAAGCCCCTTATCGCCGCTTTAGCTGCAGTTTCCTGCCGCTAAAGCGGCGATAATGTTTGCGCCGTTCTTGATAATATGGCCCAAAGTTTCTTTAAGACTCACCAGATTGGGCCGTCTCCTGCTTGAGCCTGGAATTGAATTTGGAGAGAGGGGAATTGAATGTAGATAGTTGTGGCTCGGTTGTTCAGGAAAGGAATTGGTATAATAAATATACATATATATATATATACATATTGCTACTGTCCACAAGGTACGATTATGTCGGCTTGCTTCCTGAACACTGGTGGTACACCACTAGCGCTTTGTAACATTACCACAAAAACCTTCCCCATCAGAAAAGAGACGGCACTCTGGGATGGGAGAAAATCACCACTGTTTATTCCATAACCGGGCCTTCTAGACAGTAGCAGAATGCAAGTCGGCCTGCCCCCGAAGACGTGGAACTGCTGGAGAAGTGGAGGTGGGCGTGACAGGTGTGGAGGCTCGGCATAGAGAGCCTGTGTGTGCTCCCGGTGGGGTCTTTCTCCCTTGCAAGCCAGCATCCGTCACTGGAATGACACTGTACTTCGGAGCTGGGCACCGTGGTATAAGCTATACAGTGGGGAATGGAAGCTTACACATGTTTTGGGTAATTTGAACGCACTGGAGTTGAAAAGATATACCAAATCGCAGTTTGACTCAACACCAGGGCCGGACTGTGACCCAAAACCGGCCCTGGCAAAGTGCTTGGCCAGCCCCCCAGGGGTTTGGGGGTGTGGCCGAGCTGTTTACCACAGCCGGTTTCTGCCGATTTCGTTACAGCGGCCGATATTGCAGCTATGCTGCAAAAACGGCCCTGTAACAAAATTGGCCCCCAGGGGCCCAAAACCGGCCCCCAACCCTGGCGGCCCACCGGGGAAATGCCCGGTGCCCGCTATGGCTAGTCCGGCCCTGCTCAACACTGGAGAACGAAAGGGGATTTCGTCTTCGCAGCCGTTTTATTAACAATCATGATTACATAGCCACTGCAATGAAGGAAGGTAAAATTAAATGGTTAATCTTCAATTGCTGTGGCTGCTTGACGGACCCGTGGATCGTCTTAATGTACTATGGGCCAAAAGCTGCATTGGTTGTTTAAATAAGCTGTTTTGTTATTGTGATCAGCAATATTAGTCTCAGATTCGTGCTGCAACCATCGACAAAAAATGACTGGTTTGGCCCCGTTGAAGTTTTACCTAAGAGAATGCAATGCACGATGTTCCAGTTCCAAATACATTTTTTATTTCATGAATGCTGGATGTTTTAGCCAGTAGCAAGGGCACTGAAATAGTTTCAACTAGGTATGTATAGTTTACGAAGAATTGTGTTTTTTCTTTATTAGTGAACACTTGCTACATTGGCCAATACAGACTGAAAGAGTATATTAGCATTTTTCAGACCTTAACTGGTGCAGTGTGTATGTACAAAAACAAGGAATTGGTTTAACCCTTTTTATTGTAACATTTCATTAGCGTGCATTGTATGTATTTTTAGAACAGAACTAATTGCCGGAAAGTTTTAATTAAATGGATTCTGACTTCAAGCATTGAAACAATGTCGTAATTAGCCTGATTTGTGGCTGACTAAGACCTTTGTTAGATGCTACATTTCTATATGGAGCACATTCACGGGGCCATGTAATCCGGCGAGGACATCAAGTTAAATGTTTTTGATTTTTATATGTGCATTAATGCACTGCAAACATTGAAAAGTAATGAGGGCTTTTAGACAGCAGCGTGTATGCATACCATGATTTCGCTATTTCAGCTTGAATTTTGTAAAACTGTTGCTTGCAACAAACCTGGTAGTATTTTGTTGAGGTTTATGATAAAATAATGTATATAAGGTGATTACAAAATAGATCTTACTAGTTGACAAAGACTGATGTTCAGCCAAAACGCGTCCTGTCTGGGGTGACCCAATGGAATAAACAGTGGTGATTTTGTCCCATCCCAGAGCGCCGTCTCTTTTCTGATGGGGAAGGTTTTTGTGGTACTACATATTTCTATATTCATTGAAAAAACCACAGGTTTCACGGACGTTATAGTTGGGGATTAGCATTTAGAAACCCTTAGAAATTCACTAAAAACCCACAGGTTTCAGGGACATTATAGTTAGGTATTAGCATTTAAAAACCTTAGAAATTCATTGAAAAAACCACAGGTTTCAGGGACGATATAGTTAGGCTGACATTTCACTCATACGAAACCAGAGAAATTCGGCCATCACTCATGACATAGTCAGTGACATCACTGATGATATCACTGATGACATCTCAAATGATATCACTGATGAAATCACTGATGACATCATCCAGTGACTGAGTGTTTTAAAAAAGTTTAAGAATTTTTTATACATAAACGCCAAGGTGTATTGAAGACTGAGTGGGTGTATGAGTGTCTGAATGGATGATTTAGTGGGTGCATGACTGACTGTATAAGTGAGGGATTAAACGTGTCTTAGTGAATGCATGGGTGAATGACTAAACTGTGTGAATGTCTGCATCAGTGTGTCAGTTAATGTGTAGGTGGCTGAATGAGTTGGTGACTAGATAAATGAGTGTCTATATGGGTTAATGATTGGTTGTCTGAGTACCTCTATGGGTGCCTGACTGTCTGTGGGGGTGGGGGTTTGTGTGATGCCCTGCATGGATGTGTGAGTGGGTGATGCAATGGGTATATGGGTTCATGAGTGCATCTGCAAGGGACTGTATGGGTGAGTGAGTGTGCGTATGGCTGTGTTGGTGAGTGAATGGATGTCTCAGTGGTATATGTGTACGTAACTACATATGTAAAAGGCAGCACATGTGAGTGTTGGAGTATATAAGTGACTAAATGTGAGAGTGAGTGATTGTGAGAGTGGCTGTATGGATGAGTGTGTGATTCTGTGTCAGTGATTTTAGAAGAGAGTAAGTATGTGTTACTATCTGTATGAATAATTGAGGTGGTGTTTGTGTATAACTGTATAGGTGAGTAAATGGCAGTGTGATTGAATCTTTGGGTGACTGACTAGGTGTTTGAGTAACTCTATGGGTGAGTGGCGGTGTGTGAGTGTCTGTATGGGTGTATGAGTGTATATATCAGTGGCTGTATTGATGAGTGACTGCATGTATGAGTGACTTTATGGGTTAGTGAGTGGATGTGTGTGTAGACCTATGAATCAGTGAGCGGGTATGTACTAACTGGTATTTGTGTGTCTATGGTTTCGAGAATGGTAGTCTGTATTTTAGAATGGGTGTATCAAAGGTTATATGAGGGTGTGAGGAGGTGCATCAGATATTACGTGGATGATGTCATCAGTGATGTCATCAGTGATGTCATTTGAGATGTCATCAGTGATGTCATCAGCGATGTCACTGACCATGTCATGAGTGATGTAATATGTGATGTCATCAGCAGTGCATTGCAGGGGCGCAAGTTATAGTTAGCCCACCTAACTATAACAGACAAATTTCTCTGGTTTTGTACGAGTGAAATGTCAACCTAACTATAACGTCCCTGAAACCTGTGTTTTTTTCTGTGAATTTCGAAGGTTTTTTAAATGCTAATCCCTAACTATAACATCCCTGAAACCTGTGGTGTTTTTCAATTAATTTCTAAGGTTTTTTAAATGCTGATCCCCAACTATAACGTCCCTGAAACCTGTGTTTTTTTCAGTGAATTTCTAAGGTTTTTTAAATGCTAATTTCTAACTATAATGTAGTAGTCACATTTGCAGAGTGGTGCAGAAATGGGGCTGGGCCTCCGACCAGCGCTCAGGAATTCCGCTGCGTAGGACTTACAGTAGGTACCAGGAGAGCTTGTTGGCCCCCAAAGTCCCTCAGGAGTAAAGTGGACCTCATCCCAAACCAGTAGTTTGCCAGGAGGCGTGTTTTCAGAGTGGTGGAGAAAGGGGGGCGTGGCCTCCAAAGACCTCTTAGCAATCCCACTGTGCGGGACTTACTGGAGGTAACAGGAGGGGCAGTTGGCCGCCAAGGACATCCTTGGGGGCCAACTACCCCTCCTATTACCTCCAGTAAGTCCCACACAGCAGGATTGCTTAGTTCTCATAGCAGGCCACTCCCCCTTTGCCCACCACTCTGCAAACACGCTCCCTGGCGCGCTCCTGAATGGGGATTAAGGTCCCCTTCGCTGCTGGGGGTCCTTAGGGGCCAACTAGCCTACCTGATACCTCCAGTTAGCCCCAGATAGTGGGATTGCTGAGAGGTGGAAACATGCCATGCCCCTTTTCTCGACCACTCTGCAAACGCACCTCCTGGCACGCTCTTGCCTCCTGAGGGTCCCTGGAGGCCAACTAGCCCTCCTGTTATCTATAGTAAGCCCCACACAGCTGGATTGCTGAGAGAGATCTGAGGCCACTTCTCCTTTTTACACCACTCTGCAAACGTACCTCCTGGTGCACTGCTGCTTGAGGATGAAGTCCATTTTAGTCCTGAGGTCCTGAGGACACAAGAGGACCTCATCGCCCCACCAGCAGAGCACCAAGAGGCACGTTTGCAGAGTGGTGTAAAAAGGGGCGTGGCCTCGGACCACCTCTCAGCAATCTCACTGTGTGGGACTTACTGGAATTACCTAATGGGCTAGTTGGCCCCTAGGGATCCTTAGGATTCAAGGGGACTTAATCCCCCAACCCAGAACGCGACAGGGGGCGCGTTTGCAGAGTGGTGCAGGGAGAGGGCGGGGCCTCCGGCGAGATGCCGGCTTCTCTTTCCTGTTTTCTTTTTAGAAGGGGGGCTGTGTGGCCCCCTTCTCTTAATTTTTTTGGGCCCTGGGGACATTTTTCTTTTTTTTTAAATGGGAAGGCCCCAGGGACCCCATCCCTTGGGGCGTGGCCACTTAAAAAAAAAAAAAAATCTACATTTAAAGGAAGGGGGTCGCG
Organism: Calotriton arnoldi; assembly: GCA_963921515.1. NCBI lineage: Eukaryota > Metazoa > Chordata > Amphibia > Caudata > Salamandridae > Calotriton > Calotriton arnoldi. The sequence goes on along the minus strand of CAWUFW010001485.1, from coordinate 762,129 downwards.
TGGCCCCCCTCCTGAGGTCTTTTTCGGCCCCAGGGACCCCATCCCCTGGGGCTTTGCCTCTTTTTGATTATTTTTTTTATGGGAGTGGGACCGCGTGGCCCCACTTCCCCGGGCTACTCTTGGGCCCGGGGACCCCATCCCCTGGGGCATGGCTTCATGTTGGGGACCACGGGGGGAGCCCCAATGCCCCCGTGGTCCCTGCCGGCTCCCGGCCTCCTGCGGGAGCCTGCATTGCTTTTGGGCAAAGGGAGCTGCTGACATGCAGCTCCCCTTGTCCAAAAGCATTTCTGCTTTGCTTCATGGAAGCGAGAGCAGGTTTCCTGCTCTCACTTCCATGAGGCAAAGCAGTGTTTGCTATGACAGGGTGGGAGCCGTGCTCCTGCCCTGTCATAGCAAACTGCAATGTCCCGGGCTGGGCACCCCGGGACATTTCTGGAGCCGTCCCTGGTGGGTGGCGGTCCCCAGGGCCATGGAGGGCTCCAGGAGGTGGTTGCGCGGCTCCCCTCCCAACATGTATGTAGCCTCGGGGAGGTGATGGTCCCCGGGGCCGGAGGTCTGCAACGGAACCCCGTATTTGAATAACTAGTGCCCCAGGGAGGTGGTGGTCCCCGGGGCAGTGTGGGGGGGAAGTGCCCCCCCACACTTAATTTATAATATTGAAGCCCCAGGGAGGTGGTGGTCCCCGGGGCTTGGGGCGCCCGCGAGCCCCCGCCCAATATAAATATAGGCCCCAGGGAGGTGGCGGTCCCCGGGGCTGCCCCCATGCATAATTAACAAAGCCCCAGGGAGGTGGCAGCCCCCGGGGCTGTGGGGGCCCCTGTGGGCCCCGCACCATATTATAACATTGTCCCCAGGACTTGGCCCACCCGGGGCCTTAAAAGAAACGAAGCGCTGAAGACCGCGCTTCATTTTTTTTTCATTTTTTCGGCAGGAATGGTGCGCCGTACGCTAATCCCGCTGAAAATATAAAAAAATGCTTTTTTGGGCCCTGGGGGTCCCTGTGGGACCCCCTGACCAGGCCTAGGGGGTCAGGGTGTTTCTACCCTGCCCCCTTTTCTTGTTTTTATCATTTTTTTTCACCCTTTTGCTTGTGACTCGGTTCAACCGAGTCACAAGATGGCTGCCAACACTTCCTGGTTTGAAGTGTTGGCAGCCAATCACAAACAAGCTCGAGATCGGGAGGGTTCAGCCAATCAGATCAAACAATTCTCAAATATCGATATCTGTAAATGTTTAAATTTCTCAAAAACTACTGAACGGATTTACACCATATACAGAAAAGAGTGCTTTCTGGACCAAAACGACCTTTTTGTCAAATTTGGTGTAAATCCGTTCAGCAGTTCGGGCTGTAGCCTTGTCTAAAGTTTCCTATGGAAATTAACATGGAGAAAATGCATTTGGGTACCCCCTTTTTTCTCGGCCCCCACTTGACGAATCACCCCGAAACTTTCAAGACAGGAGCTGACTGGAGCGCCCCATTAGTTTTAAAAATTTCGCGATGATTCGCCAACCGGTGCCAAAGATATTGTCACAAGAAAAAATGCTTTTTGAATAGAAACAAGGTTTTAACTATAACTACCTACTCACGACCACCAGTAGGTAGTTTTATATATATATATATCTCTTCCCGGCTCAGGTTACAGCCGCCGCAACTCCAAAACAGAGTGTGCGTCGTCGAGAATGGACCACCCCAGCAAGGTCCGGTAAAATTTGCAAGCACCTCGAAAAACAAGAGATGACGACGCCGTGCAGTCTACGTCCTACAATGCCCTTGTGGCTTGAGGTACGTGGGCAGCACAATCCATCCAGTCCATAAAAGGGTGCTGCAACATCTTAGAGCTATCCGTAATGGGGATAGAGCCTACCCAGTGGCGCGTCATTTTGAGTCCCGCCATGAGAAAAACGTACAAGGTTTATCGTACTACGTAATTGATTGTATCCCGCCAAGCATGCAAGGGGGAAATCGAGAAAAAAAGCTCAGAAAGCTCGAGTCCTGTTATATTTTGGAACTAAACACACGAACCACTACAGGATTCAATATTGAAGAGGATTTGATTACACATTTGTAAATCATCTTTAAATGTATTGCTGATTTTATTATGGAAAAATATTAGGCAACCTCTCTGAATCTATTTTTTTTAAAAACGGTTTTTTGTTTGTTAAGTTTGTCACAGGGTGTTAAGCACGTATGTTTGAAAGCAGGTAGAGATTGCAAAAATTAGTAATTGCCCACTTGGGCGGAAGTACATTTACATATACATTGCGAGAAATTGTAAGTGATAGGAACTTGTTAACCCACTTGGGTTGAATTTTCCACTACAGCGTTAAAGTTTTCCCAGCATGCAGTTGCGAATCACGTATGGTTCCCTTTTACCGATAGTAGAATAAAGGAACAATTTATGGGAACGCTAAAATGGGAGACCGTTAAATCATAATGTATTTTTTGCCCCTGGATACTGATATGTTATAATGTTGGACCGAGTGCATGTGCTGTTTTTATGTTTAATTCGAGCAGGCAGCGGCATGAGAAAAAATGTGATTGCTTACATATATATTAATGTTTGCACTTCAAATACGCACAGTAAAATATTTTGTATAATTGTGAAGGTGCGAGGAAAAGTACTTCCTTTATCATGAAATGATGCAAAAAAACTACTAGTCTTTCGTTTAATACACTTTCTTGGTAGTCAGGTCATGTGACATGTCATGAGCACTTTATGTAAAATGGCTGTTGTGAAACGGTTAAGTTGTTGGTGATCAAGCCTGCTGGACAGGCGAAACGCGTCCTACCAGCTGACTGAATAAATGAATTTTGGCCAGAACACGGCGTCGTCATCCCTTGTTTTTCGAGGCGCTTGCAAATTTTACCGGACCTTGCTATGGTGGTCCGTTCTCGACGATGCACCCTCTGTTTTGGAGTTGCAGCTGCTGTAACCCGAGCCGGGAGGAGAGAGGTTCGAAGACCGCCGCCCCCCCCGCAGTGCGAATTGAGGAGAAGCAGGATTGCACTCTTCTGTCAAAAGGATATGTGCCTGGAACCAGCGGTGTTCCCGAAGAGGCGGAAGTCACACGGAGCACGCCAGAGGTTGCCAGGTAGGAAACACCTGGGAAGCAAGTGCGGGAAGAGGGGAAGCCAGGAACTTTACGAGCATTGTGCAGAGTAGAGACTGGCGGTTTCTGGTCAATGCAATAAGCTGTAATTTGGTACAAGCATGTCGGCTGCTGAACTTAAAGAGAGAGAGGAAGCCGCACTTTCCATTTTCGATGACACCAGTGTTTACGTAAAGAAAACAGGAACAGCTGCAGGCAATGGCAAAATATCGGATGTGACAGCGCGATTAAGGCGCTTAGAAAAATTGAAACGCAGTGAACTATCTAAGTGGTGGGAGTCAAAATCCCTCCAGCGCTATCTGGAGGTGAAACGAATACCACGAGGACTTCGTATTCTGGTGGCACCTACATATGAAGACCCTAACCCCAACATGATCTGCGAGTGGGCAGAGAATAATCAGGAGTCATCACGTAGGATGCTTGCAATTTTGGTGAAATACGCGGATATAGACTGGCAAAAAATTCTGGAAGAAATTGCCCAAATCATAGAAATGCTTGATAAAGAAACCAATCAAGAGCCTATTGAAAAGTTTATGAATGAAATGAAGGAGCGCCTCAGAAAACTGGAGTTAACAATCAAGGAAAGAAAGGCGCAAAAGTTTTTAAGAGATAAAAACGACTATGAACGTGGGCAAATTTATACCTTTGCTAAAAAATTTGAAAACTTGAGAAGGCAAAGAATGAACCCGAGAGGACAAACTAGACTGAATGCACAATCTGAACTTAGCAGCATCCAAAGTTCAGAAGTGGATACCGATTTAGAAGAGGGGCAAAACAAACAAGGCGTCCCAGCAGCTCCCTCTATCATTGAGGAATTTGGTTTTTTAGAGCAGGAGAGGAGATTCAATCTCCGTCCAAGACCACTAGTGAGCTACGAAGGACCACAAAGAGGAAGAGGCAAAGGCAACAGAGGCGCAAGGGGTCCAAACAATACCAACGCCACAAATACGAAAAAGATCAAATAATTGAGCCCACAGCAACTGAAAACGAAGCAACAATAGTTAACTTGACTGATATTACACTATCGGACAAGGAGAAAAATATACTCAAACTTGGGTTATCGTACTGTCCGCCAGCAGAATTTAACTATGTTACAACATGAGTGGATGTTTTTAAATGTGTAAGAACATTAAAGTTAAAAAAACATTTCGCACAGAACCAGCAACGAAGACCATTGGAAACAAGAAATGTTCCCATGACTGCTAGTCAATCAGGAAGTCTCTCAGTGGCCGATATGGATCTTCTATTAGACCTTAGACGAATGGACAATCTTAATGAGACGAGTCCACAAAGTGCGAATATGGACATTGAAATGGAAACGAATTCATCCAGCCAGGTTGAGGATACTCCAACATCCGCCAGTCAAGCGCTTGAAGTTGCTAGAGAGCAAGAAGTAGACATCGGTGGCAATGCACCCACGAACTTTAGACCATCTTCCAGATTTATACCAATGACTACTAGGGACTCAGTTGATGTATTCAATGAGCTAGTAATTAATGATTTGAAAAATTTAGAGAAATGCACGAGTGTTAAACATAAAATTTACTCACAGCATGAAAGAGAGTACTCTGCTTTAGTTACTAAATTAACATCAAAAGGCAATTGCATTGTGCGCAATGCTGACAAGGGAGGGAATGTTGTTTTGTGGGACAAGGCTAGCTATCTTAAATGAAGCTTATAAGCAATTGAATAATCGAAGTAATTATGCCAAGATTACTGAAACAACTATGCACACTAGTTTTGGATTATACAATGAGCAACTACAGGATTGGTACAATCAATGCTTAATTACACATGAGGAGCTTTTATTTTTGAAAGTTGATAATCCAGTGGTGCCAGTATTTTATCTGATTCCAAAAGTGCATAAGAGCCTTGAGAATCCCCCAGATCGCCCCATTATCTCCGCTATAGGCGGAGCATTTGAGAACACCTCCAAGTTCATAGATTCTTTTTTGTGCCCTTTGGTAAAAACCCTCCCCTCCTACATCCAGGATACAGGGGACTTCTTAAAGAAAATCTATGATCTTCCCTGGGAACAAGATCTGCTGCTGGTAACAATTGATGTCACCACGTTATATACCAGCATCAGACATGAGGATGGGTTAAAGGCTATCAAGCATTTTCTAAGTAATCGCCCTATTAAACTATGGGCACATACTCAGATGCTGCTTGCCATGATCTCAGTCTGCCTGAAGAGTAATTACTTCCTGTTTAACGATGAGTTGTTTCATCAGATCTGCGGAATGGCGATGGGCACCTGCTTTGCCCCCAGCTATGCGAATCTGCATATGGGCTGGTGGGAGGAGCAGGTGGTCCGGGTCGCCTATCAGACAGAGTGGGAAGAAAATGTACTACATTGGAGTCGGTTCATCAACGATCTTTTCGTCGTATGGAAAGGGCCTGAGGAGTCAGCAAAAAACTTTATTAAAAAATTGCAGGTGAACGTTTTAATTCTGAAGTTCCCAAGTACTATTAGTGACACCTCCGTAAACTTCCTGGATTTAACTATTTATGTTAAAGACTCCAAGTTGCACACAAAACTCTATAGGAAACCTACAGCGGGGAACACGCTGCTGCACGCAACGAGTTTCCATCCTCAGACCTTAATAAGAAGTATACCCTATGGAGAGTGTCTGAGGACAATTCGCAACTGTAGTGAACAGGATGTTCTAGACAGTGAATTAAATGACTTGAGATCCCGGTTCAGAGCAAGAGGCGATTCAGAGTTTAACGTACAAGCTGCTACCAGCAAAGCAAAAAAGAGATCTAGAGAAGATATTCTTTTTATCGCAAGCCAGAGTAAAATTAAACGAGAAAAGGCCCAAGAGAATCAAGTGAGACTGATTACCGCCTTTAATCGCCAACATGGGAAAGTCAGGAACATACTAATTAAACATTGGCATCTAATACGTAATGATCCGCTATTGGGGAAACTAGTCCAGAAAAGACCAGCAATAACATTTAGAAGAGCACGATCTTTCAAACAGATGTTAGTCAGCAACATGGTACCTAAAAAACAACAGGGCAGCCACACAGCCACATGGCTCAAACGAAAAGAGGGCTTCATTAAATGCACTAAGTGCAATCCTGCGGTTTCGGGAAAAACACTCAGTCATATGTGTTGGGCCTCTCAAAAAGAGAGAAAAAGATCAAAGGGTACTTTTCCTGTAAAACAGATTATGCAGTCTACGTCCTACAATGCCCTTGTGGCTTGAGGTACGTGGGCAGCACAATCCATCCAGTCCATAAAAGGGTGCTGCAACATCTTAGAGCTATCCGTAATGGGGATAGAGCCTACCCAGTGGCGCGTCATTTTGAGTCCCACCATGAGAAAAACGTACAAGGTTTATCGTACTACGTAATTGATTGTATCCCGCCAAGCATGCGAGGGGGAAATCGAGAAAAAAAGCTCAGAAAGCTCGAGTCCTGTTATATTTTGGAATTAAACACACGAACCCCTACAGGATTGAATATTGAAGAGGATTTGATTACACATTTGTAAATCCTCTTTAAATGTATCACTGATTTTATTATGGAAAAATATTAGGCAACCCCTCTGAATCTATTTCTTAAAAAAACTTTTTTTTGTTTGTTAAGTTTGTCACAGGGTGTTAAGCACGTATGTTTGAAAGCAGGTAGAGATTGCAAAAATTAGTAATTGCCCACTTGGGTGGAAGTACATCTACATATACATTGCGAGGAATTGTAAGTGATAGGAACTTGTTAACCCACTTGGGTTGAATTTTCCACTACAGCGTTAAAGTTTTCCCAGCATGCAGTTTCGAATCACGTATGGTTCCCTTTTACCGATAGTAGAATAAAGGAACAATTTATGGGAACGCTAAAATGGGAGACCGTTAAATCATAATGTATTTTTTGCCCCTGGATACTGATATGTAATAATGTTGGACCGAGTGCATGTGCTGTTTTTATGTTTAATTCGAGCAGGCAGCGGCATGAGAAAAAATGTGATTGCTTACATATATATTAATGTTTGCACTTCAAATATGCACGGTAAAATATTTTGTATAATTGTGAAGGTGCGAGGAAAAGTACTTCCTTTAACATGAAATGATGCAAAAAAAACTACTAGTCTTTCGTTTAATACACTTTCTTGGTAGTCAGGTCATGTGACATGTCATGAGCACTTTATGTAAAATGGCTGTTGTGAAACGGTTAAGTTGTTGGTGATCAAGCCTGCTGGACAGGCGAAACGTGTCCTACCAGCTGACTGAATAAATGAATTTTGGCCAGAACACGGCGTCGTCATCCCTTGTTTTTCGAGGTGCTTGCAAAATATATATATATATATATATATATATATATATATATATATATATATATATATATATATATATATATATATATATATATATATATATATCAGAATATATAAAAGCAGAATTGCTTTTGGGCAGAGGGAGCTGCATGTTTGCAGCCCCCTTTGTCCAAAAGTATTGCCGGCTCCCGCAGAAGACGGGGAGCCGGCAGGGACCGCGGGGGCATTTGGGCTTCCCCCGTGGTCCCCAACCAAGATTCCCCAGCCCCGGGGATGGGGTCCCTGGGACATATATTGCATTGGGAGGGGGGCCACACATCCCTACCTCCCATTTGAAATTTTAAAAAAATACAAAAATGGGTCAGGCCACGGGGGATGGGATCCCGGGGCCTAAAAGCACTAAGGGAAGGGGGGCTACACAGCCCCCTTCCCTAAATTAAAAAATAAAATAGACAAATGGCAACTCACCAGAAGCCCCGCCCCCTTTGACCACTACACTGCAAACACGCCTCCTGGTGCAATCTTGGTTGAGGAATGAAGTCCCCGTCACTACTGAGGGTCCTTAGAGGCCAACTAGCCCACCAGGTACCTCCAGTAAGCCCTACACAGCTGGTTTGCTGAGAGATGGTAGGAGACCACGCCCCTTTTTGCACCACTCTGCAAACGCGCCTCTTGGCACACTGGTGGTGGGGCGATGCGGTCCCCTTGTGTCCTGAGGACCTCAGGACTAAACTGGACTTCATCCCCTAAGCAGCAGTGCGCCAGGTGCCACGTTTGCAGAGTGGTGTAAAAAGGGTGTGTGGCTTCTGACTACCTCTCAGCAATCCAGCTGTGTGGGGCTTACTGGAGGTAACAGTAGGGCTCAAGAGGTAAGGGGACTACATCTCCCAACCCAGAGCATGCCAGGAGGTGCGTTTGTAGAATGGTGGAGAAAGGTGATGTGGCCTGTGACCCCCTTTCAGCAATCCCACTGCGTGGGACTTACTGGAGGTAACAGGTAGGCTAGTTGGTCCCTAAGGACCCCCGGCAGCGAAGGGGACTTCATTTCCCAACCAGGAGCATGCCAGGAAGCGCGTTTGCAGAGTGGTGGACAAAGGGGGTGTGGCCTGCTATCAGAACTTAGCAATCCTGCTGTGTGAGACTTACTGGAGGTAATAGGAGTGGTAGTTAGCCCTCCAAGGATGTCCTTGGGGGCCAACTACCCCATCTGTTACTTCCAGTAAGTCCCACATAGTGGGATTGCTAAGAGGCCTTTGGAGGCCACGCCTCCCTTTGTCCATCACTCTGCAAACGTGCCTCCTGGCACACTACTGGATGGGGGATGAAGTCCATTTTACTCCTGATGGACTTTGGGGGCCAAGAAGCCCTCCTGGTGCCTCCTGTAAGTCCTACGCAGTGGAATTCCTGAGCACTGGTTGGAGGCCCAGCCCCCTTTTTCCAACACTCTGCAAACGCGACTACTAGTTAAAGAAGCATTTGGAATGCAATAGGTCTCACATTTGCGCGTGTTAGAGCTATTGGCGTTGTAAATGTAAAAGTATTTTACTAATGTTTTTTGGAGTGGATGCACGTTGTGTGTAGTGGAATTATGTGGTATGTTGTGCAGTGAAATTATGTGGATGGAAAGTATGTGGTATTTAGTGTATAGGAATTATGTAGAGTGGGATTATGCGTTATGGAGACTAATTATGTGATATGATAGTCTGTGTTCTGGAGTGGTAACCTCAATCTATCAATCAATCAGGGGTTTATAAAGCGCGCTACTCGCCCGTGAGGTTCTCAAGAGACTGAGGGGGGGGGGGTGCAGCTCCGGTTCAGTCGAAGAGCCAGGTCTTGAAGCTTTTCCTGAAGGTGTGCAGGGTGGGGGAGCGTCTGATGTTGACTGGGAGCTCGTTCCAGGTCTTTGCTGCGACGTAGGAGAAGGATCTTCCGCCTGCTCTGGTTCTGCGGATGCATGGGATCTCTGCCAGGGTGATGTCGGCGGAGCGGAGGTTCCTTTTGGGTATGTGGAAGGATACTCTTTCGTTGAGGTATTTGGATCCGATGTTGTGGAGGGATTTGTAGGCGTGGGTGAGTAGCTTGAAGGTTACTCTTTTCTTGACGGGGAGCCAATGGAGGTTTCGTAGGTGCAGGGTCATGTGCTCATGTCGTGGGGTTCCGAGTCTGGCTGCGCTGTTCTGGATCATTTGGAGTTTGTGTAGCAGGGTTTTGTTGATTCCGGCGTAGAGGGTGTTCCCGTAGTCCAGTCTACTGGTTATGAGTGCGTGGGTGACAGTCCTTCTATATTCAGGGGGGATCCACTTGAAGGTCTTGCGGAGGATCCAGAGGGAGTTGAAGCAGGTGGAGGAGATGGTGTTGATCTGGCGGGTCAAGGTGAGGGAGGAGTCTAGAATGATGCTGAGGTTCCGGGCGTGGTCCGTCGGGGTGGGTGGGTTTCCGAGGGCAGGGGGCCACCAGGAGCTGTCCCACACAGTGGGGGAGAGTCCGAGGACGAGGACCTCTGTCTTCTCCGAATTCAGTTTTAGGCAGCTGTCGCTCATCCAGGCTGCAACGTCTTTCATCCCTTCTTGGAAGCTGAGTCTGGTGTCTTCGGGGTTGTTTGTGAGAGAGAGGATTAGTCTTCCTCATTTCCATAGAAGCTAAACTATAAACTCAATGAGACACAAAAAAAGAAGGAACCATTGAGGAGCACTTCTGGACCTAGTCAGAGGTATGAGCAGGGCCCCTGGAATTAAGTGACTGTTCGACTGTAGCAATTTTTGCATAATTATACATTTTCTGCATTTCCCACATAATCCATCAGCTGCCGCATAATCTGCAGATTTGAACAAATAAGCTTGTTTCTACCTCAAACGGCTAAAAAGTTATCAAAAATGCAGCGACCAGTGTTACAGCATTGTGGAAGGCCCTTTACAAGCTGGAATGGTCACCTGTTACTTATTGCTAAATATGGTTGTTAAATTGCTACTAATGGTGCGGAAAACACTCTTGCTTCTTTCTGCGCCTCTCTTGCCTCTTTCTGCATTTCTCTTTCTTCCTGTTTCTGCACTTCCTGTTTCCTGTTTCTGCACTTCTCTTGCCTCTTTCTGCACATCTCTTCCGCTTTCTGCACCTCCCTTCCTTCTGCACCTCTTTTGCTTCTTTTTGCACCTCTGTTGCCGCTTCCTTCTGCACCTCTCTCTGCATATCTGTTGCTTCTTTCTGCACTTCTCTTGCCTCTTTTTGCACACTCTTCCCTCTTTCTGCACCTCTGTTGCTTCTTTCTGCACTTCTCTTGCCTCTTTCTGCACTTCTCATGCCTCTTTCTGCACTTCTCTTCCCTCTTTCTGCACCTGTCTTGCCTCTTTCTGTACCGCTCTGCACCTGTCTTGCCTCTTTCTGCACCTCTCTTGCCTCATTCTGCAGTTCTATTGCCTCTTTCTGCATTTCTGTTGCTTTTTTCTGCACTTCTCTTGCCTCTTTCTATACCTCTGTTGCTTCTTTCTGCATTTCCCTTGCCTCTTTCTGCACCTCTGTTGCTTCTTTCTGAAGTTCTCTTGTCTCTTTCTGCACCTCTGTTGCTTCTTTCTGCACTTCTCTTGCCTCTTTGTGCACCCCTCTTCCCTCTTTCTGCACGTGTCTTGCCTCTTTCTGCTCCTCTGTTGCCTCATTCTGCAGTTTTCCTGCCTCTCTCTGCACCTCTATTGCTTCTTTCTGTACTTCTCTTGCCTCATTCTGCACCTCTCTTGCTTCTTTCCGCACCTCTCTTGCTTTTTTCTGCACCACTCTTGTTTCTTTCTGCAACTCTCTTGTCTCTTTCATCACCTATCTTGCTTCTTTATGCACCTCTCTTGCTTCTTTCTGCACTTCTCTTGGTTCTTTCTGTACTTTTCTTGCCTTTTTCTGTACCTAAATGGGAAGTGCAAGCTGTCAAGTTTAAAGGTCTGTGTGCTCTCGTGACTGAGAAATATGTCTACTTGTATGTGTATTCTCACATGTGTTATGCATCTTAAGATGGTAGGTTAAAAAGCTGTTAGCTTCTCCTATAGGTTTTCAAACCTTCTGAGTTCTGCTCTGTCATTCGGTTGCACAGGCAGACATGTCGTACGTATGTAGGTGTTATAGAGCCCCTCAAATATACTATTGAATACCCATGTGCACTGTATTATGAGCAGAAACAAATAAATACACTTTTTTGTACACAAATTTACAGAGCTGTTTGAAACACAGGTATTCAAGTATTTGTATGTTTATTTCTTTGTAACATATCACTAGGTAAAAGCACAGACACATGCATGCAAACCTTTTCAAACTTGGTGAGACTTACAACAGTGATATGGTTAGGATTGTTGTTTTACATTGGTAGGCCTAACATTCTGAGCAGTTGATGAATAGTGAACCTTCAAGAGAAAAGTGAGGTTTAAGACATCTTGGGAGAAATATTAGTGATTAGGCTAATTTGTATGAGTCTGTGGAAAGGTACAGTAAAAGTAGGCCTCTTTCTGCACCTCTGTTGCTTCTTTTTGCACTTCTTTTGCTTCTTTCTGCACCTTTCTTCTTCTTTCTGCACTTCTCTTGCTTCTTTCTGCACCTCTCTTGCTTTTTTCTGCACCTTTCTTGTTTCTTTCTGCAACTCACTTGTCTCTGTGATGTCATCAGTGATGTCATTTGAGATGTCATCAGTGATGTCACTGACCATGTCATGAGTGATGTAATATGTGACGTCATCAGCAGTGCATTGCGGGGGTGCGAGTTATAGTTAGCTCAGCTAACTATAACGGCTGAATTTCTCTTGTTTTGTACAAGTGAAATGTCAGCCTAACTATAAGGTCCCTGAAACCTGTGGTTTTTTCAGTGAAAAAAAAATATACATATATATGTGTGTATATATATAGGCATTTTTTGTTTTGGTAATAACTTTGGCGCTGTTAGACAAATCTAGTTTGCCACTCAATTCAGGTGCTATTTGGAAAATTTTGCAGTGATTTGTCAAGTGGGGGTCAAGATAAAGGGGGTCCTAAAACACGTTTTCCCAATGCAATTTCCCATAGGGATTTTAGGTACGACTACTGCCTGAACCGCTGAATGGAATTAAGCCAAATTTTCCAGAAAGCTAGATCTTGGTCCAGAAAGAGTGCGATTTGTAATTTGGTGCAATCCGTTCAGTAGTGTTGGAGTTATTAAAGGAGACATAAATTTGTATATCATAGGGACGCAACTCCTCTGCGGATCTAACAGAGTGTTTGCAGTCATCTTGGGACTCAGACACGTCCAAGTCCCAAGAAAAAAGGTGAAAAAGAAGAAGGGGGCAGGGTAGGAATACCCTGACCTCCTAGGCCTGGTGGTGGGGTCCCAAAAATGTTTTATTTAATTTTACTGCCAATCTGTTGTAAAATAAAAAGAAAAACAAGTGCGGGCTCCTGTGCTTCTTTGGTATATGCCAGTGTATTTAATTATATAATTTGGGGAGGGAAGTGCAAACAGCCCCCCCTCCCCAGGCTGTTTTCGGCACCAGGAACCACCACCACTTCCCCACGCCCGGCCATTATTGAAAAGGGAGAGGGGGTGCCTGGCCCCCTCCTGGGTTGCTTTCCGCCCTGGAGACCACCACCTACGGGGCTTGGCCAAGTTCCAAAATGGGGATGGGGTCTTTGTGCCCGACTTCCTGGCCAAATTTGCCCACAGGAACCGCTAAACCACAGGACCCTGCCAAGTAGAAATAGGAGGGGCGCATGGCCCAAGGACCCCAACCTCTGGTGCCCGACCATGCCAATGCAAAGGTAGTGGCCAAACAGCCCCTCTACTGGAGCCATTAATGGCCCTGGGGACCCCTTCCACAAGGGTAGGGCTCCTGCGATTTCCCGGGGTTGCCATCCCCGGGACATAGCGGTTTTCCTGCCTGCACTAGTGCAGGTAGGAAAACCTTTGTTTGCTCTTGCTTGGTGGGAGCAATTTAAAACTCCTGCCAAGCAAGATAAAACAGTCAGAGCTTTCTTTTTTTCCTGAAGGGATAGAGAAATGTTTCCAAATGCTGGAGGAATTCCTTGGAGGTGGTAAGTCTTTTTCTTCTTCGTCCTGCTCTTTCCCTTGTCTTCTATTTCAGACAAAGAGATCTTAACTTAGAAACTCTTCTTTTGAAGGAAAGGAAAAATTATGATGACCTGTGCTGCAGAGACTATCTCCAGAGAGATGTGAAAATTAAATAACTGATACAGTGTATGGTTTTCAATGTGGACAGGTCGACATATATGTGGTGGCATTTCAGCAGATCTGTGGATCCATAAAATGAATGGAAAACAGAAATAGACTTTGTGTTTTGCATTTTTAGAAAGTTTAATAAGTTATATTATGTTCATTTGTTAATTGTTTGTTTTAAATTGTATAATAGTGAATGTGTTAATAAAACGTATTTTACTCGATTGAACTTATAGGTGAAATTGTAGTACAATTTATATTTACAAAACTGTGAAATTCACTAAAAAAACAAAGGTTAAAGGGACGTTACAGTTAGGAAATAGGTAGGTCTGGGCGGTGAACTCCGCTCCGCTCGCGGAGTTTGCAGAGTTTTCTGCACTCCGCGTTACGCAGAGCTCACGGAGTTCTGAAAAACTCCGCTTTGCACAGCGGAGCGGAGGTTTTTTCCTCACTCGCGTTCGTCAACGTCAAGTTGGCGAGCACGAGCGAGGAAAATCCACCTCCCAGCGAGATTTTTCCTCGTTCACGATCGTCAACATCAAGTTGGCGATCGCGAGCATGGAAAATCAACCTCTGGGTGAGATTTCTCAACACGGGAGGTCAGATTTCTCATTGCGAGTGGTCACGTATGCTCGCAACTGCTCGCGTTGAGAAACTGTCCGCATTGAGAAAGCTGCCGCTTGAGTAAAAATCTACTCGAGCGGCAGAAAAGGAAGCAGCGCCCGCTTGCGCTGTGCATGGTACAATTTGCGATGATTGCGCAATGTGGACAAGCATCTGTCACTGAAAATCATCGTGAACAGCATTTCTCTAACGCATCCGCCGCTCGCGGAGCTTCGCGGAGCGCAGCAGAGGTTTTTTTTTTGCACTTTGCGGAGTTTCGCGTAGCGGAACTCTGCAAACTCCGCCCAGGCTTAGAAATAGGATGAAAAAAAATTACAAATTGACTGAAAAAAAACAAGGGTTACAGGGACGCTAAAGTTAGGAAATAGAATTAAAAAACCTTAGAAATTCACTGAAAAAAATAAAGGTTACAAGGACGTAATAGTTAGGTTCAGATTTTACAGACACAAAACCATAGAAAGTCAGCAATTATGGTTACCTAAGCATATGCCCCGCAATGCAATTCTTTATCAGTTTAAGCAGTTAAGGTTACTTCTACTCTTAGCACATTAACAAACGTTTTTTGTAAAAAAAAACATTCAAATTCAATAACAATACATTTAAAATACAGTGATGATTACAAACAAAGTTCTAAAATCCTCAGGGTTCTCCAGTTATGGGATCTCCACAACCACAACTTACACATCTGCCATATAAACCATATCTCATCAACTAAATGCAATATTCATGACCTCACCCATGACATATGACATCCCAAGTGATATGACATCTCACCTTGCCTCAATATTATTAAGCATGCAACAATGGATACAGTATATTTTCCTTTGTAGGTATGTGTTGTTATTTACCAATGTTGTCCCGCCATATGCTCTTACTTATTGCTTTAAATACAGGGAGGTCATTAGCAATGCTCCTTTTTCTGAAAATGTCTATCATTCGATATATGTTTGAGTGCAAATAAACACATTTAGTGTTAGCTAAAGTATTAATGCCTTCACTAATCTCGATAACGAAACATATTGTTTCTAATAAAAGAAAAATAATGGTTGTGCTCTCTCTTTCAAGGTGCTCAATGTTACCAGTTTCTATAATATTTATGAACTTGATTTAGAGTATGACGGGTGAGTACTCCATCACAAACATTGCGGATATACCGTCCACCTTATTACAAGTGCATTATTCAATAATGCACTTGCAATAAGGTGCAGAGTCTACCCGTCATGTTTGTAATGTAGTACCCATACACCAAACTCTACATCAGACCTTCTGTTCTTTATATACTTGTAGATAGAGAAATATATTCACCTAAGACAAGGTCGGGCAGTCAGAATGTCCATGCATACAATGACAAAGAAAAATGTGTTCCATGTCCTAACTTTCTTTTTTTCCCTTGCATATTAAAAAGCACAGAATTCACAAGATGCTTGTGCTTTAGTTCTGTATTGATAAAAGCGCCATTAGTCACATACTTGTTTTTTTTTTTACCAGTGCTGATAAACTTCCTTGAACCGTTTCGATCACATATTTACTGGTGCCTTGACATAATAGCAGTACTTGTAAAGGTCCTGCTATATTTTCAATTACCCTGGTTCTTTGTATTTTATTTCTTCCAATTCTTTGACAACATCCGGAAATGTGACACAATTGTATATCTGAACAATATTTAGAATAACTAGCCATGAATCAAAGAACTGCCAAGCCATGTCTTCCCTGGACCGGAAACAAGCATCCTGGGACCGGTTTCTGGCTATTCAGCCGTCATCAGCCAGGCTAGCTTGAATCCAGTGGCAAAGTGAGCAAGGGACCCACGTCTGGGCATACCCTGCCAACTTAGGGCGAACAAAGCGATACCAAAAGGGATGATGGACGGAGCGCTTGAGCTAATCAAACACTCACCCCCAGTCAACTGATCTGGGTTTAATCCATCATCATTCTTTAGCTCACTCCACCACCCCAGTTCAGACATGGCCATATGCAAATCAGTCTGACCCTGTGCCTCATGGGAACAGTCCAGCCCGAACTGCCAAGCCATGTCTTCCCTGGACCGGAAACAAGCATCCTGGGACCGGTTTCTGGCTATTCAGCCGTCATCAGCCAGGCTAGCTTGAATCCAGTGGCAAAGTGAGCAAGGGACCCACGTCTGGGCATACCCTGCCAACTTAGGGCGAACAAAGCGATACCAAAAGGGATGATGGACGGAGCGCTTGAGCTAATCAAACACTCACCCCCAGTCAACTGATCTGGGTTTAATCCATCATCATTCTTTAGCTCACTCCACCACCCCAGTTCAGACATGGCCATATGCAAATCAGTCTGACCCTGTGCCTCATGGGAACAGTCCAGCCCGAACTGCCAAGCCATGTCTTCCCTGGACCGGAAACAAGCATCCTGGGACCGGTTTCTGGCTATTCAGCCGTCATCAGCCAGGCTAGCTTGAATCCAGTGGCAAAGTGAACAAGGGACCCACGTCTGGGCATACCCTGCCAACTTAGGGCGAACAAAGCGATACCAAAGGGGATGATGGACGGAGCGCTGGAGCTAATCAAACACTCACCCCCAGTCAACTGATCTGGGTTTAATCCATCATCATTCTTTAGCTCACTCAAAGCGATACCAAAGGGGATGATGGAGTGAGCTAAAGAATGATGATGGATTAAACCCAGATCAGTTGACTGGGGGTGAGTGTTTGATTAGCTCAAATGCTCTGTCCATCATCCCCTTTGGTATCGCTTTGTTCGCCCTAAGTTGGCAGGGTATGCCCAGACGTGGGTCCCTTGCTCACTTTGCCACTGGATTCAAGCTAGCCTGGCTGATGACGGCTGAATAGCCAGAAACCGGTCCCAGGATACTTGTTTCCGGTCCAGGGAAGACATGGCTTGGCAGTTCGGGCTGGACTGTTCCCATGAGGCACAGGGTCAGACTGATTTGCATATGGCCATGTCTGAACTGGGGTGGTGGAGTGAGCTAAAGAATGATGATGGATTAAACCCAGATCAGTTGACTGGGGGTGAGTGTTTGATTAGCTCAAGCGCTCCGTCCATCATCCCCTTTGGTATCGCTTTGTTCGCCCTAAGTTGGCAGGGTATGCCCAGACGTGGGTCCCTTGTTCACTTTGCCACTGGAGTCAAGCTAGCCTGGCTGATGACGGCTGAATAGCCAGAAACCGGTCCCAGGATGCTTGTTTCGGTCCAGGGAAGACATGGCTTGGCAGTTCGGGCTGGACTGTTCCCATGAGGCACAGGGTCAGACTGATTTGCATATGGCCATGTCTGAACTGGGGTGGTGGAGTGAGCTAAAGAATGATGATGGATTAAACCCAGATCAGTTGACTGGGGGTGAGTGTTTGATTAGCTCAAGCGCTCCGTCCATCATCCCCTTTGGTATCGCTATGATGAAACATGACACCTAGCCGGTGTGAGGGCCCCAAATTCCAAGAGGAGGAATCCCCGTCCTCCTACTTCTCATGACCACGCAAAACCGGTTACCCTAGTTTTCCCTTGTCTCATAATTAGGAACAGTTTGTGAATTGCTAGCTTGTAGCACTCGGGTTTGATTTCGGAACGTTTTATGTGTTCGTTAATTTTCTGTATGTGGAACTGGTGCAAAACGGTCTTCGTTGTTGATTCAAAACACAAGGCACAAGTAATTACTTAGCAGTTCAGTGGCTAGTTCATTACCATAGAGATGGAGTTGTTGTGGTTCAACTGCAAAAATGGCTGTTTCAGTGATTATTTATTAGCAGTGATCTGGTAATAACATTTGGGGGCATATGTACAAGCCCCTATCGCCACAACAACGTGACCTATATTGACGTTGTGGTGGCGATAGGGGCAGCACCTTATGTACAAGGCAGCGTTAAGCTACTTAACATGGCTTAACGCTGCCTTGTACATAAGGCCCCTTCACGCTATGGTTAGCGTGAAAGGGGTGGGCAGTGAGTGTTGCGGTGGGCGTTCCACCGCAACACCCATTCATTTTAACGCTGCCCCCTATGTACAAGGGTGGCGTACATAGGAGGCAGCGCCAAAGTTAAGACCAGGTAAAAACTAGTCTTAAGTTGACGAAACGAGGAGAAATGCATTATTTCTCCTCGTTTTGCTTTTTCCATGTGTGCTGCCTTGTGCAGCACACATGGAAAAAGCAAAATGCCATGGTTTGTTTATGTACAGAAAGGTGTCCCTTCCTGTACATGAACAAACTTTAAAGCAGCACGCATGAAAGTGACAGAATGGCATTTCTAGGATTGTTTATGTGCAGGAAGGTACACCTTCCTACACATAAACAATCCTCCCCTGCACGCAGACACCCTTGCACTCTGGTGCAAGGGTGTCTGCATTGGTGCTAAGTTGCTAAACTTAGCGCCATCGCAGAGGGAAACGCAAGGCTGCACCACATTCTTGTAAATATGGTGCAGCCTTGCGTTTCAGAAGTGGAGGAGAGAGGCGTTAAGCCAGGAAGGCTAACGCCTCGCTCCTCCACTTACTTGTACATATCCCCCTCGGTTCCAGCAACTTGGTGGTACTGGTTTATCAAACACATTTTACCATTTATCTATGTCTACTTTGTCATTCATAGAAGTTTATTGACAAAGTTATTTGCGTGTAATTCTAAATCTTACATTCTCAAATAGCTTTTATACAAGTGCAAAACACATTTTTATATCCCTAGAATCAGTATTGAACTCCTAAAAGGGTTTAATAATGCAGAGATATCCATGTGCACTAGCTCTGTTGTTTTACCTGTGAAAATATACAGCTGAGATATGTTCGCTTGCAAAGCAGAAATTCTGAAAACTTTTTCGGTATTCCAACTGAAAAGCTGTGACTGGCAGGAGTAGCCTGAAGGGAATGAGATTGGAGATGCAGGGAGGGGTCGTGGGGGGTTTACAAAAAAAAAAACACTTACCTTCTCGCCACGTCCCGAGTCATCTCTCCTCCGTGTCCCTCGTCGTAACGTCGTCTCTCGGTCCGAAGCACACAGGTTTCCTCCCTCCCCTAAGCCCTAAGCCAATCACAATGCTGCAATGTAGCGTTGTGATTGGTCTGAGCGTCGTGGCTCAGCGCTCAGACGGAAAATGGGAGGCAGGGCATGTTCCTCACCAGGCTGTGTAATGCAGCCTGATGAGGAACATGCAAAGTGCGCAGGACTGCTTGGCCGTCCCGTTAGGGCCGGCCAAGCAGTCCTGCACACTTTGGAGTGCAGCAACCACTTCTCCTCCCGGACGTCATGGGAGTCCCAGCCCCGCCCAACCTGGCTGAAAAAAAAAGATAATAACAAAAATAACGTCTCCTCCTCCTTAGTGGCGAGCCGCCGCTGGTGACTGGTGCAGACTTCCAGGGGCTACCTGGAGGCATTTTATGACTTCCAAAAAATCAGAAATCTGCACACATTTAGGAGTTGGGAAATGGCAGGTGCAACTTACTGTCCTCATCAGTAATTTCAGTTTGTGATGATACATATTTGCAATAATGATGTCAGTGGTTATTTATTAGCTGTAGGCAGAATTCTTGCAGGCCCATGTTTGAGCTACATTTATCAGGTACTGTCCAGCCTGTAATATAATCCAGTTGTGTTATCCTAACAGTCGCTGTGATAAAATACGTTTCCCCATCTGTCAATTAAAGACACGTAAAGAAAAGTGTAATTCATCCTCCACACCCTCTGACCAGCATAATATATGTTCTAGAATGAAATGAATTCAAAACTAACCCAAGCGCTCTGAAGCAGTCTTAGCTGGTCTAACTCATGGGGTGGGCTTCCAAACCACTGGTACACTGGAGGCACTGCCTTGACCATTCGCTTGACAAATCTAGAGATTGCCATTAGTTTGTGTTTTCCCAAAGTGCTTTGACCAATAAGCAAGGAGTTTTACAGACAAAAATACACAATGCTAACTTGTCTACCATATCATGGCGACATGGTGTACTACTCAGCATGTTTAGGTCTGGAGTTAGGCAATACCTTTTTATTTTACTAAAATATATAGAAATACTTACATATAAGGCTTTCAGCCACCTCTCTTCATCCATTAGTCTGTTGTTGTGTCATTCATGTTTTGCTTCTGCCCACTACAACATATAGAATGGGGCAATGGGTCAGTCTACTTCAACCACTGGTTAACATCACTTTGATTGGCTGCAATTTGCTCTTTCACAATGAGTACATACACAACCAAGGTAGTTTCCCTTCAGTGCCAGTATTTTTGGTTTTCTTTAGTCTTTTTGTTGAGAGCCGGAGGTGAAAGCAGGACTTTTCTACCATATGTGAGCACAAGCAGCATTCCACATTTTCAGTTGCTCTCTCCTGTCAATGCTCTTGTTAATTCCTTTTGAAGTGTTCTTTGTTTATTTGACTGCTGCTATTTCACAGCATAGTAAATTGTGTCCATTTGAAACTGTTCTGTACACAAACCAAAAGCTTCAAAAATTACACGTGAATTCATAATCAGACAATTCTTCAGAAGACGTGTATTCTGAACTCAATTTCACCAATAGTTCTTTGATAAACTTTGCCCAGGAAGAAAGTCAGCCTTTATCATGTTTAATTTACAGCATTTGTAACACTTTGTTTTACTTATTTTCTTTTTCCTTTGTTGCTATGTTTTGTTCCTTCTTCTTTCTTTTTCTTTGTTTCTTGCTTTCTTTCTCTCTTGCATACTTTCCTTCCCTCTTTTCATTTTCTTTCTTGCTCACCTTTTTTCTTAATTTCTTTCCTTATTGTTTTTTTTTTTCCATTTTCATTCTTTCTTTTCTTCCTTTCTTTCCATCTTTCCTTCTTTCTTTCTATATTTCTTTCCTTCTTTCCATTTATTCATTCTTGCATTCTTTCCTTCATTCTTGCTTTCTTTTTTCTTTCTTTGTTCCCTTATTTCCTGCATTTATTTTTTCCATTTTGTCTTCTTTTTTCCATCTTTCTTTCCTTCCTTTTTCTTTCTTATATCCTTTCATTCATTCTTTTTTCCTTTCCTTCTTTCTTTCAATATTTCTTTCCTTCTTACTTGCTTACCTTCCTTCCTTCTTTCCTTCTTTATTCCTTTATTTTTTCTTTCTTTTTTCCTTCTTACTTTCTTTACTTTCTTCTTTCTTTCTTTTTTCATTTATTTTTTTCTTTATTTTCTTCTTTATTTCTATCTTTTCTTCTTTCATTCCATCTTTTCTTCCATCTTTCCTGCATTCTTTCTTTCTCCCTATCTATCTTCCCTTTTTCTTTCCTTTCTTTTTCCTTTCTTTCCTTCTCTCTTTCCTGCTCTTTCATTTCTTCCTTCTTTCTTTATTTCCTTCCTTCCACCTTCCTATCCTTTCATTCTTTCCTGCTTTCCTTTCTTTCTTTTATTCTTTTTTACTTCCTTTCCTTCTTTTGTTCCTTCTTTCTTGCTATCTTTTTTGCATTCTTTCTTCCCTTCTTTGTTTCTTGCTGTCTTTCCTTCTTTCCAGCTTACTTTTGCCTTATTTTTAGCATTCTTTCCTTCTTTCCTGTGTTCTTTTCTTCTTTCTTTCTTGTCTTCTTTCTTTCTTACCTTCTTGCTCTAAGGCAGGAGGCTGGTAGCTAATGGCAGAACGATTGCCTTTTTAGGTCGAGCCTAGGCAGCGCTTGCGCTGTTGCTTAGCGACCTGTGGTAATTGCTTTGTGGAGTTCAAACTCCACCCATTACTTGCTTTTTTTTAATCATTTGTCTACGTCAGTGTCCTTCAAAAATCCTTGCTTGCCAGTGGTCAGTCCTGCCTCTTTGTCCCTCCTTTTTCTCTTCCGTTCCTCCCATGCAGCAGGGACTAAGTACTGTCTCATCACGCTACAGTTTCTTATCTGTTTTTTAGGGGACTACTTTTTCTCTTGGTTTCCTGCTCTGTTTCTGTTTGCCTGTGTGTAGTTTCGGCACCATAGTTCATTACATTTAACTATAGTTTTCCTCCCTCCCACCTCCTCTTAATTTCACAGTTGTATTGGGGGTACGTCTTGCGCCATGCCTACCGCTTCGTTTGTTATATTTTGTAAGCTTTTAGCGATTTTCCATGTCGAACGTCATTTGGGCTTTTTTTTAGTAGGATGTTTGGTTTTGGGCTTAGTTTTAAGGAGGATTGGGCTTCTTTAACGTTTGTTTTACAGCCAATGTGCAGCTTAGCTTTGCGCTTGTTGGGCTTTGTTTTAAGGAGGATTGGGCTTGTTTAATGTTTGTTTTACAGCACATGGTCATCTTAGCTTCGTGATCTTACAAGCGCCGGAAGTTAAACGCATTAGCAGCTTTCTGTGGCCATCTGGCACTTCCTGTTTCGTGTCTGCAGAGCCCTGAAAGGGGTGGGTGCCTGACACCAACCGGTTTATTACCTTTGCCTGGCTTCTGGTCCCACATGATGCCCGGCTTTCCGGCCCTAAGATTTGCCTGTTTTCCAGTCTGCGAGTTGTCTGTCTTCCGGTCCTATAAGTTGCCTGTTTTCCAGACCTACCCATTGCTAGTCTTCATGTCCCACATGATGCCTGTCCTCTGACCCTAGGCGCCTCCACCTCATCATTGCCAGTCTTCCGCATTACCTTCCTTCCTGTCCTATGCATTGCCTGTCTTCCGGTCCACCTGTTGCCTGTCTTCCGGTCCCACCTGTTAACTGTCCAAAGTCCTCACTTCTCTTTTCCTTGATGATCGGCCCGGGGGGCGTCGTAATAAGATGTCTGCATGAATTGTGACCCCCCCCCCCTCCTGACACAGCAGCTGAGATCCTGCTGACGGTGAGTGCGGACACATTATATCCAAAATATCTTAAAGATCATAAAACGCAGAGGGACCTGGATTATTCCTTGCCCAGCCGCCTAAATGTTTTATGACTTGTGTTATTTAATTTCCCCTGCCGCCCTGGATGGGAACTCCCCTGAAGTGCTGAACCCTCATGAAGGGGCCCTCGTGGCGAGAATGTAACGCATGCGGTGCCAGCCCATCCTGGGGGAACAGTTGCCGATTTTAGTTTTGCAGAAAGCAGTGTTTCTCGTCTGCTGGGCATCTTTGTATCCCTTTTGTCTTCTCAGGTTTTATGAATTTCACAGCTTGGCATGTGTTAACACTGCCTCCACTGAAACAGACTTAAAAAAAATGCTGCAACAATGTTGAGGGCTTTATCTCTGTGGCTGTGTGTGTGCGTCTGTGTCTCCATTGTGTGTCTTTGTAATTTCTTCATTTTGCTGATGCTGGTCTCGAGTATTTAATTTTGGGGTATGGATACTAATAGTGTGAGCTCTGTGTGTGTGTTTGTGCTCTATAAGTGTGATTATGTGTATGCTCTAGACATGTGCTGTGTGTTAACAGTATGTAAAGTGTGATTATGTGTGTGTGAGTACATACTGAGTGGTACGTGGTTATGTTTCTTTGCGTGAGGTGTCTGTATGTATACTGTGTGGTATGTAGTTGAGTGTGCATCATTTTTTGTAAAAGTTGCTTTTTTGTGAGAGTTAAACAGAATGATTTGCCAAAAAGCGAACCATGTGAAATATGATGTTTTTTTTGTTGTTGAACAGCACAGTGACATTGATAAAAAAAATCCTCCTGCATCAACTCTGCAGGCAAACTAGACAAGTATTTGCAATGCAATAGGTCTCGAGGTTATGAGAGTTTGAGCTATTGACATTTTAAATGACAATGCCTTTTATTTATATGCTGTTTTTAAAACAGATAAATAAAAGCCATTGTTATTTACAATGCCAGTAGCTTGAACTCTCGCAAATGCGAGACCTATTGCATTGCAAATGCTTGTTTTAGGTCTGTGGTAGCTAAAACCTTTTGATTTTGCTAAATTATGTCTATGGCATAGTTACTTATAATGGTTTTCAGCTACACTTCATCCATTTGTCTGTGGTTGTGTTATTCACATTTTTTTCCAAACCACTCAAGCATGCATCAAAGGGCAATTCACCAGCCCACTTCAGCCATTGGGTGAATTCACGGCATGCTGCCCTTTCACAATGAGCACCACCGCACACAAATTAATTCCCTTCAGTGGCAGGGAGTACTATGGTAATGTGTACTTTTTGGAGAACAATAAACATTTTTGTCTTTAATCAATGTTTTTTATTCTACATTGACGAAAACCCGGTAGCTTCCCGAACAATAAGGTTTTGTAAAAACCATGACAAAACAAAACAAGAATTGCTAAAAAGCTGGCGGACAACCCTAGACCTATTGTCTTTGCCACTGCTTGTTTTATGTTGAAAATGTCTCCGGAAGGCTTTAGTGTATTGCTTGATTTTTCCTTCGCATAATTGCCAAGCTTAAGTTTGAGGCAGGAAATTCCCTAAATTGATTAAGCTTTCCAATGTCATGGAAATTAGGTCTTAGGGCCACTGGCCCTCCACAAATAGGTTTCAGATGGCATAGCTAGCTGAGGTTTCATCGTCAGAAACAATACAGTTGCCTCAGCTCTTAGGAGGAGCGTAACCAAGAAGAGTGATTACTGGGCATCTCTAAATGACCCTCTAAGATACTTATGTGTGGCCATTTTGCAGCATCCTCTAAGTCAATAAAGAAATATATTTGTGAGGTGTGATGAAGATGTTCAATATTTATTTTTGCTAGTGCGTTGAACAAGCACAAAGTCCGCCTGATGATGGAAAAGGTTTAGCTAACAGGGTGTTAGCTCCTGCCACGATTTTAATTGGGGGAAACAAAAACATTGGGGACCCTGTCCTGTTCAGGATCACTGTCATATGTCATCTTTGAATAAACTCCGTCTCGGTGAAATTTCTATTTTAGATGACACTTATGACTGTTTCTATATCAGCAACACTGCTCCTCTGTTGACTGTAAAGTTACAGATACTTGCCTGTGTAGTAGATTGGGATGATTAATATTTCTTTCCTGTGACGTTTCTTCCCTTATAAAAGACATATAGACTGAAATCTAGTACATCGGATAAAGTAGTCACTAGAAATGTGTTCTTTGAAATCTAGCAGACTTTGTTGCTGTTGTACTAGATCATCAAGTAAGATAAGGGCGGAAAATTAATTTTGTGTTATACCCAAACAAAAAATCTGCTTTATGTCTGTACTTGTTCAGCTTTTTCTTTCGTTTCATTTTCCTATCAGTATTAATATGCAAGCATCAACATCTTTTCAAGATTTCTCTCATGCGAGCTACAATACATACATTCTTGAACTTTGAAATATAGATAACAATGCGTTGGTGGAATGAAGTCGGACATTTTGAACATATATTTTAGAACTTTAGTGTTGTAGTTTCATTAAGGTTCCTTACTTTCAAATTTTTCAGCCCTCCCATTAAGACGCTCGCGTATAGGTTTTTCTTGTTTTACCACCGTCATCTAAATACTCAAGTCACCTGTCAGGTCTTTCTAGAGACCTGGCATGGTACTTGGCATCCTAATGTACATTTTCGGGATCAGGCCCTGGTCCCTCCCTACATGTCCTTCCACTACACAAGGTCATTCAACCAGCATTGGTGACGGCAACCTGAGCTCTCCTGACACTTTTTCCAACACTCACTTCCCGGGCCCTAGTGGCCAGTTTTTATAGGCAGTACACCTATTTCTTTTTTGTTTGGGGGACTTCTGGAGCGAGGTCTGCCTTCTCTTCTGAGTCACCTTGGTCTTCTAGACCCAGGTCACTGATGAGCTTTTGCTGCTTTTGTCATTGCAAGGCAGGTTGATGTATCACTTCTGGAGAGATGTCCTCCTTCTTTTCTGGGTCATTAAGGTTTTCACTGTCATGCTGCTGTTGTCAATGCAATGCAGGTTAATACAGGATGGGCGGACAACACAGGGAGTGACCCCATCACAGACAAAAAACATACAAACAAACATTTTGGAGGTACAATATTAATCCTAATCATTCTGAAAAAGTATTATGAATGCCAGCAGTGACCATGAACCATCTATATCAATTACTTAGGGTTCTCACTTCCAGAAGATAAGGAATTTGGTCAGGAAGTATGTTGGACAGACATTTATAACAATCAATGAACTCAGGTGTTCATAAGCATTAACGGCTTCGGGCAGTGTTGAGCTTCATTGCCCACAAGCAGTGATGAGTATCAGTGTAATGTAATGTAAGGTAGATTTGCAAAGCACTGTTTATCACCCATGACGGTATCCTGGCCCAGAGTAGGTGAGAGTAGGCTTCTGGTAAGGTTGGGACTGAGTACAGACAGTCTTTATAATCCTGCAAGTAGACTAATTGGACAGCCCGGTCTTCAGCTTCTAGCAGAATTTAAGAAGTGAGAAAGAGAGCCTGATGTGTTGTGGGAGGTTGTTCCAGGATTTGACCGCTTGGTAGGAGAATGATCCACCTTCCATTCTGCTTCTGTGGATGTGGGGTGTGTGTGTGAGTGAGAGTTATGCTGAGTGAAGTTGTCTGGTGGGTTGGTGGAAGTGGAGCCGGTGAGTGAAGTATGCGGGTCCCGTGTTGTATAGTTGAATGCATGTGTGAGAAGTTTGAACAGGTCAGTGCTTTTGTATGCAGAGCCAGTGGAGCTGGCTGAGGAGTGGTGTGGTGTGGGATCGGTACAGGAGGTTAAGGACGAGTCTAGCGGTGGTGTTTTGGATAGCTTGAAGTCTGTGAAGACGATGGGTTTGGATGGCCCCAAGGAGCATGGAGCATGAACATTTGCCACAGTACTAATGGACATCAATGTACTCAAGTGATAATAAACGTTAATGGCTGACGGGTGAAATGCTTAAATGAATCTCAGTCACTGGTAATCACAGTGGGGCATATTCTAGTACACATTCTAGTACTTCATTTTATTGGTTTGGTTGTCAGGCCCCATATAGATTATTATGCAATTTGGAAATCCCCGCAGAGACTGATTGGTATTTAGGAATTTTAAGTATCAGCCTCGCAGCTGCATTTTGTACTAACTGAAGTTTAGCACTTGCTGATTTGTTGATCCCCAAATAGAGTGCATTGCAGTAGTCTAGTCTATAGGAGATCAAGGCCAGAACTGACTGCTTGCGGGCATCCAGGGAGAAAATTGGGAACACCTTCCCCAGGGTCCTGCTAATCCAGAAACAAGTAGATACCGCACGGTTAACCTGAAGGTCAAATGAATACTTGGTATCCACTAGTACTCCAAGATTCAGTCTGAGGTAGTTGCTACTGCCTGCATACATTGCTTAAAGTTGACAGCCGTGGCCACCATGTCCTTGGTGATGGATACGATAATCTGCGTGTCATCAGCATAGGAAAGGGTCTGCAGTCCAAAAGACCATATCAACTTAGCCAGTGTGGAGACATAAAGATTAAAGAGAGTCGGGCTCAGGGAAGAAACCTGAGGCACCCCGCATGGCATAAGGATGGGATCAGAATAAAATTGGTTCATAACAAACATCTGGGATCTATCCATTAAGAAGGAAGTTAGCAGATCTAGGGCTGACCCGGAAACCCCCAGGTTCTGTAGCCGGTCCGCCAACAAAGCAGGAGAAATAGTATTGTATGCTGTGGAGAGATCCAAAAGGATATGGGCAGCAGCCTGCCCAGCATCAATCACTGAGCGGATGTTGTCGACAGCCGAGACCAAAGCAGTGTCTGTCCCATGATTCGTTCTGAAACCAAATTGAGAGGGATCAAGCAGTTCATACTCCTCTATATAATCCACCAGTTGAGAATTGAGGTGCTTCTCCAAGATTTTAGACGTAGTAGCTTCCTATTCAAAACTGCTTGCAATAAAGTAACCTGAATGGAACATTCCAGTGTTTCTTTGCTCAACCACTGTTTGGTAATGGACAGTTGCCTGCCAAAGCATCAGAAACTGCCACAGAAGCAATGGAGAAGGCAGAACTCCATTCACCCATAGCCATCAATCTTCCACTGGTAAGCAAGAAAGAAGGTACAGCACCTGAGCTTTCTAAATGACTTGAAGTCTTTTGGAGGATATTAATTCATTTTTACATTTTAGCCACCACTGAACACAACTCTGTTTTTTAATCAAGCAATTGACATTTCTCCATCATTGACATTGATTCTTATCAAATATCACAGAACCAGTTATCTTTTTGAAACATTGCTATATGTATGTTAGGGTCACCTTTTGCCAAGGATGCTGCAAAGCTGTAACAGTTACGGCATAATAGAATAAGATCAGGTATATATGAGAGAAAAGGGACTCTGATGCTAATATGTTGCTTCATACGTTGTAGGTTTGTGACAAATAAGTACTTGACAATGAATATGAAAACAACTCTGCCACTGCACCTGGGGTTAGCATTAATTTCTTCAGGTGTGCACACTGTCAGAAACTCAATAAACCCACTCAGTTAGGTAAAACCATACTTTTCAGAAAATCTCTGCTTATAAAATCTCTGCTTAACCCCTGGTAGCTACAGCACAAGAACCAGGCAACCGTCAGAGAAGCGTGTTTTAAGCTGAAGTATTACCAACAATTTTAAATTAAAGAACGTGCATGAGTAAAACAAAACCAATATGATCAAATAGGTTTGAGGAACTGGTAGATATGAATTTTTAAAGTGTTAAAGCATCAAGAAAAACAAAAGCACTAATCAGAAGTCACTGTTTGTGGTTTTTGAGGACCTAGGCATTTTTGCAGGCGAACCACAACGGAATGGAGGCTGGATACACTAAGCGCACTGAAACTACTGGTTTTGCTGCCAAAAGCTCAGAGAAGATCTGTTAGACCTGGCATCCTTGGCATAGTTTTCCCCAAACATTTTGCTTCAACCCTCCTCTTTTGCCGACTTTGTTTTGCTGGCTTTAGGACTCTGCGCACTTTGCCACTGACAACCAGTGCTAAAGTGCGTGTGCTCTCTCCTTAAACCATGGTAGAATTGACTTATACCCCATTGACATATTTAATTTATTTGTAAGTCCCTAGTAAAGGGGCACTGCCTGTGCATAGGGTTTGTAAATTAAATACTACCAGTGTGCCTGCAGCACTAATTGGGCCACCCACTTAAGTAGTCATTTAAACATGTCTCAGGTCTGCCACAGGAAAGTTGGAATTTTCCTGCCTTAGCCAGTCAGTCAGTCAAATGCTTTTAAAATAGCCATAAAAAGAATCATTTCAATGGAGCATTGTTACAAACAATTAGATAGAGGTTAAAAATACAAAATAAAATATGATTGTAAGTAAAATTCATAATACAGTCATGCAGCCGTAATATCACAATCAGTGTAGCTCAAATTTAAAACCATTAATCAATCATTAATTGATAAGCATAGACTCAAGTGTGCGGTTAAAATAAGACTTCATGATTTCTCGAAAATTACTATATTTCATAGATCTTCTGATGCTAAGGGCTTGTAGAACATAGCATATGACAGCTAAGCAACAAAATTCAGAATCTAAAAGTTGGAGGTGATACAAAAATACATTAAAGGAACTGGAACCAAAGGTAAGCAGCAGAGGGCGTAGAAATTGCGACCTCAGCCAAATGTAGAAACCACAAAAAGACATAAAAAAGGTGAAAGTGTTTGTTTAGAAGTGCAATCACAAGGGCAGGGTGTTAAAGTATGAAACCAGGTGCCCTGCTAGGGATGGGCTACCAGAAAGTGCAAGGTGCTTAATCTAAAACGGGTCAAATAAAATCTAAGTTCAAAGCTCAAAACCGACTAAATGTGGTTCTGTGTCCTCTGCATGCTTTAAGTCTAGATAGTGAGAAACTGTAATCATGGATTGACATTTAGCAAGTCTAGCTTGATTTCTACGCTGAAAATAAAGGGACTTCACTATATATTTTTTTAACTACTATCAATTTAATTCGGGGAATAGAAGAGATTTGGGAGGCCGAGGTCAAACAGAATCTTTTTGACATAGATTAACCATGGGATAGACGCTGAGTGACTTTGTCTTAAGCAGTCTTCAATAACCATTCGTATAAATGAAGTGTGAGGTGAGAGCCAAATCTTAAGCCATAGTAGCAATGGATCAGCCTGAACTATGTCCTCAAAAAAAGGGAGGCCAGATTCCAAATCGGTGATAAGGCTGGCCATGCACCTAGGTGTTGCTAGCAATCTACACAAAAATGCATTTTCAATAATTTGAAGGCTACCCGGGGGAGTATAACCCCAAACGCCTGCTCCATAAGTCCCCTGAGAGAGACATTTAGGGCCTTATGGAGTTTGCAAGTGTGGCAGTTGGCCGCCATGCCAGCGCCCCGCTGTCACACCGCCAAACCCGTACTGAGAGCGCCTGCCGGATTCCGACTGGAATCCAGGTCGAGTGGTCCTGCTTTTGTGGTGCTGTGCTAAGACTCATATGTGAGCTTTAGCAAGGCATCGCCGTGGGACCGCCAAAGCACGTTTCTGCACGGCTTGGACTGTGAAGTCCATGCCATGCAGGAACTGGGGTTGCCTGCATAAGGGGGGCACACCATTTGCCCCCCTGCATGCATCCCCTGACCCAGAGGCAACAGGAGGCCCTGTGATGCCCCCTTAGTTTCCTCACTGCCACACTTTTCATGGCCGGCTTACCGGCAGTGAGGAAGCTCGCAATATGCTTGGCTGTGCTGCAGTGGCACCGTAAGCATATTGCAGCCTCAGACCACTGCAAGACTGCCGAGGGATTGTGGATCCCCGGCAGTAGCAGTGGTCCTGGAGTGGTCCAAATGCAAATCAGAATATGGTGGGTGGACTGTCAGTCTGGTGGCCCACGGACCGCCACCATGACTACGGCGGTCCAATGGACCGCCGTAGCTATAATAAGGCTTTTAGCTTTATACAGGATGTTAGTATCTTGATGGGCTTATGTCCAAGTTTCTTAGAAAACCTAAACATTGCATCTATAGCCCCTTCAAGCTTACAGGCCCTCTGGGTCAGAAGTTTGTCCCAGCTCAGATTGCCCATCAACACTACTCCTGGGAAGTTAAAACTCTGTACTTTGAAGCTTGGGATCCCATATATATTATCAGGGCGAGAATGAGTCTTTCTAGGACTGCATGTCATTATGTATGACTTCTGGTGAGTTATTTTCAAGTTTAACCCATAAATTCATAAAAAATGTCAAGGAGCAACTGGAGGCTATTATCTGTACGGGCAATTAGAACCGCCTCATCCCCGTAAAGTAAAGCAGGGAGTACGAGGTTCCCAACTCTGGGAAGATGTTTTTCTTTAGTCACCAGCTCCGACTCAAGAGCATTTATATAATAATAGGAATAAAAGGGGAGCTAAAATACAACCCTGTCTTACACCCTTGTTGTAATAAAAAGAGGGGGTACAATCTCAATTTGCATTAAAAGGGACCTGAGCCTTTGGTCCACAGTGCAAACGTTTTAATAAATCAAGGCAGGGTCAATCGCTGCTTTCCCGATTATCAGCCATAGCTTACCCCTATCCAACAGATTGAAGGCGCATGAAAGGTCCATAAAGGCCATATGGAGGGCCCCACCCCTGGCATGAACTTATTTCCCTGAAATCATAAGTAGGTTCAATGTTTGCTCAACTGTACCTACCCCCATGCGGGAGCCATATTGTGCCTCTGAAAGAAACTTATTATCTGCAGTCCAATCTTCCAATATTTGGAGAATTACCCACCCTAAGATCTTAATGGGGGAATCCAGGAAAGAGCTGGGTCTGTAAAATGAGAGTTGATTTCTATTTCCTTTTTCCAAAATGGGGACTAGAGCAGACTTCTTCCAGGAGTTGGGGATGTCACCCCTTACCACAGCATGAAAAATGTTTGTTAACAGAGGAGCCCAAAAAAAGGCCCAGGCATCTTTTGGCAGATGATTTTAAAATTGCTATAGTTACTGCACAACTTCAATGGAATTGCTAAGGGCAAAGATTTCAGCAGGGGAGGGTGTGGGTACCTCCGCTATAGACTGAGGTGACAGGTCTTTACAAAAGATTTTTGAAAAGTAACCGACCCACTCCTCGGTGGGAATGTGACACTTTATTTTAGGCTGGTTGTCATCTGAGAAGTAGGGCCTAATAATAACTACCCAGAAAGCCTTTGAATCCCTAAGGGCAGAGGCCGCTTGAAGATCATCCCAAGCCTGTTTCCTAACCTCTTGTTTTCTTATTTCTATAGTGGATTTATGCAAGAACCTTGAAAGTCTGACCTTCGCCATATTACGTAAAGACGCTTCTAGGGCTTCTTTTAGCTGTTTTAAGGTTGAACTGCAAGTCAAGTTAAACCATTTAAAAAGACAGGGTTCCTTTTGCTTTGGTTGGATGACCAATAGGCTGGATGCAAGCTTACAAATAACAACAAAACTCTTCCTCAACTTATGCCTCCTTAGATAAACATGTCGTAATATCATCATGCTTCTAGGAAATTAAAATTTCCAAACATTTTCTATGGTCTACTTTTTCCCATCTAAGAGGGATACCCTTGTTTTAGGAAAACTGGAGGGCAGGAGAAAAACTTCAAATTTGCATTTTAAACAGGGGACATAGTAAAACTACTAAATTAGGATTGTGATCACTTATGGTGGAGGGGAGGATTTAAGAATCCTGTAAGTACAGGACAATGTGGGAAGAAAACAAAATAAAAACAATTGTAGAAACCCTTGCCTTTGACAGTAAAAGTTGGTGGAATGGGATCACTTTCTTTATAAGAAGCTTGAGCTAAAGAATAGGCTAAACTTCATTACACTCTGGTTCAGGGCAATCCATATGGGCTGTGCAAAAAATGCGTTAGGTTTTCCTATTGCCGGTCAGTGACCCTACAGAATCGATCGCCTCAGAGAGGGCAGGAGGATATGTTAAAATCTCCCATCCAAAGGATGGCTCCCCTATCCTGGTGTTTTATACAACAGCTCATTATGAATTGATCCAGTTCCCTTACAAGGTCAGTGGGATAGTTGACAAAATAATTAAAATAATAATTAATTAATAAAACATCCAAGGTCCCTTGGATTATCAAGTGCAAAATCTGGGAACAGGGTGTAAACAATAGCTTTCCAGCTTTCAGGTTACCATTCCTTAGGGAGATAAGAACCCCTAATCCCGCTTCGGTTTGCCTGATGAGGATAGTGAAGCAGCTGAACTGAAGGATTGAAACCCATCTATGTGGAAGTCCTCAAGGGCTCAAGCCTCTTGGCAGCACACTATGTCGTACTCCTTGATCATTTCCAACCAGTCATTGTTGTCCAGTTTATTCCTTATACCTGCAATATTCCTGGACAAGAAACGAAGGCTGTCTGATTTGGTAGTACCATCCAGATTAGCGGGTTTGCTGGGAGCTTCTCCCTCATTAGGTTCAGGGCTAGCGCTATTTAGCAAAGGAGACATGGCCGGTGGCTCATCCAGTCATTCTACGTCTGACATACCCTTGAACACCACAAAATGGTTCACATGGGTAAAGGGAGCAAGGGGAGTGGGGCCACGACTGAGGGGGGGGGGGGTTGTGAGCCTCTGATCTAAAGGAAGAAGGTTGGTAAAAGAAACCCAATGGAAATGCACAGATTGAACCTGATCCTTTCGTGTGGTGGTCCTGTCTGTGTAATAGCTGGCTAACCAAGGGAGGGTTTCTAAACTTCTTTATCATGACACAATCACCTCTGGAGGTCTTGGGAGAGTACCCCAGCCATCCCACCCTCCTGACCATGATAATTTCATCTGCGAGGTTAGTTGCCCAGCCTGAGTTTGATTTACACCAATGAGCAACTTTGTTTTTTAAACCTTGCCAATCCTCATGCAATTCCTGAGTCTCGGGAAGGGTACCTTCAAGCATAATAACATACGGCGGGGAATAAGGTGGGAGTTGTAAATGATCCTCACACTCCTTGCTTAAGGCTTGTTGCCCTTCAAATTGGCTTTCTCGCTGGAGCAATCAACTTTGGCAGATACCATTGGCTTAGGCGACTGAGAATATATAGCTGCAGCATGAGCCATTTGGGGGTATAACTGGTCCGTGTTTGTGGGCTACAGATTAAATGGCTCTAAAGAAGGCTGGCCACTTGTATATGAGGTTTAACCTAACTGAATTGAGGGATGGGGATGAGGTATAACCAAGGAAACGTTTTGGGAAATTGTGACATTGGTCCATGAGCGCTTGCATTTTATCCCCCTATGACTTAATCTGTGAAAAAACTTCCCATTGGAAATACATCATAAAGGTCTCCAGATTATCAAATTGGGGTTTGCATACCTCCTGTAGAGAGGCCTTAATACCTGCTCTAGAGGTAATATAGTTATTAAGGGGAGGGGGGGGGCTTCAGGCTTTATGCAAGGCTTCTTCGCGCCTATGGAGACTTTCTGGATTGTATCATTACGTTTTTTCTTCTTGGCTGGTAAAGACTTTGAGGCCTCCAGGGGAACATTATTTATACTAGTGATGGAGGAATTTCTAAGAGATTCATGAATAATGCAACAATTTGGGGCAACAATAGTCTCCAATGATCTTGCTTGGCGAGAGTTTAGAGCAGCCTCCAAGTTAGCGCCTGTGTTCTTGGGAGAAGTGACCACCTGTGGAGTTTCAGGAGGCCCCATGGTGTCATTAGTTTTAATTAACTTTTGGACTGCATCTATGCATCTTTCTACTATCTCCAGTTCTGTTGAGATAGCTCCCGTGGCTGAGATAAGGTATGAGGTAATTGGAGCAGTATTACATAACCCCTTGTCTCCAGATTTCCGTCGAGCAACGAGATTCTTCTTCCCCATTGTGAGGTGCAAGTAGCCAATACCAAAAAGAAAGAGGCCTACCTTAGCCTGAGGCTGACCATGAGGCAAGGGACAGTGGATGTCAAGCACCAAGGGCCAAGAGAGCGCCCGGGCAGTGCCATTAGCTTTAGCCATTTAGTGCCTGGGTCACATGACTGGGTGTAGCTGACAGTTGAGCTTTGTGCATTCCTCCTAGACAGCCACACACAGTAGAGACTTTAGGAGTGCCTGGATGGGCCATCGCCAGCAGGATGGGACGGAGGAGCTGAGCACAGCCCTATTTACACTTGAATAGTCTGTGTCCTGCCTCCACACAAAGGGCTGCATACCCCCTGTTGTTAGTCTGGAGCCAGGACAAGGAAGGCAAGATGCCTGAGGACGTCAAGGGGATACTTCTATAAGCTTCTCTCATTTCAAAGGAAAGTCCAGGTATAAATATTAGACCCCAACTCTCCAGACATTTCTGTACCTGTGGATATTCGGACAGGAAGAAGGACTCCTGTCTGCAAAAAAGACTGCCACTCTGCTGGACTGCTGCTCTGACGGACTGCTGCCCTTGCCTTGCCTGTGTGAGAAGAACTGGACCTACCTCTGTTAAACCCAGGACTCCAAAGTGACACCGAGGGCTGGTTGGCTGGCCTCCTAACTACAGAAGAGTCCAACAACCTTGAACCCAGCACCTAGAATGTGCCATCTGTGAGTCCTACCCTGCCAAGTGGTGCCACCCTAGTCCTTGGAAGTGGGCCTGGAGGTGCTCTGCCAGCCCATCTGTGGATTCAGAAGAACCAACGCATCTCCTCTGCTCTGTAGCACAACCCCGAGCAGAAGTGATGCATCGCCTCTGCTGCTAGGGTTCTCCTGTCGCAAGGACTCCACATCAACCTGCAGCCTGCATCAGAACCGTCACTGTGTGAAGCTCCACCGACGCAGGTCTTCTCATCGCAAATCTCCAGTTGACAACACCTCAAAGACGCTGCAGGTTCTCGCATCGCTGCTTTGCAGCTCTTCAGAACTCACGCATCACCACAACTGAGCAACGCATCCTCAACGCTAGATGCTAGGCTTTGCACTCCAAGCCCTCGTCGATGCGATCTTAGATGATGGCGCAGCTCCTCAGAACTCACGCTATGCCCCGCAACCAGGATTTAACGTACTTTATTCAGTGGGCCTAACTTTATCCCTGTATCCGGTCCAGCACAACAAGATATCCACAGTTTGGCGCTTTGTGCTTTTTGACACTATTTTCACTAAAATCTTTAAAATTGCATATCTCCGAATCTACTGATTCGATTGTTGTCATTTTGGTCTTGCTTTATTTATTTATTTCTATTTACTCTATTTTTGTAAATTGGTGTAGGATTTGTTTTGTGCTGTTTTCACTTTATTACTGTTTGAAGTGCTGCATAAATACTTTACACATTGCCTCTAAGGTAAGCCTGACTGCTCTGTGCCAATCAACCAGATGTTTGAGCACAGATTAATGTGGGATTTGCTTGTTCCTCATCCTGACAAGGATTGTGGTTGCTGCTTGAGTAGGGTTTCAACCCCCTCAATCAGAAACTGAATTTCTTATGAGGTCAAATCTGGATTTCGTAGCTGGCAAGAAAGATTTGTTCCTCCACCCTACTGTAAAGTTTTATCTACAGACTTACTCATGTTTTTAGACATCAATATCCTTCAGTGGAGTAAGGCTGGAGGCCATAGTAGGGCCGGGATCCACGGGCCTGGAAACCTTTGCCAGGAGGTACTGCTGAACAAGTTTTCAGCTCAGAGTGACACAAATCTAATTTTCATTCCAACCTTGGGTCTAACCTCTCTGCCACACTTCAGGCCCTCATCCTAAACGTCTCAAAGACATAAAAACGTCCTAATTTTTTCAAAAGACCTGGTGATTTTTAGGCAGCACATCTCTCTTCAAGTGTCCTATTGGTGTGGGTCTTAGAGGTCAGATGGAACCTCATAGGATTAGAAGTCCTTCTGCTTTTTGTGTCCCTGAAGCAGGAAAATAGGAGGCCAACCACTTGGCCCTCCATGTGTGGGGGTAAAGCTACAATAAGATTTCTTTTTTGGCGCCATCACAGTCAGCAGACCATGACTGTTTTACCAATTTGACACCTTGGCATAAAAAAATGTAAAACAAAGGGGGGGGCGGAAATTGTGGTGTTTCACTCTGCGGAATTCTGCAGAGTTACATAAAAACTCCACAACAGTCCGTGAAGTTCCGTGAGTGGACGGAATCAGCACGTCGCGCCACAGGGTGCTACTTCTTTTCTGCCGCTCGAATATTCTACTCAAACAGCAGCTTTCTCACCACAAACACTTGCAACAGCCTGCAACCACCCGTGTAGAGAAAGTCTCACTGGGTGCTGTTCTAATGCCCAAAAAATCGCAATAGGATACTCAAATTCCTGCTTGTACCCGCCACCTTACATTGGTGAGCCAGGGATGAGGAAAAACTCTGCCACACGGCTGCTGGCGAAGTTTTGCTGGAACTTCACATTATAAGTGTAACGCAGAGTGAGCAAAACTCTGCAAAATCCACTGGCATAGTGGAATTTAGCTCCCACACCTACAAAAAATACCAAAGGCACAAAATTTGGGTATACCTAAGCTTTCAGAAAGGTAACATTTCAGATTTTGGGGTGTTTGCCAATTAAAAATGTAAGACCATACAGAGGTTTCAAGAGGCTAAGGGTCCAAGAGTTTGTGACCTTACAATGGTGGCACATGTTGTGCATGTTGTGAGAGCAGGCCTGTCTTCAGCTCCTAAGCCAGATAAGCTTTTCTCCCCCAACAGGGTCAAAACTAGTTTTCCCTCCTAATTTAACTAGAGCCTGGCTGTCTAGGAGAGACCTGGGAATATATAGAAGAATCTCTCCTTGGTATTTATAAGTCAAAAAAGTTATTGCTATAGCTGCCCTTTGTTCTCCCAATTGTTCTTATCCACTCCCCATTAGCTAATGGGTATTGCCCCTTTCTGGGCCCAAAGGCGGGAAATTGTTCTCTGAATATGGGTCATCAACTTTCCCAGCCAAGGCTATGTATTCTAGCTCTTGAGGTGTGATAAGGGGCAGAACTGTTTTAACCAACCTTGTCTCATGCAGGGTGCAGAGACAGAATATCGAGTAAAAAATATCGAATTGCACAAATATCGTGTCAAAAATATTGTGGGTCAGGAATATCGACAGACAAAATCTCGTGGTCAAGAATATCGATTTTAGGTAAGTAATATCTATTTAAAAAATATCGAAGTGTTTAATATCGTTTGCAAAAATATAGTTGTTAAAAATATCGATTTTTTATTAATGTTATGTATTTTAGTATATATTTTATGTGTGTGATGTATGTTTTTTGTATAAGAATTGTTTGTATGTTTATTATATGTGTTAAAATTTTAGTAGTTATTAATTTTTTTTAATTAGAATTTTGTGTTTTTAGTTCTGTAGTGGTTGTGGGTTTATAGGGCAATAGAGTGGGAAGTAATTTAAATATATATAAAATGTATTGATTATTTTTAGTAGTTATTATTTTTTTTATTTGAATTTTGTGTTTTTAGTTCCGTAGCGAATTGTGGGTTTATAGGGGAATAGGGTGGGAAGTAATTTAATTATATTACATTTATTGAATAATTTTTATTTATTAATATTTGTTTAATTGAGATGTTATAGTGTTAAATGTGTAAATTAATTTGTTATTAATTATTTAAAAATTAGTTGTCAAATAATTTTAATTAATTACTTGGCAATTAATTATGGTAATTGTGTAATTAATTTTAGGTGTGTGTTGTGGTGTTTATAGGTGAAAATGGTGGGAAGAGTGGGAAGTAATTTATTTTTAATTGATGAATTAATGATTAGTTGTTAATTAATGTAAATTAATTAATTAGTAATTAATTATGGTAATTGTGTAATTAATTTTAGGTGTGTGTTGTGGATATTATAGCGTTAAAGAATGTGTACTCAATTAATGTTTATTATTTTTTTTATTAATACTATTTTTTAAATTCATTATTAATTATGTTAATTATGGAAATAAATTTAAATAAAAAAGTGGAAGTCTTTTTTTTGGGTGTGGTGTTATAGGGTAGGAACTAAACTAAATACATGTATTATTTAAACAATTTGTTTGTTTGTTAATATTTGCTCCTTTCAAATAAATATTGTTTATAAAAGTATTTATTAATGTATTTTATATAATATTTGTACCTTTTTGTTATATGTAATTCATATTATAATATGTTCTTTTTATATGTTTAATATATTTAATCATATAATTTTAAAATATTGTTTCTCTGCTATCCAACACTTTACCTGCTGTTGCACTCACTGGAGTGGGAATAGTAATTTTTACCCCTCCGCTATCCAGCACTTTCTCTACTGTTACACTCATTGGAGTGGGAATAGTAATTTTTACCCCTCCGCTATCCAAAACTTTCCCTACAGTTGCACTGACTGGAGTGGGAATAGTAATATCTACCCCTCCGCTATCCAGCACTTTCCCTACTGTTGAACTCACTGGAGTGGGACTAGTAATTTTTACCCCTCCGTTATCCAGCACTTTCCCTACTGTTGCACTCACTGGAGTGGGAATAGTAATTTTTACCCCTCCACTATCTAGCACTTTCTCTACTGTTGCACTCACTGGAGTGGGAATAGTAATTTTTACCCCTCCGCTATCCAATACTTTCCCTACTGTTGCACTCACTGGAGTGGGAACAGTAAGTTTTTACCCCTTCGCTATCCAGCACTTTCCCTACTGTTGCAATCTCTGGAGTGGGAATATTAATTTTTACCCCTCCGCTATCCAACACTTTCCCTACTGTTACACTCTTTGGAGTGGGAATAGTAATTTTTGCCCCTTTTCTATCCAACACTTTCCCTACTGTTGCACTCACTGGAGTGGGAATAGTAATTTTTACCCCTGTGCTATCCAACATTTTCCCTACTGTTGCACTCACTGGAGTTGGAATAGTAAATGTAATTCTTCTGCTATCCAACTTTTACCCTACTTTTGCACTCAGTGGAGTGGGAATAGTAAATTTTACCCCTCCGCTATCCAACACTTTCCCTACTGTTGCACTATTTGGAGTGGGAATAGTAATGTTTACCCTTCTGCTATCCATCACTTTACCTACTGTTGTATTTACTGGAGTTGGAATAGTAGATTTAATTATTCCGCTATCCAACATTTTCACTACTGTACTATTTATTGTATTGCGAAATGTACGTTTGAATTTTTTTTAATAGTTTAAGTTTTAATTAATTATAGAATGTTTTTTTTTATTTTCAATTATTGATATATGTACATAAACAACCCTCCCCTGCACACAGACACCCTTGCACTCTGGTGCAAGAGTACCTGCGCTGGCGCTAAGTTGTGAAACTTAGCGCCATCGCAGGGGGAAACGCCAGGCTGCACCACATTCTTGAGAATAGGGTGCAGCCTCGCGTTTCCAAAGTGGCGGTGAGAGGCGTTAAGCCAAGGAGCCTAACGCCTCTCACCGCCACTTCATTGTGAATATCCCCCTTAGTTGCTTCTGAAACAAAAGTCTTGTGCAATTGTTATGTCCGTGAAAATTGGACCAAGTTCTTCAACACTCGGTAAAACCTGGTGCAGAAAAACCTAACCAGTAGTATTCAGGCGGAGAGAAATGAAAGCATTCATTAATTTTGTTCTGCCTGACTTCAAGCCATATATAGTTTATCTTATTTTTGTATATTAGCACCTTGCCCTTTAGGCTTATAAGGGATGAGTTATGAATATATAAAGCTTGCTGGTACTTACACAGTAAAGACATTTTCCCTGTCAAGTTCCCTGCAGTGCATTTGAACTTAAAACCCAGCCAGAGCACAGTGGCGCTCCTGGAAGACTTATATTTTTCGATACAAATGTACTTGGGAGTGTGCATTCACTCTCTAGAGAGGGAAGAGAGGTATTTGCAACCATGTTGCGGGATCACAGAAAACCGCATCCCAAATACCATACTATTACAAACATTTATTTTGTACATTTTTGCACATACAGGGCTATTCAATGTCATGTCTAGTTTGGGAGTTTCTCACATGGCACACCAAAAGGGTTTTTTGTAACCCTCACTAACCCTATTGGTGTCATGTTTCGCTATCTTGGTTCATCTTGGTCCCTATAAAACAGGATTGGCTCAAACATGTTCCAAATAGCACTTTTGATATTTTTAATGATGGGGTCTAATCGCAGTGAAACAAAAATACCTATAGAGTACCTCAGTTTAACTTTAATATTGGGTTCCTCTGGTATGGTTAAAAATAAGAGATATGGGTATCTACAGGGGATATAATGTCCTCACTCTAATTATTGTCAACATGTTTCAGTCAACTCCTAAATGGCTGCTATGGGTCCAGGGTATTCATTAGGACTTAATTGTTAGTACCCCTCAGTCTGTACATGTCAGTGTCTCATTACCTATTTCGTACAAGTCATGCTTTTCTCAAAGACACGGCTAGATGTACATTCCATAAAAAGTAAAAACGTAGGCACACTTCTTTGTCACCAGATAGATTAAAGTCTGCCAAATGAGAACTCAAACCCATTAATACTGTGAGGGAAGGGCATACAACATTGAACATAAAACACAAGCTTCAGGTGTTTTTTGTGGTATCAGTAGGACACACATAGTAATATACTGTGCACTGTCATGTACTCAGATGCACATAAGGTGGCATACATCACCTTAAAACTAATCGCATTGAACACATCAAAGTTATTGTGAAATTGTGTCAAATATAACCATGTATTCATGACAGATCACACCTTGCATTGACCTCAGGGAGCATTCAGTGTTACCCCTTTCACAAGGACAGGCTAGACCACACGTCCCTGTAGTCACACTCTGTAGTAAAAATCTGTCAAAAGTATCAAAAGTAATGTTAATGTGTCTTTAGTCACTTAAAAGTACTATTCCACCTAAATATCGTTTTGACTTGTATTTTTGCCATATATGTGGGTAGTGTAACTACAGACTACAGCCCACATATGACGTTTAGCTTTCTATGACAAATTGTGCACTTTAGCACCATTTACATTGGACTTATATAGGGAAATTAAATAAACCAAATAGGCATATCCAATGCACAGCATATGTTTTAGAAGAGAACACAGGCATTTTACTACTGTTCACCAGTGGTATACCTCACAGCCAGTGAATACAGACACGCAAAGATGGGGGGACCATCATAAAAATGAGTTATTTGCCTACATACGTCACTACAACACAGTTTCCAAGAAATGCAATAACATTTGTCTTTACTTGAAGCCCCACATCACAAGTCCTGAACCATGGAAACCAGTTACAGACAAAGAGGTATACTGTTTAAGAAGACACAAATTAAGTAACCGAGGGGCATATTTACAGGAAACTGGCGAAGCGCGGTGTTAACGCCAAAACGGGTAACGCTGCACTCTGACAGTTTCAAAATGCAGGGATGCACCATATTCACAAGAATGAGGCACACTCCTGCGTTACCCCTAGCACTGGGGCTAAAAAAGCTGCCAAGCACCAGCGCAGGCACCCTAGCGCCATTTTGCTAGGGTGCCTGCGCTGTAGGGGTGATTGTTTATGTGCAGGAAGGAACATCTTCCTGCACATAAACATTCTTTACAGTCATTTGCTCTATCTATTTGTGCTGCAGAATGCTGCACAAACGGAAAGGGCAAAATATGAGGAGAAATAAAACATTTCTACTCGTATCGCCTGCTTAAGACCAGATATTCCCTGGTGGTATTTTTGATGCTGCCCCATACCTTGTAAATATGAGGCAGCGTCAAAAAGCAATGGGTGTAGCAGCGGAACGCCCACTGCAACACCCATTGCACGCCCCTTTCACATGCTGCGTGAATAGGGGCCTTATTTACAAGGCGGCGATAAGCCTTGTTAAGTGGCTTAGCGCCGCCTTGTAAATAAGGCGAAAGGCTTAACGCCACCAGAACATTGGAAAAAGTGATGTTCTGGTGGCATTAACTCCTTGTAAATATACCCCGGTGTGTTTAACTCTCGCCTCCCATCCACTAAATAGCAGAAGTTTCCCTGTACAATAAACGTGTCAATGATCGCTCCGACCTCTTATTGAGAAGCCTTATTCACAAGCACAGAGCGGGTATATGTATATTGTACTTAAGGAGGAGATCACTAACAATTTAGAGTTGCAAAAAATTGAGAATAAATATAAAATGCTCCCCTGACTGACATCCTACTAGACTCTACTACTCTCACTTTTTTGAGAAACGGACCGAGTGGTTTCTATGTTGCAGACAAACTAAACACTTGTTTGTTGATTTCTATCTCTTAATAGCATGGAATCATGGTATATCCCTGCACAGAGATACCCGTAAATGAATATGCGGGTTTGCTGAACCCATACGGGGTGTAGCCCTCACAGCACTGCTTGTGGGTTGGCTTCATTCCTAATCATATACATACATGGTTCTCAGCCTCTTTTACTTTCAAAACAAGCTCTCATTCTACATTGTGTTCTTTAAAAACCTCTATTTGTTGTCAAGGATGCATTTAAATAGCTAATTATTTATTCATTTCATTTTGTGTTTTTATCCATGTCCCATTGCATTTCAGACCTGGTGTCCCTCATCAGGTCCAATGTTTGTACAAAATATATCTGCATATTGTTCCAAAATATATATAAATATTCGTTACATTATGGAGAAGAGCCGAAAAACGAATAATGAAGGCACATCAAACCTAATCAAGGTAGGGGAGTTGAGCTGTTAGAGGATGTGTATGGCTATTTGTTAGTTGTACTGGAGAGTGATTGTAAGAGGCTAGTTTGAGAAAAATATATGAGAGGCGGAAAGTATCCTTCCACGTATAAACTGTGACCCTTGTGGGAAAAGGTCGCAGTGAGTTCATGGAATTAATGAAAGAAACGTATTCAAATAAGGGCACCCAAAAAATGTCATGCTGTTAATATTGTGCATTGAGAGAATCATGTGTTCCTGAAGTTGTGCAAAGAGACCTGGAAAAAAGTGCTGAGAATAAAGCATGGTGTACCTTAATACAATGATCATGTCACAGCCAATCAATGTTTGAAATGTGATATGTGTATCACAAATTAGGCACTCTGAAAAAAATTAATTCTCTCACTCAGAAGTAGTCTTCTGGTATGTTATGAAAAGCAGCCCCCGAACTTACAGACGACGAGCCGAAAAACTGCACCGCTTGCTTTGCATCCGAGTAGCAAAAGCATTAACCAGAGAGTGACGCCAAATTTAAATTAACACCATGGGACAAAGTCGGCTGCTCCATTAAAAGAGCAATCAGCTAGACAAGTACTTGTGTTGCAGTTGTCTTATGGCCGCAATGTTGAATTGGTCAAAGGTGGCAAAACAGATGTAAATAATAGTGCTGGTGAGTTATGGTTGCTGTTGAGATAGATAAAATAAAAATGAAAGATAATCTCACGGTCAAAAGAAGTGAAAAGTGTATATTAAAGAGTAAAATCTTCCTGTACTCTGTTAGCAAAGTGTTAAGAACAAGGGTAATGAAAGGCTTAGGAAACCATCAGCCATGTTGGAGATAGCTGCAACCAAAAGTGAAGTGCTAAAAGCCTTATAGGAGTCTACACAAAAGGTATGAGTTAAGGGGGACTATTAAAGAGTAAAAGCTTCATGTATGTTGATGACAAGCTGTGAGAAATGGGGAGAATCAAAGGCTTGGGAAACCGTCTGCCATGATGGCGATGGCTAGAGAACAAGACTGAAGTACAAAAAGCTTTATAAATGT
Source organism: Calotriton arnoldi (assembly GCA_963921515.1). Lineage (NCBI taxonomy): Eukaryota > Metazoa > Chordata > Amphibia > Caudata > Salamandridae > Calotriton > Calotriton arnoldi. The sequence continues at coordinate 717,619 of CAWUFW010001485.1, read as the reverse complement.
CTTCAAAAAGAGAACGAATAAAATGGAGAATGTTGTAAGTACAGGAATGAATGAGACGGATTTATTAATACATGGAAAGTGTTCAGTAAATGAACATTCTTTCATGTGTAACATGAATTAGTAGGACAGGAATCAAACAAACCAAACTCACATACAGATGTTAAATAATAAACAGAAAAGTCAATTATAAACAGAAAGTCATACCAGTTCTGTCACTGAGACCCTTGGGTTGAAGAGAATCCAACTTCTTTATCCGAAAGTTCTCTCTTTGTAGTAGATGTTTTCTCATATTCTTATCATTATTAGCAGCTGCTGTTTCCATCACTTGGAACCTCAGCTGACTAATGTTATGTTGCTTTTAATTGCAGTGTCTGCCAATGTTGGATTTTGGGTTCCTGTTACGAATGTTGCTTTTGGGCTCAGTGAGTCTTAATTAACTTTTCTTGATGCCTTTCCTACCTATAGAAGTCTGTAATAGCATTTCAAAGTGTTAATGCAATTGAAAGTGCCACAAGTTTTAGCTGAATCTTCTTCCAGGTATAAGGGTGAGTAATACTTTCTCATTTGATTATGTTATTGCCGTGAGTGCAAGTGTACTATAGATGTCTTAAATGTTGATTGACCATTGCTATGGAATAATGGGTTTGTGTTTTTCTAAACCTCTTAATGTCACATTCATTTTCAAGTAATTCCCTACTTCTGTTTATGATATACTAAATGTTATTGCTTACAGTTGAAAATCTAGAGACAAAAGTGAAGCGTGTTCTGCCATTTTTGGTTCTTGGCCTTAGAAAATCTTATCTATCCCTTGTTTCAATTCCCCTTTTCATTTGTTGATGACATTTTAAGGGTACCTTCTTTCACTGAATCTTTGACCAAATTCATGTTTATGTGCCTTATATGTTATCTCATTTAAAGTTATTATTTTTAAATGAGGATAAAGAGGATGGGTGGAAGATGTCAGCCTAGCTTCCTGGCTCCGCTGCGTCCGTTTTCGTCAAGGGGTATTCCTACCTCTGGGAGGAGCTGCTCCAGTCTCAAAAGGTAGCGACCAAGTCCCTGAAAATTCAGGGATCCTGGGGAGATGCTTTCTTCACCACCCTGAGCCTTTCGCAAGACAGTCACACCGGGGCTCCTTTCTGAGCCTGCTCCACATGGTCGACGTGCCTAACTACAAGATGGCTGCTGTTGAGACCTTGAAATGCCAGTAACGCTGACTATCGAAGTTCATGGCTGATTACATCACATTGTATCCCCCCGGCGAACCTGTGACATGCCCTGAACAGCCACCCTGCTGCCTCTTCAGGGTAGGTACCTCGCTACTCTGTGTCTCCCTGCTGTTTCAATGGCACCACCTTCCTGGAGATGCCTCGAACCCATGCCTGACCCCAAAATGGCAGCCACTGGGACTCATATCCCCCTCCTGGAGCGTCCCACTTTCTTAGGAGTGTACCCGCTGTGAGATCCAACTCGAAGACTTACGATATAACACTCTCACCTTCTGAGACATCCTCGGGGAGGTAAACCTTTATGTACTCCTGATCTAACATATTCTGGCTGGTGTTTTGTAAGTATTGGACCCGGACCTGAGCAGTACCAACTTGTTTGGACACCGTCCCTCACCATTTGGGGTGTACCACATTACTATCAAGAAGCCGCCCCATCAAAGTTATAATTGATCCACCAAAAGAGTAACAACTCTTCCAGCAGCGGAAAACCCTCCTCAAGTGGAGAAACCCTTATCAAGATGGTCACCTGAAGCTGCTGCTCTGCACAATTGAGCACTCCCACGGCCCTCCACATGTCTGGATGCCAACCTTGATGATCCCTGTGGGACTACTGAAGTTTTCCCTCTTCCATCTCACTGTGTGAGCCTGGAGCTGCTACTGGATCGGCCCGTTTCCTTGATCACAGTGCGCTTTGCAAGGCTGTGGATGACATCAGGACGACCATCTTCACCTAGCAGTGAATGCTTAGGTCAACTCTAATAACTACCCAACAGGCATCAGCCTCCAACATGTCATTGACATCTGTTGCCACCAGCTCCCCCCAATGTCCCAATCCAAATCCACGCAATGAAAATCTTCGCAGACAAATACCACTGCCAATGCAAAGGCTCCCTCAAAACTGACCTCCTCCTCTTCACACACAGCACTGACCTATGGATCAGCTCCTTATACACTTTTCTCATGTTCTCTTCTCTCTCAAACATCCCTTTTGGACGCAGACTCAAATGCTGCTCCCCCTTTGGCCTCTCAGGGAACCTTTCTATATCCATTTATAACAATGGGAAGATCATGTTCCAAGCCAACGATACAATTCTGGACACTATCAACTTAATTTATCTAACACTCAGGCCCTCCTCCAATCCTCCACGATCCCCCTCTCAGTTCACCCATAACACCCGCACCCACTATCCCATCCTTCTGGTCCACCCAGGCAACATCTCTCACCCTGGACTCTCCTACAATCCGTTATGCCCCCCACAACCCATAGCTCGCTGCCTATTCCAGACCTTGAACATTCCTCCCACAAAAAATCTGCACCTTTCCTCTCCAATATTCCACTAACCATTATCGCCCACTCAGGTTGCTGCTGCCACCCTTCTTTCATCCCCACAGTGAGACAACATGTCTCCCCCTTTCTCCCTACCTTTTTCACCCCCTGCCCCAACATCTCCCAATACCAGACACAAGCAACCACCACCCCTCCTGCACCTCAACCCCTCAGAGTCTGCACTGGATAGTCCACCCCAATCCTCCCACTAGTACTGAACATAACTGGCCTCTGTTAAACAAACTCCTTTCCTCGTTCTCACACCTCTCTCGAAATATGAACATCCTCACATCGGCTCTATTCCAGCTTAGTGACTCTCTGTCTTCTCGTCACTCCTACCCCCATTACCTCCTGTGGACCCTCCCCCTAAACCCTGCTAGCATACCAAGAGACAGCCGCCTACCCAGACCCAAACTAACACATCCACCCCTAGACAACTCAGACCTACTCCATCTCCAAAAGAGTTACGCAGCTTCAAATTCCGCTACCCACTCCTCCTATCTTCCAGCAGGGGCTGCCTGATTTCCACCATCATCTCTGATACACTAAAACTCACACACACCATCCCAGTGCATGCTCAACCCCTCTTAATTTGATATAAATCCCAACTACCCTCCTGGAACAGCCAAGCCAGAAAGTCTGCAGCTTCTCCCTGAGCTGCATGCTACACCATTGTTGATCTGCAGTCTAACACTGTCCAGAGTTATCAGACTCGATCCTGACCCATAATCTTGACATCCTGATCCTCACAGAAACGTGGCTCAATGTCTCATCTAACCAGGCTGTAGACCTTCTTCTTCCTCCCAACAACTCCATTTTGCACTGCAACCGGGAAGATAGACATGGTAGAGGTCTCGCACTCATTCACCGAAATTCTCAGAGATGCCGCACCTTCCCAATGACTCATTTTCAGTCTTTCGAATACATGTCGGTGGAACTATCCACATCTACACTACCTCCAATCTCAGATTGAATGTGATTTACCACCCACCGGGTCAAAACAACACCTTCATCGAGGAATGCATGGATTTCTTCACCTCTCAACTTATCAGATCTGACAACAATATCTTCCTTGGTGACTCAACATCCACTGGGGAGACTTGGGCAACAGCAATGCCGAAGATCTCCAACAACACTGCCATAAACCTACACACCACAAAGGCGCCATTCTGGATCTGATAATCTCCAATTTCCCCTACCTAAAGACATATGAGTTCATCCCAGTTGACTGGTTTGATCACATGCAGATCCAGTTCTCTCTAACCCCCTCTTACACCAAAACATACGGGCAACCCAAGAAAGAGAAAATATGGTTTAGAGACACATCTAACCTTGACACAGAATCATGGCCATCATGGCCATTCCTACCATAATTGGGATTACACCTCATCTTGACATTAACGAGGCCACCGACAAGTCCAACTCCTGCATGGAATCCCTTATTGACAAATGTGCACCCCTGAAGTGCAAATAATCCAGACCAAAAACATCTAGGACCTATTTCTCAAAAGAGCTTTATGAAAAACGAAAGGTTATCAGAAAATGTGAGAAAGAATGGAGACAAGCACCATCTCACCTGAGCATGACTAAGCTTCAAAAAGCGAGAAAACAATACAAAGACTAAATCCTCAGAGCCAAATCCTCCAATATCAGTGACCTCGTGAATTCTGCAAAGAATAGACCGAAGCGCCTGTTTGAGGTCATTGGACAGTTGACTAACCCCTCTATCACTTCAGCACATAAGCCATCCATGGCCCTTTGCAATGACTTCATGGATTTCTTTGATAACAAATTTAGAGACTTCCATATCTCGCTTCTGATCAATAACTCCCTTGAAACTGTTGAGCCTCTACCATACAAGGCACTACAATCATGGTCATCCTTCTCTCCAATCTCCGAGCAGGACCTAAAATGAACTATCTCCAAAGTAAAACCCTCAAACCATCATCAGGACACAATTCCATGCTCTATCAGCAAACCTCTTGGCACACACCTGCTCCCCATATGGACCACCTTGGTCAATTCCTCTATCAAACAAGGCCTCTTCCCAGAACGACTAAAACACACCACTCTTGAAAAAACAACCTCTCGATCCAGAGAACCTGAACAACTACTGCCCAGTCTCCACACTCCCATTTTTAGGCAAAGTCTTTGAAAGTTGTGTAGCATCCCAACTAGCCTCACACATTCAACAAACAAACTTCTAGACACTCTCCAATCAGGTGTCAGTCAGGGTCACAGTTCAGAAACTGCGATCCTCCAAATAGTCGATGACTCCCTTAGAATCCTCGACTCCGGCAATTACTGCCTTTAGATCCTCCTGGATTTATCTGCCACATTCGACACTGTCAACCTTCTTGACCTCCGTCATAGTCTTGAACTGCGTATGGGATGCGGAGGCACTTTCCTCAACTGGTTCTCCTCTTACTTAGTCAACCGCTCCCGAATTGTGAAAATGGGCAACTCGTTCTCAAGACCAGTCACTGTTCACCAAGGGGTCCCTCAAGGTTCTATCCTCTCCCCAACCCTCTTCAACCTCTACCTGGAACCCCTATGTGAGATTCTCAGAACCTCTAGTATTCTCTTCCACCTCTACTCCAACAATACCCAAATGTACTTGAAAACCTCTTCCCCGGAGGACGTTGTCCTGCTTTCAAGTACACAGATTCAAAACTGGATGTCCAACCACCATTTAAAACTCAACCCAACTGAAACAGAATTTCTTTTGATCTCACCTCCGAAAGCAAAAATTCCAGTACAAGAATGGATGGCCAGCTTTCCCTCCTTTGATGGCTGCACTGCCACTTTCACAAGTGCCAGATCACTCTGCATCACCCTTGATAATTTTTTCATTCTTCACAGCGACATAGCAGCCATGGCCAACAGCGCACGCCACCAACATAGGCAGTTTTGCGCCATCAGACAATTGATTCCTTATCAGGACCTCAAAACAGTGGTGCAGACTCTCGTTCTCTCTAGACTATGGAATTGCCCTTCTTTCAGGCATTCCCAAAGTTCCCCTAGGCCCATTGAGGGCAACACTACATGCTGTAGCATGCTTAGTCTTAAGTATCATGAAATTTGACCACATTTCCCCTACCCTGCTAACCCTGCTAACCCTCCAAAGACTCCCCGCTGAAGCGCGGGCCCAATTCAACATCGCTTGCATTACCCACAGAACGCTGCACTCTTCCTCACCTCCTTATCTAAACGAGAAACAAAAAAATCTCCGGAGCAAATAAAGGTTCCAGAAATGCCCAATCCCTGCTCCTGGAACCCCCCACCTTTAGTTGATAATGATACATGATCCAGTCTTTCTCTGGTAGAATCTAAAACTCTCTGCCTCCCTCACTCCATCTGACCACCTGCCTACCATCCTTCAAAAAGGACCTCAAGCTCCTCCTTTTTGACAGATATCTTGGTTAATTCATTCTCGACCAGACTTAAGTACTTTCTCCACTGTGCCCTGATCTGACTTCATGTAACTGTGTAAGTCCTCTGCCCAACTGTTGTAACTGTCTCTTGTGGTAACTTTTGTACACATTCACTGATGTAAACGTCCGAGTTTAACTACTATTACTGTACACCACTGTAACCCTGTATCCTGTGTGTTGTAAAGCACTCTGATGCCTTCGGGCCATGTCCGCGCTATATAAAACTGCAAATACATAAATAAATAAAACTGTGAAATGGTAGATGATTTTAAGGAGGGAGGATGAAAACACAGGTAGTAGAGTAAATTGCCCCTATCAATGGGTATCCAAAATCTATGACTTCTTGGTTCCCAATTGCGATTTAGGAGAGTCATCAAGATGGTTTTGTTTCAACAAATATTTGCACTGAATATTTTAAGACCATTTTGTGAATGCTGAACAATTTTTGTGGTTGGGTAGAGGGTCAAAATAGCCATAGACACTATGGTCTTGGACCTTCCTACAGGTGAACTGTGTTTTTCTAGCACAAAACTTCATGTGGTCAGACAGGCATGCTAGAAAGGTCCATCTGAGGACATTGCTTTAAGTCCTTTAAACACACGGAATCAAACAATCTAAGGCCCTGATTCAAGTGTGCCAGTAATTTCTGATACTTGTGCAAACCTGTGTTTGTACAGTATCCAGAATTCTGAGATTTGCAGTAATAGCCTCAAATATGCTGGTAGATTTCAGCAGGTCAAACCTGCCTAATTTTACTTGGTGAAAACATGGGGTAACATCTTTGGGCCTGATTCATAAAGGTAAGCTTAGACCTGAAGTCTAAGCTTGGATCTGAAGTCTAAGTTTAGACCGAAACTCTAACTTTAGACTTGAAGTTTAAGTTTAGAATTGAAGTCTAACTTTAAACCTGCAGCAGAAGTTTAGACCCGAAGTCTAGCTTGAGACCTGAAGGCTAAGGGCCTGATTATGACTACAGTGGTCCAATGGACTGCCGTAGCTACTGTGGTGGTGCGGGCACCGCCACATCGGTGGTCCTACTGCCCTATCACGAGTTGGGCGGTCGGACCGCCGTGGAACCACCGCAACTGCCAGGGATCAGAGATACCTGGTGGTGTTGCGGTGGTCTTGAGGCCACAATATGCTTGGCAGTGCCGCTCCAGCACTGCCAAGAATATTACAGGTTTCCTCTCTGCCATGGTTTTCATGGTGATGAGCCCGCTGTGAAAACTGTAGCGGAGAGGAAACAAAAGGGGCCCTACAGAGCCCCCTGTTGCCTCAGGGCCATGGGGTGCATGCAGGGGGGCACATGTTGGGCCCCCTATGTGCATGCACCCCACTTCCTGCATGGCATGGACTATAGAGTCCATGCCATACAGGAACTGCCTTTGACGCTCCCATTGCGGTGCACTTGTTCAGAGGCACCGCTGTGGGACCACCAAAGAAATGCCCGCCAGACACGATCAAACTCGTAAACTGGCGAGCGGTGCTCATGCAGCTTTGGCGGTGTGGGAGTGGGGTGGCGGTGTGGCGGCCCGCTCCTAGCCGCCAAACGTCATAATTGGGCCCTAAGTTTGGACCTGAAATCACACTTTAAAGCTGAAGCTTAAGAGTTTGGAACCTGACACATGTAGATTTAGATGTGTGAAGCATATAATTCTGCATGTAATTTCTCAATTTCATGGGGAACTTCGTAATTGGAAGTCCAAGCACCTGGTAAATGCTGCATCCATCCATATGTGTATTTATGGGGAACAGTAAATAGCTGACACCCTTAAACATGCTTGGACTCTAGACCTAAGACTCTGCTTAATTCCAAACCAGTATTTAAACACTCAAGTGAAGTAAGGATATCAGTGAAGGGTTATATGTTGGATTCCACGATTTGACCACATAAGTGAAAGCCTTCTTTATTGGAAGGACTGGGTTACAATAGAAATAGATTTTGAAACATTACAAAGAGGAGAACTCCTTTGTTATATTTGCTCAGATATACTAGAAAATTCAGAAAACATTATTTAAAATGCCCTCCGTTGCCACACTTCATTCTTCTTGTCATGTTTTTCTAAGAAGATGACAATTTTCTCGAGAATAAATTACTTACTAAAATAACCGCATTACTGCATACATGTTGTTGCTGGTTATACAATATAGAAAAACCTCCTTAAAGGTAGAAAGAACTATGGTTCTCTTCACAGGAACCTAAATAACCTGCGTAAGAAATGTAAAAAAAAATGAAACTCACATTAAATCTACAATAAACTTTAACGTGGACCAGGTGGTGCTGCGAACATAACTCTATTATCAATAAAAGAACTGTACATCTACCAAGTTGATCATACTTAAATCTTTACAAGCTATAACATGCAAGCACAGGAGTCGGAGTTAGGCAAATAACTGCTTCATTGTAGATTCTCCCATAAATCACACAACCACATTGCATCAATGCTAACTTAAAAATGGTTAACATTTGAATTCTGAAAATGCATTAAGACAAAATGGGATATATTATTTGAGCAAACCTGTTACCAGGTTAATAATGACTTGATTCACATTCTGTTTATACTACCAGGTTTAACTTTGTAGTTAATTTTTTTTTTAATTTACAAGTCTGTAAAATGTAACACAATTTCAAATAGGTGCTCAAGAAGCAGAACATGATAGGTATTTTACGATATTCAAAGATAAGACATTTAGGGGTCGATTCCGATCTCGGCCGGTAGTGCTCCGAATCGGATTCGGCTTTACCGGATCCGATTCGGAGCCCTGTTTCCCGACCGAACCGTACGCGGGTCCGGCCGAGCGAGTACGATGCGAAATCGCCGACCGACTCGTCCGGGCGTCCCGACCGCTCCGACCGACTCGCTCCCGGCTCGAACCGCTCCGACCGACTCGCTCGGACTCGACTCGCACCGCGCAATGGAGACGTTTCCCGGCCGGGTAAGTACGATGCGTGCCGCGAGCAGTCCGACCGAGCCGCGCACTCCGGCTCGAAAGAGCTGTCGGAGCCGTACTTTGGGGGTCCGTGTCGGACCCCCCAGTACGCGTAGCCGCGCGAGTCGCACACAGGGGGGACCCATGGGTCCCCCCTACCTGTGCGTGTACGGCGCGAATCGCTTCGCCGCGTACCCGCTGTAGGGGGCGCCCTTGTCCGACTCGCACCCATTGAGTCAATGGGAGCCCGCGTACGCGTTGTACGACCGGCTCCCATTGACTTCAATGGGAGTCCGACCGACTCGAGTCCGATAACATACGGCCGCATCGTACTCGTTCGGTCGGACTGCACGGGTCCGATTCGGTCGGAAATCTCTCCGGGTCCGGCTCGGTCGGAGAAATTTCCGGCCCGAATCGGAATCGACCCCTTATTGTGTTACTATCCAGCACAAATACTACACATTTCAACCAGTCGTTTTCCTAATTTTGTGTCAGTCATTCTCTTTGGATAAAATGTCAGTCTTTTTAGGAAGAATCTGACAAATGTAGATATTGTTCTGTATTGGAACATCTTGTCGGAAAGTGTTTGAAAAATGCGATTTACTTGTAATGTCACAATGTGTTATTTTCTCACATTTGTTTGTCATTCTGATCTGGAAATTTGATTTTCTTACAACGTACATCATAGCCCAAATTAATATCTATAGTTAATATGACTTCTGGACACCAAGAGAACGCGTTAGCAAAAAACACCAGCTAAAGCCAAAGGAAATATCTCAGCTCTTGACTACAACACTGTAACCTCTTTGCACACCCCTGATGACATAAGTTATTTTCGTTTGAATAGGATGATGTTTACAGCACTTACAATTTCCTCCCAAAGTTTCTAACAACTACAGTGGAGTGTGGTGCTGTATCATAAACTACTGTGATTCACTGCAGAGGACCCACTTCTTTCCTGTTAGATCCCATTCACATTTTTCTTATTTTACTACCATTTTCTTTCCTTCTCAAGAAGTTGTTCATTAAAATGTAGTATTTTTGCTTTTTTGTACCCCTTAAACTTATTTTTTGCCAAAATTCCTATGTCTGCAATTGCTTGCATCTTTTTAGAAATGTATATTACCACACCGTAATAATGTTGCACATGAGTTAATGTGCTAAACAGGTAAAAATGTAAAGGCATAGTGGGAACATTTGCTATTATTTCACACAATGTGGCGTAGCAAGGGAACTTGCCGCGCTGCGTGAAAGGGGGAGAGCAGAAATGCTCCATATTTGTAAAGATATGGAGAATTTCTGCTCTCTCCGTGCACTGGCACACTGTGTGCTGCCTAGGCACCTTACAGCACAAAAACAATGCTTATAGGCATAGTCCTCTTTCCAGCTGTGCTGTAGAATGTAGCACACCTGTAAATAGGAAGTAATGAGGAGAAATAAACATATTTATCATTGTTACGCCTCTATCGGTTAAGTGCACCATTTTGGCACAAACCCAGGTTTATAAGTCTTTGTAAATCTGGGTTTGCATCACAATAAATGGGTGGATGCATGGGAACGTCCATGCTCCACCCTTGTAATGCCAACCCGACTCAAAGTAACACGAGGCAGAACTTTGAATTTACTCAACCTTGCAAAGCCACACAAAGTGGCATTGCGTGGTTTAGTAAATGCCAAAAATGATTTTGCGTCAGGGCCGCAATACAAAAAGTGATGCAGCCCCAGTGAAAAATCAAAGTAAGTCTGGGCCTAATGGATTGTCAGTCTTTATTTCTCTTTCAACGCACCTCTACAGCCTAACTCACCCCACAGTAATTTTGTACATTTTGAGTACAGAAACAAAAGCAGACGTTGCAACATACTTAGCCCAACCTACTCTTTTATAAAGAGATTGGAAAACTGTGTCTGTAAAGATTCATATTTTCAAGTCATTTATCAAATTAAGTCGAAGTAACTATTCATATTCTTCAAGATAAAGACAAGTCCCAAAAGTAGTAGCAACGCAGGTTCACTTGGCAATGGGAGACAAAGAGAGCAAAGAGGAAAACAGAATATATGAAACCAAAAATACAGTATCTCGTGAATGAAACAAACCCTAAAGTTGTGTATATGTGGGTGATAATGCTAAAACGGGTGAACATGGAATTTGCATAGTTTTTAACATTAGCGCTGAGTTGGAGCTCAGCCCAAATTTAATTCTTGTGATTTTAGCAGGTGGTAAGTGTGAGTGCAAACCAGAAAAAAATGTAAAAATAATAAATAGTGGATGCACAATAGTCAGAGTTATAGTTTGCACTTTTTTCCAGTGATGCATAAATTAAGTGCAAAAGCCAATTCAAATGTTAATAGCACCGAGGGATTTTTGCACCTAGTTTTTTGCAAATGACTGCAACCGACTGCCTTAACCTTGCTAATATGTTGGGATAACTCATTTAATAGTTTGTTTGTATAATGTGGAATGTCTAAATTAATTTTTTATTTTATTTTTTTATTTCAAAACTTTTATTGAGATTTTCAAAAAGTAAGATTTACAAAAAGCAAATACAAAGAATATACATAAAATACATAAAGTACATGATACTTAAGTGAAAGAAATACTAGAGTAAAGGAAAGGAAATACATAAAATAATAGAAAAAGGCAAATGGTTTATCAGTCTGGGTGTAGATATGGTAAGGCAGTCTTACACAGTTTGATAGTAATAGGCAGAGAAGATATTGTATGGGGTGAGAAGATATGGGAAAGGGAGGAGAGAGAACCAGTAATTTGTTTTGGGTATGGGTTGTGCACGTACGTTGAGACTTTGAGACAAAGTGTAGTGTGAGGGTGTAGTCGCCGTGCACAGATTTAGGCTAGAAATGGGAGAGCTGGATGTTAATACGTTGTGTTGAGTTGTAGAGTGTGAGGATGGACAGAGGGGAGAGAAACTGTAGAGTCTTGTGTTAATATAACGCTGGAGGTGAGCGTTTAAGTATTCTGTATGTGGTATTGGGTTCTATATGGGAGAGTTTAAGGTGGTTTAACTGAGGCAAAGTAGTTGTCCAACTTACCCCAGATAGGCTTAGATGGGGACCTCCATGGTGAATGTTGGAGGGAGATATTGTCTGCGCCTCGAATATGAGTGATCAGTTAATCCAGCAATTGAACGAGGCCTTCCATGTATCTTTCCAGTTGTTTAGAACTATTTTTGCCGCTGACGTTAGTTGAAGGTCTACTAAAGCTCTGTCAGATGGGTTGTCTAGATCAGTGCTAAGAAACCCTGCAATCAGAGATGCAAGTTCTTTTCTCAGGTTGCAGTTAAATAAGGTTGAAATGAATGAAAATAGTTTGTCCCAGAAGAGGGATGTGGATTTGCAGTGAAGGATGAGGTGAGCTAGGTCACCTATCTCCTCCCTGCAGTTCCAGCACGTGGGGTCATCTCTTATTTTTTGAGTGTGGAGGCATGCTGGGGTCCAGTATGATTTGTGAATGAGCCATAGTTCAGTTTGTGATAGCACTGGAGAAATGTTTTGAGAGGTAACCGATTTCCAAATATGAGATCAGTCGGTCTCTGACAAAGGATTATATGAGTGTTGTTCCCAGAAAGATGTTATGTTTTTGTTTTATTGCGAGGCTTTAAGGCGTTGGAGTGTATAAATGTGGGAGGTTTGGTGACCTGAGTTGTTAATTTTCAGTATGAGGTTTGGGAGAGCGGAATTTTCTCTATGATGTTTGGATTTCGTGATAGCAGCCCTGATTTTAAGGAAATTATAAAATTCCATATTATCAAGCTGATATTTATCTTGGAGTTCGGAGAAAGTTATGGGATATGCCGAGGACCATAATTGCTGAGGGATGAAAATGCCCTTGTCTATCCATGGTTGGTAGTATATGGCTTTGCCTTTGTATTTAATGTTTGGGTTGTTCCAAAGTGAAGCCAGGTTTGAGATCTTTATGCTCGAGGCGAGATTCTTGTCCAGTTTTAGGATAGCTGTTTTTGTGTTCCTAAATATGTATGTTGATCAAACTAGCTTAGTTGTGTTGGAGGTTAGTAGAGTTAGTGGGTGTAGATTGTTAAGAATGGCTTTTTCTACCTCCAGCCAGACTGAAGTGTAGTTATTGGGGGGAGAGCCAAAAGGAGCCTTGTTTAGCCAAAAAAGACGTTTGATAGTCTTTAAAGTTTGCCAGGTTGACTCCTCCAAGTGAGATATGGAGTCTAAGTTTTTTAGGGCTATTCTGGCTTTTTTGTCTTGCCAGATGAATTTAGAGATCAGTTTATCAAGTTTATGATGGAAGTCCTCTGATAGTAAGAGAGGGAGCATACTGATGAGGTAGTTGACTATCGGGTTGATCATCATTTTTATTGTCTCGATCCTGCCCCTCCAGGTGATAAATTTAGGGGACCACTAGTCCAATAGTTTTTTAATTTTGTCAAGGGTAATGTTTTCGTTATGATTAATGGTGTCTACTATGTCCGCTCCGAACTCAATTCACAGGTATTTTATGTAGACAGATTGCCACGTTAATCCAGACGTACCCAGTATCTCTTTTGTGCAATGGATTTTTGGGGGTTTCACCTCTGATTTGTCTCTGTTTAGTTTATAACCTGAATGTTCAGAGTAGACTTCTATAGATTGAATTAGGGCTTGGATAGAAGTGCTTGGATTTTCTGTGATAATCAGGATATCATCCGCATAAACGGCTAATTTAACAAATTTCTCATTAAAACCAATTCCGGTAATTTCGGGGTTCTGTTTTATGTCCAGTAGGAGGGGTTCTAGAGCTAGGAGAAAAAATGAAGGGGAGAGCGGGCAGCCTTGTCTCGTGCCTTGTTGCAAGTGGAATGGTTGGGACAGAGAGGCATTAATCGCGAAGCGTGCAGAGGGTTTTTCGTATAGAGCCATTACCTTTTTTTGAACAATTCGCCAAGATCAAATGCTTCCATGCAATGTTTTAAAAAAGACCAAGATACTCTGTCAAATGTTTTTTCTGCATCTAATGTTATAGCGACCGATGGTGAGTTGGAATTTTTTGCATTATCGAGGACATGACAGAGGAGACGAGTGTTATCGTTCGACATACGGTGTTTAAGAAAGCCTACTTGGGAATTGCTTATTAGATTAGGGAGGTGTTCATTAAGTCTCTAGCCAGTATTTTTGCATAGATTTTACAGTCAAAATTTATCAAAGATATTGGTCTGTAATTTTTTTGGTTGCGTCGGGTCTTTCCCTTCTTTGGGTATCACAAAAATGTTTGCTTCAGACATACAGTTGGTAACGCTACTGGATTTGGCAATATGGTTGAATAAGTTTAGCATGGTTGGTTGTAGAAGTTCTAAAAAGGATTTATAAAAATTGGCGGTGAAGCTGTCTGGACCTGGGGCTTTATTGTCTTTTAGCATTTTAATAGCTTTGGCCACTTCAGAGGCTGTTATCGGCTTACCGAGGGACCTCTTGTCTTTGTCAGATAGATGAGGTACTTTAACACGTTTTAGGTACTCCTTGCATTTTTGTGGATCGAGGTTTTGTTTGTTCCGGTATAAGAGTTCATAAAAGTTTCTAAAGGTGTCTAATATTTTCTCTGGATTGGTGTGGTTCAGATTTTTGGCATCTTTGATTGATGAAATTCTGTGTTGGTTTTCTTTGTGTTTGAGGTAGGAGGCAAGCATTTTTCCCGCTTTATTAGCTTCGCATAATTTGAGGCCCTTGAATTTATTTATCGACACACCATCTCTTTCACTCAAGATTTTGTTATATTCATAATTCTTCTGTGTAAGCTGAAAGAGTGTGTTGTTGTCTAGGGAATTGGTGTGTGATCGCTCCAGTTGTTTTATTTCTTGTTCTAATGTTAATAAATTTGCATTGAGTCTCTGATTGATTTTTGTTTTAATTTCTATTAGGACACTTCTCAGGGTAGCTTTAAGTGCGTCCCATAGTGTATTTATATTAGTTTCCGGACGATCATTGTCTCTGAGGTAATTTGTGATCGAGTCTTCAACTTTGGTCCTATAATTGGGGTCTAACAAAACCTCGTTGTTGAAGCGCCATCTTTTTAACAGTGGTTTTGTATGACTGCCAGCTAATAGTGTGTTGATACATGAGTGTTCAGAGACAAGTATTGGGGATATGTTAGTTTGGTCAATTAAATGGGTGTAAGTGCCTGATATTAGTATGTAGTCTATCCTTGTGTATGAGTTTTGTGGCGCTGAGTAAAAAGTGGAGTCTCTTGAGTCTGGGTGTTGTAGTCACCATGTGTCTTTAAGATTATATTTTGAGCAAATTTTCTGAACTATGCTGTGAGATCTCGATGTATGGTATTTGCAGGAGGATTGACGATCTAGAATGGGGTCTAGGGGAAGATTAAAGTCACCACCCACTATGACCAGGTCATCCTGAGGTGAGTGACCGATCTTATTAGATACGTTTTCCCAGAAGGAAAAATCATCTGTATTCGGGCCATAAATATTTACAACATGAATGGAATCTTCTCCTCTATGTAGGTTAGTGATCAATAGCCTACCCTTCTCATCGTGCAAGGTTGATTCAAGAGTGATGTTAGACTTTCTTGTTATTAGGGTAATTAAACCTTTTCTTTTGTGGTTTGCTGGGGAGCAAGACATGTGCTATTCAGATATTTTTTAGCAACTCAGCATCTTTGTTAGCTAGTTTGGTCTCTTGGAGGAGTATGATGTCTTCTTTTGATTTTGCTAGGTAGTCCATAATTTTCCGATGTTTGATCGGGTGGTTTAACCCTTTCACATTCAAAGAAATGACATTAAGATTGTCTGTAAAATTGTGAGTCATCATATGTGCGTGAATTTGTGGCGGAAGAAAATGAATATATTCTGCAGCAAGTTTCTCTATTTAGTGCAGGCGATTGAGTTATGAAAAGATATGTGTGAGTATTTTGTTGTGATTTCACATTGTTCCCAGGAAGAAAGAAGTTAGTACCATTAAAGTTTGTCTTTGTTGTGCATGTAAAAAGGCATTCAGTGCGGTGGCTCAGGAGGGGAGGTAGCTCTGTGTAAGGGGTAGTAGAAGGTGAGAAGGTAAACCCAGAGTTATATGTGCACGAGCATTGGTGTGGTGGGTGTTTACTGTGCAGATAAGAGCTCGAACATTGGTATAGTGGATGTTTACTGTGCAGATATGAATTCGAGCAATGAAGTGATAGCTGTTTACTGTGTAGAGCAAGAAACTGTGGAAAAGAAGATGGCAGCAAAACCAATAATAATAATACTACTAATAATAACCAATATGACAATAATGAAATCAGAAACCCCAAAAATCCCCAAAACCTCCACACCACTTTCTTCCCCACACCCACCCTTCCCAATCTTTGAAGGCATAGAGCGCCGGAGGTGCGACAGCAGGAGCGTCTGTCTGCCAGCACGGAGTGAAGTATGGATAATTCTAAGTGCAGCCTACTAATACCTGAGTGGAATAATCCTGTGGAGAGATTAGTGGAGTCAACGTTCGACCTGTTGGTTTGAGATAAGGGGGATGTAGACGCTAATGAGGTACAAACCTTATAGCATAAATGTAATTACGAAGCTATGTGAGTATGCTAAAATAAGAATATGAGAGTATGAAGGTATGAGAGTAAGAGTATAAGAGTGTATGAGAGTCTGAGAGCAAGGACGTATGTAGGTTAGAGAGTGATATAGAGTGGTCTAGTAGAGTTCCTGACCACAATTGTGTAGCAATTTGTGCCTAAGAGTTACGGGAATAAAGAGAATATTACTGAGTTGTATCTTGTAATATCTTTTGGGCATACGGACTGAGTACAGACTAAGTTATATCCTTTGGGGACTATGCAAGGTAAGGGGACCTACTCTAGGTAAGAACTTTTGAGGTCAGGGAGAAGAGGGGAAAAACAACAATACAATCTGAAAGCACTCCCTCATGACCTATATTTCTTTTATCTAATTGCAAATAAATTCAACATGGGCTGAAATAGAATTAAGCAATAACAGAATCCAAAAAGATGAGCATATTTATAAATCTTCACATTATTTATTAATTTTCTTTGCTTTATCAAAAATATTTTTATACTTTCTTTTGCACATTTTTACACATAAAATCAATGTTATGAACATATACACACAATTTTACAGTATAATGACATGACATTGTCATGTGTCAACATCATAAACCCCCGGGTAAAGAGACAAAAAAAGAAACATTCATACAAGCTGTCTCACATACAAACCTCCTCAACTACACTCATACCACATTCATAAAAACATATATCTGGAGAATGGGAGACAAAAAGTTGTTTTGAGCCTCCACGACCATTTACAGCAACTGCATATAGCAGGATCTGAACAGCATTGGTCGACGCGTTTCGGTGGCTCGAAGAATGGATAACACCACCTTCCTCAGGACCTGCCAGATATCAGACCAATATCGCTACACCCAGGGGATACTACCAATATTACTCCACCAGAAATAATGTTATTTACTTTTGCGACTCTTTTTCTAAGTACTATTGCCGCACTCCAAATTTTTCTTATGCGCTGTGCATTGGGTGAGGCAGAAATGCAAGTATATTGTCGGTGAAAAAGTGAGTCCTTGTAGGGTCACTTCAATAGGATCTATGTGTCCTACGTTATTATACTGCGCCAATCCATTACGGCAGCATCTCGGATTAAATGTACGTAAAGATGTGTTGATCTAAATCCAACAATGCTTAATTCAACAGCACAAAGTCCTAACGGGCTCGACAAAGAGACCCGTTAGGACTTTGAGCAACACCCATGGAACCCCCTTTCATGAAGTGTTCTGCGTGACAGGGGCACATATTTACATAAAAAGCCACTTAAAGTGGCTTTGCATCGCCTTGTAAATATTCGGCCGCATATTGCGCCATTGGAGTGTAAAAAAAGTGCTGCTCCGGCAGTGCAAAAGTGCCGCTAGGGGCCTTGTAAATGAGGCCTGTAGTGTGCATTAGGCCTTTGATGCCCATCCTTAGAATCAGTGATAATGTAACCTGTCAGTGGACAAATTAATTACCTGAATGCCATGCTTTTGCTCCCTGGGGCTGATTACTTTTCTGTATCTTTGAAGTGGTTCACTCTTAAGTTTTCCACTAAATGTTTCCAAGCCAAATTTTTGTCAGTTTTTTGCCACATCTTGATTCTGGGACTCTGAAGGCAAGGTTGGACTGGCCTTTAGGGCAATCAGGCAGTGACTGAAGGGTTAATCTTACAGATCAGTTTGTAGGCTGTTTCTTTTGATCTAATGGGCCGTTTGTTCTCTAGTATTACCATCAACATTACCTGCATCAAACACAATTGCATGCAGTCACCCATATCTTGCAAAGTACACATACCGCACATCTTTTGAAGTACAAAACTGCCCTGCCTAGAAAGCTCAAATTTTCCCAATCAAAATCAATCCTTTTTGTGATGTGGATATCTGTGGATTTTGGGCCAGTGTTTTGGATGCCACCCAGGGAGCTTACCAAACCAAGACATTTCTGAAACCTAGATACCCAGAGGAGTACAGGGTTGTCTAGCTTCTGTGGATTCCACTAACCTTTCCTACCCACAATGCTCTGTTACTTTTACTAAGACATGCATTTTCCTCATATTTCTGTGAGGGAAAGTTGCAGAATGTGCAAGCATGGACAACATTTTGAATAGCCCACATTCCCACACTTCTCCTGATTAAAACAGTGATCCACTTGAGTGGCTCAGCTTGGTGCCTGCAACATGAATGGGTCAAGTCAGGGATCCATGTCAATATGGTTTTCCCATGATCCATGGTTTGATCAGCCCAGAAATGTGTGGAAAATAGACACTTTTAGCCAAAGTTTTGATGTTCGCAGGGCATTATGTGTATGCGAGGTTAGTGAGATTGATGCAAGTAGCACTACCCTGAACTCCCCTGGACGTTTTGTTTTCAGAAATGTCTGGGGTTGGTGCAGCATTTCAGCATTTTTTTTTTTTTTGTCCTCATTCTGCCAATCTCTTGCTAGAAGACGCTCTTATCGCAGGTGCCATAACAGCAAAGAACAGAGCACCTCCATCCAAGAAAAACAAGCTGTTTCCACTTCCATCCCTTCAACCAATGTGCCCGTAGCAAAAACAAGGGAGGACCAGGACCGACAGCATATTATTGGCTTAATCATCGGACCTCCTGGGACGTATACTCCATTCTACCAATAAGGCCCAAACCTTCTCCCGGCTTCTAGGGTCACATGCCATATCAAACTGGCTTGTACTAATTATATATTTAATACAGTCGGAGAAACAGGGTGGGCTTGTGGACTTCCAAAGCCTACAGATCTCTCGTCTCGCCAGGAGGATCACATAAAAAATAAATCTGGAGATAACCAAGTTTATTCGTGTTGAATCGTCTTGATAGAGCCCAAACAAAATAAGAATTGGGCTTACCTCGACTTGTTGACCCGTTACTTCTCCCAGGAACTTACATATCTTAGTCCAGTAACTGGAAATCTTTGGGCACGTCATGAACATATGAATATCATCCGCCGAGGGGTGCTTACATCTTGGACAGACATACGGGGGTTCCGGTAATTCTCGACAACTTAGCTGGAGACCAATAAACCCTGTATGTGGTAAAAAGATGGTTACGCTTGAACGCAGCGGGTTTCACAACTTCTCGTAGAATCGCAAAAGTGTCCAGCCAAACCTCTTTCATATTTTCACACATTAGCTCTTCAGCCCAAAGCTTTGGAATATCCAAGTCTAAGTTGTCATCAGCCTCAAACAGAGCCTTTACCACAGAGATACTTCCTCCTCCTCCACCCAATTCTGTCTTGCCCACCAAGCGGAAACTTGGTAGTACTTAAATCTTGTTAAAAGGCCCCTGGTATAAATGCTTAAGAACTCCCAACTAACCAAAGATGAGGCCTCTTTCAGATCCCCCCAGCGTAGTAATCCTGCAGATTTTAATCGCAAACTAAGCTGCTCTCTCAGACACTCAGGAGTTCCCGGGGAGTCCCAATTCGGGGCCCAAGAAGAGTAATAAGGAACTCCTAGTTTTGTCCGGAAGTACACCCATGTTCTCAGGGCCCCCTGCAGAATCTTCAGCCTCACCTTCTTAAAAAACTTCAGCATGACTAGTGAGAGGAAATTGATATTAATCCACACTCTGCTGGCCCATATGTAAAAACTACACCCTAAGGACTTTACATTTTCTATCTTGCTTGCCATGTTGATAGGGACGCTTTAGTCAGGATGAATGGGGGGCACAAAGAGTGTTGGGGCTCTAGGTTAGCGGAGTGGCCTTGCATCCATTTGGCGTTGTGCCCACTGGGGGCACATTAGTCGGTAAACTGCCTTAATCCACCCCTGTATGGGCAGAAAGAGTGCTGCCAAATGTCTGGGTGGGCCATCACCACTCCTTCTTTTTTAGACCTTTTTAGGTCTCACCTGAGCATGCCCTGCTCTGCGAGACATTTAGTAAGCAGGTTTTTAAAGTGCTGCTTTTGCCAGCCACCAGCTTGTGGTAACGCGCACAAGCGCGCGCGCCTCACAGCTGCCATCTGTCTTTCTCGCGCGCGACGTGCATTCATCTTCATTTTCCACTAGCGTGCTTGCCGTCGCGCGCGCCCACCCCTGCTTTCACTTTTGCCTTCGCACCACTCGCGTCCTTTTTTTTTTTCTTCTTCTTGCGTGCTTGTTCCAGCTTGCTGCCTGCATATAACATGGCTGCCGATGTCAGCCCTGTGCAGGCTCCGGCTCCCTCGCGATACAAAAGGGGATGATGGACGGAACGTTTGAGCCAATCAAACACTCACCCCCAGTCAACTGATCTGGGTTTAATCCATCATCATTCTTTAGCTCACTCCACCACCCCAGTTCAGACATGGCCATATGCAAATCAGTCTGACCCTGTGCCTCATGGGAACAGTCCAGCACGATCTGCCAAGCCATGTCTTCCCTGGACCGGAAACAAGCATCCTAGGACCGGTTTCTGGCATTCCAGCCGTCATCAGCCAGGCTTGCTTGAATCCAGTGGCAAAGTGAGCAAGGGACCCACGTCTGGGCATACCCCCGCCAACTTAGGGCGAACAAAGCGATACAAAAGGGGATGATGGACGGAACGTTTGAGCCAATCAAACACTCACCCCCAGTCAACTGATCTGGGTTTAATCCATCATCATTCTTTAGCTCACTCCACCACCCCAGTTCAGACATGGCCATATGCAAATCAGTCTGACCCTGTGCCTCATGGGAACAGTCCAGCACGAACTGCCAAGCCATGTCTTCCCTGGACCGGAAACAAGCATCCTAGGACCGGTTTCTGGCATTCCAGCCGTCATCAGCCAGGCTTGCTTGAATCCAGCGGCAAAGTGAGCAAGGGACCCACGTCTGGGCATACCCCCGCCAACTTAGGGCGAACAAAGCGATACAAAAGGGGATGATGGACGGAACGTTTGAGCCAATCAAACACTCACCCCCAGTCAACTGATCTGGGTTTAATCCATCATCATTCTTTAGCTCACTCCACCACCCCAGTTCAGACATGGCCATATGCAAATCAGTCTGACCCTGTGCCTCATGGGAACAGTCCAGCACGAACTGCCAAGCCATGTCTTCCCTGGACCGGAAACAAGCATCCTAGGACCGGTTTCTGGCATTCCAGCCGTCATCAGCCAGGCTTGCTTGAATCCAGTGGCAAAGTGAGCAAGGGACCCACGTCTGGGCATACCCCCGCCAACTTAGGGCGAACAAAGCGATACAAAAGGGGATGATGGACGGAACGTTTGAGCCAATCAAACACTCACCCCCAGTCAACTGATCTGGGTTTAATCCATCATCATTCTTTAGCTCACTCCACCACCCCAGTTCAGACATGGCCATATGCAAATCAGTCTGACCCTGTGCCTCATGGGAACAGTCCAGCACGAACTGCCAAGCCATGTCTTCCCTGGACCGGAAACAAGCATCCTAGGACCGGTTTCTGGCATTCCAGCCGTCATCAGCCAGGCTTGCTTGAATCCAGTGGCAAAGTGAGCAAGGGACCCACGTCTGGGCATACCCCCGCCAACTTAGGGCGAACAAAGCGATACAAAAGGGGATGATGGACGGAACGTTTGAGCCAATCAAACACTCACCCCCAGTCAACTGATCTGGGTTTAATCCATCATCATTCTTTAGCTCACTCCACCACCCCAGTTCAGACATGGCCATTTGCAAATCAGTCTGACCCTGTGCCTCATGGGAACAGTCCAGCACGAACTGCCAAGCCATGTCTTCCCTGGACCGGAAACAAGCATCCTAGGACCGGTTTCTGGCATTCCAGCCATCATCAGCCAGGCTTGCTTGAATCCAGTGGCAAAGTGAGCAAGGGACCCACGTCTGGGCATACCCCCGCCAACTTAGGGCGAACAAAGCGATACAAAAGGGGATGATGGACGGAACGTTTGAGCCAATCAAACACTCACCCCCAGTCAACTGATCTGGGTTTAATCCATCATCATTCTTTAGCTCACTCCACCACCCCAGTTCAGACATGGCCATATGCAAATCAGTCTGACCCTGTGCCTCATGGGAACAGTCCAGCACGAACTGCCAAGCCATGTCTTCCCTGGACCGGAAACAAGCATCCTAGGACCGGTTTCTGGCATTCCAGCCGTCATCAGCCAGGCTTGCTTGAATCCAGTGGCAAAGTGAGCAAGGGACCCACGTCTGGGCATACCCCCGCCAACTTAGGGCGAACAAAGCGATACAAAAGGGGATGATGGACGGAACGTTTGAGCCAATCAAACACTCACCCCCAGTCAACTGATCTGGGTTTAATCCATCATCATTCTTTAGCTCACTCCACCACCCCAGTTCAGACATGGCCATATGCAAATCAGTCTGACCCTGTGCCTCATGGGAACAGTCCAGCACGAACTGCCAAGCCATGTCTTCCCTGGACCGGAAACAAGCATCCTAGGACCGGTTTCTGGCATTCCAGCCGTCATCAGCCAGGCTTGCTTGAATCCAGTGGCAAAGTGAGCAAGGGACCCACGTCTGGGCATACCCCCGCCAACTTAGGGCGAACAAAGCGATACAAAAGGGGATGATGGACGGAACGTTTGAGCCAATCAAACACTCACCCCCAGTCAACTGATCTGGGTTTAATCCATCATCATTCTTTAGCTCACTCCACCACCCCAGTTCAGACATGGCCATATGCAAATCAGTCTGACCCTGTGCCTCATGGGAACAGTCCAGCACGAACTGCCAAGCCATGTCTTCCCTGGACCGGAAACAAGCATCCTAGGACCGGTTTCTGGCATTCCAGCCGTCATCAGCCAGGCTTGCTTGAATCCAGTGGCAAAGTGAGCAAGGGACCCACGTCTGGGCATACCCCCGCCAACTTAGGGCGAACAAAGCGATACAAAAGGGGATGATGGACGGAACGTTTGAGCCAATCAAACACTCACCCCCAGTCAACTGATCTGGGTTTAATCCATCATCATTCTTTAGCTCACTCCACCACCCCAGTTCAGACATGGCCATATGCAAATCAGTCTGACCCTGTGCCTCATGGGAACAGTCCAGCACGAACTGCCAAGCCATGTCTTCCCTGGACCGGAAACAAGCATCCTAGGACCGGTTTCTGGCATTCCAGCCGTCATCAGCCAGGCTTGCTTGAATCCAGTGGCAAAGTGAGCAAGGGACCCACGTCTGGGCATACCCCCGCCAACTTAGGGCGAACAAAGCGATACAAAAGGGGATGATGGACGGAACGTTTGAGCCAATCAAACACTCACCCCCAGTCAACTGATCTGGGTTTAATCCATCATCATTCTTTAGCTCACTCCACCACCCCAGTTCAGACATGGCCATATGCAAATCAGTCTGACCCTGTGCCTCATGGGAACAGTCCAGCACGAACTGCCAAGCCATGTCTTCCCTGGACCGGAAACAAGCATCCTAGGACCGGTTTCTGGCATTCCAGCCGTCATCAGCCAGGCTTGCTTGAATCCAGTGGCAAAGTGAGCAAGGGACCCACGTCTGGGCATACCCCCGCCAACTTAGGGCGAACAAAGCGATACAAAAGGGGATGACGGACGGAACGTTTGAGCCAATCAAACACTCACCCCCAGTCAACTGATCTGGGTTTAATCCATCATCATTCTTTAGCTCACTCCACCACCCCAGTTCAGACATGGCCATATGCAAATCAGTCTGACCCTGTGCCTCATGGGAACAGTCCAGCACGAACTGCCAAGCCATGTCTTCCCTGGACCGGAAACAAGCATCCTAGGACTGGTTTCTGGCATTCCAGCCGTCATCAGCCAGGCTTGCTTGAATCCAGTGGCAAAGTGAGCAAGGGACCCACGTCTGGGCATACCCCCGCCAACTTAGGGCGAACAAAGCGATACAAAAGGGGATGATGGACGGAACGTTTGAGCCAATCAAACACTCACCCCCAGTCAACTGATCTGGGTTTAATCCATCATCATTCTTTAGCTCACTCCACCACCCCAGTTCAGACATGGCCATATGCAAATCAGTCTGACCCTGTGCCTCATGGGAACAGTCCAGCACGAACTGCCAAGCCATGTCTTCCCTGGACCGGAAACAAGCATCCTAGGACCGGTTTCTGGCATTCCAGCCGTCATCAGCCAGGCTTGCTTGAATCCAGTGGCAAAGTGAGCAAGGGACCCACGTCTGGGCATACCCCCGCCAACTTAGGGCGAACAAAGCGATACAAAAGGGGATGATGGACGGAACGTTTGAGCCAATCAAACACTCACCCCCAGTCAACTGATCTGGGTTTAATCCATCATCATTCTTTAGCTCACTCCACCACCCCAGTTCAGACATGGCCATATGCAAATCAGTCTGACCCTGTGCCTCATGGGAACAGTCCAGCACAAACTGCCAAGCCATGTCTTCCCTGGACCGGAAACAAGCATCCTAGGACCGGTTTCTGGCATTCCAGCCGTCATCAGCCAGGCTTGCTTGAATCCAGTGGCAAAGTGAGCAAGGGACCCACGTCTGGGCATACCCCCGCCAACTTAGGGCGAACAAAGCGATACAAAAGGGGATGATGGACGGAACGTTTGAGCCAATCAAACACTCACCCCCAGTCAACTGATCTGGGTTTAATCCATCATCATTCTTTAGCTCACTCCACCACCCCAGTTCAGACATGGCCATATGCAAATCAGTCTGACCCTGTGCCTCATGGGAACAGTCCAGCCCGAACTGCCAAGCCATGTCTTCCCTGGACCGGAAACAAGCATCCTAGGACCGGTTTCTGGCATTCCAGCCGTCATCAGCCAGGCTTGCTTGAATCCAGTGCATGGCTAAACACTTATAAGGTACAAGGTTTAGCCATGCAACAGCTGATGTTGTTGCACCAAGGATATTGTGCTGCAAAACTAAATACTTATAAGGTCCCAAAAGCAAGACCTATTGGCTATGCCAATGCTTGTTTTCCTGGTGTCTAGTTGACTTTCTGTCAAATTAGGGTTACATTCTCTCAATCTACCCAAGGGTGTGCAGAAAGATTCTTGTGCCTGTTCTGGAATGTGAGCACTGCCTGATGCCTGCAAGGGCTACCTTCACCCTGTCTTCTTTGAACTTTTGTCCTCTACTTTCTAGTGGGCTTTAAACCCATCCAGGGGCAGATTGGAGTATAGTTTCCCAATCCACCCAGAGAGGGAGAAGAAAGTCTGTTGTGTATGTTCTAGGGGCAGGCAGGGCCCAATGCCTGAATTGGCTGCCCTTTTGTAAACTTTTTTCCTGTTTGTTAAGTTTTTCCCCTGGTGTCCAGTGTTTTTCTGCCCCCCCAGCAGGGCATGATGCCATGCCTGGGTGGGCCTCTCCACCCAAAGAGGGCACAGTGACATGCCAGGTTGGGCCGCTCCCACAGCTTCTTTATTTTTTTGACTTTTTGTCTCAGGTATGTAGTAGACTTTTGAAAAATATCATTGTAGTTAAACACAACAATGTAAACAACAAATGTTTATCAAACTATATATAGATCAAGTCCTTCGCATTTCTTCCTCAAAAAGGAGAGGCAGCACCACAATCAATGTGAGCCAAAATTTTACATTATTTACTTTCAGTTTCCAGCACAAGTGCATAACATGCATTTGGCGGCCCAAGCATTTCGGCACTTTGCCTTCAACTGGACCATCAGATATATTTTCACTGAAAAAACCAAAGGTCAGGCACGGTGGACAACCCACCCAAAGGCAGCCAATCACACACTGCACACACCCTTTGCTCGTGCATGGCATGGGGTTAGCCGCAGGGCCTGTGTTTCAGCAAGTTCTGCTTCTAACTCTCCGCTGCCAGTCAAGCCCAAGCTGCACACAACCTTTGGCCATTTGCGGGGGTTGATCATAGGGCTGGGCCTGCTCCCAGGCCTGTGGCCAAACCCCCAGCAGGCTGTGAACCCCACACCACGCACAATCTTTACTGTGCACACTGTATGGTTGGCCCTTGGGCCATGGGGACCAATCTCCTGGGGCTAAAACATACATATTAAGGGGAGAGAGGCATATAGTCACCCTACCCGAGCCTTTTTATTCCATGGAAACCCCATCCCCTCGGGTCAAATATAATAAAAAGGGGTGAGGGCCTTGCATCCTCCCTCACCAAGCCGTATTAGGCCCGGGTGCCCAACCAAGAAGCCTCATTAGTCCCTGGAGACCCCATCCCAGCAGGGCCATATTTTCTTTAAAAGGGGATGGGGCTGCATGGCCCCCTCCCTGAGCCTCATTAGACACTTGGGACCCCATCCCCCAGAGCCTTATGGAATTTAAAGGGGAGGGGGCTTGTGGCTCCAAGTTCTGAGTCTTATTAGGCCCTGGGGCCCATTCCCCAGGGCCTTTTCTTTTTTTAAAGGGGAGAGGGCCTTGTGCCCCCCCCTCCCTGAGCCTTATTAGGCCTTGTGGACACCAACCCTCAGGGCATTTTTGTTTTTGTTTTTAAAGGGAAGGGGGTGCATGGCCCCCTCCCCGAGCCTATTTTGGCCCCTAGGTCCCTATTCTCAGACCCTCCTTTTTAAGTCGAGCCTAGACAGCACCTGCACTGTTAGGCGATATATTGTCTGTACTTTGTGGGGTCTGACTCCTCCCACACATTGGATTGGCGTTTGCGTGTGTCTTTTAAGAATCGTAGCCTGCAAATGGCTAATGGTGGGTGCATTTCCCACCTCTTCTGAAAAGTTCACTTCCATGGAGTATTGCCGCGGGTACGAGCAGCGATGCAAACGCAGTCCCTACGTGCAGTGCTGACCTGGTAGTGCAGCCGAGTGATGAGTGCTTGTTATTGAGGCAGCTCTTTCCATCTCCTCTCCTCTGATTCTCCCCGTTTGTCCTCTTTCTCTTTCCATGACTGGGCAATGCGAAGCAGCCAACGCTAGATCTGTTACAGGTAAAGTGTGTTTTCGTTTCACTCTCCTTTAGCTATCTAATTTCCTAATGGAGGCCACTTTTATTTTGGTGTCCCGGCCTATTTGTTACCCCAGTCCGACATTGGCCATTTGTCCTAGTAGGGAGCAGCCATCAGAGTTTGGAAAAGCCTTGAGCTTGGGCGCAGCAGGGTCCTTAGGTCTGGAGTGCTGCCTGGTGACCGTTCACTTCTAAAGGCTCCGGCCTGGGTTTGCTGAGCCGGTTGCGGCCAGGAGTTCGTGGCCTCCTGAGCTCTAAGATTGGCTGTACCGAGAGACGGCACCCGCTGCATCCTGCTCGCTGCTGTAGTTTTCTGTTTGCCCACGGTAGGCCAATTCCTACACCCGTCACAAACTTATGTGCAGGGACAGCACCACTTCCAAGCCAGCATCAGCGTCCATGCAGATCCCAGGAATCAACTAGTAGTCCCATTCTGCCCTACACTAAGCGCATTCATCTCATTTTCTGGCTTCCCGTTATCTTAGTTTTGGGATCAATGCGTTTCAAGCACACCGCAGCTGAGAACGAACATCTTGGGTAGGTGTTTTGCAGTCCCTCCCCTTGGATGCCTCTCTGTGGTACCACCTCAGACTCCCAGATAATGCGGCACCTAGTCAGCTCCCAGGTCTCACTGCTGTGCGAGCTTCCACACGAACGGCCACTCTTTCTCTTTAAAGCACATTCAGGTTTGTGCAGCTCTTCTGTTTTACTGTTGGTTGTGCCATATTTTCCATATTTGAAGTCAGTTGGACCTACCTTTCTCACATCACCTTCCTCATCTCCAAGAAGCCTAATGCACCACCGAGGTAATACAAGTTGTTGGTTGATATGTGTTTCCTTAGCACACACCACTGTGTCTGGTGAATGGATGAATTTATAGGGGCAGGAAAAGGTGTTTATCATTGGCTGGAGTGACTGCAGTTCACATGCAGACAGCCATCTTCCTGGTCACACCCCGTTAGATGGTTTTGTTAATTGGACCCTTTGCTGTTAATCGAAGGAATCCAAATTTTTGGCCATAAGTTAAAGCATGATTACACTTTTCAGAAATGGGGTGCAGTATTTCTTTGTAAATGAAATTAAGTTGCAATACAGTGAAACACAAATGATGAAGAATTCTGGATCTCATGTCTGAGGTCTAAGTGACAATTGCCCCACTATAATTACGTAAGGAAGACCATCATTGTTGGATTTATCTCCCAGGGACCACCATGTGAGTCAAGATCATCCCAGGCAGAGACAAAAGACTATAGCTCCCACATTCAGGGAGAAAACTCTCTGAGCTACGGTTTTTATGTATCTCCCTGGGAGGTAAATCCAACCACGATGGTCTTCCCTACCTAACCATGGTGGGGCAATCGTCGCTTAGATCTGGTTATCCAATGCCAGATGGGTTACTAGGTCAAAAGTTAACACCTGCTGAGGCTCTGATGGTGGAAATTTTATGTTTTCTCCCCATTTTTGAATACTTAGGGAACCGTAAAAATGGTGGAGCTTAAGGACCACCAATTTATGGCGATGCACCAGTCTACTAAAACTCTAAATGAGCCCTACAGTCTAAATTTTGACACAAAGGTTTCTGCTGGCAAACAAATTATTTTGTATCTTGTAAATTCACTCGGAAGAGAGAAAACTCTTTTTCACACACATTCCAAAACACAATTCCTCCAACTTAAGTGCTTAGATACTGGCTGAGAGTCATTAATCTGTTGCAGGCTTAAACATTTTAAAAGAAAAAAGAAAACCATGACGGTGTGGAAAAGTGATACCTGTCATCAGCAATTGTCCACTTGTAATAAAACTGGTGTGATATTTTTATTAACCACAATTATAGCAAAGAACACGAGGAAGATCACAGCGTCATGCAACCGTGTAAAACAATTGTCTGACTTACGCATCTTAGAAACTTCCATCTATAAAACGTGCTTTCAAAACAGTTAATGTTTATCTTGTGGCCTAAACAGTGATAAACAAATTTCTAGCACCTGGTTTTTCATTTTTAGGTCGAGCCTAGACAGCACTTACACTGTTTGGTGATCTGTTGTCTGTACTTTGTAGGGGTCTGACTCCTCCCACACTTTGGATTGGCTTTTGCGTGTCATTTAAGAATCAAAGCCTGCAAATGGCTAATGGTGGGTGCATGTCCCAACTCTTCTGAAAAGTTCACTCCCATGGAGTATTGCTGCGGGTACGAGCAGCGACACACACGCATACCCTATGTGCAGTGCTGACCTGGGAGTGCAGTCGATGCGTGCTTGCTTATAGGAGCATCTTTCCTTCCTGGATTTCGGGCTACAGGGGGTGTAAAACACATCTTCTTGGATGTTTTTTTTGCTGCTCATAGTTAATGCTTTTTAAGCAGCTTCTCTTAGTTGCGTCATCTGGGTTTTTTGTGGGGGACATATTTGATGTGGTGTTGATAAGTGGTGGGCTTAAGGCCCTCTAAGATTTGTTGATGCTCCCCCTGCAGTTTGCTAGTATGGTATTGATACTACCGGGACTTTTCGTAGCTCTGTTCAGATGGCTGATAAATTTACTAGAGAATTTGCAACAACTTCCTCCACTTTGCCAACTCTCTAGTCGATGCTAGCTATATGGTTGGCAATTTTGTGTGGGATTCTGATTTGCTCATTCGTCATTAACTTATGGGGTTAAGAACCCAGAAATTGGGGCCATAATCCTATTTCAGACCCATGTGCAAAAACACAACTTACTATGTTCCCGATATTGGTGATACTTGCATAATACCCACAGTCTTAGAGCTGCTTTAGGGGACCGACCATCTGCTCTTTCCACAGATCCTATTCTAAAATACATTAGACACTCAAAAGATCTCAGAGGGATTTTATCTGGTTTGTATTCCACCCTGATTGATGAACATTTCTCAAATCAAAATGTGGCTTATCTCCATTAGGAGTGGCACAAACGGCTTGGGTTAGAAACCATAGGCAGGAATTGGTCTCACATCCCGGAGAGCTATGACAAGCCACTGAGAGAAGCACATCTTAAATTTTGCTATTATAAAGTCTTACATCAATGGCATTGGTCTCCATCACGACATCTTAGGGCACACATTTCTCAGGATTCTAACTGCTTGAGGTCTCATACCCCACACTGTGATGTAGTACATATAGTTTGGGCATGCTCAGTACTCTCACATCTTTGAAGAAACTGTGAGACTCGATTAAAATGAATTTAGGGGTCTCTATTCTACTGATGGAGAGAATAGCCATCTTACGCGACACGTGCAACTGCCCTCAATAGCCCCAACATACCTGTTGGTGGATTGTAACTGCCCCGGTGACGGCTAAAGTAGAGATTTTATGACACTGGAATCCAAATGTTATGGACCGTGTATTTGGGGAGGCAAGATGGCGGTCGCTTGAGACCGTAGGTGCACACGGAGCACTGAGAGCCAGAAGAATTTAAAAATGCTGCAGTAGTGCAATCGGGGATATGAAGGACGAGACTTTTAGCTTGGACTTACACTACCCCCCACGTACCGGCAGAGATTACCTACGACTGTTTGGAACAGTAATTGGGCTCTCTGTTCTGCGACACATCGCTAGGACATTTGTGGAAAATCCTAAAACGTATTCAGCGGGCTCCTACCTGGCGGAGGCTCCGGACGCTGGGCCTGATCCTGTGGAGACTTCTGGGAGTGTTGGACCCGCCGAGATGGGTCCCAAGAGCGCGGCGGGGGCTGCCAAGACCAGGGCGGTCAGATTGTTGCAAGGCGGGATGGCGGTGCCGGGAGACGCTGCGGTGGCCACGGATGCTCCAGCCCCGACCCTGGGATCTCCAGCTCCAGCTCTAACTCCACGGCGTGGATGCCGCGCTGCAGTGACTGACCAGGATCCAGGAAGAGGAAGAGGCGGGACAACGCAGAGGGGACGCCCGGCCGGCCCTACAGTGATCGACCTCCTGAGAGCTCCTCCCGGAAAACCAGTTCCGGGTCGCGATGAGAAGCTTCGGGACAACGCTTCCCCCGACACCGTGGCAACCACAGCAACCACAGATCGTGTAGGAGACTTACCCCGGCAGGAACTCGGAGACTCAGCTCGGGGAGATCAGATCGAGGTGAGAGCAGAGGAGAACGGTCGTACTATCGGATCGGCAAACTTGGAAGGTAGCCCCGGGGGGCTTTTCCCTCAGCAGCCGACTCTGAATCCCTCAGGGGGGTCTGAAAACACTATGAATATCTTAACTGTGCAAGCAGCTGGGGGGGCCCAGATAGACCCGGATAAGTCAGAATCTGCTGCTGCTGACGGGAGGGCCCTTGGCGCACAACTTAATAATCTTGGCACTATGGGTATTAATCTCCCGCAACCAGTCAATGTCGATTCTGATTATCAAGCTTGCCAACATGAAATTAACCCCAGTGGGACCCTGGACAGTGGTAGTCAAATTGAACTCGATAAGGAACCTAGCGACTTTTTTTTCTCTGTTTCTGATGGGGATGAGTGGTCTGAGGATTCCTCTGTTGGTAGCACGGATCTAAGTCATAGCGATGTGGAGGTAGCAGGTGGCACTAAAAGTAAAACTGTGCAGAAGAAAAAAGAGAAAAAAAGGCTGGGTGGGAAAGAGCTGGCTTGGGACTATACCCCCACAAGCCAACTGTCTAATCCTACGCTTACTTCCCAAACGCTTACTTCCCAAACCGTCTCTGATCCATCCGAGACAACCTTAGATGCCATCTTTCAGGCCATCTCTATGCACCGCGAGGAAACTCGCCAGGACAGTCGCAAGACTCACCATGCCATGCGCAAGATGCAAGGGGTTGTTCGGAAGTTAACAAAAACTTGCAGTGTATTTGGAGAAAGACTAACTGATCTTGAATCCAGGATAGTCACCACAGAATCTGATCTAGCCTCTAATCTTGCGCTGGTGGGCTCCCATGATGCACAGCTGGTGGATGTTAGATGGAAGCTGGAGGAGTTTGAGAACCGCCAGCGAAGGAATAACCTGCGGGTTCTTGGAGTCCCTGAAGGGGTTGAGGGGGACGATATACGGTTATTTGTGGTGAAATTGCTACGAGACTCCCTGCCTGAATTAACTGATTGGAATTGGGCACTTGAGATTCAGCGGGCCCATCGGGTCCCCTTTGTTCAGAGACAGCCCGTCAGGGCAGGGGGCTTCCCCCGAGCCATTCTTGTATATTTTGGCAATTTTCTGCTGCGCCAAGCCGTCTCTGAAAAAGCAAGACCCGATGCAAAACGATCTAGCAATGATATTACCTATTTTGTTCGCCCAGACTTCTGTCACTCCACCGTTGAAAGGCGGTGGCGGCTACGGCAGCTTATCAAACCATTTCAGGATAAAAAGGCGCAAGCCTTTTTAAACAATCCAGCTCGTCTCAAAGTGATCTTTGAGGGGCAAACAAAGTTTTTTATGTCAGAAATAAAAGCTAAGGAATTCCTGGATGGGCTCTCCAGCTAGGCCCAGGTTCACAATTATTATGAGTATTAGGAGCTACAAAATGTAGGGAAAGTACAGGATGGCACACAGGGGGTAGTAACCAGGGGGGAAAAAAAAAAAAAAGGGGGGAGGAAGGCGGGGGAAAAAAAAAAGAGAAAACTCTGGGGGGGGGGGAAATATCATAACAAACTCTAAATACATTTCCCCTTTTTGAAAATATCCTGGCGGAGGCACTATGAATTTGGGAATGTCGGCTGTAGGACGCAGCATTCTATGAAAATCCCACAATTTAGGCTCTCACGCTCTGTTGTGTAGCGCACCCATCACAATCAGACTCATGCCTGAGTCTGTATGCCTCACGTGGGGAGGTGGGGATGGTCGGGAGGGGGGTGGGGTGCTCAGGGGAGGGGTAGGGGGGAAGGGGCGGACAAGGTTGTGGGTTAAAAACAAGGGGGAAAAAAGCATGTCCAGAAACAGTAATAAAATAATGAGACAATTAAAAGTGATAAATAGATGGCTGAATATGAAGCGAGATTTTATTGGGGGAAAAAGCTACCGAAGGTCCCATGGAGAAATTCGAGAATCTGAACCCAGTGTAAGATGGGGAAGATAACTATTTGTTCATGGAACGTTGCGGGGCTCAATGACCGGGCAAAAAGGGTAAGATTTGGTGAACTTATCAGACTTAACCACGCCGATATAATATGCGTACAGGAGACACACATTCCATGGCGGAAAAGGGAAGTAATGAGAATCACAGGGTATAATCTGTTGGCATGCACCACTCAGACATCTAATATACGCGGTGTGGCTATCTTAGCAAAATCTTCTTTGGGTACGGCCAAACGTAAATTAGTGGATGCCCTGGGTAGATGGGTGATCATTGAACTAGCCATAGGTGGCACTGTTTGTGCAATTTATGGATCTAATCAGGACGATCCTCAGATTTTTGAGGCTCTGGAAGTTGAACTGGCCACCTGGCCGACTCCTTTGATTCTTTGCGGTGATTTTAACATCTCTTTGGATGTTAGATTGGGGAACCAAGGGTCTGGGGGGTATTCAGGCCGGAAACCTCGGGTGTATAGGGCATTTAATTCTTTAAAAATTAGCCATGGCCCGGTTGATATATGGGCTACAAAGAACTCGGCCAACCCCGGTTACACGTATTTTTCCTGTCCACATAAATTATACGTTAGGATCGATTACTTTTTTTGCACAAAAGATCTTGTAGGGCAAGCTGAGATTTTAAAACTTCCTAAAATAATTTCAGACCATAACCCTCTGATACTAGAACTTGATATAGCCGGTTTTAAGAGATTACGGAGCAAATGGACCTTTGATAGGAAACTTCTTGTAAATAGTGCGTATGTTGAATA
Source organism: Calotriton arnoldi (assembly GCA_963921515.1). Taxonomy (NCBI): domain Eukaryota; kingdom Metazoa; phylum Chordata; class Amphibia; order Caudata; family Salamandridae; genus Calotriton; species Calotriton arnoldi. Next base: position 683,546 of record CAWUFW010001485.1, on the reverse strand, counting down.
TATGAGGAAGTGGGCACAATAATTTTTTGATATAAATAGGTTCAGTGCTAGCAGGGGGGCCGTATGGGATTCTTTTAAGGCTGCTTTCCGAGGTGAAACCATCTCTTTTGTTATCAGGGCAAGGAAGCAGCAAGAAAATAAGAATCAACAATTGATGTGGGATCTAGCTAGGGCCGAAGAAGAGCATATTTCACTGATAGCACAGGGACAGGAGGGAGTTCAAATTCAGTGGCAAATAATCGCACTGAAAGCAGAGTTAACCAACTGGTTAACGCAGAAATCTGCTGAAGAGTATCAATCTCATCGAAACAGTGTTTATGAAACAGGGGAACAAGTCGGAAGGAGACTAGCGCTTTGTACTAGGCAGAAGCTATCTTTTAGTGCTATATCTATGATTAGGATAGGGGGGCAAGCCTATACTTATCCAGAGGACATAATTAGAGGTTTCCAAAATTACTATCAGGTCCTGTATCAAGATGACGGTAATAAAAGCAGAGAGGAGGTATCTCAAGGCATGACAGAGAGCTTTGCCGATATTAACATTGGAGAGAGCCTGGATAGACATACTAGTGAGGAGTTAGAGGCAGAAATTACACTCGAAGAAGTGCAACGTGCACTTTCAGGAATGGCTACAGGGAAGGCGGCAGGCCCTGACCGGATACCTCTTGAGGTATATAAAATTCTGGGACCAGGTATAATACTCATGCTTTTGGATCTTTTCAGGGGTGTACAGTATAATGGGACCTCCCCCGAATCTTGGAAAGAGACGGCCATTATAATTTTTCCCAAGAAAGGGAAGCCATTGGATAATCCTTCTTCCTATCGGCCGATCTCCTTGATCAACTCTGACACCAAAATTTATTCTAAAATTTTGGCCAATCGGCTAGGAGGGGTCATAGAGCATCTGGTATCCCCATGGCAACACGGGTTTATCCCAGGTAAAGGCACAACGGACCATACCCGTAGGGTTATCTCTCTTTTTGATATTATAACCAGGGGGGGGGACCAGATGGCTATGATCCTCCTGGATGCTGAAAAAGCCTTTGATCGGGTGTCTTGGGAGTTTCTATGGCAGATATTGGAATTGAAGGGCTTTGGCCCTCGGATCATAAAGGCTATTAAGGCAATGTATTACCAGCCAAAAGCCCGACTTCAACTTATGGGGAGGGAATCCGGTAGTATTAATATATCTAGAGGGACTAGACAGGGTTGCCCCTGCTTCCCCATTTTATTCGCTTTATATATCGATCCCCTAGTTTCTAAGTTGTTACAGACCCGGAAGATTAAACCCATAATTACCGGAGGTTTTGAAACAAAAGTATTGGCCTACGCCGATGATATCGCGGTGTTGACCCCTAATCCTGCCGAGGCAATAGTAGAGATCAGTAGGATTGCTGAGGATTATGGTCTTTTTTCAGGGTATGCGCTGAACGCTGGGAAAACTATAGTACTATGTACTGATAACATAGTTTTCAATGATCCCAAGAGAGTAACATCCGCAATGTTCCTCGGGGTTCGAATAAGTGCTAAGGTGGACGAGATCTGTAGGATTAATTTTGATCCTTTGATAAAAAATATAGGGGATGAATTAAGGAGGGTTAATGGGCTACACTTATCTATTATTGGGAGAGGGAATTACCTCAAAATGACCATGTTACCCAAAATACTGTATCTGTTTCGGGCAATCCCGCTGGCTCTAGACGACAATCTATTAAGGACATTGGAATCAGCCTTCTCCAATTTTATATGGCAATATGGGAAGGTTAGGAGAGCTTTGCGGTATTTAGCATTACCCCAAGACAGGGGAGGACTTGCTGTTCCTAATATCACCCTATATTATTGGGCAGCACTTTTACATCAGATGACCACCCTTTTATCAGTGAACCATACTAGGGAACCAGTACAGGGCATAAAAATACCTACAATTTATGAACTATCGATAGGGAAGGAAGCCTCAGGGCTACTGCTGAGACAATTGGAACCTAGCTACTATAAAAAAGTACGGTTTAAAGTGATTTATAGCTCCTGGAAAATTTGGAAGCAGGTTTCTAAATTTATGGCAATTTCTAAATTGTCTAGATATACCCCCTCTGGCGCTCGCCTTTACTGCCATATCTGGCTAACGATGATATGGGGAAAAAGTGGGAAAAATATGGGGTAAGAACAATAGGGTATTTCTGTGGGGGAGAACATGATTTTCAATTTTTAAGGCTACAACGGGTGTTTGGCGTTTTAGACAACCATTACTTTAAATTTGTCCAGATTAGTAATATTCTTACTTTATGGAGTCCTAGGATTATGCTAGATAAGATTCCACTTTTGGAAGCCGTAACCAGGGAATCGAGCAGAATCAGAGATTTTTATAAAATACTTCTTGACAAATGCCCCGACGACCTGGAAAAAACTGAAGCATCCTGGGCAATAAAACTGGGAAACCCGGATGTTGATATCTATATGAGTCTTTCCCTAACTGCCAAAATTTTCTTATCGTCAAATCTAAAAGCTCAACTTTATAAAACTATATTTAATCTCTACTTCACTCCTGCTAAACTTTATCTTTGGGGGAAAAGGGCTGACGATAAATGTCCTAGATGTGGGTCAGGACCAGCCACCTTGATACATATGCTATATGACTGTGATAAATTGGCTCCATTGAAAGAAGGCCTGTTGGGCTTTTGGGAGGAATTATTCTGTCTCAGACTAGAATTAACCCCCACTCTGCTGATTCTTGGACACGATAGTACTCTGGGTCTTAATAAGGAACAAGAATTTGGTGTGTTTCTGGGGGCAGCGGTATTTAGGATACTATTAGCCGCCAGGTGGAAAGATGCTGAGCCACCTAGCTTTCATATGTGGCTCGCGAGGCTTCTTGGAATATACAAACAAGAGCTGGCAATCTATGCCTGTAGGGGTAGACAGGCAGGAGCCCGAGGGAGGAGGATCTGGGCTCATATGGCCAAATGGAGTAGAGTCACAAGGAGGGAGCTGGGGGCGTAACACCAGCTGTACCATATTACTAAGCCTGGCCAATGTGGCTATGGTCGTGGCCTAGGCTCTCTTTTGTTACATACTTTGTATAATTCATATCAAACGGTATCCAAATAATCTGTTGTTCTATTTGATTTACCATTGTAATATTTAGTAATACTTACTAATATTTATTTGTAGCTATCACTCTCTCTTATTTGCTGATTTATTTTGCTTCTTGTTCTTCTTCTCTTTGATTCTTAAGTAAATTGTAATTATATTTCTGGATATGCTTAATAAAAAAATAAAAAATAAAAAAATAAAAAAAAAGGAATCCAAATGTTATACTGCTTCATTGCACATGGTGACAGACATGCATGCAGTGGCCTTGTACAAAATTAGATTGGATTACTAAATGCAACAGTTTGATGAAGAGTGGCGCAGATGTCTAGCATAGATACTGCTTGTGTTGGATAGCTGATATTATGACCTCTTGTATGCTGAGTACCAGGACATGCTATGAGTGGGGTAAGTTTGTCATGGGAAGCTTGCTATACATTTCTGCCAGACAACTTTTATATTGTTGTTTTAGGTACCCACTTACTGGTCAGACTTGTTTTGATGCCACATTGGTGGAGCCCCTTGTCCTCCTCTCCTCTGCTATCACTTCTGTAGTTCCATCTCTGATACCGTGTAAAGAAATATAGTGCATTATCTCATGTTGGAATGTTGATTTACGCTAAAATGACAATAAAGAATTGAAATACAAAAAAAAAACAGCATTTGTGTCCACTTACACTTTGAGCAAGGGTATGGCTTTGGCAGTTGGCAGTTTGCTTATTTTGTTGGTTTGATCTTAGTATTAGGGAAGGGGCAGGTTAAGGGAGACAAATGCAAAAAGAACAATTGATGGACAAAATGCAGAACAATGTCATACATTCACCCCAGTAGAGATCTGGGCATAAATCCATCGTTTTTGGCTCACCATGCCATTCCAGTTTGAACCCAGCGATATGCAAATCAGTCTTGACCCTGTGCCAATTGGGAACAGTCCAGCCCGAATTACCAGGCCAGGTCCTCCCTGGACTGGAAACAAGCATCCTAGGACCGGTTTCGGGGTTTCACCCCTCATCAGCCAGGATAGCTTGACTCCAGTGGCATGGAGAGCACGGGACCCACGTCTGGGCATACCCATCCCACTCGGGGTGACAAATGCAAAAAGAACAATTGATGGACAGAATGCAGAACCATGTCATACATTCACCCCAGTACAGAATTGGGCATAAATCCATCGTTTTGTTGCTCACCATGCCATTCCAGTGTGAATCCAGCCATATGCAAATCAGTCTTGACCCTGTGCCAATTGGGAACAGTCCAGCCCGAATTGCCAGGCCAGGTCCTCCCTGGACCAGAAACAAGCATCCTAGGACCGGTTTTGGGGTTTCACCCCTCATCAGCCAGGATAGCTTGACTCCAGTGACATGGAGAGCACGGGACCCACGTCTGGGCATACCCGTTCCACTCGGGGTGACAAATGCAAAAAGAACAATTGATGGACAGAATGCAGAACAATGTCATACATTCACCCCAGTACAGAGATCTGGGCATAAATCCATCGTTTTGTTGCTCACCATACCATTCCAGTGTGAACCCAGCCATATGCAAATCAGTCTTGACCCTGTGCCAATTGGGAACAGTCCAGCCCGAATTGCCAGGCCAGGTCCTCCCTGGACTGGAAACAAGCATCTCAGATCCAAGCGGTAACGGGACAATGTTTCGGCCTCCTAAGAATGCTGAAGCAGTTTCTACCTCTTCTTTCGGTCCCCCACAGGAAAACAGTGGTTCAGGCCCTGATCGGATCCAGACTGGACTATGTAAACATTCTTTACTTAGGTCTGCCAGAGTACTTACTTACTCGTCTTCAGGTGGTCCAAAATGCCGCAGCCAGGGCGATACTTCTACTTGGCCCGAGAACGCGGATGTCTTTTCACCTTAAATCTCTCCACTGTCTCCCGATCCGCAAGAGGATCTTTTTCAAAGCCCTTGTTCTGGCCTTCAAGGCACTTCACGACTCTGGAGCGCCTTACTTAAGGAAGAGAGTCCAATTCTATCTTCCTCGGCGCTCCTTAAGATCCGCATCCCAGTCGTTGGTACTGACCCCTGTGTTCCGCCGATCTCGAATAGGCGGTCGATCCTACCAGGTTCAAGTCGCCAAATTGTGGAACTGTTTGCCGCTTAATCTAAGACAGATGAAAGAGCTCCTCCCTTTTAGGAGGTCTTTGAAAACTTGGCTGTTCCAGCAGTAGCCTTTCAATTCAGCTGCCACACTAAACTAGCGCCGGGACACTCTGTCGAGTAGCTGTGCGCTCTATAAATACCCTCATAACATAACATAACAGGGAGGACCTGGCTTGGCCGTTCGGGCTGGACTGTTCCCACTAGGAACAGGGTCAAGACTGATTTGCATATGGCTGGGTCCAAACTGGGGTGGTGTGGTGAGCAAAATAATGATGGACTAAACCCAGATCCTTGTGACTGGGGGTGAATGTTTGCATTGTCCAGCATTCCGTCCATCAATTGCTTCTTTTGCATAGGTTATGGGAGAGGCAGGTATCCAGCAGTACCATTTCTTCCTAGTATAAGTGAAAGGTAGAATTTGCTTTATTAACTCTTTGAATTTGTTCCAAGTTCCTAGACTCGAATTGAGAATCACTGTGTAAGTAATACTTAGGGGCCGATTCCGATCTCGGCCGGTAGGGCTCCGAATCGGATTCGGATTTACCGGATCCGATTCGGAGCCCTGTTTCCCGACCGAATCGTACGCGGGTCTGGCCGAGCGAGTACGATGCAGGCACCCGCGAAAACTCCGACCGACTCGAACGCGGCTTCAACACGCTCCGACCGACTCGCATGGACACGACTCGCACCGTGCTATGGAGACGTTTCCCGGCCGGGTAAGTACGATGCGCGCCGCGAGCAGTCCGATCGACTCGCGCCGTCCGGCTCGAAAAAGCTGTCGGAGCCGGACTTTGGGGGTCCGCGTCGGACCCCCCTGTATGCGTAGGCACGCGAGTCGCACAGAGGGGGGACCCATGGGTCCCCCCTACCTGTGCGTGTACGGCGCGAATCGCTTCGCCGCGTACACGCTGTAGGGGGCGCCCTTGTCCGCCTCGCACCCATTGAGTCAATGGGAGCCCGCGTACGCGTTGTACGACAGGCTCCCATTGACTTCAATGGGAGTCCGACCGACTCGAGTCCGATGGCATGCGTGCGCATCGTACTCGATCGGTCGGACTGCCCGAGTCCGATTCGGTCGGAAATCTCTCCGGGTCCGGCTCGGTCGGAGAGATTTCCGGCCCGAATCGGAATCGGCCCCTTGGTGGTGATTAACCTCAGCATCCTATCTTGCATCTTGCGTAGGAATCTATTTAGGAAAAGAAAGAGATGTGTAGGTTAGGCAGGCACTTGTGCACCTCTGCTGCTAGGACACAATCACAGGCTTTGATTTGAATTTTTTTCGGCTCTGGATGAGTGTAAATGGAATGACAGCTTTAAGATCTCTGTTGGCTCCTTTGCTGAGTTTGTTTATTTCCTTGGGGCAGTGTTGGCTTCACTTGGCTTTTGTCATAATTATTAATTTTAAAAAATGTATCTATTAGGCTGGCCCTTACGGCAGGCTTTCTTTAAATTTGTAAATATGCCCTAATTTTCTTTAGAGCAAATATCTTTAGATTAATTGGCAATGTAAGTGTTAAAAAAAGGTAAATTTATTGCTTGCTGTGCCTCAGTTTATTAAGTGAATGAATTATGCTGAAATGTGGTCGGAAGGAATGTCATGGGATGCTGATCACCCTCAATCGATCTGACAATTGTCTTTGTTGTCTCTCTTACTTCTAATACCTCTATCTTTATATTCCTTTCCATAAAGTGTAGCTATGGGTTGAGTCTCTTTTGCCAGCATGTATGTTCTTGACCTGACCATCTCTTAGTAGCTTGTTGCCGGGGAAAGCAGAAGAGACCAGAAGTGATAAGGAAGACTAGAGGGTCTAGGGTGTACACAGATTACGTTTCTCCCAGTGGTCTTGTTGGCTCTGCAAGAGCCATCTTGGTTTCTTAATGCATAGGGTTAGAAACATATATTTGACCCTATTTTGCTTGAGAGGCACTAGTTTGGGGCGCTGTTTAGGATATGGCTGAGACCAAGATGTTGATGCTGGTTATATGTGTGGTGTGGGTATATGATGAGTGGAGACAGCAAACACCCCATCCCAGGTACCTTGGGACCTCTCAAAGTAAGCAGGGTAACAGCAAATTTGAATAATTATTAAAAGATGAAAATAAAGTAGCACAAAAGGTGAAAACAATGAACAAGGCACTTGTCTTTTTGTCTGAGTGTTAAAAAGCCTTGTTTTTGTTGCAGCTCTTTCTCTTCGCTCCCCTCCCCCGTAGTTATTTTTAGCTTTAAAATTGTATTTACTATGAATTAATGATGGTGCTTTTGTGTTTAAACTGATTTATATGTATGTTTATTGAGTTGCTTTGGCTGACAACATGTTGCACTTTATCCTCTTCAGAGGGTTTGAGACACTGTAATCAGATGGAATTTCAGAAAAGAAATGTCATAGATTATAAATTGCAAATAGTGCAGTAAATCGCCCGAGAACTGTGCACCTTCTCAGCATCAGCACAGCACCACCTCCACATCAGTGCACCACAACCAGACCAGCCCCACCTCAGAAGCAACTCACCACCAACGCAGCAGCACTTCAGCATCAGCGCAGCACCACCTGAGCATCAGTGCAACACTACCGTAGCACCACTGCAGCAGCACCTCAGCATCAGCGCAGTAACACTTAAGCACCAGCCAACTTCACTCAGCACCACTACAGCAGCACCACTGCAGCACCACCTGAGCACCACTTAGCAGGACCTAATACCAGCACAACACCAACACAGCACCACTTTAGCAGCAACTGAGCACCACCACTGCATCAGTGCAGCACTACCTCGGCACCAGTGCATCAATGCAGCACTACCTCAGCATCACCTCAGCACCAGCGCAGAACCACCTCAACATCAACATCAGCATCAGCACAGCGCCACCTTCACATCAGTGCACCACCACCAGCGCAACCCCATCTCAGCAGCAATTCAGCACCAACACAGCACAACTTCAGCATCAGCACAGCATCTTCTCAGCAAAGCACCAACTCAGCATCACTCAGCACCAGCTCAACACTCCCTGAGCACCAGCGCATCACCACCACCACCTTACCATTATTCAGCACCACCTCAGGATCACTCAGAAGCACCTCAGTATCACTCAGCATCACCTGAGCATAACCTCTGCACCAGCACACAACCACCTCATTATTACCTCAGTCTGCCCTTGGAATCTGGCTTCTGTTGATTCTACCCTAGTGTCCGTCCACTGCTCGTGTTGTAATTTGGGTACTATTTCCCAACTTCCACCCTCCCGCTGTTTATGCCCCCCATAACAAAAAAATCCCGTTAACAAACAAGCATTAGAACAGCAGGAAGAAGTTGCCAGTATTGAAAGGACAGAAAAACTAGAAGACATTGTATATATTAATTATTTTTTTAATAGGATCGTTCATTTGTTCATAGTGTCTACTTGGTTATATAAAAGGTAAAAAAATGCTTATGTCACTTTATTAGAACTTTTCAACATGCTGCACAGCAGCCACACGGCTCTACAACATAGCTTAAAGACATTGGCAAAGCCAATAGCTCTAGCTAAACACTTATAAGGTCCCAAAGGCCAGACCTAGTGGCTATGCCAATGCTTGTTAAATTGGTGGGTGCCCTGGTGCCCACCCAGGGCACCCACCATGCAGACGTTGGGGGGCCATGGGAGGAACTCATGGCTCCAGACGGCTCCCCGCATGCTGGGTGAGCCGGAATTGCTTCCACTCGCAGGAAGCAGCTATTTCTGCTGCTACCTCCAGGCGGGAGCAATCTGTTGATCTGTTTCCCTGCCCTCATCAGTGAGGCAGGTAAGCAGATCTCAAGTCTGTATACCAGCCGCAGAGAGCATTTTTAAAGCTCTCGCCTGCTGAAAGCAGACATAGTGCTTGCTCCCGTTTATCAGCAGTTTTAAAAAATACTGCTGCCAGGTGACAGCAAACACATGTTTCCCTGCCTGTGCGGGCAGGAAAACTGCTGTGTCCCAGGGGTGGGCTCCGCAGGACACTGTAAGTGAGCTAGCCCCAGCGGATGGGGTTCCCGGGCCATAGAAAGCTCAGGAAGGGGGCTGCGAGACTCCCTTCCCATTTAATTTAAGTAGTGGCCCTGGAGGATGGGGTCCCTTGGGCCTTTGAAAGGCTTTCAAGCCCCCACTCCCCTTGAAATATACTTTGGGCCATGGGGGATGAGATCCTTGAGGCTGAATACAGTTCAGGGAGGGGGCGCCCAGATCCTCATGGATTCAGGTAGATCCGCAGGTCCAGACCCTAATTTAAAAAAAACATGCCCCCACTCACAAACCCACACACCTACTCACACACTCACTCACACACTCCCCCACCCACTTACAGACCCACACAGCCATTCACACACTCACAATCACACATCCACTCGCACACCCTCACAGACACTCACACACCCACTTATACACTGACACAGTCACTCACACACCCATATAGTCACTCACACACCCACACAGTAACTCACGCAGCCACTCATACACCCACACACAGGCAGTGATACACTTATAGAAAGTGCAATTATTTAAATGTAATTTAATTACAAGTGATAATAATTAACCAATATTAATTTATTTATGTTTACTTTTATTGTTTTAAACCATCCATCCCTTAACATTCAGGCACTTCACTACATCCTATACAAAAACCACCCAAGAGAAATAAAAACTTGTTTTCACCCCTGTACACTTCTCTTCCCCGAGCCCTCAGAACTCTTTAATACCCCCATGCACTAGTGATCTGAGCCCTAAACCCCCGCTAATATCCCTATGCACTGCCAAACCCTGAGCCATTAAAAACTCGAAACCCCCCGTAAAAGCTACTCATCCCCGAACTCTACTCCCTTCCCACCCTTAAAACTGTAATTGTATATTTAATGGAAAGGTATATTTTTATGAACCATGGATATATATTTTAAAATTATTATTTTTTATAGATAGCTTTAAGTACCACTTATTTTCCAATATCTATTTTTTAATATCCCAATATCTGATTTATTAAACACCTTACACTGTTTTCATGTACATTTAATTGAATATATGTATTCATTAAAAGAAATTATAAATAAATTAGAAAAATAAAAATAATTTTAAATGTACCTTTTATCATTATAAATGTGTAAAAATATACTGTGAAGTAAAGTACCTCAGATGAAGCAAGGCACTCCACTGTCCATTTACCTCAGAGTCACAAGTGTCAATCCGTGCTGCAAAGACAGCCACAGAGCATCACACCGGGTGAGCCAGCAGCGGCAAGCCTGGTACAGCACGTCATAACACATTAAGATCCCCTTCTACTAAGAAAGCACTGCATCCAAATGTAAAAAGCAACAGTATATGACTTGGCTGGTGAGCAGTGCATGCTGAAGCTCTAGTGCCTCCCAGCCCCTTCCCCATTAAAGATTTAGGGGCATATTATCAAGCCCATTATCGCCGCTTTAGCTGCAGTTTTTGCCGCTAAAGTGGCGATAATTATATCGCCCTATCAGCAAGCTGTCGCTAACAGGCGTTAGCGACAGCTTTCAGGCGATAGCGGCCGGGTTTTACATCGCCTTGCATGCCAGCGATAATTATCGCTAATGACATGCAAGGTAGGCGTTCCCCACTAAACAGTCGCTAAAACAACTACCCCCTATTGGCAAGGCAGGCGAAGCGATAATATAATTCGCGCTAAGCGCGTTTATCGCTAGATTTTTACACCTGCTACTGAGGGTGACTTAGCTGTTTGTAGCATAGGGGGTGGATTGTTAGGCTAAATCCACCATAGCGTTAATGCGAGAATATCGCTGGTTTTCCAGCGATATTTTCGCATTTTGCCGCTATTGCTGGAAATATTATCGCTATGGAGATAAACTTTACTAATAGGGTGTTATCTCAGCAATAATTTCCGGCGATAGGTGGCGTTAAAAAAAAAAGCGCTAAGCGCGGTTAGCGATAAATATCGCACTTCCTTGATAATATGCCCCATAGTTATGTATTCTCTTGACTGCAGCTGCATTTCCCCAGAACTGCTGCCCTTCCAATCCAGTTGGAGATGAGAGCCATATGTCACATCTAAGCTGAGCTGGTTTATTTAGTAAGTGAGCATGGTGCTCTTTGGCGGATACACAAGTATGTGTTCTTCAGCATATGCACAGAATGGCAATTCTTTATGGAAGCGAGCTAGCTTTCAAGTTTTGCGCAACATGCTGCACAAGTGCCCTGCGCATGAAGGCCACTTTGCTGTGCACGAACTCTGCATGCACATTCAGGGGAACAGAAGTGTCTTTGGGAATGGTGACTCGGACCAGCCTCAGTCAGGGCGAGCAGTTTCGAAACACTGCTTAGAAGTTGCTCAAGTGAAGCAAGAGAGCGAATGCCAAGCTACAAAGGGTGATGGGTCCAAGACTATTCACTTGTGTAACTTGAGCTTGGTAAGACAGTACACATAAAAGGTTGTGCACATAATTCGGGGTCGCAATGGGTAGGGCAGTCTGACAGTGGTCATTGGACAAGAGTATTCAAAAGTGCATACATTTACAGCCTAGGTCTTTATCAACCGAACCAATTTATGTGCAGCATCATCAGGGAAAGCCATGAAGCTCACGAGTGAAGGAAGCAACAGTGTTTATAAACCAGTAATTAAGTAATGCTTCAAAATTAAGACTCAACCCTCGTTAAGTACACTGTGTAACTTCAGCTACAGCCTCAACGAAAACCCAAAGGGAACTAGTCTCACATTAACACGGCACGCCCACACCTATTGAAATAGCAGTTACACACTACCAGAAAGGGCTCATATCCCTTAAACTAGAACACTCACATTATCGACCACACCCGAACACCTATCAGAGAGCAACAGTGTCACACCACTGTAAGTATGCCTATACCCTCACAAACTAGCAGTTACATACTACCGATAGCACTAATACATCTCAAGGATTAGAAGTCATGTACTACTGAGAGCACTCACACCCCTAACAGACTATGGGGCTTATTTACAAGCCCCTTGCTCCACCCGTACGTCACTTTTCCCATGTTAAAAATGACGCAAAAGTGGCGCAAGGGGCTTCTAAATAAGCCCCTATAAGTGAAACACTAGCAGTAGGACTCACACACTAGCCAAAATGTCCAACTGATTAATTAAAAGCATCACTTAACTGGTTGGTGGGTTTGAATGGCATTGGGGCTGGCCAAATAGTGAATGGAAGAATGAGTAAATTAATAAATAAAAGATGCATGAGTACAAGGAAGTGTGGCTGGGTCCATGGATGGATGGATGAGTGACTCAATGTATGGAAGAATCAAAGCACTTTCAACAATACTCCAGATTTACCGGCTTTGCCAGTGTTGGATTATTTGATGTCAGTTGTATGTGAGACTCATCAGATGGTGTTTGGGTAAACAGCAAGCTAGATTGATCCTCAGTACAGGAGATTAATAGCCCTAACATAAACCTCATCCACAAAAATGCATTTACAGACAAGCTTAGCTAAAGAACAGAAGCATTGTATTCAAGGTATAGAATTGCCATCACTGATTTACACAGTGATAATCTATACAATGGTCTGAGGAAAGAAAACAAAAGTACTAAAAGATGCCAGCTTCTTCCATGAAGTATATTTTTGTCCAGAAGATACAGTGCTTGTAATTATCCATTGGCGCATACATTTCTGAAGCCTTCTGGAAAGCTCCTTTGTAGAAACTGTGACAGCACCTAGACGCCTATGGGTATTCGAGTGCTTTATAAATGTTTTTCTTTCTTAGTCACAAGGTGAAAAACCTTTGGTTAGAAGTATCCATTGGATATTTTACTGCGAATGGAACATAATTATTCAAAGTGGTGTGATGAAATATTTTCTGGAATTTGATTAATAAGCAGAAAGCAACATTTCCAACTTTAAATAAACTATGCCAGTGTAATGTAAAATTCACCCAATGTTCTCTACCATCCAGTCGCCCAGATACAGGGCAGACAGAACCTAACCCAGCATGAGTATTCCATATTTGTCCTGCCATAGGTGTAGGAAAGTGAATTATTAAGCGGTGTGGTTATTAGTACTCACCATGTAATAATGTCACGATCTCTATGAGGTCCAGTTAGGTTCTTTAACAAAACTCCTGGCACAGTCCTTGGTAGCTATGGCACAGGGCAGTCACGCTTAGTCAAAGGAACAAGTGTAAAGAATTCAGAAGTAGCAAACAGTTAAAACGTAAGAAACACAATAAAATAAAAATCTGACATACAAATTTTAAAAGAGGTTATATTTTTACCTTTAAATTGACACTAAAGCCAAAACAATCTATTTAGGGAGACTGGAGATATGATTTTTCAAAGGTAAGTAAATCACTGTTCACTTTAAAAAGAATGCAATAAATCATTGTAGATGGCTTAGCAGTTTCTGAGCCAATGGCTAGAACAGCTACTAATCTTCACTTGTATGGGCTACAATGAGTTAGGAGCCAGTCACAGAGCCCACTTAGGTCCCAGTAAACAGTTACCTGTCAGGTCCAGCAGTATCAGGGTACTCTCTGTTTTCTGACCCTTCACTGTGGTCAGGCAAAGAAGTGTTCCTGATGCTTGGGATACAAGATGCTGAGGATGCTGGAGAGATGTAGTGAGTGTTCCTTGGGCCAGCCTGGTATCCATAAAGGTAAGGTGTCATCTACGGCCTCAGGTTTCTATCTCCAATGATGCACCAGTGGAGTCCAGCACAGGTTCAGTTGCTACTGGTCAACTGGTCTCCCAGTCACAGCTGTCCCAGTGTTTCCATACAGGTTAACAAATATTTCTTCTCTGGGGGTCAGAGTCCACTCTGACATCGGCCACAGGTTCAAGGACCTTGAGGACACCTTGCAATGGTCAAGTCTCATCCTCCCATGCTGTAGTTCAGCATCTGGCAGTTGGTCCTGGGAATCTTGGTTTACGAGGCTGCAAATGTCTTTAGCTTTTGTGCCCTGGTGCTTAACAGGGGTCTGGCCACCTAGCCCTTGGTGTCACTTCTTTTGTCCTGGCACAAGTGGAGCTCTTTTCCATGAGTGGACACAGCAGGCACCGTCCTCTTTACTGGTCACTTGGGTGCAGCAGGTGAAGTACAGTCCTTGGTTCAAGGTCTCTTTGCTGTGTCCAGTGAGCAGCTGATCAGTACTTCTTCTATTTTCTTTTAGTTACAGTAGTGATCTGAGGACTGAGTGCCAGGGGTGCCACTTTTATGACATCTTCGTGTTTGCGAGAGGGAAGAACTCACTAGCCAAGGGGGCAACTCTTCCCACTTTATATTACCTCCTAAGGGTTTGGCCCAACACAATCCGAGAGAACCACTCTCTGCATGAATCTAAGATGGCTCATGTCTTCTTCCATGGTGTGGAGCCGCGGGCACACCCCTAGGGTGTACCCAGTATAATGAGCCACTCTTCCTGAAAACTTGGTTCTGCAATTGGTTTCCCCTTTCTCAAGGATATTCCAGCCTGTCTGCCTACACAAAGGACCACCGTTTGCTTCACTGAGGTGGTAGCATCTTTGAAGCTGGGACATCTGTGCCACCGCCCGTAGTCATACTGCCGGAAGATGTCACACCTCCTTCCACCAAAACTCCTCTTTGCTCCCTGTTCCTGGGAATGCTTCACAGTTTCTAGCAGGGGGGCAGCATTTTGTCTCAGGTGACAACTGCGGCGAATAGACAGAAAAGGCTACCAGAAAAAGGTCTTTCTAAAGTCACCTTACCATTACTAAATGTCCTAAATAATTAATTCAAAACAATACAACCTATGCCAGATACATGCCTAAATCTCATGGAGCCCAAGTGGGCTGGATACAAAACAAGTTGTATGGAAGAAAAATGTTCTGGATACTAATCCACGCTCACCAATATTCATCCAAATTATCAACTTGAGCTATTAATGCAGAGCAATATATACATATGCCTGTTATGTAATTATCAATGATCCAACTTATTTAGCAGAGAAAATGGTAATACATGTATACATAGATCAGGGTGCTCCCCTGTAAGTCCAATATCATCTCCATAGGTGGTTAATCAAAGTCTTTAATCTGATCAATATATTTCACATAGAATTTCATTGTGGTAAGCAGTTTATCTTTGTACTATGGGCATGTGTGAGAACATCCAGTCACAGTGGGCTTGCTTTAATAAGATCTTTAACCGACCCATGAGAAAAATCTATTTACCCTCCCTGTACTTGAAAATAACAACATAAACCTTCCCTATAATAAAAAAAAGTTTAAAAACATTGGTTATCATACTGTGACAGAGGGAATAAATTAAATATGCAGACTACAAATGTACATGCAGTTCCTCATCCAAGTTTAGGCCTGCCGGTTCTCTAGAGTCAAACTTCAACATATATGTTGATTCTAATCGCCCTATCTTCTTCTCCCCCCCCCATTCTCATTCACTTGGGGACACTATATCAATATTCAATATTTGTGTATTTTAGAAGGATTTTATCACCACGATATTTCTATAAGAAATGTATGTCCACAGGGTAAGTGCTGTCTCACTTTTTATGGCCGAGATGTTGCAAAATAGGCTTATGATCCTGAAGAATGGTGTTACCCGCATATAACTTTTGACATGGACATCTTAAACATACAACATGCTCGCTTTTACAGGTGAGACTGCCCCTGAAGTTAATCGTCTGAACTTGTGATGTAGGCATACAAGTTGCATTTTCCCCTTTACATATAACACAACAATAACAGTATATAACATTTTTCCAAGTACATTAAAATTAAAATAATAAATGTAAATTAATGTAAAGTTCTTAAAACATATCCACCCAAAAATACCACTAATAACATAAACAATAAAAAATTTGTTTTTTTAACATTTTAAATATAAAAATAAACACAGAAATATAATATACATCTCTCTCGCTCTCTCTTTCTCTCTCTCTCGCACTCTATCTATCTGTCTATCTATCTATCTATCTATCTTTATGGATACTGAACCCCTTTGGACCACCGCCCTCTAAGAAGCAAGACCGACATCCAGCCACTAAAACTCCCTCAAACTCGATGTCCTAAACTTCTCCAACAAGATCTCCTCCGCCGCTGACACCCTCTCCCCCCTGAGGAACACCACCCACAGCGGATCTGCCAAACAAATTGAGCCAGATGGTTCACCCCAGAACTACAGACCCTCAAGCGAAACTGCAAGAAACTAGAAAGATTCTGGTGATCCAACAAGACCCACACTAACCTCATCAATTCCAAAGCTGCCCTCAAGAGATATCACCACCCCATCAGAGAGACCACGAAGGAAGCCCTTAATACCCGCATTGAGACAAGCACCAACCACACCAAGGAACTTTTCAGCATTTCCAGAGAATTCTGCCCCTCGGCCACAGAGAAAACGATCTGCCCCTCCCAAGCTCTCCACGACTCCCTGGCAGACTAATTCCACCACAACATCTACTGCAACTTTGACTCTCAACCACGGACCTCAACCTCAAGATCACTGACTTCCAACCCACAGACCTCAACCTCCTCCGCATCCAAGCCAATGACCTCCACCCCGCCAAATCAACGACTGGAAGCAGCTTTCTAACAAAGACACCACCTCCATCATGAACTCCATTCACTCTATATTGCCATCGGACACATGTCCACACCACATGTACAACTAGGGAGGAGAAGCAATCACTAACCCACTCACCTCCATCACAACAGCCGCCGTGCCAGATGCCTGGAAGCGTGCCTAGGTCAAGCCCCTCCTGAAGAAACCCTCAGCCATCCCCTAAGAGCTCAAAAACCACCACTTGACCTCACTGCTCCCCTTTCCAGCCAAAGTCCTGGAGAGAGCCATCAAACACCAACTCACAAACTTCCTTGAAGAAAACAACGTGCTCAACCCTTCCTAATATGCACCCTCATCATATCAACAGATGACATCAGATGCCTCCTCGACCATGGTGGAACAGCTGCCCTCATCCTCCTTGACCTATCAGCTGCTTTTGACACAGTCTCCCAGCATACCCTCATGACCAAGCTCCACCTCATTGGCATTCAAGGCAATGCACTCAACTGTATCGCCTCCTTCCTCTCTGGTCTTACCTAGAGGATCCACCTCCCACCCTTCTCCTCTGCACCGAAAGACATCATATGTGGCGACTCCAGGGCTCCTTCCTCAGTGCCACCCTCTTCAACACTTAGATGACGCCACTGGCAGATGTCACCCGCACCCAGTGACTCAACATCATCACCTACACCAACAACACCTAGCTCATCCTAGCCCTCACAGAAGATGCCAACACTACGAGAGCCAACTTCCATATCACCATGGCCAACATTGCCTCCTGAAAGAGGACTAACTGCCTCAAGCTCAACCCAGACAAGACAGAGGTCATCATCTTCGGAAACAAGTCCTCTCTGTGGGATGGCACTTGGTGGCCGTCCGCACTCGGCCCCGCACCAACCCCCTCCAACCACGCACAACCTCGGAATCATCATGGAATCCCACCAGACTATGAAGCAACAAATCAGCACCATCTCCTCGACCTGTTTCCAGACCCTCCGCATGCTCCGCAAAATCTTCCTATGGATCCCCATCTCAACCAGGAAGATGGTCACCCAAACCCTCATCGCCAGCCGACTCGACAACGGCAATGCACTTTACGCCGAAACCACCAAACAGCTCCTGAACTGCTTTCAGACCATCCAGAATTCAGCTGCAAGACTCATCCTCAACCTCCCCAGAAGAACTGGCATTACCCCCCACCTCAGAGCCCTATACTGGATGCTCGTCCAGGAAAGATGCCTCTTCAAGCTTCTCACACACACCTACAGAGCCCTCCACAGGTCTGGACCTGCCTACATCAACAACTGGCTGACATTCCACAGACTGACCAGAGAGCTCCGATCCTCCACCCTCGCACTGGCCCACGTCCCTCGTATCCATCACAGCCGCTGCAGAGGCCGCCCCTTCTCCTACCTCACTGCCAAGTCCTGGAATGGCCTCCACCTACACCATTCCCCATCTTTGAAGAAATTCAGGAAACAACTCAAGACCTGGCTCTTTGACTGCTACCACCCTCCGACCGAGGCTCACGGAACCCCAGCGCCTGGAGACCCCCGGGGTGACAAGCCATGCTCTACAAGACCTTCTGACTGATTACTTTATATAGATAGCTGTTTATATATATTTAACTTGCTGGCAATAGCCAGTAGGTAGTTATAGTTAGGACCAAAGTTACCATTGGCAAAGAGTTTATGTTTTTTGCCAATAAAATTTTGCACCGCTTGACGAATTTCCACTAAATTTTCAAAAAAAGTCCCCTTTGTGGTTCAGCAGCTTTGTTCAAAGTTTCGGGATGAATTGTCAAGTGGTGGCCGAGAAAAAAGGGGCACCCCAAAATGTGTTTTCCCCATGTTATGTCTATGAGGATTTTCATTTTTTGAACACGACTACAGCCAGCATAGCTGAACGGAATTTCCCAAAATTTGGCAGAAACCTAGATGTTGGTCAAGAAAGCGTGCTTTTTGTGATTTAGTGAAAATCCGTATGGTAGTTTTAGAGATATTTAAATTATAGATATCTGGGAGGCGAACTCATGCAGTTGACTCGCAGTCATTGATCCTAATGAAATTGGCTGCCAGCACTTCAAACCAGGAAGTATTGGCAGCCATCTTGTGACTCAGCTTGAACTGAGTCACTAAAAAAACATTAGAAAAAAGAAAAGGGGGCAGGCTAGAAACACCCTGACCCCTAGGCTGCAGGGCCCCAAAAATAAATTTTTTTACATTTTTGATGGGATCCGTGGATCCAAATGAAGTGTGGTCTTTATTAGGTATTGGCCCCCAGGTGCATTTGTGTAATAAGGGAGGGAGGGCGCATGGGACCACCCTCCTGGGGCTTTATATTGCCCAGAGAGCCACCACCTTCCCGGGGCTTATCGCAGTATAAATGGAGGGATCCTCACGGACCCCCCCTAGACCCCCACCAGGCCCTGTGAACTACCCGGGGGCCGCATTTCAAATATAAATAGGCAGGGCTCACGTCTTTACAAAATGCAAAGGGGTGCCCTGGAGGCTGCCACTTCCCCGGGGCTTTAATTTTAAAGAATGCAGGGGGACTGCATGGATTCCTCCCACAGCCCCGGGGTCCACCCAGGGCTTTTGCTAAATTCAATGCAGGGGAACCGCATGGACCCCCTCCCCCGCAGCCCTGGGGACCACCACCTCCTGGAGCAAAATTAAAGCAAGGAGCCAAAGATGACAAAAACGCGCTGGGTGCGCGGATCTAGCCGATAAAAAAAAAAATCGAATCGCGGTCTCTTGCGCTTCGATGCTATTTGGCCCTTGGGTGGCCCAAGTTACGGGGGCATGCAGGGTCTTTTATATTTATGTGTGGGGGGCCTCTAAGGCCCCCCCCAAGCCCTGGGGACCGCCACCCCCCGGGGCTTTAAAAAAATAATGGTGCGGGAGGGCTCTCGGCCCTCCCGCAGCCCCAGGGACCACCACCCCCCGGGGCTTCTTTTTAAAAAAATAAACTAACGTGTGGGGAGGGGCTCGAGCCCCGCCACACGCCCCGGGGACTGCCACCTCCCCGGGGCTCTAACATGTAAATTAGGGGGTAAGTTAAGGACCCCCGAGCCCCGGGGACCACCACCTCCCCGGGGCTGTGCATTGGTTGGGAGGGGGGCCGCGCGGCCCCCCTCCTGGAGCCCTTGATGGCCCTGGGGACCACCACCCCCCAGGGCCGGCTCCTGCAGTGTCCCGGGGTGCCCACCCCGGGACACTGTAGTTGCTATGACAGGACGGGAGTCTCGTGGCTCCCGTCCTGTCATAGAAAACTGCTTTGGTTTTGGAAGAGAGGCAGGAAACCTGCTCTCTCTTCCAAAACCAAAGCCGATTGCTTTTCAACACGGGGAGCTGCATCTTAGCAGCTCCCCATGTGGAAAAGCAATGCCGGCTCCCGAAGGACGCAGGGAGCCGGCAGGACCATGGGGGATTGGGGACCCCCCCACGTTCCCCAACGGAGAGGGCCAGCCCCGGGGGATGGGGTCCCCGGGGCTAGTAGTGGCCCAGGAGGGGGCCACGTGGCCCCCCTCCTCTACAAATTAAATTTATAAAAAAACAACGTAAAGGCCGGCCCCGGGGGATGGGGTCCCCGGGGCCTTAAATGGCCTGAGGAGGGGGGCCACGCAGCCCCCCTCCAAATATTTTAATAAAAATAAAAAAGAGGGCATGCCACGGGGGATGGGGTCCCCGGGGCCAATAGAGGCCCTGGAAAGAGGGGCCACGCAGCCCCCCTCCCATACAAAAAAAGAAAAAAAAAAAAAAAAAGACCGGCATCGTGCCGGAGGCCCGCCCCCTCCCTGCAGCAGTCTGCAAACGCGCCCCCTGGCACGTTTTAAGAAGGGAAGTAATTCCCCTTGAATACTGGGGGTCCCTGGGGGCCAACTAGCCCACCAGGAACCTCCAGTATGGGCCAGGGGCTGCGTTGCAGAGAGGTGTACAGAGGCCACGCCCCTTTTACACCTCTCTGCAACGCAGCTCTGTGGCGCTTTTTGGAGGTACATGGTGGGCTAGTTGGACTCCAGGGACCCTCAGGATTCAAGGGGACTTAATCCCCCAATTTAAAACGGGCCACGGGCGCGTTTGCACAGTGGTGAAGGGAGGGGGCGGGGCTTTAGGTGATGTGTGCAAACAGGCCCCGTGGTGCATTTTAAGATGGGGAATTAAATCCCCTTCAATCCTGAGGGTCCCTGGGGGCCAACTAGCCCACCAGGTACGTTCAGAAAGCGCCACAGAGCTGCGTTGCAGAGAGGTGTAAAAAGGGGCGTGGCCCCTGAACACCTCTCTGCAACGCAGCTCCCTGGCGAATACTGGAGGTACAGGGTGGGCTAGTTGGACCCCAGGGATCCTCATGATTCAAGGGACTTAATACCCCAACTTAAAACGCGCCACGGGGCGCGTTTGCACAGTGGTGAAGGGAGGGGGCGGGGTTTCAGGTGACATGTGTGCAAACAGGCCCCGTGGCGCGTTTTAAGATGGGGAATTAAATCCCCTTCAATCCTGAGGGTCCCTGGGGGCCAACTAGCCCACCAGGTACGACCAGAAATCGCCACAGAGCTGCGTTGCAGAGAGGTGCAAAAAGGGGCGTGGCCTCTGAACACCTCTCTGCAACGCAGCTCTCTGGCGCATACTGGAGGTATCTGGTGGGCTAGTTGGCCCCTAGAGACCCTCGGGATTGAGGAGGAATTAATTCTCCTACTTAAAACGCGCCACAGGGCGTGTTTGCAGACATGTCACCTCAGGCCCCACCCCCTTCCTTCACCATTGTGCAAATATTCCTCTAAAATCAGCCGAACTACGAATTCCGATTTACTCACCTGTTATCAGGAGAGACCTCAGTGCTGCATCTTTGAGCCCAGTACTGATCCTGAAAAGTAATTTTAACCGTACTTACCAGTAACTTGAATTTCCTTCCATAGGATATCATTGCCTGCTTTTTGCTGAAAAAGTTTCTAAGTGTCGATTTTTTAAACATACAAATATTCCTCTAAAATCAGCAGAAATACGAATTCCGATTTACTCACCTGTTATCAGGAGAGACCTCAGTGCTGCATCTTTGAGCCCAGTACTGATCCTGAAATGTAATTCTAACTGTACTTACCAGTAACTTCAATTTCCTTCCATAGGCTAACATTGACTGGTTTCACTTGGAAATTCTTCTAAGTGTGGAGTTTTGGAACTTTATAATATTCCTCTAAAATCAGCTGAACTACGAATTCCAATTTACTCACCTGTTATCAGGAGAGACCTCAGTGCTGCATCTTTGAGCCCAGTACAGATCCTGAAAAGTAATTCTAACCGTACTTACCATTAACTTGAATTTCCTTCCATAGGCTAACATTGACTGGTTTCACTTGGAAATTCTTCTAAGTGTGGAGTTTTGGAACTTTATAATATTCCTCTAAAATCAGCCGAACTACGAATTCCGATTTACTCACCTGTTATCAGGAGAGAACCCGTGCTGCATCTTTTAGCCCAGCACTGACCCTGAAAATTAATTCTAACCGTACTTACCATTAACTTGAATTTCCTTCCATAGGCTAACATTGACTGGTTTCACTTGGAAATTCTTCTAAGTGTGGAGTTTTGGAACTTTATAATATTCCTCTAAAATCAGCCGAACTACGAATTCCGATTTACTCACCTGTTATCAGGAGAGAACCCGTGCTGCATCTTTTAGCCCAGCACTGACCCTGAAAAGTAATTTTAACCGTACTTACCAGTAACTTGAATTTCCTTCCATAGGATATCATTGCCTGCTTTTTGCTGAAAAAGTTTCTAAGTGTCGATTTTTTAAACATACAAATATTCCTCTAAAATCAGCAGAAATACGAATTCCGATTTACTCACCTGTTATCAGGAGAGACCTCAGTGCTGCATCTTTGAGCCCAGTACTGATCCTGAAATGTAATTCTAACTGTACTTACCAGTAACTTCAATTTCCTTCCATAGGCTAACATTGACTGGTTTCACTTGGAAATTCTTCTAAGTGTGGAGTTTTGGAACTTTATAATATTCCTCTAAAATCAGCTGAACTACGAATTCCAATTTACTCACCTGTTATCAGGAGAGACCTCAGTGCTGCATCTTTGAGCCCAGTACAGATCCTGAAAAGTAATTCTAACCGTACTTACCAGTAACTTCAATTTCCTTCCATAGGCTAACATTGACTGGTTTCACTTGGAAATTCTTCTAAGTGTGGAGTTTTGGAACTTTATAATATTCCTCTAAAATCAGCTGAACTACGAATTCCAATTTACTCACCTGTTATCAGGAGAGACCTCAGTGCTGCATCTTTGAGCCCAGTACAGATCCTGAAAAGTAATTCTAACCGTACTTACCATTAACTTGAATTTCCTTCCATAGGCTAACATTGACTGGTTTCACTTGGAAATTCTTCTAAGTGTGGAGTTTTGGAACTTTATAATATTCCTCTAAAATCAGCCGAACTACGAATTCCGATTTACTCACCTGTTATCAGGAGAGAACCCGTGCTGCATCTTTTAGCCCAGCACTGACCCTGAAAATTAATTCTAACCGTACTTACCAGTAACTTGTATTTCCTTCCATAGGAATCCATTGTCTGGTTTTCAGCAGAAAAGTTTCAAAGTGTCGATTTTCACAAACTACAAATATTCCTTAAAAATCGCCTGTATGACTTAAACGCATTATTTCAACTGTTTACAGGAGATGCACCAGTGCTGGATCCAGGATCCACCACTGAGTAAGAAAAAGTAACGATAACACTACTTACCTGGTAAGTGAATTTCCTCCCATAGGATAACATTGGTGATTCTATGTGAAAAAGTTTGTGTCAACTTTAAAAATACAATAATATTCCTTAAAAATCACTACTGTAACCAAAACGCTTTTACTCAACTGTTTACAGGAGATGTCCCAGGACTGAATCTAGGATCCAGTCCTGTGGTTAGAAAAGTAATCCATAAAGTAACTAATTGCATTTAACTAGAAATTCACATTGAGCTCAATGTTGCATTGTGTTTGAAATTGTGTTGCCCATTGCAACAACTGTAACTACTGTACTTAAAAGTCTATTGCCTATTTGCAAAGTATTTAAACTAAAGTAATTAATTCTGAGAAAGTATATTTTGTAATGTAATGTATAATGTAATTATAATGTAATTTAAAAAATAAAATATCTAAAAATAAATAGTTTAAAAAAATTAAGTATAAAAAAAAAAAATATAACAATTAATACATTTAAAAATTGTCATTTACAAAACCTTTGAAATTCACTGAAAAAAAACCATAGGTTTCAGACATGTTATAGTTAGGAATTAGCATTTAAAAAACCTTTGAAATTCACTGAAAAAACCATAGGTTTCAGGCACGTTATAGTTAGAAATTAGCATTTAAAAAACCTTACAAATTCACTGAAAAAACCATAGGTTTTAGGGACAATTATAGTTAGTTGGACATTGCACTCGTACAAAACCCGTGAAATTCCCCGTTATAGTTAGTTCAGCTAACTATAACTCGCGCCCCGCAATGCACTGCTGATGACGTCACATATTACATCACTCATGACATGGTCAGTGACATCACTGATGACATCACTGATGACATCTCAAATGACATCACTGATGACATCACTGATGACATCATCCACGTGATAATCTGATGCACCTCCTCACACCCTAATATAACCTTTGATACACCCACTCTAAATTACAGACTGCCATTCGCAAAACCATAGACACTCCAACACCAATAACTACATACCCACTCACTGATTCTTAGGTCTACACACACATCCACTCACTCACCCGTACAGTCACTCATACTTACTGTCACTCAGTACAGGACTATCATATGCACTCAAACTCCTATATAGACACTCAAACACCGCCACTCATCCATAGAGGTACTCACACACCTAGTCAGTCATGCAAATAATTAAACACACTGCCATTTACTCACCTATACAGTTATACACACACCAGCTCACTTACTCATACAAATACTAGCACATTCTTACGCTCTTATACAATCACTGATACAAACACACACTCATCCATACAGTCACTCTCACAATCACACACTCTCGCTTATAGCTATTTATATACTCCAACACACATATATACTGCCTTTCACATATGTAGTTACTCACACATGTACCACTGGGACATATATTCACTCACTAACTCACTCTTACACACACTTACCCACCCATACAGTCTATCACAGATGCACTCTTGAAACCATCCACCCAGTGAATCACCCACTCACACATCTATGCACAGAGTCGCACACACCCCACCCACACAAACACTCAGGCACCCATACAGATACTCAGACAACCAATCAATAACTCATATAGACACTCATGTAGCTATTCACAAACCCATGCAGCCACTTAAACAGCAACAGACAGACGGATACAGACATTCACCCAGTTTAGTCACTAACCCATGCATTCAGTAAGATACGTTTAATCACTCACTTATAGAGTTAGTCACGCACCTACTAAATCATCCATACAGACACATACACCCACTCATTCTTCAATACTCCTTTCCCTATATATATTAAAAATATTTAAACTTTACAGAAACACACAGTCACTGGATGATGTCATCAGTGATGTCATTTGAGATGTCATCAGTGATGTCACTGACCATGTCATGAGTGATGTAATATGTGACGTCATCAGCAGTGCATTGCGGGGGCGCGAGTTATAGTTAGCTGAACTAACTATAACGGGGAATTTCACGGGTTTTGTACGAGTGCAATGTCCAACTAACTATAACTGTCCCTAAAACCTATGGTTTTTTCAGTGAATATATATATATATATATATATCTAGCCGATAAAAACAAAATCGAATCGCGGTCTCCGCGCTCGATGCTATTTGGCCCTCGGGTGGCCCAAGGTACGGGGGCATGCAGGGTTTTTATATTTATGTGTGGGGGCCTCTAAGGCCCCCCCAAGCCCCGGGGACCGCCACCCCCCGGGGCTTTAAAAAAATAATGGTGCGGGAGGGCTTTCGGCCCTCCCGCAGCCCCAGGGACCACCACCCCCCGGGGCTTCTTTTTTTTAAAATAAACTAACGTGTGGGGAGGGGCTCGAGCCCCGCCACACGCCCCGGGGACTGCCACCTCCCCGGGGCTCTAACATGTAAATTAGGGGGTAAGTTAAGGACCCCCGAGCCCCGAGGACCACCACCTCCCGGGGCTGTGCATTGGTTGGGAGGGGGCCGTGCGGCCCCCTCCTGGAGCCCTTGATGGCCCTGGGGACCACCACCCCCAGGGCCGGCTCCTGCAGTGTCCCGGGGTGCCCACCCCCGGGACACTGTAGTTTGCTATGACAGGACGGAGTCTCGTGGCTCCCGTCCTGTCATAGCAAACTGCTTTGGTTTTGGAAGAGAGAGCAGGAAACCTGCTCTCTCTTCCAAAACCAAGCCGATTGCTTTTCAACACGGGGAGCTGCATCTTAGCAGCTCCCCATGTGGAAAAGCAATGCCGGCTCCCGAAGGACGCGGGGAGCTGGCAGGACCATGGGGGGATTGGGGACCCCCCCACGGTCCCCAACGGAGAGGGCCAGCCCCGGGGGATGGGGTCCCCGGGGCTAGTAGTGGCCCAGGAGGGGGGCCACGCGGCCCCCCTCCTCTACAAATTAAATTTATAAAAAAACAACGTAAAGGCCGTCCCCGGGGGATGGGGTCCCCGGGGCCTTAAATGGCCTGAGGAGGGGGGCCACGCAGCCCCCCTCCAAATATTTTAATAAAAATAAAAAAGAGGGCATGCCACGGGGGATGGGGTCCCCGGGGCCAATAGAGGCCCTGGAAAGGGGGGCCACGCAGCCCCCCTCCCATACAAAAAAAAAAAAAGAAAAAAAAAAAAAGACCGGCATCGTGCCGGAGGCCCCGCCCCCTCCCTGCAGCAGTCTGCAAACGCGCCCCCTGGCATGTTTTAAGAAGGGGAAGTAATTCCCCTTGAATGCTGGGGGTCCTGAGGGCCAACTAGCCCACCAGGAACCTCCAGTATGGGCCAGGGGCTGCGTTGCAGAGAGGTGTACAGAGGCCACGCCCCTTTTACACCTCTCTGCAACGCAGCTCTGTGGCGCTTTTGGAGGTACATGGTGGGCTAGTTGGACTCCAGGGACCCTCAGGATTCAAGGGGACTTAATCCCCCAACTTAAAACGCGCCACGGGCGCGTTTGCACAGTGGTGAAGGGAGGGGCGGGGCTTTAGGTGACGTGTGCAAACAGGCCCCGTGGTGCGTTTTAAGATGGGAATTAAATCCCCTTCAATCCTGAGGGTCCCTGGAGGCCAACTAGCCCACCAGGTACGTTCAGAAAGCGCCACAGAGCTGCGTTGCAGAGAGGTGTAAAAAGGGGCGTGGCCCCTGAACACCTCTCTGCAACGCAGCTCCCTGGCGAATACTGGAGGTACAGGGTGGGCTAGTTGGACCCCAGGGATCCTCATGATTCAAGGGGACTTAATACCCCAACTTAAAACGCGCCACGGGGCGCGTTTGCACAGTGGTGAAGGGAGGGGGCGGGGTTTCAGGTGACATGTGTGCAAACAGGCCCCGTGGCGCGTTTTAAGATGGGAATTAAATCCCCTTCAATCCTGAGGGTCCCTGGGGGCCAACTAGCCCACCAGGTACGACCAGAAATCGCCACAGAGCTGCGTTGCAGAGAGGTGCAAAAAGGGGCGTGGCCTCTGAACACCTCTCTGCAACGCAGCTCTCTGGCGCATACTGGAGGTATCTGGTGGGCTAGTTGGCCCCTAGGGACCCTCGGGATTGAGGAGGAATTAATTCTTTTACTTAAAACGCGCCACAGGGCGTGTTTGCAGACATGTCACCTCAGGCCCCACCCCCTTCCTTCACCATTGTGCAAATATTCCTCTAAAATCAGCCGAACTACGAATTCCGATTTACTCACCTGTTATCAGGAGAGACCTCAGTGCTGCATCTTTGAGCCCAGTACTGATCCTGAAAAGTAATTTTAACCGTACTTACCAGTAACTTGAATTTCCTTCCATAGGATATCATTGCCTGCTTTTTGCTGAAAAAGTTTCTAAGTGTCGATTTTTTAAACATACAAATATTCCTCTAAAATCAGCAGAAATACGAATTCCGATTTACTCACCTGTTATCAGGAGAGACCTCAGTGCTGCATCTTTGAGCCCAGTACTGATCCTGAAATGTAATTCTAACTGTACTTACCAGTAACTTCAATTTCCTTCCATAGGCTAACATTGACTGGTTTCACTTGGAAATTCTTCTAAGTGTGGAGTTTTGGAACTTTATAATATTCCTCTAAAATCAGCTGAACTACGAATTCCAATTTACTCACCTGTTATCAGGAGAGACCTCAGTGCTGCATCTTTGAGCCCAGTACAGATCCTGAAAAGTAATTCTAACCGTACTTACCATTAACTTGAATTTCCTTCCATAGGCTAACATTGACTGGTTTCACTTGGAAATTCTTCTAAGTGTGGAGTTTTGGAACTTTATAATATTCCTCTAAAATCAGCCGAACTACGAATTCCGATTTACTCACCTGTTATCAGGAGAGAACCCGTGCTGCATCTTTTAGCCCAGCACTGACCCTGAAAAGTAATTCTAACCGTACTTACCAGTAACTTGTATTTCCTTCCATAGGAATCCATTGTCTGGTTTTCAGCAGAAAAGTTTCAAAGTGTCGATTTTCACAAACTACAAATATTCCTTAAAAATCGCCTGTATGACTTAAACGCATTATTTCAACTGTTTACAGGAGATGCACCAGTGCTGGATCCAGGATCCACCACTGAGTAAGAAAAAGTAATCGATAACACTACTTACCTGGTAAGTGAATTTCCTCCCATAGGATAACATTGGTGATTCTATGTGAAAAAGTTTGTGTCAACTTTAAAAATACAATAATATTCCTTAAAAATCACTACTGTAACCAAAACGCTTTTACTCAACTGTTTACAGGAGATGTCCCAGGACTGAATCTAGGATCCAGTCCTGTGGTTAGAAAAGTAATCCATAAAGTAACTAATTGCATTTAACTAGAAATTCACATTGAGCTCAATGTTGCATTGTGTTTGAAATTGTGTTGCCCATTGCAACAACTGTAACTACTGTACTTAAAAGTCTATTGCCTATTTGCAAAGTATTTAAACTAAAGTAATTAATTCTGAGAAAGTATATTTTGTAATGTAATGTATAATGTAATTATAATGTAATTTAAAAAATAAAATATCTAAAAATAAATAGTTTAAAAAAATTAAGTATAAAAAAAATAAATATAACAATTAATACATTTAAAAATTGTCATTTACAAAACCTTTGAAATTCACTGAAAAAAACCATAGGTTTCAGACATGTTATAGTTAGGAATTAGAATTTAAAAAACCTTTGAAATTCACTGAAAAAACCATAGGTTTCAGGCACGTTATAGTTAGAAATTAGCATTTAAAAAACCTTACAAATTCACTGAAAAAACCATAGGTTTTAGGGACAATTATAGTTAGTTGGACATTGCACTCGTACAAAACCCGTGAAATTCCCCCGTTATAGTTAGTTCAGCTAACTATAACTCGCGCCCCCGCAATGCACTGCTGATGACGTCACATATTACATCACTCATGACATGGTCAGTGACATCACTGATGACATCACTGATGACATCTCAAATGACATCACTGATGACATCACTGATGACATCATCCACGTGATAATCTGATGCACCTCCTCACACCCTAATATAACCTTTGATACACCCACTCTAAATTACAGACTGCCATTCGCAAAACCATAGACACTCCAACACCAATAACTACATACCCACTCACTGATTCTTAGGTCTACACACACATCCACTCACTCACCCGTACAGTCACTCATACTTACTGTCACTCAGTACAGGACTATCATATGCACTCAAACTCCTATATAGACACTCAAACACCGCCACTCATCCATAGAGGTACTCACACACCTAGTCAGTCATGCAAATAATTAAACACACTGCCATTTACTCACCTATACAGTTATACACACACCAGCTCACTTACTCATACAAATACTAGCACATTCTTACGCTCTTATACAATCACTGATACAAGCACACACTCATCCATACAGTCACTCTCACAATCACACACTCTAGCTTATAGCTATTTATATACTCCAACACACATATATACTGCCTTTCACATATGTAGTTACTCACACATGTACCACTGGGACATATATTCACTCACTAACACACTCTTACACACACTTACCCACCCATACAGTCTATCACAGATGCACTCTTGAAACCATCCACCCAGTGAATCACCCACTCACACATCTATGCACAGAGTCGCACACACCCCACCCACACAAACACTCAGGCACCCATACAGATACTCAGACAACCAATCAATAACTCATATAGACACTCATGTAGCTATTCACAAACCCATGCAGCCACTTAAACAGCAACAGACAGACGGATACAGACATTCACCCAGTTTAGTCACTAACCCATGCATTCAGTAAGATACGTTTAATCACTCACTTATAGAGTTAGTCACGCACCTACTAAATCATCCATACAGACACATACACCCACTCATTCTTCAATACTCCTTTCCCTATATATATTAAAAATATTTAAACTTTACAGAAACACACAGTCACTGGATGATGTCATCAGTGATGTCATTTGAGATGTCATCAGTGATGTCATCAGTGATGTCACTGACCATGTCATGAGTGATGTAATATGTGACGTCATCAGCAGTGCATTGCGGGACGCGAGTTATAGTTAGCTGAACTAACTATAACGGGGAATTTCACGGGTTTTGTACGAGTGCAATGTCCAACTAACTATAACTGTCCCTAAAACCTATGGTTTTTTCAGTGAATATATATATATATATATATCTAGCCGATAAAAACAAAAATCGAATCGCGGTCTCCCGCGCTTCGATGCTATTTGGCCCCCGGGTGGCCCAAGGTACGGGGGCATGCAGGGTTTTTTATATTTATGTGTGGGGGGCCTCTAAGGCCCCCCCCAAGCCCCGGGGACCGCCACCCCCGGGGCTTTAAAAATAATGGTGCGGGAGGGCTTTCGGCCCTCCCGCAGCCCCAGGGACCACCACCCCCGGGGCTTCTTTTTTAAAATAAACTAACGTGTGGGGAGGGGCTCGAGCCCCGCCACACGCCCGGGACTGCCACCTCCCCGGGCTCTAACATGTAAATTAGGGGGTAAGTTAAGGATCCCCGAGCCCCGAGGACCACCACCTCCCGGGGCTGTGCATTGGTTGGGAGGGGCCGTGCGGCCCCCCTCCTGGAGCCCTTGATGGCCCTGGGGACCACCACCCCCCAGGGCCGGCTCCTGCAGTGTCCCGGGGTGCCCACCCC
Source organism: Calotriton arnoldi (assembly GCA_963921515.1). NCBI lineage: Eukaryota > Metazoa > Chordata > Amphibia > Caudata > Salamandridae > Calotriton > Calotriton arnoldi. The sequence goes on along the minus strand of CAWUFW010001485.1, from coordinate 652,462 downwards.
CGGGACACTGTAGTTTGCTATGACAGGACGGGAGTCTCGTGGCTCCCGTCCTGTCATAGCAAACTGCTTTGGTTTTTGGAAGAGAGAGCAGGAAACCTGCTCTCTCTTCCAAAAACCAAAGCCGATTGCTTTTCAACACGGGGAGCTGCATCTTAGCAGCTCCCCATGTGGAAAAGCAATGCCGGCTCCCGAAGGACGCGGGGAGCCGGCAGGACCATGGGGGGATTGGGGACCCCCCCACGGTCCCCAACGGAGAGGGCCAGCCCCGGGGGATGGGGTCCCCGGGGCTAGTAGTGGCCCAGGAGGGGGGCCACGCGGCCCCCCTCCTCTACAAATTAAATTTATAAAAAAACAACGTAAAGGCCGTCCCCGGGGGATGGGGTCCCCGGGGCCTTAAATGGCCTGAGGAGGGGGGCCATGCAGCCCCCCTCCAAATATTTTAATAAAAATAAAAAAGAGGGCATGCCACGGGGGATGGGGTCCCCGGGGCCAATAGAGGCTCTGGAAAGGGGGGCCACGCACCCCCCTCCCATAAAAAAAAAAAAAGACCGGCATCGTGCCGGAGGCCCCGCCCCCTCCCTGCAGCAGTCTGCAAACGCGCCCCCTGGCATGTTTTAAGAAGGGGGAAGTAATTCCCCTTGAATACTGGGGGTCCCTGGGGGCCAACTAGCCCACCAGGAACCTCCAGTATGGGCCAGGGGGCTGCGTTGCAGAGAGGTGTACAGAGGCCACGCCCCTTTTTACACCTCTCTGCAACGCAGCTCTGTGGCGCTTTTTGGAGGTACATGGTGGGCTAGTTGGACTCCAGGGACCCTCAGGATTCAAGGGGACTTAATCCCCCAACTTAAAACGCGCCACGGGCGCGTTTGCACAGTGGTGAAGGGAGGGGGCGGGGCTTTAGGTGACGTGTGCAAACAGGCCCCGTGGTGCGTTTTAAGATGGGGAATTAAATCCCTTCAATCCTGAGGGTCCCTGGGGGCCAACTAGCCCACCAGGTACGTTCAGAAAGCGCCACAGAGCTGCGTTGCAGAGAGGTGTAAAAGGGGCGTGGCCCCTGAACACCTCTCTGCAACGCAGCCTCCTGGCGAATACTGGAGGTACAGGGTGGGCTAGTTGGACCCCAGGGATCCTCATGATTCAAGGGGACTTAATACCCCAACTTAAAACGCGCCACGGGGCGCGTTTGCACAGTGGTGAAGGGAGGGGCGGGGTTTCAGGTGACATGTGTGCAAACAGGCCCCGTGGCGCGTTTTAAGATGGGGAATTAAATCCCCTTCAATCCTGAGGTCCTGAGGCCAACTAGCCCACCAGGTACGTCCAGAAATCGCCACAGAGCTGCGTTGCAGAGAGGTGCAAAAAGGGCGTGGCCTCTGAACACCTCTCTGCAACGCAGCTCTCTGGCGCATACTGGAGGTATCTGGTGGGCTAGTTGGCCCCTAGGGACCCTCGGGATTGAGGAGGAATTAATTCTCCTACTTAAAACGCGCCACAGGGCGTGTTTGCAGACATGTCACCTCAGGCCCCACCCCCTTCCTTCACCATTGTGCAAATATTCCTCTAAAATCAGCCGAACTACGAATTCCGATTTACTCACCTGTTATCAGGAGAGACCTCAGTGCTGCATCTTTGAGCCCAGTACTGATCCTGAAAAGTAATTTTAACCGTACTTACCAGTAACTTGAATTTCCTTCCATAGGATATCATTGCCTGCTTTTTGCTGAAAAAGTTTCTAAGTGTCGATTTTTGAAACATACAAATATTCCTCTAAAATCAGCAGAAATACGAATTCCGATTTACTCACCTGTTATCAGGAGAGACCTCAGTGCTGCATCTTTGAGCCCAGTACTGATCCTGAAAAGTAATTCTAACTGTACTTACCAGTAACTTCAATTTCCTTCCATAGGCTAACATTGACTGGTTTCACTTGGAAATTCTTCTAAGTGTGGAGTTTTGGAACTTTATAATATTCCTCTAAAATCAGCTGAACTACGAATTCCAATTTACTCACCTGTTATCAGGAGAGACCTCAGTGCTGCATCTTTGAGCCCAGTACAGATCCTGAAAAGTAATTCTAACCGTACTTACCATTAACTTGAATTTCCTTCCATAGGCTAACATTGACTGGTTTCACTTGGAAATTCTTCTAAGTGTGGAGTTTTGGAACTTTATAATATTCCTCTAAAATCAGCCGAACTACGAATTCCGATTTACTCACCTGTTATCAGGAGAGAACCCGTGCTGCATCTTTTAGCCCAGCACTGACCCTGAAAAGTAATTCTAACCGTACTTACCAGTAACTTGTATTTCCTTCCATAGGAATCCATTGTCTGGTTTTCAGCAGAAAAGTTTCAAAGTGTCGATTTTCACAAACTACAAATATTCCTTAAAAATCGCCTGTATGACTTAAACGCATTATTTCAACTGTTTACAGGAGATGCACCAGTGCTGGATCCAGGATCCACCACTGAGTAAGAAAAAGTAACGATAACACTACTTACCTGGTAAGTGAATTTCCTCCCATAGGATAACATTGGTGATTCTATGTGAAAAGTTTGTGTCAACTTTAAAAATACAATAATATTCCTTAAAAATCACTACTGTAACCAAAACGCTTTTACTCAACTGTTTACAGGAGATGTCCCAGGACTGAATCTAGGATCCAGTCCTGTGGTTAGAAAAGTAATCCATAAAGTAACTAATTGCATTTAACTAGAAATTCACATTGAGCTCAATGTTGCATTGTGTTTGAAATTGTGTTGCCCATTGCAACAACTGTAACTACTGTACTTAAAAGTCTATTGCCTATTTGCAAAGTATTTAAACTAAAGTAATTAATTCTGAGAAAGTATATTTTGTAATGTAATGTATAATGTAATTATAATGTAATTTAAAAAATAAAATATCTAAAAATAAATAGTTTAAAAAAATTAAGTATAAAAAAAATAAATATAACAATTAATACATTTAAAAAATTGTCATTTACAAAACCTTTGAAATTCACTGAAAAAAACCATAGGTTTCAGACATGTTATAGTTAGGAATTAGCATTTAAAAAACCTTTGAAATTCACTGAAAAAACCATAGGTTTCAGGCACGTTATAGTTAGAAATTAGCATTTAAAAAACCTTACAAATTCACTGAAAAAAACCATAGGTTTTAGGGACAATTATAGTTAGTTGGACATTGCACTCGTACAAAACCCGTGAAATTCCCCCGTTATAGTTAGTTCAGCTAACTATACTTCGCGCCCCCGCAATGCACTGCTGATGACGTCACATATTACATCACTCATGACATGGTCAGTGACATCACTGATGACATCACTGATGACATCTCAAATGACATCACTGATGACATCACTGATGACATCATCCACGTGATAATCTGATGCACCTCCTCACACCCTAATATAACCTTTGATACACCCACTCTAAATTACAGACTGCCATTCGCAAAACCATAGACACTCCAACACCAATAACTACATACCCACTCACTGATTCTTAGGTCTACACACACATCCACTCACTCACCCGTACAGTCACTCATACTTACTGTCACTCAGTACAGGACTATCATATGCACTCAAACTCCTATATAGACACTCAAACACCGCCACTCATCCATAGAGGTACTCACACACCTAGTCAGTCATGCAAATAATTAAACACACTGCCATTTACTCACCTATACAGTTATACACACACCAGCTCACTTACTCATACAAATACTAGCACATTCTTACGCTCTTATACAATCACTGATACAAGCACACACTCATCCATACAGTCACTCTCACAATCACACACTCTCGCTTATAGCTATTTATATACTCCAACACACATATATACTGCCTTTCACATATGTAGTTACTCACACATGTACCACTGGGACATACATTCACTCACTAACACACTCTTACACACACTTACCCACCCATACAGTCTATCACAGATGCACTCTTGAAACCATCCACCCAGTGAATCACCCACTCACACATCTATGCACAGAGTCGCACACACCCCACCCACACAAACACTCAGGCACCCATACAGATACTCAGACAACCAATCAATAACTCATATAGACACTCATGTAGCTATTCACAAACCCATGCAGCCACTTAAACAGCAACAGACAGACGGATACAGACATTCACCCAGTTTAGTCACTAACCCATGCATTCAGTAAGATACGTTTAATCACTCACTTATAGAGTTAGTCACGCACCTACTAAATCATCCATACAGACACATACACCCACTCATTCTTCAATACTCCTTTCCCTATATATATTAAAAATATTTAAACTTTACAGAAACACACAGTCACTGGATGATGTCATCAGTGATGTCATTTGAGATGTCATCAGTGATGTCATCAGTGATGTCACTGACCATGTCATGAGTGATGTAATATGTGACGTCATCAGCAGTGCATTGCGGGGGCGCGAGTTATAGTTAGCTGAACTAACTATAACGGGGGAATTTCACGGGTTTTGTACGAGTGCAATGTCCAACTAACTATAACTGTCCCTAAAACCTATGGTTTTTCAGTGAATATATATATATATATATATATATATATATATATATATATATATATATCTTGTATTTGTATTTTTTGTATTTAATGAGTTTTATATAGCGCTGGCTAGACCCAAAGGTATCAGAGCGCTTTACATGAGGTTCCACAAAGTTACAAAATTACATCAGGTAACAGGTTACGTCAGTTACTAGTAAAACATTTAAAGAGTCTAGAAAATGAGATAAATGGAGCGTAGAAGGGTAAGGGGGTAGGGTGAAGGGGTAGGAGGGAGCTACGACGGCGAGACGAAGGAAAGTCTGCCCCAAGTCCGGCTGGGTAGGTGACGGCCTAGGGGGAAGTCCATGGCCCATCTCCTCTTTAGCTATCAGGTAGCACCACCGGGCATCAGCCAAATAGCAAGGTCTCGGCTGAAAAACATTTAAAGAGCATAGGAAGGCGAGATAAATGGAACGTAGAAGGGTAGGGGGGAAGGGTAAAGGGGTAGGGGGGAGATACGACGGAGAGACGAAGGAAAGTCTGCCCAAAGTCCAGCTGGGTAGGTGGCGGCCGAGGGGGAAGTCCACAACCCATCTCCTCTTTAGCACATAGTTTATGTCATGATGGGAGAGCCAGGTGGGGGAGGATGGTGGGGGAGCACCCCTAGCCTTGCTAGTGTAAGCTCGATGAGCCAGTCCATGGAGTCCGGTGTGGTTGGAGGGGCTTCTCTATTTGCTGCAGACTGGTAGAGCGAGAAGGGGGTGGGTGGTGTAAGGGCTTCGCGAGTGAGGAATAGTAGGTAGGAGCCTATTTGTTTAGTCCGTTTGTGTGGTGGCCATGACGAGGTCAGGCACCCAGGTGTTCTGAGATCCCTCGTCCGCTGCCTCCTGATGATTGGGGTTCGCATGGCCGCCATGTTGGAGTCAGGCATCCTCCACCATGAGTGTATTCTCACCTGACCCCCATCACCCCCACACTGTTTCTCCGAGGGGTCAGGGACCGGGGGGGTCCAGATGTAGACAGCCGCCCTCTGTTGCCCCCTGTTGCCGTCCTGAGTGCACCGCACAACTAAGACGAGGCGGGGGGGACCGCTCACCTCTGCTTTCAGTTACAAGTGTTTCTGGGCTCCTGAGAACATGTCCGGTATCCCCGTTGCGGACGCGGCTTCTTTTTACACGCAGCGGCCGGGCCTCACAAGCGGATGGAGGCTCCCGTACGCCTGGATCGCACCTGGATGAATCCTCGACAATGCTCAGGGCTGAGCCTTCGGCGCCATCATAGAATCAGCCTACAATAACATAAAAATTTGCCTGGAGTTGTAACTTGGATACAAAAATTGGTCATACTTGGTGTTTTCCACATATGACTCAAGCGCTGTCACAGTACATGTGCACCCTCGTCAGAACTGCAGTGCTCGGGATCGCCAGGGGCAGGAATACTGTCCGCCATCTTAGGGTCAGGCACCATATATAAAAGGATTCATCAGGCAGCCGGAGTCGGACCCCCCAAGAGGCGCTTTTCGTGAGTCACTCGCTCCGCATCAACAACGGATGCACAAAAGCACAATCTCTCCATCGCAACTTCGTTGTATCTTAGAATCAGGCTTCATTACGATAAGAGCACCGCAGGGTATTAAAATGTGGCAGTACCGGTATAAATGCCTTACCGGAAGGTGTATCTGGGCAAATCTTTGTGAAACAAGTGTTCGAAAGAGTTTTCCGAGGCTTAGTTGTTTTCAAATGAGTCCGTGAGGTTGTTGCTCTCAATCCGCCATTTTGTGTCGCCGCCGATCCACACTTGGCTAAAATACCGACGATAAATGTGCTCAAGGCAGCACTCCATGTTCAATAATGATGGTACCATCCAAAGGAGCGCACCATCGCAGATCGAATTCTGGTACACTAGTATGCCACCGATCTCGATATCTCCGGAATCATTGCATACAGTCTCCGCTTGAGACAGAGAGACGCGATCCGGCAGCCACAGACACACACACATATGTATATATAGATACATTTAAAAACATATTTCCAATTATGAAAAAGTTAAACAAATATAATAAATAAAAAACAATTCAGTTTAAAAAATCTGTTTATTAAACATAACATACACCCTAAACAACAGAAATAATTTCTAAATAAAAAATGTAAACATGCAATAATAAATAGGAATTAACAAATACTATAAATTCGAGCTACCTAATATTGTATAAAATATTAAAGTCCCGAAAATTATTTGACTATTCAAACTCCATTCTATGAAGCAGTTAGGTAGGTGTTGGATTTCAGAGGGATTATATTTACTATTCCCACTCCAGTCTAAGCAACAGTAGGGAAAGTGTTGGACTCTGGAGGGGTTAGATTTACTTTACTTATCCAATTCCAATCTATGCAATGGAAGGGAAAGTGTTGTACACTGGAGGGCTTGGAATTACTATTCTCGCTCCAGTCTAAGCAACGTTAGGGAAAGTGTTGGGTTCTGGAGAGGTCAGATTTATTTCCCCCACACCAGTCTAAGCAACAGTAGGGAAAGTAGTGGACACCTGAGGGGTTAGATGTATTATTGACAGTCCAATCTATGCAACAGTAGGGAAAGTGTTGGACTAGGAGAGGTTAAATGTATTACTCACTCCAGTGTAACCAACAGAAAATGCAGGCATTTAATGGGACTACAAAAAGCAATCCACCTTTTAATCATTTTGTACAAAATGTGTAAATACCTAAGATCAAATACAAATTAAATTAATACTATAACGAAAAAATAAATAGCTAGATGTTTTATACTACAAAAAAATTAATGAACACATTATATAAAAATTATTTAAATAACATTTAGTTCCCTACCACAAAAACAACAGGAAACATAAAAAAAATAAGTTACAGAATAAATATGACATTTGTTAATATAACTTTAGCAAAACAAAACTTTTATCAAAAAAGATGCATTGACCAAAATTCTTTTTGGAAATAGTTAACATTAAGGGGCCGATTACAGTGTCAGTCGGAAAACCTCCCACCACTAGTTGGAAGCTTTCCGACTGCGGTTGGAAGCTTTCCGACCGCGGTCGGAGGCTTTCCAACCATCTCGGTCGGTTTGCAGGCTGACCAACTGATTAGGATGTCGGAACATAAACCGGCCGGTCATTCCGACTCGTTCCGACCGGCTCTTGGAGTATTCCTGTCGGTCGGAACCACACCGTAATCCCCTATGGACGGCGTCGGGATTGCGATGGCGGTTTCCAACAGCCTTTCCGTGCTGGCCTTTCGGTCACAGAAAGGCTGTCGGAAAGCGAATTTGGGGGCCTCTAGCAGGGCCCACTTGTCTCCGCGGCTTATAGTTGGTGGTTGAGGAGGTACCTAGGGTACCATGGGGTGCCTGCCACGGGGTGCAGGGTTTTACACACACACCCAGTTCTCCATAGGAGCCTGTGTTGTGGCCGGTTTATGACCGTAATACAAGCTCCCATAGAGGACAGTGGGAATCCGACCGAACAGTGTTTGTTTGCATCATAATCCGGCGAATAATCAATTAAATCATTAATAAACGATTACAAATTAATTTGCATTAATAAATAAATATTAGCAATGTAAAAACTTCCCATCCAATTCCCTACCAAAAGCAACAACCCAATGCTATACTCATTCCATTCCACACTTACCTGTTGGGCCAGAACATATGTAATAGTTTCCCAAAGAAGCCCAGACCTCATGAGCAAATCCACAACCATTAAAAAACTGTTCACCATCATTCCTGCACAGTATGCCATGCACAGCATGGTGCATGCCACACCGTGCAGGAAAGTGCTGCAGGCACTCTCATTTGGCAGTCTGCTGTTAAGGCTCTCCTATGAGCCTAACACATCCAACGCCATGAGACCACTGCAGCACCGCCTACCTGCCCTGGATTCAACTCAGAATCCAGCGGGCAGGTGCACCACAGGCTTGGCGGTCCTCCTGGCAGAGCAGCGGTGACAGTGTTACAGGAGGACCGCCAAACTCGTAATCAGGCCCCATGTAACATGATCTAGACAAACACATCATTTTGTTCCATTATAATAAGTAATTTCCAGTAAACTCATCAAATGCAAGTGAAGAATGAGTTTGACAGACTTCAGCTTTTTACAATTACCAAGCAGTTACGTGACCCTGATGACACTATAAGCCAGTTCCAGCTTTTCGGCCAACATCAAGTTGCTTTATAAACCAGTTCCAGCTTTTCGAGCAATAGCCAGTTGCTTTAGGACTTGGAATCATGGCCTCAAAATTCCCATCAGGCAACGTATTGTTGGCTAAGAAATGCAATGGCTGGCTAAAGTTGTTACACACGACATGGTGCTTCTTGGCATCTCTTCAGCAGATCAGTTTAGCCGTTCTTGGAGCAGCACATGGTGGAAAGCTGTTGGGATCTGCCAATTAGCAGTGGGTGCTCTCTTCTGCGCTTGTGCCAGTTCTCCTCGGACCTGATAACACATACAAAAGCCTCTCATTACAATTGAATATGGAATTCTGAGTGACTTGGAAAAAAGGGCAAAAAGTGTATAAAAAGACCAAAGGAAAAGTGAATGCTGCATACAGGTTCCATGCTTAAGTCACCTCTAAATCATTGTATTCTTTCTGAGGTGCAAGTACACAGAACAAGCATACATTATGTGATGTGAAATCATTTAATGGATTCTCAAATGATTTAACTTTTTTCAGAATTCTGTTATACAGAGGGCTTAAGGTCTAATTTAAAATTTTGGTGGAGACAGTGCAGGTAGTCAGGTTGGCAAAGGACTTTACATGCACCACCCTGCCTTTACTCTGCCAAATTTAGAGTTCACCACTGGTAAACTCTAGGGTTTTCATACAAATGTATTTAAATGTTTGGTGTGTATCTGTTATTGGTGATCGATGCTTACACCAAACTTTTAGAAGTTTTTACTTTTCCAAAAACAAACTCCCAAATAAGGAGTTTGTTTTTGGAAAATCAAAATCTAATATTCCCAACACCACAGGAGTTTTCTTCCATGGTTTGGGGATCATTTTTTGTTTTTACTGTCCCTCACCACAAGGATATTCCTGGCAGTGATGGACATTAAGCCATTCGACTGCCCACTTTAAAAGGGTGGACGGTCAAATGATTTACCTCCCACAACCTTTACTCCCTCGGGCCATCGGTGGAAGGTTTACACCCAGGGATTGAATTTTACTCGGTGTAAACCTGGCAGTCCACCCAACTCAAAATGTGGCAGGGGAACCAAGAGTTTGGTGAACAGTGTACTCCAACGGCGACTGAGTTACTTGTCTGCCAAACCCTAAACGTGGCCCTAGGTCCATGAAACAATGGAACACCTCACAGATAAAATGCAAGGATGATAACTGTGTATACACATGCATTATGATGCATGCATTGACATGTATGTGATATAGCATGCTAATGGTTTAGCCTTTGAGCCCACACCTGTTGGTTTTAAAATGCATGTTAGTTCAACTGTAAAAACGTGTATTTTAGTTTAATCAGAACACAACCCATTATCCATTTCCGCTTGACGTTGGTGAAACGCAATATCCAATGGTAACACCCATTAGCAACAAAGTTATTTCTACACAGCCTTAACTCCTGATTTGGTATCTAAATGAGTCACTTGGGGGTTAAGGTAACCTCATCCCCCTCCCAAGGCACAAGTAGTACTTGAGGTTACATGGATTTAAGCATTTGCAAGACAGGCTGGTGGAATCACCCTGAGAAATGGAGTGGGACTTAAGAGGTAAGGACAGGTTCTGGCTGACAAGTCCCACACCATTCCGCCACTATCACTCCTCGCCACTTAACCACATTAAGATTGGACACTGATTGCTTACCCAAAGCCACTAATCCATATCTCCTCTATCCTCCCTATGTCACTATACATCACTGTCTGAAAAAAATCTGATTTATTAAGACGCAGGCTGACCAAATAATGAACGTTACTTATTGGAAAAAAAGCAGAATTTCAATAATTTATTTACACTTTCCATGGTGTCATATAATGAACATCCCCTCACTCACTAACTTACTATGAATTAGACTTGAGTAAAATTTTTAATATGCAAGTGCAAGCTGCTTCAATCTGAAATGATGGATTTTGCATACTTTGTATAATTTTTACCTTCTCCCTCTTACATCCTTAAGCATACTTTTTTTCTGACAGACCCTGGTTCAAGCAGAAAATGTCTTTTAGGAACTGTGAAAAGGGACTTGTGCCATTGCTGCATCAGTTGTGTGAGCAATGTTTCCCCAATACCTGAATCCGCACCACCGCCAATACCACTATCTCTACCAATATCACACCAACAGCACCACCAACGCCACTCTCAAGCATTGGCAAAACTGGCATTGTCACATTGTGCCTTGTTTATTGGCTTTCCCTTAAACCATGTGACTCTGAAGTGAACCACTAAATTAATTTGCCATTTTGAAATTTGTTTCCATAGCGAAAGTGAACAGCATCCCATAGCAGGACATAAACAGCTGCAAAATTGTCAACCTTCTTATCCCATCATTACCAGTGCACGATGGGATTGGTCAACCATCCATAGACATGGTAAGTTGTATGACATTGTATGCCTGTATTTTGTTACCTCTACTCACCCTATTCCACCCAGGGACCACTACTTTCATGTTTGTACTCATGTTAGAGGTGGAATTATATTCATCATGATTATAACCTTTTTTCTATATCCCTCAAGGTTTCTTCCTTTATAGATTACTATCCTTAGAGGGTGGCACATATTAATATCTTTCTAATTAGGAATCTGACTCCCACTGCAAGAATGAATGCACCGATTGGGTAGGGATTGTGCTTAGCCCTAAAGAAGGCCTTCCACCCATTGAGATGGTATACATGCCAAAACATGTTGGCACAAAAGGGGTTGTTAGGGCCATAGTATGCACTGTGAATTCTCATAATTCTTTCTTACTCAGGGCACCACTAATAATATTTACTTTACCTTTGAGGTAATTTTTACTTCTGGATCCATATAACCATTCATTGCCTCTTTAACAATAACTCCCTCCATTAGGAGATTGAGTCCACCCTGACATAAGGATACCTATGAAGAAGCATGGCTAAATAAAGAGTGGATGAGGTTTTCTTGTCCAGAATGCATGGATCCTCTGGGACCATGATAGTTCATGTTGGACGCAAATCACCACACAGGTTGTGACATAGTATTAAGATAGGTAGAGTATGCAGGATTTACCTGATTTCCTCTCTCTCTCCCCTTTTTGTATAATATAGTCTTTTAACACCAATCCAAGATGATGATGAAGACAGAGCCATGTGCAACCTGGGGTTCGCATGCTGTATTTGGGCATGAATGCATGATGGGTGGAAGACGGCACTACAGACGTGCTCCAAAGATCAGTATTACCAAAATAGTTGACACTGTAGGTTCACAACTGCCCTACTGCATTCTATTAAACTATTGGTACATGTCAAACACACATTCTTCTTCATCTGGCACACACTGCTCAATCTTCCTCTTGAGTTCCTATTATGATATGTTTTTACAAAACCTCTCCTGTGCTTTAGTTACTTTAGTTTCCTTCCTCATTGTTATTTATTTAATTTAATTTTCATGGTATTGAATTCAGAAAACTCCTTTGACTAAGGAATAAACAGAGAAAATAAGGAACCATGACAAAAACACAAGAACGAAACAGGAAAAATAAAGTATGTTCCCTAAGAAAGAAACTAAATGAATGTAGCATACAGATAATGAACAAAAAGGCCTACATGGTGTGTAGGGACAGAATGGACAGAAAAGGTATGTGCAAGCATATATTTATGTGGAGTAGGGGCAGAAGGAACAAGAAGGCTACGTGCAAGCCAGTTTGTAGAGCAAGGAAAAAAGGATCAGAGAAAAAATCAGGACCTCCTAGCTACATTGGAGTGGCTTAAGTTTTGTCTCCGTCATTTTACGTTTGGCTAGGCCATATACATATTTAATGATGGCCTTATGTACATGTGTTACGCAATAATGGCAATGAGATATGGTGCACTAAAGGTATCGAAGATGCATTTATTGTGTGTTTTTGACATATATGTAAAAGTAAAAAAAAAAAAAAATGTATGTGTGTATATTAACGTGTTTTTTTTTTCAGAGACATCTGGATTGCTGATATTAATCTTCAATAGGTTTAGATTGTAAGGTGGTGTGCTAAAATGCATTTAATACAGTGCATTTGCCAGGGATTAATGAGAATGAATCATATGTGTTCAATGCCTTCTTTATTAATTGTGACCAGTTACCCCATTTGGTTAATAATACATGTATTAGTTTATTTTGTCACATATAAGAGTACAGTAACATTTATTGGATTATATGTAGGTTGTAGAATTAATATGTATTTAAAGAAAACTGTTAAGTTAGTGTGATTGTGGGCCTTAAGCTTACAGTCGAGACATGTAATACTAACGTGAAAGTTGTTTTTCTGCATATTCTTATCCCGCTGCTGGTGCAGACCAAAGGCATTCATTAGTTGGTAAAAAGCACATTGTATTTCATAGATACTGAAGAGAGGAAGAACTGGCAAGGTCAAATAATTTTAATGAAGAGCAAAGGAAGTGTTACTAGTTGGTACTATCAAACAAAGGGAAGAATCCAAGGACGGCTTGGAAGCAGAGACTGGAATATGGGAGTAGTGTTCAAGACTCCAAGTTCTTTCTTGGGAACTGGAAAAGTATTATGATGCATATGAGGTCATATTTCCTGAATGTTCTTTGTGCATTTTAATTAGTGAACCCATCTTGAGTTTGATCAGATTTGGTTAGATAGACTTGGCGAGGACCAGACTTCTCTTGACATCTTTGATTGTATGGCTTCATGGTATACATGACTCCTTACCTATAGAACTTCTACAGAGGTTCTCATGCTGACACCTTTCTTGCTTCCTTGACATAATAGAGTTTTCCCTATCCTTAGTTTAGTTTAGGGTTTAGTAGATGTTGTGAATCTATTTCATGTATGGGGAAAAGGGTCAGAACCATTCGTTTAGTCCTCAAATCCTATTCCTTATCTTCCAGTGAAATTGCTGCCAGTGAAATTCCTATAAGCTCCTTGCTGTTGAGGACCAATATTGTATGCTGCTTTGGTCTTCCTTTGATAATCCTGTACTTTTATAGTATATACTTGAGATTGATTTATATCAGTCTGGCTTTGAGCTTGTAATAAACCTTTTAACTTCAACTTACTGACTCAGACTTTTATTGTGTTGTCCTAAGGGTCACACTGTACCTTAAGATTTAAATTGTTGCTAACCCCTTTTCCTCTCAGGATACTAAAAAGGTTTAATGACCAGAGTAAATTGGAAGAAAGGGGCCCAGAGTGTTGTCAGATGGTAGCATACCAAGAATGGCTAGATGCTGAAGTAGAGGGGTTAGAAAACTGTAAATTTAGATTATTCCAGATCCAATCTCAGTCCCTAGTGTTCATGTTTTGACTTGGAGAATCAGTGTCAGTGATGATCCAGTGGGTCAAGAGTGAGTCGAGAGAAACTGCGGTGGAGTGAGTATCAATAGGGTTGTGTATAAGCTGCTCATGCGTAGCTTGCAGAGTTTGTGGCAATTGTGTGATGTATTGCGGAGATTGAGTGATGTGGTGTGCTAATGTTTTAGATGATCGCAGGAGTGTAACGTTTATTGTCAAGCTGTCATCGGGTCTGACGTGGCCTAAGATCCCGGGATGATAAAAAAGTGTAGGAGACACTGTATTGTAATTGTCTTCTGAAGGTTTGTGGGGTTTGTTGTGGGCTGTCGTTGACAGCCCATTCGAGATAGGGGAGTTTATCTTTTGTGTGAAAGCCAGGCATGATTAGTGTGGTTGTCCTTTTGTACAGAGGAAAGCTGCACCAATCAGAGTGATTCCCCACTGGATGAGATTTCATTTGAATGTGTGTTTGTGTTATTTTTGAATGATTGATATCTGTTGATTCTTTAGCAAGCAGACAATTGTTACTTGTTGGTATTCCATTGTGTTTAGTTGTAAGTGTTTTGCTGAAGAGAGTGCGTTCAGGAAAATTGTAAAGGAGGGTGAGCTGCTGCACGGAGTGAGATTGCTGTCACAGTGTGCTGAGCTGGGATAGGTTGGTTGGTCTGAAGCTGTGCTGTTATTGGCTGTCTACGTTACGAGGTGTTGCGTTGTTATTGGTTGATGATTTGGAGCGAGATTTTAAATAAAATATTTTAAAGTTGTACATGATTTGTTTAAAACAGATGTTCAGATACCTCTTAGAGGGGGGGAAGAAGCCCCTCCCAAAGGCACTGCAGGTCATTATATGGCAATAAATATAGGGTTACATACATGTATTTCCCTCAAACAATGGAACAAGTTCACTGAGAATAAAGGTGCACTCGTTTTTCAATGTTATGGCACATTTAATCTGAGAATTATTGAAAATTTGAGGAGTATTCTATATTAAATGAAACCACAACCTATACCCACGCAATTTGAAGCGCTTAATGCTTTGGAGTGTGTGGCTCATGTGAGAGAAAAAGAGAGATGCCACGGTTGAGTGAAAAAGGCAGTGCGTACTTATGCAGATGCAAGGTGGGATGCAGGGCAGAAAAGGTGGAGAACTGACATGATCGAAGGAGCAAAATTATACCCATTATTGCAAAGCAAAAAAGGAGAAAAAGGGACTGAAAAGAGAAAGAAAAATACAACAAAAGATGAAAATAGGGATAGTGATGCTAGTGATAGTCTTTTAGATGCGTTAATGTCTGAGTGACCACCTCCGTGCAATGAGATTCGAATGGAGGGAGGTGGGAGCGATGTTGTGGATGGGAATACCAGATTGCCTACTGCACCAGTAGGTACTAGTCCTGGTCTGATAGGGATCTCTCCTGTGCAGGAGGAGCAGAGCATGATGGGAACTATTACAGTAAATCAAAATATGATAGGAAGAGATCCAGGGACTTGTATTCCTGGGACCTCCACTGTCTGCACAGTACTAGGTGCACTTACAGTTCCTCTTACCATTGGACCAGTGGTTTCTATATATAAACCTGGTTTTGGGGGAAATGAGATTCAAAACTAACTGTCAGCACTCAACAACAAGCATTAGAAGTTACACCCATGAGTCAGAGGGTGGGAGAATTTGTTCCTTCAAGTCCAATTAATGCAAGTTCTCTGTGTGGTGCAAGTGCAGATCCATCTGTGAATCAGACTGGATGTCATTCCTGGGGTTACCAGTTCTGGGTTCACTTAATTGGAAACGCCTTTAAGTATGCAGAGTAGAACACCTAAAGTAAAGGTAGTATCTACAGCTCCTGAGGCAAATCCTGATCTTAATGTCCAGCAACAGGAAGGCTTTATGAAATCTATTATTGCTACATCGAATGAGAGTGGGAATATGGAAGTGAGTCAGGGAACTCTTCAGTCCACTTTGAAAGTTAATTTGGTTGATTTGGGAAAATTAACGTTGGAATTGGATGAGATGATACGTAGCTGTCTTGCATTGGATTGAATTGAATCATATCAGCTGAGTGAACTTTGGTTCTTGAGTAAGGATGTTCCTAGGAGAGCAAGACAAGCCCATCATAAATTATCTGATTTAGCTCAGAAATATGAGGTAGATTTGGAGCAGACAAAGGCTTTACAAAAAAGCCACTGACTTGCTTTTAGTGATCAGCACATAGAACATATGAGAATACCTGGAATGAAGATGCAAATTCTGGTATTAATTCACAATATCCGAGCTTGGAGTGAATTAGAGAAGTGGGAAGTTAAATGGTAAAAAAAAGAACGACTCCCAAGAGAACGATGGGAGAGCCTCCTCCTCCCAGAGGTGGGGGGAGATGGGAGCTACAAGCTTCCCTTTGTTGAGGTTACATATATGTACTGTGGAGTAGGAGTGGTCTTGCATCATTTATAAATTAATTCCCTAAATTAACAGAGATGCCTATAGAGTGTTTTATGGACTGATTTGAATACCTTGTTTGATATTGTGGACCCAAGTGATTTGTGGACAGCGTGCAATATAGCCATAGAGTGGCCCAAGAGAGAGCCGACAAGAGTTCCTGCGACTAATGGTTCTTCAACTATAGTGATGAGGAAGTATGATCAGGCAATGACGTGGTTGAAGTCTAAGGTGTCACCCCAAGATATTGGGTCAAAATCGGATGACCCAGGTACTGAAAGAGACAATTCATCCATATTATGAGAAATTGTTGCAGGCATTCAAACAGTATAGCAAAATGGAAATGCTGGAGCCTAAAGATATGGGACATTTTGTGTCCAGGTTTGTGAAAGGATGAGGCCTGAGATGAGTATGATGATTCAAAAGCATTTGATTTGTTGGCAGAATAAGTCAGTTGACGGGATTTTACAATATGCTAAATATGATGAGATTGAAATGAGGCAGAAAAAGTTAATGGAGAAATTGATGGTGGTACAAATGAAGGCTGCTCAGAGACGAATTAAAAATTCACTGTTAGTAGGGAATGGCCCTCCAATGCAGGGAGTGTGTCAACAGGGAGCTCTGGGGATGCAGGGTGGAGGTGAAGGTGAAGGTGGATTTCAGTCACAAGGTAGAGGTCGGGGTGTCCCTATTGATTCAAGTACTGGTATTGATGTGGCTACATTGAAGAAGTCTAATCCGTATCACAACTGCAACAGGCTGAGGCAATGGAAGTGAGAATGTCATCCTAACCCCACAAATCAGGGTCAAAGTTCAGGGTTTTTAAAACCTCAGAACAGTAATTCCATGCAGCAACAGAAAATACCCAGATCTAGATCTCAGAATGTTTATGTGCCGCAAGCCCCAATGATGCAGGTTCCCCAAACTCCAATGCCACAGCAAGCTGGTAATGTTCCGAGATTTTCTTCAAATCAGGTCCCAAACTAGAATCAGAATGCTTTCCGGAATAATAATCCTTACCAACAATTTCCCACTTTCGAGACAAGTGAAAATTTCAGCATCGATCAGTCTTCCTGATGGTACCCGAGGGGGAGAAAGATTGCGTGCTTGGTGCAGTCTTGGAGATGGACCAGAGTGGCCCATTTATAGATGCTGAGGTAAATCGCTATGGCATATCATTTTTGGTTGATACTGGTGCTACCAGTTCTATGGTGAGATCAGTAGAAGTTCCAAACCTACCCTTCTCTGGAAGAACTGTCCACGTTGTTGGAATTGCTAATCAGCAAATGAAGAACACAGTTACTGAGGATGTCCTTGTAAAGATAGGAAGTTTTGAGGATAATCATCAATTTGTAGTTTGTGATTCAAGCCCTGTGAGTTTGTTAGGATGTGATTTATTGTGCAAACTAAACTGCACCATATACTGTACCCCAAAAGGAATAGAACTACAAACTCATGATGAGGACATTGCCTTTAAGTTGGCAAATCAGAATCTAATTATTGGAATGTATCTGATGATGGTGACAGAAGACTTGCTTTTAGATCTCAGAGATTTAGTGAGACCAGAAGTTTCGGATTTTTCAGGAAAGGACATTGGACTTATTAAAGAAGTTGAGCCTGTCCATATTCAGATAAAGCTGATTGTGGAATATCCCAGAACCTCGCAGTATAATTTGACCCTTGAAACAATTGCTGGAATAACCCCAGTGATCAAGACAATGATTCAACAAGGTATACTGAAGGAGATCATCGGGAGTCCAGGTAACTCACCCATTATGGGCCTACAGAAGCCTAGTGGTAAGTACCACATACTGCAGGTACCTTCGTAAAATCAATAATATTGTGATTTCCTGTTGTTCCATGGTACCGAATCCTGCTGTCATAATGTTTCAAATTCCATGTGTGACTGAGTGGTTTACTATTATTAATTTGTGCCAGGCATTCTTCTCCATACCCTTGCATGAGGACAGTCAGTTCCTCTTTGCATTTAGGCTTGGGAACCAAGTTTTGGCAATTTGCAGAGTCCCACAAGGATATAAGGAGAGCCCCTCCATTTTTAATCAGATCCTTAAGAAGAATTTGGAGTCTTTGGTTATGCCCCATAATTCTGTCCTGGTCCAATATATTGATGATCTGCTGGTTGCGTCAAATACTCATGAAGCATGCAAAACGGAAACTTTTGCATGGCTAAACCACTTGGCTAAGAATAGACATAAGATTTCCCCGAATATGTTGCAGTATTGTTTGAGAGATGTCTCATATCTTGGTCATCATATCGAGAAAGGTGCGAGAAGGGTGTCACAAGAGAGAATTTCGGAGATCATGCAAATGAATCCGCCAACAACACAGAAAGAAGTCAGGATTTTTTGGGAATGATGGGCTACTGTCGTCAGTGGATACCTAACTTTTCCCTAGTGGCTAAGTCTTTACAAAGGCTGACACACAAATATGTGTCGGATCTGGTGCCTTGAGACAATGACTGTCTGGTTGCCTTCCTAAAGTTGAAAGAAAGCCTCTGCCATGCCCTGGCACTAGGAATTCCCTATTACAACAAAGCATGTTTGCTTTTCTGCAGTGAAAGAGAGGGCTGCGCTCTTTCAGTGTTAAAACAGAATCATGGGGGAGCTCGAAGACCACTTGCTTGTTTCTCAGCAACATTAGATCCAGCAGCTGCAGCACTGCCTGGCTGCCTCACAGTGGTGGCAGTGACAGGTGGCAGCATTGAAAGGTGTGAAAGTATAGTAATGAGTCCTCCCTTTACTGAATATGTTCCTCATTCTTTCAAAACTTTGTTAACTAGAATGAGGGCACAGCACCTCACGAACAGCAGCCTGACTCGGTATGAGCAAATCATACTGGCGGCTGAGAACGTGTCCCTAAAGAGGTGTTCTGTTTTGAATCCTGCCACTTTGCTGCCCCTTCCTGAGCATGACAATGATGATGGTGAGGTGGAGCATGACTGTCTCAAGGTCACTGAACTATGCACCAAGCATAGACCAAATGTACAAGATGAACCACTACCTGAATCTGATTATATATTGTTTGTAGATGGCTCATGTTTACAAGATCACAAAGGGAATTTGAGAGCTGCTTATGCAGTCAGTACCATTTCTGGAGTAGTGGAAGCTGCTTGGCTTCAAGGAGCATTCTCCGCACAAGTGACTGAATTGATTGCTCTTACCCAAGCATGCTATGTTTCAGATCATTTACAGGTGTCTATATTTACAGATAGTATGGCTTTGGTGTGGTGCACGATGTCGGACAGTTATGGTCCCAGAGCGGATTTATGATCTCATAGATCAAGTGGTCGAAGTGGAGTAAAAAATATAGGGGAACTGTGGGCGGAGATCAGGGGGCGGGAATAACCCGAGGATTGGGTAAGTGGGCGGAGACAGAGGTGGGGCCAGAAGTAACAAATCATTCTAATTTTTAGTATTTGTTTGGCATTTCACTACCCAGTTACAGCTTATTACGTTATTTAATTCAATCAATGGATACACGTTTATTTAAGGTTTAATATGAGTTATTGACATTAAAATACATTCACAAAGTGGGACTCGTTTCCAATCACAGAATGTCCCAAATACGCTTAAGAGTGGGATCACAAGCCATTTGTCTCCGAGCCATGGAGTTTCTGTCATCAGCACTTCTCCCTTTTTACACAAGAACAGTTCAAACATGAATGGAAAAATATCCTAGTTTGCATATGTTTTCTATATCATTATGGCTCTGCAATATTTGCCACATAATGCATCACCTGCTGCATAATTTGACGATTTTAACTAATACATTTTTTGTGCTCAAACAGATCAAAAGTTACTGAAAAATGTGACTTGTGTTTCTGCAAAATGGACAGTCCTTTGCAACGGTTGACTGATCACCATTCTCACTGCTGCATTTATATGTTACACTACTACTAATAAGGCAAAACATTTGCAGACTGTTAGCATGTGTAAAAATGTCAAAATAATAAAGTATCAGAAAATATACTGCATTACGCTGCAGCCTTTTTTTGCTGCATAATTTAGTCAACACTGCATGATAATTTTGTCCTCCATTGCTACATAATTCCAGTGGCCCCAAAGCAGGCAGCACATGTTAAAAGTGCTTGTGCATGAAGCAGAGAGACCATGAAGTTTGTGAACTTAGTTTGGTGTGCGTGCAAATCCTGCATTGCCGACCCCTGGTGAGTTGCACCAACTACTGCTGAAACAAGGCCAATGGAGGTACCAGAGGGTGCAGCAGAAGGGTCTCAAGGGCAAGGCCAGCTTTAGCGATGGTGGAGCCCTGTGCGACAATGTTTGTTGGTGCCCCCCAATGACTCCCTCCGCCATGGATTCCCTCACTACCACCCTTTAACAGTGCCACTCAAATCTCCATAACCACTCTCTCGCTCAGATGCATTTGATTTGATTTACAGCGCCACTGATACCAGTGTAGGGTGTCAGAGCAGTTTACATCACACACATTACAGCGAAACAATCAATCATACGTGTGTAAATCACTGTATAGGAAATGTTACATAAGTCAAAGGACTACAAGGTGTAGGAGTCACATGACAACCATATGAGTAGGTAGTATAGTTTAATAGTGATTGGTCTGGAGAAACGCAAACTCTGAATTTAGAACGTAATACCATGGTTGGGGGTTCTCTTTAATAACCAGAATTTATTTATATCCAAATGAACCCTTTTTGCAACATTAGGATAATCAAAGACTGGAAAAAGACCATAACGCTCTAATTTTTACCTTGAAGTTTGCATGCAGCTCTTAGATGACAGTTAATAGCTCACTGTTCTATGTTTGGATTTTGACTTATAAACTGTAGTAAGAAAAGGATCTCACTGACAAAAGCAGTAACCCACTGACCTATTTACATTATGTGCATTTTGTGAGCTGCATGGTACATTTTCTTTGCAGTAGGCACATTAACCCTCTGCGCTACCTTTCGATAAGTCAAAACTTTCACTTGACAAAGCTCCATCTCCCTCGCTCTAGGAAGAACATTAATCACTGGAGTTATCATACATTTTTTATTGTTGCCGAAAATTGCTGGAGGCCAGGAAGGAGACAGCAAGTGATTTTAAAAACATGATATACTTGCAAACATGACGCCCCCCACCCAAGTCAGTACCTCCAGGAATGGTGCACTTCCCCACCCATGGAAAACAATGTTGTTAAAAGAAAGACGAGAAAACAAAAGTAGCGCTTCACTGGCAAACTCAGTAATGTGGTGCTAATGTGTTTGGGTGAATAAAATCAATCTGGCCATTTTGAGACCACTCTATCTTTTATTGTATTGTAATTCCATTTATATAGCGCGTACTACCCCTGACGAGGCGTCAAAGCACTTTTTTGGCGACTAGCATGCTACTCCGGAACCCATAAAGGATTAGTGGAGAATTAGTATAGTGAAATATAAAAGTAATTTGAGTGGTGGATATGTTAGTCAGTTATTTGGATTAAGAAGGATAGTGTAGGGATAGAAGAGGGAAAAAGGTGTGCATTTATATAGAGCTTGCTACCCCTGATGGGGTGTTGAAGCCCTTTTTCGGGGAGGAGCACGCTACTCCGGAACCCATAAAGGATTAGTGGTGAATTAGTATAGTCAAATATGAAATTAATTTGAGTGGTGGACATGTTAGTCTGTTATTTGGATTGAAAAGGATAGTGGAGGGATAGAAAAGGGAAGGATTTAGTAATCTCTCTTGTTATGTTTTGGAGCTCATAGCAGTAGGAGGAGGCTTGGAATGAGTAAAAGGGAGGTGGAGGTAAAGAGTCAGAGGGAAAGGTTTAGAAAGGCTTGTTTTGGGGCATCGGAACAGTAAAAGAGGTATAAGATGATGCAAGGAGGGGTAGAGTAGGGAAGAGTCTAGAAAGGGTTACTTTGGGGATCATAGTACTGGTATGGGGTTTGGGATGAATGAGAGAGTGGAGGTAGAGGATATAGTGGATATATTGATAGAGGTATAGGGTGAGAAATAGGGTAGGGTAGTGCAATGGAAAGAGTAGTAGAAAGAGGTTTGAGATAAGCCAGAGAGTTGAGGTAGAGGATATATTGAGAACGGTATAGGGTGAGAGATAGGGTAGTTCATTGGATATGCTGAATTAAACAAAAGTTATAAATATATAGATCCATAAGTACATGGAAGGTATATAGATGCATAAAGGAAGGTAGTATATGTAGATTAAAGATGCATTAAATAAACTCCGGTTTTTAAGTGTTGTACTTAAAATTAATTATATATATATATTTTTTTATATAATTCAATAGTGAAGCAATTGTAGATAAATAGTTATGATAAAAGATTTACTTACTTATGCAGTCACTTATATATATATGTTAAAAACATAGAATAATGTAACTATCAGTAATATGTACATTTGTTAAGCAGAACTAATGAATATCTTTTTTTTTTAAACTATTATTCTACACGTTTATCCACAGCAATACACATATATAGGTACATATCTATAGTACAAACATAGGCTTATATACAGAGAGATATGCTGTATATTTCTGTTTGCATATGGTGGTTATGTACGGAAGAGCCAATTCTTGAGTAGTTTTCTGAATATAAGGTGGTTATCCATGGATCTTATGTTTGGGCGTAAAGAGTTCCATAGTTTGGCTGCTTAAACAGAGAAGGATGTGCGGGTGTCATAGGAAGGATGGTTCCCGCCGCATCCCCTCCACGACTGAGTGCCACACTCGTCAGGAGTGAGAAGCACTATATAAATGCAACTACAATTACAATTCTGAAAAGGCCCTAACAGGCCCATTCCTCAGCACTGTCTCCTGTGTAGCAGTTTAATTAATCCCCTAGATAGAGTGCATAATGTGAGAGCAGGCAGGGACACGACCATGCCTGATGGTCATGCTAGCCTTCCCTGATGTCAGTATATATGCTGCTAGGAACAACACCGTGTATTTGTGGGTTCCAACTACAGCAGGACTGCGCTATGGAATGAAGGCTCTGTGGCCCTGGCATAGGCTGACCAGGCGTCCCGGATTTGCTGTGACAGTCTCGCTTTTTCAACAGCTGTCCCCGCAGATTTCAACAAATTTGGCTCATGTCCCGGTTTTTAGAGGTCAACTGAAAACAGTGAGAGTCATTTTTTTAGGGGTTGCAAAGCAGAGTTAGTTGGCATCTGTTATAAGTAAGTAATTTAATTAACAGGCATGATGTTGGTTTAAACAATTACATTTTATATATCTTCTCAGTGCCTCTTTTGAGCTGCGAGGGCTGTCATTCTCTGCCACTTCGTTTTGTGGGCCTTCCTCTATTTTTGCAAAATCTCCCAGTTGTGGGGTCCTAAGATATGGTAACCCTACTCTGGCAGCATCTTACACCCCCCAGAAGACAATAGCCCCTCTCCGACTGGAAGTGCAAACAGCGGTGGGGGAAGGTGCAGGACTAAAAGGCACGACAGCTTCTCTGCACAGTCCAGCGTGCATGTTTCTCAAAGATTTAGCATGCTTCCTAGCAGGGTATGCTAACCCTTTGAGGGCTGCAGCGGTATGTTTATATGTGCAGCCTGTGTGCTGTGTTCGTGCACATGTCATGTCCTCTCAATGTGCACCCCTCCTCCCCCATCCCCATAACAAGGTGTTACTTACAGATCCGTAGAGTTTTCCTTTGTTGTTCATAGCCAGGAACAGACCGCTCTTGATGCTCAGTACACTGACCATTCCCCTTTCCACCGGAGAGATTTCTAGGAGACTAAGGTGTCGATTCCGATTCGGGCCGGAAATTTCTCCGACCGAGCCGGACCCGGAGAGATTTCCGACCGAATCGGACCCGTGCAGTCCGACCGAACGAGTACGATGCGTCCGTATGTTATCGGACTCGAGTCGGTCGGACTCCCATTGATGTCAATGGGAGCCGGTCGTACAACGCGTACGCGGGCTCCCATTGACTCAATGGGTGCGAAGTCGGACAAGGGCGCCCCCTACAGCGGGTACGCGGCGAAGCGATTCACGCCGTACACGCACAGGTAGGGGGACCCATGGGTCCCCCTGTGTGCGACTCGCGCGGCTACGCATGCAGGGGGGTCTGACACGGACCCCCGAAGTACTGCTCCGACTGCTCTTACGAGCCGGAGTGCGCGGCTCGGTCGGACTGCTCGCGGCGCGCATCGTACTTACCCGGCCGGGAAACGTCTCCATTGCGCGGTGCGAGTCGAGTCCGAGCGAGTCGGTCGGAGCGGTTCGAGCCGGGAGCGAGTCGGTCGGAGCGGTCGGGATGCCCGGACGAGTCGGTCGGCGATTTCGCATCGTACTCGCTCGGCCGGACCCGCGTACGGTTCGGTCGGGAAACAGGGCTCCGAATCGGATCCGGTAAAGCCGAATCCGATTCGGAGCCCTACCGGCCGAGATCGGAATCGGCCCCTAAATCGTTTTTTTATTATTGTATTGGTTATTTAGTTATTTTTCACATTTTGAACCTTTAATTTCTCTCCTTCCAAAGGAATAGAAATAGAATAGAAAAATGTCTGAAAAAGAAGACATTTTCAGAGTGATTTTTTTCTTTTGGATCCAATTCACGGAGCAACAAATAAAGGAAAGGAGAGGAAAGAGGGAGTAATAACCGTTTTGTGAAGTTACAGTTTTCAATAAGTGAGGAGGAGCAAGACAGAAAGAGAGGGAGGCAGAGTAAGAAAGTGGGTGGGGGCAGCGGCTGGGGGCGGTGGGCAGCTGCAAGCGGTAGAGCAGGAGAAGTGGACACTGTCCTTGTCTTCTCTTGGCAGGAAGGAAGAAACAGAGTCCTTTTCCTTCACTGCCCGTCCCGCCTCCCCAAACGGCCACGAACGCCAAGCCTTATCTATAGGCCTTGGCTATTTCTGGTGTCCTGGGATGAGTGCTTATACTAAAAAAGTAGGGGAACGGAATCTATTAAATGAAAGAAGGAGGGGCACGCCGTGCTCTACCGATCCCGCCCAGTTCAACCACTGCATAGATCCCCTATCTGTAATGGTGAGTAGGTGAAAAAAATGTTGGAGGCTTTGCAATTATCTGTGCAAGTTGTCGTCACAAAATGTTCTGCACACTGCAAGGGAGATGACTATGTGACAGTCAGCAAGGGATATGTTGATGAGGTCACAAGGTACTGCGCTGATAATGCTTGTACATTTAATGAAGAGTATGTAAATGAAGGAACAGACAAGACCAATTACAACCTTTTGCTCACAGCAGCTGATACTTGGTAGGAAGTTAAGAGCTTACAGGAAGAGGTGTCAGAACAGCAGAGTTGGGTAAACACAGGTTGTATTAAAAGAGATGACGATGATATATGGGTTTCAGGAGATGCCAGACCTGTGTTGCCAAATAGTTTGTTGCCACCAATGGCTAGAAATTAGCATGGTCCAACTCATGTAGGGAGGGATGCTATGGTCAGATTGATTCACCAAACATGATTAATCCCAGCTTCAGGTTCATGGCGGAAGCGTTACGTCACAGATATGTTGTGTGCCAGCAGAACAATGTAGGGAAAAGAACCACAGTGAGTTTGAGCCACATAGGGAAATCAGGTGGTCCCTTCAACAGAATGCAAATGGACTTTATTGAGATGCCTGTGTGCAATGGGCTAAGATATGTGTTGGTTGTTGTGTGTCTTTTCATGATGGGTTGGAGCATATCCCACGAGAAGAAATGATAGCCTCACAGATGCAAAGTTCATGTTGAGGGAGTTGATACCAAGGTTTGGCTTCTTGACTTCTTTGATATCGAACCATGGCAGGCACTTCAATAACGAAGAACAGAGTATGCTGTGTGCTGACTTGCCGGTTGAACAGAGACTGCATTGTAGTTACCAACTTGAAGCTTCAAGTCTGGTGGAGCAAGCTAATGGGAAATTGAAATCAAGACTTGCCAAAGTGTGTGATTCTGCGTCTTTGAAATGGCCGGATGCTTTGCCGTTGGTATTGATGAGTCTGTGCAGCACACCTGATCGTAGGACAGGACTGCCGCCCCATGAAATCCTCATGGGAAGGGCAATGAGATTGCCAGCTGTACCTGAAAATGCGCTTGTGAGCATAACTGATGATCTGATACTAGATTACTACAAAGAATTGGCTGACGTGGTTCATTCTGTGTTTCTTCAGGTTGAAGCTGCTACAGCCCCACCACACCAGGAGCAGTGCAATGACCTGAGTGACAGAGTCTGGGTGGTTGTTGTGAAGGGAAGAAGCATGTATGGAAGTCATGCTTGGAGCCTCATTGGCAAGGGCCATACCAAGCCATATGTGTGACTACAACTGCTGTGAAGTGCAGAGGTCTCCCCAATTGGATCCATGCTGCCCATTCTCAAAGGGTTCCATGTCCCTTTGATGAAATAACAGCACCTCTCCCAGAAGAGCCAGTGGTAGGCGGGAAATCATGTGAGCAGGTTAGTCAACCTGTAGGGGAACAGTCAGACACTGAAATAGTGCTTGATCGGCCTGAGGAGGGTTCTGGAGAGTTGAATGATGAGACTGATGAAGTAGAGGCCAATCCAATGGTCATAACAAAGATAGACTCAGACCCTGATGAAGGGTCTAGTGCTTGAGAACGACAAGGGGCAGCAGAAGAACGTTGGCCGAGAAGGTAGGCGAGAAGGAGACTGGTTCCACAAGGAGAAAGTGATCTCCCAGATATCTCAGAGGATATAGTGGATTCAGACCTGAGTAAAGGAGGAGAAGAGGCAATACTCAGGAGGTTGAAGCAAGTGAGAGTGCCATGTCGGAGGCACTCATTTCCTGAATGGACATACTTTCGTAAAATAATCTCCCAGAAAACCCAGAGGATATAGAGGATTCAGACCTGAGTGAAGGAGGAGAAGAGACAACACTCAGTAGGTTGAAATGAGCGAGAGTGCCCTGTCGGAGGTACTCATCTCCTGAATGGACATACGTTCTTCCAAATGACAGGGGAAACAAGTTTTACGAATTTTGGGATCATTCAATCAATCAATCAATGAATTTGTAGAGCGCACTACTTACCTGCGAGGGTCTCAAGGCGCTGGGGAAAAAAAGGGGGTGGGGGTGCCGCTACTGGTCGAACAGCCAGGTCTTGAGTAGCCTCCTGAAGGTCAGTAGGTCTTGGGTCTGTCGTAGGCTGAGTGGGAGGGTGTTCCAGGTCTTGGCGGCGAGGTGGGAGAAGGATCTGCCGCCGGTGGTTGTTCTTCGAATGCGAGGGACGGTGGCGAGGGAGAGGTCGGCGGAGCGGAGCTGGCGGTTGGGGATGTAGAAGAAGAGTCGTCTGTTGAGGTAGGCTGGGCCGGTCTTGTGGAGTGCCTTGTGAGCATGGATGAGGAGTTTGAAGGAGATTCTCCTGTCGACGGGGAGCCAGTGCAGGTTCCTCAGGTGGGGGGTGATGTGGCTGTGGCGTGGTACGTCGAGGATCAGGCGTGCGGAGGCGTTTTGTATGCGTTGCAGTCGCTTGATGAGCTTGGCCGGGGCTCCCGCGTAGAGGGCGTTCCCATAGTCGAGTCTGCTACTGACGAGGGCCTGGGTGACTGTTCTTCTTGTAGCTGTCGGGATCCACCTGTAGATCTTGCGAAGCATGCAGAGGGTGCTGAAGCAGGAGGAGGAGACCGCGTTGACTTGTTTGGCCATGGAGAGCGTTGAGTCGAGGATGACTCCCAGGTTGCGTGCATGGTCGGTGGGTGTCGGGGCTGCCCCCAGTGTCGTTGGCCACCAGGAGTCGTCCCAGGCTGAGGGGTTGGAGCCGAGGATGAGGACCTCCATCTTGTCCGAGTTCAGCTTTAGTCGGCTGTTCTTCATCCAGTCGGCGACGGCCTTCATTCCTTCGTGGAGGTTGGATTTGGCGGTGAGGGGGTCCTTGGTGAGGGAGAGGATCAGTTGAGTGTCGTCGGCGTAGGAGATTATGTTGAGGTCGTGCTGTCTGGTGATGCGTGCGAGCGGGGCCATGTAGATGTTGAACAGTGTTGGGCTGAGGGATGATCCCTGGGGTACACTGCAGATGATCTCGGAGGCTTCGGATCGTAATGGTGGAAGGCGGACTCTCTGGGTTCTGCCGGCGAGGAAGGAGGTGGTCCATTCCAGGGCCTTGTCTCGGATCCCTGCGTCGTGGAGGCGTGCGCGTAGAGTGCGGTGGCAGACAGTGTCGAAGGCGGCGGAGAGGTCCAGCAGGATGAGGGCTGCGGTCTCACCGTTGTCCAGCAGGGTCCTGATGTCGTCGGTGGCGGCGATGAGGGCAGTCTCAATGCTGTGGTTGCTGCGGAACCCTGACTGGGATGGGTCCAGGATGCTGTTTTCTTCGAGGTATCGGGTTAGCTGTCTGTTGACGATCTTCTTGATGACCTTGGCTGGGAATGGAAGCAGGGAGATGGGCCGGAAGTTCTTGAGGTCGCTCGGTCCGCCTTGGGTTTTTTGAGTAGGGCGTTGATCTCGGCGTGTTTCCAGCTCTCTGGGAAGGTCGCGGTCTCGAAGGAGAGATTGATGACGTTGCGCAGGTGGGGTGCAATGGATCTGCTGGCTTTGTTGAAGATGTGGTGCGGGAAAGGGTCTGACGGGGAGCCGGAGTGTATCGTGCTCATGGTCTTGATGGTGTCATCGATGTTCATGCTGGCCCAGGCTGGCAATGGGTCGTGGTCGATGGTGTGCGGCGGGTCTGGTGCATCGGTCTCAGTTGGGGCTGTCTGGGTGTTGAAGCTGTCGTGGATGTCGGCGATCTTTCGGTGGAAGAAGGTGGCGAGGGAGTCGCACAGGGCTTGCGACGGCGGGATGACGCTGGTGTTGGAGCTGGGGTCGGAGAGTTCCTTCACGATGTTGAAGAGCTCCTTGCTGTTGTGTGCGTTGTTGTCGAGGCGGTCTGTGAAGGAGATCCTCTTGGCGGACCTGATGAGGTGGTGGTGGTTACGGATGGCGTCTTTGTGGGCTGCGTGGCAGTCCGGTGTCTTTTCACTGTGCCATTTCTTCTCTAGTTTCCGGCAGGTACGCTTGGAAGCTAGGAGTTCCGGGGTGAACCAGCTGGCTCTTTTGGTGGTGTCACTGTAGGTGAGTTTTTTCAGCGGGGCGAGGGTGTTGGCATAGTCGTCTATCCATCGTCTGAGGTTGCAGGCAGCGTCGTTGGTGTCGGATGGGTCGGAGGGTGGGCTGAGAGCGAGGTTTGCCCGTAGTTGGTCTTCGGTGACTTTGCTCCAGCAGCGGCGTGGGATCTGTTGGGTGCGGTGGTGTGTGGTGGGTTTCTGGAAGGTGAAGTGGATGCAGCGGTGGTCGGTCCAGAGGAGTTCGGTGGTGTGGCTGAAGGAGACGTGGGAGCTTGAGGAGAAGATGGGGTCGAGCATATGGCTGGCGGAATGGGTCGGTGTTGTGACGAGCTGTCTTAGTCCGAGGTTGGCGAGGTTGTCAATCAGGGTGGTGGAGTTGCTGTCGTTGTTGTTCTCCAGGTGAAAGTTCAGGTCTCCGAGGAGAATGTAGTCGGTGGAGGTCAGGGCGTGCGTGCTGATGAAGTCGGCGATGGAGTCGCTGAACTGGGGTCGGGGTCCAGGGGGTCTGTAGACGAGGGTGCCTCTAAGGGTGGTGTTGGGGTCATTGTGAAAGTTCAATTGAAACTTTGGGAACTTGATCTCCAGTTTGACCTTACCTTTGAACTTCCTTTGATAACAAGACTGAGGGGCATATTTATAAAGAAGTGACGGAGCATGGTGTTAGCCTTCTTGGCTTAACACCGCGCTCCGCCACTTCTGAAACACTGGGCTGCACCGTATTTACAGCAATATGGTGCAGCCCTGTGTTTTCCCCTGTGTTTGTGCTATTTTCAGCTGCCTAGCGCCAATGCAGGCACCCTTTCACTGTAGTGCAAGGGTGCCTGCGTTGTGGGGAATGATTGTTTATGTGCAGGTAGGTGTCTCTTCCTGCTCATAAACAGTCTTAAATGGCGATTTATAACTCAATGTGTGCTGCTGTGTGCAGCACAAATAGAAGTTGCAACTCGCCATTTTTAAAATGATTGTTTATGTGCAGGAAGGGACACCTTCCTATACATAAACAATCATGCATGGCGTTTTGCTGTTTTTATGTGTGCTGCACAATGCAGCATACATAAAAACAGCAAAAACAAGGAGAAATAAAGCATTTCTCCTCGTTGCGCCCTGTTAAGACCAGGTTTTCCCTGGTCTTAATTTTGGTGGCCTCATATTTACCCCACTCTTGTAAATATGGGGCAGCGTCAAAATCAATGTGTGTTGCAACAGAACGACCACCCCAACACCCATTGCCCACCCCTTTCATGCTAAGTATATTGTGAAAGGGTGCCTTATTTGCTTAACGCTGCCTTGCAAATAAGGCGATGCCCGTATCACCACCACAAAGTCAAAAACGTGATGTTCTGGTGGCGATAGTGGCTTGTAAATATGCCCCTGAGTGCCTTGAGACATCTTATCTTAGATGTGGCTGAATTTCCCTTTTTGGATGCGTTTCCTGTGCTAGTTCATATTGGGACTGATAGAGAGTGAATTAGAACTGTTTATTATTAAAGACATTTCATAGACTTTGTAGGGGAAAAAAAAGTGTGTCATGGCTCAAGGGAATTGAAGGAGCCTAAGGTTGACTTTTAGAAGAACACGGAGTAGGACTAAGGGAGACTGACGAGGATTTCTGTATATATTTTGCTGCATATCGTTTGTAAATTGGCTTTGCAGTTTGCACAGGTGGGACTCAACAGAGAAGTCTCTGCAGTTTCTACATTCCGCCAAATGTTTAGATTCCAATGAAGTAATGGAAGACGATCTTAATACTAGTAGGAGTAGATACATCATAATAGGCATTCTAATGGCATTAGTTATAGTGCTTATGGGGCTATATTCAGCTACAGATAGTTCATTGGAATATAACTCTGCTGTTGCCCCTACCACGCCACATTCTTCTGATAGTAACATGCAGTTGTGGGGGATTAAGAAATTATACACAGATGTATGAAGAAGGGATTATACCTCAAATGTTTATTTTAGATTGCTGCATGAGTATATAGACATGATGAATGCTAGAAGTTGTTATGTTTGTACTCACTTACCAGCTTCTGCTTCAGAGGGAATTACTTATGATCATCTCCTCTGACATATGGTATTTCATGTAGTCTCCTATTAAGTATATTTTATGGAGAAGGTAGTTTTCAATATTATTTTTTGAATTAATATGTAGTTCTCCCACAAGTTTCCCTCACCAAAAACTTAAATAATAATCCTTATTTTTTAAAGTGCAGAGATTGCTGACAAATATTTTGCATCTCTTAAGTCACTAGACACTGCATATGCACATAGACATAGTTTGAATTGTTTGATGTCAGATGTGGAAAATACATTTTTGGATTTGTTGGAGGATAGATGGAAAGACCTAAAGTCTCAAACTGAAACTGAAACTGATAAGGATCTTAACAATCAGAAGTGGAGTAGCGAAGAAATTGAACATCAGGAAAAGGGAAATGTTCCCTCCTTAGTTCCAGATTGAAAACACAAAGGAAACTTGTGTATACATGTTGATCAGAGTTATATAGATCTGTTTTTTCTAGAGGACAGCGAATGTGAGCATACTTTTGAAGCAAGAGGGAAAAATCCTCATTTCCTGAAGGGACAGGACCCTGTGATTCCTGGAGTCTATTTTATTTTTGGACAAAATGCATATTTCGAATTGCCACCTGGATGACATGGTGCCTGTTATCTTGGCATAGTTTTCCCGAAGATTTATCATGTGGAGCATTTTAATGAGAAAGAGAAACGCAGAACTAAATGAGATGTTAGAGCAGCAGAATTAGTAGAAGATATTTTTGGCACTATAATCCTGTATGTAGGTGTGATTCTGAATGACCTGAAAATTTGAAAGCTGTCTACAATAGTGGATAAATTGGTTACTAGGATTGCAAATTCCTTATTACTTGTAAATACTGAGATGATTGCGATAAGCTCTATGGTTTTACAAAACCATCTTGTGTGAGACTTTTTGCTCGCAAAAGAGGGGGATTCTGTCTAATATTGAAATTTCAGCAATGCTGTACTTATATTCCAGACAAAAGTAAGTGCCTGGAGAAATATATTGAGAATATATCCGGGGTGACAAAGGATTTGAAAGAGTTGGAAGAGACAGGTGCTTGGGAAGCTATTGGAAATGGGTTTGTTTCGATAGGTCTCTGGTTTGGAAGCTTGGGAAGTGTAATTTTGGGTGCCATTTTGAAACCTCTTTTGATAATCGCCCTATGTGCGATATTCCTTTAAGGGATATCAGCATGCACAAGCTAGACATGCAGTGCAGGGAGTGAGGAGAAAGAGAGCAGATGTGGAGTTAGAAGAAGGTCAGAGCAGCTATTATGATGATATGAAGCTTCTAGAGGAGTCCAGATGAAAGATGATCAAGACCACTTGATTTTGAATGGTCAAATCTGATAATGATTTGATTGTAATATGTGATGGCTTGATCGCCATCAGACGGGGAGGATTGGGGTAGCACAATTTCGGCTCCATCCATTTACGTTTGGCTAGGTCATATATATATTTACCATTGGCCGTATATGCCTGTGTGATGCAATAATACCAATGAGATATGGTGCACTAAAGGAATAGAAGGTGCAATTATTGTGTGTTTTGACATATATATGTGTGTGCGTGCATATTACAGTTTTTCCTTTTTCAGAGACATCTGTATTGCTGATATTAATGTTCCATAGGTTTAGATCATAAGGTGGTGCGCTAAAATGCATTTCATACAGTGCTTTCGCAAGGAGTTAATGAGAATGATTCATATTTGTGTTTATTGTACAGAGAGATGAATATGGTACATAAGGTTGGCTGGCTAGGGGTGACTAACAAAATAGTCTCTGGGGATTGCATTGTAATTAATTTTAAGAATTCTAGGTGGGAGAAACAAGCCTTCATTCTCAACCAAATACGGATATTGCACTCCACCCACTAGGTTTCTTTAGGGTCAAAGGGGAAAGCATGAGTCCTCTGACAAGGGTGGGGCCCCACCCCACCCCTGAGATGCCTATTGATCCAGAGGTCCAGCTCACAAATAGATTTGCCTCTCTAGCTGAGCTGGATGAGCAGGACTGACTTTTATCTTCTAAGACATGTGAAGAGACAACCATTAGTGGGGTTGAGGTGCCTCTGAGGCCTCCTGACTCACTTGCCTTGCTTAGCTGGAGTGTGGCGGGTGTTAGGTCCTTGCTGGCAGATAAACGGGAGGCTAATATGCTTAAAGCATTTGAACTTATCTGCCTACAAGAGACTTGGGATGTGGCGCGGACAGCATTAATTGATGGGTATGCTATTTTCTTTACCCACACTATACCTTCTCAATATGGCACACAAAGGGAGGGCTGGCAACGTTTGTGAGTTTAAATTTAGACTGTGGCATGAAGCAAATTCCTCCCTTCTCGCCTAATGTCTTAGCTGTTCTTCTATCCTTTCTGCGAAATCTATGTGTCTTAATCATTAATGTCTATAATTCTCCTTTCTTGGCTACCCCCTCAAAGATTGGTCTAAAGAAATTCCTGGAAGTTTTTTATGAAGCCCGACCCATTTCCCCTGGTTACTATTAGTAGGGGATTTGAATACTCATCCCTGCTCGCTTTGTGTTCCTGATAAGAGTAATGAAGCTGGCCATGAGGCCACCAAACAGGTGCATTTTGTTCATTCTCGGCAGGGTGATAATTTTAATCTCTTATTGTCTGATTATGATCTTGTTAACCTCTTGTCAAAGCGTGTGTTTAACTCCCCAGAGCTGGGACTCTGAATTCCAGTATTGATATCATTCATGTTTCTGATTGTCTGTTCTCCATTTTATTAAATTTTAAGACAGTTTGGAATGCTCATGGTGAACATAACCTGCTTAAAGTGGAATTCAGCAGGTCTTATTCAGGGGGACATAATTCTAATCTGCACATGGAACCACTTAAAGTTAAGCTGCAGGGCAAAGGAATTAGCTGGGGCAAGATTCTCCTGGAGTATTTTTTGAGGGACCTTCTCTGGTCACGAAGAAGAGATTTTGATGTTTGTTTATAGTCAGATACTCAAGACAAAGTCTTTCTAAACTCCTTCTCCAATATTTGTAAAGAAGTACAGACCGCACTTACCAGAAAAACGAATATGATGGGATACATGGGCCGTAAATGGTTTGACAAAAGCTGCACAAAGGCCCACAAAGATCTGACAGACTGTGGCATGAAGTAAATTCCTCCCTTCTCGCCTAATGTCTTAGCTGTTCTTCTATCCTTTTTTTTTTAAATTCTGTTTATTATTTTCAAAAAGAAGCAAAATTGCAAATCTGCCACGCAGGGCGGTACACTGTCACAAACGACAGAAAAACAACAAACCAAGTGTGATTGATACTTTGATATATCCACATATAGAAGATGAAGTGCCCAGTGCTGCTTATAAACCACAATACAAGAAATACACGCTACAAACGTAAATCATTTAGTCATCTGACATGGAGGTACTTAGGCTTTTCGCCAACAAATATTGTCGCAATGGTTCCCAAATGTCCTTGGGCTTGGAGGAGGTCGGCAGTTCCTCAGCATAAAGTTCAAGGGTTTCCCTACAATATATCATGTCTTTTAGCCAATGGTCGGCCCGAGGGGCCATGGAGCCCTCCCAGGTCAATGCAGCCCACATCTTTGCTAGTAACAAAGCAATGCTCAAGAACTTCCCCAAGACACCTTTGATTTGAGGTACAAAACCAAGGAGACAAACTGCGGGTGTATATGTCAAGGTTCGATTAGACATAGTTTGTAAACAAGTGACGATCTCCGCCCAAAAGTTCGCGACACGAGCACAGTGCCGTGCCAAATGTAAGAAATCTGCGTCTGATTGGCCACACCTTTTGCAGTTGTTTGTGTCTCGAAGGCCTAGTTTGTGTAGTCTGACCGGTGTGTGATATATCTGGTGGATATATTTAAAATGAATGATCCTCAGATTTCCATTGGGGGTTAATCTGCCGGTTAATGTGCATATGTGCTCCCATTCTAATAAAGTCAATGGAGGATCCAGTGTGCTGTTCCATCTGGCTAAACTACGGTCCTCCCCCCTCACTATTTCAGCTCGCACTGCCCTGTACAATCTAGTTACCAGTTTACGTTTCGAAGGTGCCACCAATAGGAGCTGTAGTGATTGTAGTGGGGGTGGCTCTAGTGGAAAGGACTCATAGTGTGTTTTGAGTGCCAGTTTCAAACGATGAATAGTGAATTGAAATAATAATGTCTGGTTGGTGATGTATTGGAGATCCTCGGGTGTGAGGAATCGCCCTCCCATAAAAAGATCATGCATGTGCCGTATACCCACCACTTGCAGAGAACGAAGCGCACCCGAGTCATGTGTAATGGATAGCGAGGCATGATGCGTAATTGGCAGCGCCGGGGCATAGAGCGGGAGCATGGCCGTCAATTTACCTATGGTGTGCCAGGCGGCGATGGTAGTGTCTATTGTGTTGATTTCCGACCGGGGGGTGCCCCTGCGGGTATGTGTGAGGATCCCAGGCAGGGGGACGGGATGCACATCCCCGTCTTCTACCGCAACATGTGGTGTGCAGGCGTGTGGGTTATACCAGTAGTAGGCGTATTGCGCTTGCGCACAGAAGTAGTACAAGTACAGGTCCGGCGCGCAGAACCCCCCTTGGGCATAATCCAGTGTAAGTGTGTGCCAACTTATCCTCGCTTGCCTGCCATTCCAAATGAGCTGAAGTAAGTGGGTGCGGATTGTGCGAAAAAGCTGTATTGGCAAACGAATTGGAATATTAGTAAAGAGATACAAAAAGCGTGGAAGCACAATCATTTTAATAATGGCTATGCGGTCGGCCAATGAGAGTGGACGAGAAGACCATCTGTCAACTTGAAGTTCTAGATCCGCACAAGCCTTACCATAATTCTCCCTTACGACAATTTCAGGGTCACGATGCACCCACACACCCAAATATTTTACCGGGTCTGTCGACCAGATCAGGGGGTATTCCATCTGTGGCGATGTAGTAATCGACGTCAAAGGGATCACCACCGATTTATCCCAATTTATGAGGAGGCCAGAGAACAAGCCAAAGAGTATATATTCGCGGAGGACAGGGGACAGATATCGTTGTGGTTCGCAAATGAAGAGCACCATGTCATCCGCATAGAGGGATATTCCAACGGGGCGATGATTAAAATTAAGCGCTGATTCCCTGTGGCGTTGACGGATTATACAAACCAATGGTTCGAGCATGAGGGCGAATAAGAGCGGCGAAAGAGGACATCCTTGTCGGGTGCCTCGGTTGATGGAGAATGGTTCGGAGGTAAGACCCCCCACTCGAACCCTCGCCGATTGGTCAATGTATAGAAGTTGCACCCATCTGAGATAGACGAACGGGAACCCCATCCGCCGCAAGATGTAAAACATATAGCGCCACTCGATGGAGTCAAACGCTTTAGCTGCGTCTAACATGACTGCAGCAGCCGGTAGATCTGGGTTGAGAATATGAAACATGGCAAAGAGAGTCCTTAAATTGTGCGAGGTGGAACGCTCCGGTATAAAGCCGGATTGATCGGACAGTACCAAACAGGGCATCAGTGGTTGGAGCTTGGTGGCCAGTATTTTAGCTTCAATGTTGATTAGCGACAGGGGGCGATAGGAATCGCATTGTGATGGGGCTTTATCTTTTTTGAGCAGGGTAATAATTAGGGCCTGCCGCAGAGATGGTGGTAAAACTCCTGCGTCATGAGCTTCCGCGTACATTTCTAATAAATGGGGCACTAAGAGATCAGTGTATTCCTTATAAAATTCTGCCGTGAGTCCGCCGGGCCCGGGGCCTTTTTATTGGGCAGGGAACTGATTGCAGCCTTAACATCAGTCTCATCGATGGGTTGGCTAAGGTATTCTCGATGCCCATCCGCCAGCTAGGCGCAAGCGACGTCAGAGAGGTAATCC
Organism: Calotriton arnoldi; assembly: GCA_963921515.1. Classification (NCBI taxonomy): domain Eukaryota; kingdom Metazoa; phylum Chordata; class Amphibia; order Caudata; family Salamandridae; genus Calotriton; species Calotriton arnoldi. Next base: position 615,167 of record CAWUFW010001485.1, on the reverse strand, counting down.
TCAAGAGCATCCTCCTCCATGCACCCACGTGAAGTGTATACCTCCAAATAACATGACCTGAACTGTTCCACTATTCCCTGCGGCGTGAAGTGTTCATCTCCTTGTGAGTCTACTATTTTAGTGATGTGGTGATATTCAGACCTAAACTTAAGCTTGTTGGCCAGCTGACGACCGGGTCGACCCCCCTCGCCATATGCACGCGCAACATGCCGTTTCGATAAATAGCGGGTTTCCGTGTCTGACAGTGCATTGTATTCCATCACCTGAGCTTGAATGCGTGTTAGCGTAGCTGTGCTTGGGTTCATGTCGTGTTCCCATTCTAGGTCTGCTAGCGTGTCCTCTAGTTTGGATAGTTGACCTCGTATGTCCCTCAAAATGCCCGCTGTTGTGCTTATGCAAACCCCCGTATTGTGACTTTAAAAGCCTCCCATAAAGAGGCGACACTTTCAACCGAACCCACATTCAGTTCGAAATATTGTGCAATCGCCTTCCGTATGGTATCATTGTTAACCCTGGTTCGCGAAGTAGCGCCACGCGAAGCTACGCGAAGTGCACTTCGCACTACGCGAGCTACGCGTAGCACTACGCAAACTGCGTAGTGCGCTGTTCGCGATGATTGCACAGTGCCGGATGCTTGTCCGCACTGTGCAATCATTGAAAACGGCATCTTGCACAGTGCGAGCTGTCTTTTACTGCCGCTCGAGTAGATTTTTACTCGAGCGGCAGCTTTCTCAACGCGGACTGGTAGTTTCTCATCGCGAGCGGTCGCGAGCATACGCGACCACTCGCAATGAGAAACCTGACCTCCCCGCGTTGAGAATCTCGCTGGGAGATTTATTTTCCACGCCCGCGATCGGCAACTTGATGTTGCTGATCGCAAACGAGGAAAAAGTCTCGCCGGGATGTCATTTTGCTTGCTTGCGGTCGCCAACTTGATGTTGAGGACCGCGAGCAAGCAAAAAATTACCGCTGCACTGCGCTACGCGTGTTTGCACTGTGCTACGTGCAATTCGCGTAGTGCGAAGTAGCGCAAACTTCACAAACTACGCGAGCGTAGCGTAGTGCTTTGCCCAGGGTTAATCATTGTAAGTAGGATCTAGCAGTGCTTCAGCTCTGAAGCGCCACGTGAAGGGTCGGTGTATAGTGGTGGGAATATTGAGACATAATTTTACGGGGCTGTGGTCTGATAGGGTGCGTGGGAGCGGAGCAACATCTATAACCCAACCATTGGACTCCTCGTTAAGAAGCCAGTAGTCCAGGCGGGACCAGCTATTGTATGCAGGTGTGATGTGCGTGCCTCTCCTAACGTCTTCATTACGCACACGCCAAGCATCTACCAATCCCATTTCCAACATAGCGTCCCGTATACATTGCGATACTTTTATGGTGCGTGCACCCTGTGGGTTAGATTTGTCTTTCGCCGGATCCAAATGTGTATTGAGGTCACCCCCCCCATAGTATGGCAGCCTCTGGCCAGGTGCGCAAAACATTAAGCATGCGGAGATAGACCTGTGGTTCGTCCAGTATGGGGCCATACATGTTTATGACAGTGATCATCGACATCCCTAGTTTTCCATGGACCATTGCACAGCGCCCCTCATCATCAGTATATGTTTTGAGTGGCGTAAACTGTAACCCTCTTTTGAACAATACAAGGACCCCTCTGGCGTAAGAAGAGTATGAAGACGCCACCTTGTAACCAGACCATTTGACAGCAATACTTGCGTCCGAGGACTTAGTGAGATGCGTCTCCTGTAGGAGAGCAATCTGAACTGCGTGCCTGTCGAGATAGGCCAGCCCTCTAATGTTCCATGTCAGGCAAGTATACCTATCGAATTTTGGTTAACATAAAAGTGTGGAGCAGAAACGAGTATTGAGTCAAAGTGCATAGGACAATTTCAGTGTATATGCAATGTGGCCAGTGTGGAAGTACAATCACAAAAAACAATATCCCATTAAAAACAGTGAAACCCCCCACCCCCACCCACTTCAGCAGCCCAACTTTGCCAAAGCCATAATCCCCCCACCCCCACCTACTTCAGCACCCCGAGATTGCCAAAGCCATGCCCCGTACCCACATAAGACCCCAACAACCAACAAAACATTGGTACAGTAAAGTGGGATATACCCATTAGGGGGCAGTGCGACACAACCAGCCTCCCCTTGGATACGGGTGGTGGCCACCGATTGGCCAGGTGAAATTCCCGAGCCACCACACCTGTCCCTAAAGTAAATGCATGCAATTAACAAGAGACCATTGCGTGTATAGACACGTTTGCAAAGGAGCCAATATCAGCAATCAAAAAAGGATATAGGAATAATAGTCTACCATATTGCTGCAGTCATGGAGCAGTGGTATAAGCGAAGAGTTCAACAGGGTAAAGTTCGGATCCAGGAGCGCACTGAGGTACGCTGGGGGACGGCTGTCCAGTCAACGCTGCGTCGGGCCGCCATCTTGTGCGGACCAAAGCTTACCATTCAGTCTTCATCGTCCGAGACCGTTGGAGATTGTTTCTTCTTGTGTCGTAGAGATTTGGCGAAGTCCAGGGCCCGTTTGGGATTCATAAAGATCTTAGTTTTATCTTCAAACCCTATACGAAGACGCGCTGGGTAGAGCATAGCGTAAGGGACCTTCTCAGCAATCAGGATTTTCTTGGCCGATTGAAATTCCTTTCGCGCTGCTTGCACTGCTGCCGTGAAATCAGGGTAAAAGGAGAGTATATTACCCTGATAGTTGATATTGCCCTTTTGTCTAGAAACACGGAGCACAGCGTCTCTGTCCCTGTAGTTGTGCAGGCGGGCAATAATCGGCCTGGGTGGTGCCCCCGGGGGTGGACGTGCTGCCAGCAAGCGATGAGCCCTCTCCACAATAAACATACTGGATAGTGCGTCATCGCCGCAAAGTTCTCGAAACAGATTTTCCACATACGTTTCCAGATGCCCCACATTGGTCGATTCGGGGAGTCCTAGAATGCGCACGTTGTTGCACCGTGAGCGCGCTTCGAGATCTTCATTCATGGCTTGGATGACCGCCAGCAGTCGTTCCATATCAGATGTTTTGGACTCGACCTTCTGTAGGCCATCCTCTGCGGTCGATATGCGCTGCTCTGCTTCACCGATGCGTATACCCTGCTTGTCTAATTTAATTGAAATGCTATCAATTTGACCATTAAGGGCTTCCATATTTTCATTTATAGATTGGAGGCTCATTTGAATAGCAGAGAGGGACTTCTCCAAAGCGGTCGGGCCGGAGTGGCGTTGTCCAATTCTGAATCTGAGGCATGCTGGGGTTTGCCAGATTTGCGCAACTCAAAAGTGAGCCGCGGTTGGTGTTTGTCAGGTTTACCCATTGTAGGTAACAAGTGTATGTGCAGCCCCACAGAAGAGAGATCAAGGAGACAGGATAAGATGAGCGTCTCGCATGCGTCGAGTTTGTGCAGGCACCCTGAATAGTAGTATACAAAAGAAATCTATACTGACCAGCGCGGTTGCGGAGCGCGCTGTTGGGCAACCCCAGTCTCAGAGAACACACATAGGCTGGTGCGTCACTAACCGCAGAGTGATTGCAAGTGGCCTCCGCATGGGGATTGTGGTCTAGAATGCCTACACGAATATGCAGTAGGGCAGGTCCCGTGTCAGCAGATCCAACAGCAGCAGGAGAAGCAGATGGGATCAAAAGCACCTCAAGCGATGTAAGGTTCAGTAGGAATGGTGTGAATATTTAAATGCCTATCACAGCAATATGGGATCGCACAGTACATCAATGATGTCCCCGGCAGAAGTGAGGGCCAACCTTCGCTATGCTACGAGGCGCCGCTACACAGTCAGGCCCGATGGCTCAAACACTGCAATTAAAGCGCCACGAGCGCTGATGTAAGGACACAACTCCTCGTGGGGAGCACTCTCTGCATTTAGGCGATGCTGTGGCTGCACTAGTGGCGATGGTGCGCGGCTCCCCGATGTTCGTCTGCACCGCGGGGCAGGTCGCTAGTCTTCGCCGCTCATGATCGCTTTCAGCACCCACCTCCCCGTCGTCCGTCACGCCGCACCGGCCTCTCCCACGGCAGCAACAGACGCCGTACACCGACCTGCAGGGTTCACAGCTCGCTTCAAGTGCCAGCAGTCCCGGCGTTCAGACCTCCGATGTTCACCAGTGGGCTCTCCATGCAGCGGCACGCTGATGCTCCCTGCCCTGGGGCCCCGCAGCAGGCAGGTGAGAGATGAAGGCTCCGGAGCTCACTCCGACGACAGGGGGGCAACCAGGGGGGGGACTCGGTCTCCACTACCGCTTCACTTCACTCGAGCGCCATATCAAAGGAGTGGGGGCCGCCATTTTGTCCGAGACGCGGTGGCAGCCTTAGCTGTAGTTTTTCTCGTCCTAGGCACTGTTCTGCTCCGCAAATGCCGCTGTCGGGTCCCACTGTGCCTGGGCAGCAGGGACCATGGTGTTGGCAGGCGCGATGGCTGCGAGGTACCAGGATAAATTCAGGATAATGTCGGTGGCCGGCAGAGCCGCAGTATTATGCGGCCATCTTGCCGTGCGTCAAGCCACGCCCCCCTGTTCTTCTATCCTTTCCGCGAAATCTATGTGTCCTAATCATTAATGTCTATAATTCTCCTTTCTTGGCTGCACCCTCAAAGATTGGTCTAAAGAAATTCCTGGAAGTTTTTATGAAGCCCGGCCCATTTCCCCAGGTTACTATTAGTAGGGGATTTGAATACTCATCCCTGCTCGCTTTGTGTTCCTGATAAGAGTAATGAAACTGGCCATGAGGCCGCCGAACAGGTGCATTTTGTTAATTCTCGGCAGGGTGATAATTTTAATCTCTTATTGTCCGAACATGATCTTGTTAACCTCTTGTCAAAGTGTGTATTTAACTCCCCAGATCTCAGAGACGGTGACTCTGCACTGTAAACCTAGGCACAGGGTTTAGATAAAGAGACAAGAAGACACTATAAGGAGGCCGGTAGAAATTGCAAGATTTCGTTATCACATGAGGCATGGGATATGTTAGTAGAGACAACAATGCCTTTTAGAAAATAGTGAACCAGACCCTTTTTAACGAGTCACTGACCACAAACATGGTTCATACTATCTCAAGACTGGGTAAACCATTTTAAATCTATCTACAAGAAGGCAATACCTTTTCATACGGATATTACCATTCCCTCTGCTAGTGATGTGCTACTTCACTTTGATGTGGACGAAGTTGATGAATCTATTTTGGCCCTTACCTCAAACAAAGCTCCCAGCCCGGACGGAGTGCCTGGGGATCTCTTTAAGCCCTGTGAGGATCTGGGGGCCCTTTGCTTACTGGACACTTTAATGTCATAGCAAGTGGGAGTATCCTTCCCTCTTGGAAACAGTCGGTGATTGTGCCTGTATATAAAACACGCATTTGCAATGCATCGGTGTTGCCTTTGGGACCTTATATGTATTTAGCAATGCAGCATATTAGCCTGGGTGCTGAAACATCTACTGTTCTTTAATATGGAGGGAAAGTGAGCACCAAACTGCGTGACACTGAAGGTATGGGAACACATGGAGAGAAATATTGCCTTTGAGCGGGAAATAGTATAGTCCAAAGCTCTGTTTTTAATATAGAATCAGGGCCTTCGGTGGTGATATCACTGAAAATACAAGATTTGAAAAGAATATTATTATCTATGGGTGCTCGTGGAAGACAATTTCTATGGACCAATCTCTGTGTGGGCAGAAGAACATGGAGGAGGTAGGTAGTATGGGTGGCAGGCAGTGTGTGGAAAGCTGGACACGGGAGACCTTAATAGCACTTAGCATGCAATAATGTACCTCACAACAGGATCCAGAGAGGCGTGCGAATCACCATCTCCAGGTTTTAGTGAGAAATGCTCTTTCCCCTTGTGTTTGCTATTACAAAGCACAATATGCTCTGAATGCGAACTTAAAGGGAGTCGCAAGATTCAATGAACCGCGCACGGTATAAAAGTATAAAAATAAAGCCACTTAACCAAGCACAAAGAACAAGCTATAAGTCAAATGGTGCTTAATTTAGTTGTTTAGTAGAAAACCTTGAGGGGTGTTCACCACAAAAGAAACGTTTTAAACAACTCCAACAAAACTAAACCATTCCCGCCCACATTCACTGGCCCTTTGGCTGCCAATGCAGCAAAAGCAATGTGCGATACGCACTGGGGCGGGGGAGGGGGGGTGCAACTCACCCCTTCCGTATCATCATCAAAAGAAGTGGCCCCACGGTGCAGCTGCCAGCGCTCCTGCGGTGCAGCTGAGAAATCACCTTTGGCACTGCAGTGCCTCCTGAGCCCCCACTGGGATTCTAGACACAAAATTGCCCCCAAAAAGAAATCGGGAAAAGGCAAAGGGAACCCAACTCACTTAGGAACCTGGGTGGGTAAATTATTGTCAGAAACAGTGGTTCCTGTGGAATAATAGAATCATATATAGATAATAAGATGCACAATCACAATGGAAGGGTTAAAATGATGTCAGAGGGCGAAGAAACCACATACACCTATGGTTTTGGTTTGATACAATCGTATTTTATATTTCACAAACAAAATTCTATATACAATGAAAAAGAAAAATGTGCGTAGAGTCCCCAGTGAGAAACAGGAACCTAAAATATTGGTGACATAATTGTGACAGTATTTTACAAGGTTTCCAAGGTATTCAAAAAGTCGACCATTTAGCAACTCAATCCACAATATACAGCAGCTATATATATACCTTAATATGCACTGTTAATGGTTCGCTTTCTTTTGTTGCCGACGACGTTTCGACCCTATACGTGATCTAGGGTCTCATCAGGACCTATGGATTTAGGGACATCTAGGAAAATAAAAAATAATGAAATAAGCATATGGCCCATGTACCGGCACAAATGCGACCAATTGGATAAAAGGTCATAAAATTCAAGAGTACCTGACGGGTAGAATGCGCAGCCACGTGAGGTGTACGTGCCAACAGTGGGTGATGGAGAAAAAGGAAAACGAGATACTCACAAGGACACCCAGCCGGGTACTGATTATGTGAGAAGAAAAACAAAGAGAAGAATATTAAGTATAGGGACGGCAGGCAAGATGGTAGAGGTGCTGTAAGGGCTATCTGTACTAATGATAATACATACTAAGGAAACCTTACCCCAAGTGAGAGTGAAGGCTGGCACTCTGTGGGTAGCTGAGCACTGTTACTGTGTTGATGATACACAGAGACGTGTATGAAGACGGTGATGAGGAACTCTGTTAAGAATGGGAAACAATTAGGGCCTGCACACTTTAGGTGTGGTTCTATAAAATGTGTCCCTCTGGGGACTGATTTTACCTGGAGTTGGTGTTAATCACAAGCGGTGCTGTCGCGTTGACCTGTGAATCACGAATGTTCAATATGGTGGTCTGTACCTGAGAATAGCAGGGGGGACAGAGTTACACTTGGTTTTACTGCATAACGGCATTGCGCAGTGGAGCAATGGCGGGCAAGGCCAAGGGTTCTTACCTACATATGGTGTGAAGCCCATCTATAGAAGCGAGTATTTTTCAATGAAGATAAATCCTGTAATTAACAGGAATCAGCCGATTAGTGAGGCAACAGGGAGAGTGAAGCTACTGGAGTCCCTACATATGAGCAGCATCATCAGGTTCTTACCTTCAATAATTGCAGTCCTCAAAGCGCGTGATGATCCACTATGCGGGCAGCACGACAGCGTCCTTTACCCTGCAATTATCTTCTCTTACTTTTTGACCATTCACTCTCCGGTCTTTCTTTACTTTTTACTTTTTCTACCGAAAAACGGATGACACGGTGTTGCAGCAATCTACTGTGATGCCTGCCGGTCATTCCAGTTTTCGGCGGGAGATTGTGTATTTAAAGGCGGAGTCAGCACAGGCTCACTGTCATTTGGCCAACAGCAGACAGACTGACGCTGTCGTGCTACCCGCGTAGTGGATCGTCACGCGCTTTGAGGACTGGGGTCCGGTGAGCCCGCGGGGCTCCTCCTCCACTCGCCGGAACACGGGAACTTCCTCTGCTGGGCCGTAAGCTCTGCTCAACGTCAGGCAGATTTCTCGAGGCAGCGGTTCTGGCCGATCTCGGCGGCTCTTGACAAATGCGGGGTGGGCTCCGCTTCTCAATGGTCACAAATGCGGGGTGGCCTCCCACTTCTAAATGCTTGTAAATGCGGGGTGGGCTCCCGCTTCTCCATGAGCCCAAATGCGGGGTAGACTCCCGTTCAAAGGGACATCAATGCGGGGTAGGCTCCCACTTTCCTCCCGCAGCACGGGGGAATCCCCAAGCCGGGATCCCCTTCAGGAGACTTCGAAGCCAAGCACTGCTGGTCAGGCAACTGCTGCCTGACTTTTGGCGCGCATGCGTACGATATAAGGCATCGCTGCGCACTACTTTAAAAACAAGCATTTGTAATGCAATAGAACTCGCATTTACGCGAGTCCTATTGCATTTTAAAAGGGAGTTATGGCGGGCAAAAAGGCACAAACGGGAGCGCAGTGGGGTCCCAAGAAGTCATGGACTGCGGGAGGGGATGGGGGAGGCACGTGAACAAAAGAGTGTTTACAGTAAAGGGGCCGATAGCCATGGAAGGACACAAATGACAACATGGCCGTCAGGAGGAGGGACTAACAAGCCTAAAACCAATGGGAAGGCTGCATTTAGGACCTAAGCCAATACAAAAGATGGGCGGAGAGTGGGCAGAGCTTAAACGAAGCTTCCACGCTATAGTATATACTGCATGTCTCAAGGAGACAGCGCAAGCGCTGCCTAGGCGAGACATAAAAAGGAGCCCCACAGAGCCGGCATGTTATCAGCCCATATCTTTAATAGCAGCTGAAGTCAAGGTCATTGGCAGGGTCCTGTTGAAATATTTGTTGGATTGGGCTGAAAATGAGAAAGTTATATCTGGTATTCAGTATTGTTTTAGGCAAGGTGGAGTGACAATTGAGCAGAATCTTAATCTTTACCTTTTAATTACTAAATTTTCATTAGTAAGGAGAGAGTCAATCCATCTTGCCTTAATGGACCTCAGCACAGCCTTTGAATCTGTCGACAGAATAAGGTTATCATGTGTGCTGGTGGCCATTGGGTAAATCGAGGCCTTGTAAACTTTTTGTCTGATTTGCACGCTGGTATGGAGGCCTCGGTTAGATTTGACGACAATGGGGGAATACACTACATGTTTTCAGCTGGGTAGAGGAGTCCGTCAGATTTGTATTTTAGCTCTCTTGCTTTTTATTTTATATATTAATCAGCTAGACTAATTTTTAATGGCTCAGTGCAAGGATGTGCCAAGGACAGGGAAAAGGTTGGTTCCAGCCCTATTATATACAGATGATACTGTGCTCATAGCATGCACGGCTAAAGGCCTGCAGTGCCTGATGGACTGCTTTGTCAACTTTATGGACTATCTGTGCTTGAAAACCAATTTGACCAAAACCTACACAATGGTTGTGGGGCCAAACAATATGAAAACTAGAAGCCATTCAATCTTGGGTACACCCATTGGCAAAACGGACACGTTCTCCTACCTAGGAATTATGATAGAACATAAACTGAATTGGGATCCTCTGATGAGAACTCATGTGCAATTCTTTAATAGGATAGCGCACAGTAGTGATACCTTTGTGAAGTGTCTTGGGTGCCTTTATGTAAAATCTATAGTGAAACTTTACAAACCCAAATGCATCCCGATTGTGACATTTGGCTTTGAGATTTGGGGCTATAAGTCGAGTCACACCATCCAATTGGTCGAACACAAATTTTTACGTAGAATTCTAAGACGGCCACAGACAGTGCCTCCAGAGATTGTGCACAAATAATTCAGTATCGGGTTCATTTCTGATTTTATAAGTATTTGTACGATAATTTTATGGTTTTCTGTATGGTTTAAAAACGAACTTGACTTTAACAGAGAGATCCTGAAGGATTGTTTGGGGCTAGACTATTCTCATTGAATCCCCTGGTTGCAGTACATTTAAGGTTTTTCAATGACTTGGATAGACTGGAACTGTTCAACAGCCCAGAACTAATTTGCAAAGTGGATGTCACATGGACCAAGGAAGCTTTTAGTGAATCTGTGCAAATAAAAAAGGAGGACCGCTTCAGACTGAAAAGCCTAAGCAGGCACTAAGCGGCTGATTAGGATGTCGGGGAGACCGCCACAGCCAGGCTGTTGGTGGTGGTCTCCCCATTCCTAAGCAGCTTTTCCGCCCGCAAGATCTTGATGGTGGGCGGTGTGCAGGTGGGCAGAAAGCCTGACCGCCAAGCATCCGACGGGCTCCTTGAGCCCGCTGGTGCTGCAGAGGGCCTACAATGGTGGCGGTGCCTACAGGGCACCACCGTAGGGATTAGGATGGTCCCTCCCCGCCAGCCTTTCCATGGCGGTTCACTCATCATGGAAAGGCGGATGGGGATGGACATTGGGGGTCTTCACCCCAAGACCTTTTCTTTGGGTGTGGGGTGGCACCTATGGTGCCCCCCAACAGATCCCTGTACCAAGTGACAGGCACCATATGGTGCCTGTCACGTAGTACAGGGATGTGTTACACATCCCTTTTTTCCATTGCGGCGGGTGAGGCAGCCAGCAGCACCCACCACAATGGAAAACCTGTACAATGAGACCGCCACCTTGGCGGACGCATTATAATTTGGTCTGTGGGACCCCCGACTTTGTGTCAGGTGGTCCCCATATCCGTTAGGGTGGCAGGCGGACGTGAGTTCGCCCGCCATCCTAATCAGGCCATAAGTCATGGTTAAAACCCCAGGTCAAATGGAATAGTAACTAACATTGGACATTTACACAGACGTTTAATATCTCATTTCCGTCTAAATTTTTTCCCACAGCTATTAGTCAGCTGACATAAGTCGGCAGAACCTGCTATATGCACATGTGATATAGTTGCTGCACTTGACACTTTACATGTTGTTTGTATCTGTCCTAAACTTGCCAATCTGAGACACAAGTATATTCGCCCACTACTGTTGTCATCTAATTTTAACCAAGTGAGGCCTTCTTTGCTGTATTTCCAACTTTTAGACAACTGTACTGTTTGTTTTTATGTATCTAGGTTTGTAGTGGGGGTGTTTCATTCCACTCGCTGAAAAACTGTTGTCTTATCTTCGCGACTTTTATGAATTTTGTACTTTTATCTGCTTTTATGATTTCCTGTGATGAATCAAATAAAGTGATTTGATTGATTTAATCATATATTCCATCAATCAAACTCTTTATTATTGTGACCAGTTGATGTTTTGGTTAATAATACATGTATTAGTTTATTGTGCCACATATAAGAGTACAGTATCATTTATTGGATTATATGTAGGTTGTAAAACTAATATGCATATAAAGAAAACTGTCACATTAGCGTGATTGTGGGCCTTAAGCGTTGAGGCATTAAATACTAATGGAAAAGTTGTTGGTCAGATTCCCTTTAGACTTGAAGATGTACAGACCTCTCTTGTAATCTCTGATTGTGTGTATCTTCATGCTATGCATGACTCCTTACCTATAGAACTTCTACAGAGGTTCTGATGCTGACACCTTTCTTGCTTCCTTGATTCATTAGGATTTCCCCTATCCTTAGTTTAGTGTAGGGTTTAGTAGATGTTGTGAATCTTCTACATGTAAGGGGAGTAGGATCAGAACCATTCGTCTAGCCATCAAATCGTATTCCTTATCTTTTGCATTGCTGCCACAGAAATTCACATATGCTCCTTGCTTTTGAGGACCAATATTGTATACAGCTTTGGTCTTCCTTTACTTTTATAGTATGTTCTTGAGATTGATTTATATTAGTCTGGCTTTGAGTCTGTAATATACCTTTTAACTTCGCTTACTGAGTCAAAATGTTATTGTGTGGTCCTAAGGGTCACACTGTACGTTAAAATTTAAATTGTTGCTAACCCCTTTTCCTCTCAGGCTACTAAAAAGGTCTATTGACCGGAAAAAATCAGAAGAAACAGCACAGAGTGTTTTACGTCGATATTACCTGGTCCCTTGGAAGCCATCTTCGACCAGTGCTCAGAGAAAACACAGAGAGGAAATAATTAAATACACAAAAAGAACACAAATTTCCAGTGTTATCTGGGAGAAGATGGCGGCCGGCTAAAGTGCTCGGTCGGGAGCTCCGAGTTCTTCTGAACACAACGAGGTCGGAAACAATGTAAAATTAAACCCAGAGAAGGGGAGGCGAACTTCAAGCGCAGCTCTCTCTCACATTTACAGTAATACCCAAAGAAGAGAAGAAAAAAAAGGGGAATTGAGGTACCTAATACCTGATTCCACACCGTGGAGCCTTCCGAAGCAAGCGGTCTCAGAGTTTTGAGGCCGGAGATTGGGACAGTGGATCCTGAGGGAGCGCCGATGCGCTGCAGCGCGGTCTGGACAGCCGGTGTGTTGGCGGAAGCAATCACACCGTGCCGCAACACAGGAGGGCCGCCACAAGAGTGCCGTTCCAGGGGAAAGCTCCAGGGCTGGCTTCGAAAGGGAAGGATTCCAGGGGCCTGCCAAGCATCGAAGAAGGCGCGCTGAGGACTCACCAGGCTGGGGGACAAAAATAAAGTTATCAAGGACTGCAAAGCGGTTTCAAGCAAAGGGCAAGTGAAAAGGGGGCTGAGGTCGGTCTAAAGGCTGGGGGTTAGGGGAGAATCAGAGATTTAAAACTCCCACTAGGCACCAGGACATTGGCAGAAACAGAGGGCAGTGAAGAGGGAGTAAAAAACAAATCTGTCCTCCCCCACCCCTCCACCACAATAAACTCAGGCTTAGACCATGGACAATTGGTTGGAAATAGTTATTGCCTCAGAAGTAGGCATTTCACCCTTAAAACACCTCAAGAGTTCCAAAAGGAACAATTTAACGTACCCCCAAAAAGCACGAAAAAAAAAAGAAAAGCTCACGTGTCAGGGCAAGCACAGGCCCCTTTGTCTAGGGCAACCCAAGCAAAAGGAGGACCTAGCTCAAGTATTAAACAGAGAATTACCCCTTCGTTAAGATCTTACTTTAAAATCCAGGATAAACAAAGGGCTAATGATACTGAGCAGAGGGGGAGCCAGAAAGAGAACACAAGGGAGGAAAGGACCCCAGAAAAAATGGAGAGTAACAGGTACCAAGCATTAACGATAACAGAACACCAAGAACCAGGTCAAGAGAACCAGGCACACGACGAAACCTGGCCACAACAACAAGATCAACCACAAATGAGTAACACTGAGAAGTTAATGGAAACAATGATGATAGAGGTGAGGTCTAATTTTGCAACATCAGAAAAGAACCAAATAAAAATAAAGGAAGCTTGCGAGGCCTTAAACCAGAAGATTAACACGCTAATGGAGAGAATTTCATTAGTAGAGGATGCAGTGGATACACTGAACAAAAAAGTGGAAATAAATCCAAAAGAAATAATTTTGCTAAAGACAAAGGAAAATGACATTAGAGATAAAATGGAGTCACTGGAAAATCAAGCCAGGAGGAATAACCTCAGAATCCTTAATGTTCCAGAAGGCCTAGAAGGGGAGGACATAGAAAGCTTCACGATCAAACTACTTGAAGAGATGATTCCCTGGGCCAAATCTGCTAACCTCCCGGATGACATCCAAAGAATACACCGTGACCCATTCGGGAAAGGGGAAAACAAGGAAGAACCCGAGGAAAATACTAATAAATTTCAAAACTTATACCCTCAAAGAGAGAATTTTAAATGAAGCTCTAAATGCAGGTTCCTTTACAAAAGATAGCTGGTCATTCAGAATCAGATCCGACATCTCTAAAACAACTCAAGACAGGCAATGGGAACTAAACCAGCTCATGCAGTAGTTGAAATCTTTGGGAGCAACAGTGCAGATGCGTTTCCCAGCCTCACTAAGGATTATGTGGGAAAACAAAATGCACAATATAAGAGACCCAAAAGAGGTTGAGTGCTTCACAGAACGCATAAAGGCTCAACAAAAAGGCCACTCCTGAAACTGGGAAAAACTAATAAATGTGTTCAATTGAAGAGTAAGGAGCTCTATAGGGCAGAATCCTGCCCAAGGAAAAGAAAAGGGAGGCTTCTCCAAGGAGGAAGGGGGGGGGGGGGGTATGGCAAGAAAACCACGAAGAAAAACTTCAGAAAAAGAAAAAAAAAATGCACAAGGTGGGGAGCATATTAGGGGAAAAAAAACAAAAAAGGTCCAATGAAAGCAATCGTAAGGAGGAGGGGACCCCGGAGGACGCACGGAACTTAGGGACCACACTGAAAAGGTACTGGAGGAAAAGATCTGATGGTAGTTAATATCCTTTCTTGGAATATAAATGGCCTTAGAATAAAAAGACGCACGCAAAAGATCCTGGAATACCTGAAGGCCCATGACAGCGAAATAATAATACTGCAAGAGACACACCTTCTGAAAAAAGAATGGGCAGAAATAATCAAATACCAGAAATGGGTGGATGTTTATGTATGCACAACCCAAGAGTGCTGCACAAAGGGAGTGGTGATTCTGTTCAAGAATCCCTCAAAGCAAGAATTGAATCAACAGAAGTGGACAAAAAAGGGACATGGGCCATTGTGAAAGCTAGGATCTACAACAAACTATACACAATTGTGGGATACTATGGGCCCAACATGGATGACCCTACACCGCTCCAAAAGGTATACTCTCAGCTTCTGACCGCACAATCACCCATAATAATGGGAGGGGATTTCAATATAATATTAGACCCCAAAGAGGACCGATTTCCGGCCAGGAACATAGCAAATTTACCTAAAATGAGAGAGTGGTTCGGTCTGTGTATTAAACACCTAGGGATCACAGATATCTGGAAGGAGAAAGGAGACAAGACCCACAGATTTACATTCCAGAATAAAAAGCTTGGACATGCGTCCAGAATAGACCTCTTCCTGATAGACAGAAGCCTGACTAGTATTAACCAAAAGGTGGAATGCATACCTGCCCATCTATCTGACCATTCTGCAGTCCTGCTGTGCCTCTCGCCAAAAATTACCCCGACCACCTCAAGGTGGACAGTAGACCGGGGTATTTTTACAGACCCTCTCCTTATAGGAGCATTAGTTAAAGAGACGGACCTATTCTTTCAACTAAATAAAGAAGGAACTTCGGAACAAGTAGCCTGGGACACATATAAAGCTGTTATCAGAGGAAAGATAATAAGCCTCGCAGCATATAAAAATAAGAATATAAGGATCCGCATTAAGCAGCTGGAAAAAGAAATAAAAATTCTGGAAGCAGAATTAACAAAGGAGAAAGCCCCGAGTGATATGTCCAGACTAGAAGAAGAAAAGAAAGCAAAGAAAGAAGTCCTCTCAGATACATTGGGAGCAATTGTAAGGAATAGATGGGAGGCAAGTAAACTCTCGCATTGCGAATATGGCGAAGGATGTGGCAAGCTATTAGCTTGGAAAACAAAAACAGAGCTAACACGCAACAGGATAGCGAGCATCCAGATAGGAAGCCAACCTATATATAGTTCAGAGGACTTAAAAATTAAAGAAGTATTTGCAAACTTCTTTGACAACCTATACTCGGAGGAGACCCCAGTAACAACAGAACAGATAAACAGCTTACTAAAAAAGCTAACACTTCCTTCTGCGTCCCAGGAGCAAAGGGACGAGCTCAACCGGGAAATCACGTATGAGGAGGTAGCGGAAGTAATCAAGGGCATAAAAAAGGGAAAAGCAGCCGGTCCGATGCACTCCCGAACGAGCTATATGTAAATTTGCAAGAGGTGCTGGTCACCCCCTTGACGGAGCTACTGAACGACATTTTCTTAGCTAATAGGGACCTCCCAGACTCCTGGAATGATGCAATCATCAGTATACTATTAAAACCAGGGAAAGATCCAGTCAAGTGCGAGTCCTGTGGGCCGATTTCACTCTTAAATGCAGACTATAAAATTTACACACAAATACTGGCTAAAAGATTGGGAAAAATGGCCGGATCACTAGTACATTCAAACCAAAAAGGCTTTATTAGAGGAAGACACATACAAGATTTAACTCACGAATTGATAAGCGCAATAGACATAGCAACTCACCAATCAATCCCATTATCAATTATAACCTTCGACGAGGCCAAAGCGTTCGATAGAGTTAGCTGGCCTTTTTTAAATGCAACACTAGCAAAATTCAATCTTGGGGATACGTTTCAAGACGCAATGAAACTAATTTATAAAAAGCCCTCAGCGAAGGTCCTGGTCAATGACAGTCTGACAGACAGGATAACAATAAAGAGAGGTACAAGACAGGGCTGTCCCTTATCCCCGCTACTTTTTAATCTATATATTGAGCCACTAGCGTACATGCTTAGAAATACACAGGAGATAATTCCATTTAAATACCAAGGCTGGGAGAAAAAAGTAGCACTGTACGCTGACGATCTGATGGTATTTACTAGTGATCTAGTGGTCTTACTCCCACGAATAGAAGACATCCTAGAACAGTATGGGAAAGTCTCAGGCTACATGATAAACCAAACAAAATCGGAAATCTTAGAGTGGAATAACGAATCTAAGAATCCAATGGTGAAAGATAAAATAAGATATCTCGGGGTGGACCTTGTAAAAGATATTGAGCAAATAGCCAGTGTGAACTTCAACAGAATTCTTAAAGAGGTAAGGAAGCTACCCAAAGTCTGGGGAGGTCTCCCTCTGTCCTTTCTGGGAAAATCAAACATAATCAAAATGACAGTACTACCAAAATTTACATATCTATTCAGTACTATCCTACTGGAATTTAAAGTAGAATGGATAAAAAAGTTGCAAGGAGAACCAAGCAGCTTTATCTGGGCCGCAAGAGGGACAAGAATTTCCTGGAAAAAACTTGAGAAGGAAGAGGGGGGAATTGCAAGCCCCGATCTTCTGGAATACTGCAGAGCCTTTCAATTTAAATACACAAGAAAGTTACTGGATAGATTTGAGGTATATCCTGCGCACCTACAGGCACTAGTCAATACAGATGGAAATCATTCCCTTTATAAATTTGGGCATCCCAAATACTTCAAAAAAATAAAGTTGAAGACCCTCTGGTCAGCAGCAAAACTATGGTATCAGATAAGAAGCACCCTAAAAATTCCATACTATAGTGATTTTGCACCAATCTGGGACTCTCCTGGATCCCCGGAGTGTCTTAGGGACCAGCTAGCTACTCCCCTGAGGGAAGGAGGCATAGCTAAATGGGGCCAGATATAGAGCAAAATTCGATCATCGACTGGGAAGTCCTCATAGGAAAGACCAACGGTACGCTGGCGAAATTTAAATACTACCAACTAAACAGCTGGGTCAAGAGCCTTAGAGAAGAGGAATCGGGAACTAGAGAAATCGAGAATATGTTTCAGGGAGACAAGATCATTAAAAAAGAAATATCATGCTGGTACTGGGCCCTTATACAGGCAGGGGAAGAAGAAAATAAAATTCCAAACAAGATCTGGGGGAAAGAACTGCCGGAGCTGGATATACAACATAAATGGCAAGTATCAATGGCTATATGCTAGCGTATTGTAAAATCTGCCCCCCTGAGAAAAAATCACTTGTTTACCGCACACAGAGCCTACTGGACACCAAAAAGGCTATCCAAACTCAATAAACAGAAGGAGAGAAGCTGCCCAAAATGTGGGGGAGAAAAAGCAGACGACTTACACATGTTTCGGCAGTGCCCCCAGCTTGAGGAATTCTGGAGAGAGGCGGGTAAGGTCTTATCCAACCTGATCGGTCAACCAGTGGAGGTAAGCATAGATCTTGTTATTTTTGGGATAGGTCACTACAATCCAAATTACTCGAAATTGAATAAAGACCAGGAGAACCTACTTTTCCTGTTGATACTGTTAGCTAGAAGGGAAATATGTATTAAATGGGTGAAAAATATACCTCCAACACATAAAGAATGGCTGGCATCTATTCGAAAAGTAAACAAACTGGATAGAAGCGGGAACACGAGTAATAGATATAAATTTTGGAATATCTGGGAACAACATAATCAGCCAAATTGAAATTTATGGTTTGTGTCATGATTGTCCAATGATTAGACATTGCAATAAAACCTTCAAGCAAGGCCTTGAATGAGTAGTCAAAATGACTAGCTTCCCCCCACGATAACGATTTACGCTGAAAGCGGACATAAAGGGGCCCCTACAAAAATAAAGGGTTAAGAATCTCCTCACACATGCAGGCGCCTATACAGGAGAGATCCCTTATCGGAACAGATGGGTCAAGGGGCCCCTGATACTTCCACTTTCAAAATATTGCTTAATGAGGACAAAAAAAAAAAACACGAATTTCCAGTTTTTTTCTGTTTCTGGGTTCCCAATTCACTTTCCTGCCCCTAAATAGAGATAAATGGCTGATAAATGTTCCTATTTTGTTTTTCCCACATAGTGAAAAGTCCCTAAACACTTGCCAAAGGTCAAGGTATTGGCCACAATATAGTGTGCACTCTGTGAACATTGATAGAAATAAAGCAATAGTCTGGTGATAGATGCAAGATACCAAAAATGAATTCAATGTGTAAGAGACAGAAAAGTATTTTATTTGTCACAGCTAAGAACTGATTAAGGGAAGTTAGCAAAATAGATAAATAGATAAACAGATGAATACTGGTGACAATTATACCAACAAGTACAGCAAAACAAAGATTCAGATACTGACCTGAAGTGCTTCTTAGGAAGAATACAGCTTTAAAAAAATAATATTATATATTTCTGTGTCTTCCAATATGACTTGGCACCTCAATAACAAAAGCTGGGAGTTGTGGTAGAACACGCATCGACACATGTCTCTTTTATAGTAACACAATAAGAAGGTGGGGGAACCCAATATACCCTTGGAGGCTTGGGCAATTAAATCAATAATGAGTAAAAGATGCCTACAAGGGATTTTATTTAGAGATACTTAGTTTGATGTGAAGTATATATAATTACTTAGGGTTCAACCCCTGATGGTCTTGAACTCTGTAATAATCTAAGCAAACGTCAAGTTTTATAACACTCAATAAATGAAGATAATGATAACAGACACACGGGAATATCTTTTTTCAAGAAAATACAATTTTTTTTATATATAAATAAAATTCATAAGGGTACAATCACAAAACACCATGGAAGAGGATACATCAATATACCTACAACTCATAGGTGTATACATCTATTCCAACACAATCAAATAAGCAACGGTTCAACGAATACAAAAAACAGTTACTTGAATACAAAAAATATATTCAGGAAATAGATGGGAAAGTCGACGTTTCGGTCTGTGATGGCGTAATAATCCGTCAGTCCATCTTCAGGACGTACAGTCAGTTATGTAAAAAAGACCCTTGTAGGCAACTTTTACTCATTATTTCTTTTATAGTAAATCAGGCATTATTTTTGATTTTATCAAAAGAGACAGTAGGGTAAACACAATCACTGAATCGCATGTACACTATTAGCACTTGAAAAAGTAAATGTCTTCAATATATAAGAGGATTTTCACCTGACAGAGATACAACAATAGCTACCATTCCTGTGACACGGCCAGAGGAGAGCAGAACAGCACAACTGAAAGGAAGTTCAGCTAAATGACGTGTGCATATTCTATGCCAAACATATGGTATCTATATATGTTATCTCCCTGTTGCTCTTTTAACACAAAAGAAAGAAATATTGGATTGAACAAAGGCTGCTTGATAGAGGAGAAATCCAACTGCTAAAGGGAATTATTTTTGGAAACACTACAAATCTAATCTGAAACCTACTGGCATGCAACAAAATCGCTGCTTTCTGTTATAAGGCCCAAAACTAACATTTTCATAATAATTTTCCAGTATCAAAGTGATAGTTTTAGCCAAGGCAGCTGATTCATGCAAAACTGTTCAGCAACAATTCCAAGCCAAACATATGCTATGCGTGTATTTTAACACCTTGGATAATAATATAAAATGCGTGTTCGTCGCGTGTTTTTCCTCAGCTCGTGTTCAATAACAACATCTTATGGTAGTTGGTTGTGTTTTCCTTTCTCATTATGGCCAGTGTTTATTCCTCTGTGCCACGTTGGCTTTCTGACCTCTTCTTCTGCATTCCTCTGTTACTGTCTGATTAAGAAATTAGCCTTTCAAGTGCCACAAAAAGATCCAAGAAATACAGAAACACAATCCAATGGAAAACTGATATAATCTTTCTCGAACTATAAAAATTGGTCACCCGGAGGAACATCTGCACGGTAAAACGTAAAACAAACTGGAAAGGCATCAGATAACCCATAAAGAACCTTACAGCAAGAAGACCCACTGGCCTGCTGACTGTTTCTGTGCTGTCATCCTGCCTGAAATGGCCTGTCCTCTTGAATCATGTCTCCAGTCTTAGTTACCAGCATCTGGAATGAATTGCCAGATAGGACACTGGAGTTTTTAGAAGGAAACGCAGCCTTGCAATAATTAATCCTTAAATCATTAATAAGTGAAAGCACCAGATGGAAGAATGAAAAATGAAATATGCTTAAACTCTGGTTGTGCATCTGTCTGTTTTCTCAGCTCGTTAATATGAGTAGGATTTCAGGACTTCTCTTTTTTGTATTTATGGAAAATCCTGGTCTGGCTTCCTCCATCATCGCATTTTCTATTGTGGCGGGTTTATCTGCTTCCTATCAGACAATAGCTCCTTTTGTGGCACCCGATGGCCTACAAAGCTCCTGCCCGTTGACCTTTATGGATGCAGCTCTGATTCCAGAT
Organism: Calotriton arnoldi; assembly: GCA_963921515.1. NCBI lineage: Eukaryota > Metazoa > Chordata > Amphibia > Caudata > Salamandridae > Calotriton > Calotriton arnoldi. The sequence goes on along the minus strand of CAWUFW010001485.1, from coordinate 594,461 downwards.
CACAGGTGATGTAAAGCAGTTTGCCTGGCCATGTATTTGGATTAAAGGTCTGTGAAGTGGAGGTGACTAATTATGTGTTGCTTAATTGCGGAAGGGGACCACACAAAATAAGTCAATTAAACAACTTTTGATGCAGCATGTTGTATTGCAATGTAATTTATAAAGCGCTTCTTACCCCTGACGAAGCGTTGAAGAGAATTAGCTTTTGTGTAGTGTGCTACACCATGAGGAGGTATTTGGTTGGAACAGTGTTGAATTCAATTGTGGTCTATATGGAAAGCGTTTTTTGTGTCATGCATGAGTCACCAGAGTGGTGCTTGTGTCTTGTGTTGCATCACTGCGTTTAGACGTGTGATGAAAAGAAAAGGACTGGAAGGAAGAAGAGAGATAGAATGCATACAGCTTACAAAAATGCACTGTTGTGACTAATTGAGCAGGTCTGCATGAAATCCACCTAGCAGTGACAGATTGCTGCGGAAGTTATTATGTTTCAGTTTTTCTGGGCTTGATGCCCATTCAGTCATTTTCTAGGAGGAGGCGGAATTGGTGCTGTGACTGCAGTCAGCTGCCTTGTGGTACTACCACAAATGGCCACAGGAGGAAGCCCAATTGCAATAAATTGCCTCACAAATACTTGTTGCCGGAGGAGAAGGGAGCACCTAAATGTCAAAATGTCACTTTGCTTGCAACTTTGAAAATTCTTCCACCATATGTATGAATATATAAGCTGCCGTAAAGTTTCTAGGTGCAGCATTTGGTTACAGGTTTGAGCTTTAGAAGCACAGTATTTCCAGCTTTTCTCCTAAAGTATGATGGTCAGTTCCTCCAGGCATGATCTGTAGAATACTTCCCAGCTAAATGTGTGTCCTTAGATTAAAAGGAAAGCCAAAAACTTCACCCCTTAAGATGGCTTCAACTAAAGTTGTTGGTTCTTTTACTGTTTACCAACATACCCGTATAAACAAGATTATATTAGCAGTATAATCAAATGGGGAGACTGAGGATAGCCTAGCGCACAAAATCTCTAGTTTAAATAATGATGAAAGGAAGCTGCATGTCAAGACTGATGCTGCAACGAAATAAAAGAATGTGGTGATCTTCCTGACCACGTCTAAATCCACCCAGGACAATTTTTAGACGGGTCGGAGAGCTCAGAGGACTAATGCACACATTCTAGCAGTTGTATGTAAACTGGAGATTCCAAGTTCGAATCTAGGCAAGGCCACTTTGTCTTTCATCCTTCTAAATTTCACAAAATTATTACCATTAACTTGTGAGGCAATTAATTTCAGTTATTAGTGCCTAGAGACAAGCCAAATTATAAAGTGTTGTCTATAATTGTAACAATTAATATAAAAAGGTTTTCCCGTCATTTAGTGAAATTGCAGTAACAGCTCATGCTGCACATGGTTTTTTGATTCATTGATAACATTTCTATAATATCTTTCTCAAGAGTGCTCATTTTTTTAAATCCTGCTTGACTTTGACAAGTGGTAAGATATTTTAAATACCGAGAACCAGTTATTTTGCCAGTGTCTTGTAATCATTATTAATTGAGTAGGAAGGTGTTTCTTAGAGGCCAGCTTTCCATTGTCCTTTTAGGCATCACAGTGACAGTGGCATTCCTTTGTGTGTGAGGCAGAATTATACTATTTAGGGATGCACTTGGTGTGTCCATACGGAGTCTGAGTGCTTTGTCAACTGGAAGTCTGTAAGGTCAGCAGTTTTATCATTAAGCAGGTGCCTTAGTGCGACTTTTAGCTTTTCCCAAAATTATGGTGGGCCAAGATCTGCTTCAATACTTTGAAGGCCTGGCAAGAGAATCTTCTTTTATGGTCATCAATGTCTGCTCTGGATGATATGAAGCCCGTAATTGATTTAGATTACTGCTCTTTTTAACCTAAATTAGAAGTACTGCAGTAATATAGATGTAATAATTTCACACCAAAAATGACCAATACTTCTGTCATCAGTAACTCTGGAAAACAGAATTACTGCAGGAATATGGGTATTCCCATATGGATCGCCTATGCAATGAGGAATAACATTGGATATCTATTTGAACGTTGTCATTTCTGGAATGCCATTCCCAAATTTGAGGCTGATTTCCACAAACAAATTCATGGAAGTTTGACCTAGATAATACGTCCTGAGAAAAGTGTTGATTTTGCAAATTGCACAATTACTACTTGTTTTATATTGATTATTTAGATGAAAACCCCTACTTACTCCTAAATTCATATTGGAGGCCACTTGCAATGTGAGACACAGTGGTTATTTTTAATGATAGCATTCATCATAAACCTTCTTTCTTGACACAAAGGGGCCGATTCCGATTCGGGCCGGAAATCTCTCCGACCGAGCCGGACCCGGAGAGATTTCTGACCGAATCGGACCCGTGCAGCCCGACCGAACGAGTACGATGCGTCCGTATGCTATCGGACTCGAGTCGGTCGGACTCCCATTGAAGTCAATGGGACCCGGTCGTACAACGCGTACGCGGGCTCCCATTGCCTCAATGGGTGCGAGGCGAACAAGGGCGCCCTCTACAGTAGGTACGCGGCGAAGCGACTCGCGCCGTACACGCACAGGTAGGGGGACCCATGGGTCCCCCTGTGTGCGACTCGCGCGGCTACGCGTACAGAGGGGTCCGACACGGACCCCCGAAGTACGTCTCCGACTGCTCTTTCGAGCCGGGCGGCGCGTGTCGGTCGGACTGCTCGCGGCGCGCATCGTACTTACCCGGCCGGGGAACGTCTCCATTGCACGGTGCGAGTCGTGTCCGAGCGAGTCGGTTGGTGCGGTTCGACCCGGGAACGAGTCGGTCGGAGCGGTTGGGACGCCCGAACGAGTCGGTCGGCGATTTCGCATCGTACTCGCTCGTCCGGACGCGCGTACGAATCGGTCGGGAAATAGGGCTCCGAATCGGATCCGGTTATGCCGAATCCGATTCGGAGCCCTACCGCTGAGATCGGAATCGGCCCCTTAGTGTTGTATTTCTTTAGTTGTTGAGGAAACAATTTATAGAAATAAAATGAAAACTGTAAATAATCGTTGCCTGTTTTCTCCAAGAATCAACTGGCAAAACAAGTGAAAAACTGATGTTCGACCAAAATATTGTGAAAAAGTACAGTGATCCAAGAATATTGTGTCAAAAATATTGTAGTTTGTTAATGCATTTAATATTTTGTAATTGTTTACATTTTGGTTGTTTTATTCATTAACTAATTTAATTTAAGTAATATTTAATTTCTTGTCATTTTTTATTCATGTCTGTTGGGTTTTTGTATAGAGGAAGGGAAGTATGTTTATTTTAAATTCTTTTTACATTTTTAAATATTTTAATTTTATTTGACATATAAAATGTGTATTTTTATTTCAATTAAATGTATTTATTTTTAATGAATATATTTGTTTTTTTAGATATGTTTAAATATTTTTATTTTGTTTTATATTTAAAGTTTTTTTTGTAAAAAAAGTTCAGGTGTTTCAGTAGCAAGTGTAACCACTCCATAGTTATGCACTTTCCCTGCTTTTGCGTACATTGTGAGTGGAAATAGTAAATATGATCCATCTACAGTCCAACTTTTTCTCCCACTAACTTTTGGTAAGATTGGAGTGGGAATAGTATATCTAACCCCTCAAAAGTCCAGCACTTTACCACTATTGCTAAGATTAGAATGGTAGTGGTAAATCTAACCTCTTCAAAGTGTAACAATTTCCCTGCTTTTTTGTATGTTGGAGTGGGAATAGTAAATTTGATGCCTTGAACGTCCAACACTTTCCCAAATGTTGCTCAAATTGAAATGGGCATAGTAGATCTAACCTCTCCAAAGTCTAATAATTTCCCTGCTTTTGTTTATGTTGGAGTGGGAATAGTAAATTCCCTTTTTATGTGACAGTGGATATACTAAATGTCCAACTCGAGACAAGGACGGGGTCCCACACTCTCTCTATTCAGGTATGGGGGTTCGACTAAATCCTAGGAGGATTCTTGGCTCTTAGCTTCTAAGACCTACACACATATGCTAGGTACACACAGGTACATCTAGGTAGGCATCGTAGGAGTACGCGCACTTGCATAATGCTTTTATATTCATGTATGTACTCATGATTATCGCAATATGGTAGAGCTGTTCTATCCCTTTGCTTTTATCGTACTGCTGATAATATATCTCTGCTATTGTCTGCTGGTTACCGCAGCACATATATTTTACACTAGAATAACAACTGTTCAATAAATACTTATTGAAACGCCCGACTGTTTATTCTGTGTAACTCTCTGAGACAAACCGAATAAGTGAGCACGAGTGACTGAGCGAAAGGTAGTACATTGTTTCCACGATTCTGAGGGAATCAGGGTTGTCATGGTCTAAGGTTGCCAGAAACTAATCTCTCCCCGATAAGAGGAGACACTAGTGGCACTGCGAGCTAGCTAATGCAAAACTAGGCTAACATATACGGTGGGGGTGCACGGAGTCAGTCTGCCACCAAGCCCGCAGTATATGTTATCCAAACGTGCAGGTCCTGCAGGGGTACTATAGGAACTACACGACATGGCGCCGCCAACGTTGGTTTGTTACGTATTTAACAGTAGAATCTGAGTAGTTCAGTCGTGCTATTCTCAGAGAACCTACTCACAAAACCCCAGAGACGTCTGGAGTGGGTGGGCACTAAATCCGCCGCAGCTGAGTAGTACGAGAATACTATTTATTGGCTGTTGGTTATTCAAGCTTGAAGGACATATAGTTCCTACAATTGTGTGTATACACCTTATCTTAAAAATTCTTTAACCTCCTTTCTTCCAATTAAAAATGGTGGAAGAAACAGACGAAACAAGGAGAGCGACAACAAACCTCTTCGGTTTAGAAGAAGACCCTGAAGATGCAATACAAATTGCACTAAAGTTCAGAAGGGCAGTCACCATAAAACTTCTAGAACATGGCTTAAGAGCCACGGGTGGTACAGTAATTTTCGTGATTGAGGCACATGAATCCAATAAAACAGAGGTGTTCTATTCATGGGTTACATTCCCAGCAGCGAATGCAATTACAAATGTATTTCACTACTACTTAGAAGGTGAAACACCAGCGGACTATACTCCTTTTGAGGAGTTAGAGGTCCTGCTCACTTACCAGGAGCATAATTACTGGTTTAAAGGCGCCCTACCCCACGTACAAGGAAGAGCAAGATTAGGCCCGCTCGGAGGAGCAGGAGCCACATGGCCCATATTAGCGGCATACACACCGCATCCTGACATTAACACAATGACACAGCCAGACTTACTCGTACAACACAGAGATTTAATTAAAATCCACAGAAACCTCACACAATTTGTGATGAGGACTTTAACAGTTCAGCCTGCACCAGCTGCAGCACAAGACACTCCAGTCCAAGGTACAGTTAATAAAATAACTCCACAAACATTACATGCGATAATGGGCAAAATGCCAGCAAAACGTGAACAAATCCCATTCTGGATAGCTCAGAAAATAACTCAGCTTGAAGCAGTATTCCTGAATACTACAACCAATGATAAACACAGAATTCTAACAATCTGCTTGCCCATGTGTCTCACGCCACAAGTAGAGGACTGCACCTCTTGGGGTTCAGTCTTTGCTGCCATATATACCAGAACACATGGTATCCCGTCAATAGCAGTAGTACCTGAAGTTTTGAAACAGATACAAAATGAGTACGGAGCAGAGCCTGCCCTTAATTTAGGGATGAAGTTGCTAAACAACTTTGAACAGGTCTCAGCCATAATACTAGCTAACATTAAGGGGGATGCAGCTTCTGTGGCGATTCGCCAACGCCTAAGGGAGTTCAGTCCAGTAGATCAACAACACAAACTACCCAAAATAATTGAAACTGCATATGCAGAATTAGGCAGAGACAGTCTAGGTGGGAAAGCATTATAACCACAACTGGTGGGCAGTCCTGAAAAGGACACTACAAAGCAGACACCTACTTCTCCTAAAAAGAAGTGGGAAAATAAAAAACAACAAAAATCTAAAGACACCAGATCTCAGTCTAGAGGTAGGTCTCCTCAACAGGAGCCCTCTGAAAGGAGGTATAACCTCAGGAATAGGGATAATATTAAAAAACCTGACAGGTATCAGGATACTGATACTCGTTCCTCTCGTTCCTTTCAGGGTTCATCACGAAACTCCGAGAGGGAAGGACGGTCAAAGGAGCGCACAAAGTCCAGAGACACGCAACACGCTGCCGACTACGCACCTAAAAAAGAGGATAAACAAAAATCAAAACCTCAGTTCAAAAAGAAGAAGGTAGCAGGTCTCAAGACCAGACAAGCCCAGAATTCTGAGGACACAGCTTCTGAACGGGGAATGGGCTCTGAGGATGCTAGACAGCGCAGCAGAAGTAACAATAGCTCACCAGAACCTGAAGGAATTTCTGGTGACAGCGGAGTTGAGTGAGTATATCACGGTGGAAACACCTGATACTCGGGTAAGTGTCCCACATAAGTTACATGAGATAACACTCCGGATGGAGGGGGACAAGCCCAAAAAATGTAAAGGTCTCTTTTGGAAAAATCTGTCATCTGGTTATGACATTCTATTAGCAGAACAAGACTGGCCGCCTGCATTCGTCATGGAGTGCCCTAGGGGAGAAACTGTAATTATTCCAGCCTTTTCCGACCTCGTTCCCATTCACCTAAAACATGCATATGTGCAGGAGTGGGTGGTTGCCCTAGCTCCAGCATTATGCAAAAATCATGCTGGTTGGGATGAGGAGTCAACCCACCACGTGATCCCGTTAAAAGTTTCCCCAAATGCTCAAAGGCAATACCCTATAAAGCAGGAAGCTAAAAAACAAGTCAGGGAGATTCTAGATCAACTTGAATATCAGGGGGTGATAGAAAATTGCACTTCACCTGTGAACAATCCTTTGTTCCCCGTAGCCAAACCTGACAACACATATCGTCTAGTTTTAGATTACAGACATTTAAACACTTGCACAAAGACATTTGCAGTTCAAAATACACACAGTGCCGCATTAATGAATAACATTGTGCGGAAAAAATACAAAACAACACTTGATATCTCAAATGGATTTTTCTGCCAAAATATAGCGCCTGAAAGCAGGTATCTGACCGCATTCAGTGTGTTAGGGTCACAACAGCAATTCTGCCGACTCCCCCAAGGGTATAAGAATAGCCCGGGGTTGTTTTCAGCAAGGGTAACAGAGTTACTCCAAAATATGGATGAAGAAGCAATGTCCTATGTGGATGATATTTATCTGACGGACGATGACTTAAAGAGGCACTTGACCAGGGTGAGCACCATTATTATGGGATTCGCCTCTGAGGGCTATAAATTTAATTTAAAAAAATCAAAAATTGCCCACCTCAATGTCCTGTTTTTAGGATACGAGCTGTCAAGTGAGGGGAAAAAGCCTGGCAGCTAACTTTTTAGAAAAGTGTGCGCTGCTCCAACCTCCAAAATCATTAAAGAATTTACAATCAATTCTGGGATTCCTAAATTTTGGTCGAACATACATTTTGGATTACGCAGAAAAAATAAAACCTTTCTACGACTTAATAAAACCTGATTTTTCAGTCAGACAATGGATACAGGAACACACAAATATCCTGCGTTCCCTACAGGAAGACATGATAGCTTCTAAACATTTACAGACATGCGTAAACGCACAAAACTTAGTGATCCGAATATAGCGGGTCAATGCGGGTACACTTATTTAACTTTTAATGAAGGTGAAACAGTACCAATCGCATACAAATCACACCTGGACACAAACGCAGAGATGCGTTTCACTTCAACAGAAAAAATCCTAACAGCAGTGCAGACCGCTGTAGCAAGAGAAAGAGCTCTGGCTCAGGGAAAACGCATAATTGTCGTGACCCCAGTACCAGCTTTAGAAGCTGTTACAAAAGCTAGCATTCCAAATGCGAAAGCCTTACATCCGAGATGGATACAATGGGCTAATTCTCTTACTGCAACGGATGTTGAATACAGATTTGATCCAAGTTTAAAAACACAGGCATTCCTGCAATATGAACAAGAATACCCTCTGCCAAATGAAATTCTGCCTCTAGATCAGAATGAATACATTATTTACACTGACGGTTCTGCTCAACCAGCCACAGGGAGTAAGCAAGCTTACAGTGCAGCGTGTGCGATTGTTAAAGGTCGCATGCACGATGGGAAGTTCCATCCGAGTTGCACTAAAACGCAATCTCTAGGAGACTGCACGGCTCAGTTGGCAGAACTCAAAGCACTTATACTGGCACTTATAAATACAGATCACGAATTCCCCACACTGATTGTGTGTGATTCCTTTTACTGTGTACAGTCGTACAATGAATATCTACATAATTGGGAACAAAACCGGTTCAAAGATGCAAAAGGTGGCACAATTAAGCATAAAATGCTATGGGAACAGGTAGTGGAGTTGAGAAACGAACTACCAAGGGCTCACGTGATACATACACTAAGTCATCAGCGTGATGGCGTTCACGTTGAAGGGAATTCATTGGCTGATGAAGCCGCAAAGGGGGCTGTTCGCACAGCCGCCGAAGCTGCAGTTACTCGTTCAAAGACGAGGGTAGACGGCGAGATTATGGTAGCTGTCAATGCTTCGAGCAAAGGCAGCACAGCAGTACCTAAAAAATTTCCACTCAACTACTCCTACAAGTTAGATGCACAAAACATTCCATATGCTCAGATTCCTGGAGTGGGGGATAGAGTAATACCAAATATGGATCATAGGCTAGGCTTAATTTTAGCAGCACATGAGGGTTTGGGTTCTGCGCATACAGGCGTTACAGCAACTATTTCTTTATTGAAACAGCGCTACTGGTGGCCAGGGTTAACAAAGCAGACTAAAGACTATGGGGCCGATTCCGATCTCGGCCGGTAGGGCTCCGAATCGGATTCGGCTTTCCCGACCGATTTGTACGTGCGTCCGGGCGAGCGAGTACGATGCGAAATCTCCGACCGACTCGTTCGCGAGACCCAACCGCACCGACCGACTCGTTCGCGAAAGCCGACCGCTCCGACCGACTTGCACGGACACGACTCGCACCGCGCAATGGAGACGTTCCCCGGCCGGGTAAGTACGATGCGCGCCTCGAGCAGTCCGACCGACTCGCGCCGTCTGGCTCAAAAGAGCAGTCAGAGCCGCACTTTGGGGGTCCGTGTCGGACCCCCCTGTACGCGTAGCCTTGCGAGTCGCACACAGGGGGGACCTGTGCATGTACGGCGCGACCCGCTTCGACGCGTACCCTCTGTAGGGGGCGCCCTTGTTCACCTCGCACCCATTGAGTCAATGGGAGCCCGCGTACGTGTTGTACGACCGGCTCCCATTGACTTCAATGGGATTCCGAACGAATCGAGTCCGATAGCATGCGTGCGCATCGTACTAGTTCGGTCGGACTGCTAGGGTCCGATTCGGTCGGAAATCTCTCCGGGTCCGGCTCTGTCGGAGAGATTTCCGGCCCGAATCAGAATCGGCCCCCAAGTCTTGAAATGTGACATCTGTCAGCAGATAAAAGGCTCCACAGTAACACGCCCAGCACAGACACCATTGCTGAAATCAGACAAACCTCTTGCATGTGTGTATTTGGACCGCTGCGGACCCCTACAATCTGATGGGTCCAAGAAATATATCATGGTTGCTGTGGATTCCTGCTCTAGGTTCCTATGGGTTTGGCCTCAGCGCTCGGCTGACGCTCAAACTGTTATAAAAGATTTGCGAGTCTTTATCGGCACATACGCAGTTGGCACGTTACATTCTGACCGTGGTCCGGCGTTTAGCTCTCGGGCTTACAAAGAGGCCATGGAAGGAATGGGCGTAGCATTGCGGTACTCCTCTCCGTATCATCCCGAGGGAAATTCTGTTGTGGAGAGGCAAAACCGAGACTTAAAGCAATCTTTAACAGCTAGGGTATTAGGCAAGGGCGGTAGATGGGTCAATCCCCTTTATGGGGTACAGCGCGTGCTCAATAATCAGCCAAGAAGCTCTCTAGGAGGTGTCACTCCTTACGAGGTCCTATTTGGGACAAGAATGTGGGTACCTGATCTTGATTGTGAAGGCACAGTGGCGGATGAAAAACCATTTGATATACATGATCGTTTGGCTGTTTTACTAAATGAATCCAGGACACAACAAAGTAACGTGCTCCAGAAACAGGCCGCCACTGAGGAAGTCAAGGCAGTAACGGCAAGACCTATCTGGATCCCAAAAATCGGGGATCTAGTCAGAGAAAAGATTGCTGACAAGAAAGAATTTGGGCCATCCTACAGAAAGCCTGTACCGGTCCTTGCAATCCACGGCACAAGAACTGTACTTCTGCCACCTCTTGCCGGAAAAAAGGAGAAAAGATTCGTCTCAATTGACTTAATCAAACCACACTATGTGGCCGATACTAAACAGTAGGCCTCGTGGACTCCACAGTAGCAGACGCCCTCCTCTCGCTACAATCCAAGAAGTCCAAACAGAAAGACTCATCACATTTGAAGAGCCACCTGTACGGAATGAAGGACTAAGCAACAATGCTATGGAACTCGTTCCACTTCAACAAGAAGAAAATCAACTTAACAACCAATTTGCAATAAGACCTAATACAGACATCTACGTCAACATGCCTCGTCAAGAGCAAAATCCGATTTCAACAAATCCCGATGCAATTCCAACAATTGATCGAACTGCTTCTGGCTATTTCATGAACTTTGATACGTTTTCACTGGATCCAAGCGAACGGGAAACGAGGCCAGCCAAAAAATCACTCCAACAGAAACTCAATGACTTTTTGAACTTTTTTAGAAAGACTTACCTGGTGTCACCTTGGATAGAACTATGGTATATCACTGGGATTTTATTTTTCATTTTCTGGCTAGGTTTAATAATAACTTTTAGTATGCTTATTAATGGACGATACCTCCAACCAAGCTCTACAGCCCAAAGAGTCAATTTGATTTTAAAGCCACACCAGTCTTCACATCGTGAACCAAGAGACTTGTCTTCAGTGAACATCACAGCAGTTCCTATACCGGACGGTATAGTATGGGACAAGATTGATTATGATGTATTCGGTCCGACTGAACTTTTAAAGCTAAAACATGTATTTAAAATTTCTTTAAGTGATTTCATTACCTCCAGTACATTTTCTGATGATTGGGACACTGAAACTGTAAATGCTATGATGTCTGATTTAGAAAAAAACTGCTGCATTTCCGAACAATGAAATGTTAGAAGGTACTTCAGACTATGATACATTGTACTGTTACCAGCAATATGGTCATCATTTCTTACACAAATCTATAACACCTAGAAATGTGTTTGAGTACCACCAGTGGCAACACTGCCCAACACCTCCAAAGGGTAGTTCGCAAGCATTTGCACAGAAGTTCACATATTTCTCAGGGTTTAACACATCCGACCCAAAGTCATTTTATTATAAAGTGGCGAAAAATTCAGCTCAGAAAATTATGTTGACAAACACCAAACATATTTACTCTGCATCCTTTCTGAACCAGTTGTCTAAACAGGGTTTTGACCTATGGAAAGACACAATAGATTCCAAATCAATCTGGGGTTCTAGGGACTGGCAAGTCCAGGGAATAGAAGCACTTTTTAGAGCATGCAGATTTTATTTCTGAATGAAACTGTGCAACAAACAACCTGTCTTGGATTAGCCAAAGGCAAGGAAATGAACACACCGGGGTTTTCCAACACCATCGCAGATGGATGGGGGACAGAATTCAACTACACATGGGGTGAAATTAGATGACATTTTCCAGTACAACAGATCAGATCCTGATTGGACAGAATGGCTGGTTTGGCCCATTGACACAAACAATTGTCAGCAGAGATTTATGAATACAACCGAAGGGTTTAGTATCCATAGGCCAGATCCACGCTATGTACAAAGACAACACCCAGGGGTAGTGACATCGTATAGTGTTGGGAAGTTGTGCCTTGATTGGCTAGAGACCTCAACACTCACAGAAGTAAAGCACCACTTGACCCTACTCACACCTGACATGGATCTTAGAGATTTTCTACTAGGTCCCAGGAAACAACGTCAGAAACGTTTCATATATGCAGGTTTTTATGCCTATTATAATGAAAACTGGAAAATATCCCAACAAGAGGCCGCAGAAAGAATACGGGAGATAGACCATATTAACTTAGAAAAAGCATTAGCAGTAGTGGATTATGGGTTAACTACTTTGACCTCCTGGATTTACTCCTTAGGCAACATTGTGTCCTCGGCAATCGACATATTAGAACAAGATCTGGCCTTGTTACAATACGGGCAATCTCAGCTACGTTCTATTATGATGTTAAGCTGGACGCTACAATCTTTGCGTGCAGGCTATGTGTCATGGCGTTTATAAACACCACGTCTCTGTTCTCAGAATACAATCTAACTGATAAACAGACAGAAATGGCACAGAGGGGAGCCAAATATACAATGCTGCGTATTGAGAAACTGGAGAGGTTACCATTCACTGTAGCTGAATCACCATCAACAGAATGGCTAATTCATGGCCAAACCACTCTGCCGGTCACTACGTTTCAGTTTCAATATTGCCTTGAGCAAAGGCAGGCAAATATGTAAAAATGGGTAAGGGATACATCAAGGAAACTTGGGAGTTACCATATAGATACCGATGCCGGAATGGGGATCGAGAAGTGTATCTGAGTGGTACAAACTGCAAGAACGCTTTAAGTGGTTCTCTCATGTGTCAGGATATTTCTCTACACAGAGCCTGCAGTGGTTCAGTGGTGAACTTATCTTGTCACATGTCAGAGACCCCAGCGGCCATGATCACGCCGGGTTTCCAGCTGCTCTCGAATGGGAGTTATTTAATGCTAAATGATCAAGGTTGCTGTGGGATGCTCCCGGGCGTCGCATATCTAGTCACTGTTAACTCCAGGGTTACTTGCTGTATGCAAGTATTGTCTCCGCCACTGAACACAGTCGGGGAGGCGCCGCTATGGCCTTCGCTGAATGTTTCTTTTATACAGTTTGATACTCTGAGCAGATTGAAAGCCATGCTTTTACAGCAACCCGTGCCCTTAACCTCTGCTCGGGAAACCTATGAACTTCAAGTTGCAAGGACCTCGACCGAGATACAGGCACTCATACGTACAAACTGCCCCATTCATTTTGCAGAAATGGTGGTACGTATCTTCAATATGTCTGATACGAGCGGAATTGTACACCTATTTAAGACCATAGGGTCCGGACTGTTAAGCACCTTTAAGGCAGTCCTCGGAGTAATCCCAAATTTTATACACTCCGTATTGGGAAGTGTATTTGGAGGATTCCCGCTCATCCTGTTCCTAATCGCAGGAATCATGATTGTAATATTGCTGCTACGCAATGGACGGCCCACTTCCCGAGGGAATGGTGAACACGCTCCTGGAGCGGAAATTCCGTGAACGCATGGTACAACTTCTGGGCATTTCTTGCCTGCGAGAACTCAGTGCCTCCTGGTTTCTATCATTTAGACAAGTCTGGACAGACTGCATCTTACCTGTGCTTCGATGCCTGTTCTGCGGAGAAGAATGCACGTTGGATCTTTGTCTAACATTTCCATCAGATGCGCCTCCGGACACGGATGCAATGCTGGACCCCATAAAGGCCCACGCTCTGCGTTGTCCTCAGTGGCTTCCGATTCTGATGAATGCATTCCTGGAGAATCCACAGGTGCCGTTCGCTCCTGCTGGGTTAGGTGACTCCTCCACAGGCACCCAGGTAACAACTGCCACACAAGCTGCCGCAGCACAGACTGTTGGCAGTACTACATACCATCTATGTGCGATTGACGTTCTCTGTGAGGCGTTGGATTTGTCATCTACAGCAGCTGACACCGATAATATTGAGCTTCCCAGCCAGGACGCGTAATCTTGAATTGGCTCATTGTGTCCTGGGAAAGAATTCGGCTTCTTCACTAGTTTCAAAATAAACGATCTAAATTTGGAACATTTTCTTACATTGACACTTACGCTTGAGAAAAGCATGGCCTTCTCCTGCTTATGGTAATACAACTTCTATAGAGAGATGATATTGACTTTTAAGTGGCAACTAGAAAAAGCTGAATTTAAAATTTTTTACTTGCTTTTAAAAATGTTTTTAAATTGTCCAGATTTTAAGTATGTTCATTTATTATCCAGTTCGGAAGAGGAGTGGGTGTTATATCCCGCATAGATGCCCTAATGTAGACCCGTTCGTACATGCCCTAAAATGGACGTATTCATATTTACCCTAATATGGTCATATTCGTACTTGCCCTATTATGGTCATGGCCGCATATGCCCAATTATGGTCACAACTGTACATGTCCTATTATAGTATGATTCCTTATATAGGCATGATCTTTCACCTACATTGGTCCCAGCTAGTACACAACGAGCTCTGAGGGCTGAACGTTATCTATCCTGTGGTTTTGAATACAGCAGGGTTTTTCCAAACACAGGCCCACACTGTACTCATTAATTATGCATGGCTCTCTAAGAATATACCACCGGCATAATATGTATGTACAAAGTTCACCCCTGACGTCTTCCTCATGTCCAATACAAACCATACTGAGGACTGAGACTCTTTAGGGTATAAATACACCACATCTTGCCCCGGTAAGACAGAGGGAACCGAGACTTCCATGCTGACACACTGACCAGAGACGCTGAGGCTCCTCCTGCATGCAGTCGCTCAAGCTGACAGTGGTCTGACACAACCCGGACGGGGTGTCCAACTCGAGACCAGGACGGGGTCCCACACTCTCTCTATTCAGGTATGGGGGTTCGACTTAATCCTAGGAGGATTCTTGGCTCTTAGCTTCTAAGACTTACACACATATGCTAGGTACACATAGGTACATCTAGTTAGGCATTGTAGGAGTACGCGCACTTGCATAATGCTTTTATATTCATGTATGTACTCATGATTATTGCAAAATGGTAGAGCTGTTCTATCCCTTTGCTTTTATCGTATTGCTGATAATATATCTCTGCTATTGTCTGCTGGTTACCGCAGCACATATATTTTACACTAGAATAACAACTGTTCAATAAATACTTATTGAAACGCCCAACTGTTTATTCTGTGTAACTCTCTGAGACAAACTGAATAAGTGAGCATGAGTGACTGAGCGAAAGGTAGTACATTGTTTCCACGATTATGAGGGAATCAGGGTTGTCATGGTCTAAGGTTGCCAGAAACTAATCTCTCCCCGATAAGAGGAGACACTAGTGGCACTGCGAGCTAGCTAATGCAAAACTAGGCTAACAAATACGGTGGAGGTGCACGGAGTCAGTCTGCCACCAAGCCCGCAGTATATGTTATCCAAACGCGCAGGTCCTGCAGGGGTACTATAGGAACTACACGACAGTGCAGACCCAGACCTTGGGGTTCTCCTCACAGGTCACAACAGGTTTAGTCCTTCTTTTGTCTTCCACAGGGCGAAAGGTGTTCTGAAGAGGGTACTAGGAGTGCCACATTTATGCCCAGTGACAGCCTGTGGGTTGACTAAACTGTTAGCCACTCCCTAACCAATGCAGTGAAACTTTCAAGGGGTGACCCTACTGATTTTTGCAGCCTCATCTGTCTGTTTTAATGTACACTAGCCGACACTGCCACTCTATACCTAAAACCAACATGGCGAAATCTTTCATCCTCTGCACAGAGCTCCCTGTTCCTAGTCAGAGGTGTGGCTATGATAATGGTCAAACATTCCCTTGTGCTGACTCAAAAGCAGTTGTGAGGGTAGCCCTTCTCCATCGGGTTGGAGCCTGGCTGGCTAGTAGGACAATGGTGAGGGCAGGCACTGGTGTGAGCTACAGCTGCTTGTGACAGGGGAGGCATCCTTTGAAGTTAATTATGTTTCTGGGTACATTCTAGATGGTCATTGTGTCAGTGGGAAAAAGCTGCCCCACAACCAAGCCCTTTGCCCACTGTCTGGGAGCAATACAAATCTTACCACAGGAGAGGCGCTAAGAGTCAGATGTCACTGAACACTGGCAGAAAGGCACATTTGGTTCAGGCAGGAAAATGCCACCTTTGTAAAAGTGGCGTTTTCAAAATCAAAATTAGACACCTCTTGTCTCCTGTTTTTTCAAGGTAATTCATGTTCAAGTAACACATTCATAAAATATTGCTGGACCCAGCCTTTTCTCTTTCCCACCATCTGAAGACTACTGGACAAATAAACAAAAATGTTTCCGTCCAAACACTCTCTCCCACAAATATCCTTCTAGCACTTAAACCCCTCTTTCCAGGAACAGGTTTGCAGGAACTATTAAAGGTATTCTAGCGCAAGAGCTTTTGTCTTCCTGCTCAGGGATGGTAAAACCTTGTACAGGTCAAATCTTGTTAAGTCCGAGATAATTAGATGCAACATTATGACTGTCTGTCCAGTTTACAAGCTACCCCCGAGTGCGTTTCAGGCTTCCTTGTGGTTCTATGTAAACATGTTCCCAGGCAAACTGCGGATGTGGGCTAAGAATGGCTTTGATTATCAAACCATATGTGTTTATTGAACAGAAATGTATTGAGGTCCCCTTTGGCAGACACAGTGTATCATCAGATGTACGATCACGGTTTCACTTACAGTGACCATGGCTTAAACTCACGATGTTTGAAAAACAATTCTCTTATGGGAAAAAAACTCAATGAAAAGAAATAGGATGTTTGACACTTGAGGAAGTTGTTACGATATTAAAGAATCGTTTAAGTAGTAAATTACAAGCCAGGTTCGTTAGGTGTTACAATAAACCCTTTTTGCGATTTTGCAAAAATCATGGAAAAGTTAACATAATTTTTTGAGGTAGTTGCAGGGTTGATGCCATGTAGCCAAGACGTGGCGTTTATTGCCACAGCGTTCCGAGCACATTTCCTGCTTGTAAGATCCATGGCAGATTCCTTAACAGGTGACATTAGAGGTGGCTGTTTTGCCATGGAAAAGAGTTGTTCAGTTTAAGAAGAGGCGGACCAGATTCCTGCCGGAATTGTCTGGTAACAGCTGGCTCTCTAAATGCGTTCTTGTTGATTCTTTGAGAAAGTGTGGGGCTGGATGGTAGTCCACCACAAGTAAGAATGTGATTATTATTGTTAGGTTCCCGTAAAGATTTTAGTAATTTAAAACAGAGCTCATCCATTAGTGGCTATGGCACAGAGCAGACAGTCTTAACTTAAGAAAATGTTTAAAGCATTTAGAAGTAGAAAAACAGTTAAAAAGTCAAAAATACAACGCAATAAAAATCCCACTTTAATTTATAAATATAGAGAATAATTTAAATGACACAAAAAAATCGAATAAGGGAAACAGGAGATATGGATCTTTAAAGTTTTAAATAAAAATAGCGCCAAAAAGCTTCAACAATGGTTATCTGGCGGTACCTAAACTGGCCTAGACATGATTCACTGTCAACCACGATGGACCACAGGTCGGATACAGAAGACAGGTTCGACCTGATCTGAGGTTCTATCTTCGTACTTAGGGACCGATTAACTAATCTTTCACGCAATGTAGTGCAGCAAGGCAACTTGCTGTGCTGCACGCCTTGCTGCACTGCACTACAAGAAAGAGAGAGCAGAAATGCGCCATATCAACTAAGATATGGCTCGCTTTTGCTCTCTCATAGTGCTGGTGCCCTTCAGGCAGCCTAGCGCCAATGCAGGCACATTTGCACCATGGTGCAAGGGTACCTGTGCTACAAGGAGAATTGTTTTTGTGCAGGAAGAAATTCCTTCCTGCACTAAAACAATCTCTCAAGCCATTTTCGTTTTTCTATGTGTACTGCAGATAGCAGCACACATAGAAAGAGGAAATAACAAAGAGAAAAACAGATTTTTCTCTTTGTTCTGCCATCCTCTGGGAGGCATAGAGATTTCACACAATCCCAGGTTTACAAACCTCTGTAAAGCTGGGACTGCATAAAATCTATGGGGTAGATGCATGGAAATGCCCATGTTCCACCCATGGAATACTTCCCAGAATGAAATGTAACACAATACAGCACAAGCCTCTGCATTGCAATTCATTTTTTTTTTACAAATCCACACAAGGCATTGCAAATTGCCTCTTGCGTGGCTTTATCTACTAGCATTCTGCATCATGAATGCACCACAAAAGTGGTGGAACCATGACACAAAATGTTAGTAAATCTTGCCCTCAGTCTCTGAAATGGAAGTAAAAAAATCCAAAGCGGGGCAAGGAAGTAGGCTGTGGCCAAGTAGGGCTCCGCGAGGCCGAACTGTTGGACAAGTCATCGTGAAGCCATTGACTTTTTGCGGTAAAGAAATTCAAAATTGGGAGAAATTCAAAATTGATGCTCAAAGAAGGCATGTCGCCTACCGGATATTTTTGGTGCCTTTGCCAGGTGGAAATTTCTGCGTACGGGCTTAGCCACTTTTTGGGAGCTCAGATTTCTTCAGCAGGACAAGGCTGCAAGCTGCAGCACAGCAGGGCTCCAGAAGTCCAAAAACCCTTTATCCAACACCCAATTAAAAATATCAATCAATCAATCAGAGACTTGTAAACAGCACTACTCACCCGTGAGGGTCTCAAGGCGCTGGGGGGGGGGTGTCAGCAGTTCTGTTCAGTCGAAAAGCCAGGTTTTGATAGTCTTCCTGAAGGTGTTCAGGGAGGGGGCCCGTCTGATGTCGATCGGGAGCTCGCCCCAGGTCTTGGCCGCGATGTAGGAGAATGCTCTTCCCCCTGTTTTGGCTCTGTGGATGCACAGGGTTTTGGCAAGGGCAAGGTTGGTGGAGCGGAGGTTTCTTTTGGGTACGTGGAAGGTGATTCTCTCATTGAGGTATTGGGGTCCTGTGTTGTTGAGGCATTTGTAGGCATGGGTGAGTATCTTGAAAGTGACTCTCTTCTCGACGGGGAGCCACTAGAGGTTCCGTAAGTGTTGGCTGATGTGCTCATGTCGGGGATGCCTAGGACGAGTCTGGCTGCAGTGTTCTGTATCGTCTGGAGCTTGAGGAGTAGAGACTTGGTGATGCCGGCGTAGAGGGCGTTTCCGTAGTCCAATCTGCTGGTTATGAGTGCGTGGGTGACTGACTTCCTTGACTCAGGGGGGATCCATTTGAAGGTCTTTCGGAGGATGCAGAGGGTGTTGAAGCAGCTGGAAGCGATGGCATTGACCTGCTTGTTCATGGAGAGGGAGAAGTCGAGTACGAAGCCGAGGTTTCTGGCATGGTCCATGGGGGTCGGAGGGCTGCCAGAGGGTGGTGGGCCACCAGGTGTTGTCCCATGCTGACTGGGTGGTTCAGAGTACGAGGACTTCTGTCTTCTCCGAGTTGAGCTTCAGGCAGCTGTTGCTCATCCAGGATGCGACGTCCTGCATTCCTTCCTGGAAGTTGAGTTTGGTGGTGGTGGGGTCCTTGGTGAGGGAGAGGATGAGCTGGGTGTCATCGGCATAGGATACTATGCTGAGTTCGTGCTGTCTGACGATGGCAGCGAGGGGGTCCATGTAGATGTTGAAGAGGGTTGGGCTGAGTGATGATCCCTGGGGTACACCGCAGTTGATTTCCGTGGGTTGGGAGAGGAAGGATGGTAGTCTGATTCTTTGGCTTCTGCTGGTGAGGAACGAGCGGATCCAGTCTAGGGCAGTTCCTTGTATGCCGTGTAGTGTGGCGGCGAGTGTGCGGTGGGAGACGGTGTTGAATGCTGCTGACAGGTTGAGTAGGATCAGGGCTACAGTGGCCTTGGTCGAGGAGGGTGCGGATGTTGTCTGTGGCGGCGAGTAGGGTGGTCTCAGTGCTGTGGTTGCTGCGGAATCCAGATTGGTAGGGGTCGAGGATGGAGTTGTCTTCGATGAACTTTGTTATCTGTGCGTTGATTGTCTTCTGAGCAACTTTTGCCGTGAAAGGGAGGAGAGAGATGCGCCGGTAGTTCTTGAGGTCTGCTGAGGGTTTCTTAATCAGGGGTCTGACTTCTGCGCATTTCCAGTCGTCGGGGAAGGTGCCAGTCAAGAAGCTGGCGTTGATGGTGCATCGTAATTCTGGTGTGATGGCGGTGGCTGCTCTGTGGTAGATGTGTGGTGGGCAGGGGTCCGTGGGGGCCCCCGAGTGGATGCCTTTCATGGTCGAGGTGGTCTCTTCGGTCGTGACCGGTGTCCAGGAGGCGATGGTGGGCTGGCTGGTGTTGCCAGAGGATTCGGTGGTTGCGGAGTCAGGTGTTTGTTCGTTGAAATTGTCGTAGAAGTTCTTGATTTTCAGATGGAGGTACGATCCGAGCTTGTCACAGAGGTCCTGGGAGGAGGTGTTGTCCGTGGTTTCACTGGGGGGCTTAGTGAATTCCTGGATAATGCTGAAAAGCTCCTTTGAGTTGCTGGCGTGGCGACGATTTTGTTGTGGATGAAGGCTCTTTTGGTGGTTCTGATGTGCTGGTGGTATTCCGTCATGGAGTTTTTGTAGGTGGTGTGGTTTTCGGGCATCTTGTTGTTTCTCCAGTTCTTCTCGAGGCATCTGCAGGTGTGTCTGGCTTCTTGGAGGTCGGCGGTGAACCAGGTGGCTTTCCTGTGGCGCTGTCTGTCGGAGTTGTATAGTGGGGCGAGCTTGTCTGCGTAGCTGGAGATCCAAGCGTGTAGTTCCTTGGCTGCGAGGTTGGCGTCTGTTGTGGCGGTGGGGGCGTCGCGATTGAGGGTGGAGTTGAGCTGCTCCTCTGTGACTCTGCTCCAGTTTCTTCGCGGAGGGCGCGGAGTGGGTTTAGGTGGCTTGGGTTTGTTGACGAGGAAGTGTACGCAGTAGTGGTCGGTCCATGGGGGTTGCGTGGTGTGGCTGAAGTGGGTTCTATTTCCCCCTGCGAAGATGGGGTCGAGGGTGTGAACTGCCTTGTGGGTGGGCGTGGTGACAAGTTGTTTCAGTCCGATGTGGTGAGGTTGTCAAGTAGGGTGGTGGAGTTGTGGTCGCTGGGGTTGTCGAGGTGGAAGTTCAGGTCTCCGATGAGTATGTAGTCCATGGAGGTGATGGCGTGGGGTGCGATGAGGTCGGTGATGGTGGAGGCGAAAGGGGCGCGGGGCGCGGGCCGCGGGTCTGTAGGCGAGGGTGCCACGGAGTGTGGAGTTCGGGCTGGTCTGGACCTGGAAGTGTAGGTGGTTGGTGGCGGAGAAGGCGTCGCTCGAGGTGGAGAGGCGGAGGGAGTTTTTGTAAGCAATGGCGAGTCCTCCTCCCGGATGGTTGGGGCGGTCCTTCCTCTGGATCTTGTATATGTCCGGGATGGCGATGGCGATGTTGGGGGCGGAGGATGCGTTGATCCAGGTTTCTGTAAAGAAGGTGACGTCTGGTGAGAGGGTGTCAAGGAGGCTCCAGATCTCTACGGCGTGTCTGTCCATGGAGCGCACATTGAGGAGGATGCACTTCAGGGCATCGGCGGTGTTGGCTGCGGGGCGGCGGTGAAGGTCTGGTGGCAGGAGAACTGGCCATGTGTTGTGTTCGGGGTGGACTGCTAGCAGCTGTTTTGTCTTCCGGGGTTGAGTGTGCGGAGGGCAACTGCGTCGTAGCGGTGGATGGTTGGAGATCCAGGGTCTCTGGCGCTGGTCGCGGTCGGGTCACGGGCTTGTCTTTGGTGTGCCGAAGCAGCGCGACCGTGCAGCGGCCGCCATTAAATAGGGAAGGGGGTGGGACGTGCAGCTGGGAGGCGGGAGCGGGGACAATAAGGGGGAGGGGCCACAGGGGAAGCAGAGACGGGGACGCAAAAACTGGCACAACAGAACAGGGCACAACAGACCGGGCACAACAATTGGTAAAATTAAAACAGAATTAAAATTAAACAAAAGACAAATAACAGGCACATCCAAGGATACGGGGCAATGACCGGGCGGAACCGGGCACAGAAGCGGACAACAGCGGACAAAAGCGGCCTTGAACACCTACCAAGTGGAGGTCAGCGGCGGAGCACACACAGCGAAACTGCTGGGGAGAGAGCAGGTCTCAGACCGGAGGTCAGTGGTCTTGCTCATATATGCTGCTAGGTAAAAGCTCTGAGTGGGAACAGCCTCAATCTTTGGCCCAGCAATCTTTTTTGATTCTTTAAGAAATTAGATTATTAGTCAAGGTGGATGGTAGTCCACCACAGTAAGAATGTCATTATTCTTGTTATGTCCAGGAAAGGTTTCAGTAATTTAAACCTGTGTTCAACGCCCAGCAGTTATGGTTCAGAGCACAGAGCCTTGACTTAAGAAAATGTGTAAAGTATTTAGAAATACCAAAACAGTTAAAAAGTCAAAATTACAACACAGTAAAAATTGCACTCTAATTTATGAAAATTGAAAATAATTTAATGAAAAAAAATAATACCGAAAACCAGATATATGAATTTTTAAAGTTTTAAATAAAGGTAGCACCAAAAACTGTTAAGCTCCAACAACGGTCGTCTGGTGGTTGCGCTTGACCTGGATCTAGGCATGATTCATGGTTGACCACAATGAAGCGTGAAGATTTCTATATACTGACGTAGTCACCTTTTTGGAGCTCAGATTCCTACAGCGAGGCAAAACTGCAAGCTGTAGCTCAACAGGGCTCCACGAGTCAGATACCCTCTGCATGACATCCCACAGATTTGCTGCTGTGGAAAAGCTTTCACTGGGAAGTGCATAAATATGTGGCCAAGCAGGACCACACCTTTGTCGGATTGACTTGACAGCTTTGTCAGGGTCCTCCAGGAGTTTTTGGAGCCAAAACGTTTTTGAATCCCAGAATTTTCAGGATGTTAGAATGAGTACATTTTGACAGAACCTAGGGAGCCAGGACCTCAGAAACAGCACTTGGGGGTTCAAGACTTGCTCTAGTAGAAGTCACCAGAAAGGTCCAGGGCAGGTCCAGTCGGAACTGGTCAGCTGCCTCTTCAGGAACAGGAACTTGTTGCAGCTTTTTTCAGCCCTGTAGCTTAACAGGAAGTTACGCAACTGATCCTTGGAGTGAACTTCTTTGTTCTGGTTAATAGTGGGAGTAGGTCCACCACTTCAGGTCCCCTCACAGGTCTCAACAGCTGGGGCAATCCTTCCGTTTTCTACAGGTACAGTAGTGTTCTGAAGAAGCTACTCACGGGTGCCACATGTATTCCTGACTCTAGTTTGTGCATGGTGGAGAATCCTTGCCCCTTGCTAAGCAATAGGGAACAAGTTTCCCCTACTCACTTTTGCAGCAGCTTATGTGTGCCCTACTACGAACAATCCCACAGTCTCCCTCTCTGACCAAATTCAAGATGGTCAAACCTTTCTCAATTGTGCAGAGCTCGTTCATGTTTCTCGCCCTGAACTGTGCCCTCAGGGCAGCAGTGGGTGTGGCAGACACCAAAAGTTCGAATTTCTATTCTGACTCCAGTCCTAGAATGTATGGGGAAGAGCAAAATTGTCCCAAATATTTCAGG
Organism: Calotriton arnoldi; assembly: GCA_963921515.1. Taxonomy (NCBI): domain Eukaryota; kingdom Metazoa; phylum Chordata; class Amphibia; order Caudata; family Salamandridae; genus Calotriton; species Calotriton arnoldi. The sequence goes on along the minus strand of CAWUFW010001485.1, from coordinate 571,086 downwards.
AGGCTTGTTTCTTTTCTAACTCCAGTCCTGGAATATTTTGGGTAAGGTTATAAACTCCGGAAGTATTTTTAGGAAGGGTTGAAAAGTAGTAATTTTCGATTAGATAAAGTGCTGCCCTGAGGGTGCAGCTCAAGGCAAAAAACTAGGAATACTTTGTGCAGAGCCTGTGTGCCCAACGCAGAGGTGTAGACAGGAAAATGAGCAACCCCTCCTTTGTGGTAATTTCAAACCAGCTCTTCTCCCATTGGGATTGATGCCCTCCTGGCTGGGGGAATATACAAGAGCCCTGTCCAGGCATCACCTCGCATATACCTGTGACAGGGTAGGCATTTTTGTAGTTAATCAAGGTCCTGGTCATAGTGCAGATGGTCATTGTTAGACCGGGCATCCTTGGCATGGTTTTCCTCCTAACTTATTTCCCTCCTACTGTTTTGCTGAGTTCATTTTGGCTGGCTTTAGTACTCTGCACACTTTACCACTGCTGACAAGTGCTAAAATACTTGTACTCTCTCCCTAAAACATAGTAGAGTTGGCTTATACCCAACTGGCATATTTCATTTACTTGTAAGTCTCTAGTAAAGTGGGACTTCCTGTTCCCAGGGCCTGTCAATTAAATGTTAGCAGTTGGCCTGAGGCACTGATTGTGCCACCCACTTAGGTAGCCCTTTGAGCATGTCTCATGCCTGCCATTTCAGGCTGTTTGTGCAGTTTTTAACTTGCATTTCAATCTGGCAAAACAAAACTTTTGTCAGCCCAAAACCTTCCTTTTTTAATACATGTAAGTCACCCCTATGGTAGGCCCTGGACAGTCCAAAGGGGAGGGTGCAGTACATTTAAAAAGTTGGACATGTACTTCTTAGTTTTACATGTTCTGTTAATGAAACCACTTGAATTTGTTTTTCACTACTGCCACGCCTACCTCTTCCATAGGAGTTACCTTAGTACATCTAATAAGTGATACTTTACAAATGGGAGCAGGTACCCAGTTTATGTTTGGTATATGGTTTGAATTGTAAGGAAAAATCCTCTCTCATGGTGAAGTTAGATTTTAAATTACAATTTCGAAAATGCCACTTTTGGAAAGTTGATATTTTCTTGCATTAGTGCATGCAGTCTTTCTCTTGGTCAAATGACTGAGTGTAGCTAGCAGTTGAGCTTTGTGTATTCCTCCTAGACAGCCACACACAATAGAGAGCTTAGATGTGCCTGGATGGGCCATCACTGGCAGGATGGTAGGGCGGAGCTGAGCATAGCCCTATTTACAATAGAATAGGTTGAGTCAGGCCTCCACACAATGGTCTGCATACCCCCTGTAGTGAGCCTGGAGCCAGGACAGGGAAGAAAGGGTGCCTAGGGCCTTCAAAGAGAAACCTCTAGAAGCTTCTCCCAATTCAAAGGAAGGGCCAAGTACAAATATTTGATCCCAGATACTAATTATTTAGTACACTTCTGGACCTGTGCTTACTCTGCCAGGAAGAGAAACTGCCACTGTGCTGGAATGGACTGCCACTGTACTGGAATGCTGCTCTGAAGGTCTGCTGCCCTGCTTTGCTAACCTGCTGCCTGCTGCTCTCACTCCTGGGTTAGAAGGGCTGGGCCTGCATCTGTTGAACCCAGGACTCCAGAGTGAGTCCAAGGTCTAGTTGGCTGGCTTCCTGACTAGGACCTCAGGGACAGAAGGCTCCAACAATCTTGAACCCAGCACCTGGACTCTGCCGTCTGTAAGCCTTACCCTGCCAAGTGGTGTCACCCCAGTCCTGGACTCTTGGAAGTGGGCCTGAAGGTGCTCTGCTAGCGCTTCTGTGGATCCAGCAGAACCAACACACCTCCCCTGCTGCACGGCGCAACCCCAAGCAGAACCGATGCATCACATCTGCTGTGAGGTTTCTGAGCGCAAGGACTCTGCATCAACCTCGCAGCCTGCATTGGATTTGCCACTGTGCGAAGCTTCTTTGATGCAGGCCCTCGCATTGCAAATCTCTCGCTGATGGCAGCCTTAATGACAATGCAGGTTCTCATATCGCAGCCTTGCAGCTCTTCAGAACCGAAGCATTGTCCCAACTGCGCGATGATCCTCAACACTTGACTTCTCATATCACTAGCTCTCAGTGACGGGATCCTTGATGATGATGCACGACCTCACATTGTAGCTCTGCAGCTCCTCAGAACTGATGCATCCTCGACGCGGGACCTCACAACACTCATCAACCAGGACTTAAGGTACTCTTGTTCAGTGGGCCTAACTGGATCCCTGTAGCTGACCCGCACTCCATTGCAGTCAGCCTGAACTTTTTCCTGCTCCGGGACGACCAGATATCAACAGCTGGCGCTTTGTGCTTTTGATGCTATTGTCTCCTAAATCTTTAAAATTGCATATCTACGGTTCTACTAATTAGATTTTTGTTGCTTTGCTCTTGTTTCATTTGTAAGGATGTACACTGTCTTTCTCATTTGGTGTGGGATTTTTCCTGTGTTTTGTTTTAACTTTATTAATGTTTGAAGTGCTGCATACATAATTTACAAATTGCCTCTAAATTAAGCCTGACTGTTTTGTGCCAAACTACCAGAGGGTTGAGCACATGTTAATTTGGGATTTGTTTCTGCCTCACACTGACAAGGATTGTGGTTGATGCTTGATTAAACTTTCAGCCCCCAACCAGTAACCAAATTTCTCACAGTCATGCTGCCAAAGGGACAGAAACACATCCTCACACCCAATGTCTTTCTCCTGCACTGGGAGCCATTTTCACACCTCATCAAGGGGGACAGTCAGCTGACAGATAAGAGTGGGAGCTCATGCAAAGGGAGTGAAAAGCTAAAAATACCTTTTCCTTAATAGTTACTAAAATTCAATATTGCAGTAAATTGGTTTTGAATGACAGTCTTTGAATTATGTTTCCTAACCTAAATTAGCATTATTTAATGTAATTATGTAACCTATTGTTTTTCTATGGAAAAGCTAGCATTGCTACAGTGAAAATAGCTTTTGGAGCCCCTTACCTGAGAAGACATGTTTAATATTAAATGTTTACATGTCTTACTTTTAAACAGCATCCAGCCTGCTTTAAGGGCACTAAGGCTTACTTAGGGGTGACATATAAGTTTAAAAGGAAGGTTTAGGTCTGTCAAAAGAGGTTATTTTGACAGGAGGAATTTGCAGTTTAAAAATGCAGCAGCCAGGCTACTATGATAAGCATGCAGTCATGTTTGCACAGTCATTGTAGTGGTTGACACAATGGGTGCTGCAGTCCACCAGTGACATTTAGCTTGCCACCAGAGTGCTGAGATCCTACCACAACTGTGGAACCTCCACCTCCAATTCAGAGGCTCTTTGTGGATCGGGCCCTGAGTGTACAAGGAGTTAAGCAGGTTGCTTTAGTCATCCAACTTTCTTCATCCATTGCAGGCTAGTTTCCATTTAGTGCACAGTACAGAAGCCATGACGTTTTCTGTCATCGATGATCTGCAATGGAAGTTGGACTCGAGTCATGTGTCCGCGCTAGTTTGCCCAGATCTATCGGCCCCCTTCAATACTGTTGACCTCGTAATTCTGCTCAATCTTCGGAAGGCAGCTGGTCTACAAGGTCAGGCTCTGAGTTGGATATTCTCCATCCTAGGAGGCCCCACACAGGAAGTGCAGTTAGGCCCATTTTCTTCTTCTAAGACCCATGTCACTTATGGGGTCCCCCAGGGCTCAACATTATCTCCTCTGCTGGTTAATGTTTATATCTATCCATTGATCTGAGCCCTGGCTAGTCTTGGTTTTAGATTCTACAACTATGCTGAGGACTCTTAGCTCATCTACCGGCATGAGGCTAGTTCCCAATCCCATCAGCATCTATCCTGAAGTTCATTTGGAACTGGATGGGCACTAACTTCCTCAACCTAAACGCTGATAAGACTGAGCTGGTTATTCTCAAGTGCAGGTCAGATCTCTGGGTCAACATCTATATCCCTCTGAACTCAGTGCTCCTCCTGTTCCAGCGGCCTCTGCCAACAGCCTGGGCATCCTGGTAGACAATCAACAGATCCCCCAGATCAAAGCAGTCATGGCGAATTGTTTGGGCCTATTGAAAACCATTAGGAAGGTTGCTCCTCTTTTGTCACCCGAGGATTTGAAAGCGACTATTGAAACAGTAATTGTATCTCCCTTGGACTATGTAAACTCCATGAATTTTGGTCTCCCTGCAACTTCTTTACAGAAACTGCAAATCATTCAAAATACAGCAGCAAGGAAAATTTATAAAACGAAGGGACATTCACACATCTCTCATGCCTTAATTAAACTTCACTTGCTCCCCTTCAAACAGAGACCTCTTTTTATAACTGCTTGTATTATTTACAAATCCATTCATGACCAGGCTCCAGCCTTTGGAGCAAGCAGAATTAATAGATATGTTCCTACTTGTTCACCCAGATCCTCTCTTGTTAACCAGTTGAGGATCCCTCTGTTGAAGAGACAGAGGGAAGTGGGCAGGGGCTGTTCTGTCCTGGCCCCCATCTTATGGTACTCTCTTTCTTACTCGGTCAGGCTGGAACCCAACTTCCTATGGTTCAGGAAGCTTTTGAAGGCATGGCTGCTTAAACAAGCTTTTGATTAGCCTAAGCTCTCTCTCCTTTCCCTCCTGGTTGTCACAGCACCAAGAAACCCTTGGGTGTATGTGCACTCTATAGGTTTTCATAGCAGAACATAGAATAACATAACATAATATAATATAAAATAACTGAACAACCAAAAGCAGCCAGGAACTAAGAAAGCTGCACCACCTGGAGTAGTCACTTTATCAAAAGCTACCAAGTTGCCAGCCTGTAATGGCCAGCTGCTTATTGACCATACATTTAACTATTTATACCAAAAGAGAGGCAACAAATACAGTTGATTAAGAAAGAGCAATTAGCATAAATCATAGGTCCTCGTTAAACGGTAGATTATTCTTCTTTATTCAAATTTCTCCAAACACACTGTAGGCACACAGCCAACGCGTTTTGCCTCGCAAAGGCTGTATCAGGGCTGCAACTATAAAAAACAATATTAAGACACATCACACCATAAAACATCCATATAAAATCAATGGTCTAAAACACAGACCCATATACATACAGTCCAAACTAATAACAAACTACTAGAACAAAAAACAATACACTAAAATATTGAGAGAACATATAATGAATTTGAAAGCAGAGGAAATAGTAGAAAATGAAATATCAACATATGGTTGGTTTAGAGACAAATATTTGTGAAACAATAATATGTGATTGGCATAGAAGCATGTATTTGTGAATTAAACACTTTATCAAACGATTGAATCAGAACAAATTGTATGAAAACTGTATTGTAAATAATGTTAAAGCAATCCTAGCATATTAGAAAGAGAAGCATTTAAGAATTAAAAAAGCTCCCAAGTGCAAGCTCAGCGGTCTAGTTAGCTCGAGGGGTGAGGCACCTGATTCAAAAGCTGTCGGAAAGAGCGCAGTTCGCATTTCCATACCGCAGTAGAAGACTGTGGGAGACGACTTTACTGTAAGCTGTACACGGGTAAGCTCATTGTTCATTGGAGTTACATTCTGGCTCACTTGTACTGATATTTGTTAATCTTTATAGAGAAACTTGTTTTGTTATCTGGACAGTATGTTTTGGGTGGACCTTAACCTCATGGCATGCACTTATATTCTTTCACCGTGTGGACCGTTTGGGTCCCCATTTGTCACTTGTCTGCTGTATTATATGTGTGGTTAATATCTAGCCACTAGGGGCTCCACTATATTGTGTCTTATTAGAATGTAGTGTTAGTCTATGGGGTGTCCCATTCGAGTCAGTATTGTTTTAATTTGTTTGGCAAGTCTAAAATTTCATCTGCTTTTTATCCGTAAATCAGGAGAAGGGAATACTCCTGTTTCACTCTTTTCTGTATCATATTGACTTACATGGAGTTTTATAGGATCATTAGAAAACGTGAGACAAAGTAATTTCAAGGGGGGGTATAGGGGAAACAAGCTCTTTAGGGGCCTGTGAGTAACTCTAGTCCAGGTTTTCTGTGTAGCATTTTGCAACCATGTGGAGGGTAACAGTGTTGAAATATTTAATTATGTGTAGAAGTACTTCAGCATGAACATTTATTATTTCTCTTGTTTTCGTTTTTGACAGTTTTTTCTTCTTTTCTAACATACCTTTAGCATTTGTGAGAATTGACTGTGGGTTCACAGTACGTGGTTAGACTCTGAGTTGACTGAGAAACACCTGAATGGGACGTTCTAATTGAATTTTACCCATAATTGACAGTGGCGACTTGCTATTACTTAGACGTAAGTCATGTTGCATGGTGAGTGGCAGTGTGCACCTTGAATCTCTCACTCCCTTAGGTAGTGTGATGGAAGATTCACTCTTCATTTGGGGTGAAGTCTTCAGTCTATTGTATTTTGACTAATATTAGTTATATATTTTGCTTTTGTGCTTTAGTGTTTGATCTCTCTCTGCACCTTACATTTGTGTGGAGAACCGGTTGACATACAATTTTTGGTAAGATCTTTAATGGTCCTTGTGGTGCATCAGATTGATTATGCACTTACCATATCCAAGATAGACACATTGAGGGTGTTTTTGGCTAACTACCTAGTTCAGGTTCACTTATGGTGGTTCATGGATTCCTTTTCTTCCCCTTTACATTATATGTATGGGTGTTTTTTCTCATCTTCTTCTTTTTTTGGTATTTTCCAACTGCTTGATCTGGACATAATATTGTCTTTTATGGTTGCAGCCCTGATGAAGACTGTGTAAGGTGAAACATGTTGGCTGCATGTTTACAGTGTGTTTGAAGCAATTTGAATAAAAGAGAATAATCTACCATATTAACGAGGACCTATGAGTTTTGATTTATGCTAATTGCTCTTTCATAATCAACCGTATTTGTTGCTTCTCTTTTTTGCATAAATAGTTAAATATATGGTCAATAAGCAGCTGGCCATTAGAGGCGGGCAGCTTTTGATAAAGTGACAAGAAGAAGAATCTACCATATTGACGAGGAACTACGAGTTTTGATTTATGCTAATTGTTCTTACATTATCAACTATAATGTTTGTCTCTCTATTTGTATAAATAATATAAAATAACATAACATGAAATATCATAACATATAAAATAATATATAACATAACATGACTCCCACGAGTGTCGTCACACACAATTTTCAGATTTAGATTAGAAAAATGAAGGTCTAAATGTAGTACAAGTAAAAGAGATTTACTGGCTTAAATAAACAGGCTTGGCACAACCCTTCCGTAACTGTGATTGAGAATAAGTATTATCTTGGGGGCTGGGTTATACTCCTACTCCCAGGACGTTTGAAAAGGTATTTGTAAAGACTGATCCATATTTGAGATGTTCTTTTTATATAAAACACTACTGCGATTCAATTGTGGTATTGTTGTATTTCTTTTTTCAGTTTCAACAAGAAAGAGCTGAAACATGTTTGCTCATTTCTTTGAGCTTTTTCAAGGCTACCACAACAATGACATTTTTAAGTATTGGATGGTATTTTAGATCATGCTGGGAATGAGTAAAAAGTGTTACCTTTACCACATACATAAGTGAAGAACAAAATACACTTGTTAAAGTTTTCTTCGGTTCTTGCAGTATGAGACCACAAGGCATTTGTTCTCTCTTAATGCACTGATAATATGACTCTGCATCGAGCGGGCGCATTCACTGCCTCGTGGTCCATACTTCCATGAGCCAAGTTCTGCCTTGTGACTTGTCTGAAACACTTGCAGTGCTGTATGTATGAGCCCCGAGCTCAGCCACGAGCATGAACCTGCCTCTTTCACGCCTGCATTTCCTCACCTGCTCACGATGACAGCCCGCAGTTTTGTTTTCTTCACTGTGTCTAGCTGCCATCTCTCCGTGGAGTTTCTATTCACAGAGCTGCCGTTCAATGCTGACTTAAATGCTCAAGGCTCATGGTAACTTCCTCGTTGGCAACACAGAAGGAGGACTTCAACAACAGGATAGGTCTCCTCCTAATTTCTTTTTTCCCAGCAGTTGGATACTCGGGTACTAATTTTGAGTACCGGTGTTGCCTCAGTTTCACGTTGCATTACTCTTTTTCCCCTCACGAGCTACCTTTAATACTGGCAGGAAGTATTGTGGCTCATTTACCTGGCAGCGCTGGGCCCTAGGGATTTTTTACGGCCTTTAGAAGTGAGTTGTTGTTTACAACCTGTCACTGCTGCTAATTCTCCAGTACATTTCTGCAAATTGTTCTTAATCTGACTTCTCCTAATGTGGATTTGTTTTCACGAGATACTTGTAGTATCTTTTCAAAGGAAAGCACTAAATATATACTGAAAACAAGACGTTTCTGGAATTATGGGGGTTAAATCTTACTGTGACACCAGTATTTGTCTGCTGCTATTTATTACCAAAAGGGACTAACTGTCAACATTTCTTCTTATTGTCGGTTATAGATCTATGCCACTTTTAGATCATTTGTAATGCCTTGTTTGCATGTTTTTGAGTGCTATTCATGAGTTAATGCCTAATTATTTTTACTATGCCGACTGAATCTATATGAAATGCCAAGTTAGCATATTTATTTTGCTATGCTAAATGTTGTTAATGCCATGTTAGCATAGTTTTGAGTACTATTCTTGGATTCACACCATATAGGGTGTGAGTGTTGCACCTGATGCAAATGATACGTTCTTTTACTTGTTGTGGGAGTATTGTTTTTCTCCCATATGTTTCGTATTTTCACTTGAGCTGGGGCATAGTTAGTGCATCCCAATCAATTCTTACAATTCTTGGTGATGGGGTAGGGATTCTGGAACCCAAACCATGCTTACTTACCGTTGCTGGTTATGGGCGTTTGCATTTTGCCCAAACCACACTTGCCTTTACTTGTTGTGGGTAACACCCAGACATTACTTATTATTATTGTGCAAATTATACTTTCTTTTTCTTCTTGTGGGGGTTATATTTTTCGCCAGTACTTTCTCTAGAAGTGGGTCATGTTTAGTGCATCCCAATCAATTCTTACAGTTTTGGTGATGGAGCAGGGATCTTGCAACCCAAACTGTACTTACATTTACGTTTCATAGTGGTGGGCATTTGCATTACACTCAAACCATTCTTACATTTGCCTGTTATGGGGTATATTGGTTATAACCTCAAACTGTACTTACGTTTCATGGTGGTGGGCATTTGTGTTACGCTCAAACCATTCTTAAATTTACCAGTTGTGGGATATATTGTTTGTAACCCCAAATTGTATTTATGTTTTATGGTGGTGGGCATTTGTGTTATGCTCAAACCATTCTTACATTTACCTGTTGTGGGGTATATTGTTTGTAACCCCAAACTGTACTTACATTTCATGGTGGTGGGCATATGTACGGCGCTCAAACCGTGTTTGCAGTTACATTTCGGGGCATATGTGCTGCACTCGCAGGGGCACATATTTTGCACTTTAATATTTGGCGGTGTATGGCACCCGTAGGGGCACACGTATTGCACATTGTATATAGGGCATAGGGGTTGCACCCGCTGGGGCATATGTGTTTCACTTTATGATTGTGCAGGTGTGTGGCACCCATAGGGGCACACGTATTGCACCCTTGTGAATGGGGCATAGGTGTTGCACCTGCAGGGGTATATGCTTTGCCCTTTATTATTGGGCAGGTGCATGGCACCCGTTGGGGAACATGTATTGCACCCTTGTATCTTGCTGCAGAGTCTGTGACTCTATTATCTGTCACTTTTGTTGTGCCTCCATATTTTATTGTCTGCAGAGGCGGGAGAGTGTGGGAGTTTCTTCCAAGTGATGCATGTATGTGTTATTTTTAACCTTCAGTCAATCAATCACAGGTTTGTAAAGCGTGACTACTCAGCCGTAAGGGTCTCAAGGCACTGGGGAGGAGGGGAGGTGCAGGTTCCAGTCCATCAAGGAGGGGGCCTGTCGAAGAGCCAAGTTTTGAGGTTTCTCGTGAAGATGGGGAGTGATGTAGTCTGTCTGAGGTGGAGCGGTAGGGCGTTCCAGGCTCTGGCCGCGAGGAAGGAGAAGGAGCGGCCTCCCAATCTGGTCTTTCTGGCGCGGGGAACCACGGCGAAGGAGAGCTGGGCTGATCGTAGGGTTCTTTGGGGTGCGTGGAAGTTGAGTCGGCTGTTGAGGTATGCTGGTCCGGTGTTGTGGAGGGCTTTGTGTGCGTGGGTGAGAATCTTGAAGGTGAATCTAGCCTCGATGGGGAGCCAGTGGAGTGCGCGCAGGTGCTGGGAGGTGTGGCAGTGTTTGGGTAGGTTGAGGACCAGTGTTGCGGCGGCGTTCTGGATGTTTTGTAGCTTGCGGATGAGGTTTTTGTTTATTCCGGCATAGAGAGCATTGCCGTAGTCGAGTCTGCTGGTGACGAGGGCGTGGGTGGTGGTTTTTCTGTGCTCAAGGGGGATCCATTTGAAGGTCTTATGTAGGAGGCAGAGGGTGTGGAAGCAGGAGGATGCAACGGAGTTGATCTGGCGGTCCATTTTGAGCTCGGAGTCTAGGATGATTCCAAGGTTGCGTGCGTGGTCCGTGGGGGTGGGTGGGCTTCCGAGGGCGGGGGGCCACCAGGTGTCATTCCAGGCATCGGGGTGTGGGCCCATGATGAGTATTTCTGTTTTGTCGGTGATGAGTTGTAGGCAGCTGCTTTTCATCCATTTGGCGACAGCTTCCATGCCTTCTTGGAAGTTGTGTTTGGCTGCGTTGGATAGGGAGAGGATGAGTTGGGTGTCGTCTGCATATGAAACAATGTTGAGTCCGTAGGTTCTGACGATGGGGGCGAGCGGAGTCATGTAGACGTTGAAGAGCATTGGGCTGAGGGAGGACCCCTGGGGGACTCCGCAGGTGGTTGGTGTAGGGTCTGAGAGGAAAGGGGGGAGTCTGACCCACTGTGTTCTGCCAGAGAGGAAAGAGTAGATCCAGTCGAGGGCCTTGTCCCGGATCCCTGTATCTTGGAGTCTGCGTATTAGGGAGCGGTGGGATACCATGTCGAAGGCCGCTGAGAGGTCGATGAGGATGAGGGCTACTGTTTCTCCTTTGTCCAGTAGGGAGCGGATGTTGTCTGTTGCGGCGAGGAGGGTGGTTTCTGTGCTGTGGTTTTTTCTGAAACTGGATTGGGACGGGTCGAGGATGTTGTGCTCTTCGATGAAGATGGTGAGTTGGCTGTTGTTAGAACTGGGGGTCTCTAGTTGGCAGAGGTAGGTACCTTTGTCCAAATAGGGACCCTTGCTTCTAGTCAGGGTAAGGGGGTACACTCCTGAAATAACCCCTGCTCACCCCCTTGGTAGCTTGGCATGAGCAGACAGGCTTAGTTCAGAGGCAGTGTGTAAAGCATTTGTGAACACATACAGTAATCCAGTGACAACACTACAAATGGACACCACACAGGTTGTATTATAAAAATAAGTATCTTTTATATAGATTTACCACAAGACCATAAATGACAAAAATAATCCACAATACTGTACTTTAAAGATGGTAGAATGAGCTTGAGTCTCTTAAAATTGAAATGCGACACTTTGAGTTCAATGTACCTGAGATGGGTAATGCAAGGCAACGAAAAGTGTTGCAGGGACGGTGATGCAGTAGTCCCTTACACGCAAGGACGGTGATGCGTTAAAGATCTGGTGCAAAAGAAACAAAGTGGCGTCTTCTTGAGGTTGCGACAACGAAGGGGTGATGCGTGCACGCCCGACGGCCGTGCGGCGATTTCGATGAATCTTTGGAGCCGCGACAGGCCCTGCAACACGCTTCTCTGGCGATGCAACGGCGTCTGATGCGATGTCGACGATCTTCTCCTGGGATGCGGGGCGCGCCTCGTGTTGCGATGCGTCAGCGTCTGATGCAAGGTCGATGCTCTGCCCCGGGGATGCAACGGCATCTGATGCGACGGCGACACTCTTCTCCGGTGCTGCGAGGAGCTTCGAAGGATGCAGCGCGCTTCTTCGGGGATGCGCCGGCGTCTGATGCGACGTCGACACTCTTCTCCGGCGATGCGAGACTCAGCGGCTGCGGCGACACGCTTCTTCGTCTTGAGTCGCGCTTCCAGCTCCCAGAGACACGCAAGTGTGTCAGAAGGTCCAAATTCCCAGCAAGGGAATACAGGGGGAGCTGGTAGGTGAAGTCTGTTGTCCCTGAGACTTCAACAGGAGGCAAGCTCTGAAATCAAGCCCTTGGAGATCCTTCACAAGTTGATGAAAGTACAGACAAAGTTCCCTTCTCCTTTCTTTGGCAGTCAGGCAACCACTGCAGGCAGATCCCGCTAGCTTAGGGATAGTCTTCTCCTCAGTTTCTTCTTGGTTCCGCTCCTCAGCAAAGGTTTCTTCTTGTTTCCCAAAAGTGATCTAATTTCCTAGGGGTCTGGGTCCCCTTTTTATATACCTTTTCTCTTTGTTCTCTGAAGGCAGAGAGGCCTTTGCCTAGTCCAAAACCAGTTCTGGTCAGTCCTGGAGCACTTTGTTTACAGGACTCCTTCTTTCCTTTCAGAATGTGGGGCAGAGTGCTCAGCCTCCCGGCAGGGGGTGGAGCCAGCATTGTGGAAGGCAGGCACAGCCCTATTCAGACCCAGGTGCAACTCCTCCCTCCACTCTGGATGCAGATCTCTCTATTCAGCCCTGTGCTGACTCACCCTGTCTCCTGGAGTCCCCCAGCCCCTGTCACTCACAAACCCACACAAGGAATACACAACCTAGCAGAGGCAGGCTTGGAAGGTTAGGCAAGAAAATACCTACTTTCTAAAAGTTGTATTTTCAAACACAGAATGTTAAAACCAACTTCACTAAAAGATGTATTTTATCATTCTGAGTTCAGGCATACTAAATTCGTTTTTTCTACCATGTTCCCTGGGTCAGTTAGGATTATAAGGTGTAATAATCAAACTGCCCATTCTGGCCTATGGGGAGCAGGTAGCCTTGCAATAGTGAAAAACGAAAATGGCTGTAATTCACTATTAGGACATGCCACACACACCAGGGCATGTCCTACCTTATACTTACAATGCACCCTGCCCTAGGGCCTACTTTAGGGGTGACCAACATGCAGTAAAGGGAAGGTTTAGGGACTGGTAAGTGGGTGTACTCACCAAGTCGACATGGCAGCCCTAGGCTGCACACAGGCTCTGCAATGGCAGGCCTGAGACACATTTTACAAGCTGCTTCTGTGGGTGGCACAACCAGTGCTGCAAGCCCACCAGCAGTATTGGATTTACAAGCCCTGGGCACACTCAGTGCACTGTACTAGGGACTGACAAGTAAACCAATCATCCAATCATGGAGTCACTAATACATAACACAATTTATCATAGAGAGCACTTGCACTGTGGCACTGAATAGCAGTGGCACAGTGCCCAAAGCATCTAAACCAGCAAAAACAGATCAATAACATTGGAGGCATCATCAAAAAATGGAAGGGAGACCCACGCCAAGGATGCCAGGTCTATCACGTGTCCCCTCCAGCTGAGATGTGGGTAGAACTATCCTACCTCTAGGGAGTTCTCTTCACTAAGGCGGAAAAATCTGGACAGACCATCAGCATTGGCGTGTTCTGTACCAGGGCGGTGTTTCACCGTGAAGTCCATCCCCTGTAGGGAAATGGACCACCTCAACAGCTTTGGATTCTCACCCCTCATCTGCATCAACCATCTGAGGGGCCTGTGGTCGGTCTGAACCCGGAAGTGAGTCCCAAACAGGTATGGTCTCAGCTTCTTCAGCGCCCAGACCACAGAAAATGCCTCTCGCTCAATAGCACTCCACCTCTGTTCCCGTGGAAGTAACCTCCTGCTAAGGAAGGCTACAGGTTGGTCTAGGCCCTCCTCATTCATCTGTGACAAAACAGCCCCCACACCATGCTCTGAAGCGTCTGTCTGAATGATAAACTCTTTGGAGAAGTTGGGGGCCAGGAGCACGGGCGCCGTGCACATGGCTGTCTTCAAGGTGTCAAAAGCTTGTTGACAAGTGTCAGTCCAAATCACTCTCTTGGGCTGCTTCCTGGAAATCAGCTCTGTCAAGGGTGCAACAATGCTGCCATACCCCTTGACAAATCTCCTGTAATACCCGGTGAGTCCTAGGAAGGCTCTCACCGCTGTCTGGGTCTTGGGGGGCTCCCAAGCCAGAATGGTATCTATCTTGGGCTGTAGTGGCACCACCTGGCTGCTCCCAACCTGGTGTCCCACGTACACCACAGAACCCTGCCCGATCTGGCACTTACTCGCCTTGATCGTGAGGCCTGCCCTCCGCAGAGCCATCAACACTTCCCAGAGGTGGCGCAGATGTTCTTCCCAACTGGCGCTGAACACTGCGATGTCATCCAGGTAGGCGGCACTGAACTCTTCCAGTCCAACCAACACCTGGTTGACCAACCTCTGAAAGGTGGCAGGGGCATTCTTTATCCCAAAGGGCATCACCCGGAATTGGTAGTGCCCATCTGGTGTGGAGAATGCTGACCTCTCCTTTGCCCCATCATTCAAGGTGATCTGCCAGTACCCAGACGTTAAGTCAAACGTACTGAGGTACCGGGCAGCCCCTAACTGATCTATGAGCTCATCAGCTCTGGGGATGGGGTATGCGTCAGTCCTGGTGACGGAGTTGAGTCCTCGGTAGTCCACACAGAACCGGAGTTCGGGTGTGGCACCAGGCGCGGCAGCCTTTGGGACCAAGACCACTTGGCTGGCCCAAGGGCTGTGAGAGGACTCAATTACCCCCAATGCAAACATCTTGGAGACCTCCTCCTTGATGCAAGCTCTCACCCTGTCAGTCACCCTGTAAGCCTTGTGCTTGACAGGAAGACTGTCCCCAGTGTCCACATCATGGACGCACCAGTCAGTGACACTAGGAACCAGGGAGAACAGGTCAGAAAACTGCCCCAACAGTTGGCGACAGTCACCTTGCTGCTCAGATATCAGGGAGGTAGAGAGGTTCACACCCTCCACTGATCCATCTTGCTCTTGGGCTGACAGGAGGTCAGGAAGAGGCTCGGTCTCCTCCTCCATCCCAGCATCTGTAGCTAAGAGCATGCCCACTTGGGACCTCTCCAAGTGGGGCTTCAGGCGGTTGACGTGCAGGACCCGCAAGGGGTTCCTGGGAGATTGCATGTCCACCAAGTAGGTAACAGGACTCTTGCGCTCCACCACCTCAAAGGGTCCGGTCCACTTATCCTGGAGCGCACAGGGCTCCACTGGGGCCATGACCCACACTTTCTGACCAGGTTGAAGCTCAACCAGAGTGGCATTCTGGTCGTACCACCGCTTCATTTCCTCCTGGCTGGCTTCCAGATTTGCCTCAGCAAGTTGCCTGAAACGCCTAGTTTGGTTCCTGAAGGCCAGCATGTAGCTATATACATCCTGGGGAGGTTTCCTGGGAGATTGCTCCCAGCCTTCCTTGACCAAACTCAGAGGTCCTCTCACTGGGTGACCATACAGAAGCTCAAAGGGGCTGAACCCTAGAGACTTCTGTGGCACCTCACGGTATGCAAAAAGAAGGGCACCCATCTCCTCCCCCAGGGCTATACTAGCCAACTGACGGGGGACTGCACCAGGGGGTGCTGGCTTACCAAACAAAGAGCAATGGGGATCATTGGCCCTGTGGCCTAGGGTGCCACACTTGTAGCACACCAGGAGTCCCCTATGAACAGGTGGACCTGTCGGGGCCCCGTGCTTATTCTCAGGGGAGGCTGGGAACCTTTCCCTTGTTTCCCTTGGGGTTTACTTTGGGGCCCTCTCTGGAACTCCCTCTGTTTACCCTTGTCCCCCCCACTCCTCTGCTGGGGACCCTGCCCACCCTTGGCGGAGTCTCCCACGTGACCCTTGTGGACCCGGGTGCTCACCCAGCGGTCCGCCTCCTCAGCAAGCTGCCTAGGGTTAGTCAGCCTACTGTCAATCAGGTGCTGGCGTAGCTCAGGAAAACAATTACTGAACAAGTGCTCCCATGCAATCAAATCAAAGAGCGCCTGAAAATCATTTGCTTTGCTACCCTTTACCCAACCATCCAAGGCTCTGCAAAAAAGTCACATACTCAACCCAGGTACTGCCTTCAATCTTCTTACAGTTCCTGAACCTCTGCCTATAGAGTTCAGGAGTCAACCCATACCTGGTCATCAATGCATTCTTCATGTGGCTGTAGGAATTATAAACTTCAGAGGGCAAGTCCAACAAAGTATCCCGCCCTCACTAAGGAACCGACCCCACAACCCCGCTCCCCAATCCTTCTCAGTGACCCGGTGGGAAGTCATGGCTACCTCATAGGCCTTGAACCATTGCCCAATATCATCATTCTTAAAAAAACTCCTTAACCACATCCTTAGGAATATACACTGTAGCCTCAACAGGCATTGACGGTGCGCTGCCACCAGAGGGAGTAATCTCTAAGCTCCTAGCTTTCAAATCCAACTCCCTCAAACTTTTCTCATGCTCAAGCTGCATTCTCTTTTCTTCCAGGGCTAATTTCCTAATTTCTAATTGCCCACTCATTTTGGCCAGCTCCAACTCATGCATCCTATTCTTGTCTCTGTCCTCCAGCTCCTCTGGGGACAGACCTCGGGCAGAAACACTGCTGCCCACGGGGGAAGATGCTCTCCTCTCCCTCACGAGTAAAATGCAAAAGCATTGAAACCCTTTCATGAAGCTTTTGCATTTGACTCGTGAGGGATATCTAGTAACGACTAGTGGAACTGCAGCTTGATGTAATAATAATTTCAATGCTTTTGCATTTGACTCGTGAGGTACATCTAGTAACGACTAGTTGAACTGCAGCTCTTTGTAGAATTATTTTGATATTGGATACTATAATATTCACTGCCCACTGCTAATCTCGTCCCATAATGCTTTGCAGGGCCTTTGGTTGGGATTGTATTTTTGCCAATAACTGTGCTTGGGGTGGTCCTAAGAGAATGGGACCACCACCGAATCGTTCAACAAGATGTGCTTTTTGTTTTCAAGGCATCTACTTGGTTCTCTCCCTAGGTTAGGGAGGATCCCAAAATCATCACCTCTCTCACTGCTTGTTATTTTATCGTTTTCACTTTTGTGAAATGACTATATGCATTTTAGTATATAAAGACAGCTACTTATTTTATCACAACTTGCACTGTGCAAGATGCACAGTGCAGACAAGCACACAGCTACGCACTATGTACAATTTGCGTAGCTGAGCGTAGTTCAAAATGTACTTTGTGTAGCTACGCGTAGTGCTACTATGCAAACTATGCCCAGGGTTAGTCGTGGGTGGCTGGTGGGGGTTTAGTGTGTTGGTTGTCTTCGTCGAAGTTGTTGTAGATGTTCTTGATTTTGTGGTGGAAGAAGGTGCTGAGTTTGTTGCAGAGGTCTTGTGAGGGAGGAATGTCAGTCGACTCGCGGGTGGGTTGGGCGAACTCCTTGATGATGTTGAAGAGTTCTTTGCTGTTGTGTGCGTATGTGGAGATTCTGTCTTCAATTGCAGTTTTCCTCGTGTTTCTGATGAGCTGGTGGTGGGCGTTGGTGGCGGCTTTGAAGTTGTTGTGGGCTTCTGTGGATTTGGAGTTCCTCTAGGTCTTCTCGAGGCGGCGGCAGGTGTGCCTGGACTCTCAAAGTTCGGGGGCAAACAATCTGGCCTTCTTGGCGTGTGTGTTGTTGTTCTTCTTGAGGAGGGCTTTGGTATTGACGCTGTCGGTGATCCATCTGTGCAGAGTTCGGGCTGTGGTGTTGGGGTCGTCGTCTTCCACGGTGGTCGGGGTGGAGTTGCTGAGTGAGGAGGTGAGTGGTCGTTGGTGATTTTGGTCCAGTTTCTCCGTGGGAGCAGGTGATGGTGTCTGTGGGTGGTGGGTGTTCTGAAGAAGAAGTGGATGCATCGATGGTCTGTCCACGGGAGTTCGGTGGTGTGGCTGAAAGTGATGGAGTTTCCTGTTGTGAAGAGGGGGGTCGAGGGTGTGTCCCGCTGAGTGCGTGGGTTCGGTCAACATCTGGCGAAGTCCAATGTTGTGGAGGTTGTCCAGGAGGGATGCGGTGTTGGGGTCTAGTTGGTTGTCGAGGTGGAAGTTGAGGTCTCCCAGCAGGGTGTAGTTGGTGGATGTGATGGCATGCGGGGAGATGATGTCCGTGATAGAGTTGGCAAATGGTCCGCGGGGCCAGGGGGTCGGTAGATGAGGGTTCCCCGGAGGGTGGTGGTAGGGCTGGCCAGTATCTTGAAGTGAAGGTGTTCCATCAGGTCAGTGGGCTCGTCTGGGAGTGTGCTCAAGCGGAGGGTGGATTTGTGGACGATGGCGATTCTTCCTCCCGGGTGGGCGATCCTTCCTGGAGATCTTGTATCTTTGGGGAATGGCGATGGCGATGTCCGGTCCCAAGGTGGAGTTGGTCCAGGTTTCGGTGAAGAATGCTACGTCCGGGGTGGTGCTGTCGAGGAGGTCCCAGATTTCGGTGGCGTGTTTGTGGAGTGATCTGACGTTGAGGAGGATGCATTGCAGGGTCTTCGGTTCGGGTGTGTTCTTGCGGGTGGGTTGTGCTGGGTCCGTGTTCCTGGTGGTGCTGCATGTGTGCCGGCAGCGGTGACAGCTGAAGGGTCTGTGGGTGTCGGCTGGTGATGCTAGCTTGCAGTTGTTGTTGCGGCCTGGGTTGAGTGCGTGGAGTGCCGCTGGGTCGTAGCGTTGGCGGTGCAGAGGTCCAGGGTTCCTGGCGCTGGTCACGGTCGGGTCGCAGACGGGCTTGCCTTTGGCGTGCCTTCGGCGCACCAGCGGTGCACCCGCTGCGCACGTCCGCTGTAGGGGTCGGGGAGGGCTGGACAGCTGGGAGGCGGGGAGGGGAACTGGCTTGGGCCTGTCGCGCTGGGGGGGAAGGGCCGTGGGGGCAGCAGCGGCAGGGAAAAATGGGCAAAAAAAGTAGGAAAGAGTGGAATAAAATGGAAAAGTGCAAGAAAAGTGGGGGAAAGAGATAGAAGGAGAGTAAAAGGGAGAGATAAAAATGAGGGTGGAAAAAACGAGTAAGACGGAGCAGGAGAGGAAAAGCGGAGTGAGAGAAGGAGACAGAGGTCCACTGGACCACCAGGGATGAGGCGCAGGTATAACCTGTGGGTGGAGGAGGGCCACGAACACCAACCTTGTATCATTATTCTCTTATCTGGTCCTTTTATTTCTATGAATTGCATGATTGAATTTGTACTCTCTTGCTTCTTTCCCATCTTTGTTGATGTTGTGTATTACTGTCTTACTTGGATTTATACTTTCTATTTTTTCCATAAAGAATGGAGGTGTGTGGTGTCTTCATCTATGCCATGCATTCCCCTCTTAGTGTTTTGCCCCTGCTGCTCAGCCAGAGTGACTGTGATGTAATTAGAATGCTAATGAGTGCATGGTCTGAGAGAGTGGCAGTTTAGTGCATGGCCTGAGCAGCAAGGATGCTGATCCCGATGGGGCTTCCTTCATACCTAATTTACCTGTAACCTGTGACTCCTACCTTAAAAATAAACCTGATCCTGTTTCACCTATACTGCTGGCTACCCTGCATCTTCATTTACCACAGCAGTTCACTCTGTCATTTTGTACAGACATTGCACAGAGGACTAACGTAAAAACTGTACCATTGAATGCAACATCCCCTATATAAGACTTAGTGGGTAGATGCTAAGAGTTGGATGAGATGTTTGAGTAGAGTACTGACAAATTTTAATTCATGCATATTATGGCTTTAAATTTGGTGGTGTGGTGGCAGGCATAGTTGGATTTGTCATTGATGCAAGCGGTGCTCCATGATTGTGCCAGTAAAGATGCAGGAGTAACATCCAACAGCTTCCACTGGTAGTAGTTGGAACTTTTGTGGAGGTTCAGGGAGTGATATAGTTGTTTCGTGATAAACCATGTCATACAAACACTTTGTAACTCTGCAACACTGGACACTTCTGACCTAGAGAAGCATGATTGTGTTGTACTGCTTCAGTTACATAGCACTTTATACCACTTTGACGTCCCTAAGAATTATCTGGGTGGTTAGGTATGAGTCTACCACATTGGTTTTAAATGGCTGGTAGCATTGTTAATTCAAGTTCAAATTCTATTTGAGTAAATGGCTTTTTCACTTTGTATACTAAATGTCCTTTTTGCCTTTTTCTTTCCATATATCGGAGTTAGGGTTTTTTTGCTTTCAGTTCCTTGTTTAAGCAAAGGAGTTTCTTTCCCTGCAGTATCTAGGAAGATAAAATGAGGTAAGCAATCAAGCAAGCATACTGTAGACACCACATGAGATAAGGACATAATTTCACTTGGGGTTGTGTGCTTTAAGATACATGCTATTGTGGTTTTGTCAATGGATTTTAGGGCAACGTCTACAAGGGTGTGTATGTTGCCTTGTTTATCTTACTATTGCAGATCTTTAAGCAGAATTAGTAATGGTCACACCAAAGTAATGAGGTAGAACCATGAAACTTGAGTAAGGCAGCAGTGCTGAAATGGCATATAGTGTTTGTCCCACTAATGCCTATACTAGTTGGGTGATCTTTAGGGCTCATAAGGTATCGGAAACAGTGTGTGTGGGTGGTTCAGTGGGTTGAGTGAACCAAATGTTGAAATTTCAAATATTTATGAGCTGAGGATAAACAACAATTTTTGATGAAATTGAATCTGAGAAGAATTTTCTTAAATATTGCCTATAAATGAGGGCCACTCATCATGTACTTTTGTATGTTAATTAAATTGTATTTAGTGCATTAATAAGCATGCTTTTTAATTTGGGTAATGAGTTTCTTGATGACTTCATGGAGAGCATGTTTATAGAGGTTGTAAAAGTGGAGACTGCAATATTCAAAATATTTGCCAAGTGTCAGAGGAAGAGGTTGATTGAACGTGCATTTTCTGACTGCTTGCAGTTTTGAAGGTCAGTAGGCTTCGCCAATGCTGGAATTGCTTAGAAGCTAGAATGCATGATTTGGATTCTGGGTTTGTAGTGCTAGGTGACTGAAGATTATTGGTCTAGTTTCAGAAGCTCACTTTAGCAGGATGAGTAAGTATTTCTTGGAGTTTTTGGAAGTAGAATAGAGAACCATTCTCTGCTCACAATGTCCTAAGGGGAAGTGGGTTGAGTGGTCTTTGCTTGCTCTGGGCATATATAATTGCTTATCATTTTCTGATGAAGATTGCTAAAGATGTGGGTGATGGTAAGTTGAAGCGCGAAGTATGATTATTTATTTCAGTGTAGTAGAGATTAGAGCTAGATTTGTGTGAATGGCTTTTGTGTTAAAGCATGTTTATGATGTAGTCGAAGTTTTGAGGAGGTAGTCTATGAAGGCTATGGGGATTTATCAGAGATTTTGTGAGATATGGGTTTGGAGACAGTGGTATGAGTTTTACTATTTCAAAATGCTGTTGAGGAGAGAATGGGCATGATTAAAGTATTGGATGTAAGAACATGTTTAAGAGGTGGAGATGTGAAAAGTGGTAGTCAAAGTTTGACGAGCTCCAATTTATGGGTGTTAAGATTTTATGTAGGTGTGAATATTATGGAAAGAGCTGGATATGAAGTTGCTTGGCCTGTTTTTTTGTTAGTTCTGTGGAAATGTTTGCAATGGGTGTGGTGTTTGGAATTTGTGTTGTGAAGAGTACCGGTGATAGTGTGAAGTCAAAGATACAATTTGTGTGTGGATTGGAGATATGTGATCAGGAGGGGCATCTGCTTGTAACAAAATATTTGCATGAGGATTTAAGGGATTCACATTCTATCATTCAGGACGCACAGCAGTATTCAGAAATCAGTGCAGTCAAATGAGGCTGGCAAAGGCTGTAGATCCTAGGTACTCAAAGTTCGGCCCGGCAGACCTTTAGATGCGGCCCCTGTGTGGAAAACAGCAGACGCAGTCAGCAGCTATTGTTCTGCCTGTTGTTCATTCCTCGGGACCACATTCATAGTAAAACAAAAAAAGGCAATCAAAGGAGCATGCTCAAGAAATTAGTGATTCGTCTCCTCACATGTGCCCCCTCCCCTTCTTGCTCAGTGACGTGAGATGCAGGGGCTCTAAGAAGGGGTGAAAAAACAATAAAGTCTCGTTAACAAGTGAATGGTCTTTTAATGACCTGTGAAGTACTCGGGTGCGGCTAGCAGCTCAAAAACTGTCTGTGTGTTTGCCCGGGAAGCTGTCTCAGCCTTGGCTGACACACACAACGGGGGGGGGGCAGGCTGATGCCCTTTGAGCCATATGGGCGTTGCGCGCCTGGCATGCAGGTTGCTGGCTTTCCTTTCCAGTCCAGCATAGACATCAGCACCAGCCACTGCGGGGAGAAACTACTGCTGTGGTGAAGATCTTCAACCTCAGTAACCAAACAGCAGTAGTCACAGCCACGAAGGCGGTCCGTCATCAACATCAGTGAGTCATATCCGTGCCACCGACCTTTTCAGCAGCACCAATCTGTGCAAGTTTTGAACCTTCCCAAGGTAAAGGCATGCTTTTTATCCATGTTATCACGCTACGCCTGTGCAATAGTTCGCCCTCCTTCACCTCCCAATGAGGACATGTAATTATAGTGCCTTCTGAATAAGACACCTTTAGTTTAAGCTACGAGCCGCCCTGATACCAAACTGTTTCCCCTCCTTAGAGCTGGGGCCTCTGTAAACATTCCTAGGTTACTGTATGAAGCACGCTGTGATTCTGCATTGTTCTTCAAACAGGTCTGTCAGAGATGTGGTGCGGGTGCGGAGCATGGTGTTCACGGAGGGATCCCAGATGCTCAGTGACATTCAGTGTGATTATAGGTACTGTGTCTGTAGCGCCACGCTAGCCACTGAGTTCCCGCTTTACACAATGAGTAGGAATGCGTCCAAGTGTGACCCAGTGACGTGTGCCCTAGTGAGGGCGAAGTTGACTAATAATTGATTCCTGTCCCAGCTGTAGATTGGGGCAACCATGAATTAATTAATGAAATGAATGGACCTATATTTATACAACTCGACCAGCAACTCAAAGGGCATCCCCGAACTAGCAAGAGTGGACACTTACATGTAAGATTAACCAACCTACATTAATCTTGCTTGAAAAAACAAGTTTTCATTTTTTTTCTCAAAGGTGCAGATACAGGGCTTAAATATCCCTGCCACATGCAGTGCTGCTTCCGACTTTACCTAGTTAAATGTGCAGCCCCTGGACTCATCTGTGCCCTATCACATGCACGGTATAGTGCCCTCGCACCCCTGCTCATACACTACAGCTCTGTGATGCATCAGTGCCTCATACAGCACACTGCCCCTGCACCCCTGCCCCATACACTACATCTCAGCGACCATCAGTGCCTCATGAACCTTACAGCACAGGGCATTGACATCCCTGCCCCATACACCACAGCTCTGTGACCATACCCGCCTCATGCACCTTACAGTCAGGGCCCTTGCATTCCTGCCCTGTACACTGAAGATTTGTTTTTACTTTAGTAGCCACACCCCCATCGCCCCCACCCGTCCCTCCCGTCCCCATCCGCAGGCTCATCGGTGCGGCCCTCGGCCACAAACCAGACTGTACTTTTGGCCCCCGAGAAAAAGTTTGTGAGTACCCATGCTGTAGATAAATGCATGAGAGCTGGCGTTTCTCTGCCAGATTCTTTGCTCACAGTGTGCAGACAATAAAAACAGCAAGCGACTTCCATACTAGTTGTTGGTCTCATTTTTCAATTCTCATAATTTGAGCAATGTTTTCTCATCTGATGGCCTATCTTGGAGTTTGGTTGTGTTGGCTTCTTCTGTGATTGTCTCTAGAAGCTATAGACTGGAGACATAACTGACATTACCTGTCTGATTTTGCCTTAGTGTTGACTTTCAGTTTTGAGGAATGCAGCCAGGAAGCAAGGAGTTAATTAATGGTGATGATTAGGCAAATAAAAATGAGCTTGACTTATGTGTATTGAGAAGGAGGGGGGTTAGCTAATGGGATCGTTGAATATTTAAAATTTTCCACTTTGGAGGTATGGAAGAATAAGTATTCCTTGTTTTTCCCCACACAGACCAATTAACCTGCATATTTTGTTCTTCACACCCTAACTTGCACTGTGGATTTGGACATGTAGTCTTGCCTGTAAACACCTGCATCGCTGTTGATATAGGCTTCCGGATTTTACACATGACTACCATCAAAACAATGTTGTGACATCCAACTCATAGTAGCGGTGGGAAGATTTCATAATTGGATGATTCTATATAATATTTTTTTTAGGTAGTATTCCTATAGTGCTCTTTTACATACTCTTACATGCCTTTGTGAATTGGCCCCAAAACATCTAAAATGGTATTGCAATGGGAATATTCATATGCAGTTAGTAGAATTTGAAAGGACTGTGCTTTCTTTGTACTTTCCCTAACAGGGAATTTGAATTTTTGGACAAAAAGCCACATAAAAGTGTGTAGAAGATTGCTCCTGTAGTACTGCTTCCTATAATTATAAATGCTTTTGTGAATCAGTCCCCAAGAGAGGAATTCTAACCTTTTGGTTCAGGTTATGTTATTGTTAGAAATGGGGTTTCTGGTTGGCTAAGCCAGGCAGAACCCACCACTCTATTCAAGGCAAGGGAGGGTTTCCACCCGCCAGGGAAAGAAGTCGTCACTTGGCCGGAGCAAGGAGCTCTGCTCGGTCTGCCTCGAGCACGACGCTCTCCTGAGGAAGAAGGGAGCATTCGCCGGCATCAGCCAGGAGGGCTGGACCAGGAAAGGAAGCCTGGACATGACCCTTGCAGGTTGCTATGGCAACCAGGGAGCCGCAGCGGAGTCCGTCAAAGTTGGGGGGGGTCAAGCCGATCTACGACAATCAGCTGTGCCTCGAGGTCGCGGGCAGCTCCATTTTTTTACCCCTGGGTGTGCCGGCACTGCAAGGTTGCTTGGAGCTCGCCTTTTGGGGAGTTGAGCTCTCCCCCCGACGTGGGCTGTGCGGGTGTCTCCCCCGTTGTTGAGGCCCATAGCTTTGGGCGCACTACCTAACTCCACGAACAGGGTGAGACCTCAACGGATGCCGCCGACTGAAGTCCCGATCAGGAGCGAAAATTACCACATTCCCTAGTGTAGGCGGGCAGGTGGCCCAGAAGCCTACCTGGAACGGAATAGAGTTACCGCATAACATGTAATAAGGGCGCAGGTGCCACTCTTAGTGTTGTTTATTGTTATGCTGGTAAACCTTCTGTGTTTCTACCTCACATACAGCACATATGTGTCCTGCTATGGATGTATGATGGTTGTTGATGCCTTCTACTGGCCATAATAACCAGTACTTTTACAGGACCTGCAGGATATGTACAGTGATGTTGTAATGTGATGTTCTCATCACATGCTGGTAACGCGTGCAACCTACCAATATTTACTTTAGTGCCCTACTTGTGTTGTTATGACCATTGCCTGATTGGAAAAGTGATTTTATAATCTATGTGACGTCATGTCAAGTGCCTAGTGGCACCGTGATTTATGTGATTATGGTAAAAAGTGTTTTGTGCGCAATACAAAGGATATTCTTATATAACCTTGTGTGGAGTCTCTTATTGTGGTGTGCCTAGTGTGTCACTGGTGTGTATGTGTGTTGCGCAAACGCTTTACACATTGCCTCCGGGATAAGCCTGACTGTTCTGCCAAGCTACCAAGGGGGTGGGCAGGGGTTATCTTGGGTGTGTAATTCTCTTGTCCTGACGGTGGGTTCTACCTGGCTTAGGTGCATCCCTAGCCAACCAGAAACGCCATTTCTGACAGTTATAATATGTTATGCAGATTTGTAGAGCGCACTATCACCCTGGAGGGTATCATGGCTCTTTGCAGGCATGTGTCTAGCCAAACCTAGGGTCTAGTAGGACTACTAGAAAAGCCAGCTCTTCAGCTTCTTGTGGAATTCAAGAAGTGAGGAGGAAGCTCTTATGTGTAGCAGCAGGTAGGTTTTTTAAGAGCAATGCATTAGAAGGCTTTATGGCCGGATCTGGTTTTCAGTATGCGTGGGATGTGTGCAAACAGGAGTGGGGCCAAAAGAAGGTGTCTGGAAGGTATGTGAAAGGAGATGCAATTGTTAATGTATGCGGGGCCACTGCTATTTAGTGCCTTGAAAGTGTGGGTGAGAAATCTGAATTGTGTTCGTTTCTGTATGGAGAGCCATTGGATCTCCTTCAGGTGTGGTTTGAAGTGAGTGTGGCATGGGAAACTGAGAGTGGTTTTGTCCACCGAGTTCTCAATGATCTGCAGCCTTCGGGTGAGTTTCTTGTTTATCCAGCTTGCTTGTGACAAGGGCATGTGTGATGGATTTCCAGGTGCTGATTGGAAGCCATTTCAAATTCTTCCTTAGCATAGGGAAGAGGTGTGGCGCTGCGGCCAGGGTGACTGACGCTGGAATCTGGGGCTCACGGTTCGATCACCGGCGGCAGGTCAGCCCAGCACCATGTGACTCTGGGCAATAGCTTGCGCCGGGATGCCTTCAGGTAGCTGTTCGCGCTTTACAAATACTGGATTTACATTTACATATTTTCAGGGCATGGAAGCATGAGGTGGTGACGGCTTTGGCTTTGATGGTCATGACAAGTTTGTGCTGATGACGATCCAGAGGTTCTTGGCGTGGTGGTAGGGGTGGAAACCTGGTTCTAACTATATTGGCTAGCAGTTGGAGTCCCACATTGAAGTGCTCTTTCCAAAGATCACAATTTTAGTCTTGTCAGTGTTAAGCTTCAGATAGTTGGTCTACATCCAGTGGGTGATTTCAGTCATGCAGGCATTGAATTTGATTCAGGTACTGGCCATCCTTTCTGTGAGGGAGAGAATGAGCTGTGTGTCGTCAACCTAAGACAGAACGTTGATGTTGCGAGAGTGGCTAATGCTGGCTAAAGGGTTTGTAAGAATATCCATGTACCAACATACACTCAAACTACATCTCTCTGAGACTATTTTTGAGAGTACATACTGACCTTCAAGTGTCACAAATACGAGGCCATTTCTATACCATGCTGATACGTATGTAACTTTGACATCATCTTACCTAACACAGTCACCTGACTGTTTTTATTTGGAATGATGATCAAATAATCACTATGAATCACCTGATCCAATGTGTTTCACTATAGTCAACTCCCACATCTGTTCTTTATGTCTGTCTACAACATACTATATGGTACGTTCTAATAATCTAATAATCTAATAAACTGGCCAAAACATCGAAAGAAACCCCCAAGTCTCTTATATCCTCCGAGGAATTCTCCTCTTTCTTCGCTGACAAAATCAAATCCCTAGGAATCGAACTCAGCTCCGCCACATACTCTCAACCCCTCTCTGACCTGCCTCCTCCGGCCGTGACGCCCCCACAGGCTCCACCTAAAAATCTAGCTCACTGGACCGACTTCAAAGTCTATGACGAAGACTCCGTCTCCAAAATCCTCTCTTCCTTAAAACCAAATAACCATTTTAATGACCCGCTCCCTTCCAACTGTCTAGCTGCCGTCGCCCAATCCATTATTCCTAGCTGGACTGCAATAATTAACGCCTCTCTCCTGCAGGGATCGATGCCTGACTCTCTAAAAGCCGGCCAAGTCCTCCCCATTTTGAAAAAGCCTTCGCTGGATCCAGCTTCCCCTGACAACTTCAGACCCATCTCCAACATCCCCTCCTAGCCAAAGTGCTGGAGAAGTGTGTGCAACAGCAGCTAAGTCAACACATCAACAACTTCCACCTACTCGATGACTTCCAATCCGGATTTAGACCTGGGCACAGCACTGAAACCACCATGCTCCACATTGTTGATGATGCCCTCCAAGCCCTTGACCAAGGCAAAACATGTCTCCTAATCCTCCCAGATCTATCGTCGGCCTTCGACACGGTCAACCATGAAAAACTACTTGAACGCCTCAAACTCAGGATGGTATTGGATGGCACTGTCCTAGAATGGTTTAGGTCCTTCCTCCACAACCGATCACAGCGATTCCTAATCAACGGCAACCTATCTGCACCCTCCCCGGTCATGGTTGGAGTCCCTCAAGGTTCAACCTTGTCCCCCACCCTCTTCAACCTTTACCTAGAACCGCTTGCCGAAGTGCTACGCACTGCAAATATCTCCTTCCATATGTATGCTGATGACACTCAGATCTACATCAAAACCTCATCTCTCGAAGAGATTCTCTCCCTGAACGAAGCCCTGAAACTCACTGTCCAATGGCTCGCCTCCAATCATCTCAAACTCAACACTAAGAAAACTGAATTTCTCCTAATTTCCCCTCCTAATACCAACCACGAGATCCAAACATGGATTAATGCTATCACTGCCTTAAATTGCCCACCGACCATCGTGGACTCGGCCAAATCCCTGGGAATTACCCTTGACAGCAATCTGAACATGCGGTACCATATCAACTCGATGGCCAAAGCAGCCAGATTCCACCTGAGCTACCTTAGGAAACTGAAACCATTCCTTGATGCTCCTGACTTGAAAATGGCTGTCCAAGCACTCGTCATCTCTAGACTGGAATATGGCTGCTCTACCCTCTCAGGTTTACCCAAGATCTCCCTGGCACCTTTAAAAGCCTGCCTCAATGCAGCAGCCAGACTACTTACCGGCACAAGGAAATTCGACCACATCTCCCCACACCTGAAAGCTTTGAACTGGCTTCCTTTGAGGCAAGAATACAGCTTGAGCTAGCATGCATCACACACAAGGCTTTATACTCAAATTCCCCTGCATATCTTGCACGGAAACTTGTGATTTCCGGAGGATCCAGAAACTCCCGGGCTGCCAGAAACCTCTTGCTCCAACCTGCACGCTTTCGGAAAAAAAACGTACAATCGGGCTTTCTCTGGAGCCGCTCCAAGAATATGGAACTCTCTCCCACCTAACATCAGAAAAATCCCTTCTCTGGCCCGCTTCAAAAAGCACGCCAAGACCTTCCTTATGAGCAAATTCCTCGTTTAAACTTGCCCTCAACCACCACTAAGACACGGATCCACGTCTGCCTATTGCCTCCCTCGGATTTCCTAATCAACCGACCTAGGAACCTGGGTTCTTGTCTTGAGCAATGGTAAATGTAATCTGTAAATACGTATCTCATCTTCAGTAACTGTATATGTAATTTGTAAATACGTGTCTTTCTATGTATCCTATATCCTGCCCCTACTATCTGTTTTTTTCTTTTACCGGGTAATTCTATACCTCTTGTACAATGCTATGTTGTCTGTAAAGCGCTCTGATACCCAAGTTCGCGCTCTATAAAACACAGTAATAAATAAATAAATACATAAATACGTTCAGCACCCCTGGCCATCTGTACTTTCGTACACAAAAGCTCGTTATCATAAGTCTTTTGGGCCTGTAATTTACACCATTGCCCAATATCAGTTGGCACTGGATCATGACAGCTGAAATGCTCAGGAGAATGCAAAAAAATCAATCATATTTCTGCTGACCCACTTCTTTTCGTTAGCTTTACTGCAGAAGGACATGTTTTATTAAGTTTTCGTGCCAACTGCACTGGGGATATTACATTCTCATTTTTTATGCATACAATTCAAGTGGGGCACTGGGATCCTTATCATTAATGCTCTAACATTGGTGATGCGCCCTCTGGATGCCAGATACCCACCTATTGATTTCTTTTTGAGATGTGCAGGTAGTCCATATGACGTTTTGTAAGGACTTGTAGATTTTATGGAGTAGCTGCAGCCTCAGTCTAGCCTATAGTGCCAAGACAAAAGGTATTCTGTCATGTTTTAATGCCAGTCAGGGTGACTGCTTGCATTCTTGTCTCTGAGTGGAAGTTTCCGAAAGACATAAGTTTGACTTTAAAACTTCTCAAGGAAAAGAAGAAAGAGCGGGATGGAGGTTTCAGGAGATGGGTGTAGCTGTTGATTTCAATCAAAACTGCTTGCTCAGCTGTGTGTCAGTCAGTGATTATGTATATGCCATGTCAATGACAAACGTTGCGCCCCACTTAGGCATTCAGTCAAATATATATATATTTTTTTAAATCTTTTTTATTAACATGCTCAGCATTTAACAAATTACTTAGGTTACATTGCAGCACAGTACAAGTTACATGTTTCCGTTTTTCGAGTCAAGTATTTTGCTACGTTGTTGCATGGGAGCAGACTTCTAACTGTTTGGAATTCACGAAAGTGTCTAATTTTACATATGAACTCCGACACGCCTGGAAAACGTCTCTGAATTCCATTTTTAACACATGTATTTTTTCACCTGACAAAATAAGTAGCATAAGTGCAAATGCACTTGTTAACTTTCTGTTGTTTTTTTTTTTTTTTATATAGAGGAAAATATAATTCCATGTGGGGAAACTCCTTGGCCTAAGTCCCTCCCAATTTACTTTTGGGGGTGTGTGTTCTACTTTGGAATGTGATTCACTACCGCCCTTGACAGAATTAATCCTCTAGCCTTTTTCCAGCAAGAGATGGGATCACAGATGAGTTTGTGAATACACACAAACGTACGTTTGTGGTGTTTACAATCTTACCTGGCATTGTTGCCCACCCTTTGCCTGTTCTTAAATGTACTCACATCAAAAATCTTTGCCTCAGTAAAATTCTTCCACATGGGCAAAATCAACTTTTGAGAACAGCAATGGTGTTTTTGTTTTAACTTTTGTAAAGACGAAAAAAACTTCGTGCCTGTAATTCAAGCTTATGCATGCAAAGAGTTTTGAGAATCAGGCTCTTCTGTTTTTGATCTTGTGACTATTTTCTGAATTCCCAAGTTTGGCAGCTCAGTTGGCTAATGCAAATCCACAGCAGGTTGAGGCCGTGGTAGATACATTCAGCCTGTCATCCTTCCGACGTTGATAAAATGAATAGCATTCTGCCGAGTGCCTCTATACAGCCAATAACTGCTGATAGCGCCAATGTACCCCTCTGGGTGAAAGAGCACTACACAAATATACGTGCTGAGTTATTTTTAGCTCCTGTTAATCCTCTATGTTTGCTGTTCGGAACACTTAGGGGCATATTAGCAAGACCCACGTTAAAATTATCGCCGTTTTAGCGGCAGGAAACTGCCGCTAAAACGGCGATAATGGGCTTGCTAATATGCGTTATAGAATTCCAATAGAAGGCGATAATGGGCTTGCTAATATGCGTTATAGAATTCCAATAGAAGCCCAGGTTAGATGTCCTGCACATCTAACCTGGGCTTCTATTGGAATTCTATAACGCATATTAGCAAGCCCATTATCGCCGTTTTAGCAGCAGTTTCCTGCCGCTAAAACGGCGATAATTTTAACGTGGGTCTTGCTAATATGCCCCTTAGTAAGACTGAAAATAAAGGGGCATATTAGCAAGACCGGCGATAAAATTATCGCCGTTTTAGCGGCAGGAAACTGCCGCTAAAACGGCGATAATGGGCTTGCTAATATGCGTTATAGAATTCCAATAGAAGCCCATGTTAAATGTCCTGCACATCTAACCTGGGCTTCTATTGGAATTCTATAACGCATATTACCAAGCCCATTATCGCCGGTCTTGCTAATATGCCCCAAAATAAAGTTTTGAAGTACACTCCTTTCCTAATCACACAACCAAAGCTTTATCTTCTTCGCAGCATGATTTCTGTTTACTTCCCATCATTTACACACATGTTGTGACTTTGTATACAATACCAAGGAATGCAATTGTCTACAGCATCATCGAATAAAAAAACAGAAATTATAGTCACAGTCTGAAAAACTATAGGCCAGAAGTGGATGCATCATATGCGTTCCCACAGCAGACCCTGTGAAGAGCGAAAGTGGGGTTTGCAAGTTGACCCACTTAAGACTGTTTACGCTTTGATGCTATACGTTATCTTATACATCCGACCACAAAGGCACATTCTGAAGCTAGATCGATCTCTTCTCGGCCTACCATTTCCTCCATTCACAGCGTCAAGGAGTAGGTCTTGGGGACCTGTTCTCAGGCACTTGTGCATTTCAGCACTCGAAGCCCACCGAGGGGCACAGTCACTTGACTAGCATCTTCCCCTCAGTATCCATTCCATCTCAATGTGCCTGTGGCCTTCCATCGAGCCTATTGTTACGGCCAATTGTGCGCTCAGAAAGCAGAGTGGTGGAGGCTGCCTTCTTGTGCTGAAGGACCATCCAATCACAAGCCTCATCGCATGCCATCCCAAACAGCGACCCAGGCTCACCCACCTCTTACCGAGAGAGCCCATTCAGGCACAAATTACACCAGACTCCAACAGCCAGAGTGTCCCCTGTTTTGCAGTCCCTTTCAGCGACGTGGCCACAAAAGGTGAGAACAGCAGTGCAGGCCTTCTCTCTAATTGTGAAATATTTCTAGCACCAGGAAAAAAAAAAACTATTGAGATCAGGTGGTCCTATTACCCAGAGACAAAAAGGTGGAATCATAGGCTGGTCAACAGAGTTAGCCTATCCCCCCCGGCCTTTTGTTTATTCCCAAGGCCTAAAACAACCACTTGAAAATATTAAAGCGAGGCAGGCATTTAAATATGAAAATGGAGGGCTGGCATGTTCATGTTTGTCTGACAATGACTGCCCTCTGTTAGATCACTGGTACCAAATTAGGTTCTGCGGGACTTTGTGGACTGTAAATACAGTGGGGCAGATTTACAAGCCCCTTGCGCCTCCTTGAGCTGCCATTGAGTCACTTTTTTTGACGCAACGACGGTGCAAACAATGCAGCCTATTTACAACGTGACGCATCTAGGGAGATGCGTCACGTTTAAAGCCCTGCGTCACATTATTCCTGTGTCAGGTATAATGTATGCAGGGTGGGCGTTCCCACGCAGAAAGGCCTCGTAAAAGTGACGCAGTGAAATCTACAAGATTTCACTGCGCCACTTTTAGGACGCCACTGCGTCAAAACCTTACGCCTGCTTGAAGCAGGTGTAAGGAGTGACGCAGTACAGTAAGTATAGGCCTCAAAATACATTGCTGGAGTTGCTTCGAGCTTGCGACACAACTCCAGAAATGCGTGACTTTTGGGCCAACAGATGCATCAGAATTTCTGACGTATCTGTTAATCCTTGCGCAATAGAGCACTGTATTGTAAATACAGTGGGGCAGATTTACAAGCCCCTTGCGCCACTTTTACGCCACCGTTGCGTCAGTTTTGTGATGCAGCAGCGGCGTAAACAATGCGCCACTATGCAACATATTTACAACGTGACGCATCTAGTGAGATGCGTCACGTTGTAAAGCCCTGCTCTACATTATACCTGCGTCAGGTATAATGTATGCAGGGTGGGCGTTCCGTCGCAAGGAAGCCCCGTAAAAGTGATGCAGTGAAATCTACAATATTTCACTGAGTCACTTTTACGTCCCCGCTGCGTCAAAACCTTACACCTGCTTGTAGCAGGCGTAAGGAGTGACGCAGCACAGCAACTATAGGGCACCCCTGAGCAGTGCTGGAGTTGCGTCGCGCTTGCGACACGACTCCAGCACTGCGTCACCCTTACACCGACAGATGCGTCACGCATCTGTCTATCCTTGCGCCATGGTGCGGCGCATCCATGGTGGCGCAAGGTGTTTCTTGAGTCACGCAAAATAACTGGCGCATCCCTGCTGATATGCAGGGATGTGCCACTTATTGTAAATCTGCCCCAGTGCATCCATGGTGGCGCAAGGACATTTGCCGGTGGCGCAAGGAAACTGACGCATCTATGCAGATGCGTCAGTTCCTTGTAAATCTGCCCCTATAGTTAGTAAATGCTTATTGCTCAGCACTTCACAAACGAATATGCTGGTGACATTCGAAACACCAGCGAAAACATACAATTTCAAAGTGTCATTGTAACGCATTTGACGAAAATGTTAGCTTTTATTAATTATGTTAATTAAGGACCGT
The DNA here is from genome assembly GCA_963921515.1 of Calotriton arnoldi. Classification (NCBI taxonomy): domain Eukaryota; kingdom Metazoa; phylum Chordata; class Amphibia; order Caudata; family Salamandridae; genus Calotriton; species Calotriton arnoldi. Next base: position 537,327 of record CAWUFW010001485.1, on the reverse strand, counting down.
GGAAATGTGGGTGGCCTGCATTTTGGAGGAGGAGATTACACCAGTAATTCCATTTAAAATGACTGGCTTGTGACGTGCATTTCAGCAATAACTAATTTGTATTGTTATTTTCCCTACGAAAGGTATACGTTAATCGGGAACTGTCCATAAGTATTGTTTCTGCATTAATATTACGAAGATGCACATATTAATGGAATCGTACAAGTCACATGTTCCTTAAATGTATCTGTTTGCTTCTATATCATAATACTTGATTCTCGATTTGATTTTATTGACAGTTTGATATCGTGTCAATAAGGAAACGCAAACATTTCATATACATACAGATCAAAAATACACCATACTACTTAAAATAAATCTCCAATTAATTTAGAAATATGGCATTGATCTTATACAAAATACCATTACCTTATACAGGATAAAACCATAAAAATTACATCATGCAAATATATTTATACAAAAATACCATTATTAAAAAAGAGCAACCAAGATTATACAAGATAAACCCCTAACAATAGGGCATGTAAATATATTTGTGGAAAGAGGCTAGAATTGGTAAAAAAAAATACCATAGCTTTTATGCCAACTAAACCATGGTCATACATCATAATGTACATGAAGTGACCATTTAGAACGCTGACAGCATGGTTTAGAAAATGACAATGAATACCGGTTTCCCTCAAAAATCGCAAAGCATCTCTCCTACCTTTTAATGCTCCCATTTAGCTCTTACAGTCTCACACTACAAATCAATATGTATCAATCTACTTTTCTTAACATGCATTTTAGGGGAAAAATGTGTATGTTGGTCCCAGGAAGCATGATCTAATAAGATTATTGATTATTATGAAGGGCATTAACATTGAGATAAGTGTCCATCAACTTTGATGTATGCCCTTGCCCTTGGCTCGGGATGTAGAACATGTCTATTGCTAGACAATTAAAATAATGCCACCTGGAACTTTCACTAATACTACATCAGCGCTGACATAATGTCACAGCCATCCAAACCAAATCTATAGAACATGTATATTTTGGATTCTAGTGCATAGGGACTTTCCCAAACATAGCTTTCACCCAGACACTAGTGGTTTTGGAGAAGAGTAGGTCAGAAAATGTCTACATACGTGATGGGGGCTGTGTTAACCTCCATCCTGTCAATTTTGCTAATTATGTCCTGCCAAATGAACATTAGGAACATGTTGAATTCGCTCTAATCAATGTTCCAAAGTTCAGGGCGATATCACTCATGGTAAACCCACTACCGTAAAGTCGATTGTTACGCCAGATTGTGACATCAGAACCTCCATCAGCAGCCTCCTGGTATTCATTGGGTAGAATTTTACTCCTACCTGATGATAATCAACAGCTTCAAACCTTAACATGTTGGTGTGAGACATTTGGCTTTATATCTACTTAGCCATAAAATAAGATAAATGATTTAGGACCTATCTAAAGAAGACAACTCAAGTGGTTTACAAATATTGTACCTGCAAGTCAGACTTGAAGTGTTAGCTGATTTGATTTGTAATTTATAAAGTGCAAACTCTTGCCCGAGGGCGTCTTGGTGCTATAGAATCGATTGTAACTGCAGAGATAATGGGAGTTGTGGCCGATGCCCCCTAGTCCAGGGAGAAGAGCCAGGTCTTCAGGGCCTTTCTGAAAGCGAGTAAAGAGGAGGCGGCTTTTAGTGTCAGTGGTAGGCCATTCCAGAGAACAGCTGTGGTCCTGAAAAAGCTCTTCCCTCCCCAGGTGGTCCTTTTAAAAGGGGGGATTGTCAGGTTCATAGCAGAGCCTGAGCGAAGAGTCCTCCCTGGGATATACCATTTGAGCTTCTCCTTGAAACAGACTGGCCCCAGTCCATGCAATGATTTGTATGCAGGCAAAGAGCCTTAAATCTGACACGTTCTCTGACTGTAGCCAGAGGAGTTTCTGAATGGCTCCCCTGGCTGATTCACGTTTAGGGATTTTAAAAAGAAAGGGTGCAGCTGCATTCTGCAGCATCTGGAGCCTTTTCATGGGGCCTATGGCAAGATTGAGATAAAGGCTATTACAGTAGTCGATCCCAGAAAGTACTTGTGCGATGACTACTGATTTCAAAAGCTCAGGTGGCAGGTATTTTTCAATCTTTTTTACAAGCTTCAAGGAGCAGAATGAGGTGGATGTAGTTTTGTTCACTTGGTCTTTCAGCTTCATTTCTTTGTCTAACAGGAACCAAGATTTTTTACTTTGCTAGTTGGTTTGGTAAGGAGACCCAGCTCTAGCGGCCACCACTCTGGCGTCCAAAAGGAAGGATTATTACCAAAAATAATGACCTCCGTTTTAGTGGCATTTAATTTGAGACAGTTGTTATCCATCCAATTGCTTACATTTCTCATGCAGGTTCTGAAGACAGAGAACCCGAATAACTGTCAGAGTTTGCTAATGACACCACGATTTGAGTGTCATCTGCATAAGAAGTTAAGGAGAAACCCGATTTCTTGATAAGTGTTGCCAACGGTGTAACGTAAAGGTTAAACAGTGTTGGGCTAAGGGCTGAGCCCTGAGGGACTCCACAGGACAGGGAGAAAGGCCTGGAAGTGAAATTGCCCAATGCCACACTTTGTTGTCTGTTGGCTAAGAAGGATTGGAGTAGGTCTAGTGCTGTATCCTCTATTCCCAGGCTCCACAGCCGGTCAATCAAAATCTCATGGTTCACTGTGTCAAACGCCGCGAAGAGATCAAGCAAAATTAAAGCTGCCGTCCCTCCCTTGTCTAGCGTTTTGCGGATGTCTTCAGTGGCTAACACCATGGCAGATTCAGTACTGTGGGTTTTTCTGAACCCGTGTTGTGTGTCATCCAGGAGATAGTTTTCTTCTATATATTCTGCTAGTTGTTCATTCATTACCTTCTCCACTAGCTTTGCAGCGAAAGGGAGTCTAGAGATGGGGCGATAGTTGTTTTTGTCCGTAGCATTTAGATTTTCCTTTTTCAACAAAGGCAGAACGGAGGCAGACTTCCATAGCGTAGGGAAAACTCCCCCCGCAAACATGTTATTGAAGATTTGCCCCAGATGTTGTGCCACTTGTGCTGGGATCATGTGCATTCTTTTAAGGTGGGCAAGGGTCTTGTGGAGCACCAGATTTAATGGCTGGAATTAGTTTCATGAGTTGTTCTTCCGAGGGAACCTTGAAGGTATGGATGGCTCTTCTGCCTGTGGTGAATTATTTGAAGATGTTGGCTACTTTTTCTTGAAAGTAGTCGGCCAGAGCATCACAGAATTTTGATTTGTTATGTCAGTGTTGGGGCTGGTTGGTGTCACCAGTTTTTTATGACTTAGAAGAGAGTTTTGTTGGCATTGCAGGCTAACTTTATTTGCTCTGAATAGTAGGAACTTTTAGCAACTAAAATGCATTTTTTGTGTTCTGCTAACTTCTTTTTATAGATAGTTTTCTCTTCGACCGCATAGTTTTTTCTCCATTTTTGTTCTTGCCTGCGGCACTCCTGCCCAGATGTCCTGAGGGTTTCGTTGTGCCAAGGCTGGGAGACTTTCTTAGCCGTAGTTTTTAGTCTGATTGGGGCTAGAATGTCTAGAGCTGAGCTTAGCCAGATTGAGAAGTTTTCAGCACTTTGCTCCAGATTGTCAACTGGTTGCCAGGGTGTGGTTGTGAGGGTGTCTCTCAGTTCGGTCGGCTGTAGTTTATGCCAGGCTCTACTTGGAGTTGGTTGATTTAGATGTCTTTGCACAGAGGTTCTCTGAATCTTTTTCTGCCAGTTGACTGCCCAGTGATCGGACCAGGTAAGAGGGAGAGGTGGTAGTATGTTAATAGATGGATGGTTAGAGAAGATCCCATCTAGCATATGCCCAGCCATATGCATTGGACCGCTAGTGATGAGGGATAGGCTAAGCTCATTCATTGCATTGATCATCTTTATGAATCGGCCTAATTTTCCAGATGGAAATCAAAATCACTTAATACGGAATAATTACTGTTGAGAATAGACGTTTCAAGGGTCATGCTGAGCTGATCAACAAAACCACATTGTGGTCCAGGTGGGCGGTAGATTAGCATACCCTTAAAAGGCTGCATTTCGGGCGGTTGAACAGAGAATGCTAGAGCTTCAGAGCCAGAAGCTATTAACGGTTTAAAGGTTGTTTTGAGATAGTTCCGATAAAACACAGCCAACGTCCCTCCCTGTACCCACTTATACGTCAGGCTGGAAGTTGAATTTTATTAAATAGATGTGTCTGACTGTAATGACATTCCCTTTTTAGGTTCTCGCTACAGGTTGTGTCAGCTGTCTGGTCAGACCTTTAATTTCCAATATACTGAGAACAGGCTTTGGATTAACCCCTTACCCCTGGTAGGATGTATGACGAAACCATGCTTGCCATTACCACGCATGCCTGAACAATACAGTTGGCGGCATCCACTAACAAAGGATGGTGGGGCAGGTGGGGGAGCGGGGGAGAGAGCGTGCGGGGGTGAGGGGGCATGATGGGTTAATAATAATTTTAAAAACGTACCTGACACCGTCAGCCACCTCCTGTGTTGTGTTCGCGCCGGCTGGCTTCTTCCTGGGTCCAGCAGCCCCTGGGACTGACTCCCAGCCTATCCCTGTGCTGTAGAGTAGTACAGGGTTTGGCCTCAGTGGGCAGGAAAGGCACTCCACTGTGGGATTTCTCCAGCCCAGCTGCTGAATGCAGCCGGGCTGGAGAAACCTAAGTGCGCTCATGGGTTTTGGTCTGCGTGAGATGACCGGCCAAACACACATGAGCACTTAGGGAGTGCACTAGCACTCCTCTTCCACCCTCCCATGCCCCGCCCCTCCATGCACAAGCTGGCTCAGAGCTGGCAAGCAAAAAATAAAACGATGCTAGAGCATTGTTTTATTTTTCGTTTGCTGGCTCTGTGCCAGGCAGTGGGGCGACGATCCTCCGCCATTACGGAGGAGCTGCCACTGTTACAACGCCTTTGTTACGACACATGCATCTTTTCCACGCATGCCCTTACCATGAAAGTTTTTTACCATGCATAAGCCTTTACCATGCACCCCTTTACCATGAAAATGTAAGTATTTTACAGGTTGAGTATAAATCCTTTATATGTATATAGAAAGGATTTACACTTACCTGTAAAATACTCAAATTTTCATGTAGGTATTTATATATATATATATATTATACGTTAGTAACCCACAGGGCATAGACCCATACCCACCTTAAACCCTAAAGATGCCCTTGTCACTCAAAAGCCCATATGTTATGTTATGTTATGCTAGAGAGTATTTATAGAGCACAGCTGTCACTCCAAGGAGTATCATGGCGCTATAGTTGATTGAGTTGCGGGCATAACGTAACAACAATTGAGAACTGGACTGAAGGGGTTAAATCAGAGCTTTACATAGTGCATCTGTGGCAGTAAAAATCCAGGTTTTCAAGGACTTCCTGAAAGGAGTTTCTGATTGAATGAAACAGAGGTTACTAGGGAGTTTGTTCCACGCCTTTGTGCCTAATACTACAATGGATTTGCCTCCTTTAGAGATACATCTGAATGCTGGAGGTTTTAATAGATTTAAGTTGGAAGATCTAAGCGTGCGGGAAGGTACATAATGGGTGAACCTAGATCGAAGATACTGGGGGCCAAAGGAACGAAAGCTTCTGAAAGTAATTGTTAAGCGTTTGAACAGTAGTCTTTTGTGGACAGGTAACCAGTGCAGAGTTTTAAGGACGGCAGATGCAGAGGATTTCCTAGGCCATTTAAGTACCAGTCTTGCTGCAGCATGTTGAACCATCTGAAGTTTATGAAGGACTGATTTATTAGTTCCTGCATAAAGACTGTTGCAGTAGTCGATTCCAGAAGTAATCAAAGCTGTAGCAACCGTCTGCCTCGTCGTAATGGGAAGTAGTACAAAGAACTTTTTTAGTGATTTGATTAAGTGAAAGCAGGTACCTGCTACAGATAGCGCTTGCTGATGATAAGACAGAGCAGAATCAAATCTGACCCCCAGGTTTCTGGCTGCAGTTACGGTGTTATGGGGAGGAGGGGTATCAGCCGGCCACCATCGGCTGGGGCAGAAATTATTTACCTTCCCTAACGGCATGATTTCCGTTTTTTCAGAGTTGCATCTCAGATGGTTGGTCTTTATCTAGTGAAAAACAGCGGTGAGGCATTGGCAGAGGTTTTCCTCAGCCAGTGTGGTAATTTTGTCTAGGACCAATACCAGCTGTGTGTCGTCCGCATATGAGATGGTCTCAATGTTGAAGGACGATATTAACCTAATCAGTGGGGCCATATATGCATTAAAAAGTACTGGGCTGAGGATCGAACTTTCATTCACTTAAACAGTCAGTCACACACCTACTAAATCCTCCATCCAGACACTTATACATCCACTCATTCTTCAATACAGCTTGGTATTTTTATAATACATATTTAAATTTGAAAGAAAAACACATTCACTGGATGATGTCATCAGTGATGTCATTTGAGATGTCATCAGTGATGTCACTGACCATGTCATGAATGATGTAATATGTGACGTCATCAGCACTGCATTGCGGGGCGCGAGTTATAGTTAGCTGAACTAACTATAACGGTGGAATTTCTATCGTTTTGTATGAGTGAAATGTCCTACTAACTATAACGTCCCTGAAATCTATGGTTTATTTCAGTGAATTTCTAAGGTTTTTTAAATGCTAATTTCTAACTATAACGTCCCTGAAACCTATGGTTTTTTCAGTGAATTTCAAAGGTTTTTTAAATACTAATTTCTAACTATAACGTGCCTAAAACCTATGGTTTTTTCAGTGAATTTCAAAGGTTTTTTAAATGCTACTTTCTAACTGTATTTTTACTAAAACCTACTATTAATAATAATAGTGGGTAATTGTGTTAGTACTTAGGCCATTCCATAAGTACATGACTAGTAACTGGATGATTATAGTGCTGTAAAGAGAGTGCATGGTGTATTTATAAGTGCTTTGGTATTAGTGAAGTGATTAGATAAGTACACCGCGCTAAATGATTGATTGGAGAAGTGCATGGGGACTGACAGGGTGATTGCTAGACTGCATGGGTAGTACCAGGGTATTTAGATGAGTGAATGAGTAGTATGTGCCTGCTTAGAGGTCTGAGTGCACAGACAATTGTAGCACTGCTTCTGTTAGTGCTTCGGCCATTGTATGAGTACATCAGCAGTGACTGGATGATTACAGTACTGCAAGGAGAGTGTATGCTGAATTTATAAGTACTTGGGTATTAGTGGAGAAATTGCATTAGTGTATAATACTGGATGAGTGACTGCAGATGGGCATGGGGAGTCACAGTCTCTTTGATAGACTGCAAGGGTAGTACCTGGGTGGATTAATCTTACCTGTTTCCAAGTAGATATGAAATTAATAGTAATATAATTTCACTTCTTTTTTTTAAATGCAAATTTAAAGTATTTTAAACTTTATTAGTAAGGTCTGTAAAAAAGAAGAAAAAAAATCTGTTATTACATATAATGTTATAGTTTTCACAACACAACATAAGTATACAATTACATCACATATTCAATCTGCCATTTTTTGCTGTCTTCAGATTGTAATGAATTTCACTATAAACAGTGATTTCAATGTTAATCATCAGTAACCCTGGGCGTAGGACTATGCTACGCTCACGGAGCATGTGTAGTTTTCACTACTATGCACTACGCAAATTGCACGTAGCACAGTGCAAAAACTGTGCTAAAACACGTAGCGTAGCAGCAAAATCATCAACACCTACAAATGCTTTGATAAAGCAATTTTATATGCTAAAAAGCATATAACCAATTCACAAAAGTGAACTTTGAGAGTGAAAATTTAGGCAATGAGAGAGGTGATGATTTTGAGGTCCCCCTAACCTAGGGGAGGACCAAGCAGATGCCTTGAACACAAAGAGCATATTATGCTGAACGATTCAGTGGTGGTCCCTACCTCCTAGGACCACCCCAAGCACAGTTATGGGCAAAAATACAATCCCAACCAAAGGCCCTGCAAACATTATGGGACTAGATTAGCAGTGGGCAGTGAATATTATAGTGTCCAATATCAAAATAATTCTACAAAGAGCTGCAGTTCAACTAGTCGTTACTAGATGTCCCTCACAAGTCAAATGCAAAAGCATTGAAATTATTATTACATCAAGCTGCAGTTCCACTCGTCGTTACTAGATGTCCCTCACGAGTCAAATGCAAAAGCATTGAAACCCTTTCATGAAGCTTTTGCATTTGACTCGTGAGGGACATCTAGTAACGAGTAGTGGAACTGCAGCTTGATGTAATATAATTTCAATGCTTTTGCATTTGACTCGTGAGGGACATCTAGTAACGACTAGTTGAACTGCAGCTCTTTGTAGAATTATTTTGATATTGGATACTATAATATTCACTGCCCACTGCTAATCTCGTCCCATAATGCTTTGGAGGGCCTTTGGTTGGGATTGTATTTTTGCCAATAACTGTGCTTGGAGTGGTCCTAAGAGGATGGGACCACCACTGAATCGTTCAACAAGATGTGCTTTTTGTTTTCAAGGCATCTGCTTGGTTCTCTCCCTAGGTTAGGGAGGATCCCAAAATCATCACCTCTCTCACTGCTTGTTAATTTATCGTTATCACTTTTGTGAAATGACTATATGCATTTTAGCATATAAAGACAGTGATACTTATTTTATCATAACTTGCTGTGTGCAAGATGCTGTTTGCAATTATTGTACAGTGCAGACAAGCACACAGCTACGCACTACGTAATTTGTGTAGCTGAGCGTAGTTCAAAGTGTACTTCGCATAGCTATGCGTAGTGCTACTACGCAAACTACGCCCAGGGTTAATCATCAGATGACAGCGGGCAAAAAAATACAATCAATAAGATTGTTAAAAAAAAACATACTTCTCTTCAAAATGTCTACAACCAACGCAACTTGATATTTACATTTTCACAAATAACATCCTTTGTAACATAGTATATAATACAAAGATCAAATATATCACCACCTTCTTTCAAACACAATTTTTCAAACACAATATGAAAGAACAGAATTAATAATTGAAACCGTAATTATGAACATCTTCCCTATTGGCCGAATGATGTTTCTAAAAATATTTCCATTGAGTATATCCGAAATAAACTTTTGAATTCATATACACACCTTCCCAAGAGGCCGAATGATGTTTCTGAAAACATTTCAATGACGATATCCAACGTACACTTCTAAAATTATATTCACATGTTTCCAATAGGGTGAATGATGTTTCTAAAATCATTTGTAGTGGAAATATCCAAAATATATTCAGTAATTCATGTTCATATCTTCTTAGAATTTTGGCATCAAAAATATTAAGTATGAATTTGGTAATTCATTAGGCAACCAACATTTATACTCTAAATGCGCATCATTACATAGTGTCCATCCTTTATTGCATTTTAAATAGACAGTATAGTGTCCAGATGTTGAAGTAGGTCCATCGTGGAAAACAATAGCCATTGTTTTAAAAGTTCTTCCTGAAATTGACACTTGACCAGCTACAAAAATTTTAATTTTGGTTTCCAATTTTGTTCCATCTGCTCTACAATGTTGCAGCATTCAAATAATATATTGTCCACATCTTTCTATAAGTAATGTTGACAACATTTCCGATTTGCACTGAGTACATTCCATAAGTTGATTAGCTGATTTTACTAGTTCGTTGAAAGACACTGTTTTCAAATCTGGCATTGTCAAATATATGAATCGTTCAGTGTCTATTTTAGTGGTTGATGAAAATGAACAGCTGTCACATCTATGAACCCATCTGTAACGTAGTCCAAACAGATTTTCAATTTCTATACCTTCATCTTCTAATACTGCAAGCATAAACATAAGAAATTCCTGAGCATCTTGCTGTACATTCTGTGTAAATTGTGAAGAACCAGAACATATATCCAAAAGATTCCGCACATCAGAAGCACCATGGATTTTTGTTTTATCAGTTTACAACTTCTCAAAAATATAATGTAACAAAGAACAAAGGGGCCTATTAGCAATAACCGGCGATAATTATCGCTAAGCGCAGTTAGCGCTAGGATAATTATCGCCGGCTATCGCAGGTTTCTATCGCGGAGATAGCGTGCTATCAGCAACGCTTATCTCCAAAGCGATAGAAACCCTGGAGAACAGTGTGAATATCGCTTGAAAACAAGCGATATTCGCACTGTGACCAGTGTTAGCTTGCTAATAGGGCGAGGGGGATTTAGCCATGTAATCCACCTTCCATTGGATTACATGGCTAAGTCAGGTCTGGACCAGGCGTTAACAAACCAGCGCTAAACGTGTTTAGCGCTGGTTCGTTAATCACCTCCCTGCCTCGCTAATAGGCGATAGCGACCTTAGCGACTGTTTCCAGTCGCTTTTAGGTTAGGAACGCCTACTTTGCATGCCATTAGCGATAAATATCGATGGCATGCAAGCGGCACCCAACCCGGTCGCTATCGCCTAGAAGCTGTCGCTAACAGCAGTTAGCGACAGCTTGCTAATAGGGCGATTGAATTATCGCCGCTTTAGCAGGAAAAAGTCCCGCTAAAGCGGCGATAATCACGTTGCTAATATGCCCCAAAATCTTTTTTCTCGATTTTCAATAATTGCATGCTGTAGATTTTCTAAAAAAAAAAACGTTCACAATTACATTAGCATAGCAGTTGATACCTGAACTATTTTCTAACTGATATCCTACAATATTACCAACCATGTTATCTTCTATTTTCTTTCCAGATTCGTCATTCTTTTCAATTCTTTTTTTCTTTGCAACCTCAGTATAATCTTTATCATATTTTCGTTTTGGACGTATTAAACGTTTTTCATAAATAGGATATTCACCTAAGTTAGGAGCATAGAGTCTTCTTAACCTATTGTACTCTTTTACACAATTTCCATCTGCACTAACCTTTTGCTCATCAAAATCAATCAAATACAATCCGGATAACATTCTTACTCGAGACAATGCAACATACGCCATACCCTCTTTAAACACAGAACTTCCAATATTTACCAAAGCATTGTCTACACTTAAACCTTGAGATTTATGAATAGTCACTGCATATGCTAAACAAACAGGAAACTGTTTTCTACAAACATACAAATCTTTTACAAGCAAGAAACGAACACAACAGCGTCCAATTTGTTTCACCTCTTCAATCTGATCAAATTTAATCTTCAAAAATTCAATTTCATCTCTATTTGCATAACTAACAAAGTCAACAACTTTCCCCATTGCTCCATTTACTAAACCATTTTCAACATCTAAATTACGCCGTAATATTACCCGGCAGTTTACAGAGACATACAAGGTCTTTTCCAAACCAGCAGTCTTAGATATTGATTTTTCCACAGAGTCTAATTTTAACTGCAATTTCTCTGACAAAACAATAATTACTCCATCATGTTCGATTTTATCAATAGCTACCATTTTCATTATCGGTTCATTCTCCTTTTTCAACAGTTTTTCATTGAATCTAGAGCATTCTTTCAGAGTTGGCATAAGGCAAATTATAGATTTCTTTTCTGCAATTCTTCGGTATATTGTTTCAGCCGCAATATTTTCTGTTGGAAACAAGTTTTTTAGTAGCCGACTTTCTAAAGCATTTTTTCCATCTTTTGTTAACACACCAATTCTAATATTTTGAAGAATATTTCCATAATCTTCATCATTTGCTTGTCGCATGTTCTTGATCAGTTATATTCAAAATAACTCCAAATATTCACATTTCCAATACTTCCCAAAGATTTTTTAGTGTCTTCATGAAGAAGAGTTTTAAAAACCGGTTGGCCTTTCACAGGTGTGAGTTGTAGTAAATCACCAAATACAATTAGATGTTTCCCTCCAAATAAAACATCGTAATTTGTTTTTAAAATCTGCTGCATCCTCAAATGTACAAACGCAAGCATAAAGTTTGAGACCATGCTTACTTCATCAATTACCAGAAGTTTCATTTTCTTTAGTACTCTTGAAACTTCGAAACAAGCTTCTCCAGATAGCTTGTGGTATTCCAATTTATTTTCATGTTCTACTGGTAACATAAGTAGACAATGTAATGTAATCCCTTTAATGTTGTGTGCTGCTAAGCCAGTTGGAGCAGTTACAACACAAGACAAATGTGAATCTGTTGTTTTCTGTGGATAACTTGACAAACATTTAATCAAGAAACTGTTCCCCGTTCCAGCTTGTCCGCTGATGTACATAAGAATAGGTCTCAATGATGTACATTGGCAATCATTCTTTTCATGTAGTAATCCATGTTGTATCTGTTGTGTAACTTGGTCATATATTTCTTTCTGTTCACTATTCAGACGTTGCTCTAAATTTTCCAAATCAATATTGTCCTGTTGTGCTTGCTGCATCACTGTTTCCACTTCACTCATTGTATTGCCACTTCATTTTCAAGTATGGCTTCTCCTAGTGGATCTTGACTTTGTGGAGCCGAACTCTGACTATCTTGAGAACTATCTCTAGCTATTTCAGCTGCAATAGTTCTTTCTTGATTAATCTCTTCGTTCAACATTTGTAGATAATTTGGAAAAATTGTACATTCAATGCTATCTTTACATGCATTGAAAGAATCCTCATAGCAGTCAAAATGTCCAAGTAATTCCATTTCAGTCCGCCAAGGTTTGAAGAGTTGCAGAAGAGCTAAATAGAAAAACTCTCTTTTATCTGGAGTATCACAACTTAATTTCCTGTGATTAATCAGATTTCCTTTGTCATGCTTTACCAAACATCCTTCAGATCCAATTACAGCGTATTTTCCTTCATTTATATTTTCTGTGACATTTTTATTAAAACTATAATGTTGCAGTATTTCATATAGACATATGTTTTCCAGGTATGGACTTCTATTTGGATAGTATGTATCCAACATATTTGTTTTCAGACTATCTGTACTTTCCGGTTCATTGAGTGCCAAGTATTCAATTTCTTGTACAGATTTCAAAACTCGATTTCGTGCTGCAGCAAGACCAAGACTTATCCAGATGATCCCTCTTGACTTTGAATATAAACTTGCAGATGTCAATCGATCCGAACATTCGTACGATCCAATTTCTCGATGTGAAAGCATCTTCAAGCTGAAGCTGTACAATTTTTTGCTAAGTGTCTTCTCCTGCGAAATTTCCTCCCACATTTCTTTCAATTCTGTCCTCTCAGACTTGGTAATATATGACGTGACATAGCGAGCAACAGCAATTGAGTTATCTGCAACATATTGTATGTCCATATTTGCATTCCACATCTTCAAAATCACCGGATTGTAATCATTGATGTACTTCGATTCTTCTGTTCTTTTTAAATTATAAGTATTTTTGGGTGATTTTCGAGTGAAGGTATGCCTCACTGCTGACATAAAACTGTTCACTCTTCCTTTGGAAATTACTGGACGTGGAAAGCCAAATCGACATTTTGTGTAAAATGTATCCTTTGACTTATATTTCCGTCGGCAATACTTTCCACATCGATGACTCTGAAACCGTAAAACTTGCTGTCTTAAGATATTTTCTCCTCCTGTTTTTGGAATCGCACAGGTAACATAGTCTTCAATAAAAGACAAAACAGTCTCATCTGAATCAGTTCCAAATTTAGGTGCATCCTTGATCCATAAAAGCATATTGTAAATGAGGAGCACCTCTAGCTTGGTATTCTTTTCTCCCCAAAAAATCAATAACTTCGCCAATAGGTGGATTTTTTTTATTACAGATAAAGCACATCATAGCTTCAAACCTATGATTAAAATATCTGCATACATTTACAGGATCCAGGGAACACAGTTCTCCAGCTGTCTTCAATTCAATATGTTCTATATTTGAATTTGCTTCTCGTAGAAAATCCAGTAAATCATCCCATGCGTACTCAGCACAACTAAGTGTAACAAACCATGTAGGGGTTCCTAAATTTCTTAACATACATTTTAATTCCCCATGACGTCGATATCAATATTCATTAATGCCACGTTGACATGCCATCAAATTAATTTACTGTGATTCTAAATGTTCGTCTCTTCCTTCAACTTTCTTCATAAATTCCTTTGCAGAAACATGTAAGAGATGCGTTCCCGTTTTCAATATGTGGTTGACTGCATATGAAAGTGCGGACAGATCACTCTCAAATAAAAGATGAAATAAATATGGAAAACACTGACGAAATCTTGGATCTTCTGAGTACAGTCATAAACTACGATATTCTGCAGCTGGAATCTGAACTGGTCGTTCATCATATCGTCCACACCTTTTCCAGTAGAGAACATCTGTGGAAAACAACGAGCTTCCAAACTTTTTTCCCACACACTCATGGGAGTTCCTTTTGCTTTTTTCATCTGGAACAATTCAATAGTATCTCCTATCAGTTCTTTTGAATGTAGAGGGTGTATAGTATAATGTTCATAAATTTCTTCTTTTTTGAGTTCTCCACTTTTTCTATTTGTCCACTTGAAATGTCTGTTTCATCTTCTAAAGTCATTTCTTCTTCTTCTACATTTACATTTTTATAGTAAATATTGTTTTGCACCAGATACAATGTAGCCTTTTGCACTTTCCTCACATCTACTAACTCTTGCCATATTTTCCGACTCTTCGTGGGTACACCATTAGCAAGAATGACTATAGGTTCAGTATCCTCTCTTTCTACACCAACAGTTTCAACATTTTTCTTAAAATCTAAAGGTAAATACACAACTCTTCCTTTTTAAACCTCTTTGTAGATCTGTTGGAGGCAGCTTACCTGTTTTAGGCTCCATAAGAATTATAGCCTGAAAAGGGTGCACAGATTGTATAAGGATAGCCTCATATGTATTTAAATGTTTAAGTTCTGGAGGTATAGGTACTAATTCTAAGTCATTATGGACAGCTCTAGCTGGCATTTTGTTTTCTTCTAATTTATTATAACAATATTTACAAATGCATTGTACAGTACCTAACTCAAAACGACCTTCCACAAACAGATAACAAGCAAATTCTCTCCATTTATCATTGTTTTCCTTTTCACTTTTTAACCCGTTTGCTGCTGCTGTCGGCCAACGGCCGTCGCGAGCACTACCTCGGTAGTGCTGCGCACGTCCGTTGGCCGACGCAGCCCCGCCCGTTTAATAGAACGTTCCGCGCCAGTGCAGTTCGAAGCAGCAAACGGGTTAAAAACCCATCTACATTCCTAGTTTGAGTTTTATAATGAGTCAGTCGACAACAAATACAAAAATTGGGGCCGATTCCGATTCAGGCCGGAAATCTCCCCGACCGAGCCGGACCCGGAGAGATTTCCGACCAAATCGGACTCTAGCAGTCCGACCGAACGAGTACGATGCGCACGCATGCTATCGGACTCGATTTGGTCGGACTCCCATTGAAGTCAATGGGAGCCGGTCGTACAACGCGTACGCGGGCTCCCATTGACTCAATGGGTGCGAGGCGAATGAGGGCGCCCCCTACAGCGGGTTCACGTCGATGCGGTTCGCGCCGCACACGCACAGGTAGGGGGGACCCATGGGTCCCCCCTGTGTGCGACTCGCGTGGCTACGCATACAGGGGGGTCCGACACGGACCCCCAAAGTCCGGCTCCGACAGCTGTTTCGAGCCGGACGGTGCGAGTCGGTCGCACTGCTCAAGGCGCGCATCGTACTTGCCTGGCCGGGGAACGTCTCCATCGCGCGGTGCGAGTCGAGTCCGAGCGAGTCGGTCGGTGCGGTTCGGACCCGTGAACGAGTCGGTCGGCGATTTCGCGTGCGCTCGCATCGTACTCGCTCGGCCGGACGCGCGTTCGAATCGGTCGGAAAAGAGGGCTCCGAATTGGATCCGGTTAAGCCGAATCCGATTCGGTGCGCTACCGGCCGAGATCGGAATCGGCCCCATAGTTGGGATTTTCACCAGAAACTTCTTTAAACTTTGTTATTTCTTTTTCAAACTTGACATCAGTAGTATCTTCCTCCTCTTCTTCAACACCTACACTTATCAAAGTCTCACTTTCTCTACACTCCTCTTGAGCGGCAAAATAACGTAACTCTATATCATCACATACTTTTTTACATCCAACACTGAACCATGCAAAAGAGCTGTATTAATTTCATTTAGACATAATGCAGGACTTTTCACGAAGTATAATCTTCTAACTAATTTCCGCATTTCTGAATGATGTACTGCTAACATTCTCAAATGATGAAAACGACTTTGACACACTTTCCTAGAAAGACAAGCCAGAGAATGTCCTTGCAAGCCTGTATTTTTTCTCACTTTGCAAGGATCCAGTACTTGTAATATCTTAATCTTCTGTTTCACAGTTTTTCTTCCATATTCTCTTAAGAAATTTAGTAAAATATCAACAGATTGTTGACGTATACTACAAATACTACTACAATCCCATGTAAACACTGGAGCCTGGGTACGTCTCCCTTGAACTTCCTCGGCTATTAATTCTTCAACATTTCTCGGAACTAGCTTTTCTTTCTGAATTGCACAACCATCTCGCACCTCATAAGAACGACCACAGGTATCAACTGCATGCACTAAACTATTTTGTTGAAAATAATTTTCTTCATTAAAAAAAGGTTCCGTACTAGAAGTATGCTTCCATTCCCCGGAAAATATTTTACAAAAATTTGTTCTATTTACAATTCTTTTTCTCTTACATTTGTCCTTCATACGCTGCATTATTGTATTTAAAGTCTTCAATCTTTTTAAAATTAAGATAAATAATCTTTTTAATTCAAAAGCTTCTTCAATAACACTTAGAATCTCCTTTTTTTGTCTGTAAAATGCTGATCTCCTTTTATATTTTTTACATTTTTTTAGTAAATTCTGCAGTACTCTACTTTTATATATTCGTTTTCGAATTTCTAAAAATTGTTTGTTACGTATTCCAACATCATTCTTTTTCCGATAATCCAATTTTCCACTTTTTTGAAAATTTTTCTTTTGCTGTTGTTTCACTGTTCTTGTTCCGTCTGTCTGTTCTATATTTTTAATACTAATAACAGCTTTTGCAAGTTTTTAAAAAAAACTTTACTTTTCTTACCAGAACACTTTTTCTTTGAACATCCATGTTGTACTGGATCTAATATCTCTTTTCCTTTTTTTTTTTTCAAATAAACCTCCTTTCTTTCTTTTCTTTTTCTTTGTTGTTTTCTCGTCATTGTATCTCTTTCTTAATAATGATGCAAAATATCTGTAAAAAAATAACAGTTTTGAAAACAGATTAATATAATTAAAATAATTATATATAAATATTCAAATGTATAATTATAAAAATATTCACATATATAATTGTAAAAATACATACAAAGAAACTACATCAATGATTTCCACAATGGAACAGTACTACCTGCATAATTATGGTACTCTGGGGTCGCGCATTTTAATATAATGAGGCCCTTGGGTTGGCTAGGTTCAGGGGGCATTTCTTAAAAAATAATAGTTGAGAACCCACCAATGGTTCCCAGAGAGAGAGCTACAAGCCTGCGGGCTGGCTCCTAGAGGAACACATGCAAGTTCACTAGCTGGCTCGTACAGAGAGAGCTACAAGCCGCATCACAGAGGAACAGTTGCGGGCCGGCGGGCTGGCTCGTACAGGAAAACCTGCGAGCCAACTCGCTGGCTCGTACAATGAGAGCTACGGGCCGGTTCACAGACGAACAGTTGCGGGCCGACGGGCTGGCTCATACAGGAAAAACTGCGAGCCAACTCGCTGGCTCGTACAGATAGAGCTACGGGCCGGTTGACAGACGAACAGTTACGGGCCGGCGGGCTGGCTCGTAGAGGAAGACCTGCGAGCCGACTGCCTGGCTCGTAGAAGGAGTGCTGCCGGCCTGGTCGCACACAAACAGTTGTGGGCCCACTACTATAAGTAAAACTGCGGGACGTCCAAAGGCATAGGTACGGGACGGTGATGTGGGGAGAAACAACGTGAAGGGAGTATCTCGCAGAGAGAGCTGCGGTATATTTCCAGTATTAGCTTGCACAGCTACAACTGCGGGCCCAACAGCTCGCAGGGCAAGAGCAGAGAGCCGACCGGTCATTCGCAGAGGGAGAGCTGCGGGCCGACGGGCTCACTAGTAGAGGAAGACCTCCGAGTCGATTGGCTGGCTCCTACAGGGAGAGCTACGACCCGTCGGCTCGAAGAGGGAGAGCTGTGGGCCCACTAGTATACTGACAGCTCATGCCCGTCCACTTCTAAAGGAATAGCTGCTGTACGGTGATGTGGGGACAGTGAACGTGAAGTGGGTATCTCGTAGAGAGAGAGAGCTGCGGTATATTTCTAGTGTTCGCTTGCAAAGATACAACAGCGACCTGGCTCGCAGACGAACAACTACGAGCCGACCTGTAGTTTGCAGAGGGACAGCTGTGAGCCGGCGGGCTGGCTTGTAGAGGAAGACCTGCGAGCCGACTGCCTGGCTTGTAGAGGGAGAGCTGCAGACCAGGTCACAGACGAATAGTAGTGGGCAGGCGAGCTGGCACGTAGAGAAACACCTGCGAACGGACTGGCTGGCTCGTAGAGTCAGTCCTGAGGGCCGGCTCACAGAGGAACAGTTGCGGGCCAGATCACACAGCAACAGCTATGGGCCCACTAGTATAGGGACAGTTGCAGACCATCCACTTATAAAGGGATAGGTGCGGGACGGTGATGTTGGGAGAGGGAACGTGAAGTGGGTATCTCGTACAGAGACAGCTCCGATATATTTCTAGTGTTCGCTTGCAGAGATACAACACTGACCTGGCTCGCAGACCAACAACTGCGAGCCGACCGGTAGTTTGCAGAGGCACAACTGAAAGCCGGCGGGCTAGCTTGTACAAGAAGACCTGCAAGCTGACTGGCTCCCTCGTAGACAGACAGCTGCGGGCCGGCTCGCAGAGGAACAGCCGGGGGCCGACTAGTATAGAGAGAGGTGCGGGCCATCCACTTGTAAAGGTATAGGTGCGGAACGGTGAAGTGGGGAGAGGGAACGTGAAGGAGCTATCTCGTACAGAGAGAGAGCTGCAGTATATTTCCAGTGTTGGCTTGCAGAGGTACAACTGCGGGCCCAAGGACTCACAGAGAGACAGCTTATTCCGAAAACCATGTAATATTTAAACATATGTCACGTCCCTTTTGTACCATTCAAACTCATTACGACCTTCTCTATACACTACAGATCCCACCAACACCCCAATAAAAATATAAGTGCTATTTTTATACTGGATAAAGCTCTATTATTTAATTTCTATAATTTTTATAAACACGACTGTTGGGTACACAAAATGGAGAATGTGAGATGACGAGAGTAAACAGAAGTGTAATTCCTAAACTTTTATTCTACGATTTATTTAATATACGTATATTCAGACCTTTGAGTGGGATAAAAAAATTGCAGATATCTGAAAGGCGCACCAGTGTACAGCACAGCTAAGACCCGGCCCACTTAAAAGCCTGCGTATATTTAACACAGAAACACAACCTAACAATTTTCATCACTTATAATCACAGTTACTTTACTAGTGTGAACAAACCGTACAGAAAATGTATTAAAACATTTTTTTTTCTTTTTTATCTCTCACACATTTATAAAATATCTCTTCTAAAGAAACGCCCCTTTCCACCTTTATTTTGTAACAACGAGCAATAAATAATCCCTTTAGCAGCATCTAGTCACTAAATACTAACACGGTGCAGTATACCTAAGTGTAAAGCACAAACACTATTTAGATTATATCTTAAAGCATCATCAAATTATTGTAACCATACATACATACAGAAAGCAACATGTATGTTTACTTTCTCCATTTACTCTCCATGTAATCTGTGCACATTATGAACAGGTTCGAAGTATAACACCTGTCTTCACTTATATACAAATCTACCTCACAGTGTAAAATATAACATTACAACCTATGTATATGTAATATTTCCAACATAATACAGTGCAGTTTTATACCATTGAAACTAATTGTAACATTCCCTATATACTACAAACCCTACCAATATGGCAATAAACTTAGAAATCCTATTTTTATAATACAAACAGCTATATTAGATTATTTTTATAAACAGTACCGCTGGGGGCACAAAATAGTAGTGGGAGCTAGACAGAGTAAATAAAGGTGTAATTCCCAAACTTTTTATGTATTGTCCCTTTACTATACCTATATTAACAGCTTTAACTGAGATTATACTTTTCGCAACTATCTCAAACGGGTGACGGACCCGCACCACTTAAAAGCCTACGTATATTCAGCAGACAAACACACCCTAACAATTACCTTCACTAATAATCACATTTACTTTAGCACTGTCAACAAAATCATGCAGAAAATATACATCAAACATTTTCATTTATTTCTTATCTCTCACATATTTATAAAAAATGTCTTCTGAAGAAACGCTCCCCAACAACTTGCATTTCAGAACAACACCAAAATTCAAAGCCTCCCAGCAACACACCAGTCTTAACTTATATTGAAATCTACCTCTTTATGTAAAAAATGAGACCACAAATTGTCCACATAACATTTCTTGTTTTTGTTCCATCTCTGTTAAGTTAATAACACATACATTTTCTAGTATAACCCCTTCACCACTATTTCCAGACTAAGAATAATTTGGAAACGTGTGACATTCAGTTTATCTCATCGCAATACATATACAAATCCAAATAAACGCTACATATAATTTTCAAAACCATACAGTCTTTTACAGATGACAAGTTACATTTTTTTATCTGAAAAACTCCTAAACATATATAAAGTAATTCTTTAACAATTAGTCACACTTTATACATGTTTTAGAACCAATGTGAAACACCACACTTCACTAACACTATTACTTAGAAATAAAAAATACTTTCAAAGTTAAAAATAACGCCTCAAATATTAACCACTACTACACAACACATAACACACATTCTTAATTTCTAACTTACGTTCGTAGTTGGTATTCAGATTCCAAATGTCACAAACGTATGCAATTCTTTCTTTGTCACACAGTACATATAATGCACCGCTCTCGTCAACAATGGAACCAGTAATGGCACAATTTCCCTGTTGCTCCACACATAAATACATGTAAAGAACAAATCAGAATAGTTCCTTGATTTTTTCAAATTGCAAAACTTCTCTCTATTGGTTATTTTTGAACTTCCCATATAATCATTTTTTTTAAAAATCTAAAGACACATACAGGTGACAAGTTCAACGTATTCTATCAACACTTTCTAGAACATTCTACAGCACCTGCAGGTTAAAAGTTCATCATTGCTTTGAGTTCAAACAGTGCTTTCCATATACAAGTAGCAGGTGTGGTTCAACTGAGCAAATGTTATCCTATCATATGAACTCCACGTTCAAACTGCTTTTTATTAACTAATGACAAAGATGCTTTTCCACAAACTAATATGCACCCTACTTTTTAGAAAACAATGCTTTGCATCTCCCAATCAGTTATCGTATTGTATGAGAAAAAAAAGTAGTTCCCCATCTTTAAACATATCTCTTATTCTACAAACGGACTGCATGAGCTACAGACATCTATCCATACCTCCTAGTCGTACCTTCAAAATACTAGTGTGGATCGTAGGACATAGCAATGTTTTCTGGTGCAAGAGGTATGCAGAAGAGAGACGTATTGACTTACACCTACGTTTACAAAATGTGGACATTAAATGGTTTGCACAGAGAGGATTGAAGTGGCACCAATTGTTGCCTTTGGTTAAAACCTGTTTGCATCTCCAACACCCTGACCTCATGATTGTGCACTGTGGTGGAAACGACCTAGGCACATTGACTGGGGTAGGTTTGGAAATGCTAATGAAGGACACCTTTCGACAATTGATGTTGCTTTTGCCTCAAACTGTCTTTGTATATTCCAATATATGCCAAAGACAGAAGTGGAAATGGTCAAACCAATTTTGTCCTCAGATTGAAAAATGTAGGAAGAATGTCAACAAAGCTGTGTCTGCATACCTCAGAGACCATAGAATGGGGTCGATCTACAACAGCAACATACGTTTTGATATGGCTGATATCTACAGAAGTAATGGAGTACACTTCACAGATCAGGGAAATCGAGTTTTTCTGAATAACCTGAAGCTGTGCATCCGCACTTATATGTAGCTCCAACTAATAAACACAAGGGCTCTTTTTAGAACCGCCTTATATTCCCAATATCGGTTCGCAGAGTGACAGCTGCGATCCAGCTAGCACAGGGAGACCTGCGGGCCGTCGAGCAGCCTCGCAGAGGGACACCTGCGGCCCGTGGGCTCAGCTCGCACAGGCAGAGCTACGGGCCGTCGGCTCGGCTCGCACAGTGTGAGCTACGGGCCGTCGGCTCGCAAACGCACACCAGCGTGCTGGCTCGCAGAGGGAGAGCTCCGGTCTAACTCGCAAAGGGACACCAACGGGCCAACGGCCCTGCTAGCAGAGACACACCTATCACCTAACGCACTGACTTGCACATGTACAGCTACGGACACGACGGCTCGCAGACGCACAGCTGCAAGCCGACGGACTGCTACTGGTTTATGCTTTAGGGTAGTACAGTGGTGTTTGGGTAGTGTAGGGGGTTGTGCTGGGGGTAGTATTTTATGCTTTAGGGTAGTACAGTGGTGTTTGTGTACTGTAGGGGGTTCGTGCTGGAGGTAGCGTTTTAGGGTTTAAGGTAGTGTAGTGGTGTTTCTGTAGTGTGGGAAGTCATGCACCGAGTACTGTTTTAGGATTTACAGCAGTGCAGTGGTGTTTGTATACTGTTTGGCGGTTCATGCTGCGGGTATCGTTTTAGGGTTTAAGGTAGTGCAGTGGTGTTTGGGTAATGTAAGAATCCTGCTGGAGGTAGTATTTTAGACTTTACGAAAATGCAGTGGTGTTTGGGTAGTGTAAGGGGTCATGCTGGGAGTAGTGTTTTAGTGTTTAGCGTAGTGCAGTGGTGTTTGCGTACTGTAGGGGGTTCGTGCTGAGAGTAGTGTTTTAGGATTTAGGGTAGCACAGTGGTGTTTATGTAGTGTGGGAAGTTATGCAGCGACTACTGTTTTAGGATTTAGAGTAGTGCAGTGGTATTTGTGTACTGTTTGGGGGTTCATGCTGGGGGTAGCATTTTAGGGTTTAAGGTAGTGCAGTGGTGTTTGGGTAGTGTAAGAATCGTGCTGGAGGTAGTGTTTTTAGAGTTTACGAAAATGCAGTGGTGTTTGGGTAGTGTAAGGGGTCATGCTGGGAGTAGAGTTTTAGGGTTTAGGGTAGTGCAGTGGTGTTTGTATAGTGTAGGGGTTGGTCCTCGGAGTAGTGTTTTAGTGTTTACGGTACTGCAGTGCTGTTTGTCTACTGTAGGGGGTCGTGCTAGGGTAGTCTTTTAGGGTTTACGGTAGTGCAGTGGTGTTTGGGTATTGTAGGGGGTTGTGCTGGGGGTAGTGTTTTAGAGTTTAGGGTAGTGCAGTGGTGTTTGTGTAGTGTAGGGGTTCGTGCTGGGGGTAGTGTTTCAGGGTTTAGGGTAGTGCAGTGGTGTTTGTGTAGTGTAGGGGGTCATGTTGGGGGTAGTGTTTTAGGGTTTAGAGTAGTCTACTGGTGTTTGGGTAGTGTAGGGGGTCGTGCTGGGATAGTGTTTTAGGATTTAGGGTACTGCAGTGGTGTTTCCGTAGTGTAGGGGGTCCTGCTAGGGGTAGTGTTTTAGGGTTTACAACAATGCAGTGGTGCTTGGGTAGTGTAGGGGGTTGTGCTGGGGGTAGTATTTTAGGGTTTAGGATAGTGCAGTGGTGTTTGGATAGGGGGTAGTGCTGGGGGTAGATTTAGGGTTTGCGGCAGTGGTGTTTGGGTAGTGTAGGGGATCGTGCTGGGGTAGTGTTTTAGGGTTTAGGGTAGTGCAGTGGTGTTTGGGTAGTCTTTGGGTAGTGTAGGGGGTTGTGCCGACAGACTGACTCACAGAGCTCCGAGCCGACGGACGGGCTTCTAAAGACATAGCCGCGACCTGGTGATATGAGGAGAGGCAGCCTGAAAGGCATATCTCACACAGACACAGATGCCAGTGTTGCCTCGCAGAGGTAAAACTACGAACCCGATGGTTTCTACATGGAGAGATGCGAGCTGACGGAGTAAATCACAAAATGGCTGCCAACACTTCCTGGTTTCAACCATTCACAGCCAATAAGCCGCAAGCTGCTGCTTGTAACCCCTCAGCCAATCACATGTCAGAATTCTCAAATATCGATATCTGTAAAATTTGATATTTCTCAAAAACTACTGAACGGATTTACACCATTTAAACAAAAGCGTGCTTTCTGGACCATCACCTTTCTCCCTGCCAAATTTGGCGTAATTCCGTTCAGCAGTTTCACCTGTAGTCTTCTGTAAAGTTTCGTATGGAAATTGCATGGAGAAAACACGTTTTAGGACCCTCTTTTTTCTCAGCCCCTCCTACACCATTCACCCCCAAACTTTCAATATAAGAGCTAATCCAAAAAGAGAAACTTTTTGGATAATTTCATAAAGATTCGTCAAACGACGCCAAAGTTACAAGCACATACAAGGCTCCAGAAGGGGGGCCGCGCACCCCCCTCCCAACATGAGTGAAGCCCCGGGGCTGCGCGGACCCCAGCGCACCCCGCAACCCCTGCGAGCCCCTGCTATTATTTTTTAAGAAATACCCCCGGAACCTAGCCCACCCAAGGGCCTCATTAAAACGAAACGCGAGAACCCGCGACCCCAGCGCGAATTTTTGCCGATATTTTTTTTTAAATGATTATTTTGGCCCTGGGGGTCCTTCTGGGACCCCCTGAGCAGACCTAGGGGGTCAGGGTTTTTCTACCCTGCCCCCTTCTCTTGTTTTATACCTTTGTTTCTCCGTTTTCGGGTGACTCGCTTCTACCGAGCCACAAGATGGCTGCCAACACTTCCTGGTTTGGAGTGCTAGCAGCCAATCACAGTGAAGCTCGCGCACGCGACTTAGGCTCCGCCCAGATATCGAAACTTTTATTTTTCTTATTTCTCAGCAACTACTGAACGGATTTACACCATTTTTAGAAATATCGCTTTCTGACCCAAGCACTACCTTTCTGCCAAATTTGGAGTAATTCCGTTCAGTAGTTTCGGCTGTAGCCCTGCACAAAGTTTCCTATAGGAAAATGATTTTTTGACTCTTATTTTTTGAATTTCTCAAAAACTACTGAACGGATTTACACCATTTAAAAAAAAGGTCGCTTTCTGAACCAAGCTCTACCTTTCTGCCAAATTTGGGGTAATTCCGTTCAGCAGTTCGAGCTGTAGCTCGTCGCAAAATTTCCTACGGAAATTAACATGGAGAAAACAAGTTTTGGGACCCCCTTTTTTCTCAGCCCCCGCTTGACGAATCACCCCCAAACTTTCAGCATAGGAGCTGACCTGGATAGACGTTTTGTTTGGAGAATTTCAGGAAGATTCATCAAACGACGCCAAAGTTATTAGCAAATCAAAAAATGCTTTTCCTATGGAAACTAGGTTCTAACTATAACTACCTACTGGCGACCGCCAGTAGGTAATATATATATATATATATATATATATATATATACACACACACACACACACACACACACATACACATATATGTATTCACTGGCAAAAATAAAGGTTATAGGGACTTTATAGTTAGGAAATGAAATAAAAAAACATACAAATCACTGAAAAAACAAAAGGTTACAGGGATGACCAGTGCAATTCGGCAGTTATAGTTAGCTGAGCTAATTATAACTTGTGCCCCCACAATGCACTGCTTATGACCTCACATATTACATCACTCATGACAAGGTCAGTGACATCACTACTTACATCAATGATAACATCTCAAATGACATCATTGATGACATCCTCCAGTGAATGTGAGTGTTTTAAAAAAGTTTATGAGTGTTAAATATATACAACAAGATGTATTGTGAATCAGTGGGTGTATGAGTGCCTTTATGGATGATTCAGTGGGTGCCTGACTGACTGTATAAGTAAGTGATTAGATGTCTCTGTGAATGTATGGCTGAGTGCCTGGTTGTGTGAATGTTTGTATCAGTCGGTCAGCTGGTGTCTAAGTGGCTGTATGGGTGTGTGAGTGGGTACAGGAGTGGCTGTTTGGGCGATTGGTTGTCTGAGTGCCTGTATGGGTGTCTGAGTGGGTGGTTGAGCGTGTGTGACTGCCTGCATGGATGCGTAATGGGGTGAGTCAGTGGATGTATGGGTTAATGAGTATGTGTGTGAGGGTCTGTTTGGGTGAGTGAGTGTAAGGCTGTGTGGGTGAGTGGAAGGGTCAAAGGTATATGGGTGAGTAACTGGGTATGTGAAAGGCAGTATATGTGAGTGATGGGGTATATGAGTGACTGTATGGGTGAGTGAGTGAATGTAAGAGTGGCTGTATGGTGAGTGTGTGCTTGTGTCAGTGACTGTATAGGTGAGTGAGAATGTTTTAGTATCTGTATGAGTAAGTAAGTGGGTGTGGGTGTAACTGTATGGGTGAGTAAGTGGCTGTGTGATTGACTGTATGGGTGATTGAGTAGATGTGTGAGTAGCTCTTTGGGTAACTGACTCAGTGTGTAAGTGACTTTATCAGTGTATGAGTGGATATGTCAGTGCCTGTATTAGTGAGTAGGTGTATGAGAGACTGTATGGGTGAGTGAGTGGATGTATGTGTAGATCTATGAATCAATGAATGGGTGTGTTAGTACTGGTATGGGTCTGTGAATTAGTTGGGGAATGGGAGTGGATGTATGAAAGGTTCTATGGGTGTGTGAGTGGGTGCTTTAGTGATTTTTGTGGATGATGTTAGCAGTGATGTTATCAGTGATGTAATTTGAGATTTCATCAGTTATGTACCTGACCATGTCACGAGTGATGTAATATGTGATGTCATAAGCAGTGCATTGTGTGTGCACGAGATATAGTTAGCTCAGCTAACTATCACTGCTGAATTTCACTAGTTTAGTTCAAGTGAAACCTGAGCCCAACTATAATGTCCCTGTAACTTATGTTTTTTTAGTGAATTTAAGATTTTTTTAATTCATTTTCTAACTATAACGTCCCTGTAACCTTTGGTTTTTGGAATGATTTTTTATGTTTTTTATAAGTAGTAATAGCGTTTAGAGAGTGGGGGAAAAAGGGGGTGTGGCCTTTGAAGACCTCTTAGCAATCCCACTATGTAGGACTTACTAGATGCAACAGGAGGGGTTGTTAGCCCCCAAGTACCCTCAGCAGCCAAGGGGACTTCATTCCCCAACTAGTAGTGCACCAGGAGGTTTGTTTACAGAGTGGTAGAGAAAGGGGCGGGCCACAAAGACCTCTCAGCAATCCCACAGTGTGGGACTTACTGAAGGCAACAGGAGGGGCAGTTGGCACTGCCAAGCCGTAGCAAAATGAAATGTCCCGGGGGAGGGAACCCTGGGGCATTGCTGGAACCAGCCCTGAGGGGTGGCAGTCCCAGGGCCATCTACGGCTCCACAAAGGGGTGCCATGCGGCTCCATGGGCCCCCTCCTTTCTTTCATGCAGCACAGGGAGGCGGTGGTCCCTGGGGCACGCAACGGCCCCCCTAAATTATTCTGTAACTGGGAGAGGGATCCTATGAGCATCACTCCTTCATTACCCTCATGCCCCCGGACCTGGCCCACCCAGGGCCGATAATGAACAAAGCGAGGGAGACCGTTCTTTGTTTTTTTTTAAATTTTCAGCCGGATCTGCGGACCACGCCAAATCTTTTTTTAAATGTTATTTTTTGGCCCAGCAGGGTCCCATTGGGACCCCTACGAAGATGCCTAGGGTTCAGGGTGTTTCTACCCTGCCCCCTGCCCCTTTTCTTTAAAAAACTTTCTGGGGGGGACTACTCGGTTCAACAGAGTTCAAAGATGGCTGCCAACACTACCTGGTTGAAGTCACCAGTAGGTAGTTAGAGTTAGGACCTAGTTTCCATAGAAAAAAGCATTTTTTGACTTGCCTATAATTTTGTCGTCGTTTGACCAATCTTCATGAAATTTTCCCAAAAAGTGTCAAAGTAGGTTCTGTGTGTCATGGAACATCTGGGGGTGATCCATGCAGTGGGGACCGAGAAATAGGGGCGTGAATAAAGGGTGTGTTTGAAATGTTAATTCCCATAGGAATGCATTGTTGAACCTACAGCCCGAACCACTGAACGCAATTACACCAAATTTGGCAGAAAGGTAGAAGTTGTTATGCAGATTGTGCTTTTTGTTATTTGGTGCAAATCCGTCCAGTAGTTTTTGAGAAATTTAAGCTGAAAATTATAGATATATCTCCTGCCGTGGATATTTTGCGACGATTTCGTGATTAATTGCAAATGCGCGCTCCAATGAGAATTCTCTGATTGGCTGGACACAACCTGAACAGAAAGTTGCAGCTGCCATTTTATCATCCGGGAACGGTTCCTGGGGAAAATTTGTGTGAAACCTAACATAAGGAGTCAGGGTGGCGATAGTCTGACCCCTTGTTTGAGAAATGGGTGTGTTAGTGACACAAGTTATGTGTCCAAAATTGATTTTTTTAATCACATGCGATATTTGTAATGACGCTGCGATTACCAGTGCGTCCCCCCATGTGCTGTCATGGGGACATCGCGAATATCGAGACGTCATTGCAAATATTTGTGAAAATATAACAATATATATATAATATATATTTGTACACACTCGCCGGTCACTGTCACACACTCATGTATGCACACACAAACTCACTCAGACACTTATACACCCGTTCACATACCCTCTCACACACTTATACATCCAGTCACATACCCACTCAGATACTCATGTACCCACTCACATATCCATTCAGGAACTCATGCACACACTTACAGACTCACTCAGAGAGTGATGCACCCATGTTCAGACTCACTCAGAGACTCGTCCACCTATTTGGAGACCCACTCATAGACTCATGCACACAGTCTCATACCCACTTAGAGACTTTTACATTGACTCACAGACCCACATGGGCACTCATGCACCTACTCAGATGCTCATGCACCCACTTACAGACTCACTCAGAGAGACACGCACCCATATACAGACCCACTCAGAGATTCTAGCACCTAGTTACAGACCCACTCACACACTCACATATGTTCTCATAGGCCCATTGAGACACTCAAACACCCATTCATAGATCTACTCAGACACTCATACACCCACTCACGGACCCACTCAGACAGTCACACACCCATACAGTCACTCACACACCCACTTATAGGGTCATTCAGAGACTTATGCACCCAGTCAGTTATACACTCAGAGACTCATATACCCACTCACAGTCACACTCAGAGACCCATGCAACCAATCACAGGTCCATTGTGACATTGATGCACCCACTCATAGATGCACTGAGGCAGTCACGCAGTTAGTTACAGAAGCATTGAAAGTCTGATGCACTGTCCTACAGATTCACTCAAATACTTATACAGTGAATGAGAGACTTACTGATACAGCGATGCATGCAGTTATAGATTACACTGAAAAAGTTATGCACTGTGTTATAGAGATGTTAAGGGAGTTGTACATGCTATTATACAGTCATTTAGATAGTAATGTGTTTAGTATATCGGTTATAATCCATTTTGCAATTATAAGTTTTGAATGTGGTGGTGGCTATTGAATGTCTGCATTTGTCATTTCGCGATGTATTTTCTGCGATCGCGGCGACCGATATCATTACGACGCCTGGCGTCACCGCAAAAACAGAAAATTGGTTTAATTGAATGTTTGTATACAAACTCCCTATAAAAATATTACTTTAAACAGAGCAGTAATAAACCCCTAGTGTCTAAAATACTGTAAAATGTGTGCATATATCTGTTTTACACCTCTTAAAAAAAGCACGATAGTCATTGCTACCGAAGTCATTGCGACTCTCTGCGTCATCGCGAAAACAGAAAGTAGGGTTCTAACACAGTTTTTAAAAAATTTACTACAAATATATGAGTACAAACCTCTTCTTTAAGTTAGTAATGTGTGTATTGTGATTAACCCTGGGCGTAGTAGCACTTCACGTAGCTACGTGAAGTTCATTTTGAACTACACACAGCTATGCAAATTGCATAGCTGTGTGCTTGACTGCACTGTACAATAATTGCCAAAGGCATCTTGCACAGTGCAAGTTAAGATAAAATAAGTATCTCTGTCTTTATATGCTAAAATGCATATAGCATTTCACAAAAGTGAAATCAATAAATTAACAAGCAGTGAGAGAGGTGATGATTTTGGTATCCTCCTAACCTAGGGAGAGAACCAAGCAGATGCCTTGAGAACAAAAGCACATCTTTTGAACGATTCAGTGGTAGTCCCATCCTCTTAGGACCACCCCAAGCACAGTTATTGGCAAAAATACAATCCCAACCAAAGGCCCTGCAAAGCATTATGGGACGAGATTAGCAGTGGGCAGTGAATATTATAGTATCCAATATCAAAATAATTCTACAAAGAGCTGCAGTTCCACTAGTCGATTACTAGATGTCCCTCACGAGTCAAATGCAAAAGCTTCATGAAAGGGTTTCAATGCTTTTGCATTTGACTTGTGAGGACATCTAGTAACGACTAGTGGAACTGCAGCTTGATCGTATTAATAATTTCAATGCTTTTGCATTTGACTCGTGAGGACATCTAGTAACGACTAGTTGAACTGCAGCTCTTTGTAGAATTATTTTGATATTGGACACTATAATATTCACTGCCCACTGCTAATCTCGTCCCATAATGCTTTGCAGGGCCTTTGGTTGGGATTGTATTTTTGCCCATAACTGTGCTTGGGGTGGTCCTAGGAGGAAGGGACCACCACTGAATCGTTCACATGATATGCTTTTTGTGTTCAAGGCATCTGCTTGGTCCTCCCCTAGGTTAGGGAAACCAAAATCATCACCTCCTCATTGCTTGATATTTTCATTGTCAAAGTTCACTTTTGTGAATTTGTTATATGCTTTTTAGTATAGAAAATTGCTTTAACAAAGCATTTGTATGTGTTTAATATACTGCTGCTACGCTATGTTGATTAGCAGAGTTTTTTACTCTGCTACGTGCAATGTGCGTAGTGCGTAGTAACACAAACTTTGCATGCTACGTGAGCGTAGCAAAGTATTATGCCCAGGGTTAATTGTGATAGTTAAGATATATTTTTTAAGTTATAATTTTTGAATGTGATGATAGTCGTTGAATGTTTGCATTTGTCTTGCAATTTCGCGGTGTGATCACGATCATTGCGTCTTCACCACGAATTTTTAAAATTCCCCCAAAAAATCATTTAACAAGAAAATGAACAACATTTTGGGCTCTTTGGTGGCCTTGACAAGAATCTTTGTGCTGAGAATGTGTAGAAGACACCTACATAAAAGACTGTATGCAAAGTTTCAAGTTGCCAGAAACAACCTGTTCCCTTTGTCTGTAAAGTGAACTCCATTACCTCTATATATTCCATGCAAATATAAACTCTACAATACTAAACTACTAGTTTTGGCTATTAAGTAAAAATTTGTCTATATAAATATATATTTAAGACTTCCTCAAAAACATGCGCCTTTCACAACGTCACTGCTGGTATTGTGACATTGTCACTCATATAAAAATGTAAAGAAAAAAAAACTATGCTTTTTATCCACTGAAGAAAATACAAGGTTATAAAAAAAATGTTATTGAGTCATTACCGATAGGACATACATTTAAAAACCTTAAAAATTCAATTAAAAAATCATAGGCTACATGGATGTTATAGTTAGGAAATAGAATTTGAAAAAACATAGAAAGTCACTGAAAAAAACCAAAAGGTTACAGGGACGTTATTGTTAGAAACTAGCATTTAAAAAACCTTAGAAATTCACTGAAAAAAACAAAGATTGCAGGGACATTATAGTTAGGAAATGGAATTAAAAAACCTTAAAAATTCACTGAAAAAACAAAAGTTACAGGGACGTTATAGTTAGGCTGACATTTCACTCACACAAAACCAGAGAAATTCAGTAGTTATAGGTAGCTGAGCTAACTTTGACTCTCACCCCGCAATGCATTGCTTATGATGTCACAAAGTATATCACTCATGACATGGTCAGTGATATCACTGATGACATCTCAAATGACATCATTGATGACATCATCCACAGAATCTCTGATACACCCACTCATACCCCCATATAACCTTACAGACACCCACTCTAACTTCCACATTAACATTCTCAAAACCATTGTCACACCCATACCAGTACTTATACAGCCACTCACTGATACATAGGTCTACATACACATCCACTCAGTCACCCATATAGCCACTCATACACCAGCTCACTCACTAATACAGCCACTGATATATCCACTGATACACCCATAATACCACCCACACACTGTCAATTATAGAGCTACTCCCACACTTACTCACTCACCTATAGAGTCATTCACACAGCCATTTACTCACCTATATAGTTATACACACACCGACTCACTTATTCATACAGATACTAACACATACTCACTCACCTCTACAGTCACTCACACACACACTCACCCATACAGCCACTATCACAATCCCTCACTCACACATACAATCACTCATATACTCCAACACTCCCCTATACTGCCTTTCACATATCCAGTTACTCACCCATATACCACTGACACATCTATTCACTCACTAACACATCCATACACACCCTCAGTCACTTATACAGCCCTTCTCTTACACACTCACTAACCCATATACCCACTGACTCCCCCACTCATTCTTCCATGCAGGCAGTCACACATACTCTCACCCACCGACACAGACACTCATACACCCATACAGGTACTCAAACAACCTATCAATCACCCATACACCCACTCATATACCCACTCACCAAACCATACAGCCACTTAGACACCATCTGACAGACTGATACAGACATTCAGACAGCCTAGTCAGTGACCCATATATTCAGTGAGACACCTAATCACTCACTTATACAGTCAGTCACGCACCGACTGAATCATCAATACAGGCACTCATACAGCCACTGATTCAACACTAATAAATAAATATTTTAAAAACACTCACAGTCTCTAGATGATGTTATCAGTGATGTCATCAGTGATGTCATTTGAGATGTCATCAGTGATGTCACTAACCATGTCATGAGTGATGTAATATGTGAGGTCATAAGCAGTGCATTGCGAGGGCATGAGTTATAGTTAGCTCAGCTAACTATAACTGCTGAATTTCTCTGGTTTTGTAGAGAGTGAAATGTCAGCCTAACTATAACCTCCCTGTAACCTTTGGTGTTTTCAGTGAATAATCACAAGAAAACCTCCACTTTACCGGGGGCCCCCAATCCTGCAGGGCAGGCTCTAAGACCAGGAATGGAGATCATGGAAACTGCGGTTCTGCCACCAAAAGAAAAGAGCCCAACACCGACTTGCTGACAGGCTGACTTTATTTGTCTTGAAATGCAGAGAAGAAATGCACTCTTTAAATCCTTACGCGTTTCAGCCTTAAGCCTTGTTCACAGGTGAGTGCAACTATATTTATGTAGTCCAAGTGGTCATGTGGCTTAATCTTACAACCACAAACCCCAGAATGCATCAGTATTATAAGTTCGCAGCAGTTTGGCAGCTTTTGACTGAGAAAGGGAGAGGAGAATGATGTTTCATTTTCCTACGACATCGCATGACAAGCAATCATTGAAGAGATGCGGAGGAAACCGCACTGTGCAGTAACAGAACTTTACCAGTAAGCATCTGCAGATTTGTTATTAATTTACATGGACATTGGCTCTGATAACGCTATTTAGGCAGAATTGGGAGATGCGCCATGTCCTGCTGCGAACTTATAATACTGATGCATTCTGGGGTTTGTGGTTGTAAGATTAAGCCACATGACCACTTGGACTACATAAATATAATTGCACTCACCTGTGAACAAGGCTTAAGGCTGAAACGCGTAAGGATTTAAAGAGTGCATTTCTTCTCCGCATTTCATGACAAATAAAGTCAGCCTGTCATATATATATATATATATATATATATATATATATATATATATATATATATATATATATATATATGTATATTTAAGAAATTATGTATATATATATATATATTATATATATATATATATATATATAAATATATATCATATATATAGATATATTCAAGAACTGCTGTGCCGCTTTCCATTGGCACAGATGACTCACACTCACAGATGTGTTTTCACCAAGAAAAGTTTAATCAGCTACGTGTTTTGACCCTTTCGGGTCTTCATCACAGCCAAGTAATTGTTAAGTGAGTGCCCAATCATCTTCTTTTAAAAACAATTGGACGCCATCAAAGACATAGAAAAAATACAATGTCATAGAACATGATAGCAATTGCATGTGTATCAAATATTTACATTTAACCCATTAATGATAATAACATCATATTCGTGCAATATTTCATTTCTCAAAGCAAGTAAATATGCAATGTATTCATAGAGCAAACGTCCCACGTGTTAAAGATACATTGCAATGTTTCTTAACTGGAGGTAATTTGTATTGTAAGGCAACAATGTAAGCAGTTCATTGATGCGTGTCATCTGGACCTTCAACGTCATATATGCACATGGTATTTATAGAATACATTTATATGGCTCAAACCATTGATACATTAAATTTAAGTACTGTATGGATGCACATATTAGCAAAATTGATCAAAATAAAAAAAGAAGTAAAAAAGAAACCATGCTCACTCCAAGTGCATATCTATTGCACCATATCCTTAGCAAATTCAAGGCCATATCCATGTCCTAAACCGGAGTAATATTTTCCAGAGCAAACATACTCTGAGCCAGTGTCAGTGGTAAGATCAACTACGGTGCCTGCCATGTGGCTCGTGCATCCAATCACAAGTGTAATAAGTGACCATGCTGTTGATTGCATCATTTAAGTGCCCACCCTAAACCATGAAGATTAAAAAAGAGCATGTCAATGAAAGAGAAAACTCCACAAAAAAACAACAAAACTATCTTAACAGAATGAAAAAAGGAATGCCAAGGGCTTAAAGTGTGACTGATTGAAAGGCATGTTACTAGCATCAAGATGGAACAACTACCAATAAATCGTATGCATCAAACCTCTCTAATGAATGATGTAAACCAATGTGTGCATGCAGTTCTTCATCAAGGTTAAAGCCTCCAGAGTGCTTGCTGTTGAGTAACATAATGTACCCCGACTCCATCCTTCTCAGGGTCTTCTCCTATTCACAGGAACCCTGTCCATTCCAAAAAACTTAATCTGGTCAGTGCTGGGTTCATGCATTTGATGCCGGTGTCATACTACAGGATAGCTAGAATGCTTGTTTCTGATTGCACATAAATGCTCTAAAATTCTATTTTTCACTGGGAAGAACATGCTCCCCACTTTCTGTAACCCACATGGGCATACCAAGACGTATACTACAAAATCACTATTGCAGTATATGTTGTCCTGCTAGTGCTGTTGATACAGGCTTTACACTGCCCATATCTATGAGAGCCTTGCTGTTCTCTCAGCCATGAACCAGTATTTCCCTGTCTGATAGGGCAACTGTGTACTAGCATGTCTTTTAAAGACCTGCTTTTTCTATAGGTAACTGAGGGATTTGTGCTTACCAACTCTCCAAAGACTGGGTCTGCCCTGACCAGCTGCCAGTGTTTGTTCAACAGTTGTATGATCTTATCAGAGTCGCTGTTATATGTAGTAATAAGCCTGACCTGGTCAGAGCCATTGCTTTTACATTTTGGTACCAGTAAACTCTCTCTGGGTTGTTGGGCTGACCTCTCAATGGTGGTCCTAATCACCTTCTTAGGGTAGCCTCTAGTCACAAATCTCCCAGTCATCCGAGTCTGTTGTTCCTCAAAAGAGTCCGGAGTGCTGCAGTTGCCTTTCACTCACAACATTTCTCCATATGGTATGCTCCACTTAAGCTTGAGGGAATGATGACTATGTGCGTGCAAGGCGCTGTTCCCTGCAGTACTTTTCCTTTAGAGACTAGTCTGTATAATGTCCCTTTCTACCCTAACCAGGACATCAAGGAACTCCATTTCTGATAAGTATGTTTTTAAATTGAGGTTGATGTCAGAAATCATAGTCAGAAAAGCCTCAAGAATTTTCTGAGGCCCATCCCAAAGGAAGAATAAATCATCTGTATAATGTGTCCAAAACAACACATGCTTGGTCCAGATCTTATTAGCCTCCGTCCAAATATGCTGCGATTCCCACCAACCCATAAAGATTCCAGTGTAACTGAGCACAAAGCAACTTCCCATTGTGGGCTCAGTGAGTTGCCTATAATACTGTTCGCCAAATAAGAAAAAGTTGTTTTCAAGGCAGAAACGCAACATATTCAGTAGCATCATTGCATGGTCATATAGAAATAGAGGTTTATTTTTTACAAAAATATCTCCAAGCCTCTATGGCCAAATCATGGTCAATACAAGTGTGCAATGCAACAGCATCAATTGTGGCCATAATGTAAGTGGATTTACATGGGATGTCCTGAATCTTGTTTATAAAATCCATACTGTCTCTGCAATATGCAGACAAACTTAAGACATAGGGGCTTAATAATTTTCTGAATACAAAGATGTGTTTTTGAAGAGGCTGTTATTGGCTGAGACAATTGGCCTACCAGGGGGATTCTCTCTACTCTTGCGTACTTTAGGTAACATATAAAAACATGGTGCAGTAAGCTTATTTATATGTAGGAGTTGGTATTCCCCCACCTCCTAAAGACCGCTCTCATGCCAGTCTGAATGTATAGTAGGTTAACTAGAGATTGCCTCCCTGTAAGCACCCACAGTCAATTTCGCATAATACACTGACAATTCCATCTATCTCTTTACCTCCAGTTGGTATTTCACTGAATCCTATATATATATATATATATATATATATATATATATATATATATATATATATGGATATATATATATTACCTACTGACGGTCGCCAGTAGGTAGTTATAGTTAGGACCTTGTTTCTATTCAAAAAGCGTTTTTTCTTTTGCCAATATCTTTGGCGCCGTTTGACGAATCTTTGCAAAATTTTCCAAACTAATGGTTCACTCAGGTCAGCTCCTGTCTTGAAAGTTTCGGGGTGATTCGTCAAGTGGGGGCTGAGACAAATGGGGGGCCCCAAATGCGTTTTCCCCATGTTAATTTCCATAGGAATTTTTGGAACAGGCTACAGCCCGAACTGCTGAACGGAATTACACCAAATTTGGCAAAAAGGTAGCTCTTGGTTCAGAAAGCAAAATTTTTTTTAATGGAGCAAATCCGTTGAGTAGTTCCTGAGAAATTAAAAAAATATAATTTTTTTGTATCTGAGCACCGAGGAGTCGCGAACCCTCCCGAGCACGAGCTTCATTCTGATTGGCTGCCAACAGTCCAAACCAGAGTGTGTTGACAGTCATTTTGTAACTCGGTAGAACCGAGTTATATCCAAAAGGTAGAAACATGTTGTAAATGTAGGAAAGGGGTCAGGGTAGAAACACCCTGACCCCCTAGGGCTGGTCAGGCCCCCAGGGCCAAAAAAAGCATTATTATTTTGTTTTCGTCGGAAGTCATGCTGGGTGCGCGAATCCCAGCGAGAAAAAAAAAACCGAGGGCATTCTTCTGCGCTTCATTTTCCTTAAGCCCCCGGGTGGGCCAGGTCCCGGGGGCAATGTGTAATTATATAGCGGGGGCCCATGGGGGCCCCCGCAGCCCCAGGGACCACCACCTCCCCAGGGCTTTATGCATTATGTGCACGGGGGCACGCAGCCACCTCCCCGGGGCTTTGTAAAATAATTAGTGTGGGGGGCTCAAGCCCCCCCACACTGTCCCAGGGACCAGCACCTCCCCGGGGCTTTGTAAAATAATTAGTGTGGGGGGCTCGAGCCCCCACACTGTCCCAGGGACCACCACCTCCCCGGGGCTTTGTAAAATAATTAGTGTGGGGGGCTTGAGCCCCCCCACACTGTACTGGGGACCACCACCACCCTGGGGCTATTTTCACAAAGGGAGGTTGGCCGCGGGGCCCCCCTCCTGGAGCCCTCAATGGGCCCTGGGTACCGCCACCCCCAGGGCTGGCTCCAGCAATGTCCCGGGGTGCCCACCCCTGGGACATTGCTGTTTGCTATGGCAGGGCAGGTGCACGGCTCCCACCATGCCATAGCAAACATTGCTTTGCTTCATTGCAGCGAGAGCAGGAGAGCTGCTCTTGCTTCAACAAAGCAAAGCAGAATTGCTTTTGGGCAAGGGGAGCTGCATGTCAGCAGCTCCCCTTGCCCAAAAGCAATGCAGGCTTCCGCAGGAGGCGGGGAGCCGGCAGGGACCGTGGGGGCATTGGGGCTCCCCCCACGGTCCCCAAAGTATGGCCAGGCCCCGGGGGATGGGGTCCCCAGGGCCATTATTGGCCTGAGGAGGGGGGCCACGCGGTCCCACTCCTTTTTAAAAAAAATAAATGGTAGCAGGCCCTGGGGGATGGGGCCCTTGGGCCATTATTGGCCTGAGGAGGGGGGTCACGTGGTACCCCTCCTTTTTATTTAACAATGGTGGCAGGCCCCGGGGATGGGATTGGGTCCCCGGGGCCATTATTGGCCTTAGGAGGGGGCCACGCGGTCCCCTACTAATTTTTTTTTTTAATTAAATGGTGGCAGGCCCCGGGGGATGGGGTCCCCGGGGCGAATAGCGAATAATAGAAGTGGGGCATTTTTTTTTTCTTTCGAGTTTGGAGTCGCGACCCCAACGTGGCTCTCAGTGCGGCCCCCGTGTAACGTCGCGTTGGATTTGCGAATTTACCTTAAATAAATAATTAAGTAGTATATAATTTAGAAGGTAGTGTTGTATTTGTGAAGTTGTTTTAAAGAGTTACTGTGATTGAAGTTAATGACAAGTAGGCCTGGGCATAGTTCGTGGAGTTTTGCTACGCGGAACTCCGCGAAGTTACAAAAAACTCCGCAAAGTTCCGCGAGTGGCTGAGTGCAGTGCGAACTGCAGTTTGTGCTGGTATTCCTGCAGCTCGGGTAGAAAATCTACCCGAGCGGCAGCTCGCGCTCGCGAACTTACCGTTCGCAAACTTATTGTTCGCGATCGCGAGCGGGGAAAAAACTCCGATGCACATCGCGAAGTGGAGTTTTCTGCACTCCGCAAACTCCACGAACGGAGCGAAGTTCACCGCCCAGGCCTAATGACAAGATTACAATTGATAGAGTTGTTAAACATATATAAAATAGTTAAACTTGAAAAGTGTATTGTGTTGTAGTACATTGAATTCATGCTTTTGCAGATTTGCGTCGGGTGTGCAAATCCACAAAAATTAAAAAAAAATATGTTTGTGTAAAAAATGTTTATATTCACAATTATGTTATAGGGTGGCTCTAAAAAGAGCCCTTGTTTTCATTATGACTTTGTTGTAGCTACAT
The DNA here is from genome assembly GCA_963921515.1 of Calotriton arnoldi. NCBI lineage: Eukaryota > Metazoa > Chordata > Amphibia > Caudata > Salamandridae > Calotriton > Calotriton arnoldi. The sequence continues at coordinate 497,968 of CAWUFW010001485.1, read as the reverse complement.
GTAAGTGTCGATGCACAGCTTTAGGTTATTGAGAAAGACTCTGTTTCCTTGATCTGTGAAGTGTACTCCATCACTTCTGTAGATGTCATCCATATCAAAACATAGATTGTTGTTATAGATGGAGCCCATCCTATGGTCTCTGAGGTAAGCAGAAACAGCTTTATTGACATTTTTTCTAGCTTTCTCAATCTGTGAACAAAATTGATTTGACCACTTCCATTTCTGTCTTTGGCATATATTAGAGTATACAAAGACAGTTTGAGGTAAAAGCAACATTAATTGTGCAAAGGTGTCCTTCATTAGCATTTCCAGACCTACCCCAGTCAATGTGCCTAGGTCATTGCCACTACAGTGCACAATCATGAGGTCAGGGGGTTGGAGATGCAAAAAGGTTTAACCAAAGGCATAAATTGGTGCCACTTTATTCCTCTCTGTGCAATCCATTTAATATCCACATTTTGCAAAGCTAGGTCTTTGTCAATACCTCTGCGTTCAGCATACCTTTTGCACCAGAAAACAAAGCTGTGTCCAATAATCCATACTGTAAGCATCTTGAAGGGATGTCTGGAAGTAATGAAAAGTTGTCTGTAGCTGAGGTAGTCAGTTGACAGAATGAGAGGTATATAAAATGTTGGACAAGATGCTGTTTAAGAACATTGTACACTCAAAAATAGGATGCATGTTACTTTTTTTAAAAAGCATGTTTGTTATTGGTTAGTAAAAAATGTTTGAAAGGTACAGTATATAGGATAAGCTCATATTTTGCAAAAGTCAACCACACCTGCTATTTGCATTTGTAACCTTGTGTGCTGAACTTGAAAATATGGTGAACTTGTGACCTGTTTGTTCAGTTGAATGTTACATGAACTATTACTATGGAAGCTGGCATTAATCAGAATGGGGGAAGGGTTGAAACTTAACTGTGTAGTTAAAATGTGAAATTGTAATTTATATATAGGTGATTTGTTATTAAAGTATAATTTCCCAAGTCAGTACTATGTTTAGGAGTGGTGTTTTGTTAAAAAATTGTGGTCTTTTTATTTGTAATATATTTTTGAACTCCTGTATGGATTTGCGGCTCCATCGCGTTGGTGCACGGTGGAGTTGAGACTCCAAAAAACTCCAGAACCAGTTTGGGCACTTTTAGAAGTCAGTTGGTAAGGGTTAATATATGTAACCAATAAAAAGGTGTTTTATAATTTGAAATAATGTAGGAAGGAATGTGATTTGTTACTTACAAGTATTTGTGCGGAGAAAGAGAGGGAATGTTTGCCATTACTGGTTTTACCTTGCTGAGAGTCGTGCATTACATTGATTGTGTGCATAAGAAAATCTTTTATGAGTTTGTGATATTTTAAAATCTACAAATCAAACTGGAAGGTGCGTTATAAATTTGTGAGGTGTATTATGTATTAGGTTTATTAATAATCTTTAAAAATTATTGATGAACTGTGATGTTTGAAATATATTATTAAATGTAGAGATGTGTATTGTAGTTTGTTTTATTGTAGTTAAATGTTGTTTGAAATAGATTTTGTATAGTAATATGTGTATATTGGAAGATGGATTAGTGATTATGGTAGTTTGTTTTAGTGTGTGGATATGTACATTTGTAGTATACCGCATAATTTTAGGTGTTGCATTAAAATTGGAGGTGGAATCTGTCAAGTTCTAAGGTGTGCATGGATTTCTGTCTCAAGTGTGTCTCTACTTGTATATGTATTTTCATATGTCTTATACATTTGAAGGTGCATGATGTATAATAAAGAGGTGTTGTTGCTTTTTATGTGGTAGGCTCAAGACTGTGAGTAGTAATGGAATGGTGAAGATGCTGTATAATAGTGTGGTTTAAAAGATGTTGCGATAAGGTATTATTGATTAGGCTTCTTTATTAAGTTTCTAGAGAGGTACAGTTGAAATATGCCACATAATTTTTGGTGTTTGCTTGAAATTGGAAGTTTGTTTTGTGAATTTTTAAGGTTTGGACAGTGTTATGGTACAGACGTATTCATGTGTGCTTTTAGGAATATTTTGAGACCTTTAGTAAAGACATGTGAAGGGTTCCTGCTTTGTATTTGGGTAGGTGTAACATTATAAGTAGTTGTTGAATGGTAAAGGAGCAGCCTGAAAGTGAGGTTTGAGATGTTTGTAGAGGTGTTATTTATTAGAGTAATTTGTATGATGTGTGGAAAGTTATATTTTATATATACCGCATAATTTTCAGTGTCTGTTTGAAAATTGAAGTGTTGTCTGTGAAGTTTTGAGCTGTGGATGGTGTTGTGACTGAGATATGTGTCTACTTGCACATATATGATGGTATGTGTTATGCGTCTGAAGATGATAGATGTATAAAACACAGGTATACATTGATCTGTGTATTACTTTTATATATGATGCTGCTAGGAAAAGGTACAGACATATGCATACATGGTTTTAGAAATATGGGGAGACTTTCATGAAAGATAAGTGAAGTGTTGCTTTGCAGTTAGCTATGCTCTATACATGATTAGTACTAGAATAGTGAAGCAGTAGTAGTAGAAAAGTGATGTTTAAGATATGTTGGGAGAGGAATTATTGATTATGGTACTTTATAAGAGTCTGTGTAAAAGTTTAGTTGAAATTTTCCACATAAATCTAGGTGTGTTTGAAATGTTAAGTGTAGTCTGTCAAGTTTTAAGGCCTTTATGGTCGTGTGAGTGTGGTTATGTTTCTACTTGCACATGTATTCTTATATGTGTAATGGTTTTGGCAATAGGTAAAGATAGAAGCATGCATGCTTTTAGGAATATGGTTAGAGTTATGGTAGAGACATGTGATAGGTTGCTGTTTTATGTTTGACTAGGCCCAATATTCGTAGAATGGTGAACCTGCAGCACAAAAGTGAGTTTTAAGACATGCTAGCAGAAGGGATTACTGATTAGGTTACTTTCTATGAGTCTGAGGAAAGGTACACTTGAAATACACTGCAGAAATGTAGGTGTGTCTTTGAAAAGTAAAGTTCAGTCTACTTGTTTATTTATTTTATATATGATGATGATTTCAAAAGGTAGACATATATGCATGTATAGTTTCAGGAATATCGTGAGATTTATAACAGACTCATGTTTAGCTTTTATGCTTTGTTTTGAGTACGCCCAACACCCTGAGTAGTTATAGAATTTTGAAGCTGCAGCACAAAAGTATACACCATGTCATAGACCTGACTTTTGTGCTGCAGTTTCAGTATTCTGTTACTATTCAGGATGTTGCACTCCTCCAATCACTCAGGTACTACTGCAGTACTACTCCAATCACCCAGGCAGTACACATGCACTTATGAAATCACCCAGGCACTTTCTATGTACTCCTGTAATCTCCCAGACATAACTCCTGCAATCATGCAATCACCAATGCGTTAGCTATTCACTGGTTTAATCACGCAAGCACTATCCTAGCACTCCTCCAATCACTTAGCCAGTGCTTATGCATTTATAAAATCACCCAGGCACTACCTTTACACTTTACCTTTACACGTTTGCAATCACTGAGGCACTATCACAGTATTACTCTAATCACCCAGGCAGTACTGATGCACCTATAAAATCAGACAGGCACAGCACACTGGTTCAATCACCCAGGCAATACCCTTGCACTTTTCTGATTACCTTTTCAGGATCTATGCAATGCTCCAATCACTTAGCCAGTACACATGCACTTATAAAATCGCCCAGGCACTACATTTACACTCCTCCAATCACTGAGGCACTACCACAATAGTACTGTAATCAGCTAGGCAGTATCGATGCAGTTATAAAATCACCCAGGCACTTCCTATGTACTCTTATAATCCCCCAGATATTATCCCTTAATTCACGCAATCACCCAGACATTACCTATGTAGTCTTCTAATCCCCCAGACATTACCTCTGCAGTCATGCAATCACCAATGTATTAGCTATACACTGGTTCAATTACTCAGGCAATACCTTTGCACTCCTCCAATCACCCTGTCAGGATCAATGCACTCCTCCAATCACTTAGTCTGTGCTCATGCACTTATAAAATCACCAAGGCACTGTCTTTGAACTCCTCTAATCACTCAGGCATTCCCTCAGTACTCCTGCAATCACCCAAGCAGTACTCATGCATTCTAAAATCATCACCCACTCACTTGCTATGTACTGCAGTAATCCCCCAGATATTACCCCCTGAAGTCATGGTATTACCCGGGGACTAGTTATGTACTACTCCTGCAGTCATAGAATATTGCAATGTCTACCTATGTTCATGTAATAACCCACAGACAACCCTTGCAGTCATAGAATCACCCAGGCCCTACTATTGCACTCATCTATTCACCTAGGCACTTCTTAGAGACTCATCTATGCCTTCAGGTGCTATTTATACACTTATCCATGTACTCAACCTTTATGTGTGCCCTCATGCAATTAGCCAGTCACTATCCATCTTCTCTTGCAATTGCCCAGCGACTATCTTTAGAGTCATACAATCACCCAAGCACTACCCATGGAGTTTTGTAATCACTCAGGCATATCTATTACATGTCTCAGTTTCTAAGTTTCACTATATATCGGAAAATTGTATATATATTTCTTTTAGATAAGATGATGATTTGAAAATGTAGAGACATATGTAGGCAAGTTTTTAACAATATTGAGAGACTTATAGTTGTGACATGTAATAGTCTGCTGTTTTATATTTGGCTAGGCCCAACACTCATGTAGTTATAAAAACACCCAAGTACTACCTATGCAGTCTTCCAATGATCCAGCCACTATATATGCAGTGCTGTAATCACTCAGGCATTACTCCTGCACTCATGCAAACATCCAGGCACTACCTATGCACTCGTGCAATCACTAAGGTATTACCCATGCACTCTTTGAATCATGTAGCCACTACTCATGCACTTATATAAACATTCAGGCACTAACGTTGTACTCTTTCAATCACAGAGGCACTAGCTTTGTACTTATATAATCACTCAGCCAGTAGTTATGGTATTATTAAATCACCCAGGCACTACCTTTGCACTCATTCATTCACTCAGGTAGTACCTTCGTACTTCTGTAATCACCCAGGCAGTACTCATGGACTTATAAAATCACACACTCACTTCCTATGTACTCCAGAAATCCCACAGATATTACCCCTGCAGTCATGCAATCACCCAGGCACTACTTATGCACTACTCCTGCAGTCATGCAATCATGCAGGCTGTACCTATGCACTCATGTAATAACCCAGGCAGTATCCTTGCAGTTGTAGAATCATCCAGGTCCTACTGTTGCACTCATCTTTTCACTGAGGCAATACTCAATGAGTCATCTGTACCTTTAGGTGCTATTCATACACTTATCCATGCACTCAATGTTTATGTGTGCACTCATGCAATTAGCCAGTCACTATCCATCTTCTGCTACAATTACCCAGTTCACGCATATAATGATTCAATTCAATTCAATTCAGTCTTTATTCGGATACAAAAGATATCCATGAAAGTGCAGAATAAAAAAATACCAGCACAACAATCAAACGGTACATACATAAATAAGTAATTAAAAACAATGAGTGCAATAAACGCGTAGCTATAAATACACAAAAATATATACATAGTGCAAAAGGTCAGTGCAGCAAATTCATCATGGGCCTATAATTTAAATCATTGGATCAGAGGTAGTAATAATATTATACTTAAAATCTAAATATTAAAATGCAGGCACATTCACACGTAACATAATACAATAAAAATACGTACAATAAAATTATGCGGCCCAGTCAAATATCGGGCATACAATCAAAACTGTTTATATTGTGCTCATAGAGACGCGGGAGCGAACAGCCAGTCTCAGTAAAGTGCTATCACGGAGGGTTACATTTTCCCCATTGAGCATGACAATATCCCTGTATGCCACCTTAAAATCAGTAATGGCCGAAGCCTTAAAGAAAGGGATCAGCAGCTGCTTGCTATATATTTGATAAAAATTACAGAAAAATAAAAAGTGTAGCATAGATTGGTTGCCACGGTTCCCACAAGGGCAGGGCATTAGCTCAAGGTTAGTATTGAAGCCTAAGGGGAAGCAAAGTAGTTGTTTTAAAGTGCCAGCCCTAAGACGAAAGAGCAAGCTTCGTTCCCAGCGGTTAGTCACTTTTAAAAGATAACTGGCTGGAAGTTTTGTGGGGGGCCATCGGCATCCACCATAGTTATATACCGAACGACTGAGGATTTCAAAATTTCTTGCTTACGTCTCAAGTTGCCATAGTATTTGTACAAGGTCCCCTGGATAATCTTTTTATTAATGCCTGCCATATTACCTGGGTCTGTAAAAATGTGTGGCAGATCTGCAATGGTCAGGCTAGCCTTGACAGCCGCCAACCATGGTATATCGCTACCCTTGTCACAATTAAGGCAATCAACTATGATGTCTCTAGTTAACGTGGCTGCTGGATTTTGCCATACTTTTATGCAGAAAATGACTGGACGTATCCTGATATAATCCTCAATAAAGGGTAAATTTAACTCATGATGGCAAACAAAGGAAGAATAAATCGGTGCCCCCAAAATTCTCCGACAAAATCTATTTTCTTCTACCTGGATGCTGTTACAGTTCGCGTGGCCCCAAATTTCCGCTCCATATGTTGCGGTAGGTAGACACTGAGTTTTGTATATCTTCAGTAGGGGTAATACTACCTCAGTTCTTCTCGGTTGGGGGAGGCACAGAATTGAGTTGGTAGCCTTTAAAAGTTTACTCCTGCTATGTGCCAAATGGGCAGCCCAAGAACCATTGTCTGAAAATACCAAGCCCAGATAAGGAAAAGTGCATGTGCATAACAGTTTTTCGGACCCAGAATTGATTACATTAACAGAATATGTTTTAGGGCCGCAACTCATTAAAAATGATTTTTTTAAATTTGTGCAAAGGTCCAGCTCATTCATAAAAGCTACAAAACCCCCAACTAAGATACGCAATGCATTGGGTGTGCGGCCCATTAGGACCGCATCATCCGCATACAATAGGGCGGGTAGCTTGTTGCCATTGGTCATCGGGACGTCCTTAGTCAATTTAGACAACTCATTATTCAGCTCATTAATATATAGGATAAAAAGCAGAGGGGCCAGTACGCATCCCTGCCTGACCCCTCTGCCAATCACGATGTTCCCTGATACTGTCCCGTCCCTACTGATCCTCACCTTAGCCCCCAGGTCCCTATGTAAGTAAGCCAAAAAGTGTACTAAGGCCTCGTCCAGCCCGTAATTTAAAAGACATAGCCAAAGACGCGATCTATTTACAAAATCAAATGCTGAGCGAGATCCATGAAGGCCAGGTAAATTGGGGACTGTTGAGCTATCGTGTATTTACCAATAATCAAATTTAGATTAAGGCATTGCATCTACAGTTCCCAATTTGCTTCTGAACCCTAACTGACATTTATCTAAGATACTTTCATCCTCAGCCCAACTCCTAATTTTATTAAATAATACCCGCCCAAGTATCTTGAGTGTGTTGTCGATCAAAGAGATCGGTCTGTAACAGCTAGGGTTGGACCTGTCCCCCTTTTTAAAAATTGGATAATGATTATAATCACCCAAGCACTACCCATGAAGTTATGCAATCACTCAGCTAGATCTATTACATGTTTTAGTTGTAAATTTCATTATATTCCAGAAATATTGTATACATATTTCTTTTAGATATTATGATGATTTGAAAATGTAGGGACATATGTATGCATGCTTTTAACAATATGGAGAGACTTATAGTTGAGTCATGTAATAGCCTGCTGTTTTATATTTGGCTAGGGCCAACACTCATGTAGTTATAAAAACACCCAAGTACTACCCATGCACTCTTCCAATGATCCAGTCACTACATATGCACTGCTGTAATCACTCAGGCACTACTCCTGCACTCATGCAAACATCTAGGCACTACCTATGCACTCATGCAATCACTAAGGTATTACCCATGCACTCTTTGAATCATGTAGCCACTACTCATGCACTTATATAATCACTTGGGTAGTAACGTTGTACTCTTTCAATCACAGAGGCACTAGCCTTGTACTTATGTAATCACTCAGCCAGTACTTATGGTATTATGAAATCACCCAGGCACTACGTTTGCACTCATTTATTCACTCAGGCGTTACCTTAGTAGTCCTGAAATCACCCAAGAAGTACCCATGCAGATATAAAATCACCCAGTCACTTTCCATGTAGTCATGTAAATCACCAGATATTACTCCTGTAGTCATGCAGTCACCCAGGCATTACCTATGTACTCCTTTATTCCCCCAGACATTTCCTCTGTAGTCATGCAATCACCAATGCATTAGCGATACAGGGCTTCAATCACCCAGGTACTATCCTTGCACTCTTTGAATCACAGGAGCACTACTCTTGTACTTATGTAATCACTCAGGCAATACTCATGTACTTATAAAATCACCCTGGCACTACCTTTGCAGTCCTGGTATCACTCAGGCAGTACGTTAGTACTTCTGTAATCACCTAGGCAGTACTCATGGACTTATAAAATCACCCACTCACTTCCTATGTACTCCAGTAATCCAGCAGATATTACCCCTGCAGTCATGCAATCACCCAGGCACTACTTATGTACTACTCCTGCAGTCATGCAATCATGCAGTGTCTAGCTATGCACTCATGTAATAACCCACGCACTGCCCTTGCAGTCATAGAATCACCCAGGCCCTACTGTTGCACTCATCTATTCAACTAGGCACTACTCAATGAGTCATCTGTACCTTTAGTTGCTATTCATACACTTATCCATGCACTCAATGTTTATGTGTGCACTAATGCAATTAGCCAGCCACTATCCATCTTCTCTTTATTTATTTATTTATAAAGTTTTATATAGCGCGAGCAAGATCCCGAGGGATATCAGAGCGCTTTACAATATGATGGAAGGAAGGACATAAATGCAATATCCACATCAAGTAAGGAAAAAAAAAATATATATATATATATATATATTGTATCTTATATATATATATATATATATATATATATATATATATATATATATATATATATACATTCGCAGATTACAGGACAAATGTACCCAGGAGGGTAGCACAATCAGCAAGCGTCGGCGGGCGACAAGTGAGGGTCAAGAGTATGCAGTAAAGAAGAGCCGTAACAAATGGTGGTACAATGGTAGTAGGAGCAATGAAAACAGGCAAGTGAAGCCTATCCCTCTTAGGGTAAGAATTTGTTCATTAGGAATCTTTTGGCTTCCAATTTGAACATTGTCACTGAAGAGATTCTGCGTACTTCCGGTGGAAGGGAGTTCCATATCTTTGGGGCAGCGCCTGAAAAAGCTCTGTGACAAGTTCTCTTTTTGTTAAGAATGAGTGGTTTCTGGAGGAAGGTAGAGGCGCTTCTTGAGGCTCTTACCCCACTGGATAGTTCAAGTTTTTGAGCCAGGTACAAGGGAGTATTGAAGTGAAGGGCTTTGTGCGTCAGTACAGCAATCTTCAACTGGATTCGTGCTTCATAGGGCAGCCATTTGAGAGATTTTAGTACAGGGGATATATGCTTGTTTCGTTTGGTATCTGTAACCAGTCTCGCCACAGCATTTAGGGATGCCCTTAGTGGAGCCAGGGCGTATTTGGGAAGGCCACAGAGGGTAGCACTGCCGTAGTCTAGCCTCGGCAGGACGAGCGCTTGGACCACCTTCTTGAAATCATTTAGTGGAAGGAAAGGTTTGATATTTCTGAGTGATCTCAACAAGTGATTTGCTCCCTTACATACATTGCTGATATGATTTTTCATATTCAGGTGCTTGTCCAAGGTGATTCCAAGTGACTTGGCTGAGTCTATGATAAGAGGAGTGCAGTTGAAAGCAGTGAGGTGAGTCAGCCATTGGTTTAGTTTGGGGATGTGGTTCGGAGGGGAGATGAGCAGGAATTCCGTTTTGGAAGTATTGAGCAGGAGGTGGTTCTCGGTTAACCAGTTTTGAGTAGATGTTAAGGTAGTATTGAGTGAGATGATGTTTTCCGGGGATGAAATTTTCAGATAGAGTTGCGTGTCATCCGCATACATGTGAAAAAGAATGTTCATGGAGGTTAGTGAGTTTGCAAGAGGTTCTAAGAAAAGGTTGAAGAGAATAGGAGATAGAGCGGACCCTTGGGGGACCCCATGAGTACAGGAGAGGGCTTAGAGAGAGAGTGGTTTGTCTTGACTCTCTGTGATCTGTGATGTAGGAAGGATGAGAACCATTTTAGCACCAGATCCGAGAAACCCATTCTGTTTTGCAGGATGGATAGGAGGTTGTCATGATTAACCGTGTCGAAAGCGGAAGAAAGGTCCAGGAGGATCAGGAGGCAGGATTCGTTTTTATCAAGCATTTTTAGAACGTCATCTATTACGTGAGTGAGAGCCGATTCGGTGCTGTGCCCCTTCCTAAAGCCGGATTGATGTTGGTCTAGGAGTTGGTAATTGTCTATATGAGCACAGAGTTGGGATTGTACAAATTTTTCTAGGAGTTTTGCTAGGGTGGGGATATTGGAAATGGGGCAGAAATTATTGAGATCAGATTTGACAGCGTTAGGTTTTTTTAGTATAGGAGATACCTGAGCTGCTTTTAGGCACTCGGGGATCATGCCTTGAGACAGAGAAGCGTTAACGATCCTTGTCCAGGTGGGGATGAGTGCAATCTTGATTTCTTTGAAGATGGACGGGGGCAACGGGTCACTGAAGTGGTTGGAGGGGTTGATATTCTGCAGTAACTTGTAGATGTCATTTTCATGACGCATTGTTCTTGGTGTTCGGGGTGGTCGAATTGTGCTTTTCAATGGGGTCAATAGATGAAGCTGCACTGGAAGAAGGTAATAGAGCCTTCTTAGAGGCGAGGTCAGTGGAGATGAGACTTGGTTTCTCCGTGAAGAAAGCGGCAAATTCATCGCATGAAGGTGGGTTGTCACCAGGATCCGCGTGGTTAGGACCGACGACTGATTGCTGTTTGACCAATTCGAAAAGTTTCTTGGGGCGGTTTGCAGCTTGATCCAATTGGTATCTGAAATAGTCAGCCTTAGCACTCTTGATTTGTTTGTTGTAAAGGCTCCTGACCTCTCTAAGGAATTTTAATTGATCCGAGGAGGGATTGGATCGCCAGGAACGTTCAGCTGCCCTTAGGTTGCGGCGTTCCGTGTTTAAGTTGTCGTTATACCACGGTTTGGATATCTTTGTTGACGCATTTTTTTGTTGGAGTGGAGCAATGTTTTCCATGATGTCGGAGATGGTCGAATTGTAAGCGTCGGTGAGTGATTGCACCTCAACCAGGTCAGCTTGGGAGTTGAGGGCAGATTTACAGTGGGCAGCTAGTTTGTCAGAGTTTATAGATCTGAGGTCCCTTTTCCATATCTTTGATTTCATTGGTTGAGCCTTCTTTAACAACACTTCCCTGTTAATGTAGAAGAGGATGCTGTGGTGGTCGGACCAGTCACACGGGGTAATGGAATCAAGTGTGATAGACTGCCCTTTGGAGATGATGAGGTCTAGAGTTTCTCCATTAATGTGAGTTGGTTGGTCACAGTGCTGAGTCAGATCTTGATCATTTAAGAATGATTTAAGGCAAGATACAGCGGGGTCATTGGGGTTAGACCAGTGAAGGTTGAAATCACCAAGGAAGATTTGGGACACCGCTGATTCAACATTGCTAGTGATGATTTCCATTAGTTGCTCAATGAAGGGGAAATTATCACCCGGGGGGTGGTAAAAGGTGTGAAGTCTGCAAACCGGTAGGTTCTTACTTGAGATGCTGAGACAGAGGTATTCGCAGGAGGAAGGCGTAGAGGACTCTAAGGGGCATATCTACAAAGGCTTTATCTCAGTTTTTCTGGCTTTAAAAGCCAGAAAAACAGAGATAAAACTATCGCCCTATCAACAAGAGGGTGCTAACATGCATAATCGCATGTTAGCACCCTTTTTCCCGACGCCTCCCTTTGCATCTCTAATGAGATGCAAAGTGGGCGTCACTGGGCGTACCCCGGATGGACTGCCTTGAAAATATCGCTGATGTTCACATCGCGATATTAACAAAGCGATACAAAAGGGGATGATGGACGGAACGTTTGAGCCAATCAAACACTCACCCCCAGTCAACTGATCTGGGTTTAATCCATCATCATTCTTTAGCTCACTCCACCACCCCAGTTCAGACATGGCCATATGCAAATCAGTCTGACCCTGTGCCTCATGGGAACAGTCCAGCCCGAACTGCCAAGCCATATCTTCCCTGGACCGGAAACAAGCATCCTAGGACCGGTTTCTGGCATTCCAGCCGTCATCAGCCAGGCTTGCTTGAATCCAGTGGCAAAGTGAGCAAGGGACCCACGTCTAGGCATACCCCGCCAACTTAGGGCGAACAAAGCGATACAAAGGGGATGATGGACGGAACGTTTGAGCCAATCAAACACTCACCCCAGTCAACTGATCTGGGTTTAATCCATCATCATTCTTTAGCTCACTCCACCACCCCAGTTCAGACATGGCCATATGCAAATCAGTCTGACCCTGTGCCTCATGGGAACAGTCCAGCCCGAACTGCCAAGCCATATCTTCCCTGGACCGGAAACAAGCATCCTAGGACCGGTTTCTGGCATTCCAGCTGTCATCAGCCAGGCTTGCTTGAATCCAGTGGCAAAGTGAGCAAGGGACCCACGTCTAGGCATACCCCGCCAACTTAGGGCGAACAAAGCGATACAAAGGGGATGATCAGTTGACTGGGGGTGAGTGTTTGATTGGCTCAAACGTTCCGTCCATCATCCCCTTTTGTATCGCTTGTTCGCCCTAAGTTGGCGGGGGTATGCCCAGACGTGGGTCCCTTGCTCACTTTGCCACTGGATTCAAGCAAGCCTGGCTGATGACGGCTGGAATGCCAGAAACCGGTCCTAGGATGCTTGTTTCCGGTCCAGGGAAGACATGGCTTGGCAGTTCGGGCTGGACTGTTCCCATGAGGCACAGGGTCAGACTGATTTGCATATGGCCATGTCTGAACTGGGGTGGTGGAGTGAGCTAAAGAATGATGATGGATTAAACCCAGATCAGTTGACTGGGGGTGAGTGTTTGATTGGCTCAAACGTTCCGTCCATCATCCCCTTTTGTATCGCTTTGTTCGCCCTAAGTTGGCGGGGGTATGCCCAGACGTGGGTCCCTTGCTCACTTTGCCACTGGATTCAAGCAAGCCTGGCTGATGACGGCTGGAATGCCAGAAACCGGTCCTAGGATGCTTGTTTCCGGTCCAGGGAAGACATGGCTTGGCAGTTCGGGCTGGACTGTTCCCATGAGGCACAGGGTCAGACTGATTTGCATATGGCCATGTCTGAACTGGGGTGGTGGAGTGAGCTAAAGAATGATGATGGATTAAACCCAGATCAGTTGACTGGGGGTGAGTGTTTGATTGGCTCAAACGTTCCGTCCATCATCCCCTTTGTATCGCTTTGTTCGCCCTAAGTTGGCGGGGGTATGCCCAGACGTGGGTCCCTTGCTCACTTTGCCACTGGATTCAAGCAAGCCTGGCTGATGACGGCTGGAATGCCAGAAACCGGTCCTAGGATGCTTGTTTCCGGTCCAGGGAAGACATGGCTTGGCAGTTCGGGCTGGACTGTTCCCATGAGGCACAGGGTCAGACTGATTTGCATATGGCCATGTCTGAACTGGGGTGGTGGAGTGAGCTAAAGAATGATGATGGATTAAACCCAGATCAGTTGACTGGGGGTGAGTGTTTGATTGGCTCAAACGTTCCGTCCATCATCCCCTTTTGTATCGCTTTGTTCGCCCTAAGTTGGCGGGGGTATGCCCAGACGTGGGTCCCTTGCTCACTTTGCCACTGGATTCAAGCAAGCCTGGCTGATGACGGCTGGAATGCCAGATACCGGTCCTAGGATGCTTGTTTCCGGTCCAGGGAAGACATGGCTTGGCAGTTCGGGCTGGACTGTTCCCATGAGGCACAGGGTCAGACTGATTTGCATATGGCCATGTCTGAACTGGGGTGGTGGAGTGAGCTAAAGAATGATGATGGATTAAACCCAGATCAGTTGACTGGGGGTGAGTGTTTGATTGGCTCAAACGTTCCGTCCATCATCCCCTTTTGTATCGCTTTGTTCGCCCTAAGTTGGCGGGGGTATGCCCAGACGTGGGTCCCTTGCTCACTTTGCCACTGGATTCAAGCAAGCCTGGCTGATGACGGCTGGAATGCCAGAAACCGGTCCTAGGATGCTTGTTTCCGGTCCAGGGAAGACATGGCTTGGCAGTTCGGGCTGGACTGTTCCCATGAGGCACAGGGTCAGACTGATTTGCATATGGCCATGTCTGAACTGGGGTGGTGGAGTGAGCTAAAGAATGATGATGGATTAAACCCAGATCAGTTGACTGGGGGTGAGTGTTTGATTGGCTCAAGCGTTCCGTCCATCATCCCCTTTTGTATCGCTTTGTTCGCCCTAAGTTGGCGGGGGTATGCCCAGACGTGGGTCCCTTGCTCACTTTGCCACTGGATTCAAGCAAGCCTGGCTGATGACGGCTGGAATGCCAGAAACCGGTCCTAGGATGCTTGTTTCCGGTCCAGGAAGACATGGCTTGGCAGTTCGGGCTGGACTGTTCCCATGAGGCACAGGGTCAGACTGATTTGCATATGGCCATGTCTGAACTGGGGTGGTGGAGTGAGCTAAAGAATGATGATGGATTAAACCCAGATCAGTTGACTGGGGGTGAGTGTTTGATTGGCTCAAGCGTTCCGTCCATCATCCCCTTTTGTATCGCTTTGTTCGCCCTAAGTTGGCGGGGGTATGCCCAGACGTGGGTCCCTTGCTCACTTTGCCACTGGATTCAAGCAAGCCTGGCTGATGACGGCTGGAATGCCAGAAACCGGTCCTAGGATGCTTGTTTCCGGTCCAGGGAAGACATGGCTTGGCAGTTCGTGCTGGACTGTTCCCATGAGGCACAGGGTCAGACTGATTTGCATATGGCCATGTCTGAACTGGGGTGGTGGAGTGAGCTAAAGAATGATGATGGATTAAACCCAGATCAGTTGACTGGGGGTGAGTGTTTGATTGGCTCAAGCGTTCCGTCCATCATCCCCTTTTGTATCGCTTTGTTCGCCTCTAAGTTGGCGGGGGTATGCCCAGACGTGGGTCCCTTGCTCACTTTGCCACTGGATTCAAGCAAGCCTGGCTGATGACGGCTGGAATGCCAGAAACCGGTCCTAGGATGCTTGTTTCCGGTCCAGGGAAGACATGGCTTGGCAGTTCGGGCTGGACTGTTCCCATGAGGCACAGGGTCAGACTGATTTGCATATGGCCATGTCTGAACTGGGGTGGTGGAGTGAGCTAAAGAATGATGATGGATTAAACCCAGATCAGTTGACTGGGGGTGAGTGTTTGATTGGCTCAAACGTTCCGTCCATCATCCCCTTTTGTATCGCTTTGTTCGCCCTAAGTTGGCGGGGGTATGCCCAGACATGGGTCCCTTGCTCACTTTGCCACTGGATTCAAGCAAGCCTGGCTGATGACGGCTGGAATGCCAGAAACCGGTCCTAGGATGCTTGTTTCCGGTCCAGGGAAGACATGGCTTGGCAGTTCGGGCTGGACTGTTCCCATGAGGCACAGGGTCAGACTGATTTGCATATGGCCATGTCTGAACTGGGGTGGTGGAGTGAGCTAAAGAATGATGATGGATTAAACCCAGATCAGTTGACTGGGGGTGAGTGTTTGATTGGCTCAAGCGTTCCGTCCATCATCCCCTTTTGTATCGCGATATTAACAAGGCAGCCCATAGGATTTTAGCAGACGTTAGATTTTGGCGAAAACGGCCGTTTTCGCCAAAATCTAAGGTCTGCTAAAATCCTGACTTACCTATGTTAGACATAGGGGATGGATTATGCTGATACGACCACAGGGTCATATCAGCAAGGTTATCACCGTTTTGCAGGGAACATCGCTGGAAAACCAGCGATGTTCCCTGCAAAATGGCGATAACCTCGCTATCTCTGGAATTCTTATCGCCCTGGGGAAACGCGTTGTTAATAACGCGGCTACCAGGGCGATAAATACCAGAGATAGCCTGCGTTAGGAATCGGCGCTCAGCACGGCCAGCGATAATTATCGCTGGCCGTTGATAATATGCCCCCTAGTGAGATATCGAAAGTGTGTTCCTGTGAATACAGGCTAGGCCACCACCCAACTTCAGAGATCTGTCTAGCCTGATTATGTCATGAGTGGGAGGTACTAGGAGGTCTAGGAAAGGAGTGGAGGCAGAATTTAGCCAAGTTTCAGTGAGAATGATAATGTCTAGATCATTGTGTTGGATGAGGTCGAAGATTTCGGAGGCGTGTTTACTGGCTGATCTGCAATTAAGTAATACACATTTAAGTCATAGTGCATTAGGGGGGAAAGGAGTCTGGGTGACGTTCACGCGGGTGAGGTTGTCAGTATTGCTGCCTCTAAGATTGTGAGGAGGTACTCTGTTCGGGTTGGAAAGGATGGGGTGTATTTGTCTCGGCGGGCTCATGTTAGATTTGGACCATGTAGGGCAGGAGTTGTGTTGGTCAAGGAGATCAAAGGACGCCGGGTAGGACTCAAATCTACTGTGGCTGGTGGGCGCGTTGGGTAGGGGAATGGATTTCGAGATGGAGGGGTAAAAGGCTGACCCATCTGATCACTATCCCTGGTGGACGCTTTGGGCCTATTTGCAGAGGTGATGATAGAGCTGATCATGGGGAAAAAGATCATTTGCGAGGGCTTTCAAGTCATGTAGCTCAGAAGTGAGAAGGTGCAACTGTAAAGATATGTCATCGAGGCGCGTAACCAATTCTGATTGTTGGGCGAGGGGTGGAGGGGGAGAGGGAGAAGCGAGGGACGACAGAGGACCTCTGTGTATGCCTGTTGAAGCCTGTGGGGAGAATCGTTGCCCAAACCCTAGTCTAGCCTGTGGCAAAGTTATAGGTTACCCAGTGACTACCCTTGCACGCTTACAATCACCCAAGCACTACCCATGAAGTTATGCAATCACTCAGCTAGATCTATTACATGTTTTAGTTGTAAGTTTCACTATATTTCAGAAATATTGTATACATATTTCTTTCAGATATGATGATGATTTGAAAATGTAGGGACATATGTATGCATGCTTTTAACAATATGGAGAGACTTATAGTTGAGTCATGTAATAGTCCTCTGCTTTATATTTGGCTAGGCGCAACACTAATGCAGGTATAAAAACACTCAAGTACTACCCATGCAGTCTTCCAATGATCCAGTCACTACATATACACTGCTTTAATCACTCAGGCATTAGTCCTGCACTCATGCAAACATCCAGGCACTACCTATACACTCATGCAATCACCAAGGTATTACCCATGCACTCTTTGAATCATGTAGCCACTACTCATGCACTTATATAATCAGTTACGCACTAACGTTGCACTCCTTCAATCACGTAGAACCTACCCTTGTACTTATATAATCATTCAGTCAGTAGTCATGATGTTATGAAATCACCCAGGCACTAACTTTGCACTCCTTTATTCGCTCAGACACTACCTCATTACTCCTGCAATCACTGAAGCAGTACTCAAGAACTTATAAAATCACTCACTCACTTGCTATGTACTCCAGTAATCCCCCAGAGATTACCCCTGTAGTTATGGAATCACCCAGGCAGTGCTTATGTAGTACCTTTGCAGACATAGAACCATGCAGTGTCTACCTGTGCAGTCATGTAATAACCCACACACTACCCTTGCAGTCATAGAATCACCCAGATCCCACTGTTGCACTCATCTATTCACCTAGGCACTACTCCATGACTCATCTATGCCTTGAGGTGCTATTAATACACTTATCCATGCACTTAACCTGTATGTGTGCACTGATGAATTAGCCAGTCACTATCCATCTTGTCCTGTAATTACCTAGCGACTACCTTTGGAGTCATACAATCATCGAAACACTACGGATGGAGTTATGCAATCGTCCAGGCAGATCTATTACATGTCTCCATTTCTAGGTTTCTCTATATTTCAGAAATATTGTTTACATATTTCTTTAGATATGATGATGATTTGAAAAGGTAGAGACGTATGTATGCATGCTTTTAACAATATAGAGAGACTTATGGTTGAGTCATGTAATAGTCTGCTGCTTTATATTTGGCTAGGCCCAACACTCATGCAGTTATAAAAACACCCAAGTACTACCCATGCAGTCTTCCAATGATCCAGGCACTACATATGCACTGCTGCAATTACCCAGGTTATTACCTCTGCACTCATAAAATCACCCAGGCACTTACCCATGCACTCTTTCAATCACCCAGCCAGTACCTATGAACTTATATAATCTCTCAGGTACTAGTCTTGTACTCCTTCAATCATGCAGGTACTACCCTTGTACTTATGTAATCACGTAGCCAGTATTCATGCACTTATAAAATCACCCAGGCACTACCTTTGTACTCCTCCAATCACTCAGGCATTCGATCAGTACTCCTGCAATCACCCAATCAGTAATGCAGTTATAAAATCACCCACTGATTTGCTATGTAATAAAAGTAATTCTCCAGATATTACCCCTTTAGTCATGCAATCACCCAGGCACTAGTTATTTGCTACCCTTGCAGTTGTAGAATTATCCAGGCCCTACTGTTGCACTTATCTATTCACCTAGGCACTACTCAATGTATTTCTTTATTTATAGATGACAATATTTGTATATAATTATTTTAATAATATTAAATATTTTTTATAAAGATAATAAACTTTTTTGTTTGTTGAAATTCTCCATAATTATTAAGAAATATTCAGTATGACAAAAAAAGTTTTAAAAAAAAAACAACAAAGAAAACAGAACTATTTAAAGGATAGAGAAAAGCAGAAAGTAGATGAAGTACAACGTGTGACATTGAAGAAAAAGTCTTCTGGTAAGAGAACGAAAGAATTTGTTAAAAGTCTTTAAAAAAATATAATCGATTTTGAAAATGGAGAAAAGAGAAAGAAAAGTACTACAAGCAATCAGAAGGAAAAGAAAAAAGGACAAATTAATGCAAAACAAGGTTTTAGGAAAACGATCCATGTTGAAAAAAGGATGAATGAATATAAAGACATTAGGAAGAGAATGTATAACAGTAGAGTACTACAAAATTTATTGAAAGATTGCAAAAAATATAAAAGAAGATCAGCATTTTACAAGAAGAAAGAACAGATTCAAAGTGTAGTTGAAAAGGCTTTTGAATTGAAAAGAAAATTGTTTATATTAGTATTGAAGAGAATGAAAACATTGAATAAAACAATGCACTTTATGAAGGAGAAAAGTAAAAGAAAAAGACTTGTTAATAGAACTAACTTTTGCAAAAACATTTCTGGTGAATGGAAGCACACTTCTAGTACTGAACCTTTTTTTAATGAAGAAAGCTATTTTCAACAACATACATTAGTTCATGCAGTTGATACCAGGGGTCATTGTTATGAGGTGAAAAACAGTTGTCCAATTGAAAAAGAAAAGATGGTTCCTAGAAATGTGGAAGAAGTAATAGCTGAAGAAGTTCAATGGAGACGTACACAAGATCCAGTGTATAAGTGGGATTGTAGTAGTATTTGTAGTATACGACAGGAATCTATTGATATATTACAAAATTTCTTACGAGATTATGGTAAAAGAAAGTGTTAAACAGAAGATTAAGATGTTGCAAGGACTAGATCCTTGTAAAGTGAGAAAATGTACTAACTTGCAGGGTCATTCTCTGGCTTGTCTTTCTAGAAAAGTGTGTCAAAGTACTTTTCATCATTCAAGAATGTTAGCAGTACATCACTCAGAAATGCGGAAGTTAGTAAGAAGATTGTACTATGTAAAAGTCCTGCATTATCTTTAAGTGAAATAAACACTGCTCTTTTGCATGGTTCAGTATTGGATGTAAAAAAAGTTTCTGATGATATACAGTTTTGTTTCTTTGGTCCTGAAGAGGAGTGTAGAGAGAGTGAGAGTTTGATAAGTGTAGGTGTAGAAGAAGAGGTAGAAGATAGTACTACTGAGAAGTTTGCAGAAGAAATTACAAAGTTTAAGGTACTTTCTTGTGAAAAACCAAACTATATTTGTATTTGTTGTCAACGTACTCACTATAGAAGTCAAACTAGGAATGTTGATGTGTATTTAAAAAGTGAAAAGGAAAACAATGACAATGAGAATTTGGTGCTTATTTGTTGGTGGAAGGTCATTTTGAGTTGGGTAGGGATCAACGTATTTGTAAATATTGTTACAACAAATTAGAAAAGAACAAAATGCCAGCTAGAGCTGTACATAATAACTTAGAGTTAGTAGCTATTCCTTCGGAACTGGTAGATTTAAATACATATGAGTCTATTCTTATTCAATCTGTGCACCCGTTTCAGGCTATAGTTCATATGAAGCCTAAAACAGGTAAGCTACCTCCAACAGATTTACAAAGAGGTTTAAAAGGAAGAGTTGTGTATTTACCTTTAGATTTTAAGAATAATATTGAAACTGTTGGTGTAGAGAGAGAGGAAAGTGAACCTGTAGTTATTCTAGTTAATGGTGTACCAACAGAGTCGGAAAATATGGCAAGAGTTAGTAGATGTCACCAACTTCAAAAGGCTCCATTATATCTTGTACAAAACAATATTTATTATAAAAACGTATATGTGGAAGAACAAGAAATATCTTTAGAAGATGATAGAGAAATTTCAACTGGCCAAATCGAAAAAGTGGACAATTCCAGGAGTGAAGAAATTTACGAACACTACAGTATACATCCTCTACATTCAAAAGAAGTGATTGGAAACACTATTGAATTATTCCAAATGAAGAAAGCGAAGGGAACTCCCATGAGTGTTTGGGAAGAAAGTTTAGAAGCTCGTTGTTTTCCACAGCTCTTACCCACTGTAAAAGGTGGACGATATGATGAACGACCAGTACAGATTCCAGCTTCAGAATATCGTATGACAAGATTGTACTCAGAAGATCCAAGATTTCGACAGTGTGTTCCATAATTATTTCATCTTTTGTTTGAAAGTGACTTGTCTGGACTTTCATATGCCGTGAACCACATATTAAAAAAAACGGGAGTTCATCTTACACATGTTTCTGCAAAGGAATTTTTGGACAAAGTTCAACAAAGAGACGATCATTTAGAATCTCAGTTAATTAATTTGATGGCGTGTCAATGTGGTACTAATGAGTATTGGTATCATCGTCACAGAGAACTTAAATGTATGTTAAGAAACTTAGGAATCCCTACTTGGTTTGTTACGCTTAGCTGTGCTGAATAAGCATGGGACGATTTACTTGAATTTCTACGAGAAGCAAATTCAAATATTATAAACTTTGAATTGAAGACAGCTGGAGAACTGTGTTCCTTGGATCCTGTAAATGTGTGCAGATATTTTAATCATAGGTTTCAAGCTATGATGTCTTTTATCTGCAATAAAAATAATCCACCTCTTGTAGAAGTTATTGATTGCTTTTGGAGAAAGGAGTACCAAGCCAGAGGTGCACCTCACATACACATGCTGTTATGGATCAAGAATGCACCAAAATGTGGAACTGATACTGATGAAAGTGTTTTGTTTTTCATTGAAGAGTATGTTACTTGTGCCATTCCAAAAGAAAGAGGAGAAAACAACTTGAGACAACAAGTTTTACAGTTTCAAAGTCATCGATGTGGAAAATATTGTCGACGGAAATACAAGCCAAAGGGAAAATGTTATACAAAATGTCGTTTTGGATTCCCACATCCAGTAATTTCAAAAGGGAGAGTCAACAGTTTCATGTCAGCAGTAAGGCATACTATAACTCGAAAATCTCAGAAGAATACTTACAACATAAAAAGAACTGCAAATTCAAAGTATATTAATTAACCCTGGGCATAATACTTCACTACGCTCACGTAACATGCAAAGTTTGTGCTACTACGCAAATTGCACGTAGCAGAGTGAAAAACTGTGCTAATTGACGTAGCGTAGCAGCAGTATAATAAACACCTTCAAATGCTTTGATAAAGCAATTTTCTATGCTAAAAAGCATATAACCAATTCACAAAAGTGAACTTTGACAATGAAAATATCAACCAATGAGAGAGGTGATGATTTTGGAGTCCCCTAACCTAGGGGAGGACCAAGCAGATGCCTTGAACACAAAAGCATATCATGTGAACGATTCAGTGGTGGTCCTTCCTCCTAGGACCACCCCAAGCACAGTTATGGGCAAAAATACAATCCCAACCAAAGGCCCTGCAAAGCATTATGGGACGAGATTAGCAGTGGGCAGTGAATATTATAGTGTCCAATATCAAAATAATTCTACAAAGAGCTGCAGTTCAACTAGTCGTTACTAGATGTCCCTCACGAGTCAAATGCAAAAGCATTGAAATTATTAATACATCAAGCTGCAGTTCCACTAGTCGTTACTAGATGTCCCTCACGAGTCAAATGCAAAAGCATTGAAATCCTTTCATGAAGCTTTTGCATTTGACTCGTGAAGACATCTAGTAACGACTAGTGGAACTGCAGCTCTTTGTAGAATTATTTTGATATTGGATACTATAATATTCACTGCCCACTGCTAATCTCGTCCCATAATGCTTTGCAGGGCCTTTGGTTGGGATTGTATTTTGCCAATAACTGTGCTTGAGGTGGTCCTAAGAGGATGGGACCACCACTGAATCGTTCAAAAGATGTGCTTTTTGTTTTCAAGGCATCTGCTTGGTTCTCTCCCTAGGTTAAGGAGGATCCCAAAATCATCACCTCTCTCACTGCTTCTTAATTTATCATTTTCACTTTTGTGAAATAACTATATGCATTTTTAGCATATAAAGACAGATATTTATTTTAACTTGCACTGTGCAAGATGCTTTTGGCAATTATTGTACAGTGCAGTCAAGCACACAGCTACGCAATTTGCATAGCTACGTGTAGTTCAAAATGTACTTCACGTAGCTACGTGAAGTGCTACTACGCAAACTATGCCCAGGCTTAATATTAATGACTACAATCCAGTGATTTTGACAATGTGGAATGCAAACATGGAAATCCAGTATGTTGCAGATAATTCAATTGCTGTTGCTCGCTATGTTACGTCATATATAACCAAATCTGAGAAGACGGAGTTGAAAGAAATGGTGGAAGAAATTTCACAAGAGAAGACTCTTAGTAACAAATTGTACAGCTTTAGTTTGAAGATGCTTTCCCATCGAGAAATTGGATCCTATGAATGTTCGGATCGGTTGACCTCTGCAAGTTTACATTCAAAGTCAAGAGGAATCATTTGGGTAAGTCTAGGTCTTGCTGCAACACGAAATCGAGTATTGAAATCTGTACAAGAAATTGAATACTTAGCATTGAATGAACCAGAAAGTACAGATATTTTTAAAACTAATATGTTGGATACGTACAATCCTAAAAGAAGTCCACATCTGGAAAACATATGTCTCTTTGAAATACTGCAACATTACAGTTTTAAGAGAAATGTTACAGAAAATATAAAAAAAGAAAAATATGTAGTAATTGGATGTGAAGGATGTTTGGTAAAACATGCCAAAGGAAATCTTATTAACCACAGGAAACTCAGTTGCGAAACTCCAGATAAAAGGGAATTTTTCTATTTAGCACTTTTCAAGCCTTGGCGTAGTGAAATGGAATTACTTGGAGATTTTGACTGCTATGAAGATTCTTTTAATGCATGTAAAGATAGCATTCAATGCACAATTTTTCCAAATTATCTACAAATGTTAAATGAAGAGATTGAACAAGAAACTACTATTGGAGCTGAAATAGCTAGAGACAGTTCTCAAGCTAGTAAAGTTCTGCTCCACTAAGTCAAGATCCATTAGGACAACCAATTCTTGAAAATGAAGCAGCTATAGCCATGAATGAAGTAAAAACGGCAATGCAACAAACACAACAGGATATTATTTAGTTTGGAAACTTGGAAGAACAACTAAATATTGAACAAAAAGAAATATATCAGCAAGTGACACAACAGATGCATGGTTTAGTGCATGGAAAAAAAGAATGCAAATGCACATCATTTAAACCTATTCGAATGTATATCAGTGGTGAAGCTGGAACAGGAAAAAGTTTCTTAATTAAAGTTTCGACCAGTCATCTACACAAAACCACTGAATCACATTTATCTTGTGTTGTACCCGCTCCAACTGGGTTAGCAGCACACAACATTAAAGAGATTACATTACATCGATTACTCATGCTACCAGTTGAACATGAAAATAAGTTGGAATATCACAAGCTATCTGGAGAAGCTTGTTATGAAGTCTCTAGAGTACTCAAGAAAATGAAACTTCTGACCATTGATGAGGTGAGCATGGTTTCAAACTTAATGCTTGCGTTTGTACATTTAAGAATGCAACAGATTTTAAAAACAGATTATGATCTTTTATTTGGAGGAAAACATGTAATTGTATTTGGCGATCTACTACAACTTACTCCTTTGAAAGGGCAACCATTTTTTAAAACACTTGTCCATGAAGATACTAGGAAATCTTTGGGAAGTATTGGAAATGTAAACATTTGGTCTCATTTTGAATATAAAGAACTTATTAAGAATATGCAATAAGCAAGTGATGAACATTATGGAAACATTCTTCAAGATATAAGAATTGGTGTTTTGACAAAACATGGTAAAGAAGCTTTACAAAGTCGGCTACTAACAAACTTGTTTCTAAATGAAAACATTGCACCTGAAATAATGTACAAACAAATTGGAGAAAGCAAGTCTATAGTTTGCCTAATCCCAACACTGCAAGAATGTTCTACATTCAATAAAGAACTTTTGAAACTGGAAAAACAACCAATAGTGAAAATGGATGCCATTGATAAAATTGAACACGAACAAGTTACTATTCTTCTCTCAGAGAAATTACAGTCAAAATTGGTTTCTTTGGAGAAGTCTGTATTTAAGACTGCTGGTTTAGAAAATACTTTATACGTGTGTGTGAACCGTCGGGTAATTTTACGGCGTAATTTGGATGTAGAAAAAGGTTTAGTAAATGGAGCAATGGGAAAAGTTGTTGATTTTGTTAATTATCAGAATGTTATGTTATGTTACTGGGCACTTGTAAAGCACACGGCTACTCCATGGATTGTCCTGGCGCTGGAAGAAACCAGTGACAGAGCAGTTCAGGCACACGCAGAGAGGCCTAATCTAATGTAAAAGAGCCAGGTTTTTAAATATCTCCTAAAACTAAGGAGATCCTGAGCCTGTCGTAAGGAGGGCGGCAGTTTGTTCCATAGCTGAGAAGCCACCACTTGGAAGGAACGACCACCCATGCGGGAATGAGAGAACCTTGGGATAGTCGATAGCCGCTGGGTAGAAGACCTCAAAGTTCTAGGTGGAGCATAGTGCTGGATTCTGTTCCTCAGGAAAGGAGCCCCTATATTGTGGAAGGCCTTGTAAGCCAGTACCAGGGCTTTGAAGTTTGTCCTCTCGCGCACCGGAAGCCAGTGCAGGGACTTTAGGTGAGGGGTCATATGTGTCCTGAGGCCTACCATAAGTATGGCTCTTGCCGCCGCATTTTGTACCACCTGTAGGCGGCCTAGTAGATAATCAGGGAGGCCTAAGTACAAAACATTGACATAATCGAGCCTGGATATAATCAGTGCTTGGACTACTGTTTTCCTGTGAGAAACTGGGAGTAATGGGAGGAGATTCCTCAACATTTTCAGTAGGCCAAAGCATGTGCCGGCCACTGATTGGACCTGGGACTTCATGGACATGTCCACGTCCAGTTTCACCCCGAGGTTTTTCACGGTGGTTACTGAACTTGCAGGGGGAGACATATTCCGCGGCCACCATTGACGCCATTCCTCACCCGGGTTATGGCCAAAAAAGATAATTTTTGACTTTTCAGAGTTGCACATCAATTGATTCTGTTTGAACCAGGCGAACACCTTTGACAGGCAGGTATTTATCACGCTTCCACTCAGCACCTTATCCTTGTCGCAGGTGAACAGCAACTGCATGTCATCGGCGTAGGATATTACTTTAGCACCGTATTCTTCTGCCAAAAGCGCAAGGGGAGCCATATACACGTTAAACAGAGTAGGGCTTAAAATAGATCCCTGTGGAACACCGACTTTCATAGAGGGGATCGGGCCGAGAAAGGGTGGGACCATACTGTTTGCTGGCGGCTTCCCAGATAGGAGGTAAACCACCTGAGGACCGTGCCACCAATGCCGCAGCCCTGGAGTTTGTGCAGGAGTAGCTCATGGGGCACAGTATCGAAAGCCGCGGAGAGGTCCAGAAGTATCAGTACGGCTTTACCTCCTCTGTCAAGTGTAGCTTTGATAGTTTCCGAGACTTCCAGTAGGGCCGTCTCCGTACTAAAATTGGCTCTAAACCCTGACTGGCTCGGATGTAATACGTGATTGGCCTCAACAAAATCAGAGATGACAGTGTTTACGTATTTCTCCAGAGCCTTGGAGAAGAAAGGCAACAACGAAATTGGCCTGTAGTTACTAGGTACAGAAGGATCGGCTGAAGGTTTCTTTAAAAGCGGGAGAATTTTCCTGTGTTTCCAGCTGTCAGGTATCAGTCCCTCAGACAAGGAGAGGTTCAGAACCAAATTAACTGCTGGGTTGATCACCTCAGCGATGGATGCCAATAAATTTGCAGGGCAAGGGTCTGAGTGGGAGCCTGATTTCAGCACTTTTATTATCTTCAAGGAATTGTCCAACGGAATGGGGGAACTGCAGGAGGGCCCCTCCAGAGTTAGAAATAACAGGGGGGGACAGACCTGTGTTACCATCCATAGCATGGGGTGATTCTCCAAGCGAATCTTGGATGGTTTTGATTTTTTTATAAAAATATTGAGCGATAAGGTTAGTCCATTCATTTGTGGGGGTGAAAGGGCTGTTAATTGCGCAAGGGGAGGAGAAATCTTTTACAATTTTGAAAAGTTCCTTGCTGCTATTCCCAGCTTGCTCAATTTTCGAGGCCAGGAAAATCTTTTTTCCCTCGCGTACTTTGGCATAATGAGTTTTTAGCGCCGATTTGTAAGCAATTTTATCCAAGGGATTAAAATTCTTCCTCCAAACTCTCTCAAGACGTTTGCAGGCACTTCTGCTCTTCCTGAGAGCCTCAGTAAACCATGGGGCAGAGGCTCTGCAAAATTTCGCAGCTCGGATCTTGGGAGGGGCAAGTTCAATGGAGCGCTTCTGGAGCCAGTTTTCTAGTGAGAGTACATCGCTCTCTAAGTGACCACTAAAAGGGATAGGATGTTTCCTAAGTGAACTAGCTAAAGCCTCCGAAGTAAGCTGATTGAATGGTCTGAAACTAGTGGCACGCGGTTTGCAATAAAATTGAGACCAACCTGATTCCTTACGTACTCTGAAGGTAAGTAGAAAGTGGTTGGACCAGATAATAGGGGAGGGTGGATCTATTTCAATCCTGGCCGTATAGAAAATCTGGTCTAGAGTGTGGCCCCTTTCGTGGGTTGGGAGTAGAGCATAAGGGGTCAGATTGAGGATGCTTAGGGATTCATACAGTTTCAGGGACTCTGGGTCAGTTGATTGGTCCATGTGGATATTAAAATCCCCAAGTACCAGGCAATGGCTGTATTTGGCTACAATAGGAGAAATGGCATAGCCTAGTGACTCCAAAAACAGGCCTGCCGGCCCCGGTGGACGATATATTACTACGCCAGGGATAGACTGGTGGGCAGACACAGTCAAAAGAAAACCGAGGCTCTCGGCTCCTTGTAACTCTGTAGTAGATAGTAATGAGCAAGAAAAAGTGTTCTTGTAAATAATGGCCACGCCCCCACCCCTGCCTCCTAGCCTATCCTTTCTAATGATCAGATGACCAGGAGGGATCACGTTCGCGATGGTGGGGTTGGAGCCATCATTAAGCCACGTCTCGGTTATAAACATGATGATGGAATTGAATTTTTAAAGATTAAATTTGATCAGATTGAAGAGATTAGATGTTGTGCTGTTCGTTTTTTGCTTGTAAAAGACTTGTATGTTCGTAGAAACCAGTTTCCTCTTTCTTTAGCATATGCTGTGACCATTCATAAATCTCAAGGTTTAAGTGTAGACAGTGCTTTGGTAAATATTGGAAGTACAGTGTTTAAAGAGGGCATGGCATACGTTGCATTGTGTCGAGTAAGAACATTATCTGGTTTGTATTTGATTGATTTTGACGAGAATAAGATTAGTACTGATGCAAATTGTGTAAGAGAGTATAATCGGTTAAGAAGACTTTATGCTCCTAATTTAGGTGAATATCCCATATATGAGAAACGTGTAGTATGTCCAAAACGGAAATATGAGAAACATTCTAGTGTGATTGAAACAAAGGAAAACAATTCAATAGAATGATGAAGCTGCAAAGAAAATGAAAATGGACACTGTTGATGATATTGTAGGATACCAGTTAGAAAAGAGTTCAGGTATCAACTGCTATGCTAATGTAATTGTGAACGTTGTCTTTTATCTAGAAGATCTTCATCATAAAATTATGAAAAATTGAGAAAAAAGATTCTGTTCTTTATTACATTATATTTTTGAAAAGTTGGTAACTGATAGAACTAAAATCCATACTCCTTCTGGCATACGGCATCTTTTGGATATATGTACTGGTTCTTCGCAATTTACATTCAATATACAACAAGATGCACAAGAATTTCTTATGTTTATGCTTGCAGTATTGGAAGATGAAGGAATAGAAAATGAAAATTTGTTTGGACTAAGTTACAGATGGGATCATAATTGTGAAGAGTGTTCATTTTCTTCTACCACTGAAATAGACACTGAACGATTCATATATTTGACCATACCAGATTGCAAATCAGTGTCTTTTAACAAATTAGTAAAAACAGCTAATCAAGATATGAAATACTCACATTGTAAATCAGAAATGTTGTCAACATTATATATAGAAAGATTTGGAAAATATGTCATTTTAATGCTACAACATTGTAGAGCAAATGGAAGAAAATTGGAAACCAAAATTAAACATTTTGTGGCAAGTCAACTTTCAATTTCATGGAAGAACTTTTAAAGCTGTGGCTATTTCCATGATGGACCTACTACAACATCTGGACACCATACTGTGTATTTAAAGTGCAATAAAGGATGGACACATTGCAATGATGCCCATTTGGAATTCAAATGTAGGTTGCCTTTCGAATTACTAGATTCATATCTGATATTTTTAATGCCAAAGTTTTAAAAACATCCTTTGGCCTATTGGGAAGATGTGAACACGAATTTATGAGTTTATTTTGGATATTTTCAATGCAAATGAATTTGGAAACATTATTGGGCCTATTGGGAAGATGTGAACAATTACTGTTTGGATTATTGTTTGTGCTAATTCTTATTGCATTTGCAAAATTGTGTTTCAAAGAAGTAGTTTATATATGTGATCTTTATATTATACACAATGTAAATGAGAGTGTATATTTTAGAAAATGTACTTCAGAGAAATAAATGATTTAATGTAGTAGAAGAATGTAATTTAGAAACTGTAGATAGGTAAACAGATAGTAGAACTTGTAAATATTTTCAACGAAGATTTGTTTTTTTTTCACAATCTGATTAATTGTATTTTTTTACCCGCTGTTATATGATGATCTACATTGAAATCACTGTGTATGGTGGAATTCAGTAGAATCTGAAAACAGCAAAAAGGGAAACTGAATATGTTATGTAATTCTAAAATTATGTTGTATTCTTAAAACTAAAATATTATATGTAATAACAGTTTTTCTTCTTTTTATTACAGAAAGTAATACTAAAGATTGAAAAGATTTTAAATTCAGTTTACAACAAAAGTCCTGTAAAATAGATTCAATAAAGAAGGTAAGATGAAATAATGTAATAAGCATAAAAATATAAAGTAATGTTTACAGTCGCTTTTATTGCACTCATCCATTTTTTCAAACACTACCCATGCACTGATCTATACAGTTAGGCACTATTCCCACACTCCTACATCACCCATGCACTATCCATGCATTTCTCCAATCACCTAGCCTGTATCCATACAGTTATAATATCACCCAGACACTCCTATGTACTGTTCCAACCCCCCGGCAGTACCTCTACACTCATGCAATCAGCTAGACATTACCTGTACACTCTTCCAATCACCCAGGTAGTACCTATACACTTCTCCAATCCCCTAAACATTTTCCCTGCACTGATGCAATCACCCAGACATTACCCTTGCACTCTTTTAATCATCCAGGCAGTATCTATACAATGCTCTATTCATTCAGGCAGTACACATACACTTATAAAATCACCCAAGGTCTATTTATACAGACCTCCAATCACCCAGGTACTACTCCTGTACTCCTCCAATCACCCAGCCAGAACTCTTCAAGTTATAAAATCACTCAGGCACTACCTATGCACTCCTCCAATCACCCAGGCGCTACCCGTACACTCTTGCAATCAGCAAGACATTACCCCTACACTCATGCAATTAATGAGGTATTAAATATGCATTCCTCTAATCCCCCAGACATTATGCCTGCACTCATACAATTACTTAGGTATTAGCCATGCACTCCTGGAATGCCACAGACATTACCCGTGCACTCATGCAATCACTTAGGTATTACACCTGCACTCCTCCAATGACCCTGACATTACCACTGCACTCATGAAATCACCCATGCATTACCCATGCACTCCTTCAATCACTCAATCACTCAGGCAGTACCTGTGCATTTAT
This sequence comes from Calotriton arnoldi, assembly GCA_963921515.1. Classification (NCBI taxonomy): domain Eukaryota; kingdom Metazoa; phylum Chordata; class Amphibia; order Caudata; family Salamandridae; genus Calotriton; species Calotriton arnoldi. The sequence goes on along the minus strand of CAWUFW010001485.1, from coordinate 467,230 downwards.
AAAATCATCCAGGCACTACCTATGCACTCATGCAATCACACAGTCACTACTAATGCACTCTTCAAAGCACCTAGGCATTACCCATGCACTCCTCCAATCAGTCATGCACTATCCATGTACTCCTTCAATCACCCATTCACTACCCTTACAGTCTTCCAATAACCCAGCCAGTAGCGCTGTACTCATATAATTACCCAGGCAGTACTCATACACTTATAAAAAGATGCAGACACTACCTATGCACTCATACAATCACACAGGCACTACTGATGCACTCCTCGATGCACCTAGGCATTACCCATACACACCTCCAATCAGCCATGTACTATCCATGTACTCCTTTAATCACCCTGTTACTATCCTTGCAGTCTTGCAATAATCCAGGCACTACCGCTGTACTCGTATAATTACCCAGGCAGTACTCATACACGTATAAAAACATACATGCACTACCTATGCACTCATGCAATCACACAGGCACTACTGATGCACTCCTTGTTGCACCTAGGCATTTCCCATGCACTGCTCCAATTATCCAGCCAGTACTCATGAACTTAAAAAATCACCCAGGCACTACTTATACACTTTCACAATTACCCAGACGCTACCAGTACAGTCATGCAATGACACAGACATTGCTCTTGCACTCATGCAATCAGTCACACATTTGTCATGCACTCCTTCAATTACTACACATTACTCCTGCAGCCATGCAATCACTTAGGCATTACCTATCCACTCTTTCAATGACCCAGACATTACCCCTGCACTCATGCAATCACTTAAGCATTACCCATCCACTCCTCCAATGACACACACATTACCTCTGCACTTATGCAATCACCCAGGCACTACTCATGCACTCATATAATCACCCAGGCATTACTCATGCACTCCTTCAATCACTCAGGCAGTACGTATGTACTCCTCCAATAACCCAGGCACTATGCCTGCACTCATGCAATCACCCAGGCACTACTTATGCACTCATGCAATAACCCAGACACTACCCTTGCACTTCTCCAATCACCAAGGTACTACCCATGCACTCAGTCAGGCACTACCCATGCACTCATACATGCACTCAGGCACTTCTGCGGCACTCATGCAATCACCCAAGCACTACCCATGCAGTTTTCCAATCACCCAGGCACCACCCCTGCACTCATGCAATCACCCAGGCATTACCCATGCACTGCTTCAATCAGTCAGGCAGTACCCATGCACTCCTCCAATCACTCAGGCACTACCCATGCACTCTTCCATGCACCCAGGCATTATCCATGCACTCCTTCAATCACCCAGACCATTACTCCTGCACTCATGCAATCACACAGGCATTACCCATGCACTACTTCGGTCACTCAGGTACCTATGCACTCATGGAATAACCCAGGCACTACCCTTGCACTCCTCCAGTCATCCAGGCACTATCCATATATTCCTCCAATTACCCAGCCACTACCCATGCACTTATAAAATCACCCAGGCACTACCTATACACTCATCTAATCACTCAGGCAGTGCCCATGCACTCCTCCAATCACCCGACATTACCCCTGCACTTATGCAATCACCCAGGCATTACCCATGCACTCATACATGCACTCAGGCACTTCTGCGGCACTCATGCAATCACCCAAGCACTACTCATGCACTCCTTCAATCACCCAGGAACTACCCATGCAGTCCTACATGCACCCATGCACTATCCATGGACTCTTCCATGCACCCAGGCATTACCCATTCACCCCTGCACTCATACAATTACCCTGACATTACCCATGCACTCTTCCATGCACCCAGGCACTACCCATGCACTCCTTCAATCACCCAGACCATTACTCCTGCACTCATGCAATCACACAGGCATTACCCATGCACTACTTCAATCACCCAGACCATTACTCCTGCACTCATTCAATCACTCAGGCAGTTCCCATGCACTCCTCTAATCACGCAGATATTACCCCTGCACTTATGCAATCACCCAGGGATTAGACATGCACTCCTTTAATCACTAAGTCAGTACCCATGCACTTATAAAATCATCCAGGCACTATATATGTACTTATGCAATCACACAAGCACTACTGATACACTCCTTGATGCACCGACACATTACTCATGCACTCTCACAATCACTGAAGCATTGTACATGTATTCATGCAATCACTCAGGTAGTACACATGCACTTCTCCAATCACACATGCACTACCCATACACTTCTCCATATATTCAACTTTGCACAACTAATACAACACTTAAAAATTTGTCTATTTTTAACCAAATAGGTGGTTCTGAAAAGAACCATTTTTTTCTTCTTTTTTTGTTTTATATTTTTCTTGTGGTTTTTTAAACAGTTTTTTCAATTTTTTTGGTGTTTTTTTTGTTAAAAAAATGAAAAAATAAGCAGAACCAACAAGAAAAACATGGAAAAAATTATGCAATTGAAAGTCATTGGATAAACGTAAAAAAAAAAAAATAACACTTGTGGTTCTTAATGGCAACCAGGATAGCATTCACTGATTGCTCACCAACACAAAAGGTTTTCTTACATTTTAAACAATGCTGCTCCACTCTAGCTAAGTCAGGGAAGATGTTGCTTGGAGCAGTTGTTGTTCCAGCAGATGAGGTGCTGGGTCCAGCAGTGTTGTCGTCCGTTGACTGTCTTTGTTGGTCACGACATAGCTGTTCTCTTGCGAGACGCCGAGGGTGCATTGTCTGTAAATGCTTCAGGATAGATGATGTCCCGCAAGAATATTTTTTTGCTGACCCTCGTGAGAGGACCTTTGATGGTGCATGTCACCTTACGGGCATTCACCTTTTTCTCCCCAGGTGGTATGGAGAAAAATGCCCACACGATGCTCTTGTACCGGACTTTGATGGGTTCCTCCAAATCTTCTTCCTCTTCAGGTGGAAGCTGAGGGGTGGATTTCCAGCTGCCATTTTTAATGGAACAAAAAAAACACCAAAAAGATAAGAAGAGGAGCAAAAGACAACAGGTGTGACCTCTGAGATGCTCTTGAAAGAATGAAAAAAATGGGTGGGGTCCTTCAAGTTCTAGAATAGAAAGCTTCTAAACCAATGAAATTGTTTCTTTTGAAGTCACATGGGATTCGCGCAACCGGCGCACAACCAGCGTGCACCCAACGCGATTTCCGGAAAATATATTTAACAATAATATATCTTTATTACAATTACAAATATATGATATTTGCAGTTATATTAAGTAATCTCTTGGTATAATACATATAATAAAGTTATATACATATACTTTTAAAACTTAGAGATTTGGGATGGATTCGCACACCCGGCGCGACTCCCGGAAATATGTTTGTGACGTTACGCGGGGCCGGGAACTGCGCACCCTTCGCATACCATACGCGCAACGTACACAACTTAACCAATATGGTGGCAAAATTCTTGGATTTGCGCACCCACCGTGTCTGGTACACAATCCGTACGCGAATCCACTTTTTAAAAAAAAAAATGGTAAATGCATATTTTAGAAAGGAGAAAACATCACATTATTTTTATAAAAGTTTAAACATTTTGAAAAAGCATTTTTTGGACATTACAATTAGAAATTAGCCTTTATGAAATGTTTGAAATTCACAGAAAAAACCATAGGTTTCAGGGACGTTATAGTTAGAAATTAGCATTTAAAAAACCTTTGAAATTCACTGAAAAAAACATAGGTTTCAGGAACTTTATAGTTAGAAATTAGCATTTAAAAAACCTTTGAAATTCACTGATGTAATCAGTGATGTCATTTGAGATGTCATCAGTGATGTCATGAGTGATGTCACTGACCATGTCATGAGTGATATAATATGTGATGTCATCGCAGTGCATTGCGGGGGCGCGAGTTATAGTGAGCTCAACTAACTATAACGGTCGAATTTCTCTGGTTTTGTATGAGTGAAATGTCCAACTAACTATAACATCCCTGAAACCTGTGGTTTTTTCAGTGAATTTCAAAGGTTTTTTTAAATGCTCATTTCTAACTATAACGTCCCTGAAACCTATGGTTTTTTCAGTGACTATATATATATATATATATTACCTATATTACCTACTAGCGGACACCAGTAGGCAGTTATAGTTAAGACCTAGTTTCCATCGGAAAAGCATTTTTTTAGCTTGCTTGTAACTTTGGCACCACTTGATGAATCTTCACAAAATGTCCAAACAAAGTGACATCCTGATTCTAGTTGTGCATGCAAAGTTTCGGGATGATTCATCAAGCAGGGGCCGAGAAAAAAGGAGGTAAACAAAAGGGTGTTTTCCATGTTAATTCCCATAGAGATTTTAGACACAACTACGGCCCAACGGCTGAACGGAATTACACCAAATTTAATAGAAAGGTAGATCTTGGTCCAGGAAGCGACCTTTTTGGAATTTGGTGTAAATCCCTTCTGTAGTTTTTGAGATATTAAATATTAAAGGAAAAACAAATTTTTATATCTAGAGGCCAGAATCCTTTGCTAATTCTTCCCGAATCTATCACAACGCTTCGCGAATCCACACGCCAAAAGGAATACAGTGGATGGTTGGCTGCAACCTGAGTAGAAACCTGCAGCCACCATTTTAGACATCAGAGAATGGTCCCCGGAAGCAAAAATGAAGATGAAATGTAGTAGAAGGCAACAAGGTAGAGGTACCCTAAACCCCTGGGTGTAATATAGGGGTCTTTGAGGGATCCCTGATGAAGAAGAAAATGACCAGAAACATAGCTTTTGTCCACGTGCAAAGTTTTGGGAAGCCATTGTGACGCTCAGCGCTGCCCCCCTTGTAACTTAGCTACAGATTTGTGAATTCTGCTGGGAGAAAATACACTCACTCAGACACTCATGCACCCACTCAGCAACCTAATTAGTCAATCTCACACCCATTGACAGACCCACTCAGAAACCCGCTCCCAGACATACTCAGACAGTTATGCACCCACTCACAGACCCACTCAGATACTTATGCATCCCCTCACAGGCCCACACAGACACGCACACACTCACTCACAGATACTCACACACTCATTCAGACACTTATGCACCCACTCACAAACCCTTTTATAGACTCACACACCCACTCATAGACTGACTCACACACTTATGATTATAGGAAAAATAATAGAAATCCAAATAAAGACAATAGAAAACCAAAAATCACATTATTAGTCTGGGGGTATGGTACATTTGGACCTAGACACCATTTTCAGTTAAATCATGATGGACCACAGTCAGGTAAAATTTAATAGCTCATTCCAATCAAGGCTAGAATTTTTCTGGAGGTCGAACATAAGAAGCCAGTAAAATGCTGGAATTTATACCGAAGAAGTGTTCTTTTAGGTTGCACATGACTGTTGGGTAGACCCACATGATCCTAAAATATTCCCCCCAAAATCTCACATCCGGAAAAATCATGAGGTTGCTTCTTTACGCTGACAGTCACATCTATTATGAAAGGTCCAGTACCTCTAGTTTCTTTATATGAAAATACTTCAAAACCCATACCTTGAATTAGTGTCCATGGTTCCCATCTTGCCATTTGAGGTATATAGCAAAATATCCATTTCCAACTCGCACTTGAGATTTAATTGAAGAAGAAGCAGATTAAGTTCTTCTGCACTTTCCAGCCACAGGACGGAAAATTCACAGGAGCAATAATGACAAATGTCCAGTTGTACTTTTGCCTGCAGGTTTTTTTCCAGGTAAGCAACAAGTGGCACCTATCTCAAAAGCCCTCTGTCAGACAGTTAGGAATTCTCCATTTGATGTTTCATATTTTGTTGTGTTTGTAAAGCCCACTGTTACCCCAAGGAGTGTCTCAGAGCTGTAAATATTGAGTGCCTCTAATGTGCAGAGTGAGGCGCATGAAAAGGGGGTCTGAAGAAATATCTTGCTGGTAAAAAGGCCTGGTCTTGCATTGATTGCAGAATCGAGATTCATTCCCTTCTGTCCTTATGGAGAGGGGGATCTGCTTCCATGCCATGGGGGCTAGAGAGAAAAATGTCCTGCCGCCTCTGGTGGTCATCCTATATCTCGGGACCTCCAGTAAATGGGCACTAGAGGAGCAGAGAAGTCCTCCATTCCATGGGGGCTAGAATGGAAAATGATCTGCCGCCTCTGGTGGTAATCCTATATATCGGGAGCTCCAGTAAATGGGCACGAGAGGAGCTGAGAAGTCCTTTTGTATGTAGGGAACAATCCTCTTCCTGATGTAGAGCAGCCCAGTCCCTCTGAAGGTTTTGTGGGCCAGTGTTAAAGCCTTAAATCAGATCCTCTTATCAACAGGAAGCCAATGCAAGTTCCGAAGAGCTTGCAACCCTGAGCTCCTTCTGATAAGCTTTAGTACGGTCCTTGCTGCAGTGGTTTGAATAATCTGTCACCATTTGATAAGGTATTTCGGCAAACCCAAGATGAGAGAATTGCCGTAATTCAGCCATGGGTTGATCAGGGCGTGTGTTACTGCCTTGTGAGCAGTTAGAGGTAAGAAGGCAAGACATTTTTTCACGGTTCTTAGCAGAGCAAAACAATTTGGTGAAACATTGAGAATATGCAGCTTGTAAGATAGGTAGGAGTCAAACCTTATTCCCAGATTTTTCACCACGGTGATGAGTGGAGGAGTGGGGACGACACCTTGAGGGCACCAGTTTGTTGGCAAGATATGTATGGATTAACCAAATAGGATAATCTCATCTTTTTTTCCAAGTTGCATTATAGGTGCTTATGATTCATCCAGTTGAACAACTCCACAAGACATTTCTGGAAGTTGAGCTCAGAACTGGAAGGCTGTCACTCTAGTGAGAGAATCAACTCGGTATCATCGGCATATGATAAAACCATGATCCCCAATGATTTGATAAGTTGCGACAGAGGTGTCATAAAGATATTAAAGAAAGTGGGGCCGAGGGACTAACCCTGGGAAACCCCATATCTGAGGTGGATGTCTCCAGATGTGAAAGGTGGTAACATGTTCAAATCAAACAAGAGTCACCCTTTAAAGCCAAAAGGGACAGGGTAGAGTCTACCAAAGACAAACGTTTCCCTTCTAAGCTATTCCAATCTGTGTGTAACACATACTTTTATCTAGACAAGTAAGGATGCACCAAACATATATTTACATCAATTGCAAAATATTGCTATGTCTCCTTTTTAAAAAGTTTCATACATTTTTATTGTTGTCATCCAAGTTTAAATACAGTGATCTATCAATGTTTAAGAATACACAATAAAAAATTCAATAAAGAGTTCTGTGTATTAGCGCAATGAAAAACCATACATATGTGACTCTCAAATCAAATTATAAATTGTGTACATCACGCAATCATGTTTACATTCATCATCACATTAATATACCTTCTGCTCCCTTTTATTGCTTTTCATTCAAATTATCCTAAAAATATCACAGGCCACATAAAGACAACAACAAAAAATGATAACATTCAGTCCACAAGTTGAAGTAAACATATGTTTGGTCCATCCTTACTGGATTATAGAGATAAAAGTGTGGGTTACACATCGATTGGAATAGCACAGAACGAAAACTTTTCTCTTTGAAACGTGGTAACATGAACATCTGAGTTCTGTCTGTAAGGAAAGAACAAGACTACCTCAGGGCAGTCTCCACTTCTTCCAGGCAACACAGCAGCAGGGTATGGGGGATTGTGCTGAACGCCATTGACAGATCTAGTAGCATTGGGATGGCTTTTTTGCCTTCTCCAATGTGATCTTGATCGTCTCAGAAACCTCTAACAGTGCAGTTCCTGTGCTGTGTTGTGGCTTGAAGCCAAGCTGAGAGGCGTGAAGTAAATTTTAAGAGATTAGATTGTGTGAGAGCTGTTTATTAACCAGCTTCTCAGTGACTTTTGATAGGACTGGCAGCAGTAATTTAGGCCTGTAGTTAGCCAAGAGTTTTGGGTCTGCTGTAGGTTTCTTTAGGAGTGGCTTGATAAAGGCCTTCTTCCATATAGACAGAACTAGTCCCATAGAAAATGAAGTGTTGATCAGGGGGTTGATATAAAGATTCACTGTCTTAGAGAACTTATGTATGAGGAAAGAGGAACAAAGGTCCTCAGGGGATCCTGATTTACAGTGCATTTAAGCCTGTTCTGAATCCTGTAGAGAAATAGGGGCAAAGGTGATGAAGGTACAGGTCGCCTAGGCTTTTGTTAGGCCAAAACCTTCCTTTTTAATACATGTAAGTCACCCTTAAGGTACGCCATAAATGGCCCATAGGGCAGGGTGCAGGGTATTTAAAAAGTCGGACATGTACTTTTTACTTTTCATGTCCTAGTAGTAAAAAAACTCTAACAATTATTTTTTTACTTCTGAGAAGCCTACCCCTCCCATAGGATAACATTAGGGATTGGGAAGCTCTAAATAAATTGCATTCAAATTTCTATTGTCACCCTCCGATGTTTAACAGCAGTATGCTTGGTGATTTCTTATTACATTTAATAAGCTGTAATTTCCAATTTAGAGCAGGTAGCTATGTCATGTTTGGTGTCTTTCGAATTGTAATGACAAATCCTATTTAATGGTAAAGTCAGGTTTTTAATACAATTTTGAAAAAGCCACTTTTAGAAAGTTGGCATTTTTCTACCCTTAGCCCTTTTGTTCTTGTAGCCTGTCTTGGTTCACATGACTGGGTGTAACTGACAGTTAGGCTTGGTTAATTCCTCCCAGACAGTCACACAATAGAGAAACCAGGTATGCCTCAATGGCTCATCTACTGGCAGGATTAGGAGGTTGTGGTGAGCACAGCCCCACTTGCAACTGAATAAGGAGTGATCTGTCCTCACACAAATGACCTAACACCTCTTCTCACTGCAGCCAGCTTGGAGCCAGGGCAGGGGAGCCAGGAAATTCCAAGCACTTCAAAGCCACTTTCTAGAAGCTTCCTCCATCTTTCTGAACCAGGGCACCAGAGTAAAAAAGTAGGACCTCAGACACCAACTCTTCAGTACACTTCTGGACCTGTGGATACTCTGACAGGAAGAAGGACTGCTGTGCTGCTGAATATAACTGCCACTCAATCAATCAATCAATCAATCACGGCATTTATAGAGCGCGCTACTCACCCGGGAGGGTCTCAAGGCGCTGGGGGAGGGGGTAAGTTACTGCTCGAACAGCCAGGTCTTGAGCTGCTTCCTGAAGGCGAGATGGTCCTGGGTTCGCCGAAGGTGAGTGGGGAGGGAGTTCCAGGTCTTGGCCGCCAGGTAGGAGAAGGATCTTCCTCCGGCGGTGGTTCTGCGGATGCGTGGTACGGTGGCGAGGGCGTGGCTGGTTGATCGTAGCTGGCGTGTGGGCGTGTAGAAGGACATGCGGTCGTTGAGGTACTTTGGGCCCAGGTCGTGGAGGGCCTTGTGTGCGTGGGTGAGCACTCTGCTAGACTGCTAACCTGCTGCTGCCTTGCTGATTTGCTGCCTTTCTGCCCTGCTGCCGCCTTACCAGGAAAGAAGAACTGAACTTGCAAATTAAACCTAGGACCAGCAGAGTTACTCCAAAGGGCTAGTTTGCTGGCCTCCTGTTCTAAGCCTCAGGGACACAAAATGCTCCCTTCGCCTTGGACTCACACCTGAACCCAGCCTGAGTGAGTCCTGACCCTTCAAGTGGTACTCCACCAGTCCCGGACCCTTGAAAGCGGTGCTGAAGGTGATCAAATAGCCAAAACTCAAACGTAGGGAACATGTTTGGCTAAAAACTGCTTTGAGAACCACGGGGAGACTGGGACCAACCTGCTCGCCAGATGTATGAAGGAACCCTGCAGGCATGTCCCTCTGCATGTTACTCTGCAGTCACTTGCCTGCGGGGGCACTGGACTTTGGAATAGTATAAATTACTATTCCAACTCCAGTCAGTGTATCAGTAGGGAAGTTGTTGGACTTAAAATCCAACACCAGTCCAACTATCTGCCCCCTAAAGCAAATCAACTGCTGAGTAAAGGCAAGTTGTGGTTCTTCCAGCGGGGTAAAGGATGTTTCCCCTGCTCTCCTATCCACCAGAGGTGCATCACCAGTTGGACTGAATTTGCGACTTCTCCCGCTAGGTTCTTCTCCACAGCAGCAAATCCTCAGAGTGTGTTTGTATGTTCATTTGTTGAGCAAGGTGTGAGTACCTAGCAGTGACTTCGTTTGTTGTGGTCCTGACAAATGCCAAGGACCTTTATTAGGGCAGAATAGCGGCAGAAACATGTTGATTTGTTTGGAACTGGAATCATTATAAACCTTGAGTTCTGTACACTATTTTAATATCCCAACCCAGGCGTACCCTAATAAACGTTTTATGCTCTTCCGTGAGGTTGGGATTTTTAATCCGCACACACTTCTTATATGGACTCCCCTAGAAATGTAGTTTGAACTACACACTTTTTCACAAAGAACTCTTGCTTTATGATGATGAGCCCACTTGCCCCCTTATAACAATGATTTGGTGAGTGCAACTTGGTCGATGAAGAAGCATGATACCCTGGTGGATGTGTGAGGTCATACCTTTAAATGTTTTAAAATGTTTGTTTCTCTTATCTCAAAGGACAGGCCAAAACACCACTATTGTTTGATTCTCCTCCTTTTGACATCCTGACCAATGGCCTTACTGGCTTGAGTGCTTGTCGTTTCTTGAGTATGGTGCCCCCTTTTTTGTGTGTAGGGTTTATCATATGAACTTACATAAAGCAGACCTATTGTCTTTATCAAACAATCACCAAAAATTAACTAATCATATATTTCATTAATTCACACAGTGCACTGTTTTATTAAAGTGATTGTTATAAGAACATTTAATAAAGTTTTATTTTTAAAAAGCGTTAACACATCTTTAAGTCCTTCTTTTAACATTTTCAGCTAATAAAATGCACCATGAAAACAACCACAAGAGAGCCTTGTACTGCAGCTGATTAGCTCCAGCCAGGGGCTCTTTAAATATCATATGGCAAACTCTCATGCGGTCATGGATTTAATGACCTCTGAGATTTACTGTTTTTTTAATGTAGGTGGGGAGGCTGCTAGTTTTGGCACAATAGTCATGCAACTCAATATTTTTGAAACAATTTTCTTGTCACTCACCCTCTGAGAATAGTTAATGTATTTTATAGTTATTAATTTCCCAAATAAACTATCTTTGTATCGTTTTGTGGCACATAATCCCTTTAATGTTTGCTCATTTTTCCACCGATTCCCGCATGCTAGGTTTAATTTCTTCTGCACTAAATTCCACTTGCAACTCACTATCTAGCCTTTCCTGCTGCGCCTTTCCTTTTCCTCTGCATTTCAATCACTTATTGTCAACAAGCACTGCCTGGGTCTATTTTAGCAATCTAGTCTCACTTTTATACTTTTTAATCATTTATTTCTTATTAGGGGATAACTTATGTTCTTCCAAAGGGAACTGAGTATCTAGTCAGGTTATTGCCTTCAAAAGGCTTGATCGTGAACACGAGCCGATTGCTAACGGGGTTATACAATGTGATTGCAAATACAAATTGTGAGAAAAAGATTGGATACTGTATGTGAACTTTAGAATAAATCGCTGTTACACATCAAGCATAAAATGGAAATGAACTTGAGCCAGATGCGGTGTAGTCTTCTGTCTCTTTGCAGAGCGCCACGATTAAAATGCACTTCATCCCTCAATGCTGACGTTATACATGAGAAACCTTTAGCCTGACATCATAAATTTGTGAAACCATGACATGTCTATCCAGGGTATAAAACTATGTATGTGGGGGTCGGCAGGAGAGGATAGGCTTTATTTCAAAATGTGTTATTTTAGCTCTACTGTGTGGAAAGTATGTTGGTATGTTCATTTATAATGCCCGGTTAAGGAACAGTTTTCTTTTGCATTCCAAGTGTCGCCTTTCTCGTTTCTTTATGTTTAATATCTGTCAAAAGTGGCAAAAGAAGGCTCATTAAACGCTTAACAGATTCACAGTTTCGCCTATTTTCCACACTGAAAAGTTTATCGGGACATAAGAAGCAGACATTTTCAATAAATCATATACAAATTCGACACTACGGTTTATGCTTTTTAGTTCGATGTAATGGCAAATACAAACAGACACTCTTGTGATTTTAAAACGCATCATCCACTGGCAGGACAACCTACATTTAGCTCTTGGGCATATTAAAGCAAGCACTATCAAAGCTTATAGATCTGGATTTTTATGCATGGATTCGCTATTTTGTTTGTGTGGTTGTGCTGATTGTTGAGTGAGGGAATGTAAACATGAGGCAAGGGAAGTATAGATGGAGGAATGATTGGGTGCACAGATGACTGGGTGATTAAGTGCATATATGAATTAATGAGTTACAGAATGGATGAATGGGTAAGTACAAACATAGGCAGATATCCTGATGAACAGATGAATGAATGGGTGAGTGCATGGCACTTACAATCAAATTGCTAGAAGGAGGGTATCCTCCACTTCTGCTGACTCACCCATGCATGCACCTATTTATCCATCCATTCACTGAGTAACTCACCCATTCATCCATCCACAGACAGTCTTATGCACCCTTTCACATAGCCCCTATGTGCAGTGATATGCCTTTTATTGTCCTTGTACCAGCCCCCCTGCGACAGGTCTGCCCAGCTTGCCCGCAGTCCATTACCCTCTGATGCCATCTGATTGTGCCTCCTCTGCTCGTTTCTTGCTCTGTTTTCTCTTCTCTGCAATTTTTTCTGCCCTCTGTTTTGCCTTTTTCTGCTTGTTCTTCTGCCATCTGTTTTGCCTTTTCTGCTCATTTTTCTGCCCTCTGAGTGTCTTTTTCTGCTAATTTTTCTGCCCTCTGTTTTGCCTTCTTCTGCTCTGTTTTGACTTTCTGCTCACTGGTGCCCTTTTATTGTGATCCCTGTACCATGTCATGCTATAGCAGAAGTAAATAAACCAGTAGAGCACATTCAGAAGGAACTGCTTGTTGCCACATGCTGGGAGAAGAGATGCTAATAATCAGCATATGCATAATATATGAAATACAGGCTACCATTACTAGACCAAAGTAGCCACAGACCGCATCACCAGAGAATTCTTAGCAGAGCAAACTTGATACTAAATGTTCAGACGAGAAACACTAAGTGGAAGCACCTGTTCAGCGAAGACTTTAGGCATTAGACATAAGCGAACATTAAATATTTCCAAATAATTTCAATTTGTTTTGTAGGCATTCTTTTCCTTGATGAACTTTTTGTGATCATTCTCTGTCTCCTGTTTCTGGCCCTTTCTGCCTGGCATTAATCAGCAGCAATGCAAGCAATCCAGGGTAGGACTCATACAATTTTAGGCACTAATCTTCACGTGTTCACTTTGTTCACAATCTGTCTCCTCGTCATTCATATTAAGTACTGGAAAGAATAAGTGACAATGAATTAGTGACAATTAATGAACTCCATTAACACTCATCTTACCTCCCATTGAAATGCATGAGGACTAGTTAGGAAGCAATGCATGTTCATAGGAGAGAAACTAATAATCAGTAAAATTACAGTGAAAAAACATACCAAAAAAGGTTTGATTTATGTATTGCGCACATGTATGACATAAATAAATAAATGTGTTATGATTGAGTGCAATTTATAGATTTAAAAATCCCTGTGCATTGCAATGCAACAACTCCATTGAGGCAGAATAGTGCATGAAACAGCAATAGATTGGAGTAAGACAGAAATACTCCACTAGGTTAGAGCCAAGGCCCACTTATGCATGTTTTAAAGAATTGGTAACAAGAAATCGTGCAAACAGCTATGGCTGTCTGTGGCCAGACCTAGAAATCTCACGTGTTGGCACATATCTATGTACCATCTACAATTTAGGGCCTCATTACGATGTCGGTCGGAAAGCATTCTGACCGACTCCTTGTCAGAATCGTTTCCGACTGACTCGGGTTCGGGGAGTCCGACCGACCGATTACGATGTTTCCGAACACTGTTCGGTCGGACTCCCACTGACTTCAATGGGAGCCTGATTTCCGACCGACAACACAGGCTCCCATTGGAAAAAGGGGTGGTTGCGGAAAACCTTGCACACTGTGGCGGCAACACCCCATGGTGCCTGCCACACTGTGCATGGATGTAAAGAGGGGTCCCATGGGTACCCCCACGGGCCCCAACCGTATACCACCGGGTGAAGGGGGGCCTGCTACGGGCCCCCAAAGTCAGTTTCCGACAGCCATTTCGTGTCCAACAGACCGATTCGGAAAGGCTGTTCGAAGCTGACATGGTAATACGTCGGTCGGAAACGCGGTTTATAGACCTGTACGATTCGACTCCAACTGACTCGGAGTCTCTGAATGCCGGTCGGAACCGAGTCGGAAAGACCGAACAGTTACTTTTCCATCGTAATCAGTCGGAAATGTTTCCGAGTCTGTTGGAAACATAGGTTGCGACACAGGTTAAAAAAATCCGAAACCCATTCGGAGCCTTTCCGACAAACATCATAATCGCCCCCTAAATGTCCATACACAAAGGGACCATTGTACACAGGAACTCTCCTAGGTGCTAATGCGAATGATTAGTTTTCTTATTATCTATATATAAATGGGTTTAATAGACGTTGCAGTTTTTTAAGTTACCAACATGATCATAAAAGTTTAAAATTTCAAAGGTTTTTGCCCCACAACCAACACAGTTTCCAGCAAGATAAAAGAGCAGTCAACACTAATTGCAGATTCAAAGGGGGATATTCTCAAGAACGTGTGATAACCACCGCAAATTTAGCTTAACGCAACTTTGCATATCGCAGTCTATCGCAGGAAAACAACGCCATGTTAACGTAGCATTCTCAACCTGGCGGCACCATGCAATAGTCCCACGATAACGCGTCAAATGTCCGCGTTAAAATGAACGCGACGCTGCAAAAATGCGAAACACGAACGCAAATAAAGTTGCGATGAGGGCAACCGAGATACAAAAATCAGCGATAACCAGCGACAGGGCTTCAATTCCCACGCGCCTGGCGGGAAAATGCACCAAGAAAGCCGAACAAGAAAAAAACACCATAAACCAAATAAAATGCGTAGCAACATGGACGCACCCGGAACGAGTGCCCAGGTCAACGTGAACCCCACAAGCCCCACAGACCACCAGCAAGGAACCTCGGGGTCGGGGAAGGCCAAGGAGAAGAGGAAGAGGAAGACGGGGTACAGTCCGCATGACAACCTGACCGTCGTCACAGAGGTGACAGAGCACTAACAACAACTGTCCGTCTCCACCACCGTGTCATTGGCAACACAGACGGAAAAATGGCATTCCATCGTGAATGCAGTCGGACCGCTGAGAAGTCAAAAGCCAAACCAAGCAGAAACCCGCTGCCACCCGGAAGGCAGCAACGGCGAATGGAGGTGGGAGTCCTGCGCCACAGGAGGAGCTAGAGCAAATGGTGGACACAGTCATGAGTGTGGAGACGGTGCAAGGAGTCGGGAGTCCGGACACTGCTCGACATGACTTGACAAAACATCAACAGGGTGAGTAACTAACAGGGACTGGGGGGACGGGCACAATGGCACACATGCACAACGACGTGTAGCACACCGCACACCCACAATGACCCTGGGTCATGTCCCTGATCCCCGTGGCACACTGCAGCACACATACAAACATCAAGTAGGTCCCCGTCCACCATGTGCCCAAAGGGGTCACACCCCACACATCACCAATTCCACAACACACACATGCACCCATGCGAAACACAGCAAAGATGCGCATGTGAGAGCCACACTGACAATGCAAGTGACACCACATGACCAGCAGCATGGCTGGAGTACAATCACCATGACATTGTGCACACCACGAGACTGAGGTGGCTGAGTGTGGACCACATCCGGAAAGGAGCAGGTCACACTCTGACACATCCACGTGCACAAACAACCACTGACGTCAACAATGCATCTGCAGACAAACAATGCACAAGAGTACAAAAACCGTCCAAGAGCACAAATGACCCAAGTCGCCAACATCACAGCACCTTAAAATCACAAAAGTCAAAGGCACACCGCCTCCAAGGGCTAAGGGGCAGCAAAATCACAGCTGCAGGTGCGACCCTCCCACAATGCAGCACACACACATAGCAATGACAGCACATCCACATGGACGACAATGTGGTACACAGTGCAACACACACACTGCAGAACAGAGGACACAACTGGGTCCGCCTGTGCATAGAAAATGGCCAATCTCATCTGACATAGCAGGGAACTGTGAGATGAAAATGTACGTGTACAACCTCACCTACGTCATGTATTCCAAATGTCCACTGTCCCGCATCAAACAGTCCGCTCCTCCCAAACAGTCACAATGTACATTGTCATGCAGTCTGTATGTAAACCTGAATAATGTGTGAACATACATGCCAACACAATGTCAACAAGCATCTCCCCTTCACATTGCAGAGGGACAAACAACACCTCCAGCAGAGCAGACCAGACAACTCTACAGTGATTCTGAAGAGGACCTCCACACTTCTGACACCGATGCTCCACAACAGTCCATGGACATCTTCAAGCAATTGACCTCCAGGAGCAGGGCAGCCCAGCTGCATCGAGGATAGCCCACCGCCAGCCCAGACAACACAGCTGGACCCACGCACCACCACGGCTGGCTCCCAGCAGCCCACCGAAGCACACATCGCATTCCAAGGCCAGGTGTCAGACTGCCAGAAGGGGGTGTCCGAACAGGTGCGGGTGGGGTCCCACCTCATGGAAGCCGAACTAGATCACATACGTGGGTGTCTAAGTCCCATCAGGGCCCACCTACACTCCCCAAAGGAGACCCACACTGCGACAGAGACACCTGCATTTGCACATTTCCAGGACTGACCACACCCAGAGCCACGGGATAATCATCCACACCCCCACGCTGCACTGGCGCACGACGGCCCAGTCCACTCCTCTTACGCATTGAGTGGGGGACGACAAAGCTACATGTGCAATGTCCAACACTCTGCCTGCGGTGACATGGCTGCGTCCTCTGCACACAGCACAATGTGATGTTGTGGGGCCGTGGCCCGAATGCATACATCAAGAGCACACGGACACACTCATAGAGCACTTGAACTGGCCACGGGCACGTGCGCCCGACACCTTTATTGGCATGGTCACATGTACAGTAACGCATGTGCTGGATGTGTGTGGGGTGAGTGTCAGCCAGCCCTCAGGGAGTCGTTGGTGCTGGCAACAACTTGAACAGTGATCACAATTTAAGCAGAAACAGAAAACACCAGCATTACAGAAACAACTGTGAAGCATCATGGTGGTAGCCGGAGAGAGTACAGTGTTCACCCAACATGCAAGCAGAATGCTCCTTGATTCGTTGTGCACTGAGTAAGTGCCACCTGAAGGGCTGAGCAGGGTATCAAGCAGATGATGGCACCCACGACAGGTGTGAGCAACTCTGACAGTCTGGCAGTAAGACACCTCCGACTCTGGCACCTGTTGTTTGGAGTTGGTCCTGGCGGTGGTGGCATGTGCATCCTGCGGTGATGTGTCGTCCGGGCAGGACAGGACTCGATTTGATGTGTGAGCCCAGGTGGACCGCACCTGAGGCCGGAGGCAGTGGACAGCGCAGGGCCACAGACACATGGCGTTGATGCCCCCCAGGCCATCGGAACAGAGGCCATCCGACATGCCCTCAGACTGGGGCCATGATTTGAGCTGCACAGAGTTAGTGGCCCCGGATGTACTGCAGCCGGCCCAGGCACACCGCCACGGGACGGTGACTTGCGGTGCAGTGAGATAGGGCCACGCTAGGTGAGCGGGTCCTCGTTGATCCCGAAGGTGAATGTCGCAGAGGTTTGCAGGGGACAGTGGAAGGGGTCCTCCAGGGCATGAGGCAGAGGGCAGAAGCCGGCCGGAAGCGGCAAATGGAGGAGTGGAATGCTACAACCTCGTTTTGGCCACATAGTCAGTATCACCGACACGATGATGAAGACAACCCCCAAGCCATAGACTTAGTCTCCAACAAATCTCAAGAAGTAAGTGTCCATGGATGTCGGGGAACAGACTTAGTGGCAGCGGAGCTGTAAGGGGATGCAGTCTGCGACGAGGCCAGTACAATGTTATCAGCTCGGCCATAAATGATTCATGACTGAGTTCACAATGTGTGACCTACTCGACCGCTGTGTGGTCCAGAGGCAGCGGGCAGCGCGGGCCAACCGCTGTTCAGCAAGCTCCTCCTGGAACACTAACACACGGCGTTGAAATGGCATGTGGTGATGACTCGTGGTTGACTGAGGCAGTAGCGACAGAGCTGAGCGGGTGTTTAGCCAGCGACGACGCCGTGTCCTGCCTGGTACGGACTGGATTGGATTTGTGTGAGGCCTGCAGGCCCGCAGTGTAGTCCGAAGGCGTAGACTTCAAGGGCCCACAGGCACGTGTGCCTGGGTTGCCATGCACATACTTTGTGTCACCACATCGAAGGGAGTATAGTGATATAAATGCAGCCATAAAGTGTGTACTCTGCCATTGCATAATCAAGACTCAGTCCCAAATGTGTGACCTACTTCAGCGTAGTATAGGCCGGAGGCAGCGGTGGAGTACGTAAACGAAAAAGGAGTAAAGCGGGCCTGTGTCGCGGAGGCCGTGATGGTGTGAGGAGGCTGCCAAGGATGCGGGGCTCGGGCTTGGAGCTTGCGCCGGCATGTGGTGGCCCTCTTCGACACATGCCGGTGTCGGCAGGTGAACTGTGAAGCCTGGATACGCAGGGGCGCGCAGGACGGGTTGGGGGTCTAGCGGCCCGTGGTGCAGCAGGCGCATAGGTTTGCAGGCCACAGCACTCACGGCAAGGGCGTCGGCCTCATGGCGGGGTAGGATGCGACGCCCTGGCAGGCACGTTTGGCATTCTGGTAGAGGACCACGCCCTGGGCTGCGTGTTTTTTATTCACACCCCTACGCTGGCCTGGCATACGCCGGGCCAGCCCACTCCGCACACGCTTGCAGGGGGGGACGTCACAAGGTACATTTTCGGGTTCTTCCCCACTGGCTGTGGTGACATGGTTGCATCCACTGACCACTACACGCCAAACATCAGCAGTGCATGTGGGCATGGATATGTCTGTGGTCTGCATACTGCAATCTGTCCAGGAAATCTCCGCCACAGTTGGCATTGTGTTCATTCTCATTCATGGGTCATTTGCCTCCTTCGCACATACCTGGTTCCCACTTCTCCCCACATTCCGCTATTGTGTGGCTGAGGTGCCATGCCGTTGATAGTTCATGTATATGGCTGAGCAAGGTTGTCACAGTAAGTTGTGCTGTCGTGTCTGGTGGGTGGGCATGTTGTCTGGCATGTTGTATGTGATTTTGTGACGTGCGCATTGCCAGTGTTGTGAGTTGCATGATTGTGGAGTTGAGGTGTGTGGTGTGTTCATTTGGTACTTACCTACAGGCAATGCATTTCCATGGGTGCCATCCTGGTAACGCTGGTTGATGATGGACTGTCGGGGGATGATGGAAGCATGCACACTGCCTGGGTAGTTGGCTACAACATTGGTGTAGGGTCCCCGCTGGTCCACTATTGCCTGCACATTGATGGGATGCGTGTGCTTTCTGTTGCGGTAATTGTGTGTTTTTTCGGCAGGGGGCACAAGTAGGACATGTGTGCAGTCGATTGCCCACAACAGGTGCAGGAATCCTGCTATGGCGTGTAGTCCTTGCTTGTTCTCCAGCTGTTCCTGCACATTGTGGGGACGTTTAGGTACTGGGGTACATGGCTGATGATGGCATCCAGGACAGTGTGGGGAACTTGGATGGGGCTGGCTGTGAGTCCCCTCGGACTCTGGCGGATGTTGTTTGGGAGGTACGGGAGGCCAACATGTGCAGCACAGCCAGCAGCTTTGTCTGCGGAGGGATGTTTGTTGTCCGCTGTATTGGTACCGTCAGTCTGTGGGCAATGATGGTCCGGATGCGGTGGATGGTTGTCCTTTTGAGCCTGTGGTGGGCATTGACATTGTCTGGTGTTAGGTCTGTGGGGCAGGTGCGTTTCCTGAAGGTCCGCTGTCTTTGTCTGCGCTGCCTCTGTGGTGTTCCGGGGTGGAGGGGTGGGAGGAGGGTCCGGGGGGGTGATGGGGCCCTCGGGGTGGTGGCGGAGGGTGTTGTTGCCCTCTCGGGGCTCAGGGATGCATGGTGAGTGGCTCCATGGCATCTGTTGTTCTTCATGTGTGGCTCTGGGCTGGGCTCCCTTTAATTGTGCAGGTTGTCGTCCGACTTTACACCAGGTCAGAGCAGGTGTTGGATTCCAGCTGCTATCGCGCCTTATCGCCTGTTTTGTGGTCTCATCGCAGATCGGGCTGGTTGTTGAGAATGTTGTGGAGTGGTGTTGTCACTGCTTTTTGCACGGGTACGCCTACTCAGCATCTCATTAGCGTTAGTTGCCGGGGTCATCTGTGGCGATGTTTTTTGCGACTGCTTTCGCAGGTAAACTGGTGTTATGGGCTGTTAGCACCAGCTTGTGAATGGGGCGGTAAATTTAGCGCGACTTTGGCTGCGATGAGGTGCCGTTAACTCAGCGATAGCTCCTTGAGAATATGCCCCAAAGTCTCTCACACAATTTGATCTGCACATTGGACGGGGAAATCATTTGCCAAGGCTCCCACAAACTCGGGGGAGCCGCGCCTATGGCGATGTGCCGGTCCCTTCCATACGGTGCATGGCTAGAGACGGCGATTGGAGCTGGCCCTAAAGGCAGGTTTCCACATTTCCTTGCAAGGGGGACTATGCCTGGGACAGTTAAGGAGCATGATGGAGTCCTGGTTTGGTAAGCGGCGTATGCCCCACAGAGTAGTGGTAGTACACCTTGGGGGAAACAATCTCGGTAGGAGGGGTGTGTTCGAGGCATTGATTACAGAGATGGGATGGTTGGCAAGGAGAAGCCCGCAGTCAGTCAGAGCATGATCCTACACCATCCTGAGGTTGCAGTGGCAGGGTGGGGAGTCGTCCTGGGCCCTGAATTATTCTGTTAAGCGAATTAATTTAAAAAATGGACAAGTTGTTTAGGTCCCCAAAACTCCAGACTATCCCGCACTGATTCATACATGGGGAGAGGTTGTTTGTACAGGATGGTGTCCACCTCTCGAAGTTAGGGAACAAGTTTTCCTGGAGAACCTTTTCGCATGGTTGACCCTTGGGCAAGGCAAGGCATGACCTTAGGAAGGGGGAGCTAGATAGTAGGGAACTATGCTGGCCTCTGGCGGTACGTTTATGATTGGTGGGGCATTTATTGTCCTTAGAAGGCATCCCTGTTGTTAATGGGGATAGCTGGGGGACAGCGGTCTCTCAGGGACCTCCGGGGGGTGTTTACGGCAAGTTGGCTATGGGGTGTGGGGGTGGGGGAGTGCACGCTTCCAACAGGCCTTTACGGCCATTCCCCGCATGGGTGCTTGGGCACCAAGCTAGCAGCACATTCCCTTGGGGGTGGTATTTGAGGGTGTAATGGGTGCCAGAGGTAGGTAGCCTTCTGCACAGATGGGCCTCGTGCACAAGGTCACTCCGGGGGGATCTCACAGGTAGTTGGAACAGTCATGATATTATGCATAAGCTCAAAGCAGGCTACACAGAGACAATGTATAATTAATGGCTAGGAATGGCTATGTATTAGAGTCTCTGTTAAGGTTAGCCATCCATGAATTTGTAAATAATACGGTATGGAGTGTTATGGGGGTTTCTGCGCATTAATGTGTAATGCAAATTTTTTATGAGGTATTGTGTGTAAATAAATACGGGTTGGGTTTCTACGACCCCTAACCCAAAAGTTCTGACGGTATTTGTGTGTGATCTGTGCCTCGGAGGGAATGCTGGTGGGGAGACCCCATGGGGGTGGGGAGATCCCTGGGGTAGATGGTCTGAGGTCTGCTATCAAATCAGGGTGTTTGGGGCCAGGGACTCGGCAAAACCTGACCATATGCCAAGGCGCCCAAGGACTCGGGCATGCCGCGCCTATGGTGGTGTGCTGGTCCCCGCAGGAGGGGGTGGGGCTGGTGACAGCAGCGAGTGACGTTGCCGGCACCAGCCCCTAACAAGCTAGGGCATTGGTTCGCCAGGTGTGGTGACCCGGAAGTGCATTAAGTACTTCCAGGTCAAAGGGAAACCAGTTTGCGCCGGATCCCGCCCCATTAAAAGGGGCGGTAAAGCGAAGATGCAGTCTCTTCACCGCTCCCCCAACAAAGTGCTGCCAGCTGCCTCAGCGGGGGCTGAAAATCGAAACTTTTCTTGTCCCGTCCACCATCAGATGTCTTGTGTGAATGTCTGGTTTCTGTTGCAGTGTCGCTGGGTGTTTTATTTTTCCATTTCTGATATCGAGTTTGGGTGAATGTTCTAAGGTTTGTTGCAATTTTGTCCTGTCTAACCTCTTTTTTCTTGCAGTGGTCAGCATGTGTTGTATTTTCAATGATAGAATCCTTGGTCTGCAGTAAGGTCATGATTGGTGGGGCATTTACGGTCCTTAGAAGGCATCCCCATTGTTAATGGGGATAGGTGGGGGACAGCGGTCTCTCAGGGACCTCCAGGGGGTGTTTACAGCAAGTCGTCTAAAGGGTGCGGGGGTGGGGGAGTGCACAGTTCCAACAGGCCTTTACGGGCAATCCCCACACGGGTGCGTGGGCACCAAGCTAGCAGCACAGCCCCTTGGAGGGTGGTATTTGAGGGCATAGGGGGTGCCTGAGGTAGGTAACCTTCTGGGTAGATGGGCCTCTTGCGCAAGGTCACCTCAGGGGGGACCTCACAGGTAGTTGGAACAGTCATGATCTTACGCGTAAGCTCAATGAAGGCTATGCAGAGACAATGTATAGTTTATGGTTAGGAAAGGCTACGGATTAGAGTCTCTGTTAAGGTTAGCCATCCACAAATATGTAAATAATACTGTATAGAGCGTCATGGGGGTTTCTGTGTATTAATGAGAAATGCTAATTTTTTATGATGTATTGTGTGTAAATAAATATGGCTGGGGTTGCTACGATCCCTAACCCAGAAGTTCTTATGGTATTTCTGTGTGATCTGTGCTGTTGGGGAGACCCCATGGGGGTGGGGAGATCCCTAGGGTAGATGGTCTGAGGTCTGCTATCAAATCAGGTTGTTTGGGGGCGGGTACTCAGCAATACCTGACCATATACAAATTACAGTACATTTTGGAAAGAAAACCAATAAACATGCGAAAGATCCCCGCCTTAATATTATCATTGCATCTATTGCTGTCCGCCTCTCCTCACTTAGGGGCCGATTACGATGTCATTTAGAAACTGTTCTGACCGAATCGGTCTCATAATCGTTTCCATACAAATTGGGTTCTGCGAGTCCGAATGACTATATTGCGATGCTTCCCAACATCGTTCGGTCGGACTCGCATTGACTTCAATGGGAGCCTGTGTTCTGAACAAGAACACAGCCTCCCATTGAAGAAAGGGGTGGTTGGGGAAAACCTTGCACCTTGTGGTGGGCACCCCATGGTGCCTGCCGCATTGTGCATGGTTGTAAAGAGGGGACCCTTGGTACCCCCACGGGCCCCAACTGGACGCCTCTGGGTGAAGGGGGGCCTTCAATGGGACCCCAAAGACAGTTTCTGAAAGCTGTTTCATGTCGGGCAGACCGAATCGGAACGGCTGTCTGAATCGGTCATCGTAATCGCTCGCTCGGAAACCGTGTCCATAGAGCTGTATGAATTGGCTCTGAAAAACTCAGGCTGTCCGATGCCTTTCGGAACCAAATCAGACAGCCCAAACGGTTTCTGGGCATCATAATCGGTCATTTGGAAATGTGTACGATTCGGTGGGAAACCAGGCTTCCGAATCGGATTCTGAGATACCGAATCCCATTCGGAACCTTTCCAAATGACATCGTAATCGGCCCCTTAGTGTGTTTTGACAACACAGAAAGACCAAACAGTTTAAGCAAAGTTTGCTTGTAATCCACATACTGCAAAACTATATTTCTTTTAGACACAAAACTGAATAACTTGTAAATATGGATGGTGCATATCAACTGAAGAAATCCAAAATACGGCTGCACTCATGTGCATGTGCAGAGCACAGCACCACATCATGCACAACAACACAAACACCAATCACTCAGAGTCAGCATGCAATGCATGCCATCATTTACCTGTTCTTCTGAGGCAGTCCCTCTAGGCTCAGAAAGGAGGATAGATGTATAGTCAGGTTCTTTGGAGGGACTCGAGGCAGGCACACATTTTACATTTGATGTACTATTCCCCATCCAATGTCTGGCTTGAGGGAAATGGATTTAGGGCGAGTCAGGACTCGGAGGAGTGGACTTACTTCTTCACTGACTGCACACAGATGCAACTCCAATCCAGCAATAAAAGAGTAAGACAGTGGTGATGTATTTGTTGTGATTCGAACCAGGAAGACTGTGACACACACAAATAAAATAATAAAGTAAATAATATTCGTTAGCTATATCTTTTTTGGGGGCTTTATTTTGGTCATCAAAGGAAGAAAGAAAGTAACTTGAAAGCCTAGTTGTCAGGGAAGTAGAGCTCATCCTCAAACTGGTGGTTCACCCAGAAGTAGGTCACCTAACACACTACTTCCATGACCTGAGTCGCCATCATCATCTTCCTGCTGTGCTACTTCAGGTATGGTGTAATCCAGTGGTATGAAGTGCTGATTCATTTTGATCATGGTTAACCTCTCCACGTTTTGGGGTGAGAGACTGGTCCTTCTCACTGTCAGAACGGCACCAGCAGCACTGAGAACATGCTCAGCAGAGACACTTGCGACAGGAAAAGCCAGATAGTTTATTGCAAGCCTGCTGAGCACTGGCCATTGGTAGGTTTTCCCATATCAATACAGCAATGGGTTTTGATCAAAGTAGACCTCTGTTGGCTCATCCAGATAGGCCTGGACCATCCACTCAATGCTCATGGGTGCTCCGCTTTGCTCTGCCTCTTTTGCCTTTGCCTCAGCACTGGACTTAAGCCCTTGCTGTGCCGATTTTGGGGCTGATGCTCCTGTTCTTGTTGTTGTTATTGATGTTGTTCTTGGTGTTTTTGGTGGTTTTGGCTGCGGTGAGCCAACCGCACTGCCCTCAGGCTCTGAAGTTAAACTTGAAGCCGGCTGCCCTGCAGTACTTGTTTTGCCCTGGAGCAACGGGCCTCTAATTCCCAGATGTTCTTTTTCTAGCTGATTGGCTTCCACAGCTATCCCAGTTTTGTAGTTGGCAACATCCCTGTCTGAAAAAGGAATGAAAGTGTACAGTAATGGTTTGTACTGTGGATCCAGAATTGTGGCACAAACGTAATGGTTGGATGACACTATGCCTCTTTGCACCCTTGTATTTTCAGATAAGCGAAGGATTAAGCTCGCCACCAACTCATATGCTTCTTTTTTTTTCTCCACACTTGCGTACATTGCAGACACCCCCTTCAGCTGTTCCTGTAGCATGTGCAACAATGGGATAGCTTGGCCCATAGTACAGTCCTCCTTGCTGACTTCACGTGTGAAGACCTAGAAAGGAAGTAGCATTTCTGTCATACATTTAATTAGGCCCCATTGGTCCATCTCAATGATCATGCCTATCACAGTAGCATCCCCTCTTTGCATGACATATTGATTGATTTATCTGTACTGCTCAAACAGACGTTCAAGCATGTAATAAGTTGAGTTCCAACGTGTTGGCACCTCCTGGATGAGTGCTTTAACTGGAATTCTATTATCACGTTGAATGAACCTCAGCTGCTTCCGGGCTTTAAAAGAATGGCTGAAATGTGTCCAGATTCTTCTGCAGGTGGTCAGTAAGTTGCTGACTTGGTCTTCTTTTTCAGAAAGTCTTAAACAATGATGTTAATGCAGTGCGCCAAACACAGAACCCTGAAATAGCCACCATCGGCCATGGCCTTAACTATATTACTGCCATTGTACGTGGCAACAAAACCAATGTTAAGCCCTCTTGGTCGCAGCCATTCAAAGACCTTGTTTTCAAAGTCTTCCAAAATGCTTCCAGCAGTATGAGATTTCTCTGTGGCGAACATCGCTACAGTTGCATGCTTCCGAGCGGCATTAAAAATCTCAGCAGTGTTAACAACACCTGCTGCAGATATCTTTTCTTTAACCCCCACAAAAGAGATCCAGTGTGCAGTGATGCACATGTAATCAGTGGCTTGGCAACTGGTCCACATGTCTGTTGTCAGGTGGATAGTGTGAACAGCACTCTGCTGCAAAGCTTGTCCAAGAAATTCCAGCACGTTGTGATGTAGTGCTGGAACAGCAACTCTGGCAAATTAGGAACGGCTGGGAACCTTCCATTTCGGGCAGGTGGCTGCCACAAATTCAAGAAAACCCACCCCTTCCACAAAAGAAAAAGGGAGGAGGTCAAGCGCTAACATTTTAGCCAGCTTCCCGCTGTACAAACGTGTTGTTGGGTGGTTGCGTTTGTACTGCCCCTCCGACCTAAACATGCTGAGAATGGTAGCTTGGATTTTTTTCTTTTCTGGTGCCACAGATGCAGGTGACTTCTTGACGCCAGATGTTAGGCTCAATGCACGTTTTTTCATTGCAGTAATTTCTCGGCTTGGACCCCTTGTGCCATTGCGATGTTGCTGATGATGATGTGAGTGTTACCACTGCACTGCTGGTGACAGGGCTGCTTTGTGTAACAGAGAAAATGTCTCCCTCTTCTTCACCTTCCACCGTGATTGGTTCTTCTTCTTCGTCCCCTCCACCAACAACACGTGCAGTTTTTTTGGCCGCTAAGGTGCGCCTCCCACTGTATCAAGTGGTGTTTTCTCAGATGGATAGTTTGGCCTCCAGTACCATAGTTTGTACCAAGTTTACCCTGACTAACACCTTGTCCACAAATGGAGCATATAGTATTGTTCACCTCCTTCTTGCTAACCCAAAAAAGTCCCAAACTGGGGAGGTCAATTTTCTGGCGCTGCTGGTGCCACTTGCTATGTCAGATGAACTGGTAGGTGGGCATGATGTTTGACTCTCTGCAGTATCTACTTCTACTGAGGTGGTTGTGGTGGATGTAGGTCACTGCCAGCGAAATATAGAAGCTGGAGGTGGTGTTGGTGGTATCACCTGTGTTGGTGGTATCCGTGCCAAATCCCACACAGCAACTGCCCCTACTTCGGAAGGAACAACTACTATTGGGGGTGGTTGCGGCTGTTGTTGCCCACTTATCTGAGTTTCCTGAACTGATTGGGTGCTACTTTGCGATAACGATGAGTCAATTTCAACATCACTGCTCATCGGCGTTGGACTTGTGATTAGACTGGCTGCCTCTGCGACAGACATGGGCTTGAGCCTAGGTTGGTGGGGTGGGTCCACTGATGCAGGGGTGCTGCTCCCAGCATGTTCCCCAGACACCACTGCTTCAGGCACCATTTTTGGTTTTATAACAAAGAAAGGTATGCAGTTCCTAGTGAACACTGTCGGTTGATGTGTGATTAGTGTGTAGTGAGGTACACACTAGGGGCAGGAGGAAGTTTCCTCCTTTCGGAAAGGGACCCTCACACACCCCCCATCAGTGGGGTGTCTTGCTTCATCATCGGGTCTGCTCCTTATCGGGTCGGCGCTGGAATACCCGATCGGCGCCCTTAACGGGGCCTTTTGGCGGAGATCTTTTTACCTTATGCTGTAAGGTGCAGTGCGTGTGAGGGCCCTAGTGAGTGTAAATGTAGAATGTAAAGAAGTGAGGTTTAAAACAGGAGGTAGTGGTCCACCCAGAACTAGTTTAATGATTGTAGCCACTTTCCTGAATAAAAACGTGAATATTGCGCAACACTGTTATAAGGTCACAGGGATGTGCGCTCTCGGGGTCAACATGTTTCTTGCCATTATTTCAAATTGAAGGCAATTCTTCAGGACCAATGCAGGATCTATCCACACTTTTTGGTAGTGGTCCCCAATCAATTAATTAAGTGACCACCCATACAGCACCCTAAAAAGTGGTACCTGCAGATATAGGACATCAACCCCATTAGGGTCAGAATTATGTTTCGTCGCTGACCGGCGAGTTCCAACACTGAATAGTGCAGTGTCTTGAAAATCCTCGCGGATAGCGGGAAGACCTACCCTTCCTCTGCCGGTCCCAGTGGGTTTCCCAAAAAAGGTCTTGGGCGACATACCGGTCTTGGTAAATGGCAGTGCCTTCTTCTCACTGGCAACTTTCTTGGTACTGGACCTGGTACCTTTCTTTGGGGCCATCCTGAAGATGTCAGCAGCACGCAGTGGCACAAGTTGAAGAGATGTCTGTGGTCACACGTCATGTGATGTCGTGCGCAGCAGGACTTCTGTCTGGCAGTAGAATGGGTGATGTTGTCTCCTCCTCTTTTGTGCACCTAAAAGCAAAGAAGCAAGAAGAACATCAGTGTATTGTGGCATTCATTGTTGTGGTTCAATTATTACTAGTACAAACAAACAATACATATAATATATAATTTAGTGTGTGGTCACACTTGTTAGTGTTATTAATATTATTAAATGCATTACCTCAGTAATTTAAAAAAACAAAAAAACAATACAGTGTAGCCATTTGTGAGACTTTGACAAAAACAAGGGCTTTCATGGTTGGTGTACTGTACAGTACACTCAGGAAGGATAGGAAAGAAGAACAACAACAACAAAAATACAAATGTAACGGACCCGGTTTGGCATTGTGCATCACTTGGGATGCAGCATTCAGGGAGCTGCAGCTGACTGTGGATGCAAGCAATAAGCCAAGTGGAACATAGGAAAAGACATGCAGGCCTATGGCAAAAGCACACTAACTACCACCACAAAATGGCCACCAGCCACATGGTCACTCACAACAAGCAGGAGGCCTGGAAAACAATTCACTCAAGCAGGCCTATAAGGACACAGACTTTACAAAATGGCCCCTGGCCACATGGGGAGGCTCAGCCAAGCAAAATGCTGGCCCACTATTACACACTGGCCAGTTGAAGGAGGCATGCTAAACAACACCTTTAATGCAACAATGCCAAAAACAAAAATCCACAGGTCTAAAAAAGGTTTGCAAGTTACAACCAAACACATCCAACAAAGGCATTTATTTAACACACAAAAAAGTGAATTACCAAAAAACACATTTTGCATTTCAATCCAATGCCATCCATGCCCTAAATCATGTTTAAATTCAACAGACACCACAGAAACTGTTGCGTCATGCACTTATGAGTAGCTCTGGGCCTATTGGTTGGAATACCCATTGGCAGACTAGGCCACATAGTGAATCAATTCAAATCAATAATATTGCAAATTTATTAGAAAATGTAGTGAACTGTGCTATATTTTTACTGGATAAAAGAAGAAAAAATTGCATGCAAAACAACAATCAGGAAGAAGACTTGCATACCTAATGCAGAGGCACACTGGCTGCTCCTTCACAAAATGGCCACCAGCCACATGGCCAGGCCACAACAACAAGAAAGGGAAGACATACAATGCAGCCTATGGCAAAAGCACACTGGCTGCCTTCACAAAATGGCCACCAGCCACGTGGCCAGGCTACTACGACAAGAAGCAATAAGCCAAGAGGAACAAAGGAAAGAAGACACACAGGCCTTCGGCAAAAGCACACTAACTACCACCACAAAATGGCCACCAGCCACATGGTCACTCACAACAACAACAAGCAGGAGGCCTGGAAAACAATGAGCTCAAGCAGGCCTATAAGGACACAGACTTTACAAAATGGCCCCTGGCCACACAGGGAGGCTCAGCCAAGGCAAATGCTGGCCCACTATTACAAACACACTCACACACTGGCCAGACAAAGGAGGCATGCAAAACAACACAGCTTTAATGCAACAATGCCAAAACAAAAATCCACAGGGCTAAAAAAAGGTTTGCAAGTTACACAACAACCACACACATCCAACAAAGCCATTTATTTAATACACATGAAAAAAGTGAAATACTAAAAAACCACATTTTGCATTTCAATCCAATGCCATCCATGCCATAAATTATGTTTAAATTCAACAGACACCACAGAAACAGTTGTTTCATGCACCCATGAGTAGCTCTGGGCCTACTGGCTGAAAGGCCTATTGGCAGACTATTGGGCTAGTGAGTTAAATACATATTGCAAATTGATTTTAAAAGTTGGAGAAAATGTAGTGAACTGTGCAATATGTTTCCTTTATAAAAGAAGATAAATTACTTGCAAAGAACCAACTAGGCCCCTACTGAAACAACAGGCCAGCCACCACAATAAATTAAAAAAAAAGGATGAAAAGTACAAAAAAATGTAGGTGCAATGCCCCAATCAAACAAACAATACCAATTTTCAAACTTACTTGTGAAATCTCAAATTCATAATTCCTCAAATCCAATAATATATATGATGCAACGGAACCAAAGAGTGATCCTTCCAGCTCCAAATACAAATGAAAAGTGAACAGGAGAAGGACAGAGCACTGGGAGGAGCCTGTTGGACAGGAACAAGAAGTTGGAGACTCTGGCGCACTACCTTCCTTTATAAAAAAAAAGTAAAAAAGAAAAAGGATTCCTTGCACAAAAAAGTCCAGCCAAATGTCAATCTGAGGAGTTTTTTAAGTCCAAATTGTCATTTCGAGAAGGTTTTGATGCTGCTCGGGAGAGAACCATCTCCAGATTGCAGATTCTGCATGTTCGGGATCGTGTTCTTCACAAAACTTCCACCGGAAGTCCGATGGCGCGCCCGAATGACATGTTTCTGATCGCAAACTCTTGGGGGACCGTGCGGCCGGCTACCAAATCTCGTGGCGCTCGCGAACGGATGGGAAATCTCGTCAGTGATCGCAGGCACCCAGTAAGTCGCACGCAAAAATGCATTTTGGGCGCGCAAACACAAAAAAAACTCCACTCAGTCGCGGAACGCGGAGTTGCCAAAAATCCAGAAACATCCGCGAGCGGAGCGGGGTTTTACACCCAGGGTTAGTCAAGAAGAAGGTGGTGTCGTCAAACCTCTTACCTCCAGAAGCCAGACGAACAGCAGAATGAAATGAAGCTGTCATTGGCATTAGGTGAGTTTTGGGGATGCCAGCTCGAATGACATTTCTGTTGTCCAGTTCGGACCAGTGCTTGAAAAACATCTTTGAGATTTTGGTTGGTTATGAATGATTTAATACCCCAAATCAGTTTGTGTTGGCAATTTCTGTTTCTTGCTCCAGTATCAATATGATTGCTAAAGGTAAAACTGTCACCTATGGTGAATCCCAGAGATTTGGGGGCATATTAACAAGCCGGCGATAAAAAATTATCGCCGCTTTAGCATCTGTTTTCAATTTTATCGCTGTATTAGCAAGGTCACGCTATCGCGTGAATCCTTGCCCTATCACCCTTTCCCATAACGCCCATCCTGCATCTCTAATGAGATGCAAGGTGGGCGTTACTGGGCGTACCCCAGATGGGCTACGTTGTAAATATCGCCGATGTGCACATCGCGATATTTACAAGGCAGCCCACAGGATGATAGCAGACGTTAGATTTTGGCGAAAAAGGCCGTTTTCGCCAAAATCTAACGTCTGCTATTATCCCGACTTAGCCATCCCTAACATAGGGGTGGATTGTGCTGATACGACCACAGGGTCGTATCAGCAGAGCTATCGCTGCTTTGCAGGGAACATCGCTGGAAAACCAGCGATGTTCCCTGCAAAGCGGCGATAACCTCGCTATCTCTGGAATTTTATCGCCCTGGAGAAGCGTGTTGTTAATAACGCGCTACCAGGGCGATAAGTTCCGGAGATAGCCAGCGATAAGATATCTATCGCTAATCACGGCCAGCGATAATTATCGCTGGCCGTTGATAATATGCCCCTTGGTATTTTCAGGTATAGTAGGGATGACGCCTAGACTGTTGGTGCAACTTAGCCATCCTTGGACTGGTGCAGGTTGAATTTGATACGATGAGAAGAAATTTAGCATTTTGGAGGTTGAATCTGAGATGAGTTGTCATCCAGGTTTATATTTTGTTCGGGGTAGAAGCCAGGCTGGAGAGGTCAACAGGGGTGAAACTTTTAACTGGAGCTGAGTATCATCTCCAAATTGGTGGAAGGAAATGTCATATTTATTAATGAGATCATTCAGACGCTTGAGGTAAAGATTAAACAAGGCATGGCTAGAATGAAGCTTTGATAATGGTTTTCAAAGCCCATATAGTATTTTAAGGTTTGCACAAGGATTTCATGGCAGGTAGCATTGATTGCAGCTGAGAGGTAGTGTAAGATGAGCAAGAAGGAAACTCCATTGTCCATGAGTCTCAGTCTATTATCCGGACAGCTGTTTCCTTACTATGGTTTTCTCTGAACCCTGATGGGAACTAATCTAGTTGATTATTTGTTGTTAACAAATTGCTTTACTTGAATATGGACACAAATTTCCAGGATTTTGACCACACAAGCAGCCCATAGTTTGGGTGGCATTTGTTGAAGCCGTCAGGATCATCTATATTATTTTGTTTTTAGTAGAGGAGAAACTTGTCCTTTTTCATAAAATGGGAAATATGCCTTGTTGTAGATAAAGGTTTATGGGTTGGACCAGTGAGACATAAGAAAATTCTGCATTGCTTTTGCTAGGTTGGCTGGCTTGGAGTTGAGGAAATGACTAGATGGGTTGACCTTGGAGATGATTCTCTTAAAACTTGATCAGATGTTAGAAGAGAAGTAGAATTAGTGGAGAAGAAAGTTTAAATATTTTTGATTTTAGTACAAAAATAAATTGGATCCAGCATTTCTAGACTAGCCCTAGGCTTAGTGGCAGCTTTGATTATCAAAATAAAAAAGGTTTCTGGGTCTATTTTAGCCAATGCAAGTGAGACATGATATTTGTAAAACGTTCTCTCTGCACAAAAGATTTCTAGATTGCTCCTAGAATTTTAAACCCATTCTCCTCCCATTTATCTCCCTCGAAAGACACTTAGGGCCTGATTTAGAGTTTGGCGGATGAGCAACTTCGTCACAGACATGACAGATATCCCGTCTGCCGTTCTACAAGAGCCATAAGATACAATAGATACGGGATATCCATTATGGTTCAGATAGAGTAAAACAGTTAAGCCAAATTCTCTATCAGGCCCTTCATCCTGCTACTTGCAGGAGTAAGTTTCCTTGTGCTTGCAGGGCAGGAACTGCTATAGAAAACATTTCTGAATACCAACAACATTTGAGGGTTTGATATTTTATTGTCTGTCTCAAATTCCCGTGACATGCTTTTCCTGCTTTTTTTCCTCACCTCACCCAGACTTCCTCAGGTGCAAATTTCACCCTGGTAGACACACATGAGTAAATTGTTAATATCTGCAGGCGTTGACCTCTAAATAAAGAATAGGCCTGGGAGGAACTCATGGAGTTTCACTCCGTGAAATTCTGTGAAGTTACAAAAAAACTCTGAGAGATTCTTTGGAATTCTGCCAATGGGCAGAAAATGCTCACCCTGCCATTTGTGCTGCTTTTTCCACATCAGTAGCGCCTTCCACGTTGAAAAATCAGAGTGAAAGGCACCATGCAGTGCGCAAGGGTGTGGCCATTTTCCTTTGCCTGCTACCGGTTTCTCTGTCCCTGCTGGCTGCCTGCTATCATCCAAGAGAGGGGTCTTTGCAGAGAGGCCAGTCTCTCCCAACAACCTACTATGCACACCCATCGTCTGAAAGAGGGGTTTGAAAGGAGAGGCCAGTCCATCCCCACACCCTACTATGCACACCCATCATTACAGAGTGAGGTCTCAGCAGAGAGACCAGTCCCTCCATACATCCTACTACACACACTCATCATCTGAGTGAGAGGTCTGAATGGAGAGGCCAGTCCCTCCCCACACCCTTCTTTGTACACACATCATCCGAAAGAGAGTTCTGAAGGGAGAGGCCAATCCCTTCTCACACCCTCCTATGTTCACTGGTCATCTGACAAAGGCATCTGAAAGGAGAGGCCAGTGTCTCCCCACACCCTACTACGTATACCCGTCATCTCACAGAGGGGTCTGAAAGGAGAAGCCAGTCCTTCCTGATACCCTATTACACACACCCATTATTACAGAAAGAGGTATCAGCAGAAAGGCCAGTCCCTCCCCTCACTCTACTAGGCACATACATCATTTCAGAGAAAAGTCTCAGCAGAGAAGCCAGCCCCTCCCCACAACCTACTACACACACCCGTCATCTCTGAGAGGTTTTGAAGGGAGAGGCCAGCCCCTCCTCACACATTACTCTGCACACCTGCCATCAGAAATAGGGGTCTGAAAGGAGAGGCCAGTGTCTCCCATACCCTACCACTCACTTACTTCATCTGAGAGAGTGGTCTGAAAGGAGAGGCCAGTGTCTCACCACACCCTACTATGGACACCCCTCATCTGAGAGAGGGGTCCGAATGGAGAAGCCAATCCCTCCCCACACCCTACTACACACATCCATCATTATATTGAGAGGTCTCTGCAGAAAAGCCAGTCCCTCCCCACACCCTAATACACACACCCATCATCAGAGAGAGGTCTGAAGGGGGAGGCTACTCCCTTCCCACACCCTACAATGCACACCTGTCATCCTAGAGCGAGATCTGAAAGGAGAGGCCTGTCACTTCCCACACCATACTATGTACATCCGTTATCTGAAATCGAGGTCTCAAAGGAGAGACTGATCCATCCATAGACCCTACTGCGCACACCTATTATCTGAGAGAAAGGTTTCAAAGGAGAGGTTAGTTCATCCACACACCCTACTATGCACAAGCATTATCTGCGAGAGAGGTCTGAAAGGAGAGGCCAGTCCCTCCCCACGCACTAATACACACTCCCGTCATTTGAGAGCGAGGTCTCAAAGGAGAGGCCAATCCATTAGTCGAATGTATGTACCATACATACACTTAAAACATAATTAATTTACTTCAACTAATACCCTAGAAATTCACTGAAAAAACCAAAGGTTAAAGTAACGTTTTAGTTAGGTATATTAAAAAGATTTGTTTTTGTTAAAAAAAAAAAACCTTAGAAATTCACAAAAAAGCAAAGGTTAAAGTAACATTATAGTTAGGTGAATTTCTCAGTAATAACATTAACATTTAGAATTTTTAAAACACAGAAATTCACCAAATATAGTTAGCATCATTTACGACATCACTAAAGACATCTCAAATTGCATAATTGAAGCATTGATGACACCATTGATGACAGATATATTTACTATATTGGCGTTTCCTGGTGTGCTTCTAAGATGGTATTGTGGCAGGATGTAGGGGAACAGCAAACGGCTTTAATGCTTCAAATACTGATTGGGGTGCTACAACGAACTTGTTAAAAGCTGTGTCTAAGATGTATTAGCCCAAACTCACCTGAGGATTACAAACGGGCTAACATGAGACATTTTTCTTTCCCTGGTGAAGATTCATGATGGGAAATGCAGTCCGGAAGGAGGTGCTGCAGAATGCTCTCATCTACGGACTATGATCAGCTGTGCTCCCGCCAATCAGAGTGAGGATGCAAATTTAAATTGTGTTGCAAACAGATCCCCCGATGTTATGGCATTTGAGAAAGGCATATTCGCCGAAACGCGTCATGCCAACAGTGGAATAAAGCCTGTTCCTGTGACCTCGCTGTGTCCTCTTGTTTGCTTTTCCAGGGGAGGCGACCGTGTGATATATATATATATATATATATATATATATATATATTCACAGAAAAAAACCAAAGGTTACAGGGGCGTTATAACCAGAGAAATTCAGCCGTTATAGTTAGCAGAGCTAACTGTAACTCACGCCCCCAGAATGCACTGCTTATGACCTCACATATTACATCACTCATGACATGGTCAGTGACATCACTCATGACATCACTCATGACATCATCCAGTGGCTGTGAGTGTTTTTTAAAGTTTATGAGTGTTAAATATATATACCAAGGTGTATTGATGAATCAGTGGGTGTATGAGTGACTTTATGGATGGCTCAGTGGGTGCGTGTCTGACTGTATAAGTGAGTGATTAGGTATCTCAGTGAATGTATGGGTGAGTGACTGGTTGTGTGAATGTATATATCGGTCTGTCAGTTAATGTCTAAGTGGGTGTATGAGTGTGTTAATGGGTACGTGAATGGCTATATGGGTGATTGAATGATTGTATGACTATGTCTATGGTTGTCTGGGTGTCTGTGTTTGTGGGTGATGAGGTGTGTGACTGCCTGTATGGATGAGTGAGTGGGTGAGTCAGTGGCTGTTTGGGGTACTGTTGTGTGTATGAGAAGTTGTATGGGTGAGTTAGTGTCTGTATGGCTATGTCAGTGAGTGAGCACATGTGTCAGTATGGGTGAGTAACTGAGTATGTGAAAGGCAGTATACATGAGTGATGGGGTATATGAGTGACTGTATGCATGAGTGAGTGAATGTGAGAGTGATGTAATTGGTGAGGTCATAAGCAGTGCATTGCAGGGGCGAGACACTTATAGTTAGCTCAGCTAACTATAACGGCTGAATTTCTTGGGTTTTGTGCGAGTGAAATGTCAGCCTAACTATAACGCCCCTGTAACCTTTGTTTTTTTTCTGTGAATTTCTAAGGCTTTTTAAATGCTAATTTCTAAATATAACGTCCCTGAAACCTGAGGTTTTTCAGTAAATTTCTAAGGTTTTTTAAATGCTAATTTCTAACTAAAACGTACCTAAAACCAGTGTTTTTTTCAGTAAATTACTAGGGGTTTTTAACTAGCAGTCACGTTTGCAGAGTGGTGGAGAAAGGGGCCTGGGCCTCTAACGAGCGGTCAGGAATTCCGCTGCGTAGGACTTACAGGAGGTACCAGAAGGGCTTCTTGGCCCCCAAGGTCCCTCAGGAGTACAGTGGACTTCCTCCCCCAACCATTAGTGTGCCAAGAGGCACGTTTGCAGAGTGGTGGAGAAAGGGGGGCATTGCCCCTGAAGACCTCTTAGAAATCCCACTGTGTGGGACTTACTGGCGGTAACAGGAGGGGTAGTTGGCCCCCAAGAACATCCTGGGGCCAACTGCCCCCTACTATTACCTCCAGTAAGCCCCACACAGCAGGATTGCCGAGTTTTGATTAGCAGGTCATGCCCCCTTTGTCCACCTCTCTGTAAATGCGCCTCCTGGTGCGCTCCTGGCTGGGGGATGAAGTCCCCTTTGCTGCTGGGGATCCTTAGGGGCCATCTAGCTTACCTGTTACCTCCAGTAAGCCAGACACAGTGGGATTCCTGAGAGGTGGTTGCAGGACACGCCCCTTTTTCCACCACTCTGCAAACGCACCTCCTGGCGCACTCTTGGTTGGGTATGAAGTCCCCTTGCCTGTTGAGGGTCCCTGGAGGCCAACTAGCCCTCCTGTTACCTCCAGTAAACCCCACACATCTGGATTGCTGATAGGTGGTAAGAGGCCAATGCCCCCTTTCTCCACACTCTGCAAATGCACCTCCTAGGGCACTGCTGCTTGGGGGATGAAGTCCACTTTAGTTCTGAGGCCCTCAGGAAGCAAAGGGACCTCATCGCCCCACCAGCAGTGCGCTGACAGGCGTGTTTGCAGAGTGATGTAAAAAGGGACGTGGCGTGCATTTAATGAACAGAGCCCCAGTGAGGTCCCTGGGGCTGTGGAGTCTGCCTAGGCCCCCGCTTGTTTTTTGATCATTGTCCCCTGTATCTGGCCCACCCAGGGACTTCAAGGAAACAAAGCGCGGCAGCCCGAGCTTCGTTTTTTAAAAACTTTTCGGCGGGATTCGTTGGACCCAACGCGACTCCGGCTGAAAAAAATGTTCTACCCTGCCCCCTTTTCTTATTTTTTTATTGTTTTTTCACCTTTTTCTTAGTGACTTGGGTCAACCGAGTCACAAGGTGGCTGCCAACACTTCCTGGTTTGTCCTATAGTGGACAGTCTCTTGTTTGGCCAAGATAAAGTCGATTTAGGGCTTTGTTGAACCAGCGTGACGCGTTTTGGTGGGTTAAAATGATCCGACCACCTTCTTCAGGAAAAAGACCTGGGGGTATATTATCTAGGAAGTGCCGGTGAGACGCGTTAGCCTCCTTGGCTTAACGCCTCTCATCGCCACTTCGGAAACGCAAGGCTGCACCATATTACCAAGGATATGGTGCAGCCTGGCGTTTCCCCTGCGATGGCGCTAAGTCTCATGACTTAACGCCAACACAGGCACCCTTGCACCAGAGTGCAAGGGTGTCTGCGAGCAGGGAGGTTTGTTTATGTACAGGAAGGTGTCCCTTCCTGTACATAAACAAACCTAAAATGCCAATTTGTAACTTACATTTGTGCTGCTTCATGCAGCACACATGTAAGTTACAAAATGGCATTTTAAAAAGGTTTGTTTATGTACAGGAAGGGACACCTTCCTGTACATAAACAGACCTTGGCATTTTGCTTTTTCCATGTGTGCTGCACAAGGCAGCACACATGGAAAAAGCAAAAACGAGGTCATATTGCCACCTTAAGACCAGGATTTTCCTGGTCTTAAGTTCGGCGCTGCCACCTATTATCGCCTCTCTTGATAATAGGTGGCAGCGTCGAAGTGAATGGGTGTTGCGGTGGAACGTCCACCGCAACACACACTGCACGCCCCATTCACGCTAAGTTTAGCGTGAAAGGGGCACTATTACCAAGGCAGCGTTAAGCCACTTAACGTGGCTTTTAGCCTCGTTATGTGGTTTAACGCTGCCGTGGTAATAGGGCGCTGACCCTATCTCCACCACAACGTCACAAAAAGTGACGTTGTGGTGGCGATAGGGGCTTGGTAATATGCCCCCTGGTGTCTCCCACAACTTCAAATCTAACATAAAAACTTTGTATAAAAACCAAATTTCAAAATTCATGAAAACTCAACATTTCTTGATAAAATTACAAATATACATATCCATATTCGATTCAGACAAATTATCAGCGTGCATAGAAAAAACACCATTCTGCACATCCATGTTCAAATACATTTAAATCAAACAGGCCGGTGTGAAAATTCACACTGGCTAATGTATTGTATGTTAAAACAATCAAAAACTAATAGAGAGACCTTACTATATAAACATTCTTTTAGCAAAAAACTTTGGTGATATTGGAATCCCAACTTTTAGCAACACATGTCATCACATCAATCATAACTAGCATGATCGGATTTCGCAAAATATTATTTTAATCATTATAGTACCCCATATGCTGCGGCAATTATGAAGATTGACCCACCAGGAAAGGTGATGCAGTATCATTCAGAAATAGCTCTTGGAAAACTGGCTCCTCAAGATCAAATGCCACCCATCAGTTTCTAAGGTGTGCTCATCAATGTAAGACTCTCTCTGTGAGCCTAAGAGACAACAAAGCATACATTTATAATATTATTGACTTAAAGAACATTGTTTATGTTCTGTATTGCCATATATAACTGAACGTCATATATTACCTTAAATGTTGTTCTAATATGTTCAATGTTCTCTGTCATATGAGGTATGGGATTAAATTTAATCCTGGGCATAATACTTTGCTACGCTCACGGAGCATGCAAAGTTTGTGTTACTACGCACTACGCAAATTGCACATAGCAGAGTAAAAACTCTGCTAATCAACGTAGCGTAGCAGCAGTATATTAAACACATACAAATGCTTTGTTAAAGCAATTTTCTATGCTAAAAAGCATATAACAAATTCACAAAAGTGAACTTTGACAATGAAAATATCAAGCAATGAGAGAGGTGATGATTTTGGGTTCCCCTAACCTAGGGGGAGGACCAAGCAGATGCCTTGAACACAAAAAGCATATCATGTGAACGATTCAGTGGTGGTCCCTTCCTCCTAGGACCACCCCAAGCACAGTTATGGGCAAAAATACAATCCCAACCAAAGGCCCTGCAAAGCATTATGGGACGAGATTAGCAGTGAATATTATAGTGTCCAATATCAAAATAATTCTACAAAGAGCTGCAGTTCAACTGAGTCGTTACTAGATGTCCCTCACAAGTCAAATGCAAAAGCATTGAAACCCTTTCATGAAGCTTTTGCATTTGACTCGTGAGGGACATCTAGTAACGACTAGTGGAACTGCAGCTCTTTGTAGAATTATTTTGATATTGGATACTATAATATTCACTGCCCACTGCTAATCTCGTCCCATAATGCTTTGCAGGGCCTTTGGTTGGGATTGTATTTTTGCCAATAACTGTGCTTGGGGTGGTCCTAAGAGGATGGGACCACCACTGAATCGTTCAAAAGATGTGCTTTTTGTTTTCAAGGCACCCTTTCCCCAACTTCCTTCCTTTCCCACACTCTATACTTACAACATTCCCTCCAACCAAAGCAAATCTTCAATAAAAAAGGGCTTTGAGGGCACCCAGCTCTGTGAAGATGTTGGCCATCTCCTGGGCCTTGTTCTGCTGCCCACTCCAGAGCAGTGCCATCTTGTGCTTCACCAGGCCATCTCACGTGTGGTGAGGTTAACTGTAGGATATTCAGAAAGATTATTCATCACTGGCGACTAGACTGAAAGAAAACACAGAGTTAGTGGGTTATCAGACCACAATGACAAAAAAACTCATATTACAAAAACCAGCAGTAGAAACTTCCAAGCAATCTGGAAAGCTGGTGGCCTTGTAGGAAGAAGAGGAGGAGGGGACACAGGCCTCCAGTTCCTTCAACTGCCAGCTAGCCCTAACTCCAACCCCGCCACAGCACCGCCA
The DNA here is from genome assembly GCA_963921515.1 of Calotriton arnoldi. NCBI lineage: Eukaryota > Metazoa > Chordata > Amphibia > Caudata > Salamandridae > Calotriton > Calotriton arnoldi. The sequence goes on along the minus strand of CAWUFW010001485.1, from coordinate 426,660 downwards.
CCTGCAGCCAGGGTCCATGGCTCGCCATACCACCAGTCTCCTCTCCGCACCATCATTAACATTTGACTGCCTCCCCCACTGACCCCTAAGAAAGCCGGTGAATTTCAGGCGTGAGATGGCCTGGTGAAGCACAAGATGGCACTGCTCTGGAGTGGGCAGCAGAACAAGGCCCAGGAGATGGCCAACATCTTCACAGAGCTGGGTGCCCTCAAAGCCCTTTTTTATTGAAGATTTGCTTTGGTTGGAGGGAATGTTGTAAGTAGAGAGTGTGGGAAAGGAAGGAAGTTGGGGAAAGGGTGTAAGGGACATTTTGTGATTGGAGAGGGAGATGGGTCTATTGTGGGTGGAGAGGGTGGGTTTGAAATGTAAAATAATTAATGGATGTTACTTTTTTTTCTTTGTCATTATCTGTCTCTCTAGTAACTATCTAATTTATAAAAAAATAAATAAACTCACAAAATCCTCGAGTCAGGACTCAGGAGGAGAAGGTTTGGCTACTACATGTTGCATAGATTTTGCAAGCAACACAAGGAGGGCCTGATTCACAAAGGTGCAGTTGCCATTTTGGTGTTAGTTTACTGACACTTGCACTGTAAGTTTACTACTAGTTACTTTTCCATCAGTAACTTTACAAGTAGTAACTTTGTATGCAGTAAGTAATCCCTATCACTTTAAAAGGAGTTACTACTACTAGCTAATTACTATTCATAAGGTTACTACTCATAATTGTAAAGCTCTGGTAGTTCAGATAAACTGCAAGAGTGAATTTTCCTTTGTGAATACGGCCAGATGGTGCACACTAGTACTACCTATTGTGGGACAGAATTTGTTCTGACTCTGCACTGTGTTGATGTCCCTTTCATGCCTGGGTGTGTAAGTGGAGCTGGCATGGGCTATTGTTCAGGTAAGAAGTCCTCAAGTCAGGACTCAGGAGGAGAGGGTTTGGTTACTCCGTGTTGCATAGATTTTGCAAGCAACACAGGGAGGGCCTGATTCACAAAGGTACAGTTGCCCTTTTGGTGTTAGTTTACTGACACTTGCACTGTAAGTTTACGACTAGTAACTTTTCCATCAGTAACTTTACAAGTAGTACATTTTTATGCAGTAAGTAATCCCTATCACTTTAAAAGGAGTTACTACTACTTGCTAGTTTCTACTCATAAGGTTACTACTCATAATTGTAAAGCTCTTGTAGTTCAGATAAACTGCAAGAGTGAATTTTCCTTTGTGACTAAGGCCAGATAGTGCACACTAGTACTACCTATTGTGGGACAGAATTTGTTCTGACTCTGCACTGTGATGATGTCCCTTTCATGCCTGGATGTGTAAGTGGAGCTGGCGTGGGTTATTGTTCAGGTAAGAAGATCCCACAGTAAGTTGGTGCCGCTTTTCACAATATCCACCCCACCAAGTGGGTGGTCCATTTATGGTGTAAATTTGTAAGTCACACCTCAATATATCACACATCCTTGGAGAAGGGGTTTAATGGTTTGATTAATGGATGGGAATTGGGATTTGATGTATGGTGTGACAAAGACAACATTCATCAGGTCGATGAGCAGCACATCATCATTAAATCTGTTCTGGGAGGAATGAAGGAATGACACAGTTCAGTTAAAAAAACACTGTTAACAGTCCTTCAGTCCCAGAGTCCCAAGTTATATGATTATTCTTTCACCTGGGTTTGAAAAATACAAATTTGGGAAGACCCACGCAGTTTTAAAAATTGTGATTGTTATGAAAAGAATAATTATAATGTGTATAAATGCCAAAATGGACAGTGCATCTGTATTCTTCGTCATGGAATGTCTGTCTTGGGTGGAGGTCTGAACCGGTCAGGTAATTAAGCAGAAGTGTTATGGTGCTTTTGTGCAGAAGAAAAGAAGGCCTGTGGATTGCAAAAAAGTAAAGGTTGTTGATAATGTGGAGTCAAGGAGAAGATAAGCTTCATGGTGGATGAGGACCAAGAAGGCAGAGCAAGAGCATATGCTGGTTCAGTCATGTGTAAGCCTGGGCGTAGTTCGCATAGTCGCGCTACGCGAAGCTACGTGAAGACGTCGGAGCGCTACGCGAGCTACGCGTAGCTTCGCGAGCGTGCGTAGCTGCTTGCCGCGCCCGTTCGCGATGCGTTTTTCTTGCTCGGGAACGCGTTGTGGTTGTTCGGAACGCTGTTTGCGTGCTCGGGGGCGCGAACTTACCCATGCGGTCGCCTATGGGCGCGGCCATTTTGTTTTTCACTTGTCCCGCCCGTTCGCGATCCCTTATTTCCTGTTCCGGGTCGCATATAGCGTGCTCGCGATGCGCATTCCTTGTTCGGGAACGCGTTGTACTTGTTCGGGAACGCGTTGTACGTGTTCGCGACGTTTTTTGCGTGCTCGGGGACAAATATCGCGCGAACTTACCCATGCGGTCGCGATGGGCGCGGCCATCTTGTTTTACCACTCTATACTATGGTTCTGTGCCTGCTTTTCTATCCTCCCTCAATCTTTGCAATCCTTAGTTTTTTACACTGTTTTTCAATTTTTCTTTATTTCTTATCTATCTCACTCTCTGCTTAAGTCTATATTTTGCATTTTTTTCTACTTTTTACTGTGTTTTTTTTACTTTTCGACTGTTTTATATAACTTTCTTCTTTAAGCTCCTACTTCTTCCCCTAACTTTATTTTTCCCTTCTAACTTTTCTTTTTCACCTCCTCCCACCCCAGAACCATGGCGAAGGGTAGCAGCAGCGGCTCAAAGGGCAAGGCGCGTGCGCCCAATCGCCGCCCTGCAGGGGTGCAAGCCCGCCAGCTGTTTAATGAGGCGGAGGTGGCCGCCCTTGTTTTTTTTATTCAGCGCCACCTCCCCTTGACCTTGGCAGCAGGCGGCAGGCCAGGCTCCGGGTACCTGACCCAGGAGCGTCACCGCCGGTGGGCGAAGGTGCGTCGGGCAGTGTTGCGCTGCTCGGAGGTCCGGCGCACCCATAACCAGCTGGCCCACCGGTGGTCAGACATCCTTGACTGGGAGCAGGACCTGTTGGACCTGCTAGGTGTCGAGGTCGTGGGGCTTGGTGAGTAGCCAATATATATATAGTAGTATAAGTATTGTGATTTGTGTATACATTTTTTACAAATAACAAGAATACTGCTGCTTACATTGCAGGTAAATTACGTTTCAAAATCTTCTGTGATTGTAGGACACAGGTGCTGGGCGGTACTCTTACTTTTTGCAACTTTGCGCTCGCTTGTCATTATGTAAGAGTTTACTTTAGAGAACTTCAGTTAGGTAATGCTATTGCTAGAGAGACTGTAGTCCTTCCTTTGTCCTCCTGTCAAATAGTGGTGGATGCATTTGATACTAGGTTTAGTTACTATTAGTTGATAATTTTTGAGCGGTCTGCGTGATGCATCCTCTGTCACTGAGTGCTGCTTACCCCAGTCCTTAGAACCTTTTGTAGTTTGTTTAGTGAGTGGTACTGGTAAGCTTAGCTTAGCAGTGTCAGTCAGCTGCAGAACATCAGACGCCATCAACCAACAATTTGGTGTATGCATTATGCACTTTATGCATGTGTCCTCCTTCTCATCTATGCATTTTTGATGTCAATAAAAAATGGAAATGCAGGCTTAATGAACAAATGGCCCGCCTGGAATAGGTGGGCTAGGTCAGGTGGTACTTAGGCTTAGTTAGTGTTCTGGATTTTATTTGAATCAATCAGAATGGAACACTGAATTAGTGTTCCCAAATAAGTAGACTGTCCGTGAATCCCGCAAGGCAGTAGTTGATCGGATTAGATAGGTCAATTTGATTGCAATTTTTGTTTCCTAAAACGTTTTTTGAGCGTTTTTGTTAGATAATTTATTTGTTTCACAGCAATCATTAATGTTTGTGTCTTTCTTTTTCTTTATTATATCTTACATGATCACTGATGTGCAGCACCCAGGGGCAAGAAGACGGGGTCCGATTCGGTGGGACAACCACCAGAGGACCGCTCCTCTACCGAGGGCCCTGCTGCTGGTCCCAGTAAGTCCTCCAGTGGTTAATATTAACAATTATATTGCCCTAACTTTTACTGGACCTTATTTTTTCAGAACTATTAATTCTGGCTCCACTCCCTAATTCTATTTTTTACAAAAGATTCTTTGATCTTGACTTGACTATCTGTTTCTAAATTCTGGTTATCCCTGCCTCTAAGTTCTAACTGCCTCTGCTATGAATGTCTGTACTCTGTACTACTAATATTAGTCTGTCGCTAAGCTTGCCCAGTTTGCATTGCCACTCTTTATTGTACGGTTTTGAATAAAACTCAGATTGACCAATACTAATAGCTCTAGCCACTGAGTCCAGTCCTTTCGGTTGTCCTCTTCTAGGCTTCTTAATCTTGAGGCTTTGACAATTACCACAAACAAAATGCCCAACCAGATATTTGACTATTTTTGATAGGATATAGTACATACTACTTGGATTCTGCACAGCTCCATGCAGAACTATGCACAATGAAATAGGATGTTGGTGATGCGAGTTTGGAACTTGGACGTTCCTCACACCTCAGTCAGAAGTGAACCCACAATCCCCTGAACGACTAGCTATAGTGTCTCATTAGGTCCCCGAACCCCCACCCGAAGATACCCAATGATTATGATTACACAACCCAGAACATAACACCCTTTCGCTCACTCACTCGTGTAAGTCCACCACCACCACCACACAAAATACCACAGAGTCTATGTGTAAGTTCAAAAGGTTTATTTTCAACTAACAAGCTCTGTATGTATGTTGTTCTATAAAATTCAGTGTACTCCAGCCAGCTCCAACAGCAAAATGCATAAGATTAAAACAATTAACAGTGTTGCAACAAGTGCATGATCATTGATGATATATAAGACAAAAGATCTGTGCGAATTCTGGGCGACTCCTCACCGTAGAACGTAGAATTACTGGTTACATGCATCATTCATAAGCTCTGCAAATCTCTGGTTCGTAGAAGGGAATCCTCTGCCTGAGAAAAATGGTGCGTGTTATATAGTATAATGCAAGCATTTCTCAGTCCTGCCCAAAAAGTGTAACATGTTACCTATGGCTAAGCAATACGGACTAACCGAACTCCATAACAAAGTGGCTTGTTTTTCGACCTCTTGTACGCAACGCTCAGACAGTAGCTGTATGTGCTCATGTGGGCTCAAAAGGCGTCTTACTGTTACTGCGCAACAAGCTGCGAGGTAACATGCGCAAAAGACATGAAGCGGAAAATGGTTGCATGGCTCAGGCTAACTTTGCAAAGAGTAGAGTATAGTATAATAATGACCCTAGGGACCATAACACTACTAGTGTCTACTGACTGTACTCTAGTACCCGATTTGGACTATTGAATGTGATTTATAATAATATGTATATATTAACTTTTTTTTCAATCTTGCTAATGAAAAAGAATAAATAGGGGGAGGTGTACAGGCATCTAAAAATGTGTCATGTTTTTATCTAGGCGGACTAGCAACCACCAGTGGCGGTGGGGCCACCGGCGATTCGAGCCTTCCGGAGGGGGCAGGAGAAGATGCGGCACCTGCAGGAGCTACAGGGGGGGAGCCAGCAGCGGTGGCGGGCGGTGGTAAGTTATATTCATGACTTATTGACATTGCACTAGCTGGAAGGGTGTGTGGACTTCACTCACTGTACTGTTGTTGAGACTTATTAGGTATGAAGTTGTAGTGAACATTATACAACGGTTAAAGAAGACACCCTTTACTTAGCATGAGCAATGCAGTAGCAATAGCATTACCAGCGTGACTTGATTAACCAATGGCCTCTTATATCTGACTCCAACTCAGCTGTGAAAGTTTTATGGAGGAGACTAAAAGTCAGATCAGATGACCTTGATGGATGTGTTGAACAAAAAGGGAAAGAAGGGTTGAAGGAGGAAGGGCGGGCGAGATTTAATATGATGACTGGCAGAGAAGGATACGTTGGAAGCATGGATAGGTGGCTGATAGGAATCAGATGCATGTGTTGTTGAAGGATGGGTGGAAGGTGAAAGAAGAATGGATGACTGCCTGGGTGGGCGACACAGTATGGGTGGATACTGTGGATAGCAAGAATCATCAGCGGTGTTTGGGTGAAACTCAAAGCCAAGGCAAGCAACGGAGTGAGTGGACGCATGTGTTGTTGTTGGTGAAACAAAGTAAGGTTGGTGGAGAGATTAAGAAGAATGATTGACATTTACTTAGAATGGATGGATGCCTGTATGTATTCATCATAGACAGCATAGGTGGAGACTGTCACGGGATGCACAGTTTTAGGGAATGTAAAAGAAACCGCACCAGAGTAGCAAAGCCGATGTGGGGAGGGGCAGGGTGGGGTAGTAGTAAACAATGTATTACGCGGGCAAATACAGGTAACTTTACTGTAAACATACAAATAAATAAAGCGAATTTCATTGTGCGCCCTGCACCGCCAAATGCGATGCAGTGTGCGCAACAAAATTAGTTTCATTTATTTATATGTTTACTTACCTGTAATTGGCCGTAATCCATAGTTTACTACCCCCATCCTGCCCCTACCCACGTCACCGCCCGGCCGAACTCCCCGAGTCCCACCACCGACCGCTACTGACCTTATGTCGTTGTCCCATATAAAAGCAACGATCATTGGATCAGATATATAATCTGCCTTTTGTAGTAGCCAAGGCACTGTGAAATTGAGCAATTGCCCTCCATCTAACAGAGAGAGTATGGCCAGTGCCACCCGTAATAGAAAAATACGAGCTTCCCCACCTGCAAACAGTAGTAAATCCAACTAACGTGAGTCTGCGTCATGACTCGTATGTTTGTCTTGGGTGCAAGCATAGATGACCGAGCTGGCAATGCCGGCTACAACCAGGTTATGTCATTTCGCTAAACTAGAGAAAAGAAGAACACTGGTGTACTGTGTACTGGTTGGAGTCCATAGTGCTAGAATAATGCCTGAAACTCCCACAAATGTTAGAGGCCGAGGAAGTGGGAGGATAGATAGATTATTACCACAAATGTTATGTACTGTGCTTCTTGCTAGTGCTACTGTGCCATTATGTGTTGAATTAATTTTGTGTTACTGTTTAGCTAAGAGTACTGGTTACAACAATATTTTTTTTCTTTCTTGATATAGATGGTACTCCTTCCCAAGACAAACCATCGCGGAAGGAGTTGGCAGCCAGGGCCCGGCGCCGGAAACTGGAGGCCATATGCCAGGAGTACCGGCGGCTGGTGGCTCAGGCGGAGGAGGAGGAGGAGGAGGCAGCAGCAGCAGCTGCAGCCTCATCCGATGCCCCGGGCCCCAGCCAGGCCACAACTCCAGCGGTACGGCGCCGCGGTCTGGTAGCCGCCCGCCGCCGCCGCAATTCACTAGCAGCCAGCACTGCTGTCCCTCACCCTGGATGCCACTGCAGGGCATTTCACAGGAAGATTCTCCTCCGGATGGCACGTCTAGAGGAGCAAATGGAGGAGCGGGTCAAAATCATGGTGGACAAACACCTCAAAGCCCACCGAATTTAACATCGAGGACCCTGTTGATTTGCCCCTTTTATTCCTTGTTTTGGTGGGTGGGAATTGGGCGTTGGGGTTTCGGGACATTCTTTGGACTTTTTCGTTTTGGACATTTGTTGGGGTTAGGGAGAAGGGTGGGTCAGGTGTGGGATAGTTTATTTTTGTTAGGGTAATAAATTATATTTATACTTAAACATACAATGTTAATGTTTTGTGGGGGGTTACTGTTTTACGAATTAACGTCACATTGGTTTCCTTGCTGCTGCAGGGCCGCAGCCAGTGTTTGATTTAAATAATCTGCCGACGATGATGTAACACAAACAGATAGATGCGGTACCCCTCACTGAGTTATTTGTCCTACTAGTACTGTCAGTCTCTCCTCCTAGTCCATTTATACCTCCCACCAAACTTATCTTACCTGTGATTGATGATTACGTCCGGCACAGCGATGGCTGCATGGTTTCCAGAGAGAATGTAGAAGATGCCATGGTTGTGGTGGTAGTAGTAGAGTAGACACTGGCAGTAGCATTTGCTAAAAAATTAAAAAAGAGACAGTCACTTTCCTGAGAGCGACTGTGGGAGGAGTAGTAGAACGAAGTAAAATACAGTACAGAAGAAGACTGCCAAACAAACAATATTGCAGTTGCAACTGCTAAAGTCAAATTAAACATAATGGTGGCGGGGACAGCCTAGTACAAGAAGTTACAAACTGTAGTTGTGTCGATTGAGTCACTTAACTTAACACAATCGTAATTCGTAACCTTTACTGCTGTGTGGTAGGAGTTTGATGATTAATCCAATCAATGACGGCAATTAATTATGATGTACTACTATTAGCCGGTGATGGCTTGCACATAGACTGAGCATGGGTGGGCAAGCAGAAGAAGCTCCTCGCCCTGCCTTGCAATTGAATTAGTGTTGCTTTCACCACATCTGCCCCAGCAAGCGTGTGATCAATTGGTGTACATTTGATGTAGTCACATCACACCTCAATATAAATCACAGCCCGGGGGAAGAGGGTTAGGGTTTGATGAATGGATGGGTAGGGGGGTTTGGGGAAAGGTTTGAGAATGAAAAACAGTACGCATGGACAACAAAAGCAAAGCGCAATCTTGGCAGACGACCATGATCTTATACAAAAAATCTATAAAGGGAGAAAAGGAAATGCATGCATGATGATGAAGATAACTTGATGGTTAATGAGTAGTACTTAATAACTCCTACTAGACAATTAGACAGTACAGGGCAGCAGTATATTCTATGCAATTTGCCTTGCCTGTAATATGCCCTCAGAGACCCAAATTCCATGTTGTACTGGGCTTACTTGTAAAGATAGCAAAGACAATTAAAACACAGTTGTAGGGATCAATTAGCAAACAAACAACACACAACACACAGTCCTAATGATTGAAGAGAAAAAAGGATTCAAATTAATTAAAAGATGAATGATGAATGATACTAAAGTTACTGTATTATCATGCTCAAATTGTGGAGTGGAATCTCGTCCTTCCTCTTGGTCCTATCTTCCATGGACGCTCCGCACATCAATCTTGGTGGCCTTCCTGATGCCGATTGGTAAGGTAAATGTGAGTTGTGTCTCCCAGTATAGCAAGCACAGGGTAAAGGCCAGCCTGTAACGTCTAGATGGAAAAACAAAAGGGGTATTGAAAAATCAATGAATAAAAAAAAACATCAATTACGGTGGAGTCCAAGAAGAGAAGAGAGAACACTTTCAGAGTGAGGCGGCTTGGATATATCGTGTAGATTCTGTTTACAGCATTAAGCTACAACAACAACAGGACAGAACAGGCCCACCACAGCACCAGCCCGTGACCCAACCTCCATTTACCTTAATTTTTGACATAGCCAGACAAAAGGCATACACAGCAACTTAGCATTTTCCTAATTAAGTGACAAAATCAATGCACCGCTGTGAGTCATCACTACACTCGACTACACACCACTACATGGACATGTAGGTCTGCTGTGTTTACTTTCTTGTTGAATTGTTGTGTTTATGTTTACCTTATGCCACTTCATGAAATGCAGTTATTCCTTGAATCATCTCCGATCCAACTGAATGACTGCGTGCAAAGATAGTATGGTCATCATCATGGTGTGGTACGTGTTGTCCAACTACAACTCAGTCTGTAGTGACTCCGATTAAGTCCATATTCCATATTAAAAAATTGCAACAGATATTGGCCTGCACCTGCAGTAGTAGGAGTACAATTTGGTTATTAAACAACAAGAAGGGAAACATTGACTGTCACTGACTTGAGTCACTTTGTAGATTAACTAGTAGAGTTCGACTTCATGCACAACATCAACAACAAACAACAGCAATCGCTCAGAGTCTGCAAGCATCCAATGCATTCCATCATTACCTGTCTTGCTCTTCTCTTTGGCTGTCAGATCATCAGATGCCTAGTTCTGACAGTTGTTATTTTTTTTTACGGGGCAGTGGCATCATCATTACTCCAGTCCACATTCATTTTGAGTGTTAGTCGCTGTTTCGGTTTTCGTCTTATTCTTCTGTGGCACTTTGTCACAGTTTAAGTTGCTTCCCATGGTCAGCACTGTGATGATGGGCCGCGGCCTGGGTAGCGCTCATTGATGGTCATTTGAGTTTGCACAAATGTCAGCAAGTTTCTTCGAAGAGTCTCTTGTCTTTCTCTGCCAAGTACCTTCTGTCCTGACAGTGAGGACCTTTGGATGCCTGCTGAGGCTGTAGCCTTCGGACACTGATGAGTTTCGGCTCGAAAACAAAACGGAGGATAGCTATAGTCACGTTTCACTTCTTATGGAGGCGGGACTGGTAAAGGCAACATTTCTTGTACTAATGTCTGGCTTGATGGAAATGTACTTGTGCGAGACAGGAAGATGAAGCAGGACTCTGAAGAGTGGACAGTTAAATGCACAGACATCCAACTCCAATAGGAAATAAAAGAGAAGACGGTGGTGATGGATTTGTTGTGATTTGAACCAGAAAGACAGATACACAGACACATAAAGGAAGGAAGAAAGTAACAATTTGAAAGCCTAGTTGTCAGGGAAGAGGAGCTCGTCCTCAAACTCTGGTGGTTCGGACAGAAGTAGGTCCTGTAACGCACTATTTACGTCATCCAAGTCGCTCTCCTCTTCCTGCTGTGATTCACGTATTTTGTAATCCGGTGGTATAAAGTGCTGATTCATTTTGATCATGGTTAACCTCTCCACGCTTTGGGCCGAGAGACTGGTCCTTTTCGAAGTTACAATGGCACCAGCAGCACTGAAAACACGCTCAGAAGAGACACTTGCGACAGGGAAGCCAGATACTTTATCGGCAGCCTGCTGAGCACTGTCCATTGGCTTCTTTTCCCATACCAATACACCAATGGGTTTCGATCCATGAAGACCTCTGTTGGGTCATCCAGATAGGCCTGGACCATCCGCTCAATGTTCAGGGGTGCTCCGATGTGCTCGGCCTGTTTTGCCTTTGCATCAGCACTGGACTTACCATACCCCTGCTGTAGAAACCAATCAGTTGCACATTGTGCTGTGGATGATCCTGTTCTTGATGTTATTGTTGGTGTAGGTGACTGCTGGGAGGCAAATGCACTGCCCTCAGGCTCCGAAGTAGAACTTGACTGTGGATGCCCTGTAGTACTGGTTATGGCCTGGGGTGGGGGCCTGTAATTAACAGCCGTTCGCTTTCGAAAATAGTGGCTTCCTTAGCTATCAAAGTTTTGTAGTTGGCAACATCCACTTCCGAAAAAGGAATTACTGCCTTGCTGTTCAGAAATACTTTGTACCGTGGATCCAAAATTGTGGCACTAATGTAATGTGGTTGTGACAAAATTTTATTTTTAATCCTTGTATTTTCCGATAGCGTTAGCGGCTAAGGTCTCCGCCAAATGATATGCGTCTTGTTTGTCATCCACACCTGCGTACGTTTCAGACACATCCTTCAGCTGTTGCTCTAGCATGTGCAACAATGGGATATCTTGGCCCATAGTACAGTCCTCCCTGCTGACTTCACGTGTGAAGATCTCAAAAGGAAGTAGCATCTCAGTCAGGCATTTAATGAGGTCCCATTGAGCCATCTCAACGGTCATGCCTTTCACAATAGGTTCCCCTAATCTTTGCATGACATAAGCATTGAGTGGTATGTACAGTTCAAACAGACGATCAAGCATGTAATAAGTTGAGTTCCAACGTGTTGGCACCTCCTGGATGAGCGCTTTGACTGGCATTTTATGCTCACGTTGAATGACCCTCAGCTGCTTCCGGGCTTTAAAAGAATGGTTGAAATGTGTGCATATTCTTCTGCAGGGGACCAGTAACAACAATGTTAATGCAGTGTGCCAAACACGGGACCCTGAAATAGCCACCATTGCGCATGGCCAAAACTACATTACTGCCGTTGTCTGTGGCAACAAAACCAATCGTAAGCCCTCTTGGGCGCAGCCACTCAAAGACCTTGGTGTTAAACTCTTCCAAAATGTTTGCAGCAGTATGAGATTTCTCCATGGCAAACATGGCTACAGTTGCATGTTTGCGAGTGGCATGAAAAATCTCTGCAGTATCAACACCAGCAGATATCTGTTCTCTAACCCCCGCAAAACAGATCCAGTGTGCAGTGATGCACATGTAATCTGTGGCTTGGCAACTGAGTCCACATGTCTGTAGTCAGGTGGATACTGTGAACAGCACTCTGCTTCAAGGCCTTTCCTAGCAATTCCAGCACGTTGTGATGTAGTGCTGGAACTGCAACTCTGGCAAAATAGTAGCAGCTGGGAACATGCCATTTTGGGCAGATGGTTGACACAAATTCCTCAAAACCCACCCCTTCAACAAAAGAAAAAGGGAGAAGATCCAGTGCTAACATTTTAGCCAGCTTCGCATTGTACAAACGTGCTATTGGGTGGTTGCGTTCGTACTGCCCCTCACACCCAAACATGCTGATAATGGTAGGCTGCATGGTTTTCCTTTCTCTTAGGCTCAACGCACTTTTTGGTAGTGTGGACCTGGTACTTCTTGGTGTCTCCGGCTGACTCTTACTCTTGTGCCACTGAGATGTTGCTGAAGATGTGTGCAACGTTAAGACTGCACTGCTGGGGTCAGGGACACCTTGTGTACCACTACCAGAGAGAATGTCTCCCTGTCCTTCCTCTTCCACCGTGTTCGGATCTTCTTCTTCTACTCCTTTATCCCCACCAACACCAATGGTTGCAGTTTTTTTTCTGCCGCAAAGGTGGTCCTCCCAGCTGATCAAGTGGTGTTTTTTCAGATGGGTCATTTGGCCTCCGGTACCATAGTTTGTACCAAGCTTACCACGACTAACAGAGGTATTGAAAATGGAGCATATAGCAATGTTCTCCTCCTTTTCGCTAACCGTAAAGAAGTCCCAAACTGGGGAGCTTAACTTTGGCCTCCTGCTGGAGGTGCCACTTCCAATGCCGGATGATCTGTAGGGTGTGTGTTGAATTTGACTCTGTGCTGCTGTACCACTACCTACTCCTACAGAGGTGGTGGTTGTGCTGGATATAGGTCGCTGCCGGGCCTTTGCTAATGCAAATATGGAAGCTGTAGGTCGTGTTGGTGTTACCTGTGGAGGTATGCATGCTACATCCCTCGCAGCGATTTTGGATAGGGTAAGAATGTTGGTCTCCATCTCCTCGGGGCCGGGAGTGATGTTCGTGATGACTGGCTCGTTGTCATCATCATCATCTTGCTGTTCTACATCGACCTCCATAAGTGTAAGGCTTTCCGGAACCTTCCTTTTCCCTAGCTTGGTCTTGGAACGTGGCTCCCTCTCAGACTCAGTTTGTGGCTTCCAAGTGGCATCTAGATCATCAGAAGGGGGCTTGGCGAAGAACTTGATGGACTACCCCTCCTTTTCCTTGCTGGGGATTTGGAAGACAATGGATCTTCTGAATGAGTGGCTTCTTCTTCTACCTCTGCATGAGGCTCAATTTCCTGAACTGCCCCTACTTCAGGAGGAACAACAACTACTATTGCGGGCGGTGGTTGCGGCTGTTGTTGTTGACCACTTATCTGCTGTGTTTCCTCCTGCGTTGATTGGGTACTACTTTGAGATAGCGATAAGTTTATCTCAGGCTCAGCATCACTGCTTTCCACCATTAGGCTGGCTACCTCTTCCACACTCATGTGCTTGGGCCTGGGTTGGTGGGTTGGGTCCACTGATGCGGAGGTGCTGCCCCCAGCTTGCCCCCGGACACCGCTGCTGCAGGCGCAATTTTGTTTTTCCCAAAAAGGTATTGGCCGGCACACCAGACTTCAGTGTCACTTCCTTCTTCTGTTCCTTCTTCTTCTCAATAGCAACTTTCTTGGTACTGGAGGACCTGGTACCTGCTTTCTTTGGGCCCATCTTCTTCAGATGTCAGCAGCACTCAGTTGCAGAGATGTCTGGTCAGGTCACACGTCACGTTGTGTTCTGTGTACAGCAGCAGGATGTCTGTCTGGAAGTGCAACGGGCAATGATGAGAGACACACCTCCTCCTCAGTCTTTGTGCACCTAAAAGCAAAAAAGCTAGAACATCAGTCAAACATAGCACAAATCAAACAAATAGAATATAGAACTTAGTGTGTGGTGGCCTCAATTATTAAATTTCAGAAACTCTGTGAACAACAACACACAGTCTAGCCATTTATGAGACGTTGACAACAAGGCCAGGGCTTTCCTGGCTACTGTGTAGTGCTAGTGTACACTCTGGAAGAATAAGAATAGTAAAGAACAAAAACTAAAATGTACTGGAGCATGTTTGGCCTAAATTTGTGCATCACGTGGGATGTATTATATAGCAGCATCAGGGAGCTGCAGCTGGCAATGGGGATGGATTTGAAAGCAGTAAGACAAGAGGAACAATGGAAAGACACGCAGGCCTATGTGGCAAAAACAGCACACTAATAACTACCACAACAAAATGGCCCCCAGAAACATGGTGACTCACAGGCACAAGGCACGGCAAACAATGAACTCAAGCAGGCCTATATATGGGCAGACAAAGGATGCCTTATAAAACACACACAGCTTTAATGCAAAAACTAAAATCCACATGGCTAAAAACACTTTGGAAAGTTAGACAACCACTACAACAACACAATTATAATTACACAGTACACACGCAAAAAAGGCATTTATTTAACACACCCAAAAAGTGAAATAGTCAGACCCTCCAAAAAAACCACATTTCGCAATTCAATTGAATCAATTCAATGCCATCCATAGCCTAAATGATGTCAAAATTCCACAGACTACACAGAAGCAGTTTTATGCACCCATGGTGACTACCTCTGGGCCTACTGGCATACTGGGCCGCAAGCTTGGAGGCCTATGGCAAAAGCACAGTGGCTGGCTTTACAAAATGGCCGCCACCCACATGGCCAGGCCACCCAAAATAACAAAAAAGTGAAGACAAAGGATAGGACCAGGCAGTTGGAGACTCTGGGCAACTTGCTACCTCTTGAAAAAAATTGTAAAACAAAAAAAAGTGACTCCTTGCTCACCAAACTACATCTAAATGACAACCTGAGGAGTTTTTTGTGCAAAATGAACTAAATCAACATTTTCGAGAAGGTTTTATGATGCTCGAGAGATATTCTTCGCCAGATTGTAAATTCTGCGTGTTCGGCATCGTAATCGTCACAAAAAGTCGTTATAGCGCGCGAAAACGTACATTGAGCGCGCGAAGAAGATAAAAAGTGTAAGTCCGCGTTGTCGCGCAGTGCGGACTTGCCCAAAGTCCGCGAACTGAACGCCCAGGGTTACCTACTGGCTGAAAAGGCCTATTTATTTAACAAACACCCAAAAAAATAAAATACCACCCCAAAACCCACATTTTGCAAATCAATCCAATGCCATCCATGGCCTAAATTATGTTACAATTCAACAGACAACACAGAAACAGTTTTTATGCACCCATGAGGATGACTACCTCCGGGCCTACTGGCACACTAGGCCACAAGCTTGGAGGCCTATGGCAAAAGCACAGTGGCTGTTCACACAACATGGCAGCCAACACATGGCCAGGCCACCCAGAACAACAAGAAAAGGAACACAAGACAGACAATGCAGGCCTATGGCAAAACCACAATGCCTGGCTTTACAAAATGGCCGCCACCCACATGGCCAGGCCACCCAAAATAACAAAAAGTGAAGACAAAGGACAGGACCAGGCAGTTGGAGACTCTGGGCAACTTGCTACCTCTTGAAAAAAATTGTAAAACAAAAAAAAAGTGACTCCTTGCTCACCAAACTACATCTAAATGACAACCTGAGGAGTTTTTTGTGCAAAATGAACTAAATCAACATTTTCGAGAAGGTTTTATGATGCTCGAGAGATATTCTTCGCCAGAATGTAAATTCTGCGTGTTCGGCATCGCGATCGTCACAAAAAGTCGTTATTGCGCGGCAAAACGTACATTGAGCGCGCAAAGAAGATAAAAGTGTAAGTCCGCGTTGTCGCGCAGTGCGGACTTGCCCAAAGTCCGCGAGCTGAACACCCAGGGTTACCTACTGGCTGAAAAGGCCTATTTATTTAACAAACACCCAAAAAAATAAAATACCACCCCAAAACCCACATTTTGCAAATCAATCCAATGCCATCCATGGCCTAAATTATGTTACAATTCAACAGACAACACAGAAACAGTTTTTATGCACCCATGAGGATGACTACCTCCAGGCCTACTGGCACACTAGGCCGCAAGCTTGGAGGCCTATGGCAAAAGCACAGTGGCTGTTCACACAAAATGGCCGCCAACACATGGCCAGGCCACCCAGAACAACAAGAAAAGGAACACAAGACAGACAATGCAGGCCTATGGCAAAAGCACAATGCCTGGCTTTACAAAATGGCCACCACCCACATGGCCAGGCCACCCAAAATAACAAAAAAGTAAAGACAAAGGACAGGACCAGGCTGTTGGAGACTCTGGGCAACTTGCTACCTCTTGAAAAAAATTGTAAAACAAAAAAAAGTGACTCCTTGCTCACCAAACTACATCTAAATGACAACCTGAGGAGTTTTTGTGCAAAATGAACTAAATCAACATTTTCGAGAAGGTTTTATGATGCTCGAGAGATATTCTTCGCCAGATTGTAAATTCTGCGTGTTCGGCATCGCGATCGTCACAAAAAGTCGTTATCGCGCGCGCAACGTACATTGAGCGCGAAGAAGATAAAAGTGTAAGTCCACGTTGTCGCGCAGTGCGGACTTGCCCAAAGTCCACGAGCTGAACGCCCAGGGTTACCTACTGGCTAAAAAGGCCTATTTATTTAACAAACACCCAAAAATGAAATACACCCCAAAAACCACTTTTACCAATTCAAACCAATGCCATCCATGGATGCCCGGCCTACATGATGTTTAAACTTTAAATTCAACAGACACCACAGAAACATGCACCCATGGGTACCTCTGGCTCTAGTCCGGGCCTACTGGCTGAAATTCCAATCAAAGAAAAACAACTAGGCCCCTGCCAAAACTACAGGCCACAACAATACATTTTAAAAACTATGGAAATCCCCCAAAAAAATGTAGGTACAAACAAGCCCCAATCAAACAAACAAGTACACCAATTCTCCAATCCAAGAGTCCTCAAATCCAATCCAATGATATGATGCAGCAGACAGACACAAAAAGTGATCCTTCCAGCTCCAAATCCAAATGAAAGTGAACAGCACATGGACAAAACACTGAGAGGAGCCTGCTGGACAGGAACAGGAAGTTTGAGAATCAGGGGCACTTCCTTCCTCTTGGAAAAAAGAAAAGGACTCCTTGCTCACCAAACTACATCTCTAAATGACAACCTGAGGAGTTTTTTGTGCAAAATGAACTAATTCATCATTTTCGAGAAGGTTTTATGATGCTCGAGATATATTCTTCGCCAGATTGTAGTTTCTTCGTGTTCGGGATCGCGATCTTACCAACACTGCCGCCGGAAGTCAGATCGCGCGTCCGAATGACGTGTTCGCGTTCGCACACTCTCGCGGGATCGTGCGGCCGGATTCCAAATCTCGTGGCGCCCGCGAACGGATAGGAAGTCGCGTCGGCGAACGCAGAATCACGGTAGGTCGTTACCGCGCGCGAGAACGTATATTGAGCGCGCGAAGAAGAAAAACAGCTACGCTACGCCGCAAATTGCGTAGTGCACGGTAACTTCGCGTTCTACGCGAATTGCGAAGTTACCGTAACTTCGCAAATTCCGCGAGCGTAGCGTAGTTCACCGCCCAGGGTTAGTCATGTGTAATCAATTGAGAAGTGAGAACAATTTTACGACCAATCCCAGACAAGTAGCTGCATGTACCTGGCTGATCAATCTCACAACTGTCAACTGTCATAACAGCCAAGGGTGTCCATCATGTCACATATCTACAGTTACAGTTCCCCCACTGTCCACAACCACTTAATTAGAGGAGTTTGACATTTGAGGCAGCACACTACTCAGAATTTCCCAAATTAACACACCTCTCTCCAGTCCACAGGGCTGAGTAGGCCTCTTAGAACTTGTTTCCTATTAAAGTGGATGTGCACTGTTCATAACTTATTTCTTTGTCTGCTGTGACTGACTCCCAGGCCCAAATGAGATTGAGAGAGATAGATCTGTAGTGCTGTTGATGAACAAGAAGAGCAACAGAAAATTAGAATGTGAGCATTTTTTGTGTAGTTTTGTTAACTAAAGTAACTGGTCTGGTCTCTTAAGACAAGTTCACAAATTAGTTGAACAACATCCTCACTGTCACCACTCAAATCCTCATCACTCACTCAAGATATCACTCATTGATGTGCAATAGTTAGCACCTGTTCCAACAAGCATGGTGGTGCACAATTGTCTATTGTATCTCCTCTTTTTCCATTGAAGCAACATACAATGGCAGTCTTGTAAATGAATGATATTTACTGGCAGACCAGCTAGGGATTGAAGAAAAGAAGGCCACAACAGTCTAATTCCATTTAAGTCCATACATGTGAAAAAATGCGGGGCGGCATAAGTTATACACCAAATATATAAATGTTTTTTGCAAAGCAGTTTGACAACGAAAGTTCTATCGCAGCCTATTCAGTCAGCAAAGCATAGTTCATAATCAAACTGAGGGGGCTCATCCAGAAGTTCATCAGTTAACACAAAGGAGTCTGACCACCTGCACTAAAAACACACTCAGAAGACACACTGGTTACCAGAGGAGCCAGTTACTTTATTGCCAGCCTGCTGAGCTCTGGCCATTGGTGCATCTTCTCATACCAATAGACCAATGGGTTTTGATCCAGGTAGACCTCTTTTGGGTCATACAGATAGTCTTGGACCATCCTCTAAATGGTCATTGGCGCTGCCACTTGCTCAACCTCTCTTGCCTTCACCTCTGCACTTGACTTAAGCCCTTGCAGAGGTTGAGTCCAATTCTTCTGTTGCTGGTGTTGTTGCTGGCTATTGTGAGACAACAGCACTGCCTTCTCTGGAGTTTGAAGACTGCACACCAACATTTCTGCCTGGGCCTCTAACTTCCAGCCATTCTTCTTTCAAGTCTCTCGCTTGGTCAACAATCCAAGTCTTGCATTGTGAAACATCCTCTTCTGAAAAAGGAATGAAATTGGCCAGTAATTTTTTGTACCGTGAATCAAGTATTGTGGCCCAAATGACCTCTTTGGAGGACACAATCTCTCTTTGCAGCATTGTATTAACAGCCAAGCAAAGGATTAAGCCCTGAAACAACTCATATGCTTCTTCGTTCACACCGGTGAACCATTGTGACACCTTTTTTAACTATAGCAGATGCAATGTTTGGATTACTTGGCTCATTGTACTGTCCTCGTTGCTGACTTCCTGTGTGAAAACCTCAAAAGGAAGTAGCATTTGTGTCAGACATTTGACTAGCCCCCATTTGTCCATCTCCATAGTCATGCTTTTCCCAGTTGCATCCCCTCCTCTTTGAAGGACATAGTCAGTGATCGGTCTGTACTGCTCAAACAGGCGTTGCAACATGTAGTAGGTACAATTCCAACATGTTGGCATCTCCTGAATGAGGGCTTTAACCACTGCATTATTAGCACACTAAATGATCCTCAAGTGCTTGCGGGCTTTAAAGGAATGACTGAAATTATTGCAGATTCTTCTGCAGGTGGCCAGTATGCTCTTCAAAGTCGACCCCGAGCACACAATAAGTAATATCAACAGTCCTTATAATATTGAAAGAGTCCAATAGTTTTTGATCCAATGTCCATAAATTTATTCAGTCTTTCCAATTTTCTAAGTGAATTCAGGTAAGCTTTTCTAGTATGCTCTTGACTATATTACCAGCCAGTGTCCGTGGCAACAAATTAAATTCTGAGACATCTGGGTCGAAGCCTTTCAACCATCTTGCTTTTAAAGTCTTCCGAGATGTTTGCAGCTGTATGGGATTTTTCCATGGTAAACATCACTACCGTTGAATGCCTCTGAACACCCTTAAAACTTTCTTCAGTGCTGAGACCTGCAGATATCTGTTGTCTAAGCCCCCCAAAAGAGATCCAGTGTGCTGTGATACACATGTAATCAGTTGTTGACAATAGGGCCACGTATCAGTTGTCAGGCGGATAGTGTGAACAACACTCTGCTGCATAACTTGGCCAACCAATGGCAGCACTTTATGATGGAGCTCTGGAACAGTAACTCTGGCTACATAGGTCCAGCTGGGAACCTTCCGTTTCGGGTAGATGGCCACCACAAATTTAGAAAAGCCCACTCTTATCACAAAAGAAAAAGGGAGGAGGGCCAGTGCTAACATTTTAGCCAGTTTCACCTTATATAATCATGCCATTGAGTGGTTGTGTTTGTAGCGCCCCTTCTTCCTAAATATGCCTGTAAAAGTAGCTTGGATTTTTTCTTTTGTAGTGCCCCTGACATAGGTGACTTCGGGAGAGAACCAGGAGGTAGTAGACTCAGTATGCCTCGTGAGGGAATCACTGTATTTGATGGTGTCTACATCTGAGTCTTGTCTTTTGTCATTTGTAGGTTGCTGATGCAGGTGATGCTGGCACACTGCACTGAATAGAGCTGCTTTGTGTAAAGTTCTCATCCTCTTCTTCCTCATCACCTCCTTCTATCACCGTGACTGGAGCTGCTTCCCCTCTCATATGACCACCATTAACTACCTTTTTAAGGTGCTCCTCCTACCGTATTGCATGATGTTTTTTTGAAAGGGTATGTCTGGCCGCCAGTACCGTAGTATGAACCTGGCTTACACTGACAAATACTCATGTGACAAGTGGAGCTCATTTCAATGTTATCCTCCTGTTTGTTAATTGTACAAGAGTCCCAAACTAGGGAGGAGATTTTTTTTGTGTGCCATTGCAAAATCCTGAAGGACTGGAGGTTGGTGGGTATGTTGTTTGCCTCTCTGCAAGGAGTACCTCGACTGAGGTAGTCATAGATGCAGGTCTCATCGGGGGCCTTACAAACATGGAAACTTGTGGTGGAATCAGTATAACATCCCTCTGAGCAGTTTGAGTAGGAGGGGTCATCTCAATGTCCTCTGAGTTGCACTGCATACTGACAATCACTGGTTCGTCTTCATCACTGTCACTTCCTATAATTCTGAGGCTTTCAGAAACTTTCCTTTACCCTTTTCTCTCTTGGCAGGTCTTAGCTGAGATCCAATTCATGTCCAGATCATCAGAAGGGGGGCTTGGAGAAGAAGGTGGAGTAATCTTACTGTTTCTTGCTGGAGATCGTGAAGCCAATGGTTCAAGAGCTACATCTTGTTCAGCAGGAAGATCATCCTCCTGTTCTGCTCCTACTCCAGGAAGAATTGTTGCTGTCTGCAGCTCCTGTTGTCGACTTTGCTCAGTTTCCTGCAACAACTGGGTACTTTGTGAAGGAGAAAAATCCAATTCAAACTCTGCTTGTCGCCATGACTGCAGTGGTTGCCTCTCTGACAGACATGGTCTTGGACTTAGGTTGGTGTGGTGCCTTTGTTGATGCAGGAGTGCTGCTTCCAGCTTGCAGCCCAGTGGATGGGGCGGCAGGCACAAAACTTTTCCTGAAAAGGTGGCGGGTGACATGCCAGTGGTGGCAATCTGCTTCTTTCCCCCCTCAATGGCTACTTCCTTGGGGGGAACACCTTCCTTTGGGGCCACCTTTAAGCTTTGTCACTTGGTACTTAGCTGCACAAGCGGAAGCAGAGGAGGACTCAGGTGGTGTGGTATCACTTTGTACTGGCCTTCTGTCTGGCAATACTGTGGGTGATGTCTCTTGTGCATCTAAAAGCAAAAAACAAGTAAAACATTCAGTGAAATGTGAAATTTTTGTAGTTTGAATTATTCATACAGACAATATAATTAAGTGAGGTTATCCCAAATAATTAACAATACTGTATCCATTCCAAACCAAAGCATAACATCATATTTCAATAACAACAGATAGATTTAAAAGTTTAATTTAGGTGCCTGTAAGGCCTATGAGACACCTGCTGGTCGGCGCCTATGGCCTAAGAGACCCATTGCAGGCAGGGGGTACAGGTAAAAATGAGGGGGTGCAGGAAACATGAAATAATCCTTAAAAAATTAATGCTGGTATGCTCCTATGGCCTAAGAGAACTATGGCCGGCAGGGGGTACAGGAAAACATGGAATAATCCTTCAAATTAATGCTGGTATGCGCCTACGGCAGGCAGGGGGCGCAAGGGAAAATGGAATAATCCTTAAAACATTTATTATGGTATGTGCCTATGGCCTAAGAGACCCATGGCAGGCAGGGAAGCAGGGAAAATGGATAATCCTTAAAATGAATACTAGTGTGTACCTATGGCAGGCAGGGGGTGCAGGGTAAAATGGAATAATCCGTAAAAAGTTAATGCGGGTGTTTACCTATGGCCTAAGAGACCTAGGGAAGGCAGGGGGAGTAGGGAAAAATTCAATAATCCTTAAAATGAATGCTGTTTTGCGTATATGGCCGGCAGTGGATGCAGGGGAAAATGGAATAATGGTTAAAAAATTAATGCTGGTGTGCGCCTATGGCCTAAGAGACCTTTGGCAGGCAGGGAGTGCAGGGACAAATGGAATAATCCTTAAACTGAATGTTGGTGTGTGCCTAGGGCAGGCACGGCGTGGAGGGGAAAATGAAATAATTCTTAAAAAATTAATGCTGGTGTGTGCCTATGGCTTAAGAACCTATGGCAGGCAGGGGGTGCAGGGAAAAATTGAATAATCCCTCAATAATTAATGATGGTGGGTGCCTATGTCCTAAGACACCTAGGTCAGGTGGGGGGTGCAGGGAAAAATCAAGTAAAAAAAGTCATTGCTGCTGTCTCACTAGGGACCATGAGAAATTCTTTGGGAGGCAAGGAGGTGCAGGGAACAACGGATAAACTAATAGAATATTATTTAAACACTGTACATACATACTACAATCATCCTCAAGCACATTAAACTGATATCACGGAACAAATTAACAAAAAAAAAGGTATAGCCCTCTTCTATCAATGTCCCTAGAAAATGGCTTTGAAAACTGCAAAACATTATTTAGAACACTGGCTGGCTGCACAAAATGGCCACCGGCCACATGTTTAAACAGCAACAAGCAAGAAGGCTTTGACAACAAAGAACACATGAAGGCCCATGGTAAAAGCACACTGGTTACCTACACAAAATGGCTGCCATCCACATGTTCAAACAGCAACAAGAAAGAAGGCATGGACAACAAAGAACACATGCAGGCCTATGGTAAAAGCATACTGACTGGCTACACAAAATGGCTGCAGGCTGCATGTTCATAGAACAACAAGCAACAAGGCGTGGACAACAAAGAGCACATGCAGGCCTATGGCAAAAGCACATTGACAAGCCTCACAAATTGACCGCCAACCACATATTTAAACAACAATAAGCACAGAGACATGGACAGCACAGAAGAACAGATGCAGGCTTGGCTTGGAGAACATAGACAAAATGGCGGCTTATGGCAAGCGCACAAACGCACACACACCCACACACACAAAACCTGGTCAGACAAAAAATCTGCCCCTCAGTAATGCCTAACAGGAAAATTAAGTCAATTATACAATTTTTCCAACAACGCACATCCTCCCAAGGCATCAAATATTATCCCCTGTTTAACCTCTGGAGTGGCAGAGAAGGCCTATTTCTTTAACAGGGTTCTATAGGAAACTCATTATTTAGATGGGCACAAAAATATTTTTTAGGTCACACACAGCTTTCTACTCACTTATATTTTGGTTGGTTTTCGTTTCCGTTTGGAAAGTGCCAATGATGAGTAAGCGAGCAAATTGGTGAGTACCTGCCAGCTTCTCCCAGGATGTTGCTTACATGAGCCACTTCCCAAACACATTACATTTTTTTGTTGTGTCTGAACAATTGTCAGTATCACTCTGGGAGATTGGACCTGCATTAATTTTTCTAAAAGATACACACAGGGGGTCTATGAAACAGTTGATGTTCATGTGTAATGTGCAACAAGGGCTTTTGTTGTTGATAGTGTTGAGTAGAGGGCACCCTTTGTTTGCCTATTTTCCCTTCAAAGCTCCTCTTTAGTAAATGGGATGATCAAATATTATCCCACAAAAGTACACTTTTTGCAGAAAAAATTGGTAAATACAAAAAAAAACATTTTGCATTTAAATACCATCCCTAAATCATGGATACTTTAAAACAACATATACCACAGAAACAGTTGTTTCATTTCCCAGTGCCTATTAGTACTGGCTGGATGGCCCGTGGGCAGACTAGGCCACACGGTAAAGTAAATGAATAGTGCAAATTTCGCAAAAATGGTGAAAAGATACTTAACTGTGCAATCTTTTTTCCTTACAAAAGCTAAAAAAACTGAATGCAAAAAAATAGGCCCTTACTGGAACTCCAGGCTACCCACCACAACCAAAATCATATTTAAAAATTGAATGAAAGATACAAATATATAGTGGTGCATGCCCTCTATTGAACAATACCCTTATCCAAACATTTTCTAACTTACTTGTTGTGATGTCACAAAAACAAATCCTTAAAATCCAATTATATTTGCAGGAGGAATTGCAGACAAAGAGAATGATCCTTTCGCCTCGAAATTGAAATGAAAAGTGACCAGGAGATGGACAAAGCACTGGTAGGAGTCTTTGGATAGGAAGAGGAAGTTGGAATCTCTGTGGCACTTCGTTCCTGTTGAAAAAAAAAGTAAAATAAAAAAAATGCTTTTAACACTAAAAAACAATATTCACTGGAAAAGGTATTATTGAGTTGGTTGAGCTCTTTCTCAAGTAGAAAATATAATCGAGAAGCAGCCCTGACAACTCGCGACCTCCAGCATTACAAAATGGCACCGGAAGGCTTAGTGGGGACTGGAAATACTGCCAAGGGCAGGCAAGTCTCACTCACAAGCACGCGTTGGCTGTTGTTGAACCACTCATGACCACCAGTGTTACAAAATGGCACCAGCAGGTTCCATGGCGACCGGAAATCGTACCAGGGACAAGCAAATCTGGCTCGTGCTCACAAACACACATTGTGGAGCCTCACGATGTTCCCATGAACATTGCAAGGCTTGAACAGCAGAATAATTACACCACACGCATAATTGGCGGAATTTGTCAAGAGCTCCATGTTGCAAGCATAATGCGGAGTGACCAAACCCCGCCAAGTCCATGAGCAAAATTATAAGTCCACACAAGCCTAATAAAGATTCGCTTTTTACGCTAATATATCCAAACACATTTACACCTAAATGATGCTTTCTGTGCAAAATATTCAGTAAAATGGGCCCCATATATATGTAGTCAGTACATCATTTTTTTTACCATGAGCAGTTGGGAAAGAAGGTAAGTAATTCTGATAGTTGTTGTTCTTTGAATCCTCATAAGATAGCGGACATAACAAATAAGAATTTGGGTAGGTAGAACACAAGTGCACGGTGAACATCTTGTGCACTTGGTTAAAAATTATGAGGTTCCTAAGTTTAAGGCCCTTCCACATTTTCTGGGGGCCTGTCTGCGGTACCTTTTAATGTGTACTTGAGCTGCATAATAGATTTGATGCACTGTCTCACTCTGCACTGGGATAAACCAGGCACAGAAAGGAACAGTTCACTTATCACAGCAAATGTGCTGTCCCCCATGCAAGTGCAAACGAGTGCCTGCACAGAGCCAGTGGCGGCTCGCAGAGGAAGTGCTGCGGGGCGGCGGGGAGGGGCAGAGTGGGGGGGTAGTGGAGTCGGACATACGACGTCCAGGAGTAAAGTAAGTAAATAAATAAATAAAAAATGTTACCTTGCACTAGCTGCATCGCCGAGTTGGCGATGCAGCGAGCGCAAGGTAAATAGTTTTATTTATTTATTTACTTACTTTACTCCTGGACGTCGTATGTCTGACTCCACTGCCCCCCCACCCAGCCCCTCCCCCGCCCCACCGCCCGCAGCACTCCCTCTGCGAGCCGCCACTGCACAGAGCATTAGCAAAAGGCGGACTGGTTGCTTGAAGCCACCAAAAAGTGTTTTGCCACCATGCTAGTACATGTTATACAACCTCAGATCATGAAATGAAAATGTTGCTTCATCTTCTACCAGCCACCTGCAAATTCTTTAACATTCCACACCAAAAGGTGCAGAGATTCTGTCCTGATGCAGGGATCTAGAGTTTATATTATATTGTTTGCTGAGCCCACATTTCAACACAGGTTGCATCTTAGTGTAAAGAAGAAAAGGAGGAAGTTTAGATACAACTTAATGCTGCACAAAGACCCTGTCCCATGACCTGAATGAGGCTGACTTCAGAGTGAAATGATTCAGGAAGGGACTCTACAATGCATTGATAAGAACTGAGAAGAATCGCCCATCGATTCGGTTTTTGCAATGAACTGAAATAAAAAAGAAACACAGCAGAAGGCCATTAGAAGTCTATTAGAAACTCTTGACTAAGTATTGAGTGGAACTGTCTGGCAACAAGCCTTTTATTGTATAGAGCACATGTTCATATCAGACAGTACTTATGATTTGTTAATGATAAATGTTTAAATGTTATAGAAAATCAAGAGGCAAAAAAGATTTCACAAGACCATTGCATGTTAGTAGATGACACTATATACAATAAACAAAGTTGTCTCAGAGTTGTATATTTGGACAGTATGGTAGTAGTTCACCATTCATCACTGACAAGAGACTGTCCAACCACATAAATGTTGCAACCAAACTAGCACCTCAAGAAAAAACATGAGTTAACTACCAAATCCCACACCTGAATACACGGACCTCTATTCTGTACCCCACCTGGGTTCATGGATAAGGGTATAGATCAGGTTGACATTCCATATGTAAACCCTGTCGCACAGCGATGTTGTGCAACACCACAGCAGGCTACAACAATCTTCTCAGGAGTACACCAGCCCCCTTCTTATGGTCAAGACATATGAATTGTGAGTTAGAGATCCCAAAAGTGCATTCAATAAAGGCTTGTGTCTGTACATGTGCCCTATTTAACCTCTGTTGAGGTAGTGTAGTTGGACATCTGTAGGTTGTGCGAAGATAGGGAACAAAAACATGTGGATGTTTTACAAAGGGGATTCTAATCCACATTTAATACATCATGCCTACAAACATGAAGTGGATGTAAGGGTAATGTGAGTGTGTATTGTGTTGTAGTTAGTATTGGGTACGTTAGAGATTCTACCTCCAGATGCACATGTAGCCCCATTGTGAAGTGTTGTTGCTTATCAATGAGACATATGTCACAGAAATCCCCAGCAACCAAGCAACATTCAAGAGA
The DNA here is from genome assembly GCA_963921515.1 of Calotriton arnoldi. Classification (NCBI taxonomy): domain Eukaryota; kingdom Metazoa; phylum Chordata; class Amphibia; order Caudata; family Salamandridae; genus Calotriton; species Calotriton arnoldi. The sequence continues at coordinate 399,424 of CAWUFW010001485.1, read as the reverse complement.
TGACTGCTGAAAGATGTAGCTGTTGTGTGCTTTCAGGAAAGGCAATGCACACATTAATGGCATCACAGGTAGCTTGCACATTGATGTAGAGGCAGCAGTGTGCTGTGTGGTGAGGTGGCTGTGCCACATGGCTGTAGTCTTTTTTTAAATTGCAGTTTTAATGGCACCTACCAGTCTGCAACCATATGAAGGATCACATCAGGTGAGAAGTGATATCTTGCTATGACAGCTTCCCTGGGCATCCCAAAGATGTCCATTCTTTGCCTGTAAATCCTCTCACTCTTCCTTCTCTAATAATTGACCCTCAAAATGAGGTGTTAAACCACCAAACAAATCCATTTACACAGTGAATGCAGCAAAGATTGTTTGGTGTGTGCATTGGTTTCTTATGTGGTCCACCTGTCTGTGATTGCTTTGTTCTAACATTCAACAGGATTTCCTTTTATAAAAACAGATTGATCTTAAAGGCATATATGTTTCTTATAAAATTCAACAGGAATTACTTTAAAAATTATAGAAAGACATTCCACAGGGCTTCATACAAGGTTTCAGTATTTAGACCCTTTAAAACGGCAGAAAAAAATGAAAATTCAATTTGTAATATATTTATTTGCTGTCTCAATTATTTTCTATGGGTGGGTGTTGCAGTACCAGTGGTTGGCTGTATGTGGTGCTGGACTTACTCCAAGGTTGAGCTGGAGTACATTTACCCCTGTTGGAGTCCTTTTTATCTGTGGTAACTTTAGAAGTTCAGTTTCTAAATAGCAATGATCTTACTGTTTTATGGATTAGTCTTTCCCTAAACCCCTCCTTAACTCTCCCTAAATCCCACTAATTTTGTAATAAGTATTCCCTATTTTCCAACCACTCCAACCGTTCCTCCCACATTCACTTTCTAAACGGATGCCTACATGCATGAAGATCCCCACTGTCAGTACGGAGATCCCAATACAGAAAAGATAGGGGAGGTGGTGTTGGAGACCTCCACATAGAGCATTGTGAATAATGTTTTGTTGTATGTGATTAGTACAATTGCAGCATTACTAAATGTACTACAAAATGCCAAAATTCAATTAATGAAAAGGCCCGATAATATTCAATTTGACAAAGCAGAAGTAGTTATTAGTAATAGCGTTAGAACTATTTCCTGCATGAAATTTCAAATTAGAGATGGGTGGTATTTAGAGTTTGGCAGATGCAGGACATCTGCCAGAAATTGGTGGATGTCTTGCCAGCTCTATTTAGAATACATACATTTTTGGCAGATGTCCCACATCCGTAAATCTTAAAATCACTCCATATGTCTAGTACAATGAATGGGCCACCTAGACAAGGGAACAGGGTTTGCTCAGTAGGAAATGTGGGAATGTCCAATGTTGACACAGGAGGCGATGGTGGTGAGAAAGCAAACAACAAAAAAAATGGTTTTGGAGAGATCCATATTTAGAGATTAAAGAGATATGCAGTGCTTTAGAGGGTGAGATAAGCACTACATTTGGAGAACATTCAACTGGAATGACACTCCAAAATATAATTGAATGTCACTTGGACAATGTGGGGTGACATATCTATAGAGAGCTCCAGATGTCCTAGTGATGTATTGGCCACAAATTAGCAAATGGCACGTGCTGATCCCCGCAACCCCATGGGCCACCACCTCCCAGGGCTAAACATGACATTAATTTGGGGGGCTCGCTTGCCCATAGCCCCGTGGACTGCTACCTCCCTGGGGCAATTCATTTAAATTTTAGGGGCTACATGGCCCCCGCAGCCCCAGGGACCACCACCTCCAGAGGGGACACTACTACAATGGAGGGGGGCCGCACAGTCCCCCCTCATGGAGCCTTGGATGGCACTAGGGACTGCCATCACCTAGGGCAAGCTCCTGCTACCTCCTGAGGAGCCCACACTCGGGAGGCAGCTGTTTGCTTTTGCTTGGTAGGAGCAGACAGTTCCCACCAAGCAAAAGCAAACATGACTTCGGTTTCTGCAAGCAGGAGCTGTCAAACAGCCCTTGCTTTCAGAGAGCGGAGTTTTTATCTATTTCCTTGCATGCAAAGTTGTGTGCAGGGAAACAGATGAAAACATTGCTCCTGCATGCAGGGAGCTGCATTTCCCGAAGCTCCCTGCGTGCAAGAGAAATGCTGGCTCCCACACAAATGCAAAAACAACAGTTGATGGACAGAATGCAGAACAATGTCATACATTCACCCCAGTACAGTGATCTGGGCCTAAATCCATCATTCTTTTGCTCACCATGCCATACCAGTTTGAACCCAGCCATAGGCAAATCAGTCTTGACCCTGTGCCTCATGGGAACAGTCCAGCCGAACTGCCAAGCCAGGTCCTCCCTGGACTGGAAACAAGCATCCTAGGACCGGTTTCGGGGTTTCACCCCTCTTCAGCCAGGATAGCTTGATTCCAGTGGCATGGAGAGCACGGGACCCACGTCTGGGCATACCCGTCCCACTCGGGGTGGCAAATGCAAAAACAACAGTTGATGGACAGAATTCAGAACAATGTCATACATTCACCCCAGTACAGAGATCTGGGCCTAAATCCATCATTTTTTTGCTCACCATGCCATACCAGTTTGAACCCAGGCATATGCAAATCAGTCTTGACCCTGTGCCTCATGGGAACAGTCCAGCCCGAACTGCCAAGCCAGGTCCTCCCTGGACTGGAAACAAGCATCCTAGGACCGGTTTCGGGGTTTAACCCCTCTTCAGCCAGGATAGCTTGATTCCAGTAGCATGGAGAGCACAGGACCCACGTCTGGGCATACCCGTCCCACTCGGGGTGACAAATGCAAAAACAACAGTTGATGGACAGAATGCAGAACAATGTCATACATTCACCCCAGTACAGAGATATGGGCCTAAATCCATCATTTGTTTGCTCACCATGCCATACCAGTTTGAACCCAGCCATATGCAAATCAGTCTTGACCCTGTGCCTCATGGGAACAGTCCAGCCGAACTGCCAAGCCAGGTCCTCCCTGGACTGGAAACAAGCATCCTAGGACCGGTTTCGGGGTTTCACCCTCTTCAGCCAGGATAGCTTGATTCCAGTGGCATGGAGAACACGGGACCCACGTCTGGGCATACCCGTCCCACTCGGGGTGACAAATGCAAAAACAACAGTTGATGGACAGAATGCAGAACAATGTCATACATTCACCCCAGTACAGAGATCTGGGCCTAAATCCATCATTTTTTGCTCACCATGCCATACCAGTTTGAACCCAGCCATATGCAAATCAGTCTTGACCCTGTGCCTCATGGGAACAGTCCAGCCTGAACTGCCAAGCCAGGTCCTCCCTGGACTGGAAACAAGCATCCGAGGACTGGTTTCGGGGTTTCACCCCTCTTCAGACAGGATAGCTTGATTCCAGTGGCATGGAGAGCACGGGACCCACGTCTGGGCATACCCGTCCCACTCGGGTGACAAATGCAAAAACAACAGTTGATGGACAGAATGCAGAACAATGTCATACATTCACCCCAGTACAGAGATCTGGGCCTAAATCCATCGTTTTTGCTCACCATGCCATACCAGTTTGAACCCAGCCATATGCAAATCAGTCTTGACCCTGTGCGTCATGGGAACAGTCCAGCCCGAACTGCCAAGCCAGGTCCTCCCTGGACTGGAAACAAGCATCCTAGGACCGGTTTCGGGGTTTCACCCTCTTCAGCCAGGATAGCTTGATTCCAGTGGCATGGAGAGCACGGGACCCACATCTGGGCATACCCGTCCCACTCGGGGTGACAAATGCAAAAACAACAGTTGATGGACAGAATGCAGAACAATGTCATACATTCACCCCAGTACAGAGATCTGGGCCTAAATCCATCATTTTTTTGCTCACCATGCCATACCAGTTTGAACCCAGCCATATGCAAATCAGGCTTGACCCTGTGCCTCATGGGAACAGTCCAGCCTGAACTGCCAAGCCAGGTCCTCCCTGGACTGGAAACAAGCATCCGAGGACCGGTTTCGGGGTTTCACCCCTCTTCAGACAGGATAGCTTGATTCCAGTGGCATGGAGAGCACGGGAGCCACGTCTGGGCATACCCGTCCCACTCGGGGTGACAAATGCAAAAACAACAGTTGATGGACAGAATGCAGAACAATGTCATACATTCACCCGAGTACAGAGATCTGGGCCTAAATCCATCATTTTTTTGCTCACCATGCCATACCAGTTTGAACCCAGCCATATGCAAATCAGTCTTGACCCTGTGCCTTATGGGAACAGTCCAGCCCAAACTGCCAAGCCAGGTCCTCCCTGGACTGGAAACAGGCATCCTAGGACCGGTTTCGGGGTTTCACCCCTCTTCAGCCAGGATAGCTTGATTCCAGTGGCATGGAGAGCATGGGACCCACGTCTGGGCATACCCGTCCAACTCGGGGTGACAAATGCAAAAACAACAGTTGATGGACAGAATGCAGAACAATGTCATACATTCACCCCAGTACAGAGATCTGGGCCTAAATCCATCTTTTTTTGCTCACCATGCCATACCAGTTTGAACCAAGCCATATGCAAATCAGTCTTGACCCTGTGCCTCATGGGAACAGTCCAGCCCGAACTGCCAAGCCAGGTCCTCCCTGGACTGGAAACAAGCATCCTAGGACCGGTTTCGGGGTTTCACTCCTCTTCAGCCAGGATAGCTTGATTCCAGTGGCATGGAGAACACGGGACCCACGTCTGGGCATATCCGTCCCACTCGGGGTGACAAATGCAAAAACAACAGTTGATGGACAGAATGCAGAACAATGTCATACATTCACCCGAGTACAGAGATCTGGGCCTAAATCCATCATTTTTTGCTCACCATGCCATACCAGTTTGAACCCAGCCATATGCAAATCAGTCTTGACCCTGTGCCTCATGGGAACAGTCCAGCCCGAACTGCCAAGCCAGGTCCTCCCTGGACTGGAAACAAGCATCCTAGGACCGGTTTCGGGGTTTCTCCCTCTTCAGCCAGGATAGCTTGTTTCCAGTGGCATGGAGAGCACGGGACCCACGTCTGGGCATACCCGTCCCACTCTGGGTGACAAATGCAAAAACAACAGTTGATGGACAGAATGCAGAACAATGTCATACATTCACCCCAGTACAGAGATCTGGGCCTAAATCCATCATTTTTTTGCTCACCATGCCATACCAGTTTGAACCCAGCCATATGCAAATCAGTCTTGACCCTGTGCCTCATGGGAACAGTCCAGCCCGAACTGCCAAGCCAGGTCCTCCCTGGACTGGAAACAAGCATCCTAGGACCGGTTTCGGGGTTTCACCCCTCTTCAGCCAGGATATGGGTGGCGGAGTGAGCTAAAGAATGATGATGGATTAAACCCAGATCAGTTGACTGGGGGTGAGTGCTTGCAATGTTCAACACTCCGTCCATCATCCCCTTTGGTTTTGCTATATTCGCCCTAAGTTGGCAGGGTATGCCCAGACGTGGGTCCCTTGCTCACTTTGCCACTGGATTCAAGATAGCCTGGCTGATGATGGCTGTAAGCCAGAAACCGGTCCCAGGATGCTTGTTTCCGGTCCAGGGAAGACATGGCTAGGCAGTTCGGGCTGGACTGTTCCCATGAGGCAGAGGGTCAGATTGATTTGCATATGGCCATGTCTGAACTGGGGTGGCGGAGTGAGCTAAAGAATGATGATGGATTAAACCCAGATCAGTTGACTAGGGGTGAGTGCCTGCAATGTTCAACACTCCGTCCATCATCCCCTTTGGTTTTGCTATATTCGCCCTAAGTTGGCAGGGTATGCCCAGACGTGGGTCCCTTGCTCACTTTGCCACTGGATTCAAGATAGCATGGCTGATGACGGCTGTAAGCCAGAAACCGGTCCCAGTATGCTTGTTTCCGGTCCAGGGAAGACATGGCTTGGCAGTTCGGGCTGGACTGTTCCCATGAGGCACAGTGTCAGACTGATTTGCATATGGCCATGTCTGAACTGGGGTGGCGGAGTGAGCTAAAGAATGATGATGGATTAAACCCAGATCAGTTGACTGGGGGTGAGTGCTTGCAATGTTCAGCACTCTGTCCATCATCCCCTTTGGTTTTGCTATATTCGCCCTAAGTTGGCAGGGTATGCCCAGACGTGGGTCCCATGCTCACTTTGCCACTGGATTCAAGATAGCCTGGCTGATGACGGCTGTAAGCCAGAAACCGGTCCCAGGATGCTTGTTTCCGGTCCAGGGAAGACATGGCTTGGCAGTTCGGGCTGGACTGTTCCCATGAGGCACAGGGTCTGACTGATTTGCATATGGCCATGTCTGAACTGGGGTGGCGGAGTGAGCTAAAGAATGATGATGGATTAAACCCAGATCAGTTGACTGGGGGTGAGTGCTTGCAAAGTTCAACACTCCGTCCATCATCCCCTTTGGTTTTGCTATATTCGCCCTAAGTTGGCAGGGTATGCCCAGCCGTGGGTCCCTTGCTCACTTTGCCACTGGATTCAAGATAGCCTGGCTGATGACGGCTGTAAGCCAGAAACCGGTCCCAGGATGCTTGTTTCCGGTCCAGGGAAGACATGGCTTGGCAGTTCGGGCTGGACTGTTCCCATGAGGCAGAGGGTCAGATTGATTTGCATATGGCCATGTCTGAACTGGGGTGGCGGAGTGAGCTAAAGAATGATGATGGATTAAACCCAGATCAGTTGACTGGGGGTGAGTGCTTGCAATGTTCAACACTCCGTCCATCATCCCCTTTGGTTTTGCTATATTCGCCCTAAGTTGGCAGGGTATGCCCAGACGTGGGTCCCTTGCTCACTTTGCCACTGGATTCAAGATAGCCTGGCTGATGACGGCTGTAAGCCAGAAACCGGTCCCAGGATGCTTGTTTCCGGTCCAGGGAAGACATGGCTTGGCAGTTTGGGCTGGGCTGGACTGTTCCCATGAGGCACAGTGTCAGACTGATTTGCATATGGCCATGTCTGAACTGGGGTGGCGGAGTGAGCTAAAGAATGATGATGGATTAAACCCAGATCAGTTGACTGGGGGTGAGTGCTTGCAATGTTCAGCACTCTGTCCATCATCCCCTTTGGTTTTGCTATATTCGCCCTAAGTTGGCAGGGTATGCCCAGACGTGGGTCCCATGCTCACTTTGCCACTGGATTCAAGATAGCCTGGCTGATGACGGCTGTAAGCCAGAAACCGGTCCCAGGATGCTTGTTTCCGGTCCAGGGAAGACATGGCTTGGCAGTTCGGGCTGGACTGTTCCCATGAGGCACAGGGTCTGACTGATTTGCATATGGCCATGTCTGAACTGGGGTGGCGGAGTGAGCTAAAGAATGATGATGGATTAAACCCAGATCAGTTGACTGGGGGTGAGTGCTTGCAATGTTCATCACTCCGTCCATCATCCCCTTTGGTTTTGCTATATTCGCCCTAAGTTGGCAGGGTATGCCCAGACGTGGGTCCCTTGCTCACGTTGCCACTGGATTCAAGATAGCCTGGCTGATGACGGCTGTAAGCCAGAAACCGGTCCCAGGATGCTTGTTTCCGGTCCAGGGAAGACATGGCTTGGCAGTTTGGGCTGGACTGTTCCCATGAGGCACAGGGTCAGACTGATTTGCATATGGCCATGTCTGAACTGGGGTGGTGGAGTGAGCTAAAGAATGATGATGGATTAAACCCAGATCAGTTGACTGGGGGTGAGTGCTTGCAATGTTCAACACTCCGTCCATCATCCCCTTTGGTTTTGCTATATTCGCCCTAAGTTGGCAGGGTATGCCCAGATGTGGGTCCCTTGTTCACTGTGCCACTGGATTCAAGATAGCCTGGCTGATGACGGCTGTAAGCCAGAAACTGGTCCCAGGATGCTTGTTTCCGGTCCAGGGAAGACATGGCTTGGCAGTTCGGGCTGGACTGTTCCCATGAGGCACAGGGTCAGACTTATTTGCATATGGCCATGTCTGAACTGGGGTGGCGGAGTGAGCTAAAGAATGATGATGGATTAAACCCAGATCAGTTGACTGGGGATGAGTGTTTGCAATGTTCAACACTCCGTCCATCATCCCCTTTGGTTTTGCTATAGGCTCCCACACAAGGCGGGAAACCGGCAGGGACCGTGGGGGCCTTGAGGCTCCCCACATCAGAGGAAACAGAGGAGAAAGAGGCAAAATAAAAGGTCAGAAACAACCCCAAAGAAGCAAAATAAAAGTCAGAAATTAGCAGTAAGAGGCAGAAAAAAGGTCAGCTACGAGCAGGAAGAGGCAAGATGAAGGTCAGCAACATGCAAAAAGAGACTCCCAACAACCCTCAGCAGCCAAGGGGACTTAATCCCCCAAACAGTAGTGTGCCAGGAGGCGCATTTGCAGAGTGGTTGAGAAAAGGAGCAGGGCCTCTGAAGAGGCCTCAGCAATACCGCTATGGGGCTCTTACTTGTGCCATTAATAGGGGGTCTTGGCCCCCAATGACCCTCAGCAGCCAAGGGGATTTCATCCCTCAACCAGTAGTGCTCCAGGAGGCCCCTTTGCAGAGTGATTGAGAAAGGGGGCGGTGCCTCCAACGAGGTCACAGCAATCCTGCTGTGGGGGAATTACTTGTGGCAACAATAGGGGTTCTTGCCCCCCAATGACCCTCTGCAGCCAAGGGGAGTTCATCCCCTAACCAGTGGTGCTCCAGGATGTGCATTTGCAGAGTGGTTTAGAATGGGGATCGGGGTCTCCGATGAGTTCTCAGCCATCCCACTGTGGGGGACTTACTCGTGACAGCAATAGGGGTTCTTGGCCCCCAATGACCCTCAGCAACCAAGAGGAGTTCTTTTCCCAACCAGTAGTACACCAGGAGGTGCATTTGCAGAGTTGTTGAGAAAGGGACGGGGCCTTCGATGAGGTCTCAGCAATCTGGCTGTGGGGGACTGACTGATGGCAACAATAGGGGTTCTTTTCCCCAAGGGCCCTCAGCAGCCAAGGGGACTTCATCTCCCAACCAATAGTGCACCAGGAGGTGTGTTTGAAGAGTGGTTGAGAAAGGGGGGAGAGCCTCAAACGAGGTCTCAGCTATACCGCTGTGGGGGACTTACTGCTGGCAACAACAGGGGTTCTTGGCCCCAAACGATCCTCAGCAGCCAAGGGGAGTTCATCCCCCAACCATTAGTGCACCAGGAGGAACGTTGGCAGAGTGGTTGAGAAATGGAGCGCAACCACTGATGAGGTCTCAGCAATCCCACTGTGGGGGAGTTACTTGTGGCATTAAAAGGGGTTCTTGGCCCCCAACGACCCTCAGCAGTCAAGGGGATTTCATTCCCCAACCAGTAGTGCACTAGGAGGCCCCTTTGCAGAGTGATTTAGAAAGGCAGCAGCACCTCCAATGAGGTCTCAGCACTCCTGCTGTGGGGGACTTTCTTGTGGCACCAATAGGGGTTCATGGCCCCCTAATGACCCTCAACAGCCAAGGGGAGTTCATCCCCCAACCAGTGGTGCTCCAGGAGGTGCGTTTGCAGAGTTGTTGAGAAGGAGGATCGGGCCTCTGATGAGTTTTCAGCAATCCCGCTGAGGGGGACTTGTGGCAACAACAGGGGTTCTTGGCCCCCAATGACCCACAGCAGCCAAGAGGAGTTCATCCCCCAACCAGTAGTGCACAGGAGGCGCATTTGCAGAGTGGTTGAGAAAGGGGTGGGGCCTTCGACGAGGTCTCAGCAATCTTGCTGTGAGGACTTACTGCTGGAGTACTTGTATGGGTCTGTGACTGGGTATGTGAGTGGTTGTGTGGGTGTTTGAGTGGGTGTATGAGGTTGTATGGTGTGTGAGTGGATGTATGAGTGGTTCTGTGGATGATGCCATCAGTGATGTCGATGTCATGAGTGATGCCACTTGATATGTCCTCAGTGATGTTATCAGTGATTTCACTGATCATGTCATGAGTGATGTAATATGTGAGGTCAGTGCCTTGTGGGGGTGTAAGTTATAGTTAGCTCAGGTAACTATAACTGCTGAATTTCTTGAACTTCTGTATAATTTTACAATCTTTTGCTATTCACAGAGATTTTTTACTAGTAGTATCTTAACGACTGTGAAGTCTCTGCACATAAGAAGGATAGGACTGTTGTAAAGACACTACTAGTAAAATACTTCTCTGAATAGCAAACAATCATAAATGTACGCAAAAGTGTAAGTTTAAGTTTGCGAATCAGGCCATGTTACTTTCCTGTCACATGGAGGCACTGATAAAGAAAGGTAACAGAAGAGGATGACTATCAGTGGGACAGGACGATTAAAGGCTAAAATTGACGGTCGGATGACACAGTCCACATTATAGTGACGTCTCAAGGAGTGGCTGCTATTCAAGTTGGCATGGCCTTGAATGAAATAAGGACTGGCTAAGTCACCATAAGACATCTGGCCTGTTGCTGCATGGTGTAACAAATGGATGCAAAGGTCGCTTGTCAAGAGGCATTTCCTGGTGCTTTTTGCGGTTCACGCTGAGATATATCCTTTTGGGGAATATGCGCCAGTGAAAGCCAACCCTAGGTTGGTAGAGGAAGGGTATTAAATCATGTATGCGATAGTCCGCAAGGTTCAGTGCTGAGCAAGCACACACTAATATTGTACTCGACGTACGCCTGTTTAGCATGCAGTTTCTATATGTAATCAAACAACAGGGAGAGAGACAAGGGTAAAGAGAACTTGTTCACCTTCCCAAGCAATAACTAATATAGCAAAAAAAGAACAAGTTCACTACCTACTCAGCTATAGTTAGAAGGATGAATTCCTCATAATCCTTAAGGCTAAAATGCCTTGGAACCCTCAGGGTGTTTCTAAAGAACCCGCACTCACCAACCTAGTTGGTGACATGCTTCATCATTGGGTTCCCACCCTGGTAACCAAATGCTTCCAGGGTGTGCTACGATGCCTGATTGAGCAGAGCTGGTTTTTATTGTGATTGCGACACTGTGTGTGATCGTGTATGGTGATTTTAAAATTGGCGCAGGTACTCCTACCAAAAATAGTGATTGTGATACTGGAGGTCCCGGTCAACTTTTAAAAACAGTGGTGGATACTTGTGGGACTTAAATTGAACTCAATTATCCTCAATGTGGTCCACATGTTTCTGATATCCGTCTAAGTGCCTCTAAGGGTCAATGTGGCTTTCGTCAGGACCAGAGATCATACTTGGATGTACGATACGGCATGCGGAATGGAGGTTTGTACTTACAAACCCGAACAGGTATGGAGAGAGTCACTTCTTGCAACCAACCCTGTAAAAATAAGATTATGAGAAAAGCATAAGTATTATTACTATGCAGGTACACATGTAAAGGGGCTGTGTGCAGTCCTCCTTGCGCCACTCCTAATAACCCCATACAACAATTTTACATTGTGTCAGAGAGCATCTTATAGTTGTTTTTTGCATGTTCTTAGTTAGAAGTGTACACCCAAATTCTTAGAAAACAATATGCACATATAGCATATAGCATATATTTGCACATTGTTTTTTAAAAGCTATCCATGAAAAGCTGAGGTACGACTCAATATGCTATGTTTTTTGCAGTCCCCTTCATTCTGAGTACACTATGATTCTGGTATTATTGGAACTCCCTACTCAACAATAAGTTTACTAAATAGTTTGAGTATCTTATTAAAAAAAGACATGTATACAGGCCCTTCCTACCTGGACAGCACAATGTACCTTATGCTTGTGATTTTGGTGCCATATCTGCATAATGTTTTGTTTACCTCTGTTTTCTCACATGCAGGTTCTCTCATACAGCTGGCACCATATGATTACCAATTACAGTATTCACATTTGAGCTGATCACAACAGAGGGCATGGGCACAAACTTATGATTAGCGATGCAAATGAGAGAAACGTGACTTCATATATGCAAACGGAGATGCGGAAACCAACATTTTTCAGAGATGAATGTGATAGGACAGGGCAACTGTTGTGCCAAATATGGAAATATTAATATGTTGCATGCAATAAAATGCTCTGGAATAAGTTGATTTGGAGCAAGAAAATGAGAAGCAGACTAGAAACTATAACTGAAATCTATTAATGCAGTTTTATACTTTAATGAGCATAAAAGGAATAGAAAGAAGGGGGCCTCATAGGGCAGTGCCGGAAGTCTTCTTGCTGCGCTTCCCTACGCCAATGTGAAAGGGCAGGAATGCACCATATTTATGAGATACTGTACATTTCTGTCCATTCCACCCACGCTGGTGCACAATTTGCTGCCTCGCGGCAACGTAGCATTGCAAACAGGATTGTTTTTTTACTGACAGAGGCACCTTCCAACACAAAAACAATCCATAGAGGAGTTTTTCTCTTTCTGTGCGTGCTGCTGAATGTAGCACACATGGAAAGAGAAAAAAACAGGCATAAACATAGATAAGTCACTGTCTTGCCTTACTCTCATCAAGGAGGCATTACTTGGGCTTTGCAGTGGGTTTTCCCACACAACACCCATGGATTTTGACGCTGCCCCAAATTTACTTAATCACATAAACACGGGTCAGTTCCAAAACCTTACGCCTCTCCAGAGCAGGCAAAAGAGGAAGAACGGAGGAAAACCAAGGAGAAATAAAAACTTTCTCCTCCTTACGCCTGCTCTGGGAAGGCGTAAGGGTTTGACGCTGCCCCTGGTTTATGTGATTAAGTAAATCTGGAGCAGGGTCAAAATCCATGGATGTTGTGTGGGAAAACCCACTGCAACGCCCCGGAAAGCCTCCTTGACGCAGAGTAAGGCAAGGCAGCAACTTATCTATGAGGCCCTGCAAAGCCACACAGAGTGGCTTTGCATCACCTCATAGATGTGATTGAGAGGCTTGCACTGCCACAGCATCAAGAAATGTGATGCTCCAGCGGTGCAAGCCCCCTCATAAATGAGCCCCTGCATTTCCTACACCAGCATCTAATTTAATCAAGAATTAGATTAAAACCGACTCTCAAATATTGAAAACAGGTAGCCTTTACCCTGAATTTCACTCTGAGGAGAATTTACATAAAGTTGGAAAACGCTCCTTTGTAATGTATTCTAGTGGTAATGAAAGCAAAATTAATTCTAACACGGGCACCATCCATTTTACAGAAAGAGTCCCAAAACCATCTGCAGCCCCTTCAGTAATACCATAGTGCTGCCAGGATGCAAAAAGCAGGCACAAACACCAGTTGCACCCCCCAGGAAGCTATGTATAATTCAGGCCCTAGTTGTCCAGCAGCATCTGCCGGCATCACTTCCACCGACCGACCCCTTTCACCACATTCTTTCTTTGAAGCACTGATCTGCTACTTCTGGGCAAACCCTGTCAACACAACAGATACTTTGAATGGTGACATTATGCTTATTACTACTGGTCAGTCTATGCGCTTGAGGGACCCTATTATTAAGTGTTAGAAATGGGGGTCTCTAGTTGGCAGAGGCAGGTACCTTTGTCCAAATAGGGACCCTTGCTTCTAGTCAGGATAAGGGGGGTACATACTTTAGATAACCCCTACTCACCCTCTTGGTAGCTTGGCACGAGCAGACAGGCTTATCAAAGGCAACGTGTAAAGTATTTGTACTCAAAACACACAGTAATACAGTGTTAACACCACAAATGAACACCACACCAATTTAGGAAAAATAAAGTATCTTTATCTAAACTCAACAAGACCAAAACGACAAAAATCCAGCATACAGGTAATAAGATATGACTTTTAGAACAGTTATTGCAAAACTAAAGCTTGTAGAAAACAAATAGCTCCACCTGGGGCTATTGCGCCGTTGTGACAGCAATAAATCCAAAGTATGGCGCCGACTGCGAGGAGCGCGGAGTGGGGCATGGAATCGCACGGAGCCCCCAACAAACAGAACCTTGGAAACAAAGTCTATGATGATGCACAGTGTCGGGGAGGTGATGCGTCGGTGCCAAGGTCGAGGCTAGCTCCCTGGCTGCCATGGGGGAGGCGAGGCACCGTGTCCGTGAGGAGGCGACGTGTCCAGTCCAGGACAGGGGAAGATGGTTGCGTCGGCGGTGAAGCATCCGTTCTGGTGACGATGCAAAGTCGGCATGTTTGTGGAGTCACCGGATGCAGGCGCTAGCGACGACGGAGTCGGTGCGAGCGCTGGCATCAGGAAATGACGATAACGGCAGGCGTCAAAAGGCGTCAGAGCTGCGGTGCGGGCCGGGCGGTGAGTTGTGCACTTTACGAGCGGTGCCCCTGGCCTCGGTGCAGGTCGCGGCATCACAGCGGCATCGCCGACGGCGTCAGAGACAGGTTTTCTTACTTCTCTTAGGTTTATTCTGCTCTCAACAGCAGGATCAACCTCCAGAGGCCCAAAACTGGAATAGGCACTGCCTGGCAGGTCGTAACTCTCAGCAGTAGAGTTCAGGGAAGCTTGGGATGAATTCTTTGTGTCCCTGAGACTTCAGAACAGGAGGCCAGCACCCACAGGCCCTTGGAGATTCTTCTCCAAACAGGTTCACAGCAAAGTTCCAGTCTTTGTCCTTTCCTTGGCAGAAACAGCAACTGCAGGCCAACCCCACACAGCAAAGGGGCAGTACTCCTCCTCACAGCTCTCCAGCTCTTCTTCTTGGAAAAGGTTCCTCTTGAGTCCAGAAGTGATCTAAAGTCCTGGGGTTTAAGGTCCATTACTTATACCCCATTTTGTCTTTGTTCTTTTTTGTGCAAGGGTCTCTGAGCCCAGTCCAAACCAGTTCTGTCCTCACTGGTGCTGTATGACCACAGGGGGCGGAGACAGCATTGTGCAAGGGAGACAGGCCCTATTAAGGTGCAAAGAAAACTCCTCTCACTACTCTAAATGCAGCCAAGCCCCATTCAGCTCAGCTCTGAGTCATCCAGGAAGGGCCAGGCACACATCACCCCCCCCCCACCCAGTGGCTGTCTGGAGTGAATGCACATTCCCAGCCCCTGTCACTCCAAAACCAGACAGTCAATCCACAAGCAGGCAGAGGCACACGGAATGGTTAAACAAGAAAATGCCTACTTTCTAAAAGTGGTATTTTCAAACACACAATTTAAAAACCACCTTTACTAAAAGATGTGCTATTAAATTCTGAGTTCAGAGAGCCTAAACTTTATTTCTCTATCTGGTCTCAATGGGAAGTTATACTTGTAAGATGTTACAAAGTATCTCCCATTCTATCCTATTGGACAGATAGCCTTTCAATAGTGAAAAATGAAATAGGCAGTATTTCACTATCAGGACATGCAACACACACACCAGTACATGTCCTACCATTCGCACACACTGCACCCTGCCCATGGGGGTACCTTGGGCCAACCATAGGGGTGCCTTACATGTAAGAAAAGGGAAGGTTAGGGCCTGGCAAGTGGGTGCACTTGCCAGGTCGAAATGGCAGGTAAAAACTGTGTGCAGACACTGAAGTGGCAGGTCTGAGACACATTTACAGGGCTACTCATGTGGGTGGCACAACCAGTGCTACAAGCCCACTAGTAGCATTTGATTTACAGGCCCTGGCACACTTAGTGCACTTTACTAGGGACTTACCAGTAAATCAAATATGCCAATCATGGATAACCAATCATAATCAGAATTTATACAGAGATCATATGCACTTTAGCACTGAATAGCAATGGTAACATGCCCAGAGTCCTAAGGCCAACAAATACAGGTCAGGCAAAATAGGAGGACGAAGCAAAATGTTTGGGGATAACCCTGCAAAAAGGGCCAAGTCCAACATTAAGTGGTTTACAATATCTGGCCTGCAATACTTGCTCTCCTACTCACGCGACAATGGGCCCATCCCGTCATAGAACATATAATAGTTGGTTGTATAATGCTTGTACCTATAGGCTGTTTGTTGCACCTCCTGGGAATCAGGGCATATACCAGAAATGACAGCAAAATGCCCATTTCCATGGGCAAAACCTCTGTTATCCTTTGTGGACTACAATAATTGCATTCTAGTTCACTCAAGGGATCTATCCTTCATTAACCCAAGCCAGCTTGGGGAAAATGTACTAAGACTCAGGAATGGCACAAAGGTACGCAAAGTAATGCAATGTGGCATAACGCTTTGGAAGGGAATTTACTTTCCATTACAAAGGTTTTTGCACTGAAAGGTGCGCATTTCTCAAAACAAGTGGTGTTTTGTGCTGCTTTGCTTCAAGGTGGCATTAGATGAGTGTGAATTGGGCGGATCACTGCCAACACTCATAGGGCCTCATTTACAAAACAATGATACAGCACGGCGCTGCAAGCCATTTTGCTGCACCGAGCTGATTCATTTTAAAAGAACAGGGATGCGTCACATTACACAACAATGCGACACATCTGTGTGCTTTCTTCTGCACTGGTGCACAATTGGCTGCCATGCGCCAGAGCAGGCACTCTTGTGTCATGTTGTAAGGGTGCCTGTGTTGCAGGGATGATTGTTATTGTGCAGGAAGGGACACCTTCCAGCACAAAAATAATCATCAATGGCATTTTCCTCTTTCTATTCGTGCTGCAGAATGCAGCACACATAGAAAGAAGAAAAAAAAAGGAGAAATAAAAGTATTGCTTATCGTTGCACCACTCCAACACATCCCTTGAGGAGGTGTAGGATTCTGACGCATTCCCAGGTTTACAAGACTTTGTAAATCTGGGAATGTTTCACATTCCATGGATGTTGCGTGGGAACACCCAGAGCAACACCCTTAGAACATTTCTTTTATGCAGAGTAAAGCATGAAAGGGTCCCATATTTACACAGCCATAAAAATCACGCAACGTGACTTTACGTGGCCTTGTAAATATGGGCAGGCACACTGCGCCACCGGTGTGTAAAAAAAAGTGGTGCACCGGTGGCGCAGTAGCCTTGTAAATGAGGCCCATAGTCTTTGACACAAAGCTCGATCTACTAAGGTATTAAGACTGGGCTTTGCATCAAAAAATGATGCCTCCATGAAGCAGTAGCTAACTTGGAGAAATGTTTTTAATTCCCCAAACATTTTACACATAGCTTGTGCAGAATACATCCAATGCCTGGAAATCATTGAAATGTGTCTAGGCACAGCATTTTTTTACTGCAGGTGTTTGCTTTCAGTGCTAATCCTATGCTAGACATCACACACACACCTCTCCACCTGAAGCAAATGTTGGGCGTGGGGTTAGCTAACTTGTTTGTGCATCGGCACAAGAGATGAGAGCAGCATCATGCCTTTTTTTGATCTGACCTAGAGACAGCTTATTTTAAAAAAAATCATATATCATTTTTACAATGATAGGTCATGAAAAAGGGATTTTTGGTTATCCCTCTTCAGCAATTGCACAGTTGGTGTTTCATTCAAATGCTAGATCTGCCCAATCTATTGGGTAGTTGGCATAGTTACCACCTGCATGAAGCCCATTTTCTATGTGGGACCTGAGAATTGTGAGTGACGACATATTGCCTGTTTACTTTCCTGGTCGCATTTTCATGGTTTCCTTCCAATGAGGCATGCACTGAAAGGTGAATTAACTCTTGAAGCCACTACAATACTGCACCACGCACATCTTCATAAAGCAGCATTGTGTATTTTTTCTCTGAGTCTTTTTTTTGTTTCATTGTTCCTATGCTTTTCCCCCATTTCTGGTGTCACTACATGCCTTCTCTTTGCAGTCTGCAGGACTGCACCACATACTCACATTATTTTCATGTATCCCTGTGAATTACTTATTGGGGTCCTTCTTTTGTTTCACTCTTCATATACTTTCGCTGTCACTGATGTGAATGTGTTTTTTTAATTAATAAGAATAATTCTTGATTTAAATGTGCTTTATTTAGCATAACTAAGTTTCATTTGACATGACTAGGCCAAAGTTTTACAGTGACAGAAAGAAAATGTGCTTTTAAAATTACATTAATGAGTTTCCTGTTGCCATGTTTCACTTCAGTGTCTTTCCAATTCAGAAAATAAGCAAAAAAGAAGTGATTTCAGACTCAGTTTTGTTGAGATGAAATGTATTAAATTGTGTTCCTCCAGAAGGAAGCCATGTGCAGAATGTTCCTGTATTCGCAAAAATGTAAGGCTGTTTACCTGAGTCTGTTAAGAAGTTATGACATTATTGTTTTTACTTATTGCCCAAATATCATGCTATTTCTTTCATTTCCTTTCTACACCTTTTTATAATTGTGCATGAAAGTAGGTGTTCCTGAATGTTTCTTATTTGATGTATTTTATTTTCTTCAAAAGCTATTGCTTTATGATGTGTAACTTTATTAGCACATCCCTCTGATTTCAGATCTCACATGTCAAGTGTGGTTTTCATTGCCTAAAACCTATAAAATGTGCCTTTTTCGGGAGATGTGCCAGACCTCTTGCTGACACACTCCACGTTGGTATGTTTGTTGATTTATACTTAGACTTTTCTTGCCTTTCATACTGAACAATCTCTAGGTCATTCTGCTTGTTCTTAGACTTTTCATGATTTATTTGAACACATTCTATATTAGTCTTCTTGCTGAAATATGCATTGGTTTAGGCTATTTACTTGGCTTGAGGCCAACCTTAGGTTGTTTACTCTCACAATTTTATTATCTGATGCATTATTGACGCTGATTTGAATTTGATAACTAACTAAATTTTTTGCCTTTTGCATTGAGTCTTAAATTTGAATAAACCTTTCCGGTTTTGACTTCCAATTTTCTCCTGTGAAGGTTTTCTTTATTTCCACAAGGGCTGGCATCTTGTGAAACTCCCGCATGTCAACTCTTAATTTATTATTAAATGTATTGACACTCCATAGATCAGCCTCAGCATATCTATCAACAACCTTGGTGAACTGTGTTTGTCCACATTCCACTGGCCAACCTTCAGCCAATCTCATTACATGCAGTATGTTTTGAGTTGCTTTTAAAGATGGCTGCTGGGTTCTTCTTTTGAAAAGAAATTAGCCTCTGCAAGTTCTTCTTCTGTTTCATTTAGTTTACTATGGTGATTGTGAAACTTGTTGGACAACACTGTTTAGATATGTAAACAGACTTGTTCTTTGTATTACATATGGAGAACGTGCACACACTGATCTTCATTTCCTATCAGGACTTTTAATATTTTTCAAACAGGTGACTGACAGTGAATGACTAGTTCCAATATTTTTTATTGAGTACCTCTGTCACAGTGTGCTTTTCAGCCGACATCTCCAACATCAAATGGTTTTATTTATATACAGTACCCTAACATGATTTATAGGCGTGACCATTGCATTTCTCTACAGACCTATTACACATTATCATCTCAAAAATAATAATAATAAATGGTATGCTTTGAATTTATTTATGGTAGTGTGAGAGAACAGCTGGAGGTGAACAGAACACTTTGTGCAGTGGAAGCATTTTGTAGTGGAGATACACTACCCCAACCCATGTTGAGTAGAAAATGCAAATCTTCTTAACCCTTAATTTATAGATATGTACTGTAATCCTAATTTGTGTACTTAGCTCTTGTCCTCAGCATGAAAATTGCTTAAACTGTTCATTCAGCAGTATCTTTCAAGGAACAAAATGTTTGCAATCTGTTTAGGGTGACCAAACGCCCCAGAATTGCCCAGACATGATGTACTGCCTCACCTCACTTACTCAGCACAGCAGGTTCCAGCAAGTGGTTAATCAGTGTCAAACCAAGGTTACGCCTGCCCTGTGGCTCATCACAGCATACGGAAGGGAAATTTTTTCTCGTAATAGTTTCATCTAATTAGTTTGCCCAGTTCTGTATCTCAGTTCTTAAAATGGGCCCTTTCCATTTTATATCCCATTGTGAATTGAAAATAATCCCATCAAAGGTCCCTGAGCATTTCTCTGGCCCACCCCCTCATAGAAACGCAGACTGAAACACGTGCAGTCCTCGTTTTCATTTGCCTTCTGGTACTTGTAATCCTGTTTACCATATAACAAAAGACTGCATGTCCCTGAATGCAAAAGAAATCAGGCTTGAGTTGCTCATGTGTGATTTGGGACAACCTGAGATCTATCTCATTGTTATCCTTGGCTAGTGATAGAGTTTTAAATATTACAAAATACACAAGCCCCTGAAATACTGTTCTGATTTTGTCTTTATTCGCAGTCATTTTATAGGTTTTGGAGATTTGACAGTCTAGTCCTATGTTGTTGGATGCTGTTTTTAGCTTTCCAGTGTTCTTGATCAATGCCTAAATTTAGTTCTACTTCTAAGTGTGTGGCCGTCCCGGCTTTTGTTTCGAAAGCATGGTCACCTTAAATCTGTGTAATATGTTGGCACATACAATTCTGCTCAGGTCGGTTTATGTACGTTTTTCATTTGAGGCACAGAATCCCAAACAGTGCAAGCTCCTGAATGACATACACGTATCTCAGAAATCTCAACAATTTTTTGCTGTGCCCTTCTTTCTGTTTAACCACTTCTTCGTGTGCGGTCACCATCAGAATCTGTATTCAAGTACAGTGTACATTTCATCTCATATTATCTTGATCTTTCTTGCTGACCTACATCCAATCAATTATTCACACATCCATCCATTTATCCAGGCACGCTCACTCACTTAAGGCATTTCAATTATGAAATGGACTGACCAATTGGCTCCGGCCCTGCGCGGCTTTCTTCCATTTGCGCAGCGCAGTTGATCCAGCGCTAACAATAAAAATTATTCTCCTATATGCTTAGGTCATCCAGGTGCAACTATTCCTCCAACCCACAAACTATATCCATATGACGGTGGGGCCCATAACACCGCACAGACATTCACTTACTCATTTATTCCCTGGATTTCTACAGTCCTTAACTTAGGAGAAAACGATTCGCTGGAAGGAGACGGGATACCTCTTTTAACATGACATAATGTTTCTCATTTTCTTTAAGGTATTCCGCTCATTGGTCGATGGACCAACTAGTAGGAATCAGTTGATGGTGATTAAGACCAGCTCAATCACAATAAACTCTTTATCAATTTACCTTAATCATTAAGCTAAAGAATCACTGAGTCATTTGTTTAAAGAATAATAAAGTTTATATAAAGTTTCGAAGCAAGAAATAAGTTTTAAGCTTATTATTCAGATCATTACATTTATCATCATTATAAGAATAAATTGAAATTGCAATGCATATCTATTAGACGGAAAAATAAGGTTATCATAGCAAGAACTCTAAAAGATCAATCTATCTGTCTTGGAAAAATCTAATAGTTCTAACTGAAAAATCGATCAGGAATAAAAAGGTTCTCCAAAAGCAGCATCTTATACTCAACTGGAAAATAAAAATAGCAGCAGCAGCATCAGCTCGTCAGCATCAGCAACCGCAACTTCACCCATCTACAGCATCTAACTTCTCCAGCAACTCACTTTCCAGCATCTAACCCCTCCCACCACGAGTAGGTCTTCTTATACCCTAATTCTAGCTTACTGAATAAAATGTTGCATCTTCATGGCGTGATTCTTTCTCATTGGTCCACTCAGGCCCATATACATTTTAATCAAACTTCCTTGTCTTAACCAGTTCTTTGTGGAATGTCCATGCTTGCATCGTTTCCCACAGTTCATGACATTGCTCATCCGCTTCGATCAGTCCAATTTGTATCTTTTTCTGCTACTTTTTAGATTTAACAGTTCCGTCCATTTATTCAGTTTGACTTCTCACGCTTCTTGCTGATCATCTTGGCACACATCTGCTCAGAAAGGTCACAATAGCCTTGACCATACTTCCATCTTAGCCTCTCAGCACGAACACGTGGTCATCCTTTTCCCCAGCCTCTCTCCTCTACCACACAGCTTCTTGGACATGCGTACTCTAACTTTATGGCGGCCATTTTATATCGCTGCTCGACAGGCCTAAGGGCACTATTTTCAAAGATAAACAAACTATTGTTAAAATAAAGAATATAAACCCTTTCGCTTCCCTCCCGTCTTTCTACGTACCCCAATTAGGTATTACCTAGCAAAAAGCAACATATAAAGCCGTCCCTTACTTACCATCGCTTTATTTTGCCACCACACGTTTTATTTAAAAGCACAGATCATGCATTTATTATTTAATTAGTACGCAAATATTATGTTATGTTAGACACATAAACAATTATAAGTTGATTATTTTGCACACAAAATAGCGTGTTACCTTTAACCCTTTTATATGTAACATACATTGTTGGTTATTTACTTAAACGAACATGTTTATTAATTATTTTACGAAATTATTTGGAGGTTAAAAAATTTTCATTTACCCTGCTCCATCAACTCCCCCCTTTGGTGATTTTTAATATCACCACAAAACCCAAGTTATACAATTCTTTCAGACAGCATATATCTTTTATCCGTTTGCTTTTGTTAGTTTACACAACTGTATCCCTTTCAACTTGTCTCTTCGTTTTCTTGTACATGTTCTCTTTTATTTCTTCTAACTCTATTTCACCCATTTCTCTCTCTCTCTCCTTGTTTATAATTTTTTCTTTTTCTATTTTATTCTGGCTTCTTCTTCTCTTTATACAGGTAATTACAAGCTTCACCACTATTATTATTATTATTATTGTCATGGTTGCTATTATTAAAACTTTCCCTATTATTAATCCACTCATTCTTGTTAACCAATTTATTACTGAAGAAAACCCTTTACCAAGTTTTCCCAATGCACTTTCAACCTCCAGTGGAACAAGTTCTTTGTGCAAACTTGTAATATTTGTTATATACTTTTGTATATTTTCACTTTTATCTGGAATGTAAGTGCAACAATGTTGGACTTTCAACATTCCACAGACTCCACCCTCTTTTGCCAAAAGAATGTCAAGGGCAAGTCGATTTTGCATCACCATAGCTCTCATGGCAACCATCTCGGTATTTACCATCAAGAACCCTCCAGCAGTATCTGTAGATAAACGATCTACCACTGTGGATAATTTCCGAATTCTAAATGCATTCAAAGATATTCCCACTGCTGGTATCAATGCGCCAAAAATATCACCTACTATTTCTGAAAAACTTTCCCTTTTTCTACGTGTAAAGGTGTTTATCATTCTGTGTGTTCCTTTTTCTTTTCTGTCCATATGGAAAATCTTAGGAAAAACCAGGCCTAAATAACATGACCCATACCAATGGTCCGGTAACCTGTAATAAGCCCTATTACCGCAAACATAATAGATCCCTGGAAATATTGGATCTTTTCCCCCTTTGAATCCCCAATCACCTATAATTTGATAATTGTCATGGCAAATACTGGAACCCACAAAATAATTGTCATATCTTGTCTTATTTCTTCTAATGCACAACCTTCCCTGTTGGGGCCAATCCAGAGTCATAGCTGCATTTGTCTTTTTCTTGTCATGATTGTCTTCCTCAAACGCCCAAAGAGGTGTTTTTGTCTCTTCTATCACTTTTCTTTGAAATTTCACTCTTCTCTCTTCAACCATCTCTAAAAATACTTTTTCTTCCTTCTTTAACTCACAGGTAAGGTTGTACCTAATTATTTTATCTAATGTTAAAATCTTATCTTCAAAAAAATATTCACCAAACGTTTTTCCCTCTTTTATTTTGTTTAGCTCGGGAACTACAGAAACTTTCGCAAAAATCTTATCTATGTCAGTGTAATAATATTCTAATCTACCTGTTTTATAAAATAAACTTGCTAAGACACTACGGGGCCGATTCCGATTCGGGCCGGAAATCTCTCCGACCGAGCCGGACTCGGTGAGATTTCCGACCGAATCGGACTCTGGCAGCCCGACCGAACGAGTACGATGCGCACGTATGCCATCGGACTCGAGTCGGTCGGACTCCCATTGAAGTCAATGGGAGCCGGTCGTACAACGCGTACGCGGGCTCCCATTGACTCAATGGGTGCGAGGCGGTCAAGGGCGCCCCCAAAGCGTGTACGCGCGAAGCGACTCGCGCCGTACATGCACAGGTAGGGGGGACCCATGGGTCCCCCCCTGTGTGCGACTCGCGCGGCTACGCGTACAGGGGGGGTCCAACACGGACCCCCAAAGAACGTCTCCGTCTGCTCTTTGGAGCCGGAGTGCGCGGCTCGGTCGGACTGCTCGCGGCACGCATCGTACTCACCCGGCCGGGGAACGTCTCCATTGCGCGGTGCGAGTCGAGTCCGAGCGAGTCGGTCGGTGTGGTTCGACCCGGGAACGAGTCGGTCGGAGCAGTCGGGACGCCCGGACGAGTCGGTCGGCGAATTCGCATCGTACTCGCTCGCCCGGACGCGCGTGCGACTCGGTCGGGAAATAGGGCTCCGAATCGGATCCGGTTAAGCCGAATCCGATTCGGAGCCCTACCGGCCGAGATCGGAATCGGCCCCTACATGTTATTCCATACGTCAAAGGGAGGTGATGATAAGTCACACCCTCTGCTACAGATGCAGGCAACTGCATACAAACATAGCAATCTCTTACATCCATTGTTTCTACATACTCATATAATAATTTAGTAAAAACATTTTTAGAAAAATCTGTTATCGATTTGTCCTTGTGTAATTCTGCACTACTTTTTAAAATAACTGGTTCTTGAGTGTTAGCTCCTTTTTCTTTCTCAGTGTTATTAGACGTTTCTGCTACAGCTAAACTAATTGGAATAGTGATTGCTAAAACCACCCATACTGTCATTAATAATCCTGTACAAAAGCAGCACATCTTACACCATCTACTTAAAAACTCACATTTACATTTTCTATCTCTAGTATTCTCCATTTTGTTTTATAACCTTATTTATTTATTTTCCTGAAAATTGTGTCACTACACCTCAGAAATTACTTATTTGCCACTCTGTACTCCAATGTTTTGTCTTTACTTGGTACTTTCTTTTAATTCTTTTTCAGAATTCTTTCTTTTGTCATATCCGGTAGAAATTTGTCAGATCCAGTGTTTTGTCAAGTCCGGTAGAAACAGTTTAAATTTCTTCAGGTTTGTTGCACCTCACCTTCACCCATTAGGTTTCTTTGTTCTGGGTTCTCGTGAGTGTTCTTTTCTTCTTTGTTATCAGTCAAAGCAAGATACAACCATTCAGGCGATCTATACTTCGGATTTACCTTCTTTACTTTTTTCGTTTTCTGAAGTGTTTTCCACCTTGTTTTTCTTGCTCTCTCTGACTTATTTCATTCACTTGTTCAGCACTTTTCCCATCTAACCTTATGATTCTGTATCTTAATTTTCTTACTTCGTTGGGCCAATTGTCTCCTTTTCTTGGCCTTTTTGCCTCACTTCCTTTTTCCTCTCTTTCTGTTTTCCAATTTCTTTTTCTTGACTCTAGTTTTTGGTTTCTTTCTTCTCCACTTTCTTCAGACTCTGTTTCAATTCTTTCGTTATTGCCTCTTATTTTGAAACTTATAATTTCATTTTCTTCCTCTACTTGTGGTTCTTTTCTTATCTTCCTTCGTTCACCTATTTCTGTCCCTCCTCGAGGTTCTTCCGAATTTGTGTCAGTCTCTCTATCTGCTTCTAAATTTCCCTGTTCTTGTGTTTGACTATCTGTCCCTATTGCTCCTCGGGGATCTTCCGATTTTCTAGCTTTTTGTTTGAAACTCTCCCTTCTTCATCTATTAATATTATCTCCGAAGGATTTTCACCACCACTTGTACTTGGTTGATCACTGTTACTATCTTCTGGCTCAGTTTCTTCTCTTATGCTTTCAAATTTCCAATTCCTTTTTAGAATTTCTTCACAATCCGAATGATCTCTATCAGATTCTGAACTGGTATCTGATATTTCCAGATGTCGACTTACAGGTCGATCTTCAAGTTCTGGAACTTCAGCTATTTCCTCTACTTCTTCTGTTGTTGCACTTGTAGTTGGGTCTTCCAGATGTCGACTTACAGGTCGATCTTCAGGTTCTGGCACCCTGTTTGTTTCCTCTTCTGCTTCTGATGCTGAACTGTTATCCAATACTTCCAGATGTCGACTCACATGTCGATCTTCAGGTTCTGGAACTCTGATGGTGTGACTGGCATGCACCCAGTGTTTCACTCCTGCACACTTGACTGCAGTGGTTGTCACCAGGATCACTTGTCGTGGTTCGTCCCAGCGAGGAACCAAACAGTTTCTTCTCCTGTGGACTTTTATGCGGACC
Source organism: Calotriton arnoldi (assembly GCA_963921515.1). NCBI lineage: Eukaryota > Metazoa > Chordata > Amphibia > Caudata > Salamandridae > Calotriton > Calotriton arnoldi. The sequence goes on along the minus strand of CAWUFW010001485.1, from coordinate 373,453 downwards.
CAATCTTCTGGATTCAAGTCGTGAGCTGGTTTTCTTTCAAGAGTGGTCGCATCCGGTCCAACCTGATGAAACACAGAACGCACCACATCAGCCAATCCTTTGCAATAATCCAGCACTAGATCATCAGTTATAGTCAGTAGTTTGTTGACAGGTACTTGTGCTGGTCTCATTGCTCGTCCCATAATTATTTCATGGGGACTGAGTCCAGTTTTCCTTTCCGGAATACTTCTGATTGTCATTAAAACTAATGGCAAGGCATCTGGCCATTTGAGTCCTGTAGCTTGACACATTTTTCCTAACCTGTTCTTAATTGTTCCATTCACTTGCTCTACGATTCCAGAAGCCTCTGGTCTGTATGCACAATGCAGTTTCTGTTTAATACTGAGTGCTTCACAAATCAGTTTAACTAATTCATTTTGGAAATGTGTTCCTCTATCTGTTTCAATCGTGACTGGAAAACCATACCTCGGAATGAATTCTCGCAGCATAAGTTTTGCTACCGTTATTCCATCATTCCTTCTGGTTGGGTATGCCTCCACCCAACGGGAAAACAAACAGACGACCACTAGGACATACCTTAGTCTGTTGCAAGGTGGCATTTCAATAAAATCCATTTGCATTCTAGTGAATGGACCTCCTTCTCGTCCTAATGTTCCTAGACTCACTACTGTCTTCCTTCCTGAATTTAACTGTTGACAAATAAGACATCTCTGACAAAGACTCTCAGCTATGGCTCAGAATTTTGGATTATACCATGTTTGTCTAAAAAGTCTGATCATTGAATCTCTCCCAATATGGGCTTGTCCATGGTACATCCGTGCCATGTCAGAAATCATGCTATCAGGCATAACTGGTCTTTCATCTCTGTAAACCCAAACATCATTTTCTTCATGTTTTCTACATCCTGCTTTTATCCACGTATCTTTTTCCTCATCATCTGCGGCTTCCTGTAACTGTCACACCTCATCCCATGTCTCAACAGGGTTAGTAAAAAGCAAAGGACAAGAAATATGCTCTCTTTCTCGACTTTTGTTTAAAGAAACCACATTCTTTGCACAGTACTGTGCAATCTCGTCAGCATATTTATTACCGACAGTAATGTAGTCTTCTCCATTTTTATGTGCATTGCACTTCACAACAGCAATCTGTTTAGGCAGCTGTATCGCCTCAAGCAACCTTTTCACAAAATCTCCATTTCTAATGGGCGTTCCTGCAGACGTCAAGAAACCTCTTTGCGACCAAATCTAACCAAAATCATGCACCACCCCAAAGCCGTACTGGCTATCTGTCACAATCGTAACCCGTATATTTCTTTCCAACTTGCATGCTTGAATCAGAGCTACTAGTTCTGCAACTTGGGCAGACCGTATCCCTTTCAGACAAGATGCTTCTATTACAGTTGCTACTGTGCAAACCGCATATGCTGCACTTAGAACTCCATCACTCGTTCTCAAACATGAGCCATCCACGAACAGAATATAATCTGATTCCTTTAAAGGCTCATCTCGTATGTCTGACCTTGGTTTTGTGCAATATTCAAGCACATTCAGACAATCGTGATCTACTTCATCCATTTCAATTATACTTTCTTCATCTGGTAAAGATGTCGAAGGATTCACATTCATACATCTGTCAATGGTCACATTATCTGCACTCAAAATTACTTTTTCATACCTAGTCAGCCGACTATGTGTCATGTATTGGGTTTTCGTTCTTGTCAAGAGAATTTCCACAGAATGGGGAACATATACTCTCAGTGGATATCCCATCACTATGCCTTCACTCTGTTCCAAACTCACACAAGTAGCAGCAACTGCTTTCAAACATCCAGGCAACGCTTTCGCTACAGGGTCTAAAACAGCTGAAAAATATGCAATGGGTCTTTTCATAGTTCCATGTCTCTGTACCAAAACTGAAAATGCACATCCATCTCTTTCACTGCAATACAGCTCAAAATCTTTCTCATAGTCAGGCATTCCTAATGCTGGAGCCTCACACAATTTCATTTTCAGCTCTCCGAATGCTTTCATTTCTTCATCATTCATTTCAAACGGATCTTTAACATCCTTCTTTGTCAGTTTTTGCAACGGTTTAGCAATCAACGAAAAACCGCTTATCCATTGTCGACAATATCCAACCATTCCCAGAAACATTCTTACCTCTCTTTGTGTCATTGGAGCTCTCATTCCTTGAATCATTTTTATTCTTTCAGTCGTTACCTTTCGCACTCCTTTCTCAATTTTATGCCCTAAATACTGGACTTCTTGTTGACAAAACTGCAATTTTGAGGGGGACACTTTATGTCCTCTTTTTGCTAAATGATTCAGCAAAGCAATTGTATCATTGACACATGCTTCCTTCGTTTTTGATGCCACCAGTAGGTCATCAATATACTGAACCATCACTGACTTTTCTGGCATTCTTAAATCTTCCAACGATTTCTTTAAAATCTGATTAAAGATTGAGGGACTTTCTGTGTACCCTTGAGGAATTCGGCACCATGCCAAAATACGCTCTCCAAACCTAAACGCAAATAATGGCTGGCTATCTGGATGCAATGGAATAGAGAAAAATGCATGACATAAATCAATTACTGTGTACCATTCTGCTTCACATGGAATCAGGTATAGAATCACAGCAGGGTTCGGTACTATTGGGCAACAAGGCACAACGATTTTGTTTACCTTCCTCAAATCCTGTACAATTCTATATGTTCCGTTTGGCTTTTTCAGTCCCATTATTGGCGAATTACATGGACTGCTCATGATTTCTTTTAGAATCCCTTGTTCAATCATTTTTTTATTACTGGCGTTATTCCTTCAATTATTTCTGGTGTCAATTTATACTGGGGCGTATTTGGGTAACTCGTTCCCTCTTTCACTGTTATTTTAACGGGATCTACTCCTTTCATTAATCCTACATCTTCTCCTGTAAAGTCCCACACTTCTTCTTTAAACTGTCTTTTTCAATTCAATTGGGATTTTCTCTGCATCAAATACAGGAAACAAATCATTTACTTCTGGTTCTAAATTCACCATTGTCATTTTATACAGCACATCTTCATCTGGGGTCTGAAATGCAATTCCGTCTGGAGTACAATAGATAGTGCAATTCATCTTGCACAATAAATCGCGTCCTAAAAGGTTCACGGGACTACAATCGCATACCACAAATCGGTGCATTTCACTAAATGGACCAATTCTTACCTCCACTAATTTAGTAAGAGGCGTCTTAATTTGCTGATTTGAAACTCCAACTACTTGGATATGTTCACCTGAGAGAGGAAGGTTTGGAATTTCCACTGACCTAACAGTAGAACGGGTAGCTCCAGTGTCAACAAGGAATGTTACATTTGCACCATTCACTTCTCCATCCACAAATGGACCAGACTGATCTACCTCTAGAGTTGCGCCAAGCACGCACTCTTCCCCCTCTCCTAGGCACCGTCAGAAACTTTCATCCGTGTCATCCTCATCCTGTCGTAACCAATATTGAGAAATTGCAGCTGCACGCGGCAACTGTGTTACCTGTTCTCCTCCGTAGAATCCTGTTTCTGCACTGTATTTCTGTTGGTTAACACTCTTGGGAAGTGGTGGTTGTGGCACCTGACCTTGTTGAGTAACTACCTCACTCTGCACCTGTGAATTTAATGGTTGATTTTCCACATTAGGTTTTGGAGGAAATTTACACTCGTTTCTCCAATGTCCTAGCTTTCCGCAGTTGTGGCATGGCCACTTTTTCTTTGCCTCATCTATACTCATTTGTCCTTTTCCTTTACCTATATTAGGTCGGGATCTAACCTGTCCTGTTTCATTAGCAGTATTACTCAATTGAGCTTCTTGCTTCTCTGCAACTTTCACCTGTGCCCACATGGCTTTTTCTTTCAATTTACGCTGTCTACTCTCAATATCAGCACTACAATACTTAGCATATCACAAAACCTCGTCAACTGTGCTATTCTGCCAACAAATCATATGCTGCTTAATCATTTCACTTATCTCCGGTTTCAACCCATATACAAATCTATATACAAAATGACTCATATCCTTCTCATTTAGTGTCTCATAACCAATATACTGTTTGAAAACCAACAACAGCCTTTCGTAATAAGCATGCACTGATTCTTTACTTTCCTGCGTTGTTCTGTCTATTTTTACCCAATCTGTTTCTTTAGGTGGAATCTTATTCTTCAAAAAGGTAATTACTTGGTCATACTTCCTCATTACTTCTGGTCCTGGCGCTCCTGTTTTAGCATCCCTTGGATATTCTACAGATGGCCAATCAATAGTAATCTTACATTCTGTCCACAAATCAGCTGGCACTACTATATCAAACAATCCATCTAAGTCTATCCACAACACTTTTGAAACTTTCACAAATCTCTCCACTTGTCTGTACCATTCTACTGGCTTTTCTCTCAACTTCGGAAGTCATTTGTAAATGACAGTATATCCTGTCTGGTCCATGGAACATGCACATAACTACCACCTGGAGTTTCTCTCATCGGGTATTCCCTTACAACTGGTTCCTTATCTGTCACTGCAAAAGCCAAAGATGCTTTATCTGTTGTTTTCTCGTTCTTTTTTGTCCATCTATTTCTCCATCTATCCACATCACCCCATTTTCTCAGTAAAACAATTAATTCTTTTATTTGGGTCAGTCTTCCTGATGTGTTCAAATTCTCTATATCTTTTTCACAAAAATCTACTCTGTATGGTTTCTGCAACGTTCTCACTTTTACAAACTCTACTCCTAGTTCATTTGCTGTCTCTTCCAATTTGTCATGTAAATTTCTAGCTCTCCATGTAAGACTTTTGCACAAAAACATAATCTCATCATCCTGATAATTTTTTTATTTTTCTGTACCAATTGTTCCTAAAATCAATTCTTCCATGTCTATTTTCAACCTAATTACATCTAATGGTTTCACTTCTGTTTCTTTTGTTTTTAGCGCTTTCATCCATTCATTTAACTCATCTGGAGTCGGACCTACAGGCGTACTATTTAGTTCTATCCAATTGTTATTTCTTTCTGGTGTCCCTGATGCAGACTCCGTCATCATAGGTATTCTCCTAATCTCATTCTCATTTATCGTCAAATTAGTAGGTGGGCTTGGTCTATAGGTACTAGCCAAATGGTGTGCACCTTCATTATTCAGTTCCATCCCTTCTCTTTTTCTTTGCAAATGTGAATTCATGGGAATCACTAAAGAACGTTCATCAATTTTCTGATTCTCAAAAATTGGCATTACTGGACCTATCGTTACTGGTACAGTTACAGCTTCCATATTCTTTGTCAATGCTCTTATTTTCTCAGTCAATTCTCTTGTTGTTTTTGCTAATTCAGTTGCATTGTCACTTTCTATCTCTTCATTTTGTGAAGTTATTAATTGATCTTGTGACTTATTTGTCTCATCTCTTCGTTCGGGGTTTTTATTCCTCCCAGTTTCCTTTGGCGGTGCATTAGGTGTCACCACCGCAGAAGTCTGTTGGTATGGAGGTGGGTTTCTGTTTAAAATATCTTCCAGCAATTCGTCATCCGTTTCACTACCACCATACACATACTTTTCTATCACTACATGTTTCTTTTTCTCGGTACACTTTCTCTTTGCTTCTTCCTCAACTGTAAAAGCTGGAAACAAACCTCCTGTCATATTAGCACATCTCCAACGCTTTATTCTGTCCTCATGATTTACTCCCCATAACCTTCCAGGCACAAACTCATGATTCTTTAATCCTCTGAATCTCTCTCGTTCATACATCTCATCTTCCCATTCCGTTAAAGCTTCAAACTGTGTCGGTCTAGGTCTAGGTTCTAACATTGCCATTTTTTCTCTCAAGTTCCGTAGTACAGCTACATTAAATGAACCATTCTCAGGGAAAGCCAATGCTCCATCATTCTTGGTATATTTTGTCCAATTTTCTAACCATATGCATGTATGATATCCATATTTCAGCATCATAGGCGAAGCTGGTGATTTCGGCGGAGGAATTATTTGTCCCTCTCTAGTCACTACCTTTTTGTCTTTCTTAAAGAAATTCTTAACTTTCGACATCCATGACGTTTTCTCTCTACCATACTCATAATACGACATGATTCACAATCTCTTTTCTCCTCAAACGATCCGCAATTCAACACTGTTCTGTATGCGTTATTCCAACCAAATACTAGCGCGACTCACACCAACACTCCAATCACAAACTTCCACGTCACTAGGTTATTTGACCAATTCTGTCGCGACTCACACCAAAGCTCCAATCAGAGCGATTTCCGTCTACCGCGCACGGACCAATCCCAGCGCGGCTTTTGTCTACGTCAGTTCTGCTCCTGTTTCCGTTTGACTAACGGATTGTCCAATCCCAGCGCGACTCTTGTCTACGTCACTTCTGCTCTTGACCCCTCCTTTACAAAATTTATCGGCAATTTCTTTTTCAACAATTCTTCGTTAGTTACAACATTTAAAACACATTTCCATTGTCTGATTCGCTAAACCAAAGACATAGCTTTGACCATTTAAACAAGAACTCTGTATTTTCCAGTAGGCAGCGCTTACCTCTACCCTACCACAGAATTTTCAGTTTCGCCGATAAAGTAGCACTTCCCTCTACCTTACCCTTCTTTCAAGCAAACAGTAAACCTGTTTCTCTGGGGATAAAACACATGTGGAGACTATACTGCTCCTGAGAATTAAGGCCAGAGTTTCACAAGAATACTGATCACTATTTCACTTACACACCTTTTATACGGAAAATGTCCCTATCATAACACAACCTGTGTTATCACCAATATGAACTCAGACAATGCACCATTCCATGTGACTTCTCTTGCCACACGTGTTCCACTTCCTACTTCCCGGAAGCGTGAAAACTTACATATAACATAACGCGACTCAACATAAAGTGTTAGACATGAACTTATCAATAATCAATAATCAATAATCACCAAACTAATCTATAGAAACCATAACTCTGCTACCAAGAAATCTGATCCAGCGCTAACAATAAAAATTATTCTCCTATATGCTTCGGTCATCCAGGTGCAACTATTCCTCCAACCCACAAACTATATCCATATGACGGTGGGGCCCATAACACCGCACATACATTCACTTACTCATTTATTCCCTGGATTTCCTCAGTCCTTAACTTAGGAGAAAACGATTCGCTGGAAGGAGACGGGATACCTCTTTTAACATGACATAATGTTTCTCATTTTCTTTAAGGTATTCCGCTCATTGGTCGATGGACCAACTAGTAGGAATCAGTTGATGGTGATTAAGACCAGCTCAATCACAATAAACTCTTTATCAATTTACCTTAATCATTAAGCTAAAGAATCACTGAGTCATTTGTTTAAAGAATAATAAAGTTTATATAAAGTTTCGAAGCAAGAAATAAGTTTTAAGCTTATTATTCAGATCAATACATTTATCATCATTATAAGAATAAATTGAAATTGCAATGCATATCTATTAGACGGAAAAATAAGGTTATCATAGCAAGAACTCTAAAAGATCAATCTATCTGTCTTGGAAAAATCTAATAGTTCTAACTGAAAAATCGATCAGGAATAAAAAGGTTCTCCAAAAGCAGCATCTTATACTCAACTGGAAAATAAAAATAGCAGCAGCAGCATCAGCTCGTCAGCATCAGCAACCGCAACTACACCCATCTACAGCATCTAACTTCTCCAGCAACTCACTTTCCAGCATCTAACCCCTCCCACCACGAGTAGGTCTTCTTATACCCTAATTCTAGCTTACTGAATAAAATGTTGCATCTTCATGGCGTGATTCTTTCTCATTGGTCCACTCAGGCCCATATACATTTTAATCAAACTTCCTTGTCTTAACCAGTTCCTTGTGGAATGTCCATGCTTGCATCGTTTCCCACAGTTCATGACATTGCTCATCCGCTTCGATCAGTCCAATTTGTATCTTTTTCTGCTACTTTTTAGATTTAACAGTTCCGTCCATTTATTCAGTTTGACTTCTCACGCTTCTTGCTGATCATCTTGGCACACATCTGCTCAGAAAGGTCACAATAGCCTTGACCATACTTCCATCTTAGCCTCTCAGCACGAACACGTGGTCATCCTTTTCCCCAGCCTCTCTCCTCTACCACACGGCTTCTTGGACATGCGTACTCTAACTTTATGACGGCCATTTTATATTGCTGCTCAACAGGCCTTAGCGCACTATTTTCAAAGATAAACAAAATATTGTTAAAATAAAGAATATAAACCCTTTCGTTTCCCTCCCGTCTTACTACGTACCCCAATTAGGTATTACCTAGCAAAAAGCAACATATAAAGCCGTCCCTTACTTACCATCGCTTTATTTTGCAACCACACGTTTTATTTAAAAGCACAGATCATGCATTTATTATTTAATTAGTACGCAAATATTATGTTATGTTAGACACATAAACAATTATAAGTTGATTATTTTGCACACAAAACAGCGTGTTACCTTTAACCCTTTTATATGTAACATACATTGTTGGTTATTTACTTAAACGAACATGTTTATTAATTATTTTACGAAATTATTTGGAGGTTAAAAATTTTTCATTTACCCTGCTCCATCACAGTCCAACAACTTTAGGTGCCCCCTTTATTCAGCATCTGGGGCCAGATTTAGTAGCCTTTCATGCAACGCAGCAAAGCAACATGCTGGTCTGCATTGCGTGAAAGGGGGAGAGCTGAAATGCCCCATGGCTAATAAGAAATGGTGTACTTCTGCGCTCTCATATCACTGACGTACTTCAGGTAGTTTACTGGGAAAGTGGTACCCAGGGGCGGCTCCTCCACTAGGGCGGAGGAGTGTCGCCCAACTGCTTTCTCGCAGTGCGAGAAGCAAAAGCATAAAATGCTAATAACTTTCAGTTATTACCATTTTATGTTTGGTTGCGGGCGGGGCTGCTCTGCGAGCAGGGCAGGGGGGGGGAGTGGTGTGCCTGCCCACTCCCCAGTGCACAAAGACTATTTGGTCGGCCCCCTGGGGCCACCCAAACCAGTCATGCACATTCTGCCATTCTCCATGGAGAACATGGCCTCCCCATAAAGCCCTGGCTGGGCGGTGCCCCGACCAGCACTGCTTGCAGTGATGTGATTGGCTAGGAGGGAGCCTGGCTGCCTGCTTCTGTTTCCTGTTCCTGCTGGAGGCAAAATGGCAGGAGCAAGGAAGACACCGGACCCGGCTGGCGGAAAGGTAAGTACATTTTTATAAATTAAATTAAACCCCCGCGCGACCTCCCCACCTGTGCGACCCCCACCCGTGAGCCATGCCGGCCGCCACTGCTTGCACCATGTTGCAAAGGGTGCCTGCATTATGGGCAGAATAGTTTTTATGCATGAAGGTATACCTTACTTCACAAAAACAATCATTAGAGGAATATTCCTTTTTCTACCTATGCTGCAAAATGCAAATCTGAGTTTGTGTCAAAATCTACAAGTGACTGCATGGGATCGCCAATGATCCACCCGTGTAGAGCCTCCCCAATGTAAGGTAATGCAGGGCAGGGCTATGCGCTTTTTTTTAATTTTTTTACTGAGCCAGGTAAATGGGGGTTTGCGTGGCTTAATAAATCCCGAAATACATCTTGTGTCGGTTGAGTTATAAAAGTGACGCAGCCTGACGCAAATCTGGACACTAATGCTTAAGCATCCTACCACTCACTTCTTTACCTTACAAATTCATAGATACTGTGACAAAAGCACATAAGATCACAACTCTGGTCCGCATGCTCGGTATACTACCTACAAGGACCAAATGGCAGAGATACGCCCTTACAGCTATAGTACCGCAGTGGGGCACGTAGTGTGCTACCTGTCCGCAAAGGCTCTTCTGCAGCTCGTCAGGGGTGTGGCGCAATGTATCGGTGCATACATCATACAACTGTTGCACCTCCTCTTTCACTCGAGGCGGGAACAACGTGCATTAACTGCGTGAGCCGCATTTCTGCAGGATTCAACACCAGAAAATGACCGGGAACGCAACACCAGAAAATGACCGGGAACGTGCAAGTAGACAAAGGAAACGAGCAGATAATATTTAAGGCGACATTACAGTGCTTTCTTTGATTCAGCGATGGGTTCAAGGGCGGGTCTTCCAAGAAGCGTTAGGTTCATCAGTCTACCTTTTGTTGGTGTTCGCTTCTTGCCAGCGCCGAAGCTGACAGCAATTCCGTCTATTGCAGCCAACTTTTTTCCGCTTGGCTTTTTAAAACAGATTTTGGGGCATATTAGCAAGACCGGCGATAAAATTATCGCCGTTTTAGCGGCAGGAAACTGCCGCTAAAACGGCGATAATGGGCTTGCTAATAGGCGTTATGGAATTCCAATAGAAGCCCAGGTTAGATGTCCTGCACATCTAACCTGGGCTTCTATTGGAATTCCATAACGCATATTTCCTGCCGCTAAAACGGCGATAATTTTATCGCCGGTCTTGCTAATATGCCCCTTTGTTTTTAGGGTATGGATTGTCGTACTTTAGTTTCATTCTCTTTCTTTTTGTAGCTTCAAGGAAATGTGCAGTAACGTTTAGCGCATTGAAGTCGCGCAAGCGACGCACACATTCCATAAAGTAAAATAAATACGCAAATAGACACAAAGAATGTGCCAGATAACTATGAAACCATAAATGTCTTTTTAATGGAAGATGCGCGGAAACTAGTTCAAATGACTCACAACAAAGAAGAGGAACTCACATCAATTCTGTGCCTACGCCTTCCGGTTCCGATGACTGCTACGGATGCTGCAGCCACCGTGACCTGACCACGTGTTATGCTTTCTCTTCAAAGGAGGAAGTCAGACTGCAGCTATGGCTGATTCACAGGGAGCAGAAACCCAATTCAGTGAAAACCGAGCACAGCTCCCGGAAAATAAAGCATTCCCTTTGTGTGAGCTGGTTTTTGAATGTTGAAATGGAGTTTATCTCTATCTCTGTTGATCGAATGTCAAAGTGGATTTGAAATTATGTAATAGAGAAACCATTTCTTATTGTCGACCTAAATCGCTTTTTTTCATGACTGATACATTACTTTATAAAGACCTATATGCTAATTCCACGGAATCCCAGTGCTTAACTTTAGCTGACAGTGCTTAATTTTAGCAGGTGGTTTGACCAAGATAATAAGAGAACAAGCATTGGCATAGCCAATAGGTCTCGCCTTTGGGACCTTATAAGTGTTTAGTTATCCAGCACAATATCCTTGGTGCAACAACATCAACTGTTGCATGGCTAAACACTTATAAGGTCCCAAAGCGAGACCTATTGGCTATGCCAATGCTTGTTACTGAAGCCATGATGTACAGCAGCCTGCGCTGCAGTGCAATATGTAAAAAAAAAAAAACATTGACAAAGCCAATAGATCTCACATATGTGCAAACTATTGGCATTGCCAATGCTTGTTGTTCCTAACACAAAGTGCCAGCAGTCTTCAATAGTTGAGAACATTGATGTACTTGGCATGGGTATTAACAGAGAGTAAAAAGATTTCTGGTCTAATCAAGGTTATATTTTCTACTTCCAGCCTGACACTTAAGCTACTTAGGGCATCATAAGAGATCCCACCCTCTTTGGTGTTGGGGTCGTAGTGAAGAGACATGTAAATTAGAAAGAATTTTGGAAGTATAGGCCAAAGAGTTAGGGGTGAATGCAGATCAATCCCTTCAAACACACTCACATATACATTGCATGAAGTTGAGAAAAAACTGTCCACATGCATGAAGTGTGATACATGCTACTGACCATACAGTTTTGTGTCCAAGCACAATTGCTTGGACACAACACCTTAAGCACACTTTATGAATGTGATATATCGCCCTTATAAATCATCTGTGCTTCAGGAGTCATTATATGTGTATAAGGATCAAAACTGCCACAGGCACACACATCACACAGTTATCTACAAGCATCAGACATCCACAAGCATCAGGCATCAGACATCCACAAGCATCAGGCAACAGACATCAGGCATCAGACATCCACAAGCATCAGGCATCAGACATCCACAAGCATCAGGCATCAGACATCCACAAGCATCAGGCATCAGACATCCACAAGCATCAGGAATCAGACATCCACAAGCATCAGGAATCAGACATCCACAAGCATCAGACATCCACAAGCATCATACATCCACAAGCATCAGACATCCACAAGCATCAGGCATCCACAAGCATCAGACATCCACAAGCATCAGGCATCCACAAGTATCAGACATCCACAAGCATCAGACATCCACAGACATCAGGCATCCACAAGCATCAGGCATCCACAAGCATCAGGCATCAGACATCCACAAGCATCAGGCATCAGACATCCCCAAGCATCAGGCATCAGACATCCACAAGTATCAGGCATCAGACATCAGCCATCCACAAGCATCAGACATCCACAAGCATCAGGCATCAGACAACCACAAGCATCAGACATCCACAGGCATCAGACATCCACAGGCATCAGATATCCACAGGCATCAGACATCCACAGGCATCAGACATCCACAAGCATCAGACATCCACAAGCATCAGACATCCACAAGCATCAGACATCCACAGGCATCAGACATCCACAGGCATCAGACATCCACAAGCATCAGACATCCACAAGCATCAGGCATCAGACATCCACAAGCATCAGGCATCCACAAGCATCAGACATCCACACGCATCAGGCATCCACAATCATCAGACATCCTCAGGCATCAGACATCAGGCATCAGATATCAGACATCCACAAGCATCAGACATCAGACATCCACAAGCATCAGACATCAGACATCCACAAGCATCAGACATCGGGCATCAGACATCCACAAGCATCAGACATCGGGCATCAGACATCCACAAGCATCAGACATCAGACATCCACAAGCATCAGACATCAGGCATCAGACATCCACAAGCATCAGACATCAGACATCCACAGGCAGCAGACATCCACAGGCATTAGGCATCAGACATCCACATGCATCAGACATCCACAGGCATCAGACATCCACAGGCATCAGACATCCACAGGCATCAGACATCCACAGGCATCAGACATCAGACATCCACAGGCAGCAGACATCCACAGGCATTAGGCATCAGACATCCACATGCATCAGACATCCACATGCATCAGACATCCACAGGCATCAGACATCCACAGGCATCAGACATCCACAGGCATCAGACATCCACAGGCATCAGACATCCACAGGCATCAGGCAACAGACATCAGGCATCAGACATCAGGCATCAGACATCCACCAGCATCAGGCATCAGACATCCACAATTATCAGACATCAGACATCCACAAGCATCAGACATCAGGCATCAGACATCCACAAGCATCAGGCATCAGACATCCACAAGCATCAGACATCAGGCATCAGACATCCACAAGCATCAGACATCAGCATCCATAAGCATCAGGCATCAGATATCAGACATCCACAAGCATCAGGCATCAGACATCCACTAGCATCATACATCAGACATCCACAAGCATCAGGCATTAGACATCAGACATCCACAAGCATCAGGCATCAGACATCCACAAGCATCAGACATCAGACATCCACAAGCATCAGGCATCAGACATCCACCAGCATCAGGCAACAGACATCAGGCATCAGACATCCACCAGCATCAGACATCAGACATTCACAATTATCATACATCAGGCATCAGACATCAGACATCAGACATCCACAAGCATCAGACATCAGACATCCACAAGCATCAGGCATCAGACATCAGACATCCACAAGCATCAGGCATCAGTCATCCACAAGCATCAGACATCAGACATCAGACATCCACAAGCATCAGACATCAGGCATCAGACATCCACAAGCATCAGACATCAGGCATCAGACATCAGACATCCACAAGCATCAGGCATCAGACATCCACAAGCATCAGACATCAGGCATCAGACATCAGACATCCACAAGCATCAGGCATCAGACATCCACTAGCATCAGACGTCAGACATCCACAAGCATCAGGCATTAGACATCAGACATCCACAAGCATCAGGCATCAGACATCCACAAGCATCAGGCATCAGACAACAGACATCCACAATCATCAGACATCCACAGGCATCAGACATCCACAGGCATCAGACATCCACAGGCATCAGACATCCACAGGCATCAGTCATCCACAGGCATCAGACATCAGGCATCAGCCATCCACAAGCATCAGACATCCATAAGCATCAGACATCAGGCATCAGACAGACATCCACAAGCATCAGGCATCAGACATCCACAAGCATCAGACATCAGGCATCAGACATCAGACATCCACAAGCATCAGGCATCAGACATCCACCAGCATCAGGCAACAGACATCAGGCATCAGACATCGACCAGCATCAGACATCAGACATTCACAAGCATCAGACATCAGGCATCAGATATCAGACATCCACAAGCATCAGACATCAGACATCCACAAGCATCAGGCATCAGACAACAGACATCCACAATCATCAGACATCCACAGGCATCAGACATCCACAGGCATCAGACATCCACAGGCATCAGACATCCACAGGCATCAGACATCCACAGGCATCAGTCATCCACAGGCATCAGACATCAGGCATCAGCCATCCACAAGCATCAGGCATCAGACATCCATAAGCACCAGATGTCAGGCATCAGACAGACATCCACAAGCATCAGGCATCAGACATCCACCAGCATCAGGCAACAGACATCAGGCATCAGACATCCACAATTACCAGACATCAGACAGCAGACATCCACAATTATCAGACATCAGGCATCAGACATCAGGCATCAGACATCCACAAGCATCAGACATCAGGCATCCGACATCAGGCATCAGACATCCACAAGCATCAGACATCAGACATCAGCCATCAGCCATCAGACATCAGACATCCAAGGGCATCAGACATCCACAAGCATCAGACATCCACAGGCATCAGACATCCACAGGCATCAGACATCCACAGGCATCAGACATCCACAGGCATCCACAGGCATCAGACATCAGGCATCAGACATCCACAGGCATCAGACATCCACAGGCATCAGACATCCACAGGCATCAGACATCAGACATCCACAGGCATCAGACATCAGGCATCCACAGGCATCAGACATCCACAGGCATCAGACATCCACAGGCATCAGACATCCACAGGCATCAGACATCCACAAGCATCAGACATCCACAAGCATCAGACATCAAGCATCAGACATCAGACATCAAGCATCAGACATCAGACATCAAGCATCAGACATCAGACATCAGGCATCAGGCATCGGACATCCACAAGCATCAGACATCCACAAGCATCAGACATCCACAAGCATCAGACATCCACAAGCATCAGACATCCACAAGCATCAGGCATCAGACATCCACAAGCATCAAGCATTAGATATCAGACATCCACAAGCATCAGACATCCACAGGCATCAGACATCCACAAGCATCAGACATCCACAAGCATCAGACATCCACAAGCATCAGGCATCCACAAGCATCAGGCATCAGACATCCACAAGCATCAAGCATCAGACAGCCACAAGCATCAGGCATCAGACATCCACAAGCATCAGACATCCACAAGCATCAGGCATCAGACATCCACAAGCATCAGGCATCCACAAGCATCAGACATCCACAAGCATCAGGCATCCACAATCATCAGACATCCTCAGGCATCAGACATCAGACATCAGACATCCACAAGCATCAGGCACCAGACATCCACAAGCATCAGACATCAGGCATCAGACATCCACAAGCATCAGACATCAGGCATCAGACATCCACAAGCATCAGACATCAGGCATCAGACATCCACAAGCATCAGACATCAGGCATCAGACATCCACAAGCATCAGACATCAGACATCCACAGGCAGCAGACATCCACGGGCATTAGGCATCAGACATCCACATGCATCAGACATCCACAGGCATCAGACAGCCACAGGCATCAGACATCCACAGGCATCAGACATCCACAGGCAACAGACATCAGGCAACAGACATCAGGCACCAGACATCAGGCACCAGACATCCACCAGCATCAGGCATCAGACATCAGACATCCACAATTATCAGACATCAGATATCCACAAGCATCAGACATCAGGCATCAGACATCCACAAGCATCAGGCATCAGACATCCACAACCATCAGACATCAGGCATCCACAAGCATCGGACATCAGACATCCATAAGCATCAGGCATCAGATATCAGACATCCACAAGCATCAGGCATCAGACATCCACTAGCATCAGACATCAGACATCCACAAGCATCAGGCATTAGACATCAGACATCCACAAGCATCAGGCATCAGACATCCACAAGCATCAGACATCCACAAGCATCAGGCATCAGACATCCACCAGCATCAGGCAACAGACATCAGGCATCAGGCATCCACCAGCATCAGACATCAGCCATTCACAATTATCAGACATCAGGCATCAGACATCCACAAGCATCAGACATCAGACATCCACAAGCATCAGGCATCAGACATCCACAAGCATCAGACATCAGGCATCAGACATCCACAAGCATCAGACATCAGGCATCAGACATCCACACGCATCAGGCATCAGACATCCATAAGCATCAGACATCAGACATCCACTAACATCAGACATCAGACATCCACAAGCATCAGGCATTAGACATCAGACATCCACAAGCATCGGACATCAACAATCATCAGGCATCAGACATCCACAAGCATCAGACATCAGACATCCACAAGCATCAGGCATCAGACATCCACCAGCATCAGGCAACAGACATCAGGCATCAGACATCCACCAGCATCAGACATCAGACATTCACAATTATCAGACATCAGGCATCAGATATCAGACATCCACAAGCATCAGACATCCACAAGCATCAGGCATCAGACAACAGACATCCACAAGCATCAGACATCCACAAGCATCAGACATCCACAGGCATCAGACATCCACATGCATCAGACATCCACAGGCATCAGACATCCACAGGCATCAGACATCAGGCATCAGCCATCCACAAGCATCAGTCATCAGACATCCATAAGCCTCAGGCATCAGACAGACATCCACAAGCATCAGGCATCAGACATCCACCAGCATCAGGCAACAGACATCAGGCATCAGACATCCACAATTATCAGTCATCAGACATCAGACATCCACAATTATCAGACATCAGGCATCAGACATCCACAAGCATCAGACATCAGGCATCCAACATCAGGCATCGGACATCCACAAGCATCAGACATCAGACATCCACAAGCATCAGACATCCACAAGCATCAGACATCCACAGGCATCAGACATCCACAGGCATCAGACATCCACAGGCATCCACAGGCATCAGACATCAGGCATCAGACATCCACCGGCATCAGACATCCACAGGCATCAGACATCAGACATCAGGCATCAGACATCCACAGGCATCAGACATCCACAGGCATCAGACATCCACAGGCATCCACAGGCATCAGACATCCACAGGCATCAGACATCCACAGGCATCAGACATCCACAGGCATCAGACATCCACAAGCATCAGACATCAGACATCAAGCATCAGACATCAGACATCAGACATCAGACATCAGGCATCAGACATCAGGCATCAGGCATAAGACATCCACAATCATCAGGCATCAGACATCCATAAGCATCAGACATCCACAAGCATTAGGCATCAGACATCCATAAGCATCAGGCATCAGACATCCACATAGATGAGAAGCCTTTCTGCATAGGGTAAAATATCTTATTAAACCCAACAGAACAGGTAACTGCTCATAAACTGCTGCCACTGATGTGACCATAGCAGGCAGCTGAGAGTTTGCAGAAATTCTGGATTCAGTGACAGTTTCTTTTAAAAAATGGGGAATGCCCGCTACATACTTCAGCTCTGTTCTAATTTTAATTGCCATCACTGTGAAATTCCCTTAGCCATTTTGGCTGGTACAATGATTACTGAAAAATCAGAGCTAAGTGGTATTAAATGAATGCAACCTCACATATCAGAGTGGTGAAACTAAAACAAACTGGGGTATCACAGGTACTAATCACATCACACCAGCTAGACAGGCAGATGATATAGCATTGGTGTCAGGAATTCTGTTCTGAAAAAAGTAGAAACATTGATTTCACCTGGTTGTGGTTCTAATTTTTGAGCTCCTTTTGCTGTATTGAGTTTAGCTCCATATGGTATGAGTAAATTGTTGCTGAAATATTTGGAGCAGAGTGATTTGGCTGTCTTATTTTCAGATTTTTATATCCGATTGAGATGGATTGATGAGTGGTCACTGCGTTTTAAGGAGGGGAGGATAAGTTATAAGCAGTGCTTAATTTGAGCCGGTGCTTTCCGGTGCTCAGCACCAGCACATAATTGTCAACACCATACTAAGAACAGTCTACCATATGGTGGCGCTGCTCATCCAATTTAGAGAAGAGCAGAACAATGGTTGTTTATGAAAACAATATACATTACAAATTGCCAATACCTGCCTCCCCAGCCATTCCTTTAGCATTGGGGACCTGGAATAATCTGAACTGTCGCATTTACATGCGAGAGCGATGGTTAGTAGTTGTTTTGGCAGCGATGACAAGGGCGATGGGTGGTGCAAGCTGCCGTGGCCTCCTGGTCAGAGCCCTGGCACTTAATATTTTACAAATTAACCACTGGTTATAAGCAAGGGAGTTACTTGGCAGCTTTTGAGCCGACTTTTATAGGCACAATGTATCCACAAGCATCAGGCATCCACAAGCATCAGACATCCACAAGCATCAGGCATCCACAAGTATCAGACATCCACAAGCATCAGACATCCACAGACATCAGGCATCCACAAGCATCAGGCATCCACAAGCATCAGGCATCAGACATCCACAAGCATCAGGCATCAGACATCCACAAGTATCAGGCATCAGACATCAGCCATCCACAAGCATCAGACATCCACAAGCATCAGGCATCAGACAACCACAAGCATCAGACATCCACAGGCATCAGACATCCGCAGGCATCAGATATCCACAGGCATCAGACATCCACAGGCATCAGACATCCACAAGCATCAGACATCCACAAGCATCAGACATCCACAAGCATCAGACATCCACAGGCATCAGACATCCACAAGCATCAGACATCCACAAGCATCAGGCATCAGACATCCACAAGCATCAGGCATCCACAAGCATCAGACATCCACACGCATCAGGCATCCACAATCATCAGACATCCTCAGGCATCAGACATCAGGCATCAGATATCAGACATCCACAAGCATCAGACATCAGACATCCACAAGCATCAGACATCAGACATCCACAAGCATCAGACATCGGGCATCAGACATCCACAAGCATCAGACATCAGACATCCACAAGCATCAGACATCAGACATCCACAAGCATCAGACATCAGGCATCAGACATCCACAAGCATCAGACATCAGACATCCACAGGCAGCAGACATCCACAGGCATTAGGCATCAGACATCCACATGCATCAGACATCCACAGGCATCAGACATCCACAGGCATCAGACATCCACAGGCATCAGACATCAGACATCCACAGGCAGCAGACATCCACAGGCATTAGGCATCAGACATCCACATGCATCAGACATCCACATGCATCAGACATCCACAGGCATCAGACATCCACAGGCATCAGACATCCACAGGCATCAGACATCCACAGGCATCAGACATCCACAGGCATCAGGCAACAGACATCAGGCATCAGACATCAGGCATCAGACATCCACCAGCATCAGACATCCACAATTATCAGACATCAGACATCCACAAGCATCAGACATCAGGCATCAGACATCCACAAGCATCAGGCATCAGACATCCACAAGCATCAGACATCAGGCATCAGACATCCACAAGCATCAGACATCAGCATCCATAAGCATCAGGCATCAGATATCAGACATCCACAAGCATCAGGCATCAGACATCCACTAGCATCAGACATCAGACATCCACAAGCATCAGGCATTAGACATCAGACATCCACAAGCATCAGGCATCAGACATCCACAAGCATCAGACATCAGACATCCACAAGCATCAGGCATCAGACATCCACCAGCATCAGGCAACAGACATCAGGCATCAGACATCCACCAACATCAGACATCAGACATTCACAATTATCATACATCAGGCATCAGACATCAGACATCAGACATCAGACATCCACAAGCATCAGACATCAGACATCCACAAGCATCAGGCATCAGACATCAGACATCCACAAGCATCAGGCATCAGTCATCCACAAGCATCAGACATCAGGCATCAGACATCCACAAGCATCAGGCATCAGACATCAGACATCCACAAGCATCAGACATCAGGCATCAGACATCAGACATCCACAAGCATCAGGCATCAGACATCCACAAGCATCAGACATCAGGCATCAGACATCAGACATCCACAAGCATCAGGCATCAGACATCCACTAGCATCAGACATCAGACATCCACAAGCATCAGGCATTAGACATCAGACATCCACAAGCATCAGGCATCAGACATCCACAAGCATCAGGCATCAGACAACAGACATCCACAATCATCAGACATCCACAGGCATCAGACATCCACAGGCATCAGACATCCACAGGCATCAGACATCCACAGGCATCAGTCATCCACAGGCATCAGACATCAGGCATCAGCCATCCACAAGCATCAGACATCCATAAGCATCAGACATCAGGCATCAGACAGACATCCACAAGCATCAGGCATCAGACATCCACAAGCATCAGACATCAGGCATCAGACATCAGACATCCACAAGCATCAGGCATCAGACATCCACCAGCATCAGGCAACAGACATCATGCATCAGACATCGACCAGCATCAGACATCAGACATTCACAAGCATCAGACATCAGGCATCAGATATCAGACATCCACAAGCATCAGACATCAGACATCCACAAGCATCAGGCATCAGACAACAGACATCCACAATCATCAGACATCCACAGGCATCAGACATCCACAGGCATCAGACATCCACAGGCATCAGACATCCACAGGCATCAGACATCCACAGGCATCAGTCATCCACAGGCATCAGACATCAGGCATCAGCCATCCACAAGCATCAGGCATCAGACATCCATAAGCACCAGACATCAGGCATCAGACAGACATCCACAAGCATCAGGCATCAGACATCCACCAGCATCAGGCAACAGACATCAGGCATCAGACATCCACAATTACCAGACATCAGACAGCAGACATCCACAATTATCAGACATCAGGCATCAGACATCAGGCATCAGACATCCACAAGCATCAGACATCAGGCATCCGACATCAGGCATCAGACATCCACAAGCATCAGACATCAGACATCAGCCATCAGCCATCAGACATCAGACATCCACAAGCATCAGACATCCACAAGCATCAGACATCCACAGGCATCAGACATCCACAGGCATCAGACATCCACAGGCATCAGACATCCACAGGCATCCACAGGCATCAGACATCAGGCATCAGACATCCACAGGCATCAGACATCCACAGGCATCAGACATCAGACATCCACAGGCATCAGACATCCACAGGCATCAGACATCCACAGGCATCAGACATCAGGCATCCACAGGCATCAGACATCCACAGGCATCAGACATCCACAGGCATCAGACATCCACAGGCATCAGACATCCACAAGCATCAGACATCCACAAGCATCAGACATCCACAAGCATCAGACATCAGACATCAAGCATCAGACATCAGACATCAAGCATCAGACATCAGACATCAAGCATCAGACATCAGACATCAGGCATCAGGCATCGGACATCCACAAGCATCAGACATCCACAAGCATCAGACATCCACAAGCATCAGACATCCACAAGCATCAGACATCCACAAGCATCAGACATCCACAAGCATCAGGCATCAGACATCCACAAGCATCAAGCATTAGATATCAGACATCCACAAGCATCAGACATCCACAGGCATCAGACATCCACAAGCATCAGACATCCACAAGCATCAGACATCCACAAGCATCAGGCATCCACAAGCATCAGGCATCAGACATCCACAAGCATCAAGCATCAGACAGCCACAAGCATCAGGCATCAGACATCCACAAGCATCAGACATCCACAAGCATCAGGCATCAGACATCCACAAGCATCAGGCATCCACAAGCATCAGACATCCACAATCATCAGACATCCTCAGGCATCAGACATCAGACATCTGACATCTACAAGCATCAGGCACCAGACATCCACAAGCATCAGACATCAGGCATCAGACATCCACAAGCATCAGACATCAGGCATCAGACATCCACAAGCATCAGACATCAGGCATCAGACATCCACAAGCATCAGACATCAGGCATCAGACATCCACAAGCATCAGACATCAGACATCCACAGGCAGCAGACATCCACGGGCATTAGGCATCAGACATCCACATGCATCAGACATCCACAGGCATCAGACATCCACAGGCATCAGACATCCACAGGCATCAGACATCCACAGGCAACAGACATCAGGCAACAGACATCAGGCACCAGACATCAGGCACCAGACATCCACCAGCATCAGGCATCAGACATCAGACATCCACAATTATCAGACATCAGATATCCACAAGCATCAGACATCAGGCATCAGACATCCACAAGCATCAGGCATCAGACATCCACAACCATCAGACATCAGGCATCAGACATCCACAAGCATCGGACATCAGACATCCATAAGCATCAGGCATCAGATATCAGACATCCACAAGCATCAGGCATCAGACATCCACTAGCATCAGACATCAGACATCCACAAGCATCAGGCATTAGACATCAGACATCCACAAGCATCAGGCATCAGACATCCACAAGCATCAGACATCCACAAGCATCAGGCATCAGACATCCACCAGCATCAGGCAACAGACATCAGGCATCAGACATCCACCAGCTTCAGACATCAGCCATTCACAATTATCAGACATCAGGCATCAGACATCCACAAGCATCAGACATCAGACATCCACAAGCATCAGGCATCAGACATCCACAAGCATCAGACATCAGGCATCAGACATCCACAAGCATCAGACATCAGGCATCAGACATCCACACGCATCAGGCATCAGACATCCATAAGCATCAGACATCAGACATCCACTAACATCAGACATCAGACATCCACAAGCATCAGGCATTAGACATCAGACATCCACAAGCATCGGACATCAACAATCATCAGGCATCAGACATCCACAAGCATCAGACATCAGACATCCACAAGCATCAGGCATCAGACATCCACCAGCATCAGGCAACAGACATCAGGCATCAGACATCCACCAGCATCAGACATCAGACATTCACAATTATCAGACATCAGGCATCAGATATCAGACATCCACAAGCATCAGACATCCACAAGCATCATGCATCAGACAACAGACATCCACAAGCATCAGACATCCACAAGCATCAGACATCCACAGGCATCAGACATCCACATGCATCAGACATCCACAGGCATCAGACATCCACAGGCATCAGACATCAGGCATCAGCCATCCACAAGCATCAGTCATCAGACATCCATAAGCCTCAGGCATCAGACAGACATCCACAAGCATCAGGCATCAGACATCCACCAGCATCAGGCAACAGACATCAGGCATCAGACATCCACAATTATCAGTCATCAGACATCCACAATTATCAGACATCAGGCATTCGTTAATCACCTCCCCTGCCTCGCTAATAGGCGATAGCGACTGTTTCCAGACGCTTTTAGGTTGGGAACGCCTACTTTGCATGCCATTAGCGATAAATATCGCTGGCATGCAAAGCGGCACCCAACCCGGTCGCTATCGCCTAGAAGCTGTCGCTAACAGCAGTTAGCAACAGCTTGCTAATAGGGCGTTTGAATTATCGCCGCTTTAGCGGGACTTTTTCCCAACAAAATACATGACCAACAAAACGCTTTATTGTATGCTGTGTTTTCTCCGAACTTTACAATATCTACATTCATGCAGTGGCCTTCCAGCTAGTTTCTGTTCTGAATGCGTAAGTATATAGGTCACTGCACGTGTGTGCAAGCTCTGAATACATGTTGACAGGACTTACACGCAGCAAAATAATGACGTTTTCGATTGGGAACTTCGCTTTTTAGTGCTTTAAGGTCAAATCTACAAGGTAAGGTATACAGGTATAGCGAGACAGCAAGACAAATGTATACAAAGAAACATTGAGGAAAGAAAGCCGCACAGCAAACATAATGAACAAGGCACTTACTCATTTTGGTATTCACAGAAGGCACTTACTCACTCATTTTGAGTAACTTACTCATTTTGTGTAACTTACTCATTTTGGTATTCACAGAAGGCACTTACTCATAAATGAGTAAGTGCCTTCTGTGAATACCAAAATGAGTAACTACTCATTTTGAGTAACTTACTCATTTTGTGTAACTTACTCATTTTGGTATTCACAGAAATGAGTAAGTGCCTTCTGTGAATACCAAAATGAGTAAGTTACACAAAATGAGTAAGTTACTCAAAATGAGTAAGTAAGTGCCTTCTGTGAATACCAAAATGAGTAAGTGCCTTCTGTGAATACCAAAATGGTAGTAAGTTTAGGATTTTGTCTTAAGTTAGTTCTGTGAATTGGGCCCATAGAATTATCGCCGCGCTAGCGGCACTTTTCTGCCGCAAATGCGGTGATATTTTTATCGCAGTATTACCAAGCTGTCGCTAACAGCCGTTAGCGACAGTTTTTAGGCGAAAACATCCGTTGTAAAGATCGCCACTTCTGTTAGCGATAATTATATGCAGGAGAGGCGTTCCCGTGCAAAAACGGCCGCAAACCCCACTTCTCCATATTCACAAGGGGATCCTTGAAGTTCTGAAGACCAAAAAAACTGTCTCTAACTGCAGTTAGAGCCAGTTACTTAAGACCAGAAAATAGCTGGTCTTAAAAATGGGGATAACACTTGGGACCTCATCTCAGCAGCTTTTGGTGCTGGACAGCGCTGCAAGCAATGTGGCAACGCTGCCCTGCGACAAAACAACAGTGCAGGAATGCGCACCATCAATAAGATTCCTGCACGCACGCACGCAGGCTCCAGACGCAGGTCCAGCGAGGCATCCAGGCTCCAGACGCAGGTCCAGCGAGGCATCCAGGCTCCAGACGCAGGTCCAGCGAGGCATCCGGCTCCAGACGCAGGTCCAGCGAGGCATCCTGGCTCTCATCCTGGTCATCCTGGATGTTTGGTGGCTTGCAGGGTTTGTTGATGTGTGCTGCACTTGGCCCTGGCTGCTCCATTCTGCATATTTTTTGGTTTTATGCTTATTTTCTATTGGATGTTGACTGATAGGCAATTTTTTGCATTAGAGGCAAAAAAAATACACGTTGGGCTGACTAACTTGAGTTTTTTTGCCGCTAATGGGCCTATCGGTAGTTTTCGCCCGCTAACGCCGGATTTCCTATCGCCATCGCGCTGATATTAGCGGCAGTTTTCACCGCCGTTCCCTGATACTATCGCCATGTAGCGACGGCTTGTTAATACGCCGCTAACATGTCGATAGTTTTCAGGGTTAGGCGGCGATAAAAAAACTGCCGCTAACTGGCGTTTGCGATAGGTATCGCCGGTCCTTGTGAATATGCCCCTATGTGTGTGTTTGAATGACTGAGTAGTCAGGACACACAATGACTGATGACCAAACCTCTCTTGTAACCTCGTGAGGAAGACTTACACACCACACAGACTCCCCACACTAGATAACACAGCATTCCTAAAGCCCTTTTTCAGTCCTTTCTCCACCTCAGAAAAGTCTAGAGGAGTGAGGTGGGCGAGAATTGCCCTCACCCAGATGTCGAGCTAGAAGTGAAAGTTACTTGAGAAAGCGAACATTGAAAAAGATTCATAACTATTGCAATTTCTTGAGACTAGCAGGAATAATATCAGAAGGCAAGCCCAATGGCAAGGTTTTTTAATAACAAATATTAACATAATTTCAATTACAGCTACTAGTTGTTCCTCGTTAATAATCAAGGTCTCATAACTGTGTTATTGCCCCACAATCAGTGACTTCTAGAAGGGCAAATGTATTATGGGAACAATGTCCCCAAACTGGAGATAGCCTCCTTTGGTTGAGTATTTTTTACTTTAAAAAAATATGTCATAGTTGAAAAGTAGGTCAGATTGTTTAACTCAAAGCATCTGGGGTTTGCAATTCTGCAACAATGTGAACTAATTCGCTTGGGGCTGTCTCAAGATGTGTTGAAAGCCAAACACATTTGGCTTCTTTAATCTACTGTTTGTATTTTGCAAAGGGCTTTTGTATATATATATATTTTTTCATGGTTATCTTCTGTGTTTTTGTCTTTCAGTGTGGGTTGAGAGGAAATCAATGGATTTCCTAACTTTTTGGACGTAGACTGTTTACACTTTTGGAGTGTCATAATATTATCTACGACTGACATGCATATGGAATGCATTTTTTTCAAGCAACTTGTTATTGTCTGTCGAATGAGAGGAGGGAAAAGAAGTCGAAAGGTGGTTAAGAAACTAAATGAACACATCTAACTACCACACCAGAGAACAAAATATTGTTTTTCCAGGAGAGCTGGCAAACCTTGCAACATTCATGGTATTATTTCTTCTCTTTAGATGCTGCTGATCTTCTCTCTTCTGTCACATCCTTTCTACATTCCGCTTCCACCCTCCAGCCCCACTCCCACATTCTTTATGCCACCCACCTCTAAAACGTATACACAATCAGTATCACCGTACAAAGATCAGAAAGGTCTGCCTCAGTGTGTGAGCCAACATGTGTTTGTACTTTCCACTTCTTCCACACTCGTAATCTTCCCGTCCATCCCTTTTGGGTGAGTATAAACCTTGACCAAATATTACAATGTACAGAATTACAGTGAATAGTAGAAGTGGAAAACTAAACAGTCCTCGTGGTCCTTATCTAGATCAATTTCCATGTGTTAGTGTATCATTACACAGCATCCACACTTAGAGCACAATTCACAAACTGCATTTTGATGTACATAAAATAGTACTACACTAGTACTACCTATTAAATACAAATGTAAATTCAGGGTTACTTTTCAAAATTGAATACAGCAACAGGTTTCCATAGTAAAAAGGTATTGCTAAAGGGACAGTGAACACATCTAACTACCACTCCAGAGAGAAAATATTGTTTTCCAGGAGAGCTGGCAAACCTTGCAACATTCATGGTATTATTTCTTCTCTTTAGATTTTGCTGATCATGTCTCTTCTGTCACATCCTTTCTACATTCCGCTTCCACCCTCCAGCCCCACTCCCACATTCTTCATGCCACCCTCCTCTAAAGCGTATACACAATCAGTATTGCCGTACAAAGATCAGAAAGGTCTGCCTCAGTGTGTGATCCAACATGTGTTTCTACTTTCCACTTCTTCCACCTCTTCCACACTCGTAATCTTCCCTTCCATCCCTTTTGGGAGAGTATAAACCTTGACCAAATATTACAATGTACAGAATTAAAGTGAATAGTAGAAGTGGAAAATTAAACAGTCCTCGTGGTCCTTATCTACATCAAATTCCATGTGTTAGTGTATCATTACACAGCATCCATACTTAGAACACAATTCACAAACTGCATTTTGTTATACATAAAATAGTACTACACTAGTACTACCTATTAAATAAAGTGTAATTAATTATTCATTTTATTATTTGATTTTTATATGTAATAATGTACTTCATTTGCACAAACAATGAATGTATCTTTCTTTTTAAATATAAAATTAAAAGATATTTGAATTATTTAAATGAAAACGTTTTGTACAAACTGAAAATATTACTGAGGGTGTTTTTTAAAATAATTGTTCAATATTAATATTATTAAATTAAACTTCTATATTTACATTTTTGTATTATTCAATACACATTTATTTGAGGTGATAATGTGCTGAGAAATTGATTATTTCCTTAGAGCTAGGCTAATCCTAATTATTTTAAAATATTTTACATATACATTTTACATTAGAATATATTTAAATATATATTTTTAAATGAATACATTTCATTAACTGTTCCTATACTTTCCTAGACTGTCCCGGAGGAAACTTTCCACTCCGGGGTGAAGATATCCAGAGCAGGTGAATATGATTTTGATCAGTTCGAAGAATGAACTCCTATAGATTTAATGTGTCGAACTTTTATGAAATATACTGCAGATTTAGCATCTTTGGCTTTATACTTCATTTTAATGTTCACATTGATTATATATGAGCTGATTTTCTTCCTTCCCCTGTAGATCACATGTAAGCACATTGAATTGGCTGTGTAAACGATTACCATTCTTTACTATTCTTTCATTCTTACCATCCGTTACAATGGTAGTGAGCAGAAAACATGTTCTGTCAGCTAGGTTAGTGCTCAGTTGTTATGTAGAATATGAATTTCAATATCAGTCATATTTACCATTCTTTCTCAGTGATGTTTTATCCTCCTAGTGAAGTTAATATATTAAATTCAAATAAAAACCTTTGCCTGTATTGCAAAAACATATGAAAATTCACATGAACATGGAGATTTTCCCACTGTGTAGTATTTTGATTAAACATCTTCCTACTTTGTAAAAATATTTGGAAAGGTTAGACAATGTCTTCAAGAGAGTCCTGATCTGGTGTAGCAACACATAGTGATGAAATGAAGAAAAAATATATAGTGATAAATAAGACTAGACTAGGACGTTATGTAGTTCAGCAATTACTAGTTGGATCTTATTGCAGTGTTTAGCATTTAACAATGGAAAATGTTAGCATTTACAAAGTGTTGTATTTGAACTGCAATTTTCTTCATTCCTAAGAGATGATACCATTTACAAACATTGTTCAGCTGCTGAATGTCAGAGTATTATAGAGCAATAAACGTGGTAAAATTAGTAAAATTAAAATATATTATAATATGGCCTGGTGTAATGTTAATGGCACAATCTAATGAAGTAGTAGATTTACAGAATACCTATATCATACATTCAGTTTAGAGTCCATGTAATTATTTTCCGGTTAACAAGCATGCACTTATAGCATTTAAGATTTTATTTTACTGTATTATTCACACATTTCTTCTTCAAGGATGCATTAAAAAGATATAAAGTGGTTTGAAAGACACATTCTGCTAACAAAGTGGGACTTTGGCCTTCTTAGTGATATGAAAATGGGGTTGGACGTCTTAGGATTTGAGAAGGTCTTCTTTTCTTCCATTTAACAAGGTTGTATGCCATCTAAAAAATCTTTTCTTTTAACCTTCATCTGAATATATTGTCTAAGAGAATGTGCTACTGAAAAGGGTTACAAATATGCTCTATTAAACATTGAAAAATAAAGTACAGACCGTCACACCAAAGGAGGCTTGTATTGTGAGCAGCCAGTGAATTTGTAGGATAATAGGATAAAAGGCCTTGAAATCCAATTAGGTGTTATATTAGGTAAGCAGAAGTAGCACAAAATGATTCACATAATAATTATGAGAAAGACACAGGCTATGTATCCATGCTTTTTATGAACATATGCTGGTGGCACAAATGGAAGATTTTAAGTGATTTTTTGTATTATTATTTTTGCAGTTATTTTGTATTATGACACCTTTAACATTTGTAAACCATGCACACTTTCCATTAACAAAGGCCCTCATGTTGATTTTTGCTGTGAAAGACATGCTTCTAGTTATATGATGAAATGAAATGACATTTGTCTGCATTGTTCATGGTCAAGCCCGCTTTTATCACAGAAAGCAGTTTTATCAAGTATGCCTCATTATTGTAGGCACAGCTTAATATAAAGAAAGTCTTTTTAACTCCGAAGGAATTGTTGTTGTAAGTATTAATTCATTGCTCCTAATGTGTTAGTACATTAGGTTTGCACCACATAGCCTGAAAAGAAAATACGACTCATGTAGGCCAAGGGACCTTGTCAACCAATCAGGACAAGTATCTAAACAACATTCACTTAATTAAACTCTTGCCCCGGTCCGGCACGGCTGCTGTGCTGATAGAGCGGAGGGCGGAGCAAAAACCACTCACTTCCGGCAATTAGCGTTCTAGTTTCCTCAAGTACCACCCTAGTGAGGGACTCAATGGTGCGGACGCGCGCAGTGTGTGCGCCGCTGGCGCGCCGAAAGCGGGCCTAAGGCAAGCCCGTCTGCGCCCGTCCGCACCTGGGCCGGGCCCAGGGCCAGAACCCCTGGTCCACTAACTCCCCTGGTCCGGAGATATACAAGTAAGGAACTGATAGAGCTTACAAAAGCCAAGACTAGTTGTTGTATCTTGACCCCTAGTGAAGAGAGGTCTGTCTGCTCATGTGGTTTCTCACTCCCACCACTACAGACAATCAGGGCGCACCACTCCCCTACGCCTCCTCAGAGTAATACATTACTGAAACACGCAGCTTTGATTGATATACACTGCGGCCTTACTAATGTCAGGTCCCTAGCGAAGCACAAGTGCGAAATTGCAGACATGATATCTAGTCATAAACTAGATATGCTTTTCATCACGGAAACCTGGGCTGATGCAGCCTCGGACCCTGACTTTGTAACCTCAACCCCCAAGGGATTTCGGTCTTTCAGAGTAGACAGGCCGACTAAAAGAGGGGGCGGAGTGGCAGTCATTTTGAGGGAGCAGTTTGAAGCCAGTTTCTACTCAGCTTCCACCCCTTACTATGAGGTCCTCCATTTTGCCATTGAACTAAGCCCCTGGCAAAACCTTTAGAGGCATTTTACTTTATCGCCCCCCTGGCGCCAGAAGCGCATTCATTCATAATTTAGACAGACTTCTGGAACCAATTCTCGCCAGTAACGAATTTACAATTTTGGGCGATTTCAATGTTTATCTAGAAGACAATAGGGACAAGGAGACTGTTGCCCTACTAGAGACGCTGGGGGCTTTGGGCCTATCTCAGATGGTTCAAACACCCACCCACGAGGCAGGACACACGCTTGATGGGATTTTTACCTCCGTGCAGGGACTAATACAAAAAGAAACTATCCCATTGACATGGACAGACCATTCTTTAATCAAGTTTGATTTATTAGTCCCTAAAGTCCATCTGGGAGAGACAATAAAAACTCACTCTATCATCTACACAGCCTGGAATAAAGTAGATAAAGCTATTCTTCTCACACAACTGGACAGTACACGTCCACTGCTAAATGTCCCCCCAGAGTTAGAGGTCATTAAATACACAGACTGGCTCAACGAAGCAATTAAGGTCTTGGTACCCATTGGGAAAACCTCAGGGATTCGGAATTCACCTTCGGCCCCCGGGTTTACCGACGCCCTGCGCAAGGAAAAACAAAAGTGCCGTAGACTGGAAAGACGCTGGAGAGCAAATTACGAAACAGCAGATAAACAGATATAGAAAACTGCGCTAACCCAATATAAAAATCTACTAATGGCAGAAAAAAAGGACTTTTTCTCAAGACAGATTGAGAAAGCAAAAAATACCTCTAAAGAATTGTTTGGGGTGGTAGACAAATTGGCGTCTCTACCTAAGAAAAAAGGAATCAAGTGCGATCAACATTTTTGTGACATGATCGCAGTAGCCTTCAAAACCAAAGTTATGGAGATCTATAATGCTTTCGAAGCCATGCCAGCTCACAGCCCCACCAAATCACCTATATGCTCTGAACCCAAGAGAAACAATTTTTACTGTTTCTCCCCGACTTCATCTGAGGCAGTAGAAAAATATATAAGAGAAACTAAATTTGGGTCTCCATCCGACCCGTGCCCACCTGCATCTCTGAAAGAGATAGCTAGCCCTGAGCTCACAGAGATCTTTAACACTATGTTCATCTCAGGCAATTTCCCACCCATATGGAAAGACTCCTCCATACTCCCTCTGTTAAAAAAACCCAATCTGAATGTGTCCAACCCGAACAACTACCGCACTATAGCTCGGCTGCCTCTTCCGGCCAAAACAGTTGAAAACACTATGAACAAACAGATATCCCAATGCATCCAGGAAAATGATTTGCTTGATCACTCTCAGTTTGGCTTCCGACAGGAGCACAGTACGGAAACGGCACTTATCAAGGCCACTGAGGAGATTAGGGCTGTGATGGACAGAGGGGGCTCAGCAGCCCTTGTTCTCCTCAATTTATTAGCCGCATTTGATACTGTTGATCACAATCTCCTGCAGGAGCGGCTGGAAACGTTGGGGGTCAAGGGAGCGGCACTGACCCTGCTTTCCTCCTTTCTGAAGGAAAGGAGACTAACAGTGACGTTAGACAGGTATCAATCGGAGCCATATGTCCTCCCATGCGGAGTTCCTCAGGGATCATCTCTGAGCCCATCCCTTTTTAATGTATACGTCTCGGAACTCGCCCCTTTGATCCAAGAATTTGGTTTTAGTTTGACGTCTTATGCGGACAACACCCAGATAGTAGTGGCAACATACAGACATCAAACATCACCCACCCTACAGTTTCAGAACTGTATGAGAGAAATAAACAGATGGATGGGAACACATTGTCTTAAACTCAACTCCGATAAAACCGAGGTCATAATCTTCGGAAACCTGCAACTGAGATGGGACAATCTTTGGTGGCTGGCGGAGATGGGTGAACCACCAAAACCAGCGCAAAAGGCAAAAAATCTGGGAGTGTGGATTGATAACAAACTTGCATTCTCACACCAGACAAATGCCATCGTCTCTGCCTCCCACTTTCTGATAAAAAATCTTAAGAAGATCCTACCATACATCCCTATGGATTCTAGAAAGACTGTGGTATCAACACTAATCCAGTCAAAACTGGATTATTGCAATTGGCTCTACCTGAGTATGCAGAAGCAATATCAAAAAAAGCTTCAGACAGTTCAAAATACAGCTGCTCGACTGTTGGTAAATATCCCTAAGTACGACTTAGTAACTAAGGAGATTTGCACACTCCAATGGCTCCCAGTGGCACAAAGAAGTAAATTCAAATCTCTATGCCTAGCATACAATGCACTGAGCAACACAGGACCTCTGTTTCTTAGAAACCTCTTTGCCTGGTATGAACCATCCAGACAGTTACGTTCTACAGGTGCCAGACTCATGAAAGTGCCGAGAATACGGTCCGCAGGTTGGGGCAGCCGTAGTTTCTCCTATGGCACCGCAAAACTTTGGAACACGCTGCCAGTCGAGCTCAGAAGTGCAAGCTCCCTCACCATCTTCAGGAAAGGGCTAAAAACCTGGCTATTCCAGAATTAGTCGCCTAGCTGGGCTTACTGCGTCCATAGGGCCAAGACACCTCCGGGTATTCGTGCGCTCAATAAGTCTCATTAACATAACATAACAAACATGAAAATAATCAACCGGCCTGGAGAAATATATTTCAAACTAATATTGCCTAGGAGTTAAGATAACACAATGATTGGAAATTAGGCAGACCTGGCATACTTGTTTCATAACCTCCTCTTTATGTGAAATTCAATTATTTCTTACAGAAAATTTGATCCGTTCTGTGTGACCTTTATCCAAAGTGACGGCTGATGGTGGAGACTGCAAATTTGGTGTTTTTATTGCATACATTCTGAGAGACCTATATCACACCATCTCTACTGCATGGTTTCCTAGATGTAGAAGAACTGTGCTCTATGGTTTGTCCTGCTTTTGTGTTTCTGTCTTCACAGGCCATCAAAGTAAATTAATTGAGGCAAATTCGCAAAAGTGTTTATGACAATGAGAAAGAGTACCACAGAGATACTTATACAATTACATGTTATTGTTAATCAGTCCCAAAACAATCTACTTCGTATTAGTAAATGTGCAAAGAGGGCACATTCCTTTCTATTTGTATTTCATTATTTAGTTGTATATTTATCTAGTGCTTACAAGAGGCAATGAGTATCTGAGTCCTTTACATAAGAACAGTTTCATCCTGAAAAAAGCAGTTTATATAAGAACATTTTACCATGCAGTCAGAAATAGGACCAGTTTCATAAATGCAATAGAGCAATTTACAGAACAATGTTTTAACAAGAGTTCCCTCACTAATTGCAAAATAGCGAATAACAAAACATAACACAGTTACATCGGAAGAGTTGACCCGAAATTTACCATGAACAAACTATTCAATTGGTGGTAACTAGTTCTTTCTAGTATGTGAAGGCATCCTTCCTTATTAGAGATGGCCAATCCAGTGACGTTTGGTGCGACTTTGAGATGATGGCACCGAGACAGCTAAGAAACACAGTGTGAAGTAACTTGCTTCTGTTATTATTATGTGCCTTTGGGTGTCACATGACACATAGGCCATCTCCAGCAGCTCCTCTCCCAGTCCTAAGAGGCAGCACTCACTTGATGAAACCTGGAGCTGGCCAGGCTGCTTAGGAGATTAGGAGACATCTATTCCAACATAACACGCCATAGGACATGTGACCCTACAAGTGAACATGCTTTATACATCCAGTTTGTTCTGCTTTATATTGCTTTGTCTGAGCCTGTTCTGATGTCATCATCAGCTCTGTGGTGTCTGTTTATGCCAGCTTTGAGTTTCCAGCTTGGTTCATGTAATTAATTATTTGCCAACCAGGTTCCGGTAGACAGTCGAGGAATGTGCTAAGCCTGGCAGGCCTACTGGGTCACCAGCAGCTGCAGACAGATGTAAATGTATTGCAAATAAAAAGTTTCAGAATATTCCCATTTATTTCGTATTGCAGATGGTTTGGTGCCAATTTAGAAAGACACACGAGAGCACATGAAAGAGTGCTACTCGATTACTACTTAACATACTCCAACATGCTTTTGCAAGTAGGCCCGTTTTGTTATTCATATGTTTGAAACATCACTGCAGTCTGTATTTTGTTCTACTTTTATATATTTCAGTATATTAGAAAATGGAGGTAAGAGACCGTTGGTGACAGGAGGTGGTAATAGGGCCCTGTGATACGGGAGACTTTAAATTGAATTAGCAGAGGTAATTTAGTCATTGGACTGGTAAATTCAGCCCCATATGGTTGCATAGATGCAAAAGCCTCTTCCAAAAAAGTACATTCTGGTTTAAGTGACTGAGCACTTAGAAGGATTTTATTTTGGTCAGTGAGTGACACGTATGCAACCCCATTACCGGCATTCGGCCATTGATTTGGGGAAGATGATTGCTGTGGATGCAGGAAAAGGAAAACACTTTTTATAGAACTAGGCAACAGTAGACCTAGTGGGTGATTTACTAAGCTGGAAAAGCAATACGATTTTTTTACACTGGATTGATTAATTGAAAACTCTTTATTTGATTATTAAAAAATAATCATAAAAGATCAATACAACAAAAATAATCAATACAAATAATCTATAAATGTATCTCATAAAGGAATGACGCAATAAACATGCATCTATATAACAGAAGAAATATAATAACATGCATAGATACTTCTTGACAATTAAAAAAACAGCGTAAAAGTTCATATCAATTAATTAGCAGTGGATAAAAAGAGATAAAAAATGTATAACAGTCGCTATGTCCCTTTTGTTAAAAGCAAGGATATTCTTAAAAGACCATTATCTTATGCGAATACAGTGCACATTTTAAAAAGGCCCCAACAGCTTAGGAAGCAGAAGGCTGGGATAACATTTGAAGACAGAGAAAGGCTGGACTGTGTTGGCGAAAGCCCCGAGATTTAAGGATAGGTAGCAAGCAGTGGCCGCTCGCATAGGGCGTGCTGCGGGGTGGAGGGGCAGGGTGGGGGTAGTAAACTCAGACATACGACGGAACGGAGGAACGTAATAATTACTTTCCTCCGTTCCGTCGTATGTCGAGTTTACTACCCCCCACCCTGCCCCTCCCCCGTCCCGCCTCACCGCCCCGCAACACGCCCTATGCGAGCCGCCACTGGTAGCAAGTACTTATGGCGAAGGGGATCGCAAAATCTACAGAATAAACTAAGTGCTCCAATGACTGGAGAGAGCTGCCATCCCAAGGGCACATCGTTATTTAGCTGGGTCAAAATGTCCTGGTGGAAAACAGAGATGAGATCTAATTGAGCCCGTCTGAAACTTTGTGAGAAGGGATCTTTCCCAGGGTTTTCTTACAAGGGAGAGATTAAGTTCGGGCCCATCGTTGGTTTTTAGGATCAAGTAATCTCTCAGAGTTTATTTGCCCAGGGCCATAATCTCTTTGGGTCAAATTGTCCTGGTGGAAAACAGAGATGAGATCTAATTGAGCCCATCTGAAACTTTGTGAGAAGGGATATTTTCCATGGTTTTCTTACAAGGGAGAGATTAAGGGGCTCATTATGATGGCAGGCGGACATCAGTCCGCCCGCCATCATAACGGTGATGGGACCGCCCGCCAGACGTGTGGCGGTCCCACCACTGCAATTAGGATTCGCCTGCCATACTGGCGGGCGCATCGTGGCCTTTTAACATTGCGGACGGTGCTGCTGGCTGCAGCACCATCCGCAATGCTAAAAGAGCATGCACATAATTTCCCTGCACCACGCGGTGCCTGCCACTTGGTGCATGGAACTGCAGGGGGGTACCATGGGTACCCCCCCAGTGCATCTCCCCACCCCCCGCACAGAGGGGGCCCGCAACGGGCCCCCAAAGCCAGTCTCCGCCTGTCTTTTTGCGGCGGGATATCCGCCGCAAAAAGACAGGCTGAAGGGCATATCATAATCACTACGGTGGTGCCTGCACGGAACCGCTGCAATGTTGCCCTGGTTCCGGGTTCGGCAAGGCGGGCGGAAAAGGACCGCCTTGGGGAAACATGGCGGACGGACTTTCCGTCTGCCACGGAACCTTTGTGATTCCCACCGACATCCTAATTTGGCGGTGGGTAAATCTCATTCTGATGGCAGGAGGATCGCCACCGCCGGGCCGGCGGTGGCGGTCCTCCCGCCATCTTAATGAGCCCCTAAGTTCGGGCCCATCGTTGGTTTTTAGGATCAAGTAATCTCTCAGAGTTCATTTTCCCAGGGCCATAATCTCTTTGGAAACAGCTCTTTGATTTTCACGCGATCACCTATGTTTACCAGATGGGGGAAATAATACAGATCTGGTCGACCCAGCGATACTGTATTTCTCCTAATATAATCAAGCCATGGGATCTCAGAGGCGTGCTCACAGTTAGGACAATCTTGCATCACGTCTCGGTTAAAAGCAGTATTTTGACTGCTCTAAACTGCTAACCACAGGAGCAACGAGGCGAGTTTGACAAAATCTTCAACATAGTCTAGATTCAGTTCTTCATGGATGGAGAAATTAGGACTAGTGGGACCCAAGGCCAGCAATCTCCTATAGCAGCGATTCAACTAATATTGTATTTTCGAGCAGTCATGATAACCCCAAGTGGCAGCACTGGGAAGCACTTCATTCTATGCACTTCCAACAGGAGTAAAATTGGCTTGATGCCGACACTTGAGGCAAACCTAAACATTGCCGCACAGGCTTGTTTAAAACACAGGCATCGGTTTACGAAAGACGTTAACGAGCTGTTCTATAAGTCGAAAGTAACACCTAGGTAAGAGAACTCACCCTTGCGTTAACCTTGCCCTTCATAGTTATTGGTATAATTTTAGAGGACTGCCTCACACATGCCATATAATGCATTTTAAGTATGTTAATGTTCAGATCGAAATCCTTCATAAACTTTACAAAAAAGTCAATAAGGCCCCTGAGGCCACTAGGGGTGCAGGAAAGTAGCACTGCATTTTGTCAGCATATAAAAGGAAAGGGACGATTGCGGATTTCACTTTGGGCATCTCTTTCCCATTGGCTTTCAAGAATGAATTCAGACGATTAACATATGGCACAAATAGAATAGGGTCCAGAAAACAGCCTTGCCTAACTCCCAAGGCAAGCTAAAGGAATCTGTGCATTCCCTTCTGTGCATATCTAACAGAGGCATTGACCCCCCAAGTGTAAGGCACGTAAGAAATCGATCTGCGGTTGGGACATTCCAATATCAGTTAGGATACCCCATAACTTAGATCTATTAACCACGTCAAATGCACTTCTTAGGTCCATAAATGCTAATTAGATGGTCCCTTTCTTTACTGTGACATATTTCCCAATGATATAGTTAAGGTTCAAAGACTGTTCCAGAGTTTCCTTACCTTCCGTGAAGCCATATTACGCTGGGCAAAGAAGATTTGGACCTGGACAAGGTTGATCACCTAACTGGTTTGATAAAAGACAACTAGGGCGTCCCCTGCTTCCAGAGACAAATACCTCTCTGCGAGGTCAATCTCCTTTGAGGTCACCCCCACTGCACAGGCTAAAAAGGAATCCAGTGTGGTGTCATGAGGTTGCTTATTGGTGCTGTCCTTGACCCATCATTTATGCTTGCCCATGCTGATCAGGGGTTAAGTCCCAAATTATTTTTTATTTTCAGGATGAAACAAATAAAAGAATAGGAATCTCTTATCAAAAGTCTGGATCCAGCCACATAGAGACCCAGTCACAGCCCTCAGCAAAATAATGCTCACCAGGCATGGCTGATGTTGTTGGAAACCAGAGCCAAGATGGGTGGTCCGGCCCAGCTTCCTCCGGTCAATGACAGGCAAAGACGGGCTAAGACGTGTCGGTCTTGTCCTGATCTTTGCCCTGGCCATGCCCAGGTACACCCTGAGGGGTGGAGAAGGCAGATGAGCTTTGTAGCACTGCAATGGCGTTGGTCCCTCCTTAACACCAGAGACAGTCTGGGATCTGTAGTCTCCCCCTCCATAAGTGATGCAGGCATCCCGTGGGGTGCAGAAGACAGACGCACTTTTTATGGCTGCAATGGTATTGGCCCCTCCTTCACACCAAGGGCAGTTGGGGAGCTATAGTCTCCCCTCGGTAAGCAATGCAGGCATCCCGCGGGGTGTGGAAGACATACGTGCTTTGTAGTGCTGCTATGGTGTTGGCCCCTCCCTCACACCATGGGCAATCTGGGAGCTGTAGTCTACCCCACCGTAGGTGATGCAGGCGTCCATCGGGTGTGGAAGGCAGATGGGCGTTGTAGTGCTTCGATGGTGTTGGCCGTTCCTACACCCCAAAAGTAGTGAGGGAGCTGTATCCTCCCCCTCTTTACAATGGGCTATTTACTAAAAATGCCTGTTTCCTGTGCAATGTGCTTCCTTAAATGACTCTGGCAGCAGTGCAACAAAAAACTAATGACCAATAAGTGCTTACTAATATAAGATCACATATTTAGAAATATTCCAGCTCTTAGAGTCCAGAGGCTGCTGACTGGAGGAAGGGAGTATGCATTTTCATTACTATGGGCGACATACTCTTATTTTTGATTGCATAATGTGTAAAGCATGAAACAGATATATTTTATAAAAATATATATTTTTTATAGATAGGGCAAGTAATACATTATATTTATTTTTCTCTGTGAATCTAGGGGGTGGCTTGAGGTAGGTTTTAGAGCAACATTTGTGATTCTTATTATTCATTCATTCATTTATTTCGCCAGTTCTGTAGAAAAATATGAAGTGCTTTAACACATTTCTGCCAATTGATAACATCATTAGACAAGCATATTTAAGCACTTAAAATGTAGCTTATTTCCTAGTAATACTTTTCTGCGTAGCTTCCATTTGCTGTTGGTACCATACCTCGTCATGCGTGTTCAAAAGTTCTGCTGAAGAGTATAAATTAGGCATGGGCAAAATACAAATGCAAAGGTGACATCACATCAGTGATATACATATTTAGCACATGCAATAGTAAGTATAGTAGCACTGCACACAAAAACCATCTTGTAATAGATGGGCTATATCCATCCTTATGTACTTATTTCTGGGATACACTGAAAGAATGAGGTAGTTTACCTATCTTGAATTTTCCTGAGACCGTGTTGCATACCTGAAAGTTGCTAATTTGAGCAGATCTGTAATCTCTTGATGTTAAATATGTCCAGTGGGGTCTCAAGGCACACATACATGACAATCTCATCTACAACACATATATCGTAAGTGCATGTACTGCATGTCATTTCTTGGTGACTTAGTGGACCATACACACACTCACATACACACACATAGCTATAACTGTGCTCCACAGTGATATTTTGATTGTGCTTTTACACTAAGCAAACAAATGCAATATACAGTAGCCATAGATAACATTGTACTTGTAATATGGTGGATGCAACATCTGCCAAATTTCTGAAGGAGTACCCCACCTGCCAAACTCTAAATAAGGCCCTTGGTCTCTTTTTTGAAGCGCAAAATCCTCCAGCTGGGCAAGCCTGGGAGCTGTATCCAAAAAAATCCTCTCGTGTCCAAAGCCTATCTGTAGGCCTCCCTTTGCCGCAAAAATTGTGCAAAAGGTAATTAACAAGGAATTGACCCTATATCTGGAATCGAACAACTGACTGGATCACTCACAGTTTGGGTTTCGTGACCAACACAGCATTTAGTTGGCCTTAATTACGGCCTCAGAGGAATTAGGGGCATCATTGGATAGGGGAAATCCAGCAGCACTCATTCTCTTGATCTTTTGGCTGCGTTCCACATGGTCAATCACAAGGTTTTGATTGACCTTGTCGAATCTTTGGGCATCAGTGGTTCAGCCCTAGTGTTATTATCCTCCTTCCTCACCGATCTGTATCTGTGGATGGTTTTCTTTCTAATTCCTTCTCTCTTCCCTGTGGTGTACTGCAAGGAGCATCATTGAACCCTACCCTGTTTAAATGATACGTCACCCCTTTAGACACTCTGATTAAAAAACTGGGTTTCTCAGTAGTCAGTTATGCAGACGATACCCAAATTATCATATCAGTTTCTGGCAATGACCAAGAATCGGCTGCCAATTTCCGCAACTGCATTAAACAAGTTAACAACGGGATTCTGTGCAACTGCTTAAAACTAAATTCCGACAAAACGGAAGTACTACTACTGGGAAACAATGTCTCCTTCTGGTCCCCTGACCGGTGGCCAGTTGATCTTGGATCGGTCCCGACCCCAGTAGCTAGAGTGAAAAATCTGGTGGTAACATTTGATAATCATCTGTCTTTTGACAAACAGGTAAATGCAATCACTTCAAGTGCCTTTTTGATGCTAAAAACTCTGAGAAAGATTCTGCCTTTTATTCCACTGGAGCTGAGGAAATTAGTAGTAACCGCCCTTACCTTTCCAAAATAGATTACTGCAATGGTCTGTACATCAATCTACAGAAATGGCTCCTCAATAAGTTACAGATCCTGCAGAGTTCGGTGGCCCACTTATTGCTTGGAATATCCAGACATACTTCAATCTCTAAGGCGTTATTGGAGCTCCATTGGCTGCCAGTAAAGAAGAGAAATGACTTCAAGGCGCTTTGCATCTCCTTTAAAGCTTTGCAGGATGAAGGTCTGACTATTTTAAAAAGAAATTCATTAGATGCACTCCTTTAAGGCCACTTTGGTCCTCTTCAGCAGGCAACCTCATAGTGCCCAATTTTAAACGAGTTTGCTGTGGGGGGGAAGAAGTTTTATCTATGGCACAACCAAACGGTGGAACGCTTTACCTCTTCACTTAAAGACCAGTCCATCCCTGTCTGTTTTTAGAAAGAATCTCAAAACTTGGCCTTTTAACCTATAGTTCCCTACCTAGGTTCATCATCTTTATCCTTCCGTGTTAGGCTAGCGCCAAGATGCCCTCGGGCAATCAATCGCTTTATAAAACTTATTTTAATTTCATTTCAAATGTGATCACCTTTTCTGCGAGTTCCTGCTGATGCTCTGGAGGTCTTGTAAGTTCCAACTTTTCAGACTTTCTGGAGCAGTTCCACTTGGTCAGCTCTAAGGCTCCCATGACCTGAGGGTCAGAACCTAGGGGGCAAGACTAATTCTAGCCGAAGCCACCAACAGGATCCGGTCCAGGTCAAGTTGCTACTAGTCACTTGGTCAATCAAGAAAAAAGGCCTCTTTCACTTTGCTGTGTCCTTGTAGTCATACAGGAGGCCAGCCAACTGACTTTTGGAGTACACTTTTTAGTGCCAGGTACAAGTGAGAACAGGCCCTGCCCCTAAAGTATCCACATAGATCACAGACAGCTGGTAAAGTACCCTTCTGTTCTTCCACAGGTCTAGATGTGATCTGATGAGCTGGGTGTGATTTACCACATTTGTAGGATTCACTAGCTAGTGGGGGGGCTTACTGCTGGACATTCCCTAAATAAGGAGAACATATTTTCAGGGGCAACCCTTCACAATTTTACAGCGCATCTTTAGAAAATTGGGTTACTGGTTGAGGAGAGTGAAACCCTACTCAAGCAGCAACCACAATCCTTTTCAGGGTGAAGTCACAAGCAAACCCTAAATTAATCTGTGCTCAGCCCCCCGGGTAGCTTGACATAGAGCAGCCAGGCTTTACTCAGAGGCAATGTGTAAAGCATTTGTGCAAATCTTCAAGCAGTAGTAAAGCACCACACAAGGAGGACCCCACACCAAATAAAGTACATTTTAATAAACAAAAGAAGAGCAAAATTACAAAAATCCAATCAGTAGAACCAGAAATATGCAGGTTTAGAGATTTCAGTGTAATTAGAACCAAAATGCACAATGCGCCGACTGTGGATATCTGGTCACGCCAGACCAGGACAAAGACACGAGATCAGGACAACTGTGATGGACCGCGGGCTGGCTACAGGGAGCCGTTTAGGTCTGCAGAACAAAAGTACCTTAAATCCTGGTTGCGGAGTAGTGCGAGGTCCTGCATCGAGGTTACATCGAGGAGCCAAGGGGATGCGGAGTCCGGGTCATAGATGCATCACACAGCGTCGGTTCTGAGGAGCTGCATGGCTGTGGGTAAGGTCCCCAGTCGTTGTCAAGGAGGACAATGACGAGGGGCCTTTGATGCGAAGTCCTGCACCATCATTGAGGAGAGGTTGGCTGTGTGGTGGCCGGCGTCGGGGATGCATTGCACAGAGACACTTCCGATGAGAGTGGGTGGTGTGAAGGTGATGGGAGAATCCTCGGAACAGAGGCGATGCGTCGGATCTGCTGGGCTTGCGGCACACAATAGAGGAGATGCATTGTATTTGCCTTATTGCAAACTATCTCATAGAGCACTATTCTGAGTAAAGTCCAAAATGGCAGCACCCTTCTAACCGTGGAGGTGGCTGGTGTCCCACCTAGAGGTGTGTCTAGGGAAATGAGCAGTTTCCTCCTTCTGAATCCCATCAATGTATTTTGGGATCATCTTCCCCGCCCACTGTGGTGGAATCAAGCTGCCTACCTTTGGCTCAGCAAACAAAGGCTTCTTTTCACCAGGTGTCTCTTTAAACGTAACTATGAATAGGTAGGCTGCACCTTGGATCCTTTCAAGTGAATAAAGTTTCTGATCCTTCCTAGGCAGCCCTTCCTGAGCTCAGAGAAGACACATACCAGCCTTCTAGGCTCCCTCCCAAATGGACTACGTTATTGTTTTGACTGTTTTCACACTTGATGAAAGGAAGACACTGACACAGGCCAGCTGCTAGCAGGCTAATGCTAATTAACATAATGGAGTTTCAGGCAGACAAAGTCTAACATTTTAAAAGTTACTTTTCCAAAATATGCATTACAATTCCAACTTTACCATTCACTTTGAGCTTTAGAATTATTAAGAACAATGTTGAATCTTTTCAATAGCTTATCCAAAACCAGAGTAAGAACATGTATTTTAATAGCATTTTAGTTTTTCTCACAGGATCAGCTACTTGGAAGCTGGTCCCTGTAGGAACATGTCATTGCTAAATTCTTACACGCACCTCTTTTAAATCCAAGGCACCTTTCTTTGTGGCCTGCAAGACCAACTTTGGGGATATTTATTTCATATTAAAAAGCTGGGCTCCATCCTATCAAAAAAGGTTATTTTGACAAGTTTGCCTGTGGGTCTAAAAGCTGCAGCAGTGAGGCTTACAGCTTTGCACATATATGCCTGGAGCCATTTTATTCCTTGTCAGCCTAGTGGAGGGCACAATAGGTGCT
Organism: Calotriton arnoldi; assembly: GCA_963921515.1. NCBI lineage: Eukaryota > Metazoa > Chordata > Amphibia > Caudata > Salamandridae > Calotriton > Calotriton arnoldi. The sequence goes on along the minus strand of CAWUFW010001485.1, from coordinate 329,429 downwards.
TTAGTCTTCAGGTGGCATTTAACTTTCCTTGACATTGGTGTACATTGCCTTAATGGAAATTTACATATGCCAATTAGGATTCTGTCATGTTTTAGAGGTCAGGGTACTTACACTTGGGCCTGGAAAGCAGTGCCTCAGTGTTCACAGTTCAAAACCCAGCAGCATCTGTCAACATAATATGGGGGTAACCATGCAAAAAGGAGTACTTTCTCACATAAGGTATACACAGTATAGATTTCTATCTTGCTTTTGTTCCTGTGTGTGGTATGGCTATGACAATATGAATGGTACATGAAGATGTAACAGTTTACAATCTTGTCCATTTTATAATCCATATGTTTACATTATAGTGTTGAGACTCGGCCCATTGGTGTATCATTTTAAAATTGTGTCCCACCATGTGTCTGTTGACAGGATTCCATAAGCAGGTTTTTCATGTACATATAGCATTTTGGTGCCTTATTATTTTGTTGGCCAGGGTATGTGTAAGTATTTTGGGTGCCGTGATTTACATGCACCACTTCACACTCATGCATACACATACGTATTGTTAGATTTGCACCCTCAATATAGTTGATGTGTGTAGAGAATCCACATTTTCTTTCTGGTCATCCTGGGTTTGTCAACTTTTTCTGGGCCCTAATTTGCTGGTATTAGGAATCTGTGCACTGTGACACTGCTACTTGTGTCAAAGAACTTGTGCTCTGGACCTACAGAGGTACTGCTTTCAGTTTCACTTATTTACTTTTTTAACTTCCTGTAAGACAACAATAACTGTCACAGAAGATGCACTAGGGCGTTTAATGTCATATGTGGAATGCAGTGTATATTTATACCATCTACATATATGACAGAAATATATGTTTGGTAAGAGCACCACTGTGGTCTGACTGTACTGCGGTTTAAAAGTACTGAAACGTGGAAAGTATCTGTGTGCCCAGGTATGTAGGGGCGTCGTCAGCACATAGCCACTTAGAAGTGATTAGCCATATGTGAAGGGACAATACAGGTGTCAAAATAAAGGACAGCTTTAAAACGACCTCTTTCGATTGTAGATGCCTAATGGTGTTGAAAGAATATGCTCCCATTCATTCCCAGGGCCCTCCCACATGTAAATTCAGGACTCCGGCAGAAGGCAGAACCAATTTTGACTCTAACAAATGGGAGGTTACCTCATCAAAATAGAGGTGTGGTTTAAAGAGAGTCAGATAATCTCCTGGTGGAAGAAGGGGTTAGATGTTCTGCAAGCAGGACCTCACCACCTCCAAAGAACATTACTGCATCTAGGAAGACTACACCTTAAGAAAACGACCCTGCTGGAAGAAAGATGACTTAAGGACTCTGGACTCCTAATGGCACCAACAGGCAAAACTGCCCTCCAAGGTGTGTGACCTCCTGCTAATCTGCTTCCAGGACACAAGGAACAGAAGGACTTCTGACTCCAATAAAGTCCAGCTGACCACTGAGAGCTGGACACTACAGGAGCCCTTGTTGGACAAAGACCTTATGCCTAAAAGCCTGCATTGGGAATTTAATGGCTGCATTAATGACCAGGATGACCTTTCCCAGCTGTTGGAGAAAAGTGGGACATAGTATTTGTGACTCGTTTGGAGGACTCAGACACGTTGCTGAGGGTGGCCCCTGGAGGTCGCACCTTGAGCAAGCAAGAAAACCAGGTTCATCTCTACCACACTGAAAATAGGCTTTACAAGATCTTGCAGTAAAGGTATCTGTGAAGCCTGCCCAGCTACAGCTTCCAGTTTTCCCCATGGGAAGAATTTGAGAAATATGAAGTAAATAAATCTGAAGGTAAAACGTTGGAACCAGGCGAGGCAGCAAACCCATCCCAGTGAAAAAAGCACCACTTGAAAGTCAACTTTGTAAAACATTAGACCCAGGTGAGGCAGAAAATCTATCCCATTGATAAAAGCAACCATATGAAACCAGCGTTGTCTTACCTGGAGCTTTTGTTGCCAAAGCAATGGCCTCAGACCTCTCATCGATTCGAGTCAGACTGAACTAGCACCTTGATCCCAGTCAAATTCAAACTCATATTTTTCAACAGTGCTTTATGTTTACTAGGTGTTTTTTGTCTTAAAACTATACAACATCATATCTCCATTTGCCTTCATCTGATTTTGACCATTTGGTGCCCTTTTGATCAATATTTTTTTTTTCTAAATTGGTTTGGAAATTGTATTTGTTTTTTTCCTGATTGTTGGTTCTGCTTGAACTTTGCTCTGAGGACTGCCTGCTGTTTGATCCATAGCTACCAGAGATTTTCCAGGCAGATATTCAGTTAGAACTGTGTTTTAGCTTAACCAGGTTGTATTTATTATGTTGGTTTTGTCACCTTCTCCTAAGTTATTAAACCAAATTCTGTCACTAGCCATACAGCTAACAGCATACAATGTGGATTGCCGATGTAAATTCTTGGGGAATCTTATCTCCTTCCCAGTTCTGTGGGTGAATGAGGGCATACATTGACTCTTTTGTTGTAAAGAATCTGATCTGCTCTAATGCTACCAGCACAATAAATCAGGGTTCCAGATTCAAATTGAAAGTTGCTCACATCATGGCATCTCTGTGTACATTTTCGTACAGTGGTACTTTAGTGCTACAATGTGAAAAGTATTTGAGTGTATCAAAAGATACACTATTCAGCACTAATTAACTGGATCCATCAATGGATGCATACTAAGTCATACATTAAGTGAATTGAAGATGCATTCATCCTCTTCATGCAAATGGTGGCTTGTTGTAGCATTAGTTAACATAAGAAATTCTGAAGTTGCTCTTTCCAGAAGTGATGCTACAAGTGGCACCAGCATCACATATTGGCACCAAATGGAATAGAATGGGATGAAAGGAAAGTGTGACTGCCATGTCTGCTGTCCCCTGCACACTGACTCTGTCCCAGTCTGCCCATTGGTGTGCAGTGGTTGTCTTCCTATTTTCAGCTGCCTCTCTTTATAACATCTGTCCACATTTTCTCTTGCCTCTGGTCCCCTTGCCCATTGCCCCTTCTTGTAGGAATGGTGCCAAAATACCATAGTAAGAATATCATTTCAAATATATTATGTCTACTAAATATGCTTTACAAAAATAGCACCTCATTGAAGATGCATGCATCACAAATCCATTATACATCCAGCCGTTCTCTTATACTGCACAGTAAATTACATTTCAACATATTGTATCACAAGTCACCTGAAAATCTGTAATGGGTATACTCAGTTTTTTAGAATATCAATGAACCTGGAGGCATCACAAGTGTTCAGAATTTGCTCATGGGCTTTATGTTATTTTGTGCAAGGGTAAAAGAGTTCAGTTCTGGCATGTAAAATATGTTTATTTAGCAAAAGTATTTATGAGCTGATCCACACGTGCATTTGAAAAATAATATGAGAGGTTTCTGTTTGTTACAACCAACTACAGGGGCAATTTCTTGGCAGTCTTTGATGGTTCCAAAAATAGTAAACAGTGTGGAATAGGATTCATGCTATTCAAGTCCACTGTTGGTTTTATATACACTAACATCTGAATCACATTCAGATGAAAAACAGGCACTGCCAATGCGAATAGGTATCGATTTTATGTTCTGCGGCCTGTTATGTTAAGCAATGCAGATTTGTAGTGCTCACTATCACCTGGGGGTTATCCTGGTGCTGAATAGGTGTGAGTTGAGACTCAGTCAATTGGGATTACTCAAAAAATCAAATCTTCAGCTTCTTGTAGAATTCAAGAAGTGAGGAGGAGGCTGTTATGTGTAGAAGCAAGTCGTTACACACTTTAGAAGCAATGCAGGAGATGGCTCAACCATTGGATCTGGCTTTTTTACATATGTGTGAGATTTGTGAAAGTAGGAGTCCGGACAAGCAAAGTTGTCTGGAAGGTTTGTGAAAGCAGATGCGATTGTTGAGGTAAGCTGGGCCAGTGTTATGCAGTGCCTTGAAAGTGTGGGTGAGGAGTTTGAATTGTGCTCATTTGTGAATGAGGACCTTGTGAAGCTCCTTCAGGAGTTGTGTGATGTGAGTGCAGCGTGAGAGGTTGAGAGTGATTCTGACCGCTGTGTTCTGAATGGTCTGCAGCCTTCTGGTAAGTTTTTTTGTTGATCACAGCATAAAGGATGTTCCTGTTATCCAGCTTGCATATGACCAGGGTGTGTTTGATGGTTTTTGGGTTGCTGATTAGGAGCCATTTGAAAATCTTTCTTAGCATCTTCAGGGTATGGAAGCCCTGAACTTGGACAGGCACACAGCTCACCCTCCGCTCCCATGTGTAGAGTCTTTTACCTCTGGTTTACTGGGAATAGGAGACATAACCAAAAAGGGTGTCTGCCTGCTCTGGTACCTTGGAAGAGGGGCACAACCAAGAGTGCATGAGAAGAGGAACAAAGTGTGTGAGAGGGCATGTAGGGCAGAGGCCGAGAGCTGAGGTAAACAGAACAAGTACCAGGAAGTGTCTTGTGCACAATAAAGTGTCTCAAACAAGATCCATTTATTCACAGGTAACCTATGGAGGAAGTTCAACTGGACTTGAAAAGAAGTCCATGGAGGTAAATTAAGTAACTGATGTGGCAGCAACAGTTTGCACAATCTGAAGGCAATTTACAATTTCTCTAAGTAAGTCAAGCAAGACTGCATTCCTATAATCCAAAGAGGATGAGATAGCTGCTTGAATAACCAAACGTCTCCCTTCAATCCATATGCAAGGAAGAATTTTCCTTAAGCGCTTCAAATTAGAGTAATATGTACAAGCAATCTTGTTGACATGTAGGTATTAGTTAAGATCAGCATCGATAGTAGCACCAATATTTTTGGTTCTAGTAGCAGAGAGTAGGGGTGGGCCAAGAGCTAGTGACTTCCAAACGGAGGTCCAAGACTAAGGATGATTAACTAGGATCAGTATCTCTGTTTTATCTACATTAAACATTACAAATGTTATGGACATCTAACATTCAACCAAAGCAGGCCATTTCTGAAGGTTAAAGGGAAAGTCAGAAATACTACTTCTTCCTAGAATAAGGAATAGAACAACATTGTTGCTCAAAGGGGTAAAGCAAAAAGAATGAAAAAAGTAATTACAGGGATTAAATAAACATCAGTGAACCCCACAAATTGCATAATAATGCTTAATAACTCAATGACCTGTGTTTTTACTTTTAAAAATAAGTTCTTTTATTCACACACAACTAAATACAAAACAAAAAATTACAAATATGTACAATGAACATGAGACCAATCTAGCACCAACTAAACTAGAGATCTAAGTTATGTTATGTTAATTGTATTTTGATATAGCGCTCAACTTGTCCCCGAAGGGACATCTCAGTGTTTTAGCAGGCAGGAAATGAGAGGGCATCCTGAGATCAGCTTGTGAGAACAGCCACCTTTTAAGATGTTTTTTAAACCCAGAAAAGCTAGAAAATGCACGAATAAACAGCAGGAGTTTATTCCAGTGAAGCGGGGCAAGATAAGAAAATGCCTGGCCTCCATATTTTGCCGTACCAATGCTTTGAGGGTGTAGCAGAAGTTGATTATTTGATCTTAGATTCCTTTCAGGGACGCATGGGGTAAGTCTTTCCTGGAGATCTTTTGGGCCTAGTCCTGAACTAGATGTATAGGTGAGGCAAAGGAGTTTGAACAGTGCTCTTTTTTATTGGTGAGCCAGTGGAGTGCTCTAAGTGTGGGGGCTGATGGAGTACGTGGAGACAGGTTGTTAACCATTCGGGCAGCGGTATTTTGATCCACCTGCATTTTAGCTACCAGAGATTCATTTAGGGCAAGGGACAGAGCATTGCTGTAATGTAGGCGACTGATGATTATTGCCTGGATTAGTGTCTTCCGGGAACTCATAGGAAGCCATTGGAAGACTTTTCTAAGAAGGCGCAGTGTGCGAAAGCAAGTACCGCAGACGGAAATGATCTGATCATTCATGGACAAAGTTTTGTCCTAAAGTAAACCCAAATTCCTAGCTGTTCTGCTAGGCACAGGGGCTGGACCGAGTTCAGCTGACCACTAGTCATTCAACCAATAAAGGTGGGCTTCACCAAACAGAAGAATCTCAGTTTTGCCTCCATTCAGTTGGAGACAATTATGGGACATCTAAATGACTATTTTGCTCATACAAGCGACAAATCGCTGTTTGACATTCTCGAAGTCATGTCCGAATGAGATAGCCAGTTGGGTGTCATTAGCAGGAGAGTCTTTCAAGCTCTCAGGACTTTACCAATTGGGCATGGGGGCCACGTAGATGTTAAAAAGTGTAGGGCTCAAGGAGGAGCTCTGAAGGACCCCCTTGTCCAAGCGGATGGTTTTAGAGTGATAGGAGCTAATGGAGACAGCCTGAACCCTGTCTGTAAGAAAGTCCTTGAGCCAGTTGAGGGCAGCGCCCTGGATGCCAATCTGTTGAAGCCATTGTGTTAGAGTGGAATGCGAGATGCTATCGAATGCTGCTGGCAGATCAAGCAAAACCAACAAGGTGGGATATCCAGCAACAAGGGAAAGCCTGATAGTATCTGCTATTGCAAGAAGGGCAGTCTCCGCTCTGTGGGAAGGTCTAAAGCCTGATTGAGAAGCATCCCGCAAACTGTAAGTCTCCAAATACGAGGAGAGTTGTTTGTTGATGTGGGTTTCCAGAACTTTACCCAATAGAGGGAGAGGGGATATGGGGCGGTTGTTAGCAGGATTGCTCAGGTCTGCATTTATTTTTTTCAGAATTGGTGTAACCTGGACTGTTTTCCCAAGTAACAGAATAGAGGTTACACACAGGGACTGGTTGCATAGGGCAGTGATAACTGGTGCGAGAAGAGAAGAGAGAGTGGCAGTGATATAAGGGGGACAGAGGTCAGAAGAAGAACCACATTTTTCATTAACCAGCAGGTCATGTGTCTGGGTATTAGAGATAGGTTCAAATCTTTCTAATATTACTGATACAGATGATTGAGGTTATCCATTGGTTTGCAAAAGGTGTGGTGCGTTAGTCACTAAATGAAAACTATTGTAGATATTGTTGATTTTCGTTTGGAAGTGGCTAGCTACGGTGTCACATAGCAGTTGAGAAGCAGGGATAACAGCTAAGAAGGCTTGAGGTTCGGCAAAGTCGTTTAAGATTTTCAATATTTCTTTAGAGGAAATGTCTGCTTGCTCTATTTGGTTGACAAGAAAATGCCTTTGGGCTGATTTTACAGTGGTAGGCACGAAGGGCTGCTTTATATGTTTGTTTGTCTGTATTTGTTTTCGTGGCTTTCCATTTACCTTCTAGTCTCTTGCAACTTTTTTTGTCATTTTTCAGTTCAGCTGTGTACCACAAAGCATTAGGCCTAGACATTTTGGCGGGAAGTTGCTTATAAGGGGCAACAATATCAAGTGCATCTGAAAAGGTGGCATGAAATTGAGCTAACTCTTAATTTATGTCCTGCGAGTTGTCTAAGATTGAAGCAGAAAAACCAATTGGAAGTTTCCACAGTAATCTGCTTCCATGGTCTCGAACTAATGACCTTCTGAGCTGTAGGTTTGCAGACGTGATCATAGTAGGAATCTGAAAACTTATCAGGAAATGGCCAGTCCAGGTTAGAGGAAGTGGAGTGTCAGCTTGAAGAGAGCTGAGAGTAGAAAACATGAGATCCAGTGTGTGTCCTGCTGAATGGGTAGGACCTGTCTTGGTCAAGTGAAGGTCTAACATTTCAAGGTCAGATACCAATGTGGTCAGGGTCGGTGGCTGTGTAGACATGACAGTTCAGAAGGTTTATAGTGTTAAACAATGTATAGCTCCTCCTATGGTTTTTATCTCAAGGAGTTGACAATGGGAAGTTCTTCGTATTGCAATTGTCACAGAGTGATCAATGTAAAATGTTTTCCGTTTTCATTTGTAAGAGAGTTCACATTGATAATCCTTTTCTTAGTGCGTTAGTCAAAGAGTTCATAATGTAAAACTTGACTGTTAGAATATTGACTCCGGGGTAAATTGTGGGTTGGAAACTAAGAAATGAGCCCCACACAAATATAACAATAAATCAGTGTCCAACCAAGGCTTTCCTTTAAATACTATATTGAACATGACAAAAATGTACAGCATTTCAGGTGGAATAAAAAATTGGGATCCATCCTTTAGGGCCCTTGCAGATTAACCAGGGTGCAAATCACCTTGCCTAAAGAAATATCACAGGGAGCATCTAACGCTGTAATGTATTCAGTTCCTGTTATCTGTGAGGTACCTGGTGGCAATTTGCGCACAAGTAGGATTTACTCATATGAATAGCAATACTCCTACATGGGCATGTTTGAAAAGTTCAAACTTTCACAGTAAGAAAGGGTAACCCTACAGGCTTTGTCAAGTCATTCAAATTGTAAAATGAGAGGGATACTTACTTTGTCATCACATTTATTCATGAGAAAGGGATCCCTTTGGCATTAGTGCAAAATATATTTAAAAAAAAGACTTTGTCGTCTCTGCTTAGAGAGACCTATCAAATATTTTAGGAAAAAAAATGTCAACATTGGTATTAAGCATTTTCCAGTGCCAGACTAGAAAAGGGGCATATGTAATAAAGCTATCACAAAGGGTCAAATGGAGGATTTAATCACTGCGCTATCCCACAAAATTGAACAATTGCATAGTATTTCATTTCATCTTTATTCGATTTGAACACAAATCATAAAAGTGTGAGCACAATAAATCATACATAAAACTTTTCCTAAAACATTTCATCCAACTCCTACATAGGTATAAATACTATTTACATCAGTTTAATACAGACACGAGGAGCCCATCGAATAAATAATATCAATCTAAAACTAGGATATAAAACTACAGTCCCCTCTTGTGATTCTTGATTTCAAAGCACTTCTTAAAAAAGTTACCACAGAAAAAAGTGTAAAAACATCCGTTGCTAGTTTTAAAAACAACAGTGCTACCCGTGCCTGTCTGAATCTAGCCTTCCGCAACAGACCCTTCAAAAACCTTTTTCTTTGGTAACCATAGTAAGGGCAGAGGAGCACGAAGTGGAGGGTGTCCTGTGGAGACCTATCGTCGCAGCCACAGGGCCCTCTGTCTTCGTGTTTTAAAATAAAACCAGATGGTACCGCCAAAAGAAGGTGAAAAAGGTTTAATCTAAAACGCGAAATTAAAAATCTATCATGCGCACCCAGGATCATTGTCAAATACGGTTCAATACCCAGGGAGGTTTTAGTTAGAACATGGTCTCTCACTGTCTGTTTAGCCAGTTCTACCTCTTCTCGTTGTGCTAAAGCAAATTTAATATATAAAGCTTTAATATCAACCTTATCCTTACACCTTATTGAGTCCGGTTTAATAAACAGATCAGGTCGTCCCAGCATGTAAAAGGAGTCCCGAACATATTTTACCCAGGGAATTTTCAAAGCATGATCTAGTGAGAGGCAATCTTTCATAACCAACATTGTCAAGCCAGCCTCTTCATTTGACCAAATCTTAAGCCAAAATAGTAGGGGCTTCACTGCTACCGCATCTGAGATATACTTTGCTCCCAACTCCTCATGCACAGTAAATGCAGGGGTGCTTTGGGGGACTTTCAACAACCGCTTCATATATTTATTCTCCACCTTTTGCAGGTTTATGGGCTTGACAAATCCCCATACCTCACTCCCATACAGGGCATTTGCACAACAGATCGAGTCATGCAGTTTTAAAAGCAGAGCAGGGGTCAAACACCCTAATCTGTGCACAAAGTTGGAGATCTGCCCTGTAGATCTAGCCAGGGCAACACACTTGTCTTCTAGTAGGTGCTTAAAATTCAAGTGCCCATCGAAAAAAATATCCAAATAAGCAAACGCGGGAACCTTGGCTAAGATATGCAAGCCTATTGTATAACTGTATGATCTTACTGGCTTTTTCCCCATTTCCATGACATACGATTTTGTGAGGTTAGGAGACATATCTATATCTTCCATAAACCTCACAAAGCCGTCAATTAAGAGCTGTAGACCATGAGGGGTACGGGCAAGAAGCACTGCGTCGTCTGCATATAGCAGCACTGGTACAGCTCGTCAAGTCATTCAAATTGTAAAATGAGAGGGATACTTACTTTGTCATCACATTTATTCATGAGAAAGGGATCCCTTTGGCATTAGTGCAAAATATATTTTTAAAAAAGACTTTGTCGTCTCTGCTTAGAGAGACCTATCAAATATTTTAGGAAAAAAATGTCAACATTGGTATTAAGCATTTTCCAGTGCCAGACTAGAAAAGGGGCATATGTAATAAAGCTATCACAAAGGGTCAAATGGAGGATTTAATCACTGCGCTATCCCACAAAATTGAACAATTGCATAGTAACGTGGTGAGTCTTTTCTGTGAGTGAGTGTGGTCCTTTAAACCTCTCTCTCTATACAGGTGTGACTATTCTAGGTGATCACTCCATCCTAGAGTCTTAAGATATTGGATGAGGTGGTCTCACCCATGTGAAGTAGCCTACTTCATCATCGGCTACCTCATCACACCCTGGTGAGATAGTACTATCTGGGCGGCCTTAACCTCACAGTTTGTTGAGGGGGTGCTTAAGATATAATATTCTGGATAATATTTCAGGGATTCAGTTCTCATCTGAAAATTCCTTAAGGTACATCACATGGATTACCTTTATTAGAGAGTACCTTAAGTATGAATACAAATACTATAGAGTATACTCAGCAGATGCTATTAGGTACAATGTCCCTTGCATCGCTCTGTTTTGCCAACATGTTTCTTCCTCTAATTAGCCATGAACTGGTCTCGGACATTGTTTAGGGCTCTAGAAGAATCCCTAACCAATGCTACTTGTAAAAGAATCAAAGGTAAGGTCCTACCTCACTTTATACATAATATTGCACCTAGGATAAAACAACACAATCTTCATATCTGCTAAACTGCTCCAATTGTGGTGTTAGATGCCATGATACATTCTTAAAGTGGGAAGCATGATGGTCATGACACTGCAAAAGAAGGAAGACAACGCATGCAAAACAAAGTGTTCAAATACACAAGTGAAGCTTTCATGCAGTGTTTTGTCATGATGCCTTACCCTAGCAGGGCTACCCCTGTGCTTCCTGGTCTGATCCGGGGTGGCAACTCCTGCAGTCACACTGCAAAAAATGTATAACATTATAAAAGATACAACGTTACTTACAATGAGTGATTTTTGCGTAAGCTACCATATCTCGTAGTGGCAGCCTCTGTTCAGTTCAGCGATTTCCAAGAAGAAAAGCATTCACTTCATCATTGCTGTGGGAGGGGAGAAAAACGCTAGCATTCATTCTCTTCCCCAATCTGTAAAATGGTGGCTCCTGAAATTCAGTCAGCCCCAGCTACTTACTTCATCAAGGAGATGGGCCCATAGCACACCTATCCGGCCCCTGTCCTCAGCCGAAATGTGGGATAGCACTGCTCGAAATGTGCAGTCTCATATACATGGCGGGTGCCGTATTTGGGTATGGCTTGCCCTCCTCCGGTGTGGTCATGTGACAGCACGCATCATATGTGGGTGGCTTTGTGATTCTTCGACCCGGCCTGCCTGCCTGGTGAAATTGCTCTCTTTTCCTCCTCTCATGGATGGGTGCGGGCCTCCAATACACCAACCCCGCCTCCAAAGTGGGTGGATATATCTCATGCTCCAATATTGGATATCCATTTTTTGAGGACTACAAAAAGGATTAATGCCTCCTGGGAGTTGTAGTCTTCTTATCGAGAAAGGCATAACACAAAAAAAACACCTTAAAGCCAGATGGCTTATAGCTGGCTATTGATGGCATGAGCTTAGGAGGGTTAAAATAGTCCTTCAACTAACTTATATCCTGTTCAGTCTTTTCAATATTTCACTTCATTTCAAAGAATTGCCCTATTCAGTTAGAAGCAAGACCAGCAAGGCTCCACTGTGATTCCTGAATCACCTTGCTCGATGTTAGAAAAGATCGTACTTTGGGATACTAGGGATCTTTTTGTGTAAGACTCATCTTTGTTATGAATACTATCTGCATAATAGACACTATGGTATTTCATCCTTCAGCCCCTGTACATCTGTTCACAGCATAAAAACCCACAGTTGCTCTTATTTTATTGCCGGTGCCATATTTCTGTGTAAGGGCTTCAATGTCTTAATCACATACCATTCAATGTCATCCTCAGTGTAATGTTTTTTTAGTAAAGTGCCATGCTAATTTGGTATTATCTTTCTTGTACCTTATTGTACTCCTGTGCTCATTGTTTCTTATTGGTAGTTTTCTTGAAGTCATACCTATGTTTAAAAGTCTATATGGGCATCTCAGCAAGTATATGACATTGCATGAATTACAATTCGTTAAGTTATATAATTCCCAAGGCGACTGCAGTTCCAGGTCTATTGATTTACATTTCTTGGTACACAGGCAACACCCACAACTATCACACGGTTGGTGACCCTTAGGAGTAGGTATATTCCAAAGAGTGGGTAGGTTGTTTACCACTGTCTGGCAATAATAAAAATTATGAATAACACACTAACAGCTTCATTTTAGCAAATTCCTAGCAGTCTGTCTTTTAGGGCACATGTGTACCAGCCTGTCTTGTAAATTCGGACCGCTCCTAAAGGAGAACATCTGTTTATGCCAAAAATCAGAATATTCCAATGCTTTCTAATCAACATTTTCAGCCTATTTGAACTTGGGCAATAATTTTGTTACAGAGGTTGGTCTTGTTACTGGAGGTTTCCAATATGTCATTAGCAGCGTCTCCCTATTGTTATTACTTGCCATTTTCCTTGAACCTCCAATGATCTTTTCAGGGTGATGTTTTTCCTTCAGCTTCTCACTAAGGGGCATATTAGCAAGGGCACTATTGCCGCTTTAGCGGCACTTTTTGCCGCTAAAGCGGCGATATTCATATCGCCCTATCAGCAAACTGTCTCTAACAGCAGTTCGCGACAGTTTGCGGGCATTAGCGCCCGTTTTTACCGCTTTGCATGTCAGCGATATTTATCGCTAATGACATGCAAAGTGGGCGTTCCCGACGAACAAACCTGGGAAACACCCGCTAACAGGCCTATCGCCTATTAGCAAGGTGGCCATGGCCCCAGTTAGCGACGTGAAAAGTCGCGCTAACCGGGGTCATCGCCATTTATTTAACACCTGCAATTAGCAGGTGTTAGCCATACCTAACATGGGGGTGGATTATGCTGATACGACCACAGGGTCGTATCAGCAAGGTGTTCTCCCTTCTCCATGCAACATCGCTGGTTTTTCAGCGATGTTGGCCCATTTCCCCCGCTATCGCTGGAATATTCATCGCCATAGCGCTAATCGTTGCTAATACAACGTTAGCGTGGCGATATATTCCAGCGATAGCCGGCGATAAAAAAAATCACGCTAAGCAGGGTTAGCGATGATTATCGCCTCTTCTTGCTAATATGCCCCTAAATATTTTCAACATGTCTTTGAAAACAACCTGTATCAGTACAGTTGCATATCAGTCTCAGGATTTTCCCAATAGGAAGACCCTCCCTCAGAGAGCGGGGGTGGAAACTCTCATAGTTGGTTTATTTAAAAAAACAGTTTTCAGAGTCCCTCCCTCTGGGTAAATCCTCAGTTCCAAAAAGGCTATTTCTGATTGACTCATGTTCATAGTGAACTTGAGGAATAGGTTTAAGCTATTAACCCACAGGTTAAATTCAATAGCCTCTTCCCTTGACCCTTTCCGGATCACAAGGATGTCATCAATATATCATTTCCATAATTTCATCTGATTTTGAAATTGACTTTCCTTACTGTGAATAAATTGCATTTCAAAACTATGGACATAAAGGCATGCCAGACTGGGAGCACAAGAAGAAGTGCCATGTGTTTGCAAGAAGAACTCACCCTCATATACGGATACATTCCTTGTCAAAACCACGTGAGCACAATCTAATATACATTCACTGGGTATCATTTCATTCTAATCCCTTGATTTCAAGAGGTTTTCAATTACATTTAAGGTGGATTCCTGTGGGATGTTCGTGCTTAATGACTCCACATCTAGGGTCAAAAGTACTTCTGTTACCAGATAAGACCGGTAAGAAGAAATTACAAAATTGTGACAGTGATTCCAGTGCAGAGCTTATTACAGATAATATTGGGCGGCCAGGGGTGGGTTTTTATTGTTATGGACTTTGGGGAGTATATAGAAATATGGTGTTCATGGTTCTTTTTGTACTAGAAATTCTGTTTCTTTTTCAGTGACCCAACAGTCACAACATTTTTCAGCAGCAAATGTTCAGCCCAGGGAACTATTGTGCCAGCTATAACTGTATCCCACAAGCTTACCAACTACAGGCTCTCAACTACCTGAGTAGTTATGTAGTAACAGATTGCTAATGTCTGTTGACTGTAATAGACTGAGACAAAGAAATATATCAATTGCTTTTAAGTAATATTTTTGCATCTTAAGGCCTGATTTACATTTTGACGGATGTCCTGCCGTTCTGACACGGGAAACACTCGCCAAATTTATGAATGACTTGCTGTTTGGTGCAGGGCTGCTTCAGCGTGACAAAACCCTGCACCAAACAGTATTATTTCTTTATTTTGAAAAAGAACATCCCAAAATTGAAAATGAAAATAGTAATGCTCCTCTCCCCATGGGAGTCATTTCCCATCTTCACTGCCAGGGTTTGCCTGGCAGTGGCGAACAGTAAACAAATGACTTCTTGTCCATCCTTCCTGATTGAGTGGGCGGACATGTAGCCATTTACTACGTCGAGCCATCGGAGAGGCTTGGCTATGGCGCTGATGGAGTATCCAAACCGAAAGTCTGCCTGCATTTAAATCATGGTGTGGACATTCATGTTGGTGGAATGAATACTCCGTCGCCATTGCAACAAAGTATACATACTGCCAACATTTAACTTAGGCCACTAGTTTTTTCTTTTTTTATAAACCTATCTCCACAAAGATAGCACATTTGGAAACACTATGACAGGCACAGACACCAACCCTGCTGTACATTACTTTTCCTGTTTTCTAAAGTAAATGTCTAGAGTGAGGTATCATCACATTGCTGCACCTAAAGCAGCCATATTTCTTTGTCCTACCAAACATTATATTTCACTATACTTATTAATTAGGTGATGGAGAGGTTTAATCATCATATCTTAAGTTCCATTCCTTAATACAGCATTTAGTTGCTTTCTGGAGTTTTATATGGTAATCCCGCATCAGGACACCTCTCATTAGTAAAGTACTTCGACTCATCCTGAAACCAAGTCAGATCTTCTATTTCATATCTTGAGATGTTCTCCTACAGTGTCCATGCACAGAGTACAAAGCAATAGTTTGAGGGCAGAAATAAAGTTCATTCAATCACTAGAGTAGTTACCAGTTATTCTAGGACATTTGCACTAACATAAAATGTGTTTTTGATTCGAGGGTCCATCTCACCCATCAGTCCAACAACAATCCTTCATATTTCCCTAGATCCAATATCTTATAGAAAAAACTCTTTCCAAGGTACATTCACAAAAATATATCTGTTTGTAGGTATAATTTACTCTTATACAGGAGTAGGTCATATCTACTCTTGGAAAATAACTTGTATATTGAGTGTTAAATCCAAACTTTACTGACGGGCTACAAAGAGACTAAGGAGCATGTTTATGATGGGGTTGCGTCATGCTTGCACCACGCAACATGGTGCATTCTCGACACAAGCCCAAAATGCGATTTAACAAGCCATGCATGGCCACCTGGCATGGCCCTGAGTGGCTTGATAAATCTGGAGTAACTCAACTCAACACAGCACAAAGCGCTGCTTTGCGTTACTCTGCACCAGAGGGATATCCATTGGTGTTGTGTGGGTGTTCCCACAGCTTGCATTTCACCTTTTACATAGAGACTTTAAATAGTTCTGGAGAATAACAGTGAGATATTTTCCAATGTTCTCTCTTCTTCATAATTGCTGATTTTTTTTTATATATTTTTTTTATTACCATATTGGTAATGCAAAATTCCAGTCAATGCACACGTAGTAACACAATCCAGGTTGTTGTCCATTGGCTTAAAGCTCCACAATAGAGAGATCATCACTGTTTCTCAAGTAAGGGCTTCGTCCTGGGTAGTATGCAGCAAAACTCGCTAGTGCATCAAATTGAATTAGGTTAACAGAATTAGGTTACCTAAAGCTCCAGCCCGGAGGACTCAAGTTGTTGCAAAGGAGTCTTGCTACTTCCTCCCCTAGTCTTCATGTACATCACAAGCTCAGTATCCGCCTCTGCAGCTTCCCTCCCGCTCCTCCTCGCTATCTGGGATATGTACCTCTAGGGCAGGGGTCTCCAACCTTTTGTGTAATAAGAGCTACTTCTAGTCTATGAAAATTCTCCCGAGCTACTAATATTATTTGAGATGTAATAGACCAGATTACATTAGTGGCCATCTTATGCAAGTTTACCAGCAACGATCACCTCAGTGTATCAGGAACAATTGCTAGCAGTAGTGTGAAAATGCTTTGTCAATGTGGAATGCCTCTACATTGGTAATACATAACAGCCATAGGTGCAATGCCCTGCCACCAAGTTAATAATATTGGTAAAAAAATCTCCCCAACACGATTTAATTTTTTTCATTCAAATATCAGCTTTAAATATATTTTGGAAATTCAACCATTTTTCTCCACACATCAGCTTACGAGTTCTTAAAATACACACATTTTCGTCTCAAATACATGCTTTTCAATTTTGGTATGCAAATTAATTCAATTTGTTCACCCTAAGTTGGCAGGGTATGCCCAGACGTGGGTCCCTTGCTCACTTTGCCACTTGATTCAAGCTAGCTTTGCTGATGAGGGGTGTTACCCCGAAACCGATCCCAGGATGCTTGTTTCCGGTTCAGGGAAGACCTGGCTTGGCAGTTCGGGCTGGGTCTGCCCCAGAGTTCTAGCATTCACCTCAGCTGGGGTTGCACTGGCACTTGTCACATTCAAGTCTTGGATCATAGTCCCTACGTGAGCAGGTCATCAGCTAGCATTTCATCACACATCACTCTTTTCAAATGGAACTCTTCTGCCCCTACTCATTTGACCATGGGGCATATGTACAAGGAATTGCACCACCGGAACGTCACTTTTTTACTTTCAGGTGGCACAATGCCCTGCATAGTATTCGCACAGTGGCGTTAAACCACTTTTTGTGGCTTAATGCCGCATTGTAAATATGGTACCCTTTCATGCAGACATCTGCGTGAAAGGCCCGTGCAATGGGTGTTGCTATGGTCCTATGGGCCTATGTCCTATGGTGGTGAAGTAACGGAAGCGATCGCTAAAATCGACATTTTGGGACTGAGCCCGACCTGAGCAGTCGAGAACAGAGCCGCAGCAGATCACTGAGATGCGGCCGCTCTTTTTCCCCAGCGAGGAAAAAGGGGCCGGGACTGGCACTAGAGCACAGCCGGCGTACAGCCAGGCACATCTGGCACAACGTTCACACCAGACACAGAGGGCAAAGCTGGAGAGGCTGGAGAGCTCATAATACCCCGATGGCACGGCGTGGCCCAGACTGGTCTGACAAACTCCACAGCATCGCACCTGCCTCAGCCCCGCACTCCTGCATCTTACCCCGGCGACTGTGAGCTCCGGCCGGTGAACATAGAGCACTGAGCCCTAGGGCAAGTCTGGTGCAGGACTATGTGTGCAAAGACCGGGACCAGACTGGACTCTTTGGGGTCCTGTGTTCCCGCACCCCCGCTCTTCCGCATTCCTGCGGTCCAGTATTGCCGCGAATTTGCAAAGGCGGCTTTGTCAGCGGAACATGTGCGGGTAAGTGCGGGAGCGGGTTGGAGCAGGAGGACGGGCATGTGCGACCACCGGTAGTGGCGGTTGCAGAGAGTGAGTGGTGGGTAGCCCAGCGGAGGCGGCCTGACCAGGTTCGGGTGCAGCTTGTGGTGGCATCCTGCACTCCATTTGCCCACAATTCCAACAACATTACTAGAGCAGTTTGGAACCCGTGGCTGCTATTTCTTTTACTTACTGCCAGCCAATTAGGCCTCCCGCAGGTTTCAACAAGCCTGTGGGGTGATTTGCCATCTACTGTTGCTGGTCAGTGGGTTTTGGGCCATCCCTGATCCTTCGGCTGGTTTTCGCTCTGCCTGCAGCAGACTGTGGACAAACCCCAGAGGACAGAGGGCGGCTGTGGAGGCTGCGGGGGGCGTGAGCTTGTGCTGGGCACTAAGGAATTGAGGAGCCAAGGAAACATAGACTGGAGACCCCCCCAAAGGCCTGCTGAAGCTTGGCCAGGCCTGAAAACAGAGGGGAGGAGAGGAAATTTCCCTCATGCTCTGGCCCCTTGCCTGGCAATCCAAGGGGGCCAAGTGTACGCCTAAGGCCCAGGTTAGTGACTTTGGGCGCTAAGTCCTGGGACTTGGGTTCCAGGGTTCAAGACAAGCACTGCTAGGTCACATGAGGCCAGGAAGTAGGAGGCAGGAGAATTTCTAAGACATTGCACTCAGGAAGATTGATATACATAAGAGCGTGCCAAAAAACAAAGCTAATCCTTTAAGGAATAACTCAATACAGATTAAAACCCTGAAATGATTCAACGCCATCTCCACCTTCTTTCCAAAAAAAAAGGACAAGCCTAAGTAAAGTGGGGATGAAGGAGTTTAGACCTGAAGCTCTTCCTGGAGAGAACAAAGTAGAATCTGGAAAATCACCTTCAGCAGAACCTACTAACCTGCCTCCCGAAATTGGAGAGACTCGGCTTGGGGATGAATAATGTTCTGAATTTAGAGTGGAAGACTCTCTGTTGGCAAATCTCACCATTCACTCCCTTGGTAACAGAGTCACTCAGTCCGTAGGTTGAATTTGCTTTGACCCAAAAGAGGGAGACCCTCGGATGGAAAACTTCACTTTCCCAGACCTCAATATTAATATGAATCCAACTCCAAAGGCCCTTCAGTCACCTAACCCCGAGTTGTCCAGGCTTCATAGTCCTGAAATCTCGCCTTTCCCAAATTCGCTGGATTTTCCTCAGGGTCTCCCCATTAAGATGCAGTTGTTTAGTAGCACATCCAGCGGAACAAGTATATTAAATTCAAGGGCGTCTGTTACTCCCGATTTGTCCTCAAGTTTTCATCCCTTAAAAAATAATCCAGAGGAAAAAATGTTGATGTCTGAATCCTTACTCTGGTTGGAAAGAGTTTTGACTTCTATCTAAGCCTTAATGGAGAAATCAGTAAGTAATTCTGATTATATCTTGGATTCACTTTTGTCTTTGACTAAGTTCCTAATCTCTGAACGAAGACCCCCGCCTGGTAAAGCCAGCCTATCTCCCTCTCATAAGCTCAATTCCGGTAAGGGGACTTTTTATTTACCTCCTTTGGAGGATAACTCCAATCAATTCAAATCTACTCAAACATGTTCTGTCTTTTGTGCTAAAGGGCGGGACTTTGGCACTCAGGCTGGTATGTCTTTTTGTAGTAGAAAGTAGAAAGGTAAAGAAAATGCAGACATATTTGATGAAATACAGCCTCCTTCTCTACAGCAGCTCTTCGAATCTGAGGACTCTGTTCCTGTACCTGCATCTTTGTCCTGTCACCGCGCTGAGAAGGAAAAATTAAATTCAGTACGAAAAATCGTCCCCATTTTTTTTAAAAACAGGTGTTAAAAAATCTGAACATTCCATAATGGGGGAATCAAAAGCAGATTTTTCACCACCCAAGGAAAAAGATATCAAGAGCAAAAGTAAAATTGTCTGCAAGAAGAAGTAGGAAAAAAGGGAAAAACGTTGAAGGATAAACAAAAAAAGAGAAAAACATCTACGCTTTGACCCTAATTTTATTTTAAATCTGTCATTGAACTCTGATTCAAACACCATAAGGAAGGAAGAAGGACAAGTTGAAATTAATTCAAGGGGACTTCGATCACCCTTACTGAATCCTTGTTCCCCAATTCTAACTTCACAAGAAGTAACTGTACTAGATCCAAGCTCTCCATCGATAGCACAGAGTAACTTGAATCCCAATGCTACGTTATTTGCCTTCTCTTTAGGTAGTAATGTTATTTATAAACCTATTGGAACTGTTCCTGAGCTAGCTTGTCAAGGTAAACACTTAATTTCTGTACCTTTTACTCTAGATTTTTCTTTTCATTTTGATCATGAGCCGTTTATGAACAGATCCCTTTTATTGAGCTGCTTTGCTGAAATTCCTGACCTCCAAATGATCCAGAGTAATGATCTTGCCCTGGTTCAGGCTCAAAAACATAGCAATTCTAGGGGAGCTAGAGTGACGCTTGGTTCCAAAGTGATTTCTCACTTGATAATGTCAAATAGTGATAAATTTACGATACTGTGGTATCAATGTTCTTGTACCTGAAGAGGAGTTAGCTTCTAAAAAAGCGATTTATAATCGGCAGACTATCACCCACCCAGATCCCCCTACTAGGGACTTGCCATATCTGGAGAGACAGAGTATATTGCAGGTTTCCCTTGGTAAGGAGGGAATTAGAGTTTTGCTCCTTACAGAGAAAAAGAATAACTATGTACTGTCTGCAGTTGAGGAAGATAAGAAATGGAGTTGGGTAGCAGCATCCCTTAATACAAATAGATCCTTGGGTTTAAAACACAGGAATTCTTCCTAGCAAGGGTCTTAAACTGATCTCTTGGAACACAGCCGGCTTAAGCACGAATAAAAATAAACTTTTATTCTTGAAAGAACAGAGTGTTGATATAAGCTGTATACAAGAGTCTTGGATCACAAAGAACTGGTCCATTGAAGACTATATTGTGCTGAGCCGTTCTGCGCTCCCTGTGAACAGAGGACATGCTAAAAGAGGTATTGCTATCTTGCTTAGAACAAGTTTTAGATGGATATATAAAGTAATCTCCCATGCCTCTAACTTAATTCAGGCGATTAAGCTAGACCTTAAGGAAGACGGAGATCATTTAATTTCCCTGCTGATTGTAAATGCATATTTACCTCCTGATGCATCTAACTCTCTTTTATCAAAATATCTATTTGTTTTCATCTCCACTATTATGGAAAGTGAAGATTGTAGGCATCTAATGCTGGTTGGTGATTTGAATGCCAAAGTTTCTTCCCACAGCATAAGGTTATTTGCTAATGCCTCAAAAAATCAAGCCTCAAACATTCCCCCTGCTCAGTTCCCGAATAATAGTCGGACTGATAAAAGAGGAGCACTATTACTTGAAGGTTTGAGAAGTTTAGATCTTTTAATTGCCCATGGGAGGTTAGGAAATGATATACCAGCAAATTATACCCATAAGGCGCCTACTGGGAGAACCATTATTGATTACTTAATTGTCTCAGCAGATTTTCTTTGTAAGCTCTCAAGTATGGAAGTTTTGGAAAATGCTCTTAGCGATCACATGGTGATCTGCTCTAAATTTGAGTTAACCTGTGCTAAAGTAGGCTCTTGGAATTTTAAGGATAGTTCAGTAGGTTTTAATATAACAAATGGTAGAATCCATTGGAATACCCTAGCTACCTCTAAACATAAAGAGAACTTAACAGTTTTGATAGGAGATCAGCAACACTTAGTAATGGCCGATTGTCACTCTCCTCGAACCGATATATTCGAAGCCTTTTGTCGCAATACAAGTACCTTGGCTTCGTTATGTAAATCCTCACATGTTTCAGCTAAAAGGAGACTGCATTATAACCCATTGCTTCCTATAAATAGGAAAATAAATAAATTAGTGAGGGCCCAGTTCCTGAACTTTTCTCTCGAACAAAGTAAATTAATAAATCTTTTAAAGAGGAAAAGACAGAGGAAAAAATGTTCCTTAAAGCAAATAAAGGAAGATCATGAATGGGTACAGTTAAAAGAGGCGGCTTCAAAAAATACCTCTAAAAGGTATTGGGAAATAATCACTGACTGTTGTGGTACAAGAGTAAAATCCCTCCCCATTCCTATAAAAGAAGAAGAATGGAAATTACATCTGGTAGAACTTCTGCAAATCCTAATTCTTCTTGTTCTGCCTCCACTCTACCCTATTCTTTTAACATCCCTGAATCCAGCTATGCACCTTCAATGGGTGAAGTGGTAGGACTTATTAAAAAAATGAGAGCCTCAGGAGCAATGGGTCCTGATGAAATGCCTATGACAGTGATTAAAAATGAACCTCTGTTCTGGGCTACGTACCTGACTCCGCTGTTTGATTTTTGCTATTCGCAGGGGAAGACGCCTCCATCTTGGTCCGGTAGTATTCTAATCCCTCTATATAAAAAGGGCCATAGACATCATCCGGGTAACTACCGGCAAATAGCTCTACTAGACGCGGTGGGTAAAATATTTGCTCGTAGTATACTTGATCATCTTACTGAATGGGTGGTGGAGGTGAAGGTTCTTCCTATAGAACAAGCAGGTTTTAGGAAAAATCACTCCACCATGGATAACATCTCCATGCTGAAATTAATGGAGGAGAAGTACACAATTTTTCGTAGGTCAAATGTATATGTGGCCTTTATAGATTTTTCAAAAGCCTTTGATAAGGTAGACCGGCCCTTACTGTGGAAAAAATTACATAAAATGGGAATGCCTTCCCCCCCTGTTATCATTAATTATTGCCCTACACTCACGAACATGGTGCCAGGTGCTAATTGGAGGAAATCAAGGCGTATCAACTGTAATATCCACAGAAAATGGCCTGAAACAAGGCTGTCTATTAGCACCGCTACTCTTTTCCTTGTATGTATCAGATCTACCTGAATGTTTTTCTCATTCAGAGGGAGATGCACCAAAGATAGGCAGCCGTCCTTTTGCATGCCTTATGTATGCAGATGATATAGCAGTGACGGATTTAACCCCCAATGGGCTGAATAAAAAGCTGATATCATTACAGAAATATACGATGGCACAATTTTTGAAGATCAATGTTTCTAAAAGTAAAGTTTTGATTATGAAATGTAATAGAAGCAGAAAATCATGTAATTTTAATTGGAAAATTGGTCCTGAAAAGCTGGAGCTGGTAGATTCTTTCCTCTATTTAGGGAAAGTATTAACGGGCAATACAAAGAATAAGCCTCATATCGAACATAGCTCTTATAAAGCGGTATCACATGCAAGGGGGGGCGAGGCTAGCAAGCCAACATGGCGGACGCAAGCTGAGAGCGTTCCGCCGGTGATCCCTTAATTCCCCTGCAAATAACCCTGCACCTGTGCCATCCAGGCCTGGAAC
Organism: Calotriton arnoldi; assembly: GCA_963921515.1. Taxonomy (NCBI): domain Eukaryota; kingdom Metazoa; phylum Chordata; class Amphibia; order Caudata; family Salamandridae; genus Calotriton; species Calotriton arnoldi. The sequence continues at coordinate 306,277 of CAWUFW010001485.1, read as the reverse complement.
ATGTAGGCATTGATTACCGACGATAAATGCTTGCCAACGAGCCCTTGCAGTAAACTGGAGGTCGCCTGTAGGCCAAAATATCGCTGTGAGGAGTTCTGCGGCCTCACCCCCCTAAGCGACAAACGCAGCAAAGTAGCGGCCGCCGGACGGGGGTTGCGGCTGTTGCCGGTGCCATTCCTACCTACATCGTGACCCGCTTGCGCCTGGAGGTCTTGCAGGAATCACGGGAACAAGGCACTAACCTGCTGTTGACGGCGCCCCGATCGGGGGCAAGAGCGAGTGGGAGCCACCTGGGGCGCGGCCTCCTTCTGAGCCGGACCCGAGGCGGAAACTCTGCCCGGCTGCTACCTCCCCAAGCCGACAGCCACAGCAACATAGCACATCCCGCTGCAAAGAAGACATTGAAGGTATGGCGGTGGGCGCTCTGAGACCTGAGGGATCCCTTGTGATGAAAAGGTAGCTACCGGGAACCCGCGCTAAGGCTCGCAAAATGGCCGCTCCCTGAGCAGTGAACGGGACACTGGTGTTCGTGAAGGTAGGAGCCTGCCCTGCTAGGTGAGCGCAGGGGCACAGCGATAGTCAATGTGACGCGCTCCCCGGGTGCTCCAGGCGCCATGATCCCCACTGGTGGGCGGCTGTAACCGCGCGCTAGTGAGCAAAAACCGGCTCCCTCTGCGAGCCCTAGACGGGCGTTTATTAACAAATAAGCAGCAGGAGAGTGGCATATCATATAGGAGGCCTGTGCGGACGAGACTGCATACAGCAACCACCATACGAATTCCATAATGTAGGGATCACAGACTGTGGTGTTTAGCACTGGGAACAGCCCCCAGCCTCCCTCAAACAGCACTCCAGACCCGGCAGGATCCTCTGCCCGACCGCCACAGTGACCAGCCTGCCGAGACTGCTGGTGATCCGCTGGGAGCAAGATTGAAGACACCCATGCCCGGGCGGTGGCGGGACGGCCGAGAAGCCTCATATAATTGATGTAGGCCACACTGCATCTTGGGCAGGCTATGAGTACATGCATTACGACCCTTGAGGCCCGGGTGCCCCACCAAGCCGTGAACCCTTGCCGTGTGTGGTGAAACTGGTGGAGATACTGGAAGGCGGTACCAACCGAGCAACGGTTGGGGCTGGATGTGGCCCGCCAACCGACAGGTAGTGCGACAAAGCTTGGGAGCCCGAACCAGAGCTGTCCTCAAAGACGCACCAGGCCATGGCACAAACCGGGGGCCCGCCCGACCTTCTCCCGTAACGCGACCCGTAGAGCGCAAGGAGATGGACCGCGCCGGGCCCCTTGTTGACCGCTACACAGAATCACCCCTGTGGCCCCTCGGCGGACAACGGGAGCAATACCCAGGGATCTAAAAATGCCTGCTGGAGGCATCTAAATGCCGCATACAAACCCAGGGCCGCACTGCATGTCCTTGTCGCACCGGCAACTGACGTCTGCTGTTTGGAAGACACGGAGAATGCGTTAAATCCGCAAGGAAAGCCACCGGACAACTTACTGCACATGTGGTGATTAAAGCAACCTCGTGGGCCGCAATATGGCAATAAGAGAACTACTACATAGAAGCTGCCCGGAGTGAGTAAATACCTTCTGCGCAACAGCTAGCCATGGGCCATCTGCGCTCGAACACGCACCAGGGAACTGCGCGTGCCAACAACCCAGAGATGCCGCACGTAGGAGAGAAATGACCGGAGGCGCCCTGAACGCATCACTTGCAGCCAAATTGGACTCTGTGCTGGCAGCAGTAGAAAGAATCAGGACTATGTTGGACCAGACAAGGTCCTCCCTCGAGTCCCGAATGGACAAGGTCACCTCGGATTTTACCCTTCTGCGAGCTGGTCTTCATAAACTGTCTGACAGAGTTCATCAACAAGATCAGTCACTGTCAGAGCTAAAACCTATCACTCAGAGTCACACTGTGGCACTGCAAGACATCTTGGACCGCATGCATGCCCTAGAGGACAGAGTTGAGGATGCGGAGGGGTGCTCCCGCTGTAACAATGTCCGCGTTGTTGGACTCCCAGAAGGGGAGGAAAGACGGAATCCTGAACAATACATTGAACGCTGGCTTCTGAACATATTACCCCCGGGTACACTGTCAATGCACTTCGCAGTCGAACAGGCTCATCGTGTGCCGGCGCATAAACCACCCCCGGGGGCCCGGCCACGTCCGTTTCTCTTCAAGCTCCTAAACTATCGGGACAGGGATACGGTCCTGCACGAGACACGAAAACTTGCGGACCTCAAAGTTGGCGGCAGCTCCATCATGGTCTTTCCAGATTACACGGCTCAGGTACAATGGCGCAGAAGTACTTACACGGCCGTGAAGCGGCAACTCCGCGAGCTGGACATCACATACTCCCTCCTGTTCCCTGCTAAGCTGAGTGTAGTGGCAAAGGCCGTGGTCCGCTTCTTCGAGTCGCCTTCGGAGGTATGGGACTGGCTGGAGGAGACAGGATTGTGGAAAGGACCTCGGCCCTCAGACGCGGATTTCACCAGAGCCGCCAGTCGGCGGGCACGACGATGTGGAAAATGTGGTAACCAGAACACACGAAACCAACAGCAACAGCACCGAGCCCAGAGCAGAGCAGAAAGGAGCGACAGGGTGCACTTGAGGTTGTTGCGGCGCTTGCTACCACAATCTACTGGGACCGCCAGACAACGTGATCTTCTGAATCGGCGACGGCCAGCGGTACTTCGACCCCCCCCCAGCCTGACGATCTAGATGACACACACCTGCCGAAGGTCACTCCTCAAACTGCTGACTATCTCATCTGAAGGATCACTGTTGTCATGAACTGAGCCACAGTTCTTTCACGCAAGTAGAGACTTACTTGAATTGTAACCAGTGATGCGCCAGCTGATGTTACCTGTACTGTAGGCATTTTTTAGATATGCGCGCACCCATCTCATGCATGACACCCATACACAGCCGTCACACGCCACAATATATTATGTCTCCCCGCACACTGGCTGGATGAGGGGGTGGCAGCACTAGGCACCGACGCAGCAATACCAGCTAACTAACTGGGGCGGGGCGCCGCCACAACAAGGGACACATGTTACCAGTTCAGATACGCTTGGGCGCAGTTACCACACGCCTCGACAGGTCAATGTTCTTCAATTGACCATACCCCCATAACTCCACGCTGCATGTCAAAGGTGGTGCACTCACATTGCGACATTGACCAATGTTCAGCCATGAGATATATTATGCACAACACAACTCATGCGTGATGATACATGGGTACATTGCTCACTTTCCGCACGCGCATGCCTGAGGCCAATAGCGCGCATGCTCAGGACACACGTGGCATACGTACCGGCTTGGATGGTGGGTGGCGACACGTGGATATGTAGGGAATACACGCACTGTAGCCAAGCACACGACACACGCGCCCCCACCAGTCACCACACTGGACTAGTTTCTGTCATTATAAGATACAAGTTTGGACGGACACCCCGGAAGGGTTCGCCCCTCCCAGTTACGAATGTTCATGTTTAAACCTATGTTTGGTTATGTAAGGCCACTCCGAAGCTCCCCTCCCACGCAGCCTGCTCAAAATTATGCTCCTGTCTTGCAACACCCCTACTAGGCATACACATAAACTATGACGTGCGTTAACACGCTTACGTGGAAAATCCGCGGAATGCATACACCCACGCGTAGATATTCGATCTTTGCCTACCTGCAGCGTCACTCTGACGGCATTGCCATGCTCCAAGAGACACACATGACACACGCAGAGCTGGAGAAACTGCGCCGGCGATGGAGAGGCCAGATATTTGGGACTACATACTCGGCCCACGCGCGAGGCACGCTGATATGGGTGAGGGCGGGAATTCCATTCGTGCAAGAGGAAACCATTACTGACGCTGATGGCCAATACACATTTGTTAAAGGGCGCCTCAATGGTCAGCCAATGTTATTGGGCTCCATCTGCGCCCCCAACGTGCATCAGGCATCTTTTCTTGTGCGCCTCTCAGAGAGGTTAGCCCCATGGGCTGGTCTCCCCTGGTTGGTGGGAGGGGACTTTAATTCCGTGCTTAATATTGACCTAGATAGGTCGTTTCTGCCTCTCAACAAAACTGCTGCCTCGTCCAACGCCCAAACTCTTGCAAACTGGCTTGCGCACTAACAACTGGTGGATCTTTGGTGCACCCTTAACCCAGTTACGCGAGTCTACTCGTACTACTCAGTGGTCCATGGGTTACATGTACGCCTGGACAGGCTGGTAGGCTCACCCTCACTACTCCCCTTAATTAAAAAAGCTGACTACCTCGGTCGGACCCACTCCGATCATAACCCGCTGTGGATGCAGCTCGGATGGGAGGCTGACCGCCCCCCATACCGACATGGCACCTTCAGACTAATGCACTGGAGGATCCAGAGTTCCACTCCTCGCTAGGGACGGCCACTATCGCATGCTTTGAGCTCAACGAAGACACGGCGAGTAGTGCAGCAATAGAGTGGGAAGCCTTCAAAACAACGATCAGGGGGCACTGTATGGGAGACACATGGAATATCCGCAAACACCTATCCGCCTCCGTTAAGACAATAGAATCTCAGCTGCTGCAACAAGAGCAAGCAGGTGAGGGACACAGTAAAGACCAGCAACGCCTAGAGCAGTTGAGAGCTGACCATGCCGACCTGTTGGAGCGTCTGAAGTACCATAACTATACCGCACACAAGGCTCGCATGCATGCCTCCACAGATCGGGCTGGCCGGCTACTTGCCTGGCTGATCAAACAAGAATACAACCTTGCTCCAATCGGGGCCATACGCACAGGCGCAGGGCATATGTTGTATACCCAACAAGAAATACACCGAGCGATGGTGCACCATTACGCACACCTCTATCAAACACAAGGACATTGCGATACCCAGAGGCTGGAGGAGTTTCTTAACTCCATACAATTAGCCACTCCAACAGATGAGCACCGGGCAGTATTAAATGAGCAGTTTTCATTGGAGGAGATAGGGGATGCTATTAGTTCCCTAGCCTCTGGGAAAACACCTGGGCCAGATGGCTTACCGTCCGAATTTTATAAAGCATATAGGGACCTGCTTGCACCGCGTCTCCTTACCCTGTATGCTACCGCAATAGAGGAACGTAGGCTTCCTCCAACGATGCGGGAAGCGTATCTGGTATCCCTTCTAAAACCTGACATGGACCCCACAGACCTTGGTTCCTACAGGCCTCTCACCCTGCTCAACACGGACTACAAGATTCTGGCAAAGGGCTAGCAGATCGGCTGGTGCCAGTAGTCCCCACACTGGTCCATACTGACCAAAACGGTTTTGTACCGTCCCGGAGCACATCCCTCAACCTGAGGCGTTTTTTTAGGGTGGCGACTGATGCTATGCAGGACTGGCCGAGGGCAGGCTGCCTCATACTAGATCTAGAGAAAGCCTTTGATTCCCTCAAGTGGGATTACCTGGCGGGGGCGCTGCAAAAATATGACTTGGGTCCCGAGTTCCTACAACTTGTCAACTTGCTTTACGTTGACCCCACAGTCCGGGTGCGAATGGGGCCTTACCTGTCGGATGCTATTCCGGTGCGAAGAGGAACCAGGCAGGGGTGCCCCTTATCCCCTCTCCTATTTGCGCTCGCAATAGAACCGTTGGCGGAAGCGCTGCGCACCACATTGGGGAATGGTATACCACTAGGAGATGCGGTGCACCAGGTATCACTGTATGCTGATGATCTCTTAGTTTACATAAGAGATATTAAAAGGATCCCTGACCAGCTGCCGCGCCTGCTGCAAAACTTTGCCACCATTTCTGGACTCTGGGTCAACGTTAAAAAGTCCTGCTTATACGCCTTCGGTGAGGGGCACCGTGATCCAGGCTTTACCATTAGTGGTAGAGCTGTGCAGTGGAGGGAGGATACCTTTCGCTACCCAGGCATTCGGGTCTATCGTCAGCCACAGGACTTATTTGATGGGAACCTGGGAAGGGCCCTGTCAGCCATACGGTCGCAAATGCGGTTCTGGGGCACACTCCCGCTTACTGTAACAGGAAGGGTGGCGCTAGCCAAAATGGTAGTCCTCCCACGGCTTCTATACTATTTTGTAAACCTCCCTCTGTATATTCCAGCCTCCTTCTTTACCACACTAGAAATACAGGTTAGGGACTTCACATGGGGCACAGCACGACACAGAATGCAGCTACAAAAGCTTTACCTACCAACGGATCAGGGGGGTTAGCTGTGCCTTGTTTCGAACACTACTACTTAGCCGCTCAATTGCAGTGGATAGCCCGGTGGCTGGCCGATAGGCATCGCGCAGAAATGGCAACTACACAACCTCCCTACTTGCTGAGTCAGATTGTTGGGCTCTTTCACCCTGGCACGAAAGTGAGGGCGCCCAGGCCACTGTTGCTTGCCGTAGCGTACAAATGTTTCCGCAGGGGTTTATATATTACCCGGGCCGTGACCCCTTATGCACCAGCAATACCATTAGAAGGATCCCCGAGTGGTCGAGAAATGCTGACAGCGCAGGCAATTGAGGGGTGGCAGGAGAAAAGCGAACACTCATACCATACACATCCCTAGTAGAGGAGGAGGGGTTCCCACCAGGGCAGTTTCTTGTGCACCGCATCCTGATAGCTATGATAGCGGCCAAATGGGGAGACATGGCTACGGAACCACAGATACACCTTGTCATGCAATATTTACATGTCATGGGGCGTGGTAGACACCTCGTGTGCTGGTTCGCTGCGGCATTTCGAGTTCATGCAGCGATAAACCTAAACCCCCTATGTCACAAATGGGAGCTAGACATGGGGCGCCCCCTCACTGACAAGGAAGGGCCCAGACACTAGAAAGTCCTACTCGCCTACCCAGAAACATGCGGTTCAGACAAATTCAACTGTATATAATACACAGGGCCTACCTTACACCCGCCAACATCAATCAATATTTTCGTAGACCAGATGCAGCATGCCCCAGATGTGCTGAGATGGGAGCTGACATCATACACATGTTGTGGAGTTGCCCCCGGATCACTGAGTATTGGAACGCAGTAGCTCAGCTGTTGCACACCTGCACAGGGTGTGATCTCCCCTTTGAATGGACAGTATATCTACTACACAAATTCCGGAGAACGGCGGCCACTAAAGTGACATCCAGGGGGGGGGCGGAGCTTGCCTGGCCTAAAGACGGCCGCTCCGTGTTCGAGCTCCGCCAGCCACTGATCCTATCCGGCAGGAATTTGCTGCTTCAGACACCGAGATTCCAGACGGACATACTGGGTGGATGAAGCCCTCTACTTGCTGATTTCATTGCTGTGCCCGCAAGAAGATTTGCTCTGATACAGCCGGAGTTCTGGTCCGCAGTGAATGCACCGGTGTGCGGCCTGATTATGTGGCCGGCGTGCGCGGCGCCATCCGCAGCATAGACTCACTGTGGCTGACGTGCGCAGACTGTGGCGTGCGGGGCCCCTCTCGGCGAGACTCCCGGCTGGAAACCTGCGGCATTGAGGATTGTTGCGGGGGGTGCGCTGGAGACTGGATAACGCAAGGTGAGCCCCGTGGCCCGCTTGATCGCACATCGCGGGCCGGCCTGGTGGGGGTGCGCTGGAGTCTGGATTAAGCTGCTCTGCCTCTGCCCCAGGTGCCTTGTGGCTCTGGCCTTGAATCACTGGCCCGGCGTCCCCTTACTCTGACCACCTCGTACAGCTGCCCTTTGCGCACCCCCGGAACTGGAGGGTTGTCCCGTCGGCGCTGCCTGGGCACGGTGCCCTTACCTCGGTCCACTTTGCGCCACCCGCTCTGCGTGACGGCCCCTCCTGCTTCACCGGAAAGGAGCGAAGACATCGCTTGACAAACGGCGGGGGCCGTGGGTAGCCCCATATCTATGCAGACTGCTACCGCTGATACTCGCCCTGGTACACCGCGGCCATAGCCTGACACACCTGGTGGGCGTCAACCACGAATACTAGGCCTGAAAACTCCCATTGACTGGGTTTGGTGCATGCGTGTCTGGGGGGCCTGCGTGCTGTAGGCGCCGAGATGGGCAAGCCAGACAAGACGCAGCCAAAGATCAATTTTGAACAGCGGAAATCCAGGCGCTGTGAGGACGCTGCGGAATCTACGATGTCTGAGCCTGATAACCCAGCGGAGGATCCTATTGGCGATATCAAACAGATTATAGCGTCCATGCAGCAAGGTCTGTCGGCTATTGATGCTAAAATCGATACTTTGGCCTATAGAATGGACAGAATGTCGGAGAGGGTCGACAAGCATTCAGAACGCTTAGATATGGCGGAACGGCGTATCACGGAAGCTGAGGAGGCCGAGTCTGACTCCAACAGTGCCCAGAAGCGCGTGGAGAAGGCCTTGGTTGCCTTGCAGGACAGAGCTGTAGACTTGGAAGCAAGATCACGGCGCAGTAATCTACGCATTACGGGCCTGGCTGAATCTACTGCGACGGGCAATATGGAGACCTTTGTTGAAAAATTGCTCACGACGCTGCTGGGCGCTGATATTTTCTCTCCTATGTTTGTCGTGGAGAGAGCGCACCGCTCGTTAGGCCCCAGGCCCCAACCTGGTGCCCCTCCGCGGCCCATCATTGACAAACTTTTGAATTATCGCAACAGGGACGCCGCGCTGCGGAGGGCGAGAGAACTGGGCAGCTTGCAGTATGAGGGGTCTTCTCTCTCCTTATTCCCGGACTTTACTTTTAAAGTTCAAGAGGCCAGGAGGCAATTCACTCCCCTGAAACGTAAGCTGCGTGATCAGAAAATTGAGTACGCTATGCTGTACCCTGCACGACTCAAGGTGTTATTTGATGGGAAAGCCAAAATATTTTCGGACCCACAGTCCCTTCAGAAAGCTCTCAAAGATTGGGACAAAGCTGGCAAGCGTGGGAAGGGACAGAATGGCAGTCCCAGCGCTGATGGTGTGAATGGCAGCCTTGATGATAATGACTGAGGGACAGGCGTTGAGGCTGGGCACGTCCAGGTCTTTCCTAGTTCTCAATTCTGAGTGTTGTTGTGAAATGATGGGGGCTCCGACATTTTGTTGTGAGAGTTGATGTTATTCTGGGCTGTATAATGAGTGTATTTCTGCCTAAAGTTCTTTGATTGGGGCTGATTTGTCTTTGCTGCGGGAGGCCGTGATGTGCGGGGCGATCCGATTGGCGCTCTGATACTGGAAAGTTACCTGTTTCAGGAATTATAGGTGTCTCCTAATTGTCACTGTACTTTTATAACTGAAGCTTTACGATTGATGATTGGTGGCGGGGCGGGGGGTGGACTAGTTTGCTATTGCTGGGTAACATCCGCTCCAATGCGTTACACGCTGTTTTTCTTTACCTTTACGGGGATTTGTTGTTGTATATGTGTGGTATATTTGCAATTTTTGCTTGTCTTTTATGCGACAGGGAGGGTTGATGCTCGCCTTTGCTTAGTTGGGGCAAGCAAGGCGTGGGTGTGGGGTATGGTTGGGTTTTTTTTTGCATTTATTTTTTTGCAGATCACATGTATTCTGGGGTCCATGACGAGCGGGGCCACCTACGGGGTCTTACAGGGTGACCGCATTACTTATAGGCACACACTGCATGTCACGCCATCACACAGACTGGGACATATTAAGAGGTTGAGCCTCATGACATGGAATGTAAGGGGCCTAAAGGTGCGTAAAATCCTAGCATACTTGAAATGGAAGGAAGTTGATGTCGCTTTGCTTCAGGAAACTCGCCTACACCCTGAATGTGCGTTGCTTGCAAGCAGCAGACTCACAGGTCCCTTCCATGCTGCGTGTTTCACCTCACACTCTAGAGGTGTGTTAACATGGGTTAATCCTAAATCGGGGCTCCAATTAGAATGCTGTGTGACTGACCAGGCTGGCAGATATGTTATATCCAGGTGTTATGGCAGGGAGCTGAATTTCCTTCTTGTTAATTCCTATGGCCCGAATTATGACAACCCACAGTTTTACCAGTCCATCTTCGTGCTCCTCAGGGACCGTAACCCCTTACCATTGCTTTGGGGGGTGATTTTAATTGCGTTTTTGATCCAGCGCTCGACCGCTCGAAGGGCCCTTCCAGGCCCCTGTCTGCTTCTGCTAAGGCCATTGCTGATATTGCGCTACAGCTGCACCTGGTGGATGTGTGGCGAGCTAGGTCCAGCGAGAGGGGCGGATTTACACACTATTCAGCGCATCATGATATTCACACACATATAGACTACTGGCTCATTTCACAGTCGCTGATGGCCAAGGTCCAGGACTGCTTGGTTCTGGCTCGTTCATTTTCGGACCACTCGCCCATTTTGTTGGCCATCAATGTGCCCTCGCGGGATCCTCCTCCTTTTTTGTGGAGATTTCCACCATACTCGCTACTTGACACAGTCTTTAAATCCGAGCTCACTGATGCTCTCTCTGAATTTTTCACCATCAATGTCGGCTCAGTAGACTCCTTTGCTACGGTTTGGGAGTTGTTTAAGGTCTATATACGAGGCGTTGCTATTAGTAAGCACGCAAGGGTTCTTCGCTCTATTAGGGACAGGCTTGCTCTCTTAGAATCCCAAATGGCTGGACTTGAGGCTGAGATGGCCGCCGGGAATGATCCTCAGATACAGGAGCGTCTACAGGCCACAATTGAAGAGTACCATAAAGAGGCGGATAGTGAAGTCAAATATATGGGCAAATACGCTACAGCCCGAATCTATGGTGAGGCTGACAGGCCGGGCTCGGTGCTGGCGGCTCTGGCCCGCCGCAGATCGGAGACTGGGGGCATTGCTGCGCTGGTCGACGAGGAGGGCTCTATCCTGACAGAGCAGGTGGATATTAAAAACCGGTTTCATAGATATTATCAAGAATTATACAGATCCAAGGTCTCCCCTAGTGACGTTGATATATTGCAGTATCTCGAATACATCGAGCTCCCTTGGTTGCAAGACTGGCATCGTGAATTCTTAATGCGGCCCATTGAGGTTGCGGAGATACGACTAGCCTTAAACTCTATGCGGGAGGGTAGCGCCCCAGGGCAGGATGGGCTGACAGTATCTTTTTACAAAGCTTTTAGTGACCAACTGATTCCCCATCTGAGTACCCTGTTTCAGGAAGTGGGAGTGGCTGGGATTATGCCCCCCTCAATGCGCGAGGCCCTGATCATAATATTATTGAAACCCGATAAAGACCCCCAAAAATGCTCCTCTTATCGGCCACTCTCCCTACTTAATGTGGACACAAAAATATTTGCCAAAATACTGGCTAACCGTTTGTTCCCGTTACTGCCCCAACTGGTTGGTCCGGAACAGGCCGGATTTATACCGGGTCGTACACTGTCATACAATCTACGGACTGTGTTCGGCGCTCTTCAGCATGTCCGACTAGAGGTCAGGGCGGCGGTGGTCTTCTTGGACGCATAGAAGGCCTTCGATTCAATTGAATGGACGTTTATGCTCGCTGTTTTGCGACGCATGGGAGTTGGAGAGGTCTTTCTACAATTGGTGTTGGTGCTTTATAACTCGCCTGTGGCACGGGTGCGCACTGGAGACACGGTCTCCACCCCAGTCCAAATATCGCGGGGCACTCAACAGGGTTGTCCCCTATCTCCTCTATTGTATGCGGTGGCCGCTGAGCCCCTGCTGAGGGCGCTACGGGAATATCACGGACACAGGGGACTTCGCTTCCCCAGATACAACTTAATCGTCTCGGCCTATGCGGACGATATGCTCCTGTATGTTCGTGACCCAGAGGTTCATCTGGCTTCTGTAATTAGAGAAGTGTTGCGCTTTGGTGGTCTCTCGGGCCTATAGGTTAACTGGGACAAATCCATAATTTTTCCGTTAACTCCTGCCACAGTGCAGACCCCTCTTGAATTCCCACTCCAGTGGACATCCGACCCGGTTCGATATCTGGGAATCCAAGTTCATTCCGATGCGGACCAAGTGATTAAGGCGAATTATGGCAGGGCTATAGCCAAATTGGGCGATGATATAGACAGATGGATTCGGCTACCGCTTTCACTGGTGGGGAGGGTCTCCCTAATGAAAATGGTGGTGCTCCCTCCCTTTCTCTTTCTCTTTGTCAATATTCCCATAGTGGTGCCTCAGCATATGTTTAGAGAGCTGCGCTCTCTGATGAATAGGCTGGCCTAGGCGGGCAAGACTCCGCGAGTAGCTCTAGACATCCTCACTTTGACATATACTGCGGGGGGCCTGGGTGCGCCAGATTTAGAACTGTATTACAGGATAGCGCAGGCTTCGCATGCCCATTGTTGGGTTCATGGCCCGTATGACTTACCTCACCTCCAGATTGAAAAGGTGGCGGCTAGCCCGGACCCCTTATCACGCTTTTTGACTAAATCGACTATCAGACGCTGCGGTGTACTTGACTCGGTAGACTCCATAGTTCATGCCTGGCATGTACTCCTTAAGATGCATGCCGGTGCTCACTTATATTCGCCCCATCTGCGAGTGGAGTGGTGTTGTCGAAACCAGTACCTGAACTTGTGCCTCCACAGGAGCAGAAGGGCTGAATTTCTGTACGGATGATGTTTTCCCAACTCCCCAACCCCACTGCGCACCTGATTTCACTCAGTCCGCAGAAAGGAGGGGGAAAGGGGAATGGGAAGATAGAGAGACTGCCACAGTGGTGCCACCCGGAGCTCTTCCTCTAATGGTCTCCTAACACCTGTAATTACAAGCACACAATTACTCCGTACATAATAAATGCTAATACAAGTCAGAAAATGTATATTTAAGTGAACTCAAGATCCTTATACCTGTGTTACTCTGTGGACTAGCTTCTCTCTTTTATATTGATAGTTTCTCTCCTATTTCTTTTGAATTGCTCTGGTACTGAGCCACTAAGACCCTATTCTGTATCTCCCTATAGATGAATGCTGAAGGAAAAAGCTGCTCCGGAAATAGTTGGTAAGTAGAAATATATATATTTATACCTACTTGAAGACAAGTAGTGTGAACGCAGCTGGTTAATGTAAGTAGGGTTTGAGAGGCCAGTATTAAGAGTCTTTTGCGCCTGCCATGTAATTCAGTCAGTAAAAAGTTCTGTGCAATTTGCTCTTCCAATTGTTCCTCTAGTAGTGTTCCATAAATTAGAAATAGTCTATGCCTGACTCAAATATAAAAAGGAAACGAAAACTGTCTCTCTTTTCCTCATAGAATAAACAAGGAGAGGAACTGTTCTTTTTTACATCAAAAATCTATATATCCAGGTCGCTTCAGGAATACTGGAACTATCCTGACAAGGTGATAGCAAACTGCTGTGAGAATACGCTGCCTGGTATTCTCTAATTCCCAAGAAGAAATAATACCTGAATTCTCCCTCGAAGGCGGCAAGGGGAAGCGCAACTGACCTCAGACTTCTCTATGACTGGGGAATACAGGAAAATGCGAGCGAAGACAACTCTCGCCAAATTCCTGTCAGGGAAATACGAAGAGCACTGGAAAAACGCTGCTCCAGGTAACAAACGACGGTTGAAGTGCAACGCGCTTCAGCTGCGCGAGCACAATTATCAAACAATACCTTCCAAAAGCGGAACACTAGAACGCTAACTACGTTCTGTGTTAGACTGCCATGTTGGAATTCTCGCTGCAGCAACATGCCAAATCTGTGCTGTGGAATGTTTTAGCAATCAGCTGTCTCCAGCTTAAATGAGCCTGTCTAACACCAAGTACCCTCTTATGTTTAGGAACTGTGGAGAAACACTTCTGCCTAGCTGGGAAACGGGCAGTCCTGACAGGTGTCAGTGGTTCACTCTCAGCTCAGAACGAGGGACTCTTCTTTCGCTGAACAGTTTACGAATACATGAAATGGGTGATCTATTTAAAAACGGGCGGGTACGTACATGGGAGGAGGTGATCACTGGAACATCTGTGCCTTCTGTGCTAACGCAATTTCATTTCTTTAGGACTCGCCATACTATGCGTGCTCTACTAGGTGATGAGCTCTTGGAACCAGTAGAGATCCCATCCCTATCAATACTATTGCGCTCCAAGTCGCCTGTCAGGCTAGTTTCGTGGCTTTATGCCTTGGCACTACTCACCAAGACTACCTCATACACTAAGGCGCAGCTGGCGTGGCAGGCTGACATTGGAGTACCGCTCACGGACGATATCTGGTATTACTGCTGTGAAGTCACTCACAAGGTCTCCCTTAATGGCTGACACAGATTGGCCCATTTTAAATTCTTAAACAGGGTTCATTACACTCCACAACGATTGTATCGGTATGGGCTGCGTGATACTGATAGCTGTGAAAGGTGTGACATGCCAGGGGCCGTTTTTTTCCATATCGCTTGGCAGTGTCCCCCAGTGGAGAATTTCTGGAGGAACATTTTTAAGATGTTAAATGATATTGTGGGGCTAGCTCTCGATCCGGACCCCCTGTTGGCGTTGTTGGGCTATTCGAAACCCCTCCGGAAAAATGTCCGTAAACTGATTGCTATGGGTCTACTCCTGGCGAAGCGTAGACTTGCAATGAGATGGATGAGACGTCCTGTACCCACAGTTGTAGTGTGGGAAAAAGACATGCTGTATTGTAATACCCAATCAGATGTATATAATGATCTGTTACCCCCCTGCAACCGGCCGAAAGCTTTCTGGGGTCTGTTCGCACAATATCAAATGTTGCAGCAAAATAATATTGAGGAACAAGACGAATAGCCGCATACCCTGGGTGGGATTTGGGCGGATAGAAGGACGGAGATGCTGATTGGCTCGATGTTTGGGCTGCTTCTGTTGCTCACTGAAATTGCCGAACTGGGGCACTGTTGCTATGCCGATATTGCTTCCCGCCTATGCGGATTTGCCTGACTGCACATTTCACTGTCACAGACTGTAAGTTGTAAAGTCGCTGCATATTGGGTCAGTTCCTTTTGGACCCGTGTCATTGTACCCCTATATGTATCTAATCACTGGTGATTCTGGATTATGTGATCTGTTTTCTTTTTGTCTTTGTCTTTGTTTCAAAAATCGAAAAAAACATAAAAAAATAAAATAAAAGTGACATCCAGGTTCCTAGAACTAGGGATAGTGGTGGTCAAGAGATTGCTTACGAAAAGATGGAAAGCAGAGGAGCCACTGCATGCGCAGGCATGGCGTCACTCAATGCTTGCTTGGGCTAAGGTGGAAAGCCTTGCCATCAGACGCGAGGAAACACTGGGTCTGAGACAGATCCCCATTGCAACGCACTGGGATGCATGCCTAACAGAGTTACACCAATGCACAAACGACACCTTGGGGGGCTCCACCGTCTGAGGGACACGCAGGTAGCCAACATACGCAGTCGTGCTACGCGCATATATTCCATCTCACCATGCTAGTAAACATATGTTCGTCATGATGCACTCAGGATACTGTAACTCATTTGGGAAGTAGTGGGAAATGCGTTAACAAGGAGGCAGCAATACACACCTATGCACAAAGGGGGGGAGGGGGATTACAGGAGGGCCTATGTTGTTTACGGTTTATTCCTTTTTCTTTCTTTCTTTGCTTGTTGAAAAGCCTGTTGACATTTTACGATCTCTGCCATACGTTATAACTGGCTGAATTTATGTTGGCATGCATCGTGCTGTGCACGTTACCTGATGTGAAATAAGGATTGATGATTGCGCAATTTAGGGGGTTCTTAACTTCGTAACTGATGCTGTGGCAACCCAGAGACCAGTCACAGAAACTATGTGAATCATTTTTCTTTTGCCAGTATCACATGAATGTTTGTTAAAACTAAACGCATGCTCTGATTTGTTAATGTAATCAATGAAACTTCATGTATGTTTGAAACACCAGACCATCATATACAAACTTAATAAAAGAGATTTAAAAAAAAAATAAAGCGGTATCACATGCAAATGGCCTGTGTATTTTTTATAGTGCAATGGGTCGAAGACACTTTTTACACCTGCTTACTGTTTTTAAAGCAAAAATCCCTCCTACATTGCTTTATGCTACTGAATCTATCCCAGTAAAGGACGGGAGTTTCCTAGATAAGATTGAAGGCCAGATTTTACGCAAATTATGTAATTTTAACGCACTGGTCCCAATATCTGCTATTAGTTTGGAATTTGGTTTGATAAGCTCTTTTACTCAAGGTTTAGCCAGGATATTACGTTGAGGATATCAGTTAAAGAATAGTGAGTCATGCACACTAAGAGGTTTTATGTGTCAAGAAATGTTTGTAGAAACTATAGGTAAATATTCCTTTTCTCATGACTTCTCTCTGGCACTGAACGTTTTCTGTGCACAGGAAGAGTCAGTGTTTTCCCACCCGCTTTTAGAATTTAAATCCTTTTTAAAAACCACAAGTCGTACGATTAGCTACAATGAGATGTCAAATTTTGTAGTTTAAAAGAAAGGCTAAAGTTAATAGCCTGTCGAATACACAGAGAATTTCCCCAAAAACTTATCTTGGAATTTAGAACATGGTAATCGATGTTGGCTTACTCTATGCCGCATGAATCTTTTACTTTTAAATGACTTAACAGCAAATTGGTCCTACTGTTTTTTATCCGAAGAATGAAACAGTGTGTGTAAAATTATTTGTTTTTTTCATGGCGTTTATGAATATATTTTACCCTTCATTATATCTTGCTTATGCAGGCTTTCTTTTTAGATACATGGCTCACTCCCCAATCATGTTTTTAAGTTTTGGGCCTCGGTAGCTTTAAGGTTAAAGGAGTTTTAGCACTATTTTTAGATTGTATTTTTTTTGCACATGCTATGGCTGCTACTTAACTGCTCTTTGCACAAAACTGGGATATACCGTGCTTCTAACTCTTGCTGCTATCTAAAATTTTCTTAAGAAGCTGCTATTGTACAATGCTGAATAATATTCTAGAAATTCGCACATGTAACTGCTGCTATTTAAATGCGTTTTTCACAAAAATTAGAATATATTTAGCTTTTAGGTTTTTGCTGTTAAAGGAAAATGTATTGTTTATACAAATATGTTGGTTGTTTTAGAAAACCTTTCTGTTTTAACTTGTTGCTGCTACGTGATGCACTTTATTTAAAATTGGATCTATTATGAAGCTGCTATCGTATAGTATGGATTCAACTTTGAGCTATTTGTTCTGGTAGAGTATTTATTAAGGGTACTGTAATTTACTTGTCTGTCTTTTTGATGATAACTTTTATTTACATCTCGCTCATTGGGGCAATAGATTACATCCATCTGCTTGTGGACATTTTCATCTATACCATGTGAGGGAGAACTTAGGACTGGCTATGAAGGGTTTCGATACTTTTACAATGGACTAAGAAATGAACTGAGCTTATATTTTACAATATTTATTAGGTATTAATTGTATGTATATTTTATGTGGACCTCATTGGAGATCCAAATCTTTAATAAATATTGAATTGAATTGTGTTGCTGTGGGCATTCCACCACAACACCCATTGGGTTTAGACTGTGCCCCAGATTTACAAGGAGGTGTAAATCTGAGGAGGCTCCAAAAACTAACGCCATGCAATAGCAGGCGTTAGAATGGTGCAACAAGGAGAACCGCTTATTTCTGCTCTTTTTTGCTGTTTCTATGTGTGCTACATTCTGCAGCACACATAGAAAGAGCAAAATGCCATTATTGATTGTTTATGTGCAGGAATGGAAACCTTGCTGCTCATCAGTCCCTGCAATGTAGGCACCCTTGCACTATGGCACAAGGGTGTCTGTGTTGGCAATAGGCAGCTATTTTTAGCACCAGCGCTAGGGAAAACACAGGGTTGCACTATATTGTTATAAATACGGCATATCCCTCGGTTTTGAAAATGGTGGAGCGTGGCGTCTCAAAATTTGCAGCAGTTCCGTGCTCCATCATTTCCTTGTAAAAATGCCCCTATGTCCCTTAGCCAGTCCACCATCGGGGGGGGGGGGTCTCGGGCTCATCCATCTAATGTCCTTGCACTGCTTAGCTAAGGTTAGTCCAAAAAGTGCACATTTCCTGTTAAGTTTCCTATATTTCCTTTCAGGCACCACACCTAAAAAGCAGCGCTTTATCTCCTTGAGGACCACCACGTCTGTAGCCCTACGAAGTTGTTTCAGGACTTCCTCCCAATAGTGCTCAACTTGGGGGCAACTCCACACCACACAGAAGAAGTCTGCCGGTGTACTTCTACAGCAAGCACACCCCAGGTCTCTAGAGGGGTAGATTGCATGTAGTTGTTTGGGAAAAGGTAGATGGCATAGACGATATTAAATTGTATGAGTTTGAACCTCGCATTAACTGACACCTCCGCACTCCCCTGTGCACCCTGGTCAACTCTCCTGCTGTGATAGGGCCCTCACTAATCTGCTGTCAGGTATCCTCGATCTTCAAGGGTGACGAATGTCCATCTGACCGTAGGGCCCTGTATATATGCGTGATAGGACTCTGACCTCCTGCCAGGGACAGTAACATGACCAGTGTCTGTGTAGGTGCAGGGGCCTCATGGAACGTAGGCTATATTTCTCATACCTTGGCAGCTATTTTTGCCTTCTGAAAGAATAGTCCCCTCCCAGTCTGAATGTCTCCAGTGCATCTTGCAGTGTAATAAATCGTGCTGCCAGATATACCTTGTTTAATGTAGCACACACCCCAGCACGCCATCAGTCCATGGCCATGGTCTGTGCTATTTGCGCAAATGGTCGGATCTTCCAGATCTCCAGTTCTGGTGCATAGGGTGGCCTACCGATCACTCCGTGTTCTGCTCTTTCTCAAAGCCTGCATATTAACTGGATCGCATATGGCAGAGTCCCAGGCACTCTGTTGCCACACAGCAGTAGAGCCCTTAGCTCAGTGTCCCCATATGTGCTGGCCAGAAGGGACTTCTCCCAGTTGGTTTCCTTAACAAACTAACGGAACTAATGGACTTCATGCTGTAAGATAATACAATTGGAGGTCCGGCATGTCCACCCCTCCTTTATCCCATTCTAGTTTGAGCATGGAAAGTCCCACTCTGCACCTTTTCCCAGCCCATAGCAGTTCCACTTGGAGCTGGTCCAGTTCTCAAAAGATTCTCCTGGGGATCTCGTACATGGTGCTTTGAAATATATATAGGGAGCGGTGCAGTACTATCATTTTGATCAGTGCTATTTTCCCCATCAGGGAGAGATTCAAAGTGTTCCAGAATTTAATAGATGGAAGGAGGTTTGCAACCACTCATCCCAAGTTTAGCACATGATATTGCTATGCTTTGTGTGCGATATGCATTCTGAGGTATCGTACGCTATCCGTTTTCCAGGATAGACCCGCCTCTGAGAGCAAAGTTACATCTCCACCTTTCAGTTGTCCCACTGGAAACAGTGCAGACTTTGACTGGTTTACATGAAGTCTAGAGAGCTCCCCAAACTCTCTCTATAAGGTCAGGAGGATCGGAGCGGAAGTGGTCGGTTGGTGCAGGTAAATTATTGTGCCATCCTCATAGAGTCTGACCCACCTTTTTTCCTCAGCTATGCAACACCTGACACAGTCCACACACCACTGGCTTCATTGCTAGAGCAAACAGCAGGGGGGATAATGGGCACCACTGCTGAAAACCCCTTTGTAACTGAAATGTCTCAGACACAAAGTCCCCGATCTCACACATGCCACTTGTCTTGTGTACAGCAACTTTATCCAGGCAACGAATTTGAGTCTTTTCCCCACTCTTTCCAATACATGACATATTTACTCCCAGCTTGTGGAATCAAATGCCTGCTCTAGGTCCAGGAAGGCTTAGGTATACTTGCCCTCGTCCAGGCAGGGTGCATGAAGTACGTGCATCAAGCGTGGCAGATTACAAAGTGTATTTCTGCGCGGGATAATCGCAGATTGCTCTGGGTGGACCATTTTCTGGAGGTTGCGGTACAAGCGCGTTGCCAATCATTCCATAGAATTTTTTGGTTGACATTTAACAAGGACAGGGGACGATAAAAAGTCACACCTAGTGGGTCCTTCCATGGTTTGGGTATCAGCATGACAAGAACCTCTCTCATTGATTCAGGGAGCTCCCTCATTTCCAGGACATTCTGATACACCAGCAACAGTTTATTGGCCATAGTCTCAGGGAACGTCCTATATAGCTCTGCAGGTAGTCCATCTTTTCCGAGGCATTAGCCGTCTTGAGGGAGTCTACAGCCAGATCTTGCTTTGTCAGTGGGCCCTTAAGGACTGTTCTTCTCCCTCTAGGTGCGTCATCAGAAGCAAATCCAGGGAGGCCCTGACCAGATGGTCTGGGGCACTACAGAATGACGTGTATACCCTCTGGAGATGTTCCACCAGTGTCTCATTAGTAGCCTGTTCCACGTACACACTGATAGCTAGTATGAGTCACTGAGCTTGATCACCCTGGCTAACATGTGTCTCACTCTGTCCCCCTCTATGTGCAAACGGCGGGCCTGATTCACAGAACTAACTTACGTCAAAAACGTAAAGTTAGTACCTTTTGGTATTCACAGAATACACTTACTCATTTTGGTATTCACAGAATACACTTACTCATACTAACTTTATGTCCGCACTCGGGCCGGAGATTCCGGCCCGGTGGTGGAGATTCCGGCCGTTTGTGGAGATTCCGGACCGGAGGTGGAGATTCCGGCCCGGAGGTGGAGATTCCGGCCGTTTGTGGAGATTCCGGCCGTTTGTGGAGATTCCGGCCGCACCACCTACTGGGTGAGCCCCCATGCAGGAGCAGCGCAATTGACCATCAAGAGGGGGTCGCCCGGGACTGCAGAGGCTGCCTCCGGAGACCGGGACGCTTCGACCGCAGTACCGCTCCATTTCTTCCCTAAGGCCTATGCGAGTGGCAGCCATTTGAGCACGCTGAGCGCCGACGCTCCGCCGGTGGCCCTTGCTACCACTAGTGGTAACTGCACCTCAACTGGTGAGATGGGCTGCTGAACACCGGCCTCATTTGGGCATGCACCCGGAGCCTGACTGTAGCCCAGCTCTGATTAGCTACGAACTGACTCATGCAAATCCTTGGCCCCTGCACTGACCAATAGGCCCATTGTGGCAGGCACCACCTGGACGGAGCTACACCATCCTACAGCGGCCTGGGCCACACTCTCACCCACAACGCCTCCCACCGGGTGTGCCGGCAGTACCAAGAGGAACGCGGAGCAGTGCTACACACCTGGCCCGTAGAGAAGTACCACACAGCCACACAGCCTCAGGTTGGCCTGGATTACTACTGAATGCGGGGAGGGGCATACACACACGCCAATACTGCCACCACGTTGGATCGTCTCCTCACCTGCACCACTCGCTTCCTCACCATGGTGCGGCCCCTGTGGTTCGCAGCGAGAACCCACACACCAGGCGTTCGACATCAGTAGTCTCGTATCCCTGGAGGACCTTACGCACTGCCGGCATTAGAGCCTGTTGACACCCTTACTAACTAGACTGCGCCCATACTGAGCCAAACATGGGGAGAGTCAGCAAACAACGAGATGTGGAGCAACAGGAATTAGCGGGCAAAGATAGTGGAGAATCGCGAATACACACGGGGGCTCGAAGTGGAAAGAACGCGCCCAAGGCGACCTATCGCTATATGACATCCTGCAAGCCATAGAAACATCACGGACGGCCGTAGAAGCCAAAATCGACACGCTCCGAGAGGATCTGGGCCTCTTAAGGGCCGACCACAGGAAGCTGGCAGACCGCATCACAACAGTGGAAGGAGATGTAGGCGACCTAAAACCGCTAGTATCCACGTCCACGCGCAAAATCACGGACATCAAAAAAAGGGTCCAGGTGCTAGAACAGCGAGCCGAGGACGCCGAAAATAGGGCAAGTCGCAATAACATAAGAGTCATTGGGCTGCCAGAAAAAGTTGAGGGGAACAACATGGTGGCCTACCTCGAGAACTGGATCCGCACTGAGGTGGCAGAGGAGGGTCTATCACCGTACTTCGCCCTGGAGCGAGCTCACAGGGTTCCTGCCCGGGCGCTCCCACCTGGGAGACCGCTGAGACCAGTGGTGGCTCGCCTCCTCTTCTACAAAGACAGGGACCATGTGCTGAGCCAAGCGCGACTCAAGGGCCTACTCAAAATAGAAAAAAGCATTGTCCGGATCTTCCCGGACTTTTCCCGGGACGTGCAGAGACAGCGAGCTTCCTTCGTCACGGCCAAAAGGAAACTGCGCCAAATGGGGGTGTCCTATTCAATGGTGTTCCCAGCCAGACTCCGGATAGCGCACGCAGAAGAGACCAAGTTCTTCACCTCACCTCAAGCCGTGTGGGACTGGATTGAGGAGCAGGGACCGCAAGACCAGAGGCAAGAAGGCAGAGACCAGCCAGAGAAGGACCACACACGACCCTCTGGACGAGGGGGGAAACCCAAGTGCCACCCAACTCTGGAAGAAACTCGCCGAGACAGGGAGAGTGCGGTTGCAGCAATAGCATCCCTGAGTGCAACAGGCCCACGGGGCGCCTCCTCCCTGTCAGGAGAGGAACAGAGGGACTCAGACTCTGACACCAGCTCGAGCACTGTGGGGGATGTCAGCCAGACTCTGCCAGAAGTGACTCCTAGAATGGCGGACGACTTGATCTGATACACCCACAACACGCAAGTATCTGCTGGACATTTGAGTTAGGGGGGGAGGTGTCATGACTAGCGGCTGATCTGGGTACAGGAGGGGCCCAGGAAGGGCGCTATGAGGTCCAACTACAGGATGGTAGGACCCGGGGGCAAGGGGGAAGGTTTTCCTCCAGGCGAGCATCAGTCTAGCCACCACCCGAACGTTGGACATTTGTCTGTTTTTATGCCAGAGCGCAGTTTGGATGGGGGAGAGATTCTCACTTGTCCTGGGGAGGGGGAGTTGGGGGAAGTTGTACTGTTTTAAGTTGGGGGCACTGCTGTCTACACCTACACAGGGACGCGAGCTACAGCAAGAAGGTTCCCTTTACCCAATAGCCAGCGGCGGCCAGGCGAGGGCAAGGGGGCCAGACGGAGATAGGGAGACTAATATGTAATGCTAAATCAGAAGGTGTATAACCCCCTCTCTTGGAATGTCTGGGGGATGCACTCTATGCACAAACGCTACAAAATTTTCTCCCATCTGAACAGGCGAGGGATCCATATAGCAATGCTGCAGGAAACGCACACATTGGCCTCCGCGGGAGGGCACTACACCGCAGATGGAGAGGTCAGGCATACTATACTTCATACTCAGCGTTTTCCAGGGGGGTCTTAGTATGGATCAGGGCAGGCGTCCCCTTCCAGCACACCGGACACAAAGTAGACCCAGAGGGTCGGTATGTGGTAGTCACAGGGCGACTGGACGGGCAGGATGTCACGCTCATAAATATCTATGGCCCGAATGCGGAACAAGGAGCATTCCTGGATGTTAGAAATGGGATTTCTGGTTGGCTAGGGCTTGCGCCTAAGCCAAGCAGAAACCACCACTCTAGTCAGGGCAAGGGAGTTACACGCCAAAGATAACCCCTGCTCACCCCCTTGGTAGCTTGGCACGAGCAGTCAGGCCTATCCCGGAGGCAATGTGTAAAGTGTTCGCGCAACACACTCACACAGCAGCAACACACTAGGCACACCACAAAAGGAACTCCACACAAGGTTATATGAAAAATAGCCTTTGTATTATCATAAACACATTAGAAGCATAATCACACATTTACACTGTGCCAACTGGCACAGGCCATATTCACAGGGGATTATATACAGGACCAGGCCAATCGGGCCACGGTCAGAACCATCAGAATGCAAATATAAAACACAACCAGTAACTACTGGTAAAATTAGGAACTTAGCATTAGATCCTGCAACGTAAAACAGAGGATGCATAAATCACCTGGCGCATGAATCACATTAGGCATCAAACTACATTATGCGCCAACCTCATAAACATAAATCACATGAGGTAATAAGCATCACCGGTATAAACACATTGGGCCTCACATTAGGGCCTTGCGCCCTACCAGTACTCAACTGACCCCCTGGCCAACTGGCCTTCCTATGGGGCTCAAATGCCCTTTTGTCCAGAAATGTCAGGGCGTAATCAGAGGACCTCTCAAGGGCCCTCGGGCTGCCTCAGCAGCGAAAGCAATGGGCACAAAGCACTGTGAACGTTGGAGTCCCGCTCTGGGACTCTGAAAATAAACTATGCCCCAAACGTTGCGGCCGCTTGCGTTCTCGCAGGGCAACGGGGAATTAGGCAACACAAGCTCTGGCACTACCCTGCCTCTGGAGCTCTTCACACAAATTGCCCCCTCGGTGCAGCTGCCCGTAACTGCAGTGCAGCTGGAACCTGACTAGGGCACCACTGTGCCTCAGGGAACAATGATCACTGCGCAATGGAGGGGGGGGCAAGCACCGAAAATGTGCCTCAGACCACCCCCCGACAACAGGACTACAGCCCCACTCACCGGGGCTCTGCAGGACTCCTCCGGGCTTCACCATTGATGCGCAGGACTCCGTCTCCTGGGACCTCTCGGGGCCCCTACTGATGCCGCTTCTGGCCGCCGGAAAGCCTTGTGGCGCCCGTGAGGGTCCGGACTCTGCAGACACACACGGGGCTCTCACCGGCACGGGAGCCCCACCTCCAGACAGGCTGCTTCCTCCTGGGACGTCCGGCAACTTCCTGTCCCCGGCCGCACTGCAATTGGCAGCCTCCTGCCGGCCGGCCGGTCACTTCCGCTTCCTATCACCGCCCAAGGTCAGGCAAGACGCCTGTCTTCCTACTCGGGCCGCGGCGGTGATTTCTTTTCTCCTCACAAGTGCGGCAATGCGGGGTAGGCTCCCGCTAAAGGAGATGAACAGGCGGGGTGGGCACCCGCGAATTAAATACCAATGCGGGGTGGGCACCCGCCAGATCTCAGCAATGCGGGGGAATCCCTACGTCCGGATTCCCTCAAAATCAATCGCAGCTCAGCGCTGCAGGCCCAAAAATGGAAGCGCTCCTCAGGATAAAAATCAAGCACTCTTCCAAATAAGCAAGGCGCTTCTCAAAATACAAGCAAAGCGCTAGAGTCCAAAGATCAGGGATGAAGGGGGCAAACTGGGCTCAGGCAGGCCAGCACACAGGGCCCTCCAGCAGGGGGGCAGTCCCTCATGGCAGTTCCTCCTGGAGCCCAGCAGCAGCAGCCCCCCCCCCCCAAGTCAGGAACAGCACAAGCACACCCTCATGGGGTCACAGCCCCAGTATTTATACATAGAATCTCTTTGTCTGCACCAGCACAGGGCTTTGTGGGAACCAGATGCAACTGGTTCAGGGGGGATTTGGAGCACTCTGTTGACAGGGCTCCTCTTCCCCATTGTTAGGTGGGGGCTCGTCATTAGACACACCACAGGGGGACAGAGCCAGCATTCACTAGGGCAGGCACCATCCTATTCAGGGACCAGGGACTTCTCCTCCCACCTACTCCAAATGTAGATGTCCCATTCAGCCTAGCGCTGACTCACCCTGCCCCTCCTGGAGCCACACACACCTCACCAGCCCCTGTCACTCAAAAGCCAGACATGCAATTCACATCAGGCAGGCAGACACATAGCACACAGAAATGCCAACTTCTAAAAGTGGCATTTCTAGAATAGTTATAATAAATCTGCGCACACCATTGCGTAGCATTTATTATTACCATTCGAACCATACTAAACTTGACCACGCTGCACCTCTCATATCAGGAATTACCACTGAAACACTTATCAGGGAATCCCCAATGCCTTCCTATGGGAGGGCAGCCCCACAGTAGTGAGAAACCAAAATGGCTGTTTGTCATCACTACCAGGACATCTCACTCACTTAAGGTGCATGTCATATCTTTTACCTACAATGCACCCTGCCCATAAGGCTAGCAAGGGCCTACCTTAGGGGTGGCTGACATGTAGTAAAAGGGGGGTCACGGACATGGCACACACTTTAGGTGCCACGTCACAGCGGCAGTAACACTGCGCGCACAGGCCCTGCAATGGCAGAGGCCTGAGATAGGTTTAAAAGGCTACTTCGGTGGGTGGCGCAATCAGCGCTGCAAGCCCACCAGTAGCATTTAATTTACCAGCCCTGGGTATCTGAGATACCACTTTACAAGGGACTAACAGGTAAATTAAATAGGCCAAACAGGTGTAGACCAATCTTACCACATTTATCACAGAGAACACACGCTCTTTACACTGGACAGCAGTGCTAAAGTGCCCAGAGGCCTAAAACCACCAACACCATGTCAGAAAAAAGGCTAGGAGAAAGGCAAAAAGTTTAGGGATGACCCTGCAAGAAGGGCCAAGTCCAACACTGGAACAACTGTCTGGGACCTTGGCGCCATACATGACGGGGTCGATTATTATGGGGGGGGGGGATTTTAATTGTATTGCAGATCTGGCCCTCGACCGGTCTCACCCACCACTCCGAGATGCCCCGGTACACAGGACAGCTAGGACGTTCAGTGACTGGCAGTCTCACTGGGAGTTGGTGGACATGTGGAGGCGCACGCACCCACTAGACAGGGAATACTCCCACCTCTCCCACGTCCATGACTTACACATCCGCTTAGACACCTTCTTATGCTCCCCGGACATGCATGCACGGCTACACAGCACGGAATATCTCACTCGAACAGTGTCGGACCACAACCAGCTACTGACTCGATTACATTGGGGGACCCAGCAACAACCCATCCCCATGTGGCGTCTTAAGCCCGAGGCACTAGAGGACCAAGTGTTCCTACATGAGATCAGGGGCCATATCATTACATATTTTGCTGACAATGCACAGTCCACAGACTCCAGGGTGACAGAATGGGAGGCCTTTAAGGCTGTAATCCGGGGGCGATGCATGGCGCTATCAATTGGGGTACGGAGAATGCTACTCACAGACGTAGAACGGGCTGACCGAGCACTGAGGGAGGTGGAACTCCGCCGCCCGAATCACCCCGAACCCTGCCAGGAGCTGCTGGAGGCAAAGGAAGAGGTGGCCGTGCAAGAAGAAGGATTACGGTGCTTTGACTTTAAAGCCTATACGGATAGGACGCACGCTGAGCGGGACAGGGCGGGCAGATTACTGGCGTGGCTGGCTAACCCCACTCGCAGGGGGGACACAATCATAGAGCTTGCGGACTCTGAGGGGCAAACCCTATACCGGCAAGATGACATAAACAATAGGTTTCGTGGCTACTACGAACAGCTCTACAAGAGCTCTGGGCCCCTGAGGGAAGGGGAAATAGAGGAATATTTGGCAGACCTTCCTCTGCATACTCTGACAGAGGAGGATGCGGATCAATTAGGAGCCGAAATATCCGAACGCGAAATTAGGGTGGCCATTAAGAAACTGGCGAGAGGGAAAACCCCGGGCACAGTCGGGCTCCCCAAAGAATTCTACGCAGCATCTGTAGAAGAACTAGCTCCCAAACTGGTGGAGATGTATACGGAGGCAGGGGAGAAGGGTCACTTGCCAGGCACCACTAGAGAGGCGGTGGTGATTCCGCTGCTGAAGCCCGACAAGTCCCCCTGGAGTGCCCGGCGTATAGACCCCTGTCTATGCTAAATCTTGACTTTAAAATTCTAAGTAAGCTCCTAGCAACGCGGTTGCTACCATATATGACGTCTCTGGTGCATCAGGACCAGGCGGGCTTCATTCCCCGCAGGAACACGACTCTGAATATATGCCGCCTGTTATCCGTTCTTGAGCTCGGGGCGACGGAAGACCAGGCATGGTCTGTGTTCGCCATTGACATGGAAAAGGCATTTGATAGCCTTGAGTGGGGGTTCCTGTATGCCGTCCTAATGAAAATGGGCCTTGGACCGGGGTTCCTGCGGTGGGTGCAGCTGCTATATGCCGATGCGGTGGCGAAACCGTACCGAGTGGAGAGGGGCACGTGCCAGGGGTGTCCCCTCTCCCCACTACTGTTCACCCTGGCAGTGGAACCATTGGCCTGCGTGGGAAGATCGGACAGGGCTTACCGTGGGCTCCAGTTGGGGGAGCAGAGGCACCACATAGCGTTATACGCGGAGGACCTCTTGCTATTCCTAAAGCACGCGGGGGGGACCTTCCAGGGGCAAAGACTATGATGGACGAGTTTGGAACACTGTCCGGCCTTCGCGGGTACTGGCAGAAATCCAGATTAATCCCCCTAGTGGAATAAATGATGCCACCTGACAACTTGGGCGATCTGCGATGGGAGCCCCGCTGTTTCCGTTACTTGGGAGTGCGCATCTTCCACACCATAGAGGATGTGAAAGAAGGGAACATAGGGAGGGCACTGCGCTCGCTCAAGGACAACATGGCATTCTGGGGAAAGCTTCCCCTCTCAGTGATGGGCCGCATCTCCCTACTCAAAATGGTGGCTCTGCCTAGGCTGCTGTACTTCTTCACCACGCTTCCGGTGTGGATATCAGCGGCCTGGTTTCGGGAGCTGGACTCCTGCCTGTCCGCGTTCATATGGGGAGCGGGCCGGAGGAGAGTAGCCCTTAACACTCTAAAAAGACATCGGTCGGAGGGGGGCCTTGCCGTGCCTGATATGGAGGCATACTATCTGGCAGGACAGCTGCAGAGATTCACGCAGTGGGTGGCGGGGAGCATAGAACCGGACAGGGAGGTACCACCCTTTGCCCCGGGCAACCTGGATGTGTTCCGAACCCTACTAGGGACTGCCAAACCTCAGCAGGCCCGCAGTAACGAGCATAGAGTGATACGACGGTGCTGGGGTCGGTGCCTGCAGAAAACTAGGACGAAACGCCCATATTCGCCAGAAATGGCGATGACGCTGTTAGGGGCCCTTCCACACGGGGGACAATGGCGGGGGATAGACGATTGGGTACAGGCAGGAGCCACAAAGGTGGGAGATCTCTAATGGGACAGGGAATTACTCTCCTTTGAAGAATTCAGCGCCGACTGGGATATATCACAAGGGTATTTCCTACTACACGGGGCAGTTACGGGGGCCATGAGACGACACTGGGGAACGTGCACGACTGAACCGCCACGGCACGCCACCTGCGAATACATAAGCCTTGCTGGGGGGACTATAAAGGCGGTCGCATGCCTCTATAGGGCTATAGGACGGGACTCCATACAGCCGCTGGACCGGTTGAGAAACCAGTGGGGGGAAGACATTGACAGGCCACTGGAAGACAAGGACTGGGAGAACATACTAGTACGGACAACCAAAGTATCCCGAAATGCCCACTTTAACCTGATTAGCTTTTATATACTCCACCGAGCGTATATAACCCCAGAGCGTATCAATCGATACTTTGCTGGGGAGGATGCCCGGTGCCCGAGATGTAATACACAAGGGGCAACCTTTATTCACATGATATGGAGCTGTTCCTCCTTAACACACTACTGGCAGAAAATAACACGGGAGAGAGCTAGAGTAACGGAGAGGGTAATCCCATGCACACCGGAACATGTCTTGCTTAGCTTGTTTCCACACACTGCCAAAATTAGGACCATGGACAGGTTCCAAGATCTCGCCTTCATACTCACGAAGCGAGAAATCACTAGTAGATGGAAGAACCGGGATGGCCCCAGTGTACACAGATGGAAGCGAGAGTTGGTGAAATGGGCTGGATGCGAGAGCAGGGTCCTGCTTAGAAATGCAGGACGGGGGTAGGCAAGTTGGACAGAGCTAGGGCGTGGGAAGTGCTGATGGAAGACCTGAAGGGAGAAGGTCGGGAGTCGGAAGCCTCTACCCCCGAGAGACCGTCACAGCAGGAGAACCCCCAGAGGCCAGGTCAGGATGGGGTATCTCTGCAGATCCCAAGAGATGGGGACATATAGCATATTCTCAAATGGGAGGGCAGAGACCGGGACATGGGGCGCGTGTGAAACGCCAACACACACCGCAAGGTACAGGGGAAGTGACCTTCTGAGCTCATTGGATGCAATTGGGAGACAGCAGTGCGGGGCGGGAGGGAGAGGGGGGGTTTAGCTAGTTTATTTTGTTGAGGTAGGGAGGGGAGGGCGGGGGGAAACCGAGGCCGACCTAGAAGAATCCCCACCGGACACCGGAAGCGACAGATGAATATTAGACTCATAACTATGGGAATATGTATAACATGTAATGCGATGCACTAACCATGACAATGCCGGGAGCTTACTTGTACCATCACCAGCGGAATTGCTGAATATTGTATAAAAGGCAATAAAGTTTGTTTAAAAAAAAAGTGTTGCATCCACCTGTATTAGGAATTTGTCTAATCTACTGTACGTTTTGCCCGCTGGTGTATAACAGGAATATGTACATGTCTGTGGGTGCTGGGCCCAGCAAATATCCATGAATCTCACTCCCACCATCATCTGCTTGAGGGCTCAGGTCATGCTGGGCATTGTGCCCTGACGTGGGGAGGACCTGTCCATGTCTCTATCAAGTATGCAGTTGAGATCCTCAGCTATGATTATCTCTGCAGGCATGAACCCTGTGCTGCCTTCATAAACTCCCCAAAAAAACCTCTGCTGTCTACATTTGGTGCGTACACATTCACTAGGCAGAGTTCGTGGCTGCCTAGGGTCCCATTCAGGATTACGTATCTCCCTTCTGGGTCTGGAAACATCTGCAATTTTCAAAGGGAGTCCAGGGTCTACCAATATAAGGGCTCCCCAATCAAATTCGAAATAAGAGGTGGCATAGACCTGCCCCCCAACATTTTTTCCATAGGCTGGCTATACATTTCCACCATAAATGCATTTCTTGGAGGAATGCAATCAATATGCAATCGCGTTTTAAGTAAGCATGTATTCTATGATGCTTCTCTGGCCTATTTAGTCCCTGTACATTCCAGGTGAGGAACTCATACTTGCTCCGTGTAGTCTGCATGACGTGAGGCATTAGTTTTCAGGGCCCTCTCACTGGGCTTTTCTATCCACTGCAGCATATCAAGGTTTCAGTGAGCATGAGGAGCAGATCCCCTAACTACATCAGCAACATTGAACATTCCCTCTAACAACCTTACCAGCCCCCCTCTCCCAGGCAGAATATGCAAAAATCCTTCCGGCTCAACCTATGGTCAGAAGGGTGCTGGTCACTGCCCCACACCACTCCCCTTCCACCCTCCAACTAAATCACCTAATGAGTGCAGTACAGGCCAAGGAGCCATGTCCTCCCTGAGCCACAAAACCGAGAGAGGTACTCAGCAGACCACAAGAGGACGGGTCCTCTGCCATCTCTTGCTGTGGTACACTAGTTGTTTTACCCATCAAACCTCATCAATTTGGCAACCATGAGCCCCTCCACCCCCGAGAAACATTATTCATGTATCATTGAGACGATATAACAGTTATGCAGCTTTCCCACATTACATCTTGAGAGTGAGACATTACCACCCTCATCACCGTACCGGGTCTCTTTGCCCACCCAGGCATCAGGGTCCACACCACATGTACAACAGTATTTGAGTCTGCTCTCCTCAGCATCCCATGGCTGGGGAACAGGTGTCTTCAGTCAGACCCCCTGGTACGGTACCCGACCCTGCACGGGATCCCAAGGTGTCTACCCAGGATCCATCCTGTCACTCAGTGTGTCCAGCCCAGTCTAGTTTGGGAAGAAACACTTCATTCCAATGACCACAGCACTTCTGATCTCAAAGTCTCATTTGGGCACACCAGGATGTAACCTCCATTATGAGTCTCTGGTCCCTCCTTGGTCACCATCAGAGCCCTTCTGTTCCTGCTGGATCATCTCACTGGATGGAGACAAATCTCCTTCCACCCAGGCAGAACAGCATAACTTTTTTGACCCAGGTTATCAAGCCTGTCCAAGACCTCCTGAGGGGACTCATAGAAGTTTACGCAGCTATCATGCTGAATGCACAGCTTGGCAGGGAACAGTAGATTAAACTTTATGTTGTGATCTGTCAATTTCTTATTTACTGAGAGAAAGTTGTTGGGTAAGTTTTGGATCCTGTGGGTATAGTCAGGATATATAAATATTTGTTTTTCTTTCAATCTAGGGGGCTAGGAATGCACATGTGTTGGAGGCTGGCATCAAGGTGGTTGAAAAGACGAGCTACAAGTGCCCGGGGAGGCGCACCAGGATGTGGCACTGCTACCAATGCCCTATGCGCCCTGAAAAAGTTAGACAGCCATGAGGGCTTGAAGTTTTTGTGATCCAGTTATCCAGAAAGAGTTCCATGAGGGGCCCTCCTCTTACTCCAGGAAGCCCACTAGGCGTATATTGTTCTGCCGTGATTGCCACTCGGCGTCCTCCAAGTGCTCCTCCATGTGTGTGGCACTGCATTTCAGTCCATCCACTATGACCCTCAACGACTTCACTTCCTGTGTCAGGGCATCCACATCATCTTCGAAAGCCATGGTGCAATCCGCCACTTTTCGTAGATCCATGCACAAGTGATTCATCTCTACAGCCATTGAGCCCATTTTCCCCTCCAGTGCAACTCAGGACCCCTTGATGGCCCCCAGGAGCACCGCAATGGTGAGCACTGGGCTACGGGTCTCCACCTGTTGTTCATGATCATAGTCCAGGAGGGATGTATTGGGCCTCAAGACCATTTACTGCTCTATTTTGTTAGCAATGCACCGATTTTGCCCCCTTTTTTTTTCCCATACTGGCGGTTCCGTGTCAATATGAGGTGTCAAAGACAAGCAGGCACACCGGCTTGTTGTTGTGAGTTGCAGCCAAATCTTCCCTTAGTGCACCAACTTCAGACCCAAGGGCATCAGGTCAGTTAGCCTCTTGGGCACGCAGGATAAATACTGCACTGTACAGGGCCCAGACACCCACTCCTGCCCACAATCGCGCTCCTTGTTCCTCAGGGCACCACCAGGAAACCAGGGGCCACCTCCCACACAGTCCAGTCAGTCCAGGGCCTGCCCACTCCCCTGCAGACGGCAGCTCTGTCCTGCCCTGCTATGCCATTACCCTGGCCCCCATGAAGCAGGAGTCTGCACCCTCTCTTACCGCGCAAGTGTGCTGTGTCACAGCACCCAGCAAGGTACAGTAGTCCTGCAATGCACCACCTAGGGCCTACTGCACCCTCTTCCACCGGGCTGCCCGCCCAGTCAGGCCTCCCTGCTGCTGCCTGGTAGTGGTGCAGGGCCCCACTCACCAGTTTGTCCCAGGGGATGCTTGTCACCCCGGCCCACAGTTGCTGCACCGCAGCACAACTTTGCCCCATGTGCCACATTTCAGCCATCCCGCGGCTGCCTCTAGCCTCATCAGTTTGGCCCTGCCAGCTCGCTTGCTCTGACGGTTGAGGGATGGCCTGTTTGCAGCTGCAGAGGGCTGGTAATGGCTCAGGGGAGTCTCCGCCACTTTTTTGCTGTGCCTCCACCGCTGTGTTTCAGCTGTTGCCCGGCAGCCGCCAGTTGTGGCCTTGTCAGTACGGCCCTGCAGGCTAGCCTGCGCCACCTGTCAGGGGTTCGGCTTGTTTGCAGTTCCACAGGCTAGTATTAGCTCAGGGGCGTCTCCACCACTTGTTTGGGGATCAATGCCAGGCAATGGATGCAGGATTGGGAAGGATTATGAGCTCCACAGCTGGAGGAGCCAGTAGTCGGATGGCCTGTTTGCAGCTGCAGAGGGCTGGTAATGGCTCAGGGGAGTCTCCGCCACTTTTTTGCTGTGCCTCCACTGCTGTGTTTCAGCTGTTGCCCAGCAGCCACCAGTTGTGGCCTTGTCAGTACGGCCCTGCAGGCTAGCCTGCGCAACCTGTCAGGGGTTCGGCTTGTTTGCAGTTCCACAGGCTAGTATTAGCTCAGGGGCGTCTCCACCACTTGTTTGGGGATCAATGCCAGGCAATGGATGCAGGATTGGGAAGTATTATGAGCTCCACAGCTGGAGGAGCCAGTAGTCGTGTTTAGACGGCCATCTTGGCAGGCCACGCCCCCCTCTCAGCTCACTGATGATGAGATTTGTTGACAGACAGGGACTCCGTCTCTAGAGACGAACTGCTGATGTTTCGGATCGTGGACACGATTGTTTTGGGATAACTGAGTATGGCCAAGTCGTGGTTACTTTGATTTTTCACTATTAGCTGATGTTTTGGATTGCTTACGTGACTGCACCAGGAAAACTGTGGACTTTTTGTCCCTATTAACCTGTGTACTAGAACATGTGGTGTAAAAAGTAACCCAGCTGGTCTGGTGTGTTCCAGATCTTCCATAGATTGCTACATCTCTCAAGGCTAATAAAGCAAACGCTGACATTGTCGGTCTTATTATAATAAAATACCTCTGAGTTTTGGTGATCCTGGTCCCCGCTTTTTCCTGAAGAGGCCTTAAATGTTAGGCCGAAACACGTTGACCCCTACTTTCAGGATCAACGCCAACTGTCCAGGAGACATCTACGCATTTGATTGCGTCTTTCTGACCATAGTTATTCCATTTGAGGCAACTTATTTAGTTATATACTAGATGGTCAGAATGTGATTAGATGTTGGTACCTGATGGCAGTATACACTTCTTATAATTGTTAAGAGTTTATAATCCACTGTTGCAGTAACTTGTGTTCACTTATATGTTGTTATGTCAATGTGATGCTTTTTTGTTGTGTAAATATTGTGTACAGACATATGATGTTGTTTTCTAAGGCAAACTTTGTGAAAAGATCTTGATTATTTAGAAAAAGCACTTGTTGCACAGTAATGTCCTCTCTTAGCTAAGTATGCAAAAGAAGCAATTGATGAACGGAATGCTGGACAAGGCAAACATTCACCCCCAGTCACAAGGATCTGGGTTAAATCCATCATTCTTTTGCTCACCACACCACCCCAGTTTGGACCCAGCCATATGCAAATCAGTTGTGACCCTGTTCCTTGTCGGAACAGTCCAGCCCGAACTGCCAAGCCAGGTCCTCCCTGGACCAGAAACAAGCATCCTGGGACCCGTCTCAGGGCATCACCCTTCATCAGCCAGGCTAGCTTGAATCCAGTGGTGTAGTGAGCATGGGACCCACGTCTGGGCATACCCTTCCCACTTAGGGCAACATATGCAAAAGAAACAATTGATGGACGGAATGTTGGACAAGGCAAACATTCACCCCCAGTCACAAGGATCTGGGTTAAATCCATCATTCTTTTGCTCACCACACCACACCAGTTTGGACCCAGCCACATGCAAATCAGTTGTGACCCTCTTCCTTGTCGGAACAGTCCAGCCCGAACTGCCAAGCCAGGTCCTCCCTGGACCAGAAACAAGCATCCTGGGACCGGTCTCAGGGCATCACCCTTCATCAGCCAGGCTAGCTTGAATCCAGTGGTGTAGTGAGCATGGGACCCACTTCTGGGCATACCCTTCCCACTTAGGGCAATATATGCAAAAGAACAATTGATGGACGGAATGTTGGACAAGGCAAACATTCACCCCCAGTCACAAGGATCTGGGTTAAATCCATCATTCTTTTGCTCACCACACCACCCCAGTTTGGACCCAGCCATATGCAAATCAGTCGTGACCCTGTTCCTTGTCGGAACAGTCCAGCAAACTGGAATGGCATGGTGAGCAAAAAAACGGTGGATTTAGGCCCAGATCTCTGTACTGGGGTGAATGTATGACATTGTTCTGCATTCTGTCCATCAATTGTTGTTTTTGCATTTGTCACCCCGGGTGGGACGGGTATGTCCAGACGTGGGTCCCGTGCTCTCCATGCCACTGGAGTCAAGCAATCCTAGCTGATGAGGGGTGAAACCCCGAAACCGGTCCTAGGATGCTTGTTTCCAGTCCAGGGAGGACCTGGCCTGGCAGTTCGGACTGGACTGTTCCCATTGGGCACAGGGTCAAGACTGATTTGCATATGGCTGGGTTCAGACTGGAATGGCATGGTGAGCAAAAAAACGATGGATTTAGGCCCAGATCTCTGTACTGGGGTGAATGTATGACATTGTTCTGCATTCGGTCCATCAATTGTTGTTTTTGCAACTTTCTTAGCTACGAGAAATAAATTCTTCTTTAGTTTTTTTGATAATTGATTAAGTATACATGGCGAGTTCGATTCCCCTACTGCCAGAGGCAACAAATAGTAAGTCTCTGCCTTAAAAAATATTTTTCAATTATTCCTGCTAGAGCTGTTATCTGTTTTTCTTGGAGATTTGTTTCACTAGCAGAGGGCAATTTATTTTATCAATGACTTGATCCTTGCTCACTCAGGCTTTTGCCCAACATTTTGCACCCATTTGTGCTTTGGGAGAACTGAACACTCAGTATGTGCTTCCTCACATATTACGTCAGAACTTTCCTGCTGTTACTTGTATTATACTTGAGTGACAGCCCCTCTCGCTGCTTTTTAACCAGCATTTGCTCAAACCCTTTGCTGGATTTCCTGCCCTGCTCCTACTTACCACAGGGTATTTCTAATAGAGGTTCGGCTTTGTTATGATGGAGGGGTTTGGGTTAGTTAAAACATCAACCCCTTCATAATAGTGGCTTCATTCATGTGATTTATCCTCTGAAAATTCCTTGCTCACATAGACCAGCTTCAGTTAAGCAGTTCTCAAAGGCTCTAATTAAATGTTAACTACCATATCCTAGTTGCCTCAATGCTTGCCACATTTGCTCAATTACTTCCACATTTAACAGCAAAGAAGCATTCTGGTAGCAGCATTTCATTGTGTTCAACCTGCTCCCATTTGAGTGAATACTTCATTCTTAAGTCTTGAGCCTTGCAAACTCTAGTTTTGCTCAAGTTCTTCAAGCTCCTGCTCTGATATTTCTTGCCCTGTAAGACTCAGTACTGCAATGCAGTAATTGTAGCTTCCCAACTTCATTCTTAAATGCCTGGGATTTTCCCTCTGTGCTTTAACTTAATATTACATAGTGCATCCTTCTACAATATGTATTGCTACTAAGATTAGCAGCGTGGCTTCTTCCAGAGAGCATAAATCTGTTCCTATTTTTAGTCCTTTCAAAGAGCTCCTTCCTCTGCAGTGCTCGTGCCTGCCCCGGCCAGACACCAAGATGCTCATATGTTCAAAACATTTATTGTCTCTTTTGCTGGAGTGTGCTTGCTTAGAAGCCTGCCCACCTGTCTGTCTTTGCAATTTTCGCCTTGGTTGCATGATTTTTGATCATTCCTAAAGTTTGTGGCTCAACACTTCATCTCTCAGTGGCATGCCAGCTACTCGTACTCCTGGCTTTTATGCCACTTTATGCTGTTTTACACAAGACACATTCCTGTCCTAGCCCCTAGCCTACCTTGAGCCCCAGTCGTGGGCTCCAGATGAATTAGGCCCTGGTCGTGACTATTTACCACCTCTGTCACTGTGCTAACCTCTCTCGTGTGGCAGAATTGTAGGATGGCAGGATAGTAGGCGGTATCTCTGCCAAGGCTTGAGAAAGCAGACTGGTGGCCAAACTTAGGGGCATATTCACAAGGACTTATCGCAGAGTTATCGCCACCTTAACGCATCAAAATTGGAGATAGATTTAACGCCCCATTCACAAGCGGGTGCAAACTGCAGACATCGCCAGTATTCCCGCTGATGGTACCAACACAGTGGACAACCAACATCCCTCCGCAGACAAAGCTGCCGGCTGTGCTGCACATGTTGGCCTCTGGTACCTTCCAACCCACAACTGCCAGAGTCGGAGGAGTCTCACAGCCAGCCCCATCCAAGTTCATCACACCTGTCCTGGATGCCATCATCAGCCTGGTACCCCAGCACCTCCACTTCACCCACACTGTGCAGGAGCAGCTGGAGACCAAGCAAGGCTCCTACGCCATAGCTGGATTCCCACACGTGTCAGGGGCAATCAACTGCACACATGTACCCCTCATGCCCCCTGCCGACACTGCACACAACTACCGCAACAGAAAGCACACGCATCCCATGAATGTGCAGGCAATAGTGGACCACCCGGGACTCCTCAACAATGTCGTGGCCAACTCCCCAGGCAGAGTGCATGATTCCTACATCGCCCGACAGTCCATCATCAACCAGCGCTCCCAGGATGGCACCTAAGGAAATGAAGTGCTCGTTGGTAAGTACCAAATGAACACACCACACACCTCCACCCCGCAGACATGCAACTCACGACACTGGCAATGAGCACGCAGCAGAGCTACATGCAACATGCCACACAACATGCCAACCGACCAGACACGACAACATGACTCCATTGGGAACCTGGGCTTGCCATGCACACAACCCAGCCACGGCATGGCACCACAGCCACACAATAGCAGAATGTGAGAAGAGGCTTGGAGCAGGCATGTGCGAGAGCGGCAAGTGACTAATGAATGAGAACCTACCCAATGCCAGGTGTGGCGTGGAGGTGCTGGACAGACTCCAATGTGCAAACCACGGAAATGGCCATGTGGACATTAACTGCTGGTGCATGGAGTGTAGTGGCCAGTGGACGCTGCCATGTCCCCACAGGCTGTGGGGCAGAACGCGGAAATGTCGCACGCTACGTCCCCCCCTGTATGCGCGGGCGGAGTGGGTTGACCCTGCGTACGCCAGGCCTGCGTAGGGGTGTGAATAAAAACCCTGTCGCACTGGGCATGGTTCTCTTTCGGAATGGCCAACGTGTCTGCCAGGGCGGCGCCTCTCATCCCGCCACGAGGCCGGCACCATGCGTGGCGGGGCCTGAGTTCCTGTGCGCCTGCTGCACCCCAGGCCGCTGGTCCCCAGATCCGTCATGCCTGCCCCAGCGCACCAAGGAGGCTCCGCTCACCTGCCAACACCGGCGTGTGTCATAGAGGGCCCACCACGTGCCGGTGCAAGCTCCAAGCCCCAGTCCCGCGACCTTTGCAGCCTCCGCAGACCATCGCTGGCCTACCCGACGCTGGCCCACAGTACTCCTTTCTCATTGACATACTCCACCGGCGTACTCTTCGGCCCAGGTGTTGGCACATTTTGTACTGAGTCGTGAGTTAAGAATGGCAGTGACCCCACGTCTGTGGCAGCGTCCACATCACTATACTCCCTCCGAACAGTGAAGCCAAAGTCTGCATCGCAAGCCTGCGACACGTGGTGCCACTAACCCTGTTCAACGCAAGCCGGCGACACGTGGTGCCACTAACCCTGTTCAACGCAAGCCGGCGACACTTGGATGAGAGCTCAGGCCTACACTGCGGCCCAGTAGGTCCCACATGTGGAACTGTGTCCTGAGTCTTGAATGGCAGTGACCACAAGTCCGTGGCAGCGTCCACATCACTGAACTCCCTCCGATCAGTGAAGCCAAAGTCTGCATCGCAAGCACATGACACGTGTCTGTGGGCCCGTGCTGACCGCTGCCCCCGGCCTACACTGCGGTCCAGTAGGTCCCACATCCAGCACTTTGTCGTGATTCATGAATGGCAGAGTCCATACCAGTGAACGCACGGAGAGGAGTAAGAGGAAGATGCGGCTCAGTCCGGATGAAAGCCGGATCCTCATCACGGAGGTGACTGAACACTAACAACAACTGACCTGGTGCCACCAACCCTGTTTACCGCAAGTCCGCATCCCGTGGTGCCACTGAACCTGAACTACACAGGCCGGGGGGACCATCCAATGTAAGCCGGCGACACTTGGTGAATGGCCCCTGCTGATCGCTGCCTGAGGCCTACACTGCGGTCCAGTAGGTCACGCATGTGGAACTGTGTCTTGGGTAAGATATGGAGGAGTCCACACCATTGTACACGCCTCATCGCAGGTGGCATCCCCTATCAGCACTGGTGCCACTAACTCTGTGTGCAATGAGTCATGGGCACTTTCTGGTTGGACTTTGGTGGCGTCTGAGTCCATGGCCTGGGGGTTGTCTGCATGATCATCTGGCTGGGCCAGACTTGGTGTTCGACATGTGTCTGTTCCATTCATCTCCACCATAGTGACTGTTTCTGCGTGGTTCTGCACTCTGCATCATGCCCTGGGGGTACACCTTCCACAGTCCACCGATACACTCTGTGACAACCCCCTTTGTCATCTACGAGAACCTGCTCTGCTCTCGTGACCCTGCCCCAGTGCACCGCAAGTCAGCGGCCCGTGGCGGTAGGCCCGTGCAGGACGCTGTGCATCCGGGGCCACTAACTCTGTGCAGCTCAAGTCATGGGGCCTTTATGGTTGAATGGTTGTGTCCTTAACGATGTACACTGTTGTCATTTTTTGACTGCACCAGGCACTCCATGACGGCTGGTGTACACACACCCCACACACATCCAACACAGGTGTCACTCGACATGTGAGCCTGCTAATAAAAGTGGCCGGGCGCACGTGCCCGTAGCCATTCACACCATCTAAGCAAGTGTGTCTGTGTGGTCATTATGTCAGCATGATGGGCCCGAGCCCTGCAACATCACAGTGTGCTGTCTTCAGCGGACGATACCATGTCACCTCAGCAGTGGCTGAGACCTTGGACATGTAGCTTCGCCCGCCCCCCCCGGAAGCACAAGAGGCGTGTGCTGGCCGGCGTACGTCAGGTCAGCGCAGGGGTGTGCTGATTTGGCAGGGGGATCAGGACATGGCTCTGGTCTGGCCTTGAGCAGGAAGTGCGGTATGCGTGTCTCTGTGTTGGAGTGTTGTCACCACCGGGGCCACAGTAGTCGATGTTGCAATGCAGCATGCACCCGGAGGGTGGGCCCGCACTTACGGGGAAATGTAGGAGCGCAAGACCGCTCGGGGTCTTGGCTCATACATGCCAAGTTTTATGTGTATCAGTCCTGCGGCTGCATAAGTCAGATGCCTAGCCTCATTCGCAGCGCGATCACAGCCAGCCATGAACTGTACACCTGTGTCCGCCCTGTTCAGACCATTGGCCTACACTTACGTGGCCGCACAGCCTCAACGGCCAGCTTCACAGTGTTGTTGGCATGCTGCTGGACATGCGCAGATAGGCATGACAATGGGGTGCCGTAGGAGTGCAAGTGATACAACCGCGCAGCGCACACAAGTGTGGGGGCTCATGGGAGGGAGGAGCAGCTGTGAGGCAACGTGACACCCAGTGTGGCCGCTCATGTGCCACATGCTCGACATATCATCCATGATTCCCTGGGTCGCAGACATCCCACCCCACCCACGACAGGCCTCTGTACATCTCCTGTATGCAAGCAGATGGTAGGGTTACTGTAGGGATGAAAGGTCCTTTGTCTGAACTATCAGGCGGAAGCACATCTGCAGCTCCGAGCTGGGACTTGCATGTGCCCAGCACCCCCTGACAGATACAATAGCATTTGCTGGCGACTCCCACACTACGCACTGCCCGACGTGAGACCAACGTGTACACATCCCACACACAGAAGTCCTTGGTCGTAGTTAGCGTGCGTGAAATGGCCTTCACATGTACTCCCACCCCACCCCAGGCCTGCACCCGTTGCACACAGACACTGCTCATTGATCCGAGCTGTGGCATTTCATCCACAGGACTGGCGCGGGACAGCACAGTGCCGCTTCAAGCAGAGCCACTGACACAATGGGAGGACATCCCGGACACATGCACGACTCCAGTCACATGGACCGGTACCGTGCACGTCTGCTGCATGTACTGGGGGCACTGCCATTGGCAGTGCTGCGGATCAGTTACCGGCTAAGCTTCCGCCTTGCCAACGTCACCTGCGTTCAGCCTGTGTTGCATTGTCACTTGTGCATATTTGAGTGGACCATGGATGTCAGCCTCTCCAACGTAACGGTAGCTGACCTGGATTTTGACGTGTGTGTGCGCCCCTGTTGGCCCACGACCAGGAGTGTCACCATGATGCCCGTTTATGGCATGCCTGGATGATTGGCATGCATGCTGGCAACTGGACCTGGGAGATTGCACGAGTCGTTGTGTGCAGTGACCACATTGAGCCGCTCCCCTATTGGGCTTTAGTGCCAATTGGGGCCAGGGGTTGGAGTCAGCACATGTGTCCGGGACAGCTGATGGGTTACGTCGCCGACATGTTAGATCTAGTTGACAACGAGCTCTCATTGGAAATGTTGGCCTACGCTGCTGCACTCGTGTTCATGGACGAGTGACAACGTACCTGCAGCCAAAACTGAATGTGACCCATTGCACGTGTCCCGACGCCTGGTTGCATGTTGGGGATCTGGTCACAGGTCCCAAGACAACAGTGGACATGGCTGCATTGGCCTGGACTCCGGATCCATGCGCGGACAACCAACACGGGTTGGCACTGACTTGTGTGGGTGATGGACTCCCCCGGGGTGGACATGGGTGCTTTACAACGTTCCTCATTCAGACATGCTGCTGTATTGGTCTGCATGTCGTGGCACTTCTCTTGGCCGTACTGACACGCAATTGTTGATAAAGTTTCCACACCTTCACTTGTCTCCAACTGTGATGAGTGTTGATTTGTATGCCAATGTGTGTGTCACGGTTAAGCCTGGGCGTAGTTTGCGTAGTAGCACTTCACGTAGCTACGTGAAGTACATTTTTAACTACACGTAGTTATGCACATTGCGTAGTGCGTAGCTGTGTGCTTGACTGCACTGTACAATAATTGCCAAAAGCATCTTGCACAATGCAAGTTAACATAAAATAAATATCTCTGTCTTTATATGCTAAAAATGCATATAGTTACTACACAAAAGTGAAAACAATAAATTAACAAGCAGTGAGAGAGGTGATGATTTTAGGATCCTCCCTAACCTAGGGAAAAACCAAGCAGATGCCTTGAAAACAAAAAACACATCTTTTGAACCATTCAGTGGTGGTCCCATCCTCTTAGGACCACCCCAAGCACAGTTATTGGCAAAAATACAATCCCAACCAAAGGCCCTGCAAAGCATTATGGGACAAGATTAGCAGTGGGCAGTGAATATTATAGTATCCAATATCAAAATAATTCTACAAAGAGCTGCAGTTCCACTAGTCGTTACTAGATGTCCCTCACGAGTCAAATGCAAAAGCTTCATGAAAGGTTTTCAATACTTTTGCATTTGACTCGTGAGGGACATCTGTAACGACTAGTGGAACTGCAGCTTGATGTATTCATAATTTCAATGCTTTTGCATTTGACTCGTGAGGGACACCTAGTAACGACTAGTTGAACTGCAGCTCTTTGTAGAATTATTTTGATATTGGACACTATAATATTCACTGCCCACTGCTAATCTCGTCCCATAATGCTTTGCAGGGCCTTTGGTTGGGATTGTATTTTTGCCCATAACTGTGCTTGGGGTGGTCCTAGGAGGAAGGGACCACCATTGAATCGTTCACATGATATGCTTTTTGTGTTCAAGGCATCTGCTTGGTCCTCCCCCTAGGTTAGGGGGGACTCCAAAATCATCACCTCTGTCATTGCTTGGTATTTTATTTTCAAAGTTCATTTTTGTGAATTGGTTATATGCTTTTCAGCATAGAAAATTACTTTATCAAAGTATTTGAAGGTGTTTATTTTAATGTTGCTACGCTACGTTAATTAGCACAGTTATTCACTCTGCTACGTGCAATTTGCGTAGTGTGTAGTAGCACAAACTTTGCATGCTCCGTGAGCGTAGTGAAGTAATATGCCCAGGGTTAGTCACGGTCTATCTGGGTCCCTGCCATACATGCATTGCTACCCCATCAGGGCTGTGGGTTTGTACTTGTGCATTATCATGTCCTTGTTTCGTGCTTTGCCAGATGCGTATG
The DNA here is from genome assembly GCA_963921515.1 of Calotriton arnoldi. Lineage (NCBI taxonomy): Eukaryota > Metazoa > Chordata > Amphibia > Caudata > Salamandridae > Calotriton > Calotriton arnoldi. The sequence continues at coordinate 262,876 of CAWUFW010001485.1, read as the reverse complement.
GCCATTTACCGGCCACAAGCGGGTGCACTTGTGTCCTGTGTTCGGTTGTGCCACATTGTGTTCGATGTTGGGGTGCTCTGCTTCCTATGTGTGTGTGCTGCATTGTGTGTGAGATGTCCCTTCAGCTCTGATTTGGCTCACCCTTCTCCTTTTCAGGCAGTGTGGTTTTCACTTCTGTGCTTGTTCAGTGGTGTGATATTGCCGAGTTGTGTGACTTGTGCTCTTGGTTGGTGTTGTTACTCTTGGGCATGGTTTGTCTGCAGTTGTGCTGTGCTTAATTGTGCATGTGTGCCATTGTGCCCATCTCCCCCTGTCCCCCCAGTCCCTGGTCGTTCCTCTCCCTGTTGCTGTTGTGTCTGTTGATTTTGAGCAGTTTCAGGTCCCCGACTCCTGCCACCATCTCCAGATTGATGTGGTGGACACCATTTCCCCCAATGTCATCCAGCTCCTGGTGTGGGGCTGGACTCCCACCTCTGGTGTGCATTGCTGCCTTCTGGTTGTTGGCGTGTTTCTGCTTGTTTGTGCATTTTGCATCATTCCAGCTGTTCTGGTTTTCTTCCATTGTCCTCCTCTTCTCTCAAGCTGCATTCACCTTGTCCACGATGGACTGCCATGTACAATGTTTTGTTTCCAATGGGGCTTGTGGGGTTGTGTACTAGCTCCGGCTGCCTCCATTGTGCTTCGCTGTTTTTTTCTGTTTGGTTTGTCTTCCTTTTTCCTGCTTTTGTTGTGCTTATTCCCGCATGCTGTGTGTGTGTTGCGGGCATGGCTCTGCTTATTGCTGCTTTCCTCATCGCGAATGGGCTCATCGCACGTTTTTTGGTGTTGGGGTTTGTGTTTTTATCTCCGTCGAGGTGGTTGTATCACAGACATTGGCCGCGTTTTCGGCAGACTATCGCATGGTACCTCCGTGTTGTGAATTCCATGTTAACACGGGGTTATTTTCCCGCGATAGACTGCGATGTGTAAAGTTGCGTTAACATTTTTTGGTGATGTTTAGTACACGTTCATGTGAATATCCCCCTTAGTCTTTTGAGACTACTTGAGTCCAGCTCAACTAAGGCACCAAGATTCTCAGTTCATACTTGCATCTTTAAACAGTTTTTACTGGAACTGATGCACATTCTTGCTTGTCATCCCTCTGGATTTCTTGGACCTGGCATAGTCCCTGGGATTTGCTCACTGTATATTTGCCGGTTTAAAGTTCAAGAGGCACCCGGAGGCACCCGACCTATTGGATCTTACTAGCTGCTTACCATTAAGTTGCAAGTGCGAATCAGACTGTGAATGGAGGCAGCAGCTGGACTATTTTGGGGAGAAGGTAAAGAGAACACTTTTTTTTCCAAACGTCTAACCCAAACACTATCTGTTATATTGCAGGAGAAGCTTTCCGCTTTTTTGCAATTTTTTTTTGTGATTAGACACAGTCCTCACCTTTGAAGGGATGACTTGCATCAGATCTATCTGAGCAACCTGTCGCACAAAGGTGGCAACTAGTGAAGTTAGAACTAACCCTGGGCATAATACTTTGCTACGCTCACGGAGCATGCAAAGTTTGTGTTACTACGCACATTGCACGTAGCAGAGTAAAAAACTCTGCTAATCGACGTAGCGTAGCAGCAGTATATTAAACACATACAAATGCTTTGTTAAAGCAAATTTCTATGCTAAAAGCATATAACAAATTCACAAAAGTGAACTTTGACAATGAAAATATCAAGCAATGAGAGAGGTGATGATTTTGGGGTCCCCCTAACCTAGGGGGAGGACCAAGCAGATGCCTTGAACACAAAAAGCATATCATGTGAACGATTCAGTGGTGGTCCCTTCCTCCTAGGACCACCCCAAGCACAGTTATGGGCAAAAATACAATCCCAACCAAAGGCCCTGCAAAGCATTATGGGACGAGATTAGCAGTGGGCAGTGAATATTATAGTGTCCAATATCAAAATAATTCTACAAAGAGCTGCAGTTCAACTAGTCGTTACTAGATGTCCCTCACGAGTCAAATGCAAAAGCATTGAAATTATTAATACATCAAGCTGCAGTTCCACTAGTCCTTACTAGATGTCCCTCACGAGTCAAATGCAAAAGCATTGAAACCCTTTCATGAAGCTTTTGCATTTGACTCGTGAGGGACATCTAGTAACGACTTGTGGAACTGCAGCTCTTTGTAGAATTATTTTGATATTGGATACTATAATATTCACTGCCCACTGCTAATCTCGTCCCATAATGCTTTGCAGGGCCTTTGGTTGGGATTGTATTTTTGCCAATAACTGTGCTTGGGGTGGTCCTAAGAGGATGGGACCACCACTGAATCATTCAAAAGATGTGCTTTTTGTTAGGTCGAGCCTCGAGTAGCGCGCAAGCGCTGCTTAGAGGCGAAGACTTATTGTAAGCGAGTTTGAAAAGCAGTCCAAGAAACGCTCGTGCGTCGTGGCTGGCCTTTTTGGGATGGGTACGCGCGGCAAACATGTGTTTCCAATTATCGTGCCCAGACGCGGGCGCGATAAGTGTAAACACATGTCTGCCGCGCGTACTCATCCAAAGGCCAGCCACGACGTACTGAGCGTTTTGGGACTGCTTTGCAGGCTGCCGCGCCGCCGCCCCCGCTCCCTGTCCCCCGATGCGCCCAGTCCTTTATGTTAACAAACCAAGCGCTGCTCGGATTACATCACAACGTGATTGTTTTTTAGTTTGTCACAAGTATTCTCGCGCCACTGCAGCTGCCTCCCTCCCCTTTGAAATGTACAGAGGCAACAATAAATAGCAGCTTTACTAAACTTTTAATGCTCGAGGTGTCTGCATTTTTATTCTACTTTCTGCCTCTCTCGCTGAGCCTTTCTTCTGCACTCACCCATTCGCTCACTGTGTGGCTGAAAGTGTAGAGCGCTACTTGGCTGGCTACGTCCAGAATTCCCCGAATATAGGGATCATGCCTGCGCAGAGCAGCCAGGCTAATGTCCAAGCCCTTGTCCAGGAGCCGTCCGCTCACCGCTACCCCAGAGGCAGCCATCTTCCCCTCTGCAGGCACTGGCGACTAAGGACCCCTTACCCTAGCAGTGCACAATACCCACGCAGAACTGGCCAAAAGTCATGCTGGCTCGGCAGTGGTGCACTATACTGCAGTGACGAGAGGGCGGCCTGTGACGAGGATACAATATAGTGCAGCATGGTCAGATGTTTACAACGCTCAGGCTGCTGCGCTGCGTTTGAGCCCCCACCCCCCAAAGATCCGCTCTTCTCCCTGCCTCTGGTTTCTGTCTCACAAGGCTGATGAATGACTGGGTCTTGTCAGCGCCTGAGCGCCGCAGGTCTTTAAAAGACCATTTGCTTGGCAATGAGGCTTTGTTGTTTTTCACCCTTCTTAGAGCCCCTGCATCTCCACTCTGCCTATTGCTATGAAAACTAGCCCCCGCCCCAAAATTTGGCTCTAGTTGCGCCTCTGTAAACATCATACCACTTTCACCACCCCATCATCAGGGTTGCTGGCTGACTTACACAACTCCAAAAAAAGACACAAGACATACACTGAGGAGTAACAAGAGTGCACGTGCATCAGTGGAGCTGGAGACTGTCAAGAGAATAGATGGACTACAGTGGTCAGATATTGACTGGGGAAGCTTAACCCGCCGAACAAGCTTCAAACCGCACTCCCCAGCACTGTAACTTACAGGGTTTGTTATTATTATGCCATTTTAAAGGTACTCAATGTGTCTGCTTTCGCAAGAATGGAGTAAAACTCGATACCTGGAATTCACCGCATGTTTCAACAGCGAGTGTTTAACTCATCGAGCCAGCCGCAGCCTAGCGTAGGCACCTCTTTGAAGGATATTTTGTAATGCTCAGCTTAGCTGTTTGGGGGTCCTCACAGCACAAATATGTTATCTTTTTCCACTGATTCCTGTTAAAAGGCACCACGTTCACATCTATAGAGTCGTTTAGCGTGTTGTTAAGTTAATTAGAATCGTGATTGTGTAGGGCTTATTGTACATATCATTATTGCATTATCACAGTTGTTATTTCTCTCCGCGGGGTGCACGTGATTGCAATATTTTTCGGCCTGCTTTTTCTGTTTTCTCTGTTTTCTAAGTGTTTAAGTGGCATTGAAGCATGGCACGTGTTATGCTGTTTTAATATTTTCTTTGGTCTTAGCCAGCCCAGTCCCAACTTGGTGAGTTTCCAAATCTGCTTCATTTTCCGGTGGGTGTGTTTTTCTGCACAATAACAGGAGGGCGCTGTTTATTCAGGCTGCACAGCGGCTATTCGTATATGTTATCTGCTGAGGCAAGCCCTTTTAGTATGCGGTACTTCGTGCATGCCTGCAGCAGGTGCCAGCACAGTGTTCTCAGGTAAGGCCTGTTACCCATCTTGGAGTCTGTCAGTACCCGGGACAGAGTGTTTGAAACGTAGGAGCTGTCCATGCTTCCAGTGAAGTGACAAAAATGATGGGGCACAGAATGGCGTCCTTCCAGAAGCATACTCCAGATCTGAACAGTACAAATCACGAGTAACTTCTACGTCCATATGAACTCCAGTGCATACAGCGCGCGCTTGGCGACCCATGGTGTCCTGGAGTATTTCTTTTGTCAACGCTGGGAGATCGCCACAGCAAAATTGTAATCGTCACCCCCTTCTTTACCTCAACTTGCAAGCTCTGTGTTTAATTCCTCTCTCCTCAAACTTTCGTTGCATTTACACAGGGACACTGGAATCATGAAATTCTGAGGCCAGTGCATTTTTTGCATAATTATGGATTTGCTGCCTTTGCCGCATAATTCACCACACGCTGCGTGATCTTGATCTGCAGATTGTAACTCCCAAAAATAGTTTCAAGCTCAAACGGGTCAAAAGATACTAAAACTTGTGCGCCCTCGGACTCTGGCATCTGTTGATTCTCCCTTAGCATCCGTCCGCTGCTAGTGTTGTTATACAGGTACTATTTCCCAACCTTCACCCTCCTATTATTTATGCCCCCCATAACAAAAAAAACCATAACAAGCAACCATTGGGACAGGCAGATAGAAGTTGCCAGCATTGAAAGGACAAAAAAAATCAAGACATTATTTATCGTTAATACTTTTTAATATGGTCGTTCAGTTGTACATAATGCTTTTTTGGTGATATATAAGGTAACAAAAATGCTTCTGACACTTCTTTATTATAACTTTTCAGCATGCTGCAGACTTCTGTACAGCACAGCTTAAAGACATAGGCAAAGTCAATATCTCTGGCTAAACACTTATAAGGTCCCAAAGGCGAGACCTATTGGCTATGCCAATGCTTGTTTTCAAGGCATCTGCTTGGTTCTCTCCCTAGGTTAGGGAGGATACCAAAATCATCACCTCTCTCACTGCTTGTTAATTTATTCATTTCACTTTTGTGAAATGCTATATGCATTTTAGCATATAAAGACAGAGATACTTATTTTATCTTAACTTGCACTGTGCAAGATGTCTTTGGCAATTATTGTACAGTGCAGTCAAGCACACAGCTACGCAATTTGCATAGCTACGTGTAGTTCAAAATGTACTTCACGTAGCTACGTGAAGTGTTACTACGCAAACTACGCCCAGGGTTAATTAGAACATTGCTGTGGGATGGAGGCCTGGCACAAAGAGCAATAAATAAACTGATGAGGGGATGGTATGATGGAGGGATTGCCGTGCTCAATATTCAGAAACACTATTGGGTGGCACAGCTAACCATCATTAGTCACTGGGTTCACCTCCACGAAGAAGAACCTGTGTTCTGAATGGATAGACAGACCATGCAAACAGGGGGGATACCTTAGGGTCAGCTACGGCGGACCGAGATACACAAATCTTAAGGGTCCAACAGCGGTAACAATTAACCTATGGCACAAAGCACTACATGCACTCGGCTGGAGGAACAAGATAACACAGACCGCTCCCCTGTGGGATATGGCAAAATTGGGTACATTAGGAACACAGCCTGGATCTGATAAGTGTGATCTCATCGGTCTCACCAGAGTAGGAGATCTCTGGGCACAGGGATGGGTCATCCCCTTTGTTGAATTGCAACGCGAATACCAACTTGCCCCCACTGAAATGTATTGCTATCTTTAATTAAGGCATGCATTTAAAGCAGCACTGCTGAAAGGAGCAAAGCTTCCCCGGTCCTTGCCTCTGGAAGACAGATTACTAGACCATCACAAGCCCTGCAAGACGACTTTCCTCCATATCAAAAACTGATCAGCAACTCGCTGGATATCCTAAAACTTTTGTGAGAACAATGGGCGCACGACCTAGAGAGCTTAGAGGACGATGAGTGGCCCAAAGCCCTGGCGTTCCCAAGGGAGGTGGCTATAAGGTCAGGGTTCAGTTTAGTGGAACTTAAAATTCACCACAGATCCTACTATGCTCGCAACACCATGGTAAAAATGGGTAGGACAACTGATGCAGTGTGTTGTAGACCATGTGGCCAGATCAGCACATTTTTCCACTTTATATGAAGCATCCCTGAGGTACAACAATTTTGGGAATCAGTGGTTGTCTGTATGAACAGCCTATGTGGGAGTATCATGGGCACCTCTGCAAAATGGTGTCTCTTAAACATCTCAGATGGAACAGACCTAAACCGGAAAGAGCAGATTTGTGTGACCCTGGGACTAGCGATAGCCAAATGAAACATTGCGCGATTATGTGGTGCGAAGCAGGCACCACAATTGAGAAAACTGGAAGCGTTACAAGGATTGGTGCATGTTGGCTGAGAAAGTGATATATAAAGACTGTGGCTGTCCTCAAAAAAGGAGGAACATCGCGGGGAAGTGGAATGAATACAGGGCAAATCCCTGCACTTCCCTCACCAATGCTGAATCTGATGTATTGCTCTCTAATCACTCCAAATTAAATGTTGATGATTGTAATGTGGGGGAGGGTGAGGGAACACAGGCTGTTTGATGCTGGGAAAAGCATGCTTTATTTGCCCATGCCAGTGTACAACAATGTGTTTTATTTTGTCTTTAAGATTTTTTTTTTTTTTTTTTAAAAGATGGCAACGAGAAGCAGAGCCACATTTAGGGGGAAGATGCTTCACTCTGCCAGTGGGGGCACTCACCCACCTCACTTTCACTGTAAAACTCCAATAGACAACTTCTTTTTTAAGAACTTTGAGACAAATATTGATGCCATTAACACTTTAGTCTCACCCCCTTTAACAATATGTGACACACCATCTACTAGAGCTAAGCATCTTTCTCCGCATATAACTGTCACAAATACTGGAGCCCACGGTACCTTGTCACAAAACACTGTCAGCACTGCTTTCTGTATTACTGCTACAACAACAAAGTGATATATGGAATAGTGGAATTTATCTCAGCCACAGGCAATTGCTCAGGTATATTACAGTACATCGTGCATCACCTTTTTGTTTGTTGCAGTTGATGCCATAAGTGTGGCTGGTATACTTAGGCCTGAGTTGCATGTTCACTGTGCCGTAGGACACAATCTACACCAAAAAGACAAGCACCAACTATGGCAAAACTGGTCTGGGTTTGCTTGTGGAACTTTCTCACCTGGTAATTCAGGACAGACTGTTCCCGAGAGGAGCAGAGTTGGTACTGATTTGAATAAAGTGGTCCTATGTGCAGAGAGCCATGGTGGGCACAAATTGATGGACTGAAATGCTGCCCGAGCATTTGCCAGCAGCTGAGAATAATTCAAGAATTCCATCCAACACCTTGTTGTATGTTTCAGTTGACAGCCTAAGTGTAACAGGTATGACCATGATAGCAATGGTTGCTTCTGGCCCCATGGCTGCTAGGGATGGACTATTTTCATGAGAAGAAGGGCCGGTACTGATTTTCTTATGGCAGGCCTTTGTCTAGAGTGGCGTGGTATAAAAAAAACGATGTAAAGGAATGCGGCCTGAGAAATCACCTGTGCCTGAGAGTAATGTAAGCATTTCATCCATCACCTAGTTGTTGTTGCAGTTGATGACCTAAATGGGACAAATATGCCCAGACGTGGGTCCCATTCTCACTTTGTGTTAGACCTGTCAGCCTTAGGGTGGTCTTCCCCCAAATGTTTAGCCTTCACCCCTCCTATTTTTGCTGGGTTTGTTTGAATGCATTCTGCTGGCATTAGCACTCTGTGCATTTTACTACTGCTAACCAGTACTAAAGTGCTTCTGCTCTCTCCTTTAAACATAGTAAAATTAGCTTACACCTGATTGGCATATTAGTTTACTTATGAGTCCCTCATAGAGTGGTATGCCAGATACCCAGGGACTGTAAATGAAATGCTACTTGTGGGCCTTCAACACCTATTGTGCCACCCTCTTAAGTAGTCCCTTAAAACATGTGCCAGGCCTGCCATTGTATCCTGAATGCAGTGTTAAACTGCCAATTTCACTTGGCAATATAATCCCCTTGCCAAGCTTTAAACTTCCTTTTTGTTTAATGTAAGTCACTCCCTAAGATAGGCCCTAAGTAGCCCATACGGCAGGGTGCAGGGTAATTAAAGCTTTGGACATGTATCTCTACAGATTGCATTTCCTGGTAATGATAAACCCTTACATTTGTTTTTCACAACTATGAGGCCTACCTGTCCCATAGGATTAAATTAGGTTGTTCTATTACATTTAATAAGAGTTAATATTTGAATGGGGACAAGTAAGCATCCCATGTTTGATGTCTGAGAAATTCTAAATTCAAAATCCTTTTCAATCGTAAAGCTCGATTTTAAGCTACAATTTTGAAAATGCCACTTTTAGAAAGTTGCTATTTTCCTGCCTTAAACTATGTGGTGCCTGCAGCCTATCCTGGGTCGCATGACTGGGTGTAGCTGGAAGATGGACTTTGTTTATTCCTCCCAGACATTCACACAATAGATGGATTAGGTGTGCTTGGATAGGGACATCAACTGGCAGGATGGGGGTGCGAAGCTGGACACAGCCATACTTACAACTGAATAGGCTGTGCTCTGCCTTCACATAACGGATTTGTCACCCCTGCATTGTTCATGCAGTCAGTTTGAACCCAGGGTGGGAGAAGAAGAAAACTTCAAGCACTTCAAAGGGAATTCTCTAGAAACTTCCCCTGCTTCAAAAAAGGCACAATGGATAAAAAGGGGACCTTCAGACCCACTCTTCAGTTCACTTTCTGTACCTGCATATGGACTCTAAGAGGACTGCCTGCTGTGTACGCCACATGATTGCTTTGCTGCACTTGGAAGGACTGCTTTGCTACCTGCAGCCTGCCTTGGAGCCTCAGAGTGACTCCAAGGGTTAGCTAGCTGGCCTTCTGTTCAGAGCCACAGGGACAGAAAAGGCTCCCACCATCTTGAACCCATACCTGGACCCAGCCTAAGTGAGTCCTAAACCCCCTAGTGGTGCCTTGTCGGTTATGAACCCTTGTAGTGGTGCTAAAGGTGCCCAGATAACCATAATCCAAAATACGTGAATTAAAATATTTTTGATTAAAGCTGTTCTGAGAAATGAGAGAAGACCAGGACCAGCTGGTTGACCTGACTTTGCAGCAGCTCCTGCCACATTCTTCTCTACAGAAGCAAATCCTGTTCAGTGGTACTTTCACCAAAGGGTATCCAGTGTTGTGGAGCTCTCGTAGGCTACAGCCTACTGCCTTGTCCCTCTGGAGAGTTTCAACTTACAAATTAAGAGACTAAGGGCCTGATCCCATTATATCCTATAGGATTTATATTTTGGTGGATGGGATATCCATCACCGTTGTGGCGGAGTAACCCATCTGCCAATATCTGAATCAGGTCCTAAGTCAGAACGTAGAAATCTTCACTACAACTTCTTTCAGAGGCTTCCTGACTACAATGCTCCCTCCTCGGACACCATCTGCAGCTTTGCCCCGCTGAACATTACCTTCTCAGAACATTTTCTTTTAAATTTCTTCTAAGTCCGACGGTAAGTGCTGACCAGGCCCAATCAACGTTATCACAACGGAGAGCGAGAGACAATCAAACCAGTTGCACTCTCCCACTAACAATACTCGCACACTAGAGCTACTGATATTCTTAAAGGATTTCACTGGAAGGGAAAAAAGGATCCCCCTTTATTTTAGGATATTAGTTTACAACTTCTGCACTATCCAAAGATATTGGATTAGACACCTCACTCACTTATCGTGATATGCTTCATCATTGGCGCCTATCCACACCCTGGTAAGATGGTACCACCAGGGCGGACTCAACCATATATGGAATGGGAGTTCTTAGATAAAGTCAAACTGGACAAGCAGGGATCCAGAAGGGTGATTAGTTAAAAATACCTCCAGGTATACCCAAAGATTTTTCTTTATTTCCAGGGTACCTGGGGTACGGATAAAATCGCAAAATTATGGGATTCTATTGAATATAATTATTCAATTGTACCCTCTGTGCCAACATGTTTCGGCCCTCTCCAAGAGCCCAATTGGGTTTGGGGCCTTTATCAGGGCTGTATTATTTGTATCTCTGCTCTTATGTGTACGCACACCATGCACACTCGTGAGGCCTAGAGTTCTCACCTGTCTTGGTCTTCTGTCCAGAGGTGTTTCCCTCTTATTCTTTATGCCAATGGTCATGCGGTTCTTGCGAATGGTGCCATCTTTTAGTCACACTTTCATCAAAGACCGGACACCAAGGAAATACCTAGTGTCTCTTCACAGACCGCCGCTGGGTCCAATATCAGACCTGAGCTGCATCACGGTTGGTCATATATTTCGACTTTGTCCCAGTCTCGCATGACTAGATGTCTGCGTTTGGCACTTTGATATCTTTGGTGCTATATTTTACCTTAAACTTTAAAAATGCATAACTCCAGTTCTACTGATTGAATTTTGCTGTTTTACTTTGTTCCCGTTGCGGCTGTTTTGCCGCAGATAGTGTTCATATGTTCGCAACATGTCCTCATCTATCAGCTTTTTTGGGGGAGGTGGGTAACTATATCAAGGGTATGTTGGGGTTCGCGGTGGATTTGTCACCGCAAGTAATTATGTTGGGAGTAAGCAATCAAGCAATGACGGACCCGAACCGGATCCTGCTTTTCACCGCTATGGCAGTTCTTAGGTTATGTTTGGCTACTGGCTGGTTAGATAAAGAACCTCCCTCAGTACACTGCTGGCTGGGGAAACTGATAGCCACCTATCGTTGGGAGAAAGCAATATATGCACGAAGAGGTCTGAGGGGCGAAGAAAAGGGGACTCGAAATTTGGTCCCCAATAACTAGCTGGGCTAATGAGGTTATGACTTGATTTATTTTAAATCTACTTATGTTATTTAAAAATATAACTGAAACATGCAAATGAGTATTCAAAGTGAGATTTTTTTCTTTTTTTCTAGAGCATACATAGATTCGTTATTAAATGGCTTTCCCTGGTTTCGGTGCATGGGGGGAGGTGGGTTGGCCAGGGGTGAGGGGGTGGTGCTTGAAGGGAGGGTGGTGTTCTTAGATAAATAATTGACATCCTGTACACATGACTGTAAATGTATATTGAGCAACTGTATTATTATAAAGTACATATATGTGCCAGATGTCTTAATAAAGAAATAAAAAAAAAAAGAATGTTTGCTGTTTTGGTGTCAAATCATTTATAAAAACTTGCTCTCTTTTTCAAAATTGGTGTGGGATTTTTCTTGTGCTGTGTTTTCACTTTATTACTGTTTGTGTACTTCATGAATACTTTAAACATTGCCTCTAAGTTAAGCCTGACTGCTTTTGTGCCAACCTTCCGGAGGGTGAGGCACAGGTAAATTTGGACTTTTTGTGGTTCACCCTGACGGGGATTGGGGCTGTTGCTTCAAATGGGGTCATTCCCCCTCAACCAGCAACCACATTACTCACACTCTGCAATTGAACTCAAGCTACACTCGACTGACGAGTCCCAAGTGAGGTAAGACCGGTCTGGGATTGCTTGTGGTCCCTTCAGTGGGGGGGCTCACCTGGCAGTTCGGGATGGGTTGTTCTCATGAAGAGCAGGGTCCGTACTGATTTGCACAAGATGGGTGGGTGAGAAATGAGGGATTGGAATGAGATTAATTCAAGCATTCCATCCATCACCTTGATGATATGCAGTTGACGTCCAATCCTAAGTGTGAATGGAATGCCCAGACATTGGTCCTGTTCTCTCTGTGCCATAGGACTCAAGCTATGCCCTACTGGCGAGCCCCAAGTTTGGCAGAACCAGTCTGGGGTTGCTTGTGGCTCCTTCAGAAGGGGATCTCTCCTGGCAGTTTGGGACAAACAGTTCCCATGATTTTCTAAAGGCAGGCCTTTATCTAGAGTGGCATAGTGGGTGAAAAAAATTGGACTGGAATGAGGCCCTGAGGGATCCCCAGTGGATGAGATTCAATCATTCCATCCATCACCTTGTTGTTTATTGAAGGAATGAGAAAGTCAGCATTCCTTCACAGATACACTTACATATACAAGCCAATACAACCAAACTACTATTTGTCTAAACTTTTCTGGTTGCTCAGCTGCAAAATGCCAATTTTCACTTTGACTAGTGCATTCCAACAATGAAATATGTAACCATTGCTCATTCTGATTATCCACCTGCCCGTAGGCCTTTTTGTGTTTGAAAGCTTTACTGAACACATTGAAAGTAGTAATATTTACAAATGAAAAACAGATTAGGAACAAATAAGTCAAGATAATTAGACAATCGTCTAACAATAATGTAAAAAGAGTAATAATGAATAATCAAATATGCAGTTAGAAGGACACAATAACAAAATGTTAATTTACACAGGAAAGCCTTGCAAATTGGAGAAAATTAAAAGAGGGAAGATGAGGTAGAGGGCATGGAGTTAGGATGAAGGATGATAAAAATATATAATATCAGTGATATTTATGATAAAAATCAAGAATATTACCCTTAAGTGCAGACCGAAAACTAAATAATTTTAAATACCTGAAATCTGTAAAATTATTACAACAAGCAGTATATTCATTCAAGTGGGTCAAAACAATATCCAAATTAATTTTTTTATTCATAAAATCAGAGCCTGATTTGTTAAGAAATACTGCAATAGCGCATTATAATGCTTCTCTCATGAAAAAAGGTATTGCATATGCCCTATATTGTCTGTGATTGTAGCAAATGCCATATAACCTTACTTTAAAAGTTGAAGCAAGTTTTCAAGTGGTGGTAATCAGTTGGGATGCACTAGCCAATAAATGATCTATTAATTCATTAGTTGAGGAATATGCAAGTCAGTCATCAGCTAAACGTCCACAAAATGAGTTTGTAAATATGAAGAAAATATTGACCTGGAAAATAGCATCATTTGGCTTCCACACCTGTTTCCAGAAGTTATAAATAGACAGGCATAAGTTAAGCATATGCATTAAATCACTTTTAATGCAATTACATGATCAACAGCCATTGTTCATAGTTTTAATAACCCATTCTACTGAAGTTTAGAGTTCTATTATAAATATTAAACAAAATCTGGGTAGTATTAACAGTGAATGATGATTTATGTAATTCTATCCATATTTTATTTCATAACTCAGTAGGCCAACACTCATAAGGATTATTTTCCCAGAACAATGTTATCTTTGATTTAGGTCTAGGTTCTTCATTATTATTGATATATTTATTATAAACACAAGGTTTTAGGGTTGGAAGATAATACACATATAACATTTTCATTTTCCAAGCTCTATGTAGAGTTATAAGGTAAACAAAAATAAAACTCTAATATTTTCTTCAATAGGGATTCAAATCCCAAAGGAAGTAAGACAGTCAAGTGGGACTTGGAATTCAGAGAAAGAGAGAGGAGCGTTGTAATTAAATATGTGATGAATCCAAATAATCCCCTTGTCCCTCCATGTTTTCCAGAATATTGATTTCCTATTATATTAACATATTTCTTATACCCAAAAGGTGAATTAAGTAAATCTTCATGGTGCATTGTACCATGAATTAATAACAACTTTAAAAGCTTATAACTATTTTAACAATTGGCATGGAGTGAAATATATGGCAGTCTCACCGTAAAATAAACATATTCTTCTAAAGAAAAAGGGTTTTTGACAGATTTTTAAACATCAACCCCTAATGGGCAAAAATGATTTTCCACCCTGGCAACCAGTCTTAGGCAGAAAGCTTTGCAAAATAAATGAAAATTAGGAAGTTAACTCCTCTGTCTTGCTGCCCTGCCATAAGTTTAGATACCAATAATCTTTATTTCTTCTTATTCCACCAAAATTAAGTAAAAATAAGATCAATTTAGTAAGTAAGAATTATTGTCTCATAGAAAATATTATGTAAGACAATTGGAGCCAACATCTTTTTAATTGTTTCAAGATGACCCATTGGATTTTAAAACAAACCTGAAGAATCAACCATCTGTTATATTCAATATGCATGTAATAGGAGGGCTAGGAGTGGGCGGAGTTGCACTACGCAGAATTCCAGGGAGTTGCATAAAAACTCAGTGGAATTCAGTGGAGTTCCGCTTTGCCCTAGTTTGCTAACAGTCTAGCCTCCAGCTTTATTTATGTTGTAGTAGAGACTGCACTGCACGGGACACTTGGCAGCTGGGAAGGTAGGCTGGCTCGAGCCTTCCTCAATGGTTGGTTGGCGGGTATTGGGGGCTCGAGTCCTCCCACGTGCAGCAGCAGTCGAGGTGAGAAGCAAGTGGTGGCGGTGGATATGCACCTCAGGTTACACACCAGGCACCGCCTTGGCATTCTGCACATGGCAACGGAAGGTGCACGTGCCGCCCCCCTGCCACCCCTGAAACATAAACATTAATGAACCCTTTGTTACCCCGCCTCCTGCTTTCCTAGTCATGCGGGTACATGAGCCGTGCCCTTCCCTTCTCTGTCCAAGAGGGGCTGTTGGTGGCTGTGTCCAGTGCACAGGGAGGTAGGGGTTCGGAGGCTTCAGGCCAGTGCGCTCACCCCACACCTTCGTGGGCTGCCACCTCTCCACCAAAGCTGCATGGCTGGTTGCTGCAGGAGAGGTCTGCTCAGTGCCACCAGTCCAACACCCCGCCGGCTGTACCGGAGCACTTGTGAGTGGCAGCTGTCCTGGTAAGACCCTAATGAAGCGCGGGCACTGGGTTGATCGCGCACACGCTGATCAGGAAACAGGAAAGGAAGTTAATTTTCACTTTCCCAGGCACAAGAAGAGGGAACCATGGGAAATGTAGTCCGGATGAGTATTGCGTGTGCCTACGCATGCACACAGATGGAGGACAGCAGGACAGGAGCCCAGTTTAATTGGATTAGTTGGTGCGGCGGTGCCTTGGTGGGTGGCAAACTCCACTTTGTGGGCGGAGGACAGAGTTTTTTGCCTGAACTCAGTGTTCCAAGCAGAGCGCGGAGTTGGAAAACTCCGCAAACTCCGCCTTCGGAGTGAAGTTTACCGCCCGCCCTTACTATACCTAGTTATATCTGAATGTTGTCTTATGTTAGCATGGAATTTTTCCAGTGTCTCAATAAAAGGGGCAACAGATAATCTTATCTTACGCCTCAAAAAAAGTGAAAAATGTGATGAAAAACTACTGACAAAAATAGACCTATATTCTAGTGAAATCAAGTTAATCATTTTAGGGCAATATCCTTGCCAACCCAACGTTTTAAAAATAAAATTTCAACCCAATATTTCAAAAGCCTTCTCGGCATCATTAGCTATAGCAGCTAATGGATATTGTAGTTTAAAGATTTGCTTGATATATTATAAAACGACCTTGTGGTATCCCAAGGCAATATACTCTTTATTAAACCAGACTGTTCATGTCCAATGATTGTTGTTAATAAGAGGTCTAAATGAGAGCTAAAAACTTTTGTCCGAAATTTCTAAAGAAATTTGTCTGTAGTTTTTGAATAATCTGGAGTCTCAAACCTCTTTGTTAATACCAGATTTTCTGTGGTCTTCTTAAATTAGTGTGACTCCGTGTTATGTGCGGGAACTATATGTAGCAAACGTATTGTTTGAATGTTTTTTGACATCGCCATGATGGCCTGATTGTTTGGGTTTGGAGGGAAGAGGATGGTCCGGGATGGGAGGCTTTCTCTGTAAAACAGAGAGTGACAATACCATTTTTTAATGATTGGGATTTGAATAGTCATATGTGGTGATATTGTCACTATTTCTATGTAGATAAAGTAGGCAGAGAGTTCAGCTAGTTTGGTGACCAAGAAGCTTAGTGTAGGGCTTTGCTAGACTCTTTATGTGAGTGACTGCAAGAGAAGTGAGTCAGACGGGGTTGCTGCTCTTTATATATTTTTGAGAAGCAACTGTGTATCCTACTCTGTAAAATATTCCTTTTATTCAAGAGCATTTGGAGGTGAGGGTCAAAGAATTTAGAACTTGTTTCAGAGACTTGTTTCATAACATTGTCATTGTTGAATAAGGATATGGCCATTTCTGCCCTTTGGGAGGTAGACGTCGAGGTGGTGAGTCTAAACTCATATTGGAGTTTGTAGGTTTTCAAGACGTAGACTACGAATTAAAAACGTTTTAGTCTCAGTGGAAAAAAAATAGAAAATCTGTTTTGAGTGTTCATTTTCGCAAGCAGTGGTATTGGTCAGCAGTCAGAGTCTCTGTGTGCTCTTTCATTATTTTGTGTCTGATTCTCTTTGTACTATTTTTGGAGAGGTGTGTAGGGTATTTTGTTTTGAAGGAATGAGCCCCTTCTTTTATCAGGAATTCTGGGTTTGGCATGATGGTGTGAATTACTGGTGGCAATTTTGTTTTTAAAGATTGCTCAATAAATAAGTTAGAATATTCTGAAGAAGGAAGTGTTTGGGCATGAGGTTAGATCGCTGAGGAATGTGGTAGCCAATTATTCCTATTTTGAAACCGGGATTGAAGCGATTTACTGAAATACAAAGGATGAGTAGTGGAGGCTTAGCAAGTTCTCAGGAGTCTTTTAGTCTTTCTATAGTAGGGAGCTAATCCTTCTGCAAGTTTACTATGTAAAACAAAACATGTACTTGGATTAGTCTTAGTTTTTCTTCTCTCTTTCTAGGGCGAGTTTGTACTCCAATTTTGTTCTTCTATTTTTATGATCAGGTCATACAGAGAAGCTAGATTTTCCTTTTTCCTTCTCTCTAGGGGCTGGAAACAGAAGGCAAACACAAGGACTGATTTGGCTATGTTCTATCCCCCTTGCTCACTTTGCCACTGGATTCAAGCAAGCCTGGCTGATGACGGCTGGAATGCCAGAAACCGGTCCTAGGATGCTTGTTTCCGGTCCAGGGAAGACATGGCTTGGCAGTTCGGGCTGGACTGTTCCCATGAGGCACAGGGTCAGACTGATTTGCATATGGCCATGTCTGAACTGGGGTGGTGGAGTGAGCTAAAGAATGATGATGGATTAGACCCAGATCAGTTGACTGGGGGTGAGTGTTTGATTGGCTCAAGCGTTCCGTCCATCATCCCTTTTTGTATCGCTTTGTTCGCCCTAAGTTGGCGGGGGTATGCCCAGACGTGGGTCCCTTGCTCACTTTGCCACTGGATTCAAGCAAGCCTGGCTGATGACGGCTGGAATGCCAGAAACCGGTCCTAGGATGCTTGTTTCCGGTCCAGGGAAGACATGGCTTGGCAGTTCGGGCTGGACTGTTCCCATGAGGCACAGGGTCAGACTGATTTGCATATGGCCATGTCTGAACTGGGGTGGTGGAGTGAGCTAAAGAATGATGATGGATTAGACCCAGATCAGTTGACTGGGGGTGAGTGTTTGATTGGCTCAAGCGTTCCGTCCATCATCCCTTTTTGTATCGCTTTGTTCGCCCTAAGTTGGCGGGGGTATGCCCAGACGTGGGTCCCTTGCTCACTTTGCCACTGGATTCAAGCAAGCCTGGCTGATGACGGCTGGAATGCCAGAAAGCGGTCCTAGGATGCTTGTTTCCGGTCCAGGGAAGACATGGCTTGGCAGTTCGGGCTGGACTGTTCCCATGAGGCACAGGGTCAGACTGATTTGCATATGGCCATGTCTGAACTGGGAGTGGTGGAGTGAGCTAAAGAATGATGATGGATTAGACCCAGATCAGTTGACTGGGGGTGAGTGTTTGATTGGCTCAAGCGTTCCGTCCATCATCCCTTTTTGTATCGCTTTGTTCGCCCTAAGTTGGCGGGGGTATGCCCAGACGTGGGTCCCTTGCTCACTTTGCCACTGGATTCAAGCAAGCCTGGCTGATGACGGCTGGAATGCCAGAAACCGGTCCTAGGATGCTTGTTTCCGGTCCAGGGAAGACATGGCTTGGCAGTTCGGGCTGGACTGTTCCCATGAGGCACAGGGTCAGACTCGATTTGCATATGGCCATGTCTGAACTGGGGTGGTGGAGTGAGCTAAAGAATGATGATGGATTAGACCCAGATCAGTTGACTGGGGGTGAGTGTTTGATTGGCTCAAGCGTTCCGTCCATCATCCCTTTTTGTATCGCTTTGTTCGCCCTAAGTTGGCGGGGGTATGCCCAGACGTGGGTCCCTTGCTCACTTTGCCACTGGATTCAAGCAAGCCTGGCTGATGATGGCTGGAATGCCAGAAACCGGTCCTAGGATGCTTGTTTCCGGTCCAGGGAAGACATGGCTTGGCAGTTCGGGCTGGACTGTTCCCATGAGGCACAGGGTCAGACTGATTTGCATATGGCCATGTCTGAACTGGGGTGGTGGAGTGAGCTAAAGAATGATGATGGATTAGACCCAGATCAGTTGACTGGGGGTGAGTGTTTGATTGGCTCAAGCGTTCCGTCCATCATCCCTTTTTGTATCGCTTTGTTCGCCCTAAGTTGGCGGGGGTATGCCCAGACGTGGGTCCCTTGCTCACTTTGCCACTGGATTCAAGCAAGCCTGGCTGATGACGGCTGGAATGCCAGAAACCGGTCCTAGGATGCTTGTTTCCGGTCCAGGGAAGACATGGCTTGGCAGTTCGGGCTGGACTGTTCCCATGAGGCACAGGGTCAGACTGATTTGCATATGGCCATGTCTGAACTGGGGTGGTGGAGTGAGCTAAAGAATGATGATGGATTAGACCCAGATCAGTTGACTGGGGGTGAGTGTTTGATTGGCTCAAGCGTTCCGTCCATCATCCCTTTTTGTATCGCTTTGTTCGCCCTAAGTTGGCGGGGGTATGCCCAGACGTGGGTCCCTTGCTCACTTTGCCACTGGATTCAAGCAAGCCTGGCTGATGACGGCTGGAATGCCAGAAACCGGTCCTAGGATGCTTGTTTCCGGTCCAGGGAAGACATGGCTTGGCAGTTCGGGCTGGACTGTTCCCATGAGGCACAGGGTCAGACTGATTTGCATATGGCCATGTCTGAACTGGGGTGGTGGAGTGAGCTAAAGAATGATGATGGATTAGACCCAGATCAGTTGACTGGGGGTGAGTGTTTGATTGGCTGAAGCGTTCCGTCCATCATCCCTTTTTGTATCGCTTTGTTCGCCCTAAGTTGGCGGGGGTATGCCCAGACGTGGGTCCCTTGCTCACTTTGCCACTGGATTCAAGCAAGCCTGGCTGATGACGGCTGGAATGCCAGAAACCGGTCCTAGGATGCTTGTTTCCGGTCCAGGGAAGACATGGCTTGGCAGTTCGGGCTGGACTGTTCCCATGAGGCACAGGGTCAGACTGATTTGCATATGGCCATGTCTGAACTGGGGTGGTGGAGTGAGCTAAAGAATGATGATGGATTAGACCCAGATCAGTTGACTGGGGGTGAGTGTTTGATTGGCTCAAGCGTTCCGTCCATCATCCCTTTTTGTATCGCTTTGTTCGCCCTAAGTTGGCGGGGGTATGCCCAGACGTGGGTCCCTTGCTCACTTTGCCACTGGATTCAAGCAAGCCTGGCTGATGACGGCTGGAATGCCAGAAACCGGTCCTAGGATGCTTGTTTCCGGTCCAGGGAAGACATGGCTTGGCAGTTCGGGCTGGACTGTTCCCATGAGGCACAGGGTCAGACTGATTTGCATATGGCCATGTCTGAACTGGGGTGGTGGAGTGAGCTAAAGAATGATGATGGATTAGACCCAGATCAGTTGACTGGGGGTGAGTGTTTGATTGGCTCAAGCGTTCCGTCCATCATCCCTTTTTGTATCGCTTTGTTCGCCCTAAGTTGGCGGGGGTATGCCCAGACGTGGGTCCCTTGCTCACTTTGCCACTGGATTCAAGCAAGCCTGGCTGATGACGGCTGGAATGCCAGAAACCGGTCCTAGGATGCTTGTTTCCGGTCCAGGGAAGACATGGCTTGGCAGTTCGGGCTGGACTGTTCCCATGAGGCACAGGGTCAGACTGATTTGCATATGGCCATGTCTGAACTGGGGTGGTGGAGTGAGCTAAAGAATGATGATGGATTAGACCCAGATCAGTTGACTGGGGGTGAGTGTTTGATTGGCTCAAGCGTTCCGTCCATCATCCCTTTTTGTATCGCTATCCCCCTTTCCACAGGGTCAAGCAAATAGACTTCTGTATGTAAATTGGGCCTTATGAAGGCATTCTAGTCCAGGAAGGCCATCATATCCTTGGTCACCGATGAGCTCTCTCTGTCCCCACTCACTGTACCTTAGGGCTGAGCTTGGATCGGGTAGATATCCTCTTCCTCACCAGATTCATGTGCTCTTCAGTGCACTGTCCCCCCTCTACAGATAGGAGCCTTGGAGGTGGACCTGTGTTTCCAGCTCTGCACTAGTGATGGCAGCATGGGATTCGGATGGTGCTGTGGCCGTGCTGGTGAGGTTGGTCCCTTATGAATGGCCTGGAAGCCATTTTCATCAGGCAATGGACACCCTCTGAAACCGCCTCCTTGCTGCCTATGATGGAGCAAGGTTTCAAAATTGAAACTTGCTTGTATGCAATCCTCCTCATAGTATTAATTTATTAAATTTGTACTGTCAATACTAATCTTTGCATTCACAAACACAAAAGGGATAGACGATTGCCTATGTGTTTTACTAATGAATAACGCTTGTCTATAAACCAAGATGGCCGCTAAAAGCGCAGGACTTCATTGCGCATGTCGCAACCTGATCACATGGTGTGACGTCTTTCTTTGCTTGGTGGGAAACTTCTGCTTCTGCGCAGTGTGCACTAAAATGGCCGCTATATTTTTTCACATGCTTAAGCTTGCTCTCATGTCATTATTAAATTGTCGTTTTCTTAAACGCTACTAATGCAGGATAGTATTATGATTAAATGGGAATAGAGTAGGGAAAGTGGGCATACAGTGAAACATTTTATTTGTGATTTTAATATTTCCTTCTTGCACTTTTAGTAATTCGTAAACTTGGGCCTGGGTTGGTGTCTTGAAACTCGAGAGACAGATGGTTCTGCGCATGTGTCCTGTCTGCCTGCCAAGTGAAGTCAACTTGGACGTCTCCCAAGGCCACGACTTATTGGCCGAAGATGATGTACTCAATGTTTCCGGCGGACAAATTGTTACTTTTCTCCTGTAAAATGTATAACATTTGTCGTGAGACGGGTGGGAAATAAAGTGAATGTATTAATTTGAAGGAGCGGGAAGCTAAAAACAATAGGCTTCACAATTTAGGCCAAAATTGACATGGTGCGAGAATCCACCCCCTGTCCCTGTCCAATCAGAAGTAGTGGTCCCATAATGTTAGCAACATTAAGGGGAGGTACATGGGCGTAGAAGGGTATAATAGAATATAGCATTAGTAATTAGTCAGAACAGATGATACCGAAGACAGAGCACACTCTCTCAGAAAATACAGAAGAGCTCCAGGCTGCCATGCTGATCGGTTGCTGACTGAATTCCTGTCCGGAAGAGGTCCTGAGGAGGGGGCGGCGGAGTCCATTAGACGGGAGAATCGAGGAGAAGTCGAGTGTCAGAGAGGGGAACGGCGCAGGCGTCGTTGTAGAGAGGTTACCGGTCCTGTCCTGATCCTGCAAGAGGTCTTTGCTCTTCATCCTTCCTGGGTCCTATCTTTTCCAACTCCTTGGCCAAGGGGCTTGGTTCTCGCATTTTAGGTAACTATACTGCAACCTTTAGTTGCGCTGCTGTCTCTAATAACTCCCTTCCTTTAAAACACTGTCAGTGATTAGCAAAATCATTTTTATGCTTTTTCATGGGTATTACAATCAAGTACCGTGTTTTCTGTATTTTACTCTGCTAAAACTTTAGATAAACATTTTAAAACTTCCTGACTCGGTGGTTATTTTAGGATTATGTATTATAGTGAATGTCACTCATTTTAAACTTCCCAATTAGCAAAGGATCCATTGGTAAGTTATTACTCTTCAATCAGAAGGTAATTGGTAGCAGGGACTTTGATAAAAGAGTACATCTGACACCCAGCGTAAGCATTAGTGTAGTATGAATGTATGGGCCCAAGTGAGTATATGGTGTATGAAAGTTGTTGGCTAATATTGCGCTGGAACACCTACACTACCAGTCTTCTCTGTGAGTCGAGGATGTGGCGCTCCAGGGATTAGTACTTGGACCATTGCCATGGCTAACTTTAGGGAAGGTTTCATGATGTCCGGATAATGCTGCTAGTTGCAATCTCAAGGCAGGAAAACTCAAGAGTGAGCAGCGATCTTAATTGCCGTTTTGTTCATTCAAGTGAGGATATCAGGAGAAAAACAGAAGTGCAGAAAATGGAGTGAAGAACTGTGACTTCAAAGCGTAACTTGTGCAGTCTTGTGCTTATATCAGCAACCTTTTACCAGGAGCTCTAATTCTTCCGAGAAAGATCTGCTGTTTTCCTTTTTTGGTCTGTTCTAAAGTCAAGTAGCCAAGAGTTCTGTTGTAGGCAAAAGTGCTAATGTGTCCAAAGGTTTCTATGGTGCTTTCGACTTAAGTATTTTGTGGCAGAGAAGATGAGTCAAAGATTGAAATATTTGTCATAGTGCGTCTTTGCTATTTGCTTGGAGCCCACTATTCATGTTTTAACATTCTTTTTGCATAGGACCCAGCCCCTTGCGTGTATTGGACGGGAAGCAACTTTGAATCAGCTCTGAAACTTGTGTAGGCTCCACAATGTATGTCGGAACTATTAAAAATAAATATTAACTCCTTTCAAAAGACAACCCCTACACTGCCATTTATGAAATGAGGAATGATTTTATCAAAGTGACTTTTACGGAGCTGTCCTTTTATCTTCAGTCGCATTGAGGGATTTTAAAGTTTGCTAAAGCTAGCAATGACATTTTTGTTATCCAAATTTCAAAATATGCATAACTGCCTACTTATTGTACACTTAGGATGTTACTACTGGCTAAAATAATAATTTCGGAACTTAAAATGGCAGCGAGTCCTATGATATTTGTAATTGAAGCTTGTGAATAGATTCCCATAAAATTGGGACCTTAGGATACTATCTGATTGTTTGGTAGCTTATGTTTTCATTTATATTTTTCAGATGACATTGATTTGCCTTTTAGACTTTATTAACTCTAGCTTTGTGTATTAATGAGCTCTCCTCCTTGCTATACACAGTGAGATCAGCTTTGTAGATGAGGAATTCTTAACCTCACATCCGTTCAGATTTCATTTAAAAAGCCGCAGCTTTGAAAACTACTGCGCAAGACCCAATATAAAGCATATTCTATGCACTTCTTTTACAGTCAATTGCTGTTCACTTAACTGAATATGTGACAGACACAATTTAAATTTTGCAAATTCATGTATTCTTTTACCAAAGACCTCCTGGAATATAACATCTGCAGTACATGGACCTACCCTGTTCTTTTAGTTCAATCATGTAGCATTTTCCGAAGATGGAGGCTGACCTAGAGAGGGCTTGCAGTAGCGCCAGTGTGCAAAAAGATAAAATTGGGCGCTTTTAAGGAGGGTGTTGATAAAGAGATTTCCCTATAATTCTAGACTCAACCTCATTTACTTAACGTACTAGCTAACTACTCTTATCTGTCGAATTTTATAGTATTTTTAACTAGAACTTTTATGTAGCCAAGTCACCCACAGTAAATGTACCAGCCAAGCATTCCTTGCAGATAGCTTCAAGGCTCTAGAAATCATTTCACCAATCTCCACTCAGCATCGGGTTGTCACTCACATGGATGTCAGTTAACGAAATGAGACCTATTTTCTAAAGCAACAGCACCTATCTGTGCAACTTTCTTTTTATTGGCATGTCCTCAGAAACACAGAGACAGACAGACACACACAGACACACACACAGACAGACACACAGACACACACAGACACACACACACAGACACACAGACAGACACAGACACACACACAGACACACAGACAGACACACAGACAGGCACACACACAGACAGACTCAGACACACAGACACACACACACACACACAGACACACACACACACACACACACACAGACACACTCACACACACACATACAAACTCACATAGACAGACACACACAAACAGACACACAGATAGACACAGACCCACACACACACACACACAAAGACAGACACACACACAGACAGACACACACACAGACAGACACACATACAGACACAGACACACACAGACAGACACACACACAGATACAGACACACAAACAGACACACACAGACACACAGACAGGCACAGGTACACAGACACACAGGCACACAGACAGACACACACACACAGAGACAGACACACACACAGACAGACAGACACACACAGACAGACACACACAGACAGATACACAGACAGACACACGGACACACACACACATACACACAGACATACACACACAGATACACACATACACACACAGACAGACACACACACAGAAACACAGACAGACACACCCACAGACAGACACACAGAAACAGACAGACACACACACAGACACACACTCAAACACACACACAGACACACACTCAAACACACAGAAACACAGACACACACATAAACACAGACACTCACAGAAACACAGACACACACAGAGAGACACACACAGAGAGACACACACAGACACACACACAGACACACACACAGAGACACACACACACAGACCCACACACAGACACACACACAAAGAAACACAAAATCACGCACACACACAGAAACACACACACAAACACACACACACAGAAACACAAACACATACACACACAGAAACACAAACACACACCCGAAGGCCCCAGGTAACTTCACGTACCTGGCTACTTAACAATACAGATCTTTTTAAAGTGGCCTTGTGAAATGCTTGAAACAGGCCCTAGGCGCTTTACACCAACATGGCATCATATGGGAACCCTCAAGACAGGCGGGGCTTCCATGTGCTTCATGAGACACCTATGTCACTGCGCGCATGGGCACAAGTCCGCATTATGCCCAGACGTTTCATTGCATCCTCATCACCCACAACAGCCCCCCCAAAAGGCCATGTCTAGGAACAGGCAGCCCCCGTTTGATGCCTGACAAACATTCGAAGACACAACAACACGCAGAGTTCAATGGACTCATTTAAAACCTGCACAACCGCGCAATGTGGGACACATTGGCATACCAAAACACGCAGGAAAACTGAACATGCGCAACTGAAGGCGATCTGTACAAAGCATTACAATGCAGAAAAGCGCAGTGCTCGAGAGTGCAACAGTGCACAAACAGTACATGAAACAGAACTCTGTACCGTGGAGGGCTGCACGGAAGATACAACAGAACACACAGAGTACAACACAATACATCAAAGGTACTGAAGAAAGAACTGCTGCAGAACTCTAGATACAGTAAGTAAATGAAATACAGAGCAGTAAAATACAGCTGTATGCAGTGACCTGTCGTTAAACACGGCGTCCAATAACGAATGGAAATACAAGAACAGAAGCACAGCAAAACATGCTGTGATAATACCCCATACAGTGTAAGGCTGGGGACTGTTGCCCCCAGCATACTCTGGGGCCCATCCATATGGACTGCAGCCCCCAGCACACTCTGCGGCCCCCAGCACACTCTACACTCCATGCATATAGACTGAGGCCCCCAGCACACTCTGCAGTAAATCCATACAGACTGCGGCCCCCGCACACTCTACAGTCCATCCATACAGACTGTGGCCCCACGCACACTCTACAGTCCATTCATACGGACTGAGGCCCACAGCACACTCTGCAGTCCATCCATACGGACTGAGGCCCCCAGCACACACTACTCTCCATCCAAACGGACTGAGGCCCCCAGCACACTCTACAGTCCATCCATACGGACTGCGGCCCCCAGCACACTCTGCAGTCCTTCCACACGAACTGCGGCCCCCCAGCACACTCTACAGTCCATCTATATGGACTGAGGCCCCCAGCACACTTTACAGTCCATCCATACAGACTGAGGCCCCCAGCACACTCTTATAAGGTTCAAAAGGCGAGACCTATTGGATATGCCAATGCTTGTTGTTTTTCCATCTACACTTACAGACCGGCCTTTACCCTGCACTATACTGGGAGAAACAACTCACACTTACCGTACCAAACCCCATCCGCCAGGCAGGCACCCAAGATTGACAGACGCACAGTCCAAGGAAGGACCAAGAGGAATGCCGAGATGTAACTCCCAATTTGACAATAATTATAGTATCATTTCATTTCATTCATTTTTTCTCTTCAATCATTACGACTGTGTGTGTTGTTGTTTATGTTTGCTTATATTTGACTCCTACAGATATTTTTTAATTTTCTTTGCTAGTTTTAAAAGGAAGCCCGGTACAACAGAACATAAAATGTATGTAACTTGGGTCTCTCTGGGGGCAGACAAGCAAGGCAATTGCATAATAATAATTAATAATATACTGCTGCCCTGTACTACTAGTCTAGTACTACTCATCAAGTCATCATCATGCAGGCATTTCCTTTTTCTCCCTTATGATGGTCGGCTGCCAAGATTGTGTGTTGTCCATGTGTAGCGTTTGTCTTTGTCAAACCTTTCCCTCAAATCCACCTTCCCAACCATTATTCAAACCCTAACCCTCTTCCCCCGGTCTGCGTGATTTATATGAGGTGTGACTAAATTACATTTACACCAATTATTGATCACACACTTGCTGGGGCAGATGTGGTGAAAGCAACCCTAACTCAAGGCAGGGCGAGGATTTTCTTCTGCTCTAAGTATATATACTCTAGCCCACACTGGCAATATTAGATTGCCCACCCATGCACAGTATTCGATATTCACATTTTTTTCCAGAGGAACATAATCCATCCTAATATTATAATTGGTTGCCAGCATCGAGTCATCGATCATCCTAATTCCAGCAGTAAAGGTTACGAAGCCGCTTGTCCGCTTCATCATCATAGCTCGAGTCGACTTCAGTTTGTAACTTGTACTAGGCTAGCCCTCCAGGCATTCTGGTTTATTTTACTTTAGCATTGCTTATCATCATCGTGGTTTCTTGTTTGGCAGTCTTATTGTGTACTGTACTTCTACTACTCATTCCTAAGTCTCCCTCAGGTGACTGACTGTCTCATTTTCTTTTTTAGCAAATGCTACTGTCATTGTTTACTACTACTACCACCACCATGGCACCTTGGGAAACCAAACCATCACCATGCAGCCATCACTTTGCCTAAGTATAAATAAACATAAATCACAGGTAAGAGAAGAAGTTTGGGGGAGGCATAATAATATGGAAATTAATTCATTAATTCACACACCCACACTCTTCCGTTGCAGACTGCATAGACTAGGAGGAGAGACTGACAGTACTAGTAGGACAAGTCAGAAGTGAGGGTATCGCATCTATCTGTTGGTGTGTTACACTATTGGCAGATTATTTCAATCAAAAACTGACTGCGGCCCTGCTGCAGCAAAGGAAACCATGTGAAGTAAAAGAGTAACCCCTCCACAAAACATTTACATCTTATGTAAACTATAAATAATTTATTTCCCTAACAAATAAACTAATGAAAAAAAACCACAACACCTGACCCACCCCACTCCCTAACCCCAAACAATGTCCATCATAAGAGTGCAATGTCCATAAACCCCAACTTTACCCCAACGCCCAATTCCCACCCACCAAAAAAAAAGATTAAAAAAGGGGCAAGACGACGGAGTTCTAGCTGCAGGCTCACC
Source organism: Calotriton arnoldi (assembly GCA_963921515.1). NCBI lineage: Eukaryota > Metazoa > Chordata > Amphibia > Caudata > Salamandridae > Calotriton > Calotriton arnoldi. The sequence continues at coordinate 234,925 of CAWUFW010001485.1, read as the reverse complement.
GGATCTTCCTCTCCAGGGTATTTATCTGCTCCTCTTGGCTCGCCTTCCGGAGGAGCATGCAGCGCTTAAATGCCTTGAGGATGCATGAACAGGGGTGGGCAGCAGTGTTCAAATAAGTGCAGCGGGCGGCTGCCAGACCACGGCGCCGTACCACTGGAGGCACTGGGGGGCCTGGCTGGGGCCCGGGGCATTGGAGGAGGCTGTAGCTGCTGCCACCTCCTCCCCCTCCACCAGAACCACCAGCCGCCGATATTCTGCACGGATGGCCTCCAGCTTCTGTTGCCGGGCCATGGCTGCTAACTCCTTCCTGTTTGGTTGTTTCGGTTGGAAAGGAGCAGCTATATCAAGAAAGAAAAAAGACAATTGTAACCAATACTCTTAGCACTACAGTATCACAAAATTAACTATATACATACAATTATAGTGGCACAGTAGCACTAGCAAGCACAGTACATAACATTTGTGGTATCTTCCCGCTTCCTCAGCCTCTAACATTTATGGGAGTTTCAGGCATTACTAGGCACTATGGAGTAGACAAGTCTTCTTCTACTCTCTCTTGTTTAGCTAAATTAACCTTGTAGGCATGGCAGCTCAGTCAGCTTGCGCCCTAGACAGACATACTCGTGTCACAGACTCATGTTATTTACTTCTGTCTGCAGGAGGGGCAGCTGTAATCTACAACTACACAATTATCTTATTTTTCTATTATGGCCATACTCTGTTACATCAATGGCAACTGCTCAATTGCACTTTCACCCTGACTAATACAACAAGGCAGATGATATCTGATCTGAATGACTACATATAGGACTATGTGAGGCACTATTTATTGATTGTGTAACCATGCAGCGGATAGGCCACCTATGGCTGACACGGTCGAAATGACATAGGTAGGGAGTGGGCCTCGGAGTCGGAGGGAGGCGATTGATAATGGGTGGGTATGGGTACATACATACACAATATATATTTTGTGCTTGCAAACTACTGTGAGTCAAGGGAGTATTCTGAAATACAACCTTGAATCAAAAACATTGAAAGAAAACAGTCCTTGTTTCTCTTCCCAGCGATTTTTCCATTTATCATTACATTGCTCTTCTAGCATTATATTTTTTTTAATCTAATCTTATTCTTATCTTCACCCTTGGCTTTGCTACTCTGGCACAGTTTATTTTTCTTTTATATTGTCTTCATCCAGTGACAGTCTCCACCTATGCTATGATTGAATACTCTCCAGGCATCCATCCATTCAAAGTAAACATGGCTATCATTCTTCTTAATCTCTCAACAAACCTTTCACCAACAACATACATTTGTAATTTTTTTTCAAACCACCACCCATGCGTCCTTGCATGCCTTTGAGTTTGACCCATCAAACCCCCCGGAGGATTCCTATCACCCATACAGTTTCACCCACCCACCCAGGCAGGCATCCTTTCTTTCACCCATCCTTCAACCACCCATGCATCCTATCAGCCACCTATGCATCCGGGGCCCCCTTTCTTCACCCATGCATCCTTCTCTGCCAGTCATATATTACATGTCACCGGTCCTTCATCCTTCCATCCTTCTTTCCCTTTTCGTTCAACTCATCCATTAAGGTCGTCTGACTCTTAGTCTTCTTCATAAAACTTTCCCAGCTGAGTTGAAGTCAGATAGAAAAGGCCATTAGTTACTCAACTCCCGCCGCTAATGCTATTGCTAATGCTAAGTAAAGGCCCGGGTGTCTTCAACGTTGTTCACAACAACTTAGTCTCTCAAAGCTACAGTGTACACCCTTGCAGCGAGTGTGTATTATCAATAAGTAAGGAATATAACTTACCACCGCCCGCCACTGCTGCTGGCTCACCCACCCCTGCAGCTGCCGCATCTGCTCGCACCTGGCTGGCGTCACCTTCCCCGCTGGCCCTGGCACTGGTGGTCGGTACACCTAGAAAAAACATTACACATTTTTTGGATGCCATATACGCCTCACCCTATTTATTTATTTTCACTAGCAAGATTGAAAATACAATACATACATACACCACACACATCACTAGTACAAATCGGGTACTAGAGTAGAGTAGACAATAGTACGTCCTCCTATCCTATCAAAAATAATAAAATATCTGGTTGGGCATTTTGTTGGTGGCAATTTTTGAAAAGCCTCTCAAGAAGAGGACAACCCAAAGGACTGGACTCAGTGGCTAGAGCTATTGGTGAATCTGAGTTTTAAAACTTTTTAAAAAGAAAAAAGTGGCCAACTGGGCGAACAATTGGATATGAGATCTCTCGAGTCTCGACTCTCGACTCGAGTCCTCTCGCTTAGTTGGAAAATATAATTGTGCCCTCCTGCTCCTCATACTTCCTTCCAGCCATGGTGCTTGGTAATCAGTTCTTCACAATCAACTGCTGCTGCTAAAGTAATAATAACAGTACTAGGCCTAGACAAGAAAAAGTAAAAATACACCACTTTGGGGTGTCCAACGTGACCATCATTTTATTTACTGATTGAACATGAGAAGAAAGTAAAAGAAAGCCTGCTAATCTCAACAAACGTGAGTAGAATACCTCAGTTGGGCATGCAATCTGCACAGCAGAGTAACAGTACTAGTAGTAGTAAAGGACCAATGTGTTCTCGGAGTCTTACAGTAGTACCACCACTAGGCAGTCCACAAAATATAAGGGGAGAGGGAAAGCTGACTGAAAAACCAGAATAAATTATAAAGCAAGCTACAGACAGACTAATAATAGTAGTAGTACAGAGTCAGAGGCAGTTAGATTGATGTAAAAAAAAAAGACACTAGAAATATAATAACTAAGTAGGTAGGTAATGCAGGGATAACAAGAATTTAGAAACAGATAGATCGAAGAAGATTTGGTAAAAATTAGAATTAGGAAACGGAAATAAATAGTTAAAAAAAATAAGGTGCAGTAAAAGTTAGGGAAATATAATTATTAATAACAGGAGGACTTACTGGGGCCAGCAGCAGAGCCATTTGTAGAGGAGCGATCCTGGCCCTAGAAGGCACATACATCTCCCGCCTCAGCAGACCCCGTCGTCTTCTTGCCCCTGGATGTTGATCATGTAAGACATAATAAAGAGAAAAAAATTGATTGGTGTGAAACAAATAATAAATATTTAAAAAAACGCTCAAAAAAGATTTGTTGACAGGAAACGACAATTGGAATAAAATTGACCTATCTAAGCAGATTGACTAGTAGTATCATGGTCGCGGACCATCCTATCTCTTTATTATTCCAGTGTTCCATTCCGATTCCAGAATCCTAAACCTAAGTACCACCTAGCCCGCCTATTCTAAAGACTTTGGAATGAATTGCCAAAAATTATATTTGCTTCTTCTAAGTTCCGATCTCATTCGCAATCATCAATGAATCAACCCCCTTTGACAGGCCAATTGTTCACTAAGTCTGAATTTCTATTTATTTTAGTCCTCAAAAATGCATAGATGGACGCATGCATATTGCATACACCAAATTGTTGGTTGGTTGCTGATGTTCTGAGTTGCTATATTATTCACTTACTAACAAACAACAAAAGGTTCTACTAAGGACTGGAGTCAGCAGGACGTGAGATAGGACGTGTCACACGGACTGCTAAAAAATTACCAACTAATACTAAGTAACTAACTATAATAACTACCTACCACCACTATCTTAGTGACAGGAAAAAGGAAAGGAGTCTCTCTAGCATTACCTAACTTAAGTTCTCTAACCTCTCTTACATAATCAGCCCAAGTGAGCGCAAAGTTGGAAACAAGTAAGATTAGTAGCGCTGAGCACCTGTCTAGAAGAATAACAATCACATAATATAAGATTTTTAAACGTAACTTACCTGCATGTAAGCAGCAGCAGCATTCTTGCTATTTGGGAAAAAAATAATATTTGCAATAATACAGAACAGAACACACAATAATAATATAATTAACTACTCACCAAGCCCCATGACCTCTACACCTAGCAGGTCCAGCAGGTCCTGCTCCCGGTCCAGGATGTCGGACCACCAGTGAGTCAGCTGGTTGTGGGTGCGCCGGACCTCCGAGCAGCGAAACACTGCTCGCGCATCCTCGTCCACCGGCGGTGACACTTCTGGATCCCACAGCCAGAACCAGGCCTGCCGCCTGCTGCCAAGGTTAAGGAGAGGTGGCGCTGCATGAAAAAAACTAGGGCAGCCACCTCTGAGAATAAGGCCCAGGCCTGCACCCCTTCCGTGCACCGCCTTCAGCAAGGAAGGTGGCTCCTGGTCGCACTACAATTAGCCATGGTTCTGGGGGGGAGGGGGCGGTAAAGAAAATGTAAAAGTAAAAAATAAAGTCAGGAGAAGAAGTACGGAAGTAAAAAAAAAGTAATTGAAAAACAGTACAAAAAACGCAGTAAAAGTAGAAATAAAACACAAAATATACACTTAGGAAGAGAGAGGGATAGATAATAAATAAAAAAGATCAGAAAAAAAGTTTTAGAAACAAAGGATTGAAAAGATTTGAGAGGGTTCAAAAACAGGCCCCAGAACCATACAAAGAGTAGAAAAACAAGGTGGCCGCGCCCATTGGCGACCGCATGGTGAAGTTCGCGCAATATTTCTCCCCGAACACGCAATCCGTGTAGCCGAATGTCAGAAACGTCTCACGAGCATGCACGAACATGTGGAACAAGCAACTCCGCATGCTCGCAGAACTCCACGTAGCATTGCAGAGTTTTTTTACCGCAACGCGGAGTTTCACATAGCACTGATACGCGAATTCCACCCGGGCTTATTCTTGACGTCTCTAAGTAGGCTACCTGATGAAGTGGGATCCATGTTATCCACATTTAGCCGCTGCAATAAGCTGTTGCAGTATCTTGCTAAACTAACTAAATATTTGTGGCAGTTTATGGAAACTTCTAAGCACAGACTCCCTTATACTCGAAATCCCACTTTAATCATCTTAAATCAGTCTCTTTTGAGGATGTGCTCCTCGAATCTGGAACTTCCCCCCCCTGAAATTCAGACATTACACTCTCTATCTTCCCTAAAAAGACTACTCAAAATGTTCCTCTTCAATGAAGATTCTCTTAACATCACCTCTCTTTGTATCATCTGGTGCACAGCATCATGATGACCTCTTGTTTGCCCTTTGATCTCCATGGATTTGGTGGTATCTGGTGAAAGTTTCTGATTGGGAGCCTAATGTAAGTGAACTCAGTGGGTGATGATCACCCCTACATCATCACAGACTTATTGGAAAATACATGAGTTTAGTGTTTGTTGGACATGGCCCTTTCTGCAGGGTAACCCCCAAAAGTTTGCCTTTAACCTCCATTTTGTTTTGCTGAAATTCATTTTTATGGGCCTTAGGACTGGGCACTTTACCACTGCTAACCAGTGCTAAAGTACTTGTGCTCACTCCCTCAACATGCCTAAATTGGTTTGCACCTGATTGGCAGATTTAATTTACTTATAATTTACTTGTAGATTAGTTTCCCATATAACAAGGGCCTGTTAATTAAATGCTGCTAATAGGCCTGCAGCACGTATTGTGCCACCCACTTAAGTACCCCCTTAAAACATGCCACTTGCAATTCGACTTGGCAATATAACCCTCTTGCCAAGCTTTGCACTGAACCTTTATTGCATATAAGTCACCCCCCCCCCCGCCAAGGTAACCCGCGGCAGCCCATAGGGCGGGGTGTAGTATAGTTGAATGGTTTGTACTTTTAAGTTTTACATTTCCTGGTAGTGAAAAACTCCAAAATTTGCTTTTCACCACTGTGAGGCCCTAGCTGTCCCATTGGGTAACATTGAGTTGCCTTATTGCGTTCAATACGTGCTAACTTTTTATTGGGACCAATAAGCAGTTCATGTTTGGTAGCTATGAAATTGAAATTAAATATCCTCTTTAATGGTAAAGTCAGATCTTAAATTAGAATTTTGAAAATGCCCCTTTTAGAAAGTTACTGTATAAAAAGGGGTTGAGCTAAAATTTGAGCATAAGAGCTAAAGACAACCAAGGAAAGGTTATGTTATATGTATATAATAAGTTTGAGAGTAAGAAACGAAGAAGGTGGTCCACCTATGACATGTTATGAATTGTATGATTACTTGAAATGAATTATGAAATGCCAGTGAATAAACACAAGGGCCAAGATAATTAAGTTATACGACCCTGCTTTAGAAATGATTCATGTTTTAAAAGAGGCAGCTAGAACATACTGTTGTTTTACACTTTGTATTTTCCTGCCCCTTGCCTTTGGTGCCTGCAGCCTCTCCTGGGCCACATAGCTGGGTGTAACTGGCAGTTAGACTTTGTGAACTCCTCCCAGAGAGTCAGACAACAGAGGGATTAGGTGTGCCTGAATGGGCCATCTGCTGGCAGGATGAGGGGACGGAGCTGGGCACAGCCACACTCGGAACTGAATAGGCTGTGCTCTGTCTTCACCTAAAGGGCTTGTCACCTCCATATTGTCTCTGAAGCCATCTTGGAGAGAGCAGGGATTCAGGAAATTTCAAGCACTTTGAAGATAAACCTCTAGAAGCTTCTACCAACTTCAAAGAAGGCCCCAGGTACAAAAATTAGCGCCACTTTTCAGTTCACTTTCTGGACCTCTGGAAGGACTCTCAGAGGACCGCCTTCTGCTGTGGCCTGCTGTGTACGCCACAAGACTGCTTTGCTGCACCTGGAAGAACTGTTTTGCTGCCTGAAGCCTCTCTTGATGCCTCAAATGCCAGTCCTGCTTCTTGAACCCCGCTTTTTCACTTGAACCCAGAATTAGCAGAGTGACTCCAAGGGCTAGTTTGCTGGCATTCTGTTCAGAGCCACAGGGACATAACAGACTCTCACCATCTTTAACCAGCACCTGGACCCATCTGGAGTGAGTCCTAAGTCCCCAAGTGATGTTCAGCCAGTCGTGGATCCTTGGTTGTAATAATAAAGATGCCAGGAAAGCTTAAATCTAAAACTTGGAACTTAGAACAATTTTGGCTAAAATCTGCTCTTAGAACCGAGGGAAGTCCAGGACCAACCAGCTTGCCAATCCACCCAAGGTGCATCACCAGTCTGCCTGATTTTGCGGCTGGTCCTCCTAAGTTGTTCGACACAGCAAATCCTTTCAGCTGTCCTTCTCCAAAGGAGTATCCAACCTCCTGGAGCTGTCTTCATCTACAGCTCCCAGCTTCGTCCTGCTGGAGCTTTTCAACTTCTGAAAAAGTGATTATGTCCGAACTAGGAAATCTTCATTGCAGCTTTGTCCAGCGGCTCCCCGATGATGATGCTCCTTCTTCAGACTCCTCCTGCAGCTTTGCCCACTGAACTTTACCTTCTCAGAACCATTTTCTTGAAAATTCTTCTAAGTCAGAAGGTAAGTGCCAACTGGGTCCAATCCCCTTCTTGTCTCCAACCAGTACTCCATTGCGCTTGTCCATATTTTTCGACCAGTTTCATGTGACTAAATGTCTGCTGTGGCACTTTGAAATTTTAGGCTCTAGTTTTTACTCAAAACATTCTGGTTTCTAGTTCTATTGATTGGATTTTTGTTATTTTGGTGTCAAATAATGTATTAAACTTTTTTTATTTTTCCAGATTTGTGTGGGATTTTTCTTGTGTTGTGTTTTTTTTATTTATTACTATTTGTGTGCTGCTCACATACTTAACACATTGCCCCTAAATTAAGCCTGACTGCTTTTTGCGACAAACTACCCAGGGTTAAGCACAGGTTAATTTAGTGACTTTTTGTGGTTCACCCTACTAGGGATTGTAATTGTTGCTTCACCAGGGCTCTCACCTTAGTCAACTAACAACCCAATTTCTCGCAATGTTCTTATGACTGTTGTGGTCTTTGTCCCTCACCTTTTCTTTCTTCTGTTGTCATATTCTACTGCAGTTCATAAGATAAAACTCTAATATAGAACAGTGACTGTTACAAACTGTCTTCAAAGAGCTGTATGCAAACTGCATAAAATAGGTTAGGACGTTTTGTTTTCCCCCCAGTCTTTCATTATCTATTCCTAATGTTGCTGAAAAGGGTTTATTTTGTTAAATATACCTTCTAATTAGGAAAGCCAGCCTTTACCAGTGATTTAAGACAAATAAAACGCATGTGAGAGTGGGCCTATAGAGAGATGAGGGGCACTTATGTCTAGTGGTCATGAGGGATCCAAGGAGGTGGTCATAGAGGGCGCCAAAAATGATTGTCGCACAGAGCACCAATAGCTCTAAAGCAGGCCCACAGGACATACCATATCAGCAATTTTTCATCTTCAGTGGGTCACGCAGGTTTTACTACATCACAGGCAAACTGAGGTGAAATCCCAAAGCTCCACCCACATTTGCCATAGTTGAAGTTTCCATACTTTTCCCGGAGTTTGGGAGCAAAGCATGATGCAACAGTAATACTCCTGGAAATCAAGAGGAGGGGATTTTAACTTAAGCAAAGCAATACAAAGCACTGCATCAGTTTACTTGCCATTAAGAAAGCCTGCCAGTACAGCCAATTGTGCAGTGCCACATGCGCACCAGTCCCATTTTATGCCATTTTATGTAAGGCTAATCCCGCTACTTTCTTAAATTTCCTTAACCCCTCAGAAACTTCTCTAAATGTAATTGGAAAGATTCTCTACTTTCAATACAAACCTAATTCAATTAAACATAACATTATAAAAGTCCTTTTAAAAGTGATTTTAAAATTGAGATCTAATGGTTCCCATTTGAATAACACTAGCTAGAACTCGATTTGTTCACTCTGTAAATTAGTTCTGTAGGATTTTAAGCATGTTTTATTACTTTTTCCAGCTCTTGGACATTTGAGACGACTTTACTTGCAAAGGATGTTTATTTTAAATTGCATAACTGGTGCTAAGCAAGTTCGATGTTTTGTTTGTAATCCCATGACAGTAGCAGATATATCTATGATTTACATTTTTTTTTTTTATGTATTGTATGTATCTGATGTTTTTTTTAAATTTTACTATATTGTTTTGTTTGTTCACATATTGTGACTTTTATTGGAACGAATAAATATTGATTGAAACGAATGATATCATGTGTCCTATAATCTAGGAGTCCTGAGAAAGTAGGAAATACGTTTCATGGTTATATTTAGATTAACTCTTGCCTCCAAATGTTTAGTGTTTTACCTTTTAATGTGAAAAGTGTTAATCCAACATTACATTAATGGGATTTTCTTTTATTGAAAAGTATAATTTCCAGATGCGATCCTTATATGGACGCAAACCCAGTGCTGACTTGCTTTCCTTGTTCTGCATATTTATTTAATTTTGTTGGGGTTGCAGTAAATTTGACCACACACACAGCAGCACCAGCTGCCCGTGCATCGTAACTGAAGCCAGATACCTAATCTGAAATCCCACTGCAGCGAATGTTGAAAACTCAGCAGATTCGAAAACAGGATGCCTAAAATTATACATTTTGGCTTCAGAACATAACAATCCTGATACTTGCATAAGATTTAGAAAATTAGTCAAAAGTATTCCACTCTGTGCGGATGTTTGACTAGATGGGAAGTTGTTTCAGACAGTAAGTAGCTCATTCTGTACAGATTTTTAGAACTATTGTAACTCTGATCTCTGTTCTGATTGAAATGTTGCCATCGGAAACGCCAGGTAGATGAAACACAAATACATTCTTGGAAATTATTCTTCTGATATGCAAACATTATTTAAACATAATATAATTGTATCTATCTCTCTGAAACCCCAAACGCCAAGTCTGTTCATAGTCTAAGCATATATATATGAAATAGAAAGCGGACAATTTGGAAATTCCCTATTACACAATAACATAGTAGTAAGTAGGCTGCACCTCACCCTTCCTACTAAAGAGAGAAGCATTAAAACACACTGAGAATTAACGCTCATTTGTATAATCCGTTTTACTCCTGCAACATTTTTATTGATGCAGAAACAAGTAGAGAAAAGAGAGCATCCTCATGCAGGTATTGGCACTGCACAAGGAGATCATATGAATCAACTTTGCAACATAAGAATCAAAAACTGGCTGACCAAGGCAAGGAATGAACACACATAGGGGCTCATTTATGAACTTTGTGACGCAGGGCAGCGAAGCAAGTCACCTTGCTGGCCTTCACTCCGTGACAGGGGACGGGAAGGAATGAGCCATATTTAATGGAATACGGTGCATTCCTGCCTTTCCCATGCGCAGGATGGCGCACAATGGGCTGCAGCTCACAGAGAAAGAGGAAGAAACTAGGAGAATTAGAGATATTTCTCCCCGTTACGCCTCCCCTAGGAGGGTGTAAGATTTTGACGCATCGTCAGGTTTACAAGTTCTTGGAAATCTGGAGATGAGCCAAAATCCCTGGTAGTTGTATGGGAACACCCACGCAACACCGATGAAACGCTTTCCCAGGGCTGAGTAATGCAACACAGCAGTTTGCACTACATTGCATTACCCCAGATTTTTGGAGCCACTCAGACTCACGCAAAGTGGCTTTGCGTGGATTCAAAAATCTCTCTTAAGGTTTGTGTCGCTCTTGCACCACGTTGCATGGTGCAAGAGCGATGCAAACAGCCTCATAAATAGGCCCTACAATTTCCTTAAGATTTGTGTAACAGAGTGACACATTGAAAATATAGAGAGAGGGTGTATGTAAAGATTTTTTCCAGGGTTGCAAACTCCCAAAATGGAGAACAACAGAAGGACGAAATCAAGATGATGAAACTTCATTTGGTCAAATTGCCAAAGTAAGGAATACCTAATTCCTCAAAGCAGTGAAATGTTCAAAACCCAGTACGGGGGTCCTTAGTGGTTATTACTTAATGATTATATGCTTCTCAAATTCATTTGAATTTTGAGGACTAATGGTTTCCATTTGAATAACACTGGTTAGAACTCGATTTGTTCATTCTGTAAATTAGTTCTGCAGGATTTTAAGTATGTTTTATTCCATTGTCCAGCTCTTGGAAATTTGAAACGACTACACAATAAAGGATGTTTATTTCAAATAGCATAACTGGTGCTAGGTAAGTTCTATGTTTTGTTTGTAATCCCATGACAGTAACAGATATGTCTATGATTTATAAAGTTTTAAATGTGTTGTGTTTGGATCCAAAAAGGTCTTCTTATTTATAACATCACTACTCTAATAATTAAAAGATTTACAGCAGAAAAAATGGATTGTGGAAGAATGTGGTATTCTTGTTTCTATGTCTACACCAAGCTAATTTAAAGAAAACAGATAGAGAGGAAATGTGGAAAATTGTCACAAAAAAAGATAAGAAGGTAAACAAAATATGGTGACTATAGAAAGAAATGGGGCGGGCTGGTAGGTGTGCAGAGGGGTTTAGGAGCATCAAAACCACACAGACATCACAGTATGGGAAAGTGTCGGGGAGAGGAGCGAGAAAAGTATTATAGTATTAAAGAAGAAAGGAAGAGATGCCGAGGGAATCCCCTGCTGATAGGAAAAAAGCACAGACGAAAGAGGGAGGTGGGGGGGGTTAAATAAAAAAACATCAAGATGCACAGGATGGGGTTAAATGTGTGTGGGGGGTACATAGAGAAACCCCGACAAAAAGTGAAAGGATATAATAGGGGGGGAGGGGGGGCAAAAACAAAAAAAAAAATAAGAAAAGCAAACTGAATTTGAGAAGCTTCACCTGGAAGTATAATAACCAAGTTGTGTTCTTCAACCTGGTAAAAGCCTTTCAAGGTGACAAAATTGTTAAAACCGGTTCGATACAAATGGTGCATCAGAACAATTTCTGCAAGATTGTTTTTCATCCAAAACACATACAACCGTCCGTAACGTCATTTTGAACTGATTATAGATCATTGTAATGCTGATATAAATACTTTACTTTCTCATTGATCGTTATGCCTCTCTACACTTTTATATCAAAGCACACAGCCAGTCTGTGTATATTGAACTGTAGAGGCCAAAACGATAAAGAAGAATAGATAGCCAGAAGCTAGAAATGGGGAAATGGGGAAAAAGAAAGATCTCTAAAGGAAATAGAAAAGGAGTAGAAAAAGGAAGGGATAAGGGGGCATATTATCAAGGGCTCTATCGCCGCTTTAGCGGGACTTTTTCCCGCTAAAGCGGCGATAATTCTAACGCCCTATTAGCAAGCTGTCGCTTACTGCTGTTAGCGACAGCTTCTAGGCGATAGCGACCGGGTTGGGTGCCGCTTTGCATGCCAGCGATATTTATCGCTAATGGCATGCAAAGTAGGCTTTCCCAAACTAAAAGCGACTGGAAACAGTCGCTAAGCTTGCTATCGCCTATTAGCGAGGCAGGGGAGGTGATTAACGAACCAGCGCTAAACACGTTTAGCGCTGGTTTGTTAACGCCTGGTCCAGACCTGACTTAGCCATGTAATCCAATGGGAGGTGGATTACATGGCTAAATCCCCCTCGCCCTATCACCTAGCTAACACTGGTCACAGTGTGAATATCGCTTGTTTTCAAGCGATATTCACACTGTTCTCAAGGTTTCTATCGTTTAGGAGATAAGCGTTGCTGATAGCACGCTAACTCCGCGATAGAAACCCAGCGATAGCCGGCGATGATTATCCAGCGCTAACTGCGCTTAGCGATAATTATCGCCGGTTATTGCTAATAGGCCCCAAGGAGAGATGATGTTCTAAGCACTGCAGCCCAAGAAAGTCCATTATTTTCCACCAAAATCTGTGCCAGTCATTAAAGGAATTCACAAACTAAAAATCAATTTTGTACATTGTAGTGAATTCTTTTCATGTGAGTGTAGCACACCTAAAACCACCATCCGTGATTTGAAATAACCCCAACTATTATTTTCCATAAGCGCGAAATACTTTTTGGTGCTACTGCCTATAGAAAGTCTAGGAGAAGGATTTTGGGTCATATTAGCAAGACCGGCGATAAAATTATCGCCGTTTTAGCGGCAGGAAACTGCCGCTAAAGCGAGCGATAATGGGCTTGCTAATATGCGTTATAGAATTCCAATAGAAGCCCAGGTTAGATGTCCTGCACATCTAACCTGGGCTTCTATTGAATTCTATAACGCATATTAGCAAGCCCATTATCGCCGTTTTAGCGGCAGTTTCCTGCCGCTAAAACGGCGATAATTTTAACGTGGGTCTTGCTAATATGCCCTAAATCCCTAGAGCATCACGATGATCGAAATTATGTAAAGGCGCAATAAAGTGTGTCTTCAGGGCATCAACAAAGAGGTATCAAAGAACGACTTAGTATTCTGTGTCCAGTTGCTCCAACTGGCCGAGGATAAGCCCATTCATCTTGATCACACATGCAGGGTGTTTTCAGCTTTCCAACAATGGAAAAACCTAGCACCAGATGTGCTGATGAGTATTCACTATTTCCAGGAGAAAGAAAAGATCTTAGATGAATCTTGCAAACAAGAATCTGTGGCATTAAGGGGCAATACAATCACATTTTTCCAAGATGTCTCCTCCTACACTTTGGCCAAGTACAGAAAATTCAAGGATGTGACCAGCGACTTTAAATGGAGAAAAAACCCTTACAGATGGGGGGATCCGGTCCGCATCCATGTCTCCACCACGGGTAAGTGCTAGGCATTGAAAGAGGTCTGAGAAGCATGAGAGGCACTGGACATGACTGCAGTGTTACCACCTGGTGTGGAGGCTGAGCCATCTGAGTGCTAAGAGGAATGACAATTCCCAAAATTGAATGTAACACATAAATAAAGCTTCTGCTTCTGCCACCGGCAAGAAAAAGAAGGCGACTCCAGTCCTCAGAAGAAGACTGACAAGCTGCATCTGTTCCTTCCTAAATAGGTCATCAAATTGTGGACAGCCAAGCAAAAACCAAAGAAAGCTGACAATATGAGGCTCAACTGAGTATGAATATCTATTGTGGGGATGGGGACCCTCCTTATTCCCTAGATCTAGCCTCATTCCTTACTTGATGACTTTAACTTTGTTCAGTTGTTGCTATGTTGTCCATACCTGGGGTATCCTGGTAGGTTGGTGAGTTGAATGTGACCCCGTTCACAGTACAGTTTATTGTTGTTTTATATTTACTGTTTTCTCATTTGTATTCATGGATCGTGATACAACTTTTAGGACATGCGCCCTCAGGTAGTTAGCATTTTCAAAAGGCCACAGGCATAAGGAAATTAGTGAGCAAGCATACACTCAGGGGCAGTCGCGGTCCGTGTAGGAGTGCCGGCCGGGCGGTGACGTGGGGCGGGGGTGGGGGAGGGGCAGGGTGGGGGGTAGCAAAGTACGGATTACGGACCAATTCAGGTAAGTAAACATTTAAATCAATAAAACGAATTTCGTTGTGAGCGCTGCAGCGCCAAACGCGATGCAGTGCGCGCAACGAAATTCGTTTCATTGATTTAAATGTTTACTTACCTGTATTGGTCCGTAATCCGTACTTTGCTACCCCCCACCCTGCCCCTCCCCCGCCCCACGTCACCGCCCGGCCGGCACTCCTACACGGACCGCGACTGCTCAGGGGCTTATTTAAAAGGCCATTGTGCTGCCGGTATGTCACTTTTTTCCGCACCGGCAGCGCAAGGGGTTTGTTAATAAGCCCCTCATTTTGTAAATCAAGAGAGTGCCTAAATATGGCTTTAAGAACAGTGGGACATAAAGACTGCTCAATAAGAGAGGAAGGGAAAGGCTATCTATAAAGTCAGATAACAGTCTGGCATTGGAAATGCTCAGTTGCAAGGCAAATTATGGTCTCTAAACATAAATCAAATAAGCATAGTGTTATGAAGGCTATCTTCGTCGAAGTGAGCAAAAGTCTCTTTGCACACATCCCAGAAAAGGCACATTTTATAGTTTTAGGGAAGTGAAAAGCAACGTACTTGCTATGTCGTAAAGTGGTATCACAGGGCTGTACTGATAAAGATAAATTACATAAACCAATCAATATCGTAGAAATTCTGCTACATAAAATAAGTTACTTTAGGAAACTCCTAAATCTTGAATAAATATTAATCCCCTTGACCCTACCAACAAGGGAAATGGCATTGCATTATTGAAGCAAATAAAAAAATAAGCCATATTAAAATGAAAGCAAATACTGTTGCGGCTGGGGCAACAGCAGCCTTGATTATTTTAATATATGAGAACAGCCCAACGTGGCTTCCTCCTAAGGCACACCGATAGATACAGTACAAGGAAACAACACAACGAAATGAATCTCATTTTGACTATTTTATGAAAAGGAAAAACAGAAGAGAAATAAACATGCTTGTGAGTAACTTATTCATGCACTTTTAAACCCACCTTATCTTCAGCAACTTTCCAATAGATGTCAGTGCAATCAAGTAAAGCTCTGTTAAATTATATTTGCGGCCTAGTTATGCTAACCTAAACACACGCAACTAAACATAATTTTCTGGTTATTAAGAATGCTCTACAAACACCTAGAGTCATGAATGCAACATTATTTCTCCCAGTATCAGAGGTGGGCCTATGCTTTCCAGACTCATGGGTATACATTCAGGCGACCCAGATTCGCCTAGCATTAGACTGGAATTGCGATTCAGATACAAAGTTATAAATTCAAGTTGAGCAACAGTTTTGTAGGATTCTACTCCATTACACACTATGGCTCCAAACCAGAGCTCAACCCAAGACACACACACACTCCTCTAGGTCCCTTCTATTCTTCTAGAATACTGTCAACAGATCACATGAAAGAAGGGTTCCAAAACCTTCCTATATTAATTGATGCCAATCCTACGTAATTCTGACTTTTCTGTGCGCCTGTCGGAGCTGGTGTCCTGTGCCTGGAAATCGAGTGACCCTCCACAATGTGACAAGTTCTTTGACAATGGAGATCTCTTTACACGCGAAGCCATTAGGGTCCGCTTCGAGTTATCCTTGGAGGACACTTTCTGTCTTACTCAGGTGCTGTATTGGACTTTTAACCACTGTGAGACTCATCTCACACATCCCGCAAAATAATCACATCTCTACACACCTCAACAATCTCCACAGGCTCCCAGTCCAGGAAAGATGTAATCTCAAGCTACTCACCCACGTCTACAAAGCTCTCCATCACACCAGTCTAGCTTATCTCAATGACCACCTCAACTTCTACCAACCCACAGACACCTTTGATGTGCATCCCAGGTAGGAGTACACCTCCCTCGCATCAAGAAGACCAGAAGCAGAGGACGCTCCTTCTCATATCTTGCAGCCAAGACCTGGAACAACCTCCTGAAAGACCTCCAAACCTCCCCCTACCTCATGGACTTCCGAAGGAACCTCAAGACATGGCTCTTCCATACAAAACAAGCATGATCGACTCCTCCCCCTCAGGCCTGCCCTACTCAGCGCCTGAATAACCTCACGGGTGATTAGCCGCACTCTACAAATTCACATAACATAAACAAAAAGCCAGAGAAAATCTTTGCATTGAACAAATGCACCCAGAATCCATGTTAACTAATAATGTGAGGCACAAAGGCATCACATGATTATATATGATATATTTCAGCCCTCGAGTCGCTACCAAAACATGAATATGTATTGAATTCTGAAAGGAGTCTGGAGGTGTATATTTCAAAGGATTCCTGAATGGCAATTTGGAAGAGTGATCACATCTTTTATATGCATTCAGCATGGACAAAACGCTTATAAACTGATGAAACTGATGAAACAGTACTTACCCCTCCATCCATAAGGGTGAAGGCTATCTTTGGGGCTCTAACTCGTGCTGGAAAAATTACGGGAAAAGAGGCACACTACTTTATACTCAGTGGTCTTGCATTCACATCATATCATTCTGGAGTGAAAGCTTACCACATGTTAAAGCCATAATGGGCCTTACCCTACACATCCAGCAGTTATTACTAATATAGGAGACCCCGGAGAGTACAGTATCTTCCACCTGATCACGCCATTGGCGAAGTTAACTTCACGCCTGTGACTTGCGGCTAGGCTAACTATAGCCCAGCTGTGGAAACAGCCAATGGCCCTGTACATCAATATGTGTTCGGGAAAGGTGTGGTCTATTTTCTCCATGGAAAAGCTTTTGGCAATCATTCATAACAAAGTTTATAAATTTGGCAGTGTGTGGCTACCTTTTGTTACTTATTTGAAGAGAAACTAAGTGATGGGAGGGGACCCTGTGGTGTTGTTCGATGTTCTGCATCATTCTCAGTTGTGTGGCCTAGCCTTCCTGAGAGAGGAAGATGGTGACTCCGTAGCATTAACCTGATCAAACATTAAAAAACAGCATACTGAAGCAGCAACTCTGATTGTAGTTTTGTTCATTGATCAATTCTGCCTCACTCATACGTCTGTCACTTCAATACCTGTTAACTTGCCAGTTCTATAAATGATTTTGCTTGTCAAAAATGCCTTGACTTATTGGCATTAATCATGGGCCTGCATGGCCTTTTTTTCTTCTAAGGCCAAGATCATCTTTTTCTCCTCAGCAGCCAATACCATCTTTTTCTTTCCAGAAGCCAAGGCCATCCTTTTCCTTAAGGGTAGCCATCTGCTAGGCTTGGAATGTGAACTCTTCATTTTCTTCTCGTAGGCACTTTAGTTATCACTGCCACAATCTTCACTGGACTCAGAGGCTCTTTGCGACCTCATGTACATCTTGTGCTGGTCCATCTCATGGGCCAGAAGGGTCTTCTTTCTTCTAAGACCAATGTTATCTTTTTCTCCTTAGGAACCAAGGCCAGCTTTTTCTCCACAAGGATAGCCAGCTGCAATTTCAATGACCTCTTGTGGCCTGCCTCTCCTCCAGCTCCGATGTTGACAAATTGTGAGAGGCACACTGATCCCTGCCCTGGACAGTACATGTGATACTGCTCCAAGAGGGGAGCACACCCCTGGTGCTAGGGTTTCCGCAGTGTCCCTCTCATTTTCTTCTTCAACTTCATCCTCATTCTCCTCTAAGGTGGACTGTTGCTGACGTATTTCCTCTCAGGCTCAGAGGGCAATGTGATTGTTCTTCTTGGACTGCTTGTTCAGCTTCCGTACTTATTGCTTGTACAAGCTCCTCAGCTCTGCCATGCAAAGGCCCTCCACATTATCCAGTTCCAACTCCGTGTTCAGAAAGACTTAAAGTTAAAAAAATCCCCAAAAAGTAACTTTGCTGTCAATTTGGACAGGGATTTTTTTCAACTCAACACAATTCTAGGATTCTGCCACTCAACACCAATGTAAGAAATTGGATTATTTTTTGGGGTGGGAGACTTCCCACCTCAAGGAATAATAACAACTCCTATTAGGGTGAACTCTCAAAGTCACTAAATTAACCTCATCACAACCCAATGGCAGCTATGGCACAGAGCAGACAGGCTTTATTTAGAACAAAGTGTAAATAAAGTATTTATGCAAAACCATAGCAGTGATAAAGTCACAGCACCAACCAATAAAAATCCCAAACGAAATAAGAAAAATAAAGTGAAATATATATTAGCAAACATACATCAAAATGACAAAAATCCAATAAAGGGAACAAAAGATCTGATTTTTTTTACAATTTTAAGTAAAATAGTGCCAAAAAGAGCAACGTGCCAATAATAGTCAATGCTTATGGTAGACTGGAACTTATTTGAGGCCTGCCGCGATTGAGCCCTTGTCAAATGCACCAGCCAGGTTTGACCCAATCAGAGGTATTATCTTGGCACTCAGTCTTTTTTCTGGGAGTCAAAATTCTTTAGCAGGCTATATCTGAGCTAGTTTTCATGAAGTTGAATAGGCACTGGTCGAGGTTCCGCTGATGCTGTTGGTTTTGGCAGAAAAGTCCAGAATTAGAGAAATTCTAATTTCGTACCAGGGGAAGTGCTCTAACTGGTTGGATACATTTGATCCCTTCGTCTGGTTAAGATTTTTGCCTTCAGGTTTAGAGCCTGATTTAGAGTTTAGCAGATGGGTTACTCCCTCAGAACCATGACGGGGATATCTCATACTCTGTATTACAAGAGCCATTGGCTGTAATGCACTTGTAATATTCATGTCAAGTTTATGACAGCGAATCCTATCCGTCAAACTCTAAATCAGGCCCTTGGTCTTTTTTTTGGAGTTCAGAATCCTTCAGTGAGGTAAGGCTACAACTGTGTCCAACATTGAGTTCCACGAGGCTGTATACTGTCTTTCCAAGGGTCTGTGGAACAGGATCTGCTGTTGCAGAGATGCTCCGAGTAGGAAAAATTTGATTTCGAGGTTGCGTTTAGTCGGCTAGATGAGGGTGGTTTCTCTCAGTCCTCCAGAGGTCTGGACGTTCAAATATTTTTTAAGTCCTAGGTTTTCAGGAGTGGTAGGAGAAATGTAGTAAGACAAAGCCACAGGTTGCAGGACCTCAGCAACACCATTTTGAGGGCAAGACATACTCCAGCTAAATCCGCCCGCAGGTTCCAGATCAGATACAGTAGACACTAGTTAGCTGGAAACTTCAGGAAAAGATCCCTTACGGTATTTTGTAGCCTTGTAGCCACACAAGAAGTCAGCCAACTGAACCTTAGGGTCCACTTCTTTGCTCAGGGTACTAGAGGGAGCAGGTTTAGTCCTTCAAGGCTCCTTTTAGGTTACAGACAGCTGGTCCAGTCCCTTCAGTTCTTCCACAGGTCCAGAAAGTGTTCTGAGGTGAGTGGCTGGGGATGCCATATTTATGACTGGCACTAGCTAGTGGTTATGAGTGACTCTTGGCACCTCCCTAACCAATTGTGTAAAAGTTCCCATGGGTTGCCATTCCTACTTTTGTAGCAGCTCCTGTATGCCCTAGTGCAAACAATCCCACAGTGCATCTCTCCCCCAAAATCCAAGATGGGGAACCCTTCTCTCACTTTTCAGAGTCTGTGTGATAACCCATAGGTGTGGCGAGGGTAATGAATAGGCCTGGGCAAAATCTTAATTATGTCAGAATAATTTTAGTAATTTTGCATTACTCTTTTGACTCAGAGCTACAGAAAATTAGCCAATTACACCCCTTTGCATAATTATGTGTACATTGGAACAAAAATCCTACAGCAGGAGCACAGGAACAATGAACCTAGCAAGCACAAGAGGCTGATGACTGCTGCTGTTCATGTTCTGTTACATGTAATGCTATTTTCTGACTGCAAAATGTATCCTCAGGTCCATTTTCATGGAAAATAGTGCTACATGCTGGATTAGGCTCCTCGGATAATTATGTGTAATCTCACATAAATGTGATGTAATTTCATGTAAGTACACTACAGCAATTGCACAATTTATGTCCACCCTTGTTAATGGTCACTTCAAACTCCTCCCACCACTGGGTTTTCTGCCTGCCTGATTGGGAGGACAAAAGCTGGTAGTCTTTCCAGGTTTCACATAGCAATTGCTTGAGACTGGGAGGCCAATTTGAATTAAATTAAGTTCCTGGATACACCCCATCTGGTCTTTCTGCCAAGGGAAGAGAAAACACCTCCCCACACTCAAGCCATGGTCTCTGCTCTGGGAGCAGTTTTCACACCTCATCATTGCTAGTCACCAACTGGACTACTGCTGGAGAGCTAATGCAGATAAGCCCCCAGGAGCTTCATTTACTGAATATTTATTTAAAATAAAATTTCATCATTAAGTTGGGCTGTTAATAAATATTAAAATTAAAAAGTGTTTTTTTACATATCTTTTTTTGTATTCAAAGGTAAACCAAACAAACAAACATAAACATGGATTGAGCTACAAACACACCATAAATTGCGGAGCCCATTGTGGGCCCTGAGATTAACACTGTGTAAATACACAAGTAAGCACTATCGCAAGGTTTCCATCCCCAGAACAACGAATTCAGCAGTCAAAACAGTATATTCACATATCGCCAGGAATCTATCCATGTGTACATAGCTATTTAGATGTCCTCAACTAAGGCGGTCATGGGTGGGGGGGTGCAGGTCATCCCTCGCCTCCAAATTTCTGACTTATATATGTCAGATCATGCCCCAGGCCCATCGCCCCCCTGACAGTGAGCATCCATTAGGACATCTGCTTACACATTCACCCATTTAAGCAGCATGTGAGCTAGCACAGCTTTTGGAGGGGGGGTGATCTCCAGGACATGGCAATCTGACATTTGAATTGGACAAAAAACCAAGTCCACAAATCTGTGTAGATATTTTCCCCCTATAGCCCTTTTGCATATTCACAATGGGCAGAATTCAGGTGTGACTGGGAGTGCCATGTCGACTAATGTTGAAGATACCCCCACACTCTCTGTCAAGGTACATTCACTTCTAAAACAGGGCACTCCCATACCATGTGAATAAGCCCGCTTCCATCATACCGCACCGTAGGCAAGACAAAGCGGTGGCTGAGAACGTGTGCTGTTCGTTGGGTGTGAGGTATGTCTGATGCACATAATTAAGTTGAATTTTGTGTAAAGGAAGCGCGGGTTGTGTGAAACATGATGAACCTGGCTCAAGGGCTGGTCCCAGTCCTTGTCTGTCAGTTGTGTTTGGAAATTGCGTGACCAGCATTTGCGCTCCTGAGTGCCCGGCTCACAGCTATGAGTTAGTAAAGTCATGTAAAGAGCTGTTATGAGCCTTGCCGCACCCCCATGTGTTAAGGCCATGTGTAGCAGGGGCGCTGTGGGGGGCTCGACACAGCTGTGCCCCCAATGTGATGCAACTACCCTGTGTATTGCATGATATGTCAGAAAATTTCCTGCAGTAATTCCCCAAGAATCCCTAAGGTCCTGAAAGGAGAACATCCCCTCCTCAAAAAAATCACCCGCACACATCTGCCCAGCCTCCCGGCATCTCTATATCTCATAATTACGGACTACCCCCTGAAGCGCCACTGTTTGCCATAGAGTGATCAATGGGAATATGCTGGCGTTACCGCCCTTCCATTGACATACCGCAGCCAGTAGTAAAGTGCAATCCGCATCTGTTGCAACTGGTGGAGAGGCCGATGTCCCAATGAGGAGAGCAAGGTGTATATAGGCATTCCATCCAAAAATCTACATACTGCTGCACGCTCCGAGCAGGAGGCCGCTCCCAGCCAGAGAACCAGCCACTGCAACTGAGCCACAGCTTAGTAGAGCTTATAGTTAGGAGCCCCCAGTCCCCCTTTCTGCATGGACCTAAAAAGCAGAGAAAGCGCCACCCACTGCCTTCCCAAACCCTAGATCAACTCCACGAGGAGCTTGCTGAGTTCTGTGAAAAATCAGGCTGGGAGCCTAGTAGGTAATGCCCTGAAAAAACAAGTGAGGGACAACAAGCATCTTGAAGATCACCATACTGCCCACTGGGGATAGAGGTAGTGATGTCTAGAACGGCAGGGGCACCCATATAGAGGTTAAAGCTCAGCTCAAGTTCCCATCAAGGAGATCAGCATCAGTGTGAAAACCCTCATGCCCAGGTATTTAATATTTAAATGTGGTGAAGTGCCATGTAAGCCTAGATGGAGGGAGTCCTCCTCTGTCATGTTTCAGGATCTGGTAAAGGGGGAACAGCCAATTTACTCTGAGACCTGATAATGCCTCAAAGTCTTCCATTAGGTCCGGAAGTGAAGTCCCAACATCGCGCAGGTGCACTAGGACATCGTCGGTGTAAAGGGAGACCACTTTGTCACTCCCTGTGCCTTTATCCCTAATGAATGTGCACGCAAGCGCAGTGTATAGGCCAACAGTTCCAGGGCTAAAGTGAAGATCATCTGTGATAGAGGCCACCCCTGCCGTGTGCCCCATTGTATGTCGAAGCTATCAGATATCAGCCCTGTCTTGACCCGCACCACCAATTGACCCTATTATACTCAAAGCCATTTCAAGTATCACTGTCCAAAATGCATTGCCTCCAGTGTCGCACACAGGTATCCCCATGCCATAGTGCCAAAGGCCTTCTTGATGTCCAATGAGACTGCCAGTGGGACCCCAGTTCCAGCTGTGGGGTCCCCCAGCAGGCCAATGAGGCGGCGGGTGTCAAGATAAGTGTTGCAGCACGGAATTAACCCATTTTGGTCTATGTGCACAAGATGTCCAACGATAGGCAGCAGCCAGTTCGCTAGAGTTTTATCCAGTTTTTCATAGTTGAGGTTCAGAAGCAACAGTGGCCAATATGACCGGACGTCAAGTGGGTCCCGACCTGGCTTTGGGAGCACCACTATTAGGACCTTCCTTTGGGAGCCTGGTAACATGCCTCTTTCACATGCCTCGTTATACATCTCAGACTGTCTGGGAGACAATGTGGCAGCGAAGGCAGCGTAATACTCTATAGGGAGCCCGTCCATGCCTAGTGTGTTGGCGTGGGCAATCTGCATTATAGCCAGCCGTATCTCCTTGATCTGCTGGGGAGCATTGAGTTCTGCCCTCTGAAGCAAGTCCAGATGAGGGACGGGGAGCCCTCGGAAGACATCCACACTTCAATTTCCCGATGCTCCCCTCGTAACTAGAGTCTGTCAGCCTCATCAGCAAGAAACAGTTGCTGAAACTCAAGCTGTTGCATTTCCCCCTCCTTCACCTTAAGCTCTCACTATAGTGACTGTCTAACCCCCCAAACCATGGCAATACAATAACCCCAGACAATCACTTTATAGACTTCCCACTCTGTGAGTAGCAGACCCCGTGTTTAAGTATTGTGAGATGTGTGTCGCCACTGAATCATGGAAAGGGACATCAAGAAGTGCCTTCATCTTATGTATAAGACATGCACTGGAGAGTAAAAAGAGTATACTCGCTGTCTTCCGGGTGGTGTAGGCGCAAGATGTTGAGCAATCTACCGTTAGTCAGCTATTTCATGGAAGTGCTGGGTCATTTTGCGACAGCCCACCTGCCACAGGCAGGATGGAGTGATCTTGGGCGATATCCAGTACATAGTTGAACCCCCCAACGGCAGGGGTAAGGGGGTCACAAAGAAAGGCCGGGGTGAGGCAGTGCAGAAACGCAGAGTGACCAGCATTCTGGGCATATATAGCGAGCAGCGCAAGAGGCGTGCCATCGAGATGGCCCTCCACTACTACGTACCTGCCTTCTGGGTCCACTCTATGTGTTACCAAACCAAACGGGCAGCCCGGAGTAATCCAGATCAAAAACACTCTCGCGTATGCTGACGTCATTGTCCCAAACACCTGGCCTCTCCATTTTGTTCGATTTTGCTAGTTTGATTGCCATCATGTGCATTTGGACTCGGTGGGACCCGAGATTGAGATCTTTGAAAAAGCGGTCACCTCTAAAATACAAAAGATCATTAAATATGTCCCGAAACCTTCCAGCAATCTACCCAAAGGAGAAAATACTGCCCTCATATCGTTAAGAGAAAACAAACACTTAACAATCAAACCTTGTGATAAAGGAGGGGTATTGTTATCTTTGACACTCCCTCATATATTGAAAAAATGAACAACTTTCTCTCAGTCACCAGGCATCATAGACACATCACTAAGAATCCCGAACCTGACCTAAAACATCGAATTTTGATGATGGTGAAGATTGCCGTTGATGATGGATACATATGTTCTAAGGAGGCTGAATACCTTACTCCTTCTCTCACCCGTATGCCCATCATCTACGGAGTCCTTAAAACTCACAAAAACGTGCTTAATCCACCGCTGAGACCCATTGTGTCCACCATTGGATCGGCCACTGAGCCCATCTCTAAGTACGTGGACCGGTTCTTGAAACCACTTGTGAGTAACCTTGACTCTTATGTCAAAGACACGGGGCACTTCATTTCTAAAATTGAGAAGATGCAGTATTACTGCGATAGGGAACTCCTGGTCACCTTGGACTTGGAGTCCCTATACACTAACATCCCCCAAAAAGGAGCAATGGCAGTGCTCCGAGAAATCCTCCTCACCGAATCTGAGATCACGAATGCCCCGTTCATTCTTCAATGCCTAGACATTGTCCTGAGTGAGAACTATTTCGAGTTCAACAACAGTTATTACGAACAAATACAGGGAGTTAGCATGGGGGCAGCTTGTGCCCCCAGCATAGCTTGCCTATATATGGGACATTTTGAGAAAATGAATATATACAATGAGATGGCCCCCTTCTACAAGAATGTTCGTTCCTGGTCCCGTTTTATTGACGACATTTTTTTCATCTGGGATGGGGACCAGATATCTCTAGATGAATTCATCAAATGGATCAATGCCGCTGATGTAAATTTGAAATTCACTGCTCAATCAAGTAATCGTAAACTTGAATTTCTCGATGTCTGGATTGAGCATAAAGACCATGAAATCTTTGTCTCCTTATGCACTAAACCCACTGCCAGAAACACTGTTTTGCAGTTTGGCAGCTATCATCCTCGCTGCCAAAAGGAGAGTATCCCCTTCAGTCAGTTTCTCCGTCTCCGGCGAAACTGCTCTGACATGAAAGATTTTCTCAAACAAGCAGACATTCTCAAGGAGAAATTGCTAAACTGGGGATACCCCTATGAATTGATTAAAGACTCCCTAAAAAGGGCCAGGTATTATAATCGTGACGCCATGTTCCAACATAAAGATACCGAACCACTGGACAAATTGGTGTGCGTGACCAAGCATTCCAATATTAACCACAAAATAAGACAGACCATCAATTCTTTGTGGTATTTACTGAACATGGATGGTTGCGAAAACAAACTACCCAAACTTCTGTTCGCTTTCAGGAGGAACAAAAACCTCAAAAACCATCTTGTGAGAGGAAAAATCCCTGATCGCCCCCCCCCTTTGCCAAAAATCCATCACTGGCTGTCTTCCCATCAAGGGGAACCACCGCTGTGGTACATGTCAGGCATGCCCTAATGCTATCGTGGGCAACACCATCAATATCAATGAGCGCAGTATATCCCTGCGTGAAATGACAAACTGCCGCACCTCCAACATCGTATATGTTATTCTCTGTCCCTGTAACCTAGCTTATGTCGGAGAAACAGGCAGAGAATGCAGAACGAGGATAGGGGAGCATAAATCTAACATAAGAACGAAGAAACTTTCTGCCCCCCTGGTGAATCATTGGTTGGAGCTTGGCCACACTGACATAGACCTTAAATGGTCGATTTTGGAGAAAGTACAAGTCCCTACAGGAAAGGACCCTACTAGTATAAGAAGAAAAAGAGAGGTATTTTGGATTTACCTTCTGAACTCTGTGGAAAAAGGGCTTAATGAATCCTGCCCTTGGGAGAATGCTATCCTGTAAGTTTAGTCACTTTGGTCCTTCATGGTTGGATATCTATAGTCAGTTTCTCACGTTTCTAGTCATGAGGGTATGTACTGACTCCTTGAATCCTGAATTCTATTCCTATGTCCGTCTAAATTATGGATTGGTTGGGGCATTCTTTGTAGGCTGGGACATATGTTCCTTCCCCCCTCTTTTTCATGAGACTGATCTCTGTATCGTCTCGTTTTGCAGCAGCACCATATCTGGTCCCAATCTATCTTTTATACCTTTAGTCCACTTATCTTCTATCAGAAGATTTGGTTAAGCTCTTTTTGATTATTTATCCTTCTTGTTAGGTTTAAATTATTGGTGTCTTACTTCGTCCCATATAACTATGGGCGGTGTCTGAACCATATCACGAGCCTTCCCGTTCAGACATGGCCGCCTCTAATTTATTTGTCAGAGTTAGATCGTAATAGTCCTATTTCCATTACCATAATTCGTAGCCACGCCCCCTACGTCTGGCGTCGATCTCCCTTTGAGCCTTTAAATGCTGTTTGTATCGATCTTACCTCACTAATGGCACCCGGGAGCCTACCGCCCCGTTTGCCGCCGTAGGAATCCTGTTTGCGGCACGCCTCAAACTCATTCTGGTAAGTCGTAGTCTCTACATTACTTTTATATATACTCCCGCATTACTTTCTGATTTATCCTCCTCTGTGCCCCACTACTATTTTTCTGCTATAACTCTCTGCCTCGTGTTAACAGTAAAAACATTCAATATCCCTGGTGCTCCCGTGCATGTCTATATTAACTTCAGACAGCCGTCATTTTGGGCGCCAGCTATCCATCTCTTGAATCCGGGAAGTTTATCATTTATGTGGCCTCCTTTTTTGAGCTGGCGACTGTTGGACTTGGCCCTTTTTGGCAGGTTCACCCCTAAACTTTTTGCCTTGTCTGTAACCTGGTGTTGGTGATTTTAGGCCTCTGAGCACTTTCGCACTGTGGTCCAGTGGAAAGTACGTGCGCTCTCTGTGTGCTTGTGGTGAGATTGGCCTGCCCTCCCATAGGAATGCATGGGGGATAAGTGTGTCCATGGTAATTCCTGGTATGAGAGGAGCAGTGTGGTCAAGTCTGGTATGTATGAATTTGTGAGAATAAATGCTGCGCAATGGTGTGCGCAGATTAATTGTGACTGGTGTAGAAATGCCACTTTTAAAAGTTGGCATCTATGTGTGCTCTGTGTCTGCCTGCCTGATGTGAATTGCATGTCTGGCTTGTGAGTGACAGGGGCTGGGAGGTGTGTGTGGCTCCAGGAGGGGCAGGGTGAGTCAGCGCAGGGCTGAATAGGGAGATCTGCATGTAGATGGAAGGGAGGAGTTGCACCTGGGACCTGAATAGGGCTGTGCCTTCCCTCCACAATGCTGGCTCCGCCCCCTGTGGTGCGTCTGAGCACCTAGCCCCCACCTGACAATGGAGAGAGGAGCTGAGCACAACAAAGTGCTCCAAAGCTCCCCCAAACCAGTTGCGTCTGGTTTTTCCCCAGCCCTGTGCTGTGACACAAAGGGGAAAAGGGTGTATAAAAGAAGGGGCTGTGACCCCATGTAAATGTTCAGTTCCTGACCGGAGGGGAGGGGGGGCTTGCTGCTGCTGGGGCCCAGGAGGGAACGCCATGGGGGCTGCCTCCCTGCTGGAGGGCCCTGTGTGCTGGCCCCTGGGCCCAGCTCTGCCCCTGAACCCCTTCCCAGGACTTTGGCTTCATCTAGCGCCTGGAAGCGCTATCCTTTAATTGCCCAGCTGAGGAGGAGCGTGGGCTGCGCAGCGCGATGCTGTTCGCCTCGGTGGAGGGAATCCCGACGTGAGGGATTCCCCCTTGATGCCATTACGAGCGGGTGCCCACCCCGCTTTCTCATTATTGAAGCCCGCTTTATATTTCAAATTAGGAGGGAGCCCACCCCTCATTGTGCGCGCTTATCTTTTAGTAATGGAACGGGTGCCCACCCCGCATCGCCGCAGCCAAGAAGAAAAACGTTGCCAGGCCGCTGCCAAATGCGACCCGGAAGACAGGCACCATTGCCTGGTTGTGGGCGGGGCTTCACCTGAGGAGGCGGAAGGAGTTGCGGCCTGAGCGGGGCTCCTGTGAGCCGATGGGAGCCCCGGTGCACAAAAAGGGAGAACGGGAGCCTACCCCGCCTCCGAGAACCCTGCAGTGAAGTCCCGGGTCCCAGGAGGGGGCCCGGGTGAAGAGTGGCAGCCGGCAAGTCTTCGCGGGGCTCTTGGAAGCTGAGAGAGCCCCGCCTGCCGTCCAGGAGCACGCCGGCCCCGCAATGGAGAGGAGTCCAGAGGAGACTTCGCCCCGCCACAGAAGAGCCCCGGTGAGTGGGGCTACACTTTGGTTGGTCTCGGTGTCAGTGGCACCGGAGGAGCCCGGTGAGTGGGGGGGGGCTGCAGAGGGCACACAAGGGGGACAGTGTATCTTGTGCCCAGGAGGAGCCCGTTGAACGGGGCCCCTCAGGCACACTTGGTGCCATTGCCTATTTCTCGAGCGGCCCCGCCTGGTTGAGGGCCGCTCCAACAGTGGGCATGATCTTTGGGTAGGGCCCCAGTGGGGGCCCAGAGGCACAGTGGTGCCGTGGTGGGATGGCTGATCCCAGCTATCCTGCGAGAGCGCAGGCAGCTGCAACGTTTTGGGCATGTTGTCTCCAGAGCCCCAGTGAGGCCCAGAGGGAACAGTTGTGCCAGGCCTTGTTTTCATTCACAGCTGCCCAGCAAGTAGTGGGCAGCTGCAACATTTAGGCTGTTAGTTCTTGGGGGCATTTTGTTAGGGAGACAGGAGTGAGATGCACTCCTTGGCCCCAGTACTTTTACAGCTGCCCAGCAAGTAGTGGGCAGCTGCAACGTTTAGGTTTGCGCTGAGTGTGCACCCTTGACTTTCCGCTGCCTTGGCAGCGCGCCCTGACATTGGGACATTGGGCATTTGAGCCCAAGTGGAAGGCCAGTTGGCCTGGGGGCAGGTTGGGGACATGGGTAGAGCGCCAGGCTCTACAGGATTGCGTAATGTATTTATGCCTACTGTGAATGTTGCCAAGAATGATTTAGGCCCATGGCGTAATGTGTTTATGCTAATGAGGTTTGGGCCTAATGTGGTTATGCCTAATGCCATGTTATGATGTCTTGAGGTAGTGCCTATTTGCGTAATGTGTTTATGCTTATGAGGTTATTGCATAATGTGTTTATGCAGGTGGGGCCCATTGCGTAATGTGTTTATGCTAATGAGGTTTGGGCCTAATGTGGGTTTATGTCTAATGCTAATAGGATAATGCTTAGGGCATTATGGTACCAGTAGTTACTGGTTGTGTTTTACATTTGCATTTACTTACCTGATCTGATGGTTCTGACCATGGCCCGATTGGCCTGGTCCTGTATATAATTCCCCTGTGAATATTGCCCGTGCCAGTTGGCACAGTGTAAATATGTGATTACGTTTCTAATGTGTTTTATGATAATACAAAGGCTATTTTTTTTATAACCTTGTGTGGAGTTCCTTTTGTAGTGTGCCTAGTGTGTTGCTGCTGTATGTGTGTGTTGCGCAAACGCTTTACACATTGCCTCCGGGATAGGCCTGACTGCTCATGCCAAGCTACCAAGGGGGTGAGCAGGGGTTATCTTGGGTGTGTAACTCCCTCGCCCTGACTAGAATGGTGGTTTCTGCCTGGCTTTGGCGCAAGCCTTAGCCAACCAGAAATCCCATTTCTAACAGCGACGTATTAGCATGTTTCCCTCATTTTTCTCCCCCGAACCTGATAACATAGCTCCCTAATGACCTGTTGGCGGGGTTTTTGCACTTTGGTTATTTGAACCCCTTAGTTTTTTATTCTGCCCTTGCCCTTCGTATTATTTTACGATCTTGTGGATGGGGGTTCCTATTCTTGGACTGATAAGTTTGTCCCGTTAACCTCATTCTGATGACGCCCCATCTTTTCTTAACTTGATTCTTTGTCCCTTTGGCATTTTAGATTTTATTGGGACTATCTAAACACTCCCAGAAAAACGCACTGACCTATGGACTCGAATTTTCTTATCCATTTGTTCCTTTTTCATCTTGACATTTAATGAGACCTCTGGAGTTTGTTCTCTACATTTACCTTTAGGTAAGATCTTTATGCGGAGCACTTTTGTATTCAGCCTTTTAGTTTTCTCAATATAAATATGATTGATATCTAAATTTATCCTTACCTTTACAGATATCTCTTGTTGAGCTGGACTCAACAGTGTGTGTTTCTTTATTTTAAGTGGACTATTGTTATAAAGGTATTTTTTGGTTCACATTTATATATGTATGTATTCATGTTTGGGCTGAAGGTTCCACTTTATGTATTTACATATCTTATCACATAAGTTGAGGGTGAGTCTATATGTAGTGTCCACACCTTTTCCATCCTTTCGTCACAGTACATGTTCTAACGTCTATTTTGGTGCACTCTCCTCCATTTCATTTATTGAAAATTTATCATGATTTATCAGCCCCTATAAAGATGTATGGCATCACTGTGGCTAACATATTTTCTTCCTTTAGACACTATGGTCTGAAAAACCTTGTTACCCAATAGTTCTGGTTACTGTATGCTTATTGCTATCTGTATAGTTTATGGTTATTTTAAATTGTTGTAATATATGTACTGATTGTTTGTTATTTATTCATTTCCCTGTACCCCTATCCCAATAGGTCATTTCTTGTGTGTTCCACACTCTATATATATCTGCCGCCCTGATGAAGGTGTAGCCCACCTTGGGCTAGACACCGAAACGCGCGTTGGCGCTGAATGACCTTGTGTATTTGGATCTAATTTCTATCCATTATTGGGAGGATACACAAGAGCCTTCGATATCTACATCATTTAGCTGTATAAAAATCTTGATTGTTAATTTCATTGACATGTATGATTGTCAGAATGTTGTTGATTATCAGTGATGTATGAGTGTGTATGTGTTTTTGGAATCCTGGATGAGTGTTGTTTTATGAATGATGTGTGTGGGACCTATGTTTATATGTTTAATATGTATTATTTATCTATCTTTGTTTCTCACCTTGTGAGCTTGATAAATAAAATGAATTGCAATGATCAAAATAAATATATAGAAATTTTATAAGAATTGTGTTCTTGGATTTATTGTGATAAATGTTCCTATGCTAGCCCAGTGTTGTCTATTATTTGGTGACCCTTTTAGGGCACTATATATATCCTGTATGTAGGCAGGTTGATCTCCTTAGTATTAGTTTGATCTTGAGGTCAGCCAACCCTCCAACTCTGGGGCCTCTGGTGGTGGTGTCATCATACACTTCTGATGTAACCATGCCCAGACATCCTCAGGGAGCGAGAAAAATCGGGTATCCTCATCCTCGATGACCTTAAGCCTCGCCATGACTCCGCACACTACTGCAACCATCACAGCTGGCAACAGAACTTCACACCACTCCCAAAGTGCATGGGCGTTGACACAAGGTGAGGGCCAATCATGCCATCCACAGGACCCCAGAGGGGTAGATGTACTAAGGCACCTCTGCCTGCAGTTTCTCTGCTTACCAATACAGTGTCCGCGCAGTGTGCCAGGGACCACAACCTCCTTCAGCCGAGGGGAGAGTGCACTTCCCGGTTGCACTCTTCCCTCGGTGGGCCGAGGGGAGAGTGCACTTCCCGGTTGCTTACCAATACAGTGTCCGCGCAGTGTGCCAGGGACCACAACCTCCTTCAGTCCCAGCAGTCAAATGCCTCCAGGCCCAAACAGTGACCAGACAAGGACACCAGCTCTATAACAGGCCCCCGCCGTGAGCTTCAAGTGTTCAGTGCAGGCTCTGATAGGTATCAATGTCCTGTGGCCCACTCCGTGGCCCCAACTCTCACCTTAGGTGTTCAGAGGTCCATATCTAGATGATCCCAGTGAGCAGGGGCCCAACCCCTTGAGTTATGAGCCAGGAGAATGGGGAGAGGGGCAGGACTCCCCCGTCAGCTGCAGGAGACCACCAATGTATAGGGCCGCCATTTGTCTTTAGTACCCCAAGATGTTGAGCCACTTCCTTCAGCCTTCGCTGATGGCATACCCTCTCCAGAGAGCCAGCAGGCCTCTGTATTATGGCTGCGGGCACCACCGGCCGTGTCTTACACTCCCAGCCCCAGGGGCCCCTGATGCACCACAAGACTGGCGGGTTGCTGCTCCCCACTGTCGCTGGGCAGGGTAACCACTCGATCATTGCCACCACCGGGGCCGCGGGCCCCGCCCAGTGTTAATGTGAGCCTCCAATTTCCCCTTCTGGTCAGGTTAGTTTGCTCTGGCTGCACTCCTCCTTGCAATGTGGATCTTCCTGAGTCTCTGGGGTTTACTGGATCCTCTGCTCTAGGGGCGGGGTTAGCGCAGCCCCTACAGGGGCCTCGGGATGCCAGCATGGGAAGGATGCTGCAAGAATCTTTGTGAGCCCGGCCAGAACTCTCGTTTAGGCTACTGCTCCTGTCGCCATCTTGGCCATGCCCTCATTAAAAAGAGTGATTATTCATAGTTCTAGCTGGTCCCAATTCAGAGATAGCAAAATTAATATTGAATCCCACTTCCCATTGTTTTCTATGGGCCAGGCAGAGTGTGCTTAGAGTGAACCTAGATTTTTGGAGCTACTCACTGTAAGGACACGTCAATTTAAATTTAAATTTCTACATGTCCTACTTTTAAATACCCTGTCTTTTGATCTATGAGGCCTACATAGGGTTGACTTATTAACATTTAACAGGAAGGTTTTCACCTGTCTAATATGAGTTATTTTGTCAGGTCGAATTGTAGGTTGTACACAGAAGTGTGCAAATTCACAGGTTGTACACAGAAGTGTGCAAATTCACTGACAGAAACCAAAGGTAATTTGTAAAACTCGAGGTGGCAGAAAGTCCTTTTAGTGACCACCACCTGCTTTTTCTGACTTTTAGACTCAATAGGTTGTCTCGGGCGGGGATTTGCCTAGCCGCTAAAATCAAAACGCAAGGAGAGAATGGTATTAGTATTAAATGGTCAGGAGTTAATCCAACCTCCCTTCCAGGTAAAATTGTTCACGAAAGACAACATGACTTCGATATCTGTACAAAGGGAGACTCTGCTGATTTACATATTATTAGGGCATTTTGCAATATCACTGCCGCAATTTCAGGAGGCCTTAAAACTAAGAATAAAAAGATCGTACCCCATAGGGTTAGCTGGTTTGATCAACAATGTACTAAGGGTAACCAGGCCTTAAAAAATGCCCTTAAAGCTAATCCAAGAGATGGTGAATTGATAAACATTTTAAGGAAGTCATATAAACAGACTCTAAATAGAAGGAGACAAAAAATACAAGAAGATGCATGGAGAAAACTAATACAAGCGGCTGATACACGAGATACTACACTATTTTGGAAAACAATTAACCATCCCTACTTTAAAGATCAGTCCGCAGTGAAAATTGCGACCCTGGTACAGCCGTCAGACTGGCTAAAACACTTTGGACACATTTTTAATCCAAATAATGAAAATGTAGCACCTTCAGCAAATAGAAATTTTATAACCATAGATTCCCCTAAGCTGACTCCTATCACCTTAGATGAGGTAACAGCTGCCCTAGATAGATGTGTAAATGGGAAGGCGCCCGGCCCGGATGGGGTACTAGTGGACATTTTCAAGACAGATACTAATCTTTCGGCCCCAATCCTATTGAGAGTCTGTAACGCTTCTGTGGGTGGCCTTTTGCCCGTAACATAGACAGAAAGTGTCATTGTACCAATTTTTAAGAAGGGAGATAGAGGTGATGCAAAATGCTACCGTCCTGTATCCCTTCTTGATACAACCTCAAAATTGAAGGGTAGAATCCTCTTGGAGAGACTGGAGATCTGGGCAGCTGATAACACAATTCTTACAGACTCCCAGTATGGATTCAGAAGAGAGATAGGGACAATTGAGCAGTGTCTCAACCTTCATTTAATAACCAGTAAATATACACTCTCCAAAATGAGCCATCTATATTTATGTTTTGAAAACCTAACAAGTGCCTATCGATCTAGTTAATCATGGAAAATTATGGCAGACCTTGGTATTGATGGGTGCCCCTAGTGAAATTATTATTTATTTATCCCAGATATACAAACTATTATTTGCAAGAGTTCGATATGGGCCGAGGGGAGAGTGCACTTCCCGGTTTAGAGTCAGGTGTGGGATTAGGCAAGGTTGTGTCTTCGCCCCGCTTTCATTTTCCCATTATATTAACGGTGTTGATGAATGTCTGCAAAAGCTGAATGTCGATGCTCCGAGGGTTGACAACCATGTCACTCTGACCGTGCTGTATGTGGATGACGCAGTTTTGCTGTCTAGAACTGCTAATGGGCTTCATTGTCTAATTGAAGTATTTGCGGAATATATGCAAGAAAAGGATTTAAAACTTAATTTAAAGAAAACATTTACAATGATTTGTGGGAAAGGTAAACCTAAGACCCTGACACACCATGTCAATAGAGTACCCATAGCAGAAACACATTCATTCTCGTACCTGGGCCTGCTATTTACATCTAAGGGCCACTGGGGAACACACATTGACTCCTGCAAATTAAATTTTTTACGGTCAACAGAGGCCATCTTTAGATTTTCAAAAAAAATGGGGAACAAGACAATCAGGGAAATTTTGACTCTTTATAGGAGCAAGCACCTTACAGGAACCTGTTATGGCGCAGCGTTATGGTGAACAGCTAATAAAGCTGCACTTCAGACCCAAGAAAACACATTTCTAAGAAGACTATTAGCAACCCCTAATTTAACTCCCTCATACATAGTACATAAAGAGCTAACAGTCCCTTATATTGAGGACTATATTAGTGTAGCAGCTCTAACTGTATGGTATGGGATTTGGAGTAAATATTGAACTAAATTTACTCAGGAAATCATAAAGGATTGTCTTGCCCTTGAGTATAGTACAAAAATCCCATGGCTGACTTATATTAATAACCTCCTAAATGAGTGCACTGAGAATATTGATCTTAATGACCCGACACAAATCCTCGGTTACTGTAAAAAAAGAGCTGAAAACTGGCCTCATAGAATCAAGAGAACTGTTAAGAGAAACTGACGCAAATTTAGAGCAGATGACCAGGGCTTATTGTGAAGGGCCAATTGCTTTAGGCATACAGACATATCTACTCTACCTCACAAGGTTAAGAATGGGTATTCTTCACTATTTAATAGCCTTTCCAACTATGGGCAAATGGAATCAAAACTTACCAAGGTGCCCCTGCAATGGGAAATCGCATCAGACCACCCCACATTTTATCCTCTTCTGTAATTTTTATAGAGACGCCAGAAAGAGTGTTTTACGACCTTTATTCCTTAATGAAAAACAGTTTTTTTATAAATCTGCTTTCAATTTTATTCGTAGTCTAGATAATGAGAAAGTCTGTAATGCAGTGGTGATCTTTATACAAATGGCGATCAATAGAAGAAAGACCAATTCACACCTTGAGGCTTTATTTTATGAAGCAATATAGGATATATATTGATTGGTGTCTCCTAGGAATGTCATTCTTTCCTTGTTCTCTGTATACTTAGACAATACCTTTTACTTAGTGCATTATGTGTAATTTACTTCATGTATTATTCATCTATGACAGCTAATTGATCACTTATCATATTTTATATATTTATCTAAAAAAATATTTTTTAAGTTTTTATATGTTGTACAGTACTGAAAATTTGATGAATTTTGAGGAGAATACTTTCTTTTTAGAATGCTTTTAAGGTTGTATCTTTTTAATCAAATAAAGCTGAAATTGATTGATTGATTGAACCAAAGGTTACTGGGATGTTATAGTTAGGAAATAGAATTAAAAAAAACCTTGGAGGTTCACTGAAAAAAAAAGGTTACAGGGACGTAATAGTTAGGAAGTAGAAATAAAAAAACCTTCTAAATGCACTGAAAAAAACCAAAGGTTACAGGAATGGTATAGTTAGGAAATAGAATTTAAAAAACCTTGGAGATTCACTGAAAAAAAAAATTACAGGGGTGTAGTAGTTAGGAAATAGAAATAAATAAACCTTAGAAATGCACTGAAAAAAGCAAAGGTTACTGGGACGTTAAAGTTAGGCTGGCATTTTACTTGTACAAAACCAGAGAAATTCAGCAGTTATAGTTAGCTGAGCTAACTATAACTTTCGTCCTTTCAATGCACTGCTTATGAACTCACATACTACATCACTCATGACATGGTCAGTGACATCACTCAGGACATCACTCATGATATCTCAAATGACTTCACTGGTGACATCATCCATAGAACCAGTCACACACCCAGTTATACTCCCATACAACATCTCATATACTCACCCCCACACAACCACTGACATTTCTATTAGCAGATCCATACAAACAGTAACAATCCTACTCACTGATTCATAGAGCCTCTAACACATCAACTTACCCATACATCCACTAACTCAACTAGTAACTCACATATACAGCCACTCATGCAGCTACTCACTGAGCAATACAGCTATTCACACATCCACTCAGACATACTGACACTTACACACCCACTCATAAACCCATACAGCTATTCTCATACTGAATCAATCACCCATACACATACTAACATACCTACTCACTCACCCATACAGTCACTCACCCATACAGTTACTCATGCATCCATTCACATACTCATAGATATACTAACACATGTACACACTCACCTATACAGTCACTGAGACAAGCACATACTTACCAATA
Source organism: Calotriton arnoldi (assembly GCA_963921515.1). NCBI lineage: Eukaryota > Metazoa > Chordata > Amphibia > Caudata > Salamandridae > Calotriton > Calotriton arnoldi. The sequence goes on along the minus strand of CAWUFW010001485.1, from coordinate 198,142 downwards.
AAGCCTCTCTCACACTCACTTACTCACCCATACAGTCTCTCACACACCCAGTCACTCACCCCTAGAACCACATGCACACCCATTCATGCACCCATACAATCACCAATATACCCTGTTACTGACCCATACAGACACTTATGTACCTGCTAAGTCACCCATTCCCTTCAGCCTAACTACAACGTCCCTGTAACCCCCGGTCTATATATATACTGAAAAAAATACAGGTTTCAGGAATGTTATAGTTAGTATTAGCATTTAAAAAACCTTAGAAATTCACTGAAAAAAACACAGGTTTCAGGGACATTATAGTTAGGCTGACATTTCACTCGAACAAAACCAGAGAAATTCAGCTGTTATAATTAGCTGAGCTAACTATAACTCGCGCCCCCACAATGCACTGCTGATGACGTCACATATTACATCACTCATGACATGGTCAGTGACATCACTGATGACATCACTGATGACATCTCAAATGACATCAATGATGACAGCATCCAGTGACTGAGTGTTTCTAAAAAGTTTAAGAATGTTATATATATATAAATATATATGCCAAGGTTTATTGAAGAATGAGTGGGTGTATGAGTGTCTGAATGGATGATTCAGTGGGTGCGTGACTGACTGTATAAGTGAGTGATTAAACGTGTCTTAGTGAATGCATGGGTGAATGACTAATCTGTGTGAATGTCTGTATCAGTCTGTCAGTTGGTGTGTAAGTGGCTTCAAGGGTTGGTGAGTAGCTACATGAGTGTCTATATGGGTTAATGATTGGTTGTCTGAGTACCTATATGGGTGCCTGAGTGTCTGTGTGGGTGGGTGTGGGTGTGTGTGACTCCCTGCATGGATGTGTGAGTGGGTGATTCACTGGGTGTTCATGAGTGCATCTGCGAGGGACTGTATGGGTGAGTGAGTGTGCGTATGGCTGTGTTGGTGAGTAAATGGATGTCTCAGTGGTATATGTGTGAGTAACTGCATATGTGAAAGGCAGTATATGTGAGTGTTGGATTATATAAGTGGCTATATGTGAGAGTGAGTGATTGCGAGAGTGGCTTTATGGATGAGTGTGTGCTTGTGTCAGTGATTGTAGAAGAGAGTAAGTATGTGTTAGTATCTGTATGAATAAGTGAGGTGTGTGTCTATAACTGTATAGGTGAGTAAATGGCAGTGTGATTGATTCTTTTTTTAAATGGTTTTATTGTTTTTATTATCATTTTAACTTTATGGGTGAGTATCTGTATGGGTGTATGAGTGCATAGATCAGTGGCTGCATTGATGAGTGACTGCGTGTATGAGTGGCTGTGTGAGTGAGTGGATGTGTGTGTGTGTAGACCTATGAATCAGTGAGTGGGTGTGTAAGTACTGGTATGGGTGTGTGAATGGGTTTGAGAATAGTAGTGTGGAAGTTGGAGAAAGTGTATGAAAGGTTATAAGTAACCCTGGGCGTAGTACTACGCTACGCTCACGGAGCATGAGTAGTTTGTACTATTACACAAATTGCATGTAGCACAGTGCAAAAACTATGTTAATTAACGTAGCATAGCAGCAAAATCATCAACACATACAAATGCTTTGATGAAGCAATTTTACATGCTAAAAAGCATATAACCAATTCACAAAAGTGAACCTTGAGAATGAAAATATCAGGCAATGAGAGAGGTGATGATTTTGGGGTCCCCCCTAACCTAGGGGGAGGACCAAGCAGATGCCTCGAACACAAAGAGCATACCATGATGAACGATTCAGTGGTGGATGGTCCCTTCCTCCTAGGACCACCCAAAGCACAGTTATGGGCAAAAATACAATCCCAACCAAAGGCCCTACAAAGCATTATGGGACGAGATTAGCAGTGGGCAGTGAATATTATAGTGTCCAATATCAAAATAATTCTACAAAGAGCTGCAGTTCAACTAGTCGTTACTAGATGTCCCTCACGAGTCAAATGCAAAAGCATTGAAACCCTTTCATGAAGCTTTTGCATTTGACTCGTGAGGGACATCTAGTAACGACTAGTGGAACTGCAGCTCTTTGTAGAATTTTTTTGATATTGGATACTATAATATTCACTGCCCACTGCTAATCTCGTCCCATAATGCTTTGCAGGGCCTTTGGTTGGGATTGTATTTTTGCCAATAACTGTGCTTGGGGTGGTCCTAAGAGGATGTGACCACCACCGAATCGTTCAAAAGATGTGCTTTTTGTTTTCAAGGCATCTGCTTGGTTCTCTCCCTAGGTTAGGGAGGATCCCAAAATCATCACCTCTCTCACTGCTTGTTCATTTATTGTTTTCACTTTTGTGAAATGACTATATGCATTTTAGCATATAAAGACAGAGATACTTATTTTATTTTAACTTGCACTGTGCAAGATGCCTTTGGCAATTATTGTACAGTGCAGTCAAGCACACAGCTACAGCACTATGTAATTTGCATAGCTATGTGTAGTTCAAAATGTACTTCACGTAGCTACGTATAGTGTTACTATGCAACACCCAGGGTTAGTTATAAGGGGGTGTGAGTGGGTGCATCAGAGATTCTGTGGATGATGTCATCAGTGATGTCATTTGAGTATTTTGGCCCCAGGAAGGTGGTGGCCCCCTGGGCCCAGGGGGATTTGTGAGGTTCCCCAATACAAATATTTAAGCCATATGGGGGTGGTGGTCCCGGGCCACGGGTGTCCGTGAGACCCCATAAATTAATTTAAAATGGTCCTGGGGAAGTAGTGGAACCCGGGGGGTCTGTGAGGCCCCCCATTTGCTGTAAATTGGCCCAGGGTAGGAGGTGGTCCCAGGGGCAAGTGTGACTCCCTGTAGTGAAATAAACCCCGGGGAGGTGGTAGTCCCCAAGGTACATAAATGCCCTAGTAGGGGGCCCCATGTGCCCCCTCCTTTAATTATAATTTGACCATGCCCCCGGTATTTGGCCCACCCAGGGGCCTCCTCATTTAGATGTCCTGGGAAACTGAACTTCTTTTTTTAGTCAATTTTGGCCAGATTCATGGATCCAGTGGAAATTCATCGCAAAATTGACAAAAAAATGCTTCAGGGAATCCACCAGCATTCCTATGGGGTCAGAGTATTCCCACTCTGCCCCTTTCTTTTTTTAATTGGTTTTTCTAGGACTCGGATTCAAGCCAAGTCCCAAGATGGCTGCTAACACTTCCTGGTTTGAAGTGTTGGCAGACAAACATATCTCAGCACGAGATCCGGAGGGGTTGCCGATCCTCCGCAGCCCTATATTCAACTGGAAATTTCTTTAAATAACTACAAAACTACTGAATGGATTTAGACCTAATAACAAAAAGGCACATCCCTGAGCCAACATATACCTTCCTGCTAAATTTGGATTAATTCCGTTCAGCAGTTTGGGCTGTAGCCTTGCCTAAAGGTCCTATGGGAATTAACATGCAGAAAACGTGTTTTTAACCACCCCCTAGTTCTCGGTCCCCGCTTGACAGATGACTCCGAAGCTTTCAAGACAGCAGCTGAAGTGAGCATTGTATCATTTTTAAGAATTTCGTGAACATTCGTCAAATAGTGCCGAAGTTATCGGCAACACAAAAAACGCTCTTCCTCTGGTGACTATATCGTAACTGTAACTACCTACTGGCGGCCACCAAAAACAAAGGTTATAGTTAGGCTCAGATGTCACTCATACAAAAATAGTGAAATTCAGTAGTTATAGTTACCTAAGCTAACTATAACGTATGCAACCGAAATGCACTGCTTATGACCTCACATATTATATCACTCATGACATGGTCAGTGACATCACTGATGGCATCTCAAATGACATCACTTATGACATCATCAAGTAAGTGTAAGTGTTTTTAATAGATTATGGGTGTTAAACATATATACTAACCTACTACAAAAGTTAAATTAGTATACTAGGTGTACTACTACTGAGTGATACTATTTTTAACATATATCATGTAAGTGGCTATGTGACTATATGTATCCTGGTGTGTGTGGGTGTGTGATTTGCTATATGGGTATATAAGTAGGTCTGTGAGTAGCTGTGTAGGTGAGTGAGATTGTGTGTGAGTGGCTGCATTGGTGAGTCAGTGGGTGTGTCAGTGGCTGTATGGGTGAGTGAGTTGCGGTGTGAGTGGCTTTATGGGTGGGCAACTGGGTGTGTAGTGAATGGGTGAGTGAGTGGGTGTCTTAATGGCTGTATGAGTGAGTGACTCTGTGTGTAAGTATCTGTATGGTTGAGTTAGTAGCTGTTTGAGTGGCTGTTTGATTAAGTGAGGCTGTGTGTGAATGGCTGTATTGGAGAGTGAGTGTCTGTGTGAATGGCTGTGTGGGTGAGTGAGTGGATTTGTGAGTGCTTGTATGGATGTGTGAATGGGTATGTAAGTGATTGTGTGGGTGAGTGTGTGAGTGCTTGTGTGGGTGAGTGCCTGTGTTGAGAGGCTGCATGGGAAGGTGAAGGTATAGGTGAATAAGTGGGTGTGTGAGTAGCTGTATGGGTGAGTGACTGGTTGTGGAAGTAGCTGTATGGGTGAGTGAATGGTAGCATGGGTGGCTGTACGAATAAGTGAGTGGGTGTGTGAGTGGGTCACCGGATAAGTGAGTGGGTGTGTGAGTACTGGTATGGGTCTGTGAATGGGTATCTGAGTGGTTGTGTGGGTGTGTGAGTGGGCATATGAGAGGTTGAATGGGGTGTGAGTGGGTATATGAGTGGTTCTGTGAATGATGTCATCAATAATGTCATTAGTGATGTCATTTGAGATGTCATCAGTGATGTCACTGACCATGTCATAAGTGATGAAATATGTGAGGTCATAAGCAGTGCATTGCAGGGGCATAAGTTATACTTAGCTCAGGTAACTATAACTGCTGAATTTCACTGGTTTTGTAAGAGTGAAAACTGAGCCTAAGTATAACATCCCTGTAGCCTTTGGTTTTTTCAGTGAATTTCTCTTTTTTCAAATTCTATTTCCTAACTATAATGTCCCTGTAAACTTTGTTCTTTTAAGTGAATTTCTATGGCTTTTTAACTAGTAGTGGTGTTTGCAAAGAGGTGGAGAAAGGGGGCAGGGCTTCCGACCAGCTACCAGGAATCCTGCTATGTCTGACTTACTTGGGGTAACAGGAGAGCTTCTGGGCTCCCAAGAACCCTCAGAATCCAAGAGGACTTCATCCTCCAACCAGCAGTGCTCCAGGAGGCGCGGTTGTAGAGTGGTGAGAAAGAGGCGTGGCCTTCAAAGAACTCTTAGCAGTTCTGCTGTGTGGGACTTACTGGCGGAAGCAGGAGGGCTTGTTGGCTCCCAAGGACACTTTAGAGCCAAGGGGACTTCATCCCCCAACCAGCAGTGCACCAGGAGGTGCCTTTGCCAAATGGCAGAGAAAGGCGGCATGACCTCTGAAGTCCTCTCAGCAATAGCAGTCTGTGGGACTCAGTGGTGGTAACAGGAGGGCTTGTTGGCCCCCAAGGACCCTCAGCTTCCAAGGGTACTTCATCCCCCAAACAGCAGTATGCCAGGAGGTGTGTTTCCAGAGTGCAGGATAATGGGGTATGGACCCCGAAGTCCTCTCAGCAATAACGCTGTGTGGGACTTACTGGAGGTAACAGGAGGGCTTTTTGGCCCCAAGGACCCTCAGCAGCTAAGGGGACTTCATCCCCCAACCAGCAGTGTGCCAGGAGACGTGTTTGCAGAGGGATGGAGAAAGGGAGCATGGCTTCCAAAGAACTCTCAGCAATCCCGCTGTGTTGGACTTACTGAAGGTAACTTGAGGGCTTGTTGGCCCCCAAGGACACTCTGGAGCCAAGGGGACTTCATCCCCCAACCAGAAGTGTTCCAGGAGGCATGTTTACAGAGTAGTGGAGAAAGGGGGCAAGCCTCCAGAGACTTGCCAGTCCTTTTTTAAATTATTAATTTATTTATTAGGGGAGGGGGACCACATGGCCCTCCTTCCCTGGCCCAATTTGGGCCCCAGGGACCCCATCCCTCAGGACCAGGCTTTTTTGTTAATGGGGTAGGGGTGCTGCACTGCCCCCTCCCCAGGGAGATTTCAGGACTGGACACCCCATCCCCAAGTCCTGGATTTTTCCCCCCTAAACTTACAGGGAAAGGGGCCACATAGCCCCCCTCCCTGGGCCTATTTTTGGCCCTAGGGACCCTATGTCCCAGGGCCTGGCCTTTCCGTGGGGACAATGGTGTGAGCCTCAAGGCCCACGCGGTCCCAGCCGGCTCCCCACCTCCTGCTGGACCTGGCATTGCTTTGAGACCAAGCCAGCTATTAAACATGCAGCTCCCTCAATCTCAAAGCAATTTGTCTGTTTCCCTGCTCGCTTGGCAGACAAATGCTCCGCTTTCAGAAAGCAAGAGCATTTGTGAGCTCTCACTTGCTGAATGTAGAGCATTTGCTGTGGCTTGGCGGGAAGCTCCCACCAAGCCACAGCAAACTGCAATGTCCTGGGGGTGCTCATCCCAGGACATTGAGGGAACGGGCTATGTACAGCTCTAGGAGGGGGGCCACCCTCCCCGTGGCCCCCCTCCTTTCTTCAATTTCCCCCCAGGGAGGTGTTTGTTCCCGGGGCTATAGAGGGGCTGTGTGCCCCCCCACATTACATTTTAAAAAACCCCAGGGAGGTGACAGCCCCCTTCATTACTTAAAATGAAAACCCCGGAGAGGTAGTGGCATCCGAGGCCAGCTTGGGTCCACATGGCCCCCTGCACTCTTTAGACTTAAAGGTCAGGAGAGGTGGCGGACCCCAGGGATAGGGGGCCCAAGAGGCCCCTCATTGTTAATAAATAAACCCCAAGGAGGAGGTGGTCCCCGGGGCAGCGGGCAGGCTATATGGGTTTCCTTTGCATTTTTTGTTCTAAAAGCCCCAGGGAGGTGGTGGTCCCCAGGGCATCAATGAGCCCCAGGAGGGGGACATGTGCCCCCCCTTATTTATTACAATGCCCCTGGGATGTGGCCCACCCAGGGGCCCATTAGAAATGACACGCAGGAGCCCCAGCTTTGTTTTTTAATAATCCCCCCGAAAATCTTTTTAAAAAATGCTTTTTTTTACCCTGGGGGTTCCCCCAAGAGGCCTAGGTTGTCAGGGTATTTCTACCCTGCCCCCTTTTCTTTTTTGCACTTTTTGTGGGAGCGGCTACAAGTTGAGTCCCAAGATGACTGCCAACACTTTCTGGTAGAAGTGATGGCAGCCAATCAAATTTCAGTAGGATTTCAGTAGGATTTTGGGCTCCCAGATATCTATATTTTTAAACTTAAATGTCTCTGAAACTACTGAATAGATTAAAACCAAATCACAAAACCATGCTTTCTGGACCAACATCTATCCTTCTGCCAAATATGGTGTAAATCCGTTCAACGGTTCTGGCTCTAATCGTGTTCAAAAAATGAAAAATTCCCATGTTATAACATAACATGGGGAATTCGCGTTTTCGGACCCTCATTTTTTCTCAACCCCTGCTTGACAGATCACCCTAAAACTTTCAACAAAGCAGCTGAACTAAAAAGGGGAAGTTTTATGAAAATTCTGTGAAGATTTGTCAAGCGGCACCAAAGTTATTGGCAAAACAAAAAATGGTTTTCCTATGGAAATGTTATTCCTAACTATAACTACCTAATGGCAATTTTTATATATATATATATATATATTGTTTTCCAATCGCTCTGCAGCAAGGACGCACTCCTGAACAGATGGTTTCAAAAGACCTTTATTTCCTCAACCGGCAAATGCATTCCAAGCAACTCCATTGCCTGACGCGTTTCGAAGCATTTCAGCTCCTTTTTCGAAGGCAGTGCTGGAAAATTCACAGTGTTGCTGACGTGATCCTTTTCAATTTTTTAAAATTTCATGCCTCCTCACTGATTGGCTTATAGTAGCATCCTGTAGTAGGTAAGTTATCAGTGCATTGTGGGCTATGTAGTACACGACAGTTTTACATTATTCCTCTTGGTGAGTTCCGTGAATATTCTCATTATTTATGCAATTATTCAGCCCTCAGTGGGCCTCGGGACAGCACTCCGGTTGTTTGTAATGGAATCTGTTCTTGCCTGCGAGATGCTGCAATGTTCCCAGCTCCTCTGGCCCCTTCACATCAGGGTGGTGCAGCCCTTCACGGCCGAAGCCGCCGTGTTTATTTTGTTTTCCAATCGCTCTGCAGCAAGGACGCACTCCTGAACAGATGGTTTCAAAGACCTTTATTTCCTCAACCGGCAAATGCATTCCAAGCAACTCCATTGCCTGACGCGTTTCGAAGCATTTCAGCTCCTTTTTCGAAGGCAGTGCTGGAAAATTCACAGTGTTGCTGACGTGATCCTTTTCAATTTTTTAAATTTCATGCCTCCTCACTGATTGGCTTATAGTAGCATCCTGTAGTAGGTAAGTTATCAGTGCATTGTGGGCTATGTAGTACACGACAGTTTTACATTATTCCTCTTGGTGAGTTCCGTGAATATTCTCATTATTTATGCAATTATTCAGCCCTCAGTGGGCCTCGGGACAGCACTCCGGTTGTTTGTAATGGAATCTGTTCTTGCCTGCGAGATGCTGCAATGTTCCCAGCTCCTCTGGCCCCTTCACATCAGGGTGGTGCAGCCCTTCACGGCCGAAGCCGCCGTGTTTATTTTGTTTTCCAATCGCTCTGCAGCAAGGACGCACTCCTGAACAGATGGTTTCAAAAGACCTTTATTTCCTCAACCGGCAAATGCATTCCAAGCAACTCCATTGCCTGACGCGTTTCGAAGCATTTCAGCTCCTTTTTCGAAGGCAGTGCTGGAAAATTCACAGTGTTGCTGACGTGATCCTTTTCAATTTTTTAAATTTCATGCCTCCTCACTGATTGGCTTATAGTAGCATCCTGTAGTAGGTAAGTTATCAGTGCATTGTGGGCTATGTAGTACACGACAGTTTTACATTATTCCTCTTGGTGAGTTCCGTGAATATTCTCATTATTTATGCAATTATTCAGCCCTCAGTGGGCCTCGGGACAGCACTCCGGTTGTTTGTAATGGAATCTGTTCTTGCCTGCGAGATGCTGCAATGTTCCCAGCTCCTCTGGCCCCTTCACATCAGGGTGGTGCAGCCCTTCACGGCCGAAGCCGCCGTGTTTATTTTGTTTTCCAATCGCTCTGCAGCAAGGACGCACTCCTGAACAGATGGTTTCAAAAGACCTTTATTTCCTCAACCGGCAAATGCATTCCAAGCAACTCCATTGCCTGACGCGTTTCGAAGCATTTCAGCTCCTTTTTCGAAGGCAGTGCTGGAAAATTCACAGTGTTGCTGACGTGATCCTTTTCAATTTTTTAAATTTCATGCCTCCTCACTGATTGGCTTATAGTAGCATCCTGTAGTAGGTAAGTTATCAGTGCATTGTGGGCTATGTAGTACACGACAGTTTTACATTATTCCTCTTGGTGAGTTCCGTGAATATTCTCATTATTTATGCAATTATTCAGCCCTCAGTGGGCCTCGGGACAGCACTCCGGTTGTTTGTAATGGAATCTGTTCTTGCCTGCGAGATGCTGCAATGTTCCCAGCTCCTCTGGCCCCTTCACATCAGGGTGGTGCAGCCCTTCACGGCCGAAGCCGCCGTGTTTATTTTGTTTTCCAATCGCTCTGCAGCAAGGACGCACTCCTGAACAGATGGTTTCAAAAGACCTTTATTTCCTCAACCGGCAAATGCATTCCAAGCAACTCCATTGCCTGACGCGTTTCGAAGCATTTCAGCTCCTTTTCGAAGGCAGTGCTGGAAAATTCACAGTGTTGCTGACGTGATCCTTTTCAATTTTTTAAATTTCATGCCTCCTCACTGATTGGCTTATAGTAGCATCCTGTAGTAGGTAAGTTATCAGTGCATTGTGGGCTATGTAGTACACGACAGTTTTACATTATTCCTCTTGGTGAGTTCCGTGAATATTCTCATTATTTATGCAATTATTCAGCCCTCAGTGGGCCTCGGGACAGCACTCCGGTTGTTTGTAATGGAATCTGTTCTTGCCTGCGAGATGCTGCAATGTTCCCAGCTCCTCTGGCCCCTTCACATCAGGGTGGTCACATATTTCTGGATAAAGATGCACTAGAAACAATCACATTGCCAAAATGAAAACAAGCTCACTGGTGACATGTCCTTGTGCTCCATTACTCAGCTGTAGTATAGAACATGTACTGGACATTTACCCAAGGAGGTAACACTTAGTAATTAACCAGTAGAAATTCCTTTGTAGCCGAGTCATTCACACAGCTAGTGGCACACCCACACAGACACACACAACAACTCAGATATGCACGCAGACACTCATGCCGACACTCATGCACCCACCAACAGACCTATACAGCCACTCACAGACACATTCAGACACTCATGCACCCACTCACAAACCCACTCAGACATGTACACCCACTCTCGGGCCCACTCAGACACTCATGCACCCACTCACAGACCTACTCAGAGACTAATGCACCCATTCACAGACCCACACAGACACTCAAGCACTCACTCACAGACTGACACACACACTCATGGAGGCACTAACCAACCTACTCAGACACTCACACCTACTCACTGACTCAAACACTCATGCACTGACTCAGACACCCACTCAGACACTCACGCACCTACTCATAGACCTACTCAGACACTCACGCACCCACTCCAACACCCTGTGAGACACTTATGCAGCCACTCCCAGACCCATACAGACACCCACTCACACACCGATTAAGACAATTCACACTCCCTCACACACCCACTGAGACAGTCATGCACTCACTCCCACACTCACTCTCAAAGGTTACAGGTTACATTTAGGAAATAACATTGAAAAAACCTTTAGAAATTAGTATTAAAAAGCCAAAGGTTACAGGGAGGTTATAGTTAGAAAACAACATTAAAAAAACATTAGAATTTCGCTGAAAAAACTAAAGGTTAACAGGATTTTGTAGTTAGGAAATAGAATGAAAACAACCTAAGAAATTCACTGACAAAACTAAAGGTTACAGGGACATTATAGTTAGGCTCACATTTCACTTGTACAAGATCAGTAAAATTCAGTATTTATAGTTAGCTGAGCTAACTATAACTTATGCCCCCACAATACACTGCTTATGACCTCACATAATACTTCACTCATGACATATCCATTGACTTCACTGATGACATCACTGATGACATCATCCACAGATCCACTCACACACCCCCTCACACCCCTATACAACCTCTCATACACCCACTTATACATCCACACAACCACTCATATATACATTCACAGACCCATACAAGTACTCCCATAACCACTCATCCATAGACCCTCTCATATACCCACTCACTCACTCATACAGTCACTCACCCATACAGCTACTCCTAAAACCAGTTACTTACCCATACAACCATTCACACAGCCACACACTCACCCATACAGGTGCTCACACACACCCACTTATTGACCTATACAGCCACTCATACACCCACTCACTCATACAGCTGCCTCACAACAAAGCCACTCACTCACCCATACAAACACTCACACCCCCACATAACCACTTACATAACCATTCACACAACCATACAAGAACTCACACATCTGCTCACTGAGCTATACATCCATTCACACACTTACTCTACAATACAGCCACTCACACACCAACTCACTTAACCAAACACCCACTCAAACACCCACTCACTCATCCATATAGCCAGTTACACATCTAGTCACTCACTCATACAGCCATTCATACACCCACTCACTCACCCATACAGTCACTTACACACCCACTCACCCACCCATACAGTCACTCACACAGCCACTCACTCACTCATATAGCCACTATCACACCCACTCACTCACCAATACAGTCACTCACACTGCTACTCACTCACCCACACAGCTACTCACATACCTACTAATACACCCATACAGCCACTCACACACCCACTCACACCCATACAGGCACTCAGACACCCACTCACACATGGATACACACAGTTACACACCCACTCACATAATATATGATAGAAATAGTATCACTCATTAGTAGTACACATAATTATACTATTTTAACTTTTGTAGTTCCTTGGTATATACGTTTAACACTCATAAAAGTTTAGAAAACACTCAGACTCACTGAATGATATCATTAGTTATGTAATTTGAAATGTCATCAGTGATGTCATCATTGATGTCGCTGACTATGTCATGAGTGATGTAATATGTGAGGTCATAAGCCATGCATTGCGGGCGTAAGTTATAGTTAGCTCAGCAAACTATAACTGCTGAATTTCACTGGCTTTGTACAAGTGAAATGTGAGTCTTACTATAACATCCCTGTAACTTTTATTTTTTTCAGTGAATATATATATGGATGACACCAAGTTAATGGTGCATGTGAATTAAGGGAATCCATAGTTTACTGTGGCATCAATATTTATTCCTGAATAAACGAGTGAAACCTGAACTGCTTTTACACAATCTGTAGTCTACTCCTAGAGTACTCTCTGATGCTATGAGGATATGAGATATAGCATTTTGCACAAAAAAAATTGCTTCTTATATTGGTAGCATTACAGTAAATTGTGGATATCAATCCCTGATGAAGTCAAGGGCGATACGCTATCTTGACAAAACACGTATTGGCTTAAAAGGTATAGGACCTGGCTCAAAGTGTGATAAAAGGGAAATTAGAAGGATGAAGATTATATTAAAGGACAAACTGTTGATGTAATTGCAGTGGACTCTTTGGTTCTGTAACCTCCAAGGTGGTGTTTTTAGTAGTAAATATTTAGTGTTTTGTTGAGATTAATTAAATAACTTATTAAGCACAATATATTTAATTTTACTTTAGTCTAGGTTTAGCTGTAGATTTAGTGTTAAGGCCACTGTGCCTTTATTGCTCATTTGTGAAGTTAAAGAAGTGGTAAATCATATTTTAAACACCCTTACCTTCTCCATTTAGTTGTAGTTAAAGTACGTATGCACGAGGGGGCGTGGCTTGGACGCCAACGGGAATGGCCACACCTCTGTGAAGCACTGAGGGGGCACAGGAGGTTTTATCTCCTTTTATGGCAAGACCTCGCTGCTGTGTACGGAATGTACAACATCGAAGGATGAAGTTGCCAAGCCTTGTTTTCTTCTATTAAAGACTCCTTTGCAGTAAGCGGGAAACTGCATTGTACATTTATTCGAGCCGACATGATTTCCCTCAGGGCTCGCGTCCACCATTTTGTGTTTACCTCAAGGATGTTTTTTCCTCGGATGTTTTTTCCTCCTGAATAAATAGCAGCGTATTTTTAAGCCATGGGATTCTAATTTTTGGAAGTTTTGCTAGCTGTTCTAGTGGCTAATTTTAATTTTATTGTTTTACACTGGAGTTACCTGTTTCGTACCTCCTTAGTGGCCTTGAGGTATTTTATATGATTTTTGGAATTCTTCTGGCATTCTCAGATATTGCCTTACTCAGTCTTACTTGTGACTGTAATTTTTTCAACATAAAGTGAATATTATTATTTATGCTGTTCGCCTCTTCAGGCTTCCTCATTGTTTTGGCTGCGTGCTGCATTATGATATCTGTGTATGGAAGAACGAAGCCTGCTTGTCGTTCTGTCAACAGCTCTTCTCCATCTGTGGTTGACTTTAATCCTTTTTGCGTTCTTCAAGATAACATGGCGGATTCACAACAAGGTGCAGTAACAGGTGTCCTGTCATCAAGTATACCACTTCCTAGTTCCAAAATTCCGTTCAAAGTATCTGGCACGTCAGTTCTTTCATCCGGAAAAGGGTTAAAAAAAAGCCCCACTTTCACCAACTATATCTCCTCCTTCAATCTCTATGGAATTAATCCTTGAGGAAATTCGGGCACTTAAGCCTTATATGGAAGAGATTAATATTCGCCTTGAATACCTGGATGATAAATGGTCACACATGGAGAGCAGGGTTGTTCAATTAGAAAATAAAGTGGAATCTTTTCATTCTTCAATAACAGATTGAAAATCTAGAAAATTGTAACAGACGCAATAATCTGCGTATTTATGGCTTGGTAGAAGGACATGAAGGCCCTAAATACTCTCTCCTTTTTCCAATCCTTTCTTCCGAAACTTCTGGATCTTCCTGTATCTCCACCACTGAACATTCAGAGAGATCATCATTTAGGCCATGTTTCACAGTCTGCGTCTTCTTCAAATAAATCAAGAGGAGTTATTTTGTATTTTTTAGAATACACAGATCTGTTGAAGGTCTTGCAAGCAGTGCAGGTCAAGGGTAGAATCTCCTGGCACGGCTCTACTATTTTCTTTTCCCAGGACTATGCCAAAGCATCAGCGGATAGAAAAAATACATTTTTGGATATGAGGCCAGAGTTACGAAATATCAATGCCAGATTTGGATTTATCCATCCCTGCCTCTTTAGGGTCACTTATAAGAACAAGACCACATCCTATGAGGATCGTTGTCTTCTTCAACGATTTTTGAACAATTGTAGACTGAAGGATATGGAAATTACTAGACCTACTGTTTAACTTATTTTAGTAATTCCTGTTAGTATGTAATTACAGTCATGGTTATGTGTCATATTTATTGTTTTGGTTAACATTTGTATAACTTCTTTCTCCCTCTTTTCTCAGGTACTGCTCTTGTCAAAAGTCATACATGTGACTCCTCTTGCATTTTGATGTTATATCTCCTTCCTACAATGCCTGTTTCCGAGAGCTCCAGTTGCTGTATCGTCTCCCTTCTGTGGCTCCACCACCCTCAAATTGTTTGTGTTCATTCTGGTAAGTCATTTTTTGTATTGTATTTATGATTTTTGTCTCTCTTTTCCTTTTTTGCCTCATCAAGTTTCTGTTTCCTTCTTCTATTTCCTTTCTTCAGACCATCTTTATTAAGTTCTAATCTCTCTCTAGTCATCCTTTTCTGCTTCCTTCAGATTATCAGCTCTTCTTTTTCTATCTTGTTGTCTTCTGGACTCCTTTTCTCTCTTTCTTTTTCTTTGACTTCAACTTTTGCCTCATATGCAATCTATTTTGATAAGTTGTTACATTTTAAGGGTTATGCTGTATTATCTTCATGTTATTTTCACAGAATGCTAATTATTATTACTTGTTTTGTATTTTCTGAATCTATTGTAGATGGCTTTAAGATTTATCTCTTGGAATGTTAAAGGTTTAGGTTCTCCTATAAAACTTCAAAGGTTTTTGTCTCATATTTCCAACTTAAAATGTGATATTGTTCTCCTGCAGGAAATACACACTTCAGACAAAGAAGTGGCTAAACTTAAAAGACAATGGGTTGGTCATGTTTTTGCTTCTCCAGGCTCAGGGAAACATAATGGGGTAGTTATTTTATGTCATAAGTGCCTAACTATACAAATTCTTGCTCAAGATGTTGACTGTGAAGGTAGATGGGTCTCAGTTTCCTTACTTATTGATAAAATTCCTTTCTCTATTGTTAATCTTTATGCACCTGCTAATGCAGATAGCTCCCTTTGGCCAGGAGTATTGTCTAAATTGATGACTTATGCTGATGATTATTTGATTGTTGGTGGGGGATTGTAATATGTTTTTTGATCCCATTATAGACAGGCGCTCCAAAACTACATTTCTGCCTTCACAGATGCATTCCTAGTTTAAATCGATATTATCCCAGCGATCTCTTATTGATGCATGGAGATTGTGCATCCCAACATGTCAAGAGTACACTTTCTTTTCCCCTGTTCATTTTTCCCAATCACAGATAGACTATATGTTTATTTCTAATGCTCTTGCTCAACACGTTATTAACTCTGAAATTGGATCCATATTGATTTCCGATCATGCACCAGTCACCTTAGATTTAGATCTCCTTCCACCTTTTCAGGGAACTAGACGGCGGAGATTTAATAATTCTCTTACCCTAGATCTGCATTTTACAAGTACTTTTGAACAATTTACTAACACATTCTTTAAAGAAAATGAATCTCCTGACCTATCGACTCAGATTATTTGTGATGCTTTCAGTGCCGCCTCTAGAGATTTTATTATTAATTTTGTTTCCAAGAAACGGAAATCTGCCTCCAATAGATTTAAAGTACTTAACTCACGTATTAAGCAACTAGAACACTCTTTTTATAACCCTCACTCTGAACACAACTTAAATGAGCTAGTGACTGCTAAATTTGAATTTAATACACTTTCTACAGAAAATGGCAACTCTTATCTACTCAGATCCAGTGCAAAATATTATGGAGGTCAAAATAAAGCAGGGAAACTTCTTGCCACTTATCTTAAAATCAAAAAAGAATGTACAAAAATTGATTCTATTTTACCCTTTACTAATCGGAATATACATAAAAATGAGGATATACTTCTCAGTATGATCCCAAGATCCTCATTATTATTTATCATCCATCCCTTCACCTTCACACCATGACATTGATTTTTCCATATTGGAAGAGGATATTCTAATTCATGATATCTCTAATGCAATTCATTTTATTACACATGGCAAAGCTTCTGGACCTGATGTTTTTACCATTGAATTTTATTAATATTTTTCTTCACTTCTTTTGCCCAAATTACACCAACTTTTCCTTTATTTTATATCCACATCGGGTGGTTCTTTTCAAGAGGCGCTGATATGTCTTCTTCCCAAAGATAATAAAGATAATAGATTGTGTAAAGATTATCGCCCTATTTCTCTAATTAACTTAGATTATAAAAGTTTTGCAAAAATATTAGCTCTTCGTTTGGACAAGTTATTACCCCAAATAATTGGGAGAGAACAATGTGGTTTTCCAAATCTTATAATTCTTCTTTGGCTGCTGTCTCTTTGGACGCAGAGAAAGCATTTGACAGAGTTAGTTGGTCTTTTATCTTCTCTACGCTTTACTGGTTTGGTTTTGGTCCCAAATTCATCAATTATGTTTCTTTGTTATATTCTTCTCCCAAGTCTTCTAGTTTAGTAAATGGTCTTATGTCTCCATTTTTCCCTCTTCATAGAGGCGTCCGACAAGGTTGTCCGCTCTCCCCTCTATTATTTATAGTTGCTTTGGAACCCTTTTTAATAAAGATTCGTTCAAATCCACAAATCACAGGTTTCACTTATGGGGATACTCAGCTTAAACTTTCTGTTTATGCCGATGATATTTTGCTTTTTATCTCTCATCCACAAACATCCTTACCGGCTTGTTTATAAGAAGTAGATAGCTTTGTGTCTGTCTCAGGCTATGAATAAAATCTAGACAAGTGTGAAATACTCCCCCTAAATAAGTTATGTTTTCATGCTGATTTCAGCTTGTCTTCCTTTCATTGGAATCCAGATAAGATTAAATATCTTGGTCTGTGGTTCTCTGATACCTTTAAAGATACTATAGCTTTAAACTTGAAAACATTGCACACAGTCCTTCTGGCGCATACATCTCATTGGAATCCCTTGTTTTTATCTTGGTGGGGCCGCCTCGACACTATAAAAATGATGCTAGTACCTATTGTATTGTTTTATATTTCAAATATGCCTGTGAATATTCCCCAGTCTCAATATAAAAAAGTTTTCATTTGATCTAATTTCTTATGGAGTAATAAAAAACCCAGGATGTCATTTCTTAAACTTAAAAAACCAAAACATATCTGGGGATTAATTTTCCAGATTTCCAACTCTATCACTTAGCCTTTAATTTTCCAGATTTGCGTGCGCAAACGGGTCTTAGACCCGTTTACGCACGCTAAAAAGCATGGGCCCATGTACAAATAGTATTTTGTGAATCGCAAATAAATTGTGACTCGCAAAATACTGTTTTGCGACTCGCTATTAGGAAGGGGCGTTCCCTTCCTAATAGCGACCGCAAAGCTATGTACCAATGTTTTGCGGCCGCATTTGCGGTCGCAAAACACTTGCAAATTACCACCTACTTCAAGTAGGCGGTAATGCATTCGCAAATGGGAAGGACCTCTTCCCCTGTGCAAATGCATGCAATATTATTTTTTAAGGGCAGACAGTGGTCCCAGGGTCCAATGCCTGCCCTTAAAAAATGAAACGAAAACGTTTCATTTTTTAAAAAAATGCAGCCCGTTTACCTTTAAGGAAAACAGGCTGCATTAAAAAAAAAAAAGCTGCTTTATTTAAAAGCAGTCCCAGACATGGTGGTCTGCTGAGCCCAGCAGGCCACCATTCCTGGGAGGGCCTGTCATTCCCAATGGGCTCGCAAATTGCGAGAGACTCATTAATATTTATGAGCCTCGCAATTTGCGAGCCCATTGGGAATCGCAAACAGTGTTAAACACACTGTTGTACATGCCAAATAGCACCTCGCAAAATGCGAGTCGCAAATGCGACGCTATTTGCGATGCGCTATTTGGTAGGTCGTACATCTGGCCCTCTCTCCCTTATGGACAGACCTTGAAAAATCCTTTTGGCGCCCTTTTTCGCTGATGGAGTGTTTGTCTTTTACTTCTAGACCCTTAGCTCTATCTCTTCCCATTTTTAAGAACACATGCAAAATTCTATCTCCTATTTTTATTTCTTATAAAACTCCTAAAGATCAATTTTTAAACTCATCAATTTGGTACAATACTTCTATTAAAATAAATAATAGAATAATTTTCTGGAAAGATTGGTACTCTAGAGGTTTTAAATTGATTCATCAGTTTTTTCCACATGTTACCTGCTTGTCATTTTTAGTAGTACAGTCACTTTTTTCCCTCCCAGATTCGTATGAAGACAAATACCGGTCGCTTGTCTTGGTCAGACGCGGCCTGTGCAGGCAATGGCGGTGGGGCAGTGGGGCCCGGTTGCGGGGGGATTCTGATGGACGATGACGAGGGAAAATTAATAATTTATTTAATTTTCCCTTGACATCATCCCTTGAAATCCCCTCCCCACCCGGCCCCACCGCTGATACATGCACAGACCGCAGCTGGTCTCGGTAACTCAAACCTCTTATAAAAAACTTTCTCTTCATCATGTATCCTCTCCCTCACCTCCTCCTATTCATAAAGTATTGGATATATTGCCTTCTGCATCCCAATTATATAAGCATCTCACACTTGTTCCTGACGTAGAGATAAAACAGAGGTAGAAAATATTTGGGAACTCGATTTGCAAACACTTTTTCCATTCCATTTTGGAATAGAATTTAGGTTAAAATAAGGAAATCTTCTAGAGCGACTAATACAACTCAAACTTTGTTTTTCATTTATAACCACCCTTTTGATCACTCCTGCTACATTACATAAAATAGATTCTGCTGTCCCTTTTACCTGTTGGTCTTGTTCTCAACCCTCAGCAGATCTTAAACACATGCTATTTGAATGTTCCCTTATTTATGAATTTTGGTTGAGGGTCTGGCAACAAATAAATACTATTTTTAACACACAAGTCCCATTTAATTTTACTAACATTTTTGTAGGCAGTACTGCCGACTATTGGTCATCCCAGTCCAAAGACTTTTATATAATAGATCTACTTCTGGCTGTTGCTTTTCAACAAATTACGAAATCCTGGAAAGATACTTCTCAGGCGTCCTTTCAAGCATGGTGGTATTGAGTTTGTTACAATCACAGACTTGATAGAGCATATGTTTATCCAGTTGCACTTGCTATTAAAAGAGGCCTCTTATGGCTACCCATAACTACTTTTTTAAATAATTCTGCCCGTAAATCACAGTTACACAATCCTAGAATTGAAGAAGTGCCTAAACCTCCATGAATTGTTCTTTATTAACAACATTTGGTTTATTTGTTTATGCCTTTTAGATCTTATTATAGAACTTTTTGATATTGTCATATAATTAATACGTTTCTTCCTGATGGTGCTACGTATTTCATATTTGTGATGATATGCTTAATGTACTATAATTGCATACTTATTCCAATAAAATTCTATTTTCAAACTTTAAAAAAAAGTATGTATGCACCGCGGCGGCTCCTCTGCTTTGGCGGAGGAGCGTTGACCCCCCCCCAAAAAAACGGCAGGAAAGGTCAAATAAAACAATTGTAAACACTGGTTTTATTTTTATTTTCCTGCTGAGTCTTGATGGTGGGGCGAGGGGGATCACAGGATTAGTGGTAGTGCACTGCTTTCAGTGCACATGACTGTTTGGTCGGCCCTCTCAGGCCGGCCAAACCGTCATGCGCATTGAAGCTCTCTCCAACCCAGCTGTGTTGCATGGTTGGAGAGAGCAGGCACAGACTTCCTGTCTGTCTGTAAGCGCAATTCAAGGGTGCTCAGACCAATCCTGAAGCTTCTTTCATGCATGAGAGTAGCTTCGGGATTGGCCACAGGGCAGTCTGGGAGCCTGTGCCTGTGAGGAGATGAGCAAGAAAGAGCGCGACGGGGCTGGCTGCAGGTAAGTTTTTTTAATCATTTTTTTTATTTTGCCCCACGACCCCTATGCCCCCTTCCCTTGACAATACCCTCTACCACCCCAACCACTCGTCCACAACATCGGCCGCATCTGTGTACACATGTATGTATGCAGTACTTGTATACCTCAAACCTAGTCAAAAGGCAGCTTAGCGCAGTACAGGTTTAAAGGCAACCCGACAGTTATCAAGTGGTAGCTGGATTCTGGGAGCAGAAGCGTATTGTCAGTGCATTGCGATGCAGTGTTCTCCAAATCTTTTAAAAAATTAGAAGCGTTGGGGCTCTGGCACAGTGAGAGATTGTCGTACTGGACTTTAAATGTAGAACAATAAAACCAAACCTCTGAGACAGAGCTACAACAATAGAAGCAGCACTGAGGGTTGCACAGTCGCAGGGTGCAGCTGGTTCAAGTGATGATTGCCTAAGAAAATATTTGGGCCCTCGCATTTATATATTTTACAGATCAAACACTGATACTTCTTACAGTGCCAATCTAGTATAAAAACACAGCGCATCATAAAAAAAATAATTATTAAAGAGAAGAATACTTTTAAGCACTGATGTGATATTAATCATGTCAAATAAAATTCTTTACTCCATGTTCAGAATGTATTGAGGGGGAGTATTATCAATTATTCTGAGTTTTGGCCTTCAAAATTGGGCATAACATGCAGATTTCTGTGCTTTCTGCTCCAAAATCGACATGTTCCGGTATTTACTAGGTCTTTTTAAATTCCAGATTTAACATTTCAAAACTTAATGGTGGGTTCGGGCTTTACCGCACCTGGGAATTACCAGGTGCAATATAATGTGCAAGGGTCAGGTAATTCCACACCCTACCCAAACAGGTGGTTGTGCAGTGGTCAGAGTTTTCCAGCCCAGTGATAGACAGGGCCTCAGAGAAGAACCCCTTATCCTGTCTGTGTATTGAATACATTATTTTTGTAGATAACTGCCGGTGCTGTGCCTCAGCAATACAAACACAAATGAAAAATGTAGATCTGCACAAGTGCTATTGAAAAGTAGGGTATTGTGTTTGATACAAATAGTATGTCTTTCCATTTGTTTTAGTCATTTGGAAAAGTTTAAGGAGGCAAATATTGTGTTGTCTTATTTTCTAGAAAATGTAGCATGAACATTGTTTGTCATAGGAGCTGCCAATAATTGATTTCTACAATACGGTACAATAAAATGGATTTCTAATTCATAAGCATGCATACAATTGCCAAGGAACTTAGAACAAATTATTAATGCCATATTAACAGAGTATATGACCTCATATATAATTGTAATGGATTTAGACAATATTCTATAAACATTTTGTTCCATTTCCACAAACACTAGTAAACAGATGTTGTTCCATTACCACATATATTTTGGACTAAATATATGGACACATTAGACTTCACCATGCTGTAACAATATATATTCAAACCAAGTTGTTTTGGTCAAAAATGTAATTAGAAGCTACCCATTGCCTGAGCCTGGAATTTCCCTCCCTGGTTCTTAATCCAAAGTGTTGTGCAATCTGATGAGGCTGAACCAGTGAATTTAGCAGGAGACAATAATATCCAGCTGCATCAAATGATGACACTTGCATCAAAAGTAATTCAATATGTAATACAAATGTAAAAATTATGCAAGGAGTAGCAAGTATTTTTTTCTGCCAAATATTAGATATGTAGCTTTAGTATTTTGGATTCAGCTGTAGAATCTTTCTCTGGTAACTATTAGCTGTCTTTTTACTAGCCATGTGCATATTATTGGTAGTGAAATAGAAGGAACATACCATTTGTTTGTATTCATTTCACTGTCATGACATTTCCTTTTGGGCATTTCTTTGTGAACTATCTACAATTTAATCGTAGATCATCTCAGAGTTTTTTGCTTAAAATTAAGTCATAGGTTGATAAACAATATAAAATATTGATACCATTATTTACTTCTCTTGGGCATGCTTATAGATGCAGTCGGTATTTTTATTTAACAAGTTTGATGCTATATTTCCTTTTGCTCAGCCTAATTTCATAAACTAATCTGTTAGGCAGGGATATTCTCTATAACCTAAAATGTACTGTATTTTGCTCTCTGAAAGTGGCGTTCTTAAATGTACCTTAAAAACAAGAAAACTAGTTTCTCACTCTATTATGTGAGAGCTTAATCTGCCAAAGTGAAGTGGTTAGAGCTGCTCTGTCTCCAAATTTAACTGAACTGCTTTCACAGGTATCATCCTCATTGTGGTCCAAAGATGCCAACATGTTCATCTCTTTGAAGGATCTTGTAAAGGTGACGATCGATCCACAGATGAAGCTGCCAAAAATACATTAGTACCCTCTACAACCCACAGCAGAGGAGGGGATCTGCTCTGTAAAAGCAGTTTACTTAGGCTTTCACTTAGTATTGTCATGAACACAATTGATTTGCACTGAGAGGGTTGTTACAGAATAAGGGGGATCAGAAAAAGCCATAGCCATGTTTATTGCCTGTGGCAGCTACCACAAATTTTGTTGAAGCATCTGAAAGTATTGTATTGAGTTCTCCTTTAATTGTTGTTGTGGTGCCTCATTCTACGGTTGCACTCATCCTCCACAAAACACTAGCACCTCTCTAAATCCTGATTGTTTCAAAATGAAATATCGGCGCTGTCTGCTTCCCATATCACCCTGGTCCAGTGTACCACTTTGAGCCTTGCCTCTTTGATGCCTACCAGTGAGGAAGGGGAACACCGTGATTGCCTTCTTAATAATGCACATGCAATCCCAGTCTCAAAACTAATGATGGTATCCTCATTGATAGTTATGCTACATGAACGTTGAATCCCATTGTGGGAAGCTGTTTTCTACCAACTGTAAAATCTGCTCAAGGTGCAGAGCATATTACTCTCACCCGAGCCCGTATCCTAGCCAAAGAAAAGATTGTAACTGTGTACAAAGACTCAAAGTACGCATTTGGAGTGATGTATGACTTTGGGCTCCTATGGATGCAAAGGGATTTCTTAACCTCAGCCAAACCCCTGTTAAAAACAGGCAATGTGATCAAAATGTTTTTAATGCCCTACAGTTGCCAAAGAAGGTTGCTGTGATTAAAGCATGCCATGCACTAGAATCCCCATGATGGTGGTGTTTCAACGGATAATACCCTAGCTGGTTCATCATATAAAAGTGCTGCTTTGTCTAAAATTGCTGATTTTGCTATGCATGTTATGAGAATTGACTTATTTCCTGCAACCATGCCAAAGGATTTGTCTCAGTTACACGGCCAGGCCTCCAAAAGCGAAGGACATTCCTGGATCAAGCAGACACTGAGGGCACGTGGCGCAATAGCAATGCATCTGTGATCACACTGAAATTATTACTTCTTAACGTTGCCACGTTAAAACATGGAGCAGCCTATGTATGTAGGGACAGCATGATATATGCCCAGCAGTCCATTGGTATGCACCTTTCTTTTCTTCCATAGCACAACATTATTACCTGTCCTGTGCCATTTTCTTGTCTCACAATGTTGGAAAGGGTATCAAGACCGCTATCGATGTGCTGCACATCCTCCCTCTGGGGGCGTCTTTCTGCACCTTCAGGTGGACTTTTTCCAGATCCCAAAGTGTGCTAATTCCGCATATGTTTTGGTCATTTGGTCATTGTGTGTATATTTTCAGGATTGGTAGAAGCGTGTCCCTGTGCCCATGCAGATGCAATTACAGTAGATAAATGGTTACTTAGGTATTTTACCTCTTGGTTCAGAGTAACGTGCTGCATCCCAAGATACCATGGAATGTGCTTTGTGTCAGAAGTAGGTCAGACATATTGAAAGGCTTTAAGAATAGACCAGCATTTCCATTGTGCAAATCACCTAGAGTCATAGGGCAAGGTGGAGAAGAGTAATGGTACCCTTAAGAACAAGCTCTCTAAAATGGCCGGATGCTCTGCCACTAGCTAGATGGTCCCTCAGATCGATTCCCTCTCAGAAGGTCACGTTGAGCCCATATGAAGTAGTCATGGGCCAACCCATGATGCTGCCCTCCAATTCCCCAATCTTGGCTGCTAAGTTTGATTTACAGCTGAACAATGATGCAGTTTCTCCGTATTGCAGAAAGCTTATACAATGTCTTTACAGTTTCTGTTCTCAGGGACAAGCAACCTTACCTGAGTGTCCAACTGAGATATACCATTCCCTCAGCCCGGCGAGTGGGTTTATGTCCACATACATCAGAAGAAGCCTTGCTGGCATGGACCCATTAAGATTCTGCTCATCAAAAACACAGCTGTAAAATGCTGTGTTCTGGCAACTTGGCTCCTCTCATCTCACTTCAAGCACACTGAATTCATGGGCTGGATGATTGGACTGCTGCCTTCGACACAGTCACCCATCCCACCCTCAAGCACATACCTAGTCGTGAATGGGTTTCACCTGCAATGCCCTTCACTGATTCTCCTCTTACCTTTGCAACCAACACAAAATTGTTCACATGGGCACCTTCAGGTCAAAAAATATCCCTATCACATGCAGAGTCCCACAGGGTTCCATACTGCCTCCTGTCATCTTCAACTTTTACATGGAGTCACTTAGTTCTCTACATACAGATAGCAGCGTCAAGATTCACTTATATGTCAATAATACACAACTTTGCTTGAAAGTCTCCTTTGCTTCAGCATCCAATGCCTCAAACACTGCTTCACATCATCCAGACCTAGATGTCCAGCTTCTACCTGAAGCTCAACCCAACCAAAGAGAATTATAATTTTTTGCTAAGAACAACAAACAAGATACAGAACAAACGTGGCTCAATGGCATAAACCTTGATGACTTTGAAGCCCAACTACCACTGAATGCCAAATCAATTGGATTCATCCTGGACACCAACCTCTTCTCAAGGAATACATTGACAAAAAAACAAAGACGGTCTGGTATCAACTTTGTCTTCTAAAGAAAGTTAAACCATTTCTTCCAGAAAGCAACTTGAGAACTGCAGTTTTAGCCCACTTACTCTTGCATCTGGATGGTGGTAGCGCCCTACTCCATGGCCTCCCAGATCAACACTGGCAACCTTTAGGGATATACAACATGCCGCAGCATGTCTCATCCAGGACCTGAATAATTCTGAACCCCCTCACTCTGATGGAACACCAATGGCTTCCCTTTCCAGACAGCTGCCTCTTCAAAAAAAGCTGCATCATTTTTAAATGACCCGTCTGTTGAACCTTCATACAGTCCCCCTGCAAAGCGCCTAGCACCCCAGGTGATAATTTTCTTTTGGTAGGGTATTTAAATTATCATGAAGAAATAGCTGTCAACCCTTACGTGGCACTTTAACTATCTGATCTTGAAATGCTAGGCCTACATCACATAGTTACTGGGCTTACATGCTCGGCGGGTCATACCTTGGACCTCATTTTTACTAATTCCAGGCTCTTGCACACAGACATCCCAGAGCCCTTAACATGGACTGACCATTTTCTTATCAGATTCCTAACAGGGTCATCATCTCAAAACCTAAAACAAAAGATCGCATGAGATCAAGAACATGGAGGCAGGTCACCCAGGAGTCCTTTAAATCGGCTTTCTGTGCATCTAACCTATATAACTCGCAGGACATGAATTATGCCTTAGCAATGTTACAAGTTTCCCTCTTTCAAGCACTAGATATGGGAAACAGCCATTACATAGCTACCATTACCACGCATAACCATAACAACGTGGCTGTTACAATGCAGGTACTGTTACCACGCATAACCATTATCATGTAGGATTTTACAATGCATATGCCTTTACGATGCATGCCTCTACAATGAATTTCATTATAAAGACATGAATGATAAAGGCATATGCTTTGATGTAGAACCTCCTTCCTTTGGATCTTAGAATGCAGCCATCAGAAATGTTGTTTTGTAGAAATTTAAAGACCTGATTCTTCAGGCAATATATGGTTATCTAACTACTATGGCTGGCTCGCTGAACACTCTGATCTGATTGCTTTAGGAGAAAACCTAGCGTGGGGATACTCCGTATTGGAGTAACCAGATACTTTTACAAATTTCTAACATAGCATAACATATATTCACTGAAAAAAACAAAGGTTACAGGAACGTTATAGTTAGGCTGACATTTCACTTGTACAAAACCAGAGAAATTCAGCAGTTATAGTTAGCTGAGCTCACTATAACTCGTGCCCCCGCAATGCACTGCTTAAGACCTCATATATTACATCACTCATGACATGGTCAGTGGCATCAAAGAAATTTCATTGGTTTCAACAGTTTTACAGCTAAATTGGTGAAGTGTAGCATTTGTGACAAGACTATCTCGGGGCACAGCAAAAAAATATTCATGTGGTACAATAAGTATGTTGTACCACTTGAAAACATACCACAAGAAGCAACTTAAAATTTCACAGAGAAAAAAACGAGAGGGATCATCAGCCTCCAGACCTCATCCCCTGCTCCTGATAACAAAGTTCCAGCTTAAGTGGAGAGAAGATGTAGTGAAATGTCACCAGAACTAAAGCATTTTGCTACTTTCTGCATGAACTATACACCATCATAACAGCTGGGAAGCAGTCTGTGCATCTAATTTTCCAGAATGTGAAAAACTATAGTTGTTCATTTTTATTCTTCTTTTATTGCAGCAGTTCAAGCACTATGAAAACATGTAAACAAGGAAAAATGTATTAGGATTTCACTTTGAACATTAAACAAGATACAATGGTGAAGTGGAGATGTTACTTCTTAGATGCAATTTAAGGCTGCTGGTATTATAGTACCTCTGTTTACTTTTTATCTGTAGTAACAGAATGTAGCCCTGTAAAGTTTTATCAATCAAATAATTTCTTTCAGTTAAGAACAGTCTTTAATTTCTAACAACATGCTGTAGACATAACCCCTAATAGACCGAATAATGTATCAGAAACTCCTAATTAATATACATTTCAACACGATAACACATTTTGTTATCGTAAATTAGCCTAAGACCTTCAGTTCTAGAAATAGCATATAAAAGTTTCTTAGCTTTTTACATAGTCTTAATTTGAATGACATCTCTATATTTTGGGAAACGGTGCATATAAAAATATGCACATTATTCTCTATCAGAGCATATAGCTCACTAACTCCTCTGAGAACATGCAAAGAGTGTGTGATAGGTTGCATATATAATTTACCAGATGGTTTTAAAAGACTATATATTCCTCACTAAATCTTACAAATAAATGAGTTTGTGGTTGAATACATCAATATTCCATGGATGATTGAATGAGTGCATAGGTAGTGCCTAAGTGATTCCCTGAGGATACAGGTAGTGCCTGGATGATTCCCTGAGTATGTGAGAACTCCAAGGGTCCTTCCATATCTGCATAGTTACTGCCTGCGTGTTTGAATGGGTATATCACTACTATCTGGAAGTTTGGATGAGTGCATGAGTGGTGCCTGAATAATTAGAAAAGTGCATTACTAATGCCTCAATAATTCAATAAATGCATACATAGTGGTTGGATGATTAAATGAGTGCAACTCTAGTGCCCGGATGATTGCAGGCGTGCATGCATAGTATATAGGTGATTTATAGAGCGCATGGATAGTGCATATGTGATTGTTTAAGTGCATACATACCACCTGGCAGATTGGATGAGTGCATGAGTAGTGTTTCAGTGATTGGATGAGTACATGGCTGCTGCCAATGCGTTTTTGGTTGAGTGAACAGGTAGTGCCTGGGTGTTTAGAAAAGTACATGGGTAGTACCTGGATAATTGAATTAGTGCATCAGTAGTGCCTGGCTGATTAGATGAGTGCATGACTAGTGTCTGAATGATTACATGAGTTCGTTGTTAAAGTTTGAGTGATTGCATGAAAGCAAGTGTACTATTGGGGTGATTGTATTAGTGCAACAGTTTTGCCTCAGTAATTGAATGAGTGCATAGGTACTGGATGGGTGATAGGTTCACTGCAATGGTACTTCCTGTGTAATTGGATGAGTGCATGGTTTGTTCCTCAGTAGTTCGATGAGTGCATAGGTTGTAAGTGGTGTTTGGATAAGTGCATGGGTTGTGTTTCAGTGTTTGAACGACAGCATAAGTAAAGCCTTGGTGATTGTATAAGTGAATGGTTAGTGCCTGGGTGATTGGATAAATGCATGGGTAGTGCCTGCATAGTTCAATGACTACATAATTAGTGCCTGCATGATTGCAAGAGTACATATGTAGTGCCTGGGTAATTGAATAAGTACATAGAGAGTACATAAGTGATTCGATGAATCCCTTAGTAGTGACTGACTGATTGGATGAGTACCTGATTAGTGCTTGGCTTACTGTTAAAGTACCTATTGCTGTTAGATACATAACAGTTGTGACTATATCTATGACTCATTGTTTAAGTCCTCCTGTCAGTATGAAACTACCTGTTTTAGTGTATATATCCTTTTCTACTGAGCTATGTGTAAGGGAAGTCAAGATATCACACTTGATATATAATTGAATACATAGCTCTCTAGGAGCATACATTACTCTGTTGCTCAGTGTGCACATGCATCGGTAACTTTCTAAAACTGAAAACAACAATTCTTACTTTTTCAAAGCACAAAACCTTTTCTTAATGGCATACCTACATTATTTCTCAAATATTTCTTGTGTTTTTAAAATATATATTCACCATTCTCAAAGAAAAGTCACACACCAATTGAAGCTAGCACTAGAACTCTGAAGAGACATTCTGCACTATTAACCTCCTCAATTTTAAGCAGAGCATGTTTAAAGAAATGCAACACCCTCACCATATACATGAAATTTTCAACAGCCTTAAAGAACATAGATCACCATGTGAACATATATGTGATTTCATAATAGATATACACCTTCAGGCCATCTTTCCAAAAATATATAGTTTTCTACATCTTTAAGTAAATTCAAGTCTCTCATCGTACATATAACTATCTGCAACCAGAAAAACCATATTGCACCATCTAAACATATGCAAACCGGTCATATAAGTTAAAAACCACATTGACAAACACTTACTAATACATACCTAAAAAGTATTACTACTTTATAATTCATATACAGGCACAGCACATTTTCTTATGTTTTATTCATGACTAGACTACTCCTATTTAATAATGTGACTAAAAGTACTACAGCTCCCAGAATGCAAATAGCATAGATCTGATTGTTCTGCACCTAATGTTAAGACATTAAAAACATTGTCATTTTAAAAGGCATTGCTCATGGTAATTTTCAACAGTACTAACATCTTAAACACATACCTGCTGCCTTATGCAGTTCATCTGATTTTTTTTTCACATCAATGTGATACTCTTCTTAATCAAACGCCCATATACATCTTCATTTCTTATGTACATTTTTTAAATAATTAAAAAGTTATATACATACCAATGAATTGGGTTTGTAGATTATATTTTTGTTTTAGCTCTTTCTGGATAGTTCTGACACTGTTAAGATTTGTAAAAACTAAGCACAAGAATTGTACAGCACTCTCATAGAAAGCAACTATAAAATGGCAAACTCTTCAACTTTCCACTCTATGATCAGGCAGTAAATGAAATCATGTCTTTAATTTTAGACTATTGCATCTCCACTTGTGAATGGTTAGCATCTGTTAACCCTTTCCCTCTGTTTCAAAACGAGGTTCCTATCTCCAAGTGTTCGCAATGTTTTTACGATCATCGCAGAATAATAGGGAAAAAAACGGGAGTCCAAACTGATATATAGCTTCAGTTTGTTTAAGCCTTTTAATTTAAATACTGCACAATAGTTTATTACATAGTCCTGAGTCAGAAATTAATGTTTGCCATTACTAAAATTGTGTCATTACTTCTCAACTTTAAAAAAAAAATCTGTCTCTTTAGCACCCTTCCCCCCAATAGATTCTCAGCTCACTGTACCTAGCAACCCAGTGGAACCACTAGGTCACAAGTTCACAGCACATTCTAGAAGAAACATACTACTTCCAAATAAGAAACAGCAGTTATGGTTTACTCCACAGATTCAAAAGCATATCCTTGTCTGTATTACATTTCTTTTTTTAAACAACAGCCAATAATAGGACTTCTTGCTAAGGAATCCAACACACTACCTAATTGTATTCACTTTCATGCTGACAGCATCCAATAAAATATATCTTTTTTTTTTTTTAAACACCTCCATTTTAACTGTTTTTCATTTGAAAAACTACCTCATTCAGCTCCAGCCTTCTCCTGACTGTTATTGCTCCTTCACTTCAAAATGCTTAGAGTGTGCATTGTGGGCTAAAGAGGCTGCAAAAAACTGACAGGGGCTTGGGTTTGCCAAATGTGGAGATTACTTGGTTTGGCCAGAGAGGGTTAAAGTTTCATCAGTTCCTGGCTTTGGTTAAATCCATTGTGGATTGCCAAACTCCTCACCTCATGATTGTGCACTATGGTGGCAATGACCTAGTCACACTGACTAGGGTAGGGCTGGCAATCTTAATGAAAGATACCTTTGCAGAACTGATGTCGCTTTTCCCTCACACTGTCATGGTGTACTCTAATATATGCCTAAGACAGAAATGAAAGTGGTCAAATCAATTCTGGCCACAGATTGACAAAGCCAGGAAACATGTTAATAAAACTGTTTCTGCATTCCTCAGAGACCATTGCATGGGCTGTATCTATAACAATCTGCGTTTTGACATGCATGGAATTTATAGAAATGATGGAGTGCACTTTACAGACGAAGGCAACAGGGTGTTTCTAAGTAACCAGAAACTCTGCATCCAGTCTCATGTGAAGCTGTCATATACACACAATCAACACAAAGGCTCTTGTCAGAGCCGCCATAGTTCCTGAAATATTGTTAATTTCTTTTCTAAAGATCCTTTTTTTTTAGTTTTTGAGAATCTTCCCAATGACTTCACGATGGTCACGAATAAGTCGCGAAATCGCAAAACAAAAGCAGACATTCAACCGCCACCAGCACATCCAAAAATATTAACTAAAAAAATCCATTTAAATGATTGCACTACACATATTACTTTATACATGTCTCTTTAAAAACATGTTTAAACATGTTTTTGTACTAAGTTTCTCTAAAATCCATCTTTAAGACCTATTTTTCATTTTTGTGGTTAATGCCATTAACTGCGACGATTGTGCCTTTTCCATAAAATGAAAAACACATATATGCACTCATATTACAGTATTTTACACACTAGTGATTTATTACTGTACATTTCAAACTCATGTTTTTCTAGTGTATTTCTAGAACAACAATCTCTAAACCCTATTATCCATTTTCACAGTGAGCCGAAGATCGCGATGATGTCGGTAATCGTGATCCCCGCAGATACGGCGCAAAAGCGGAAAGCAAAAGCAGGAACTCAATAGCCACCACCACATAAAAAAATTATAACTATATAATTAATTCTAAATATCACACTAGATAAATCACTATCTAAATAACTCTATAGAAACATTTATCAGAATCTCAATATAATACAATGTGCATTAATGATTCAGTGATATACTTTTTTATATTTTCACCAATATTCACGGTGTTGCAGCGATACTCGGGGCGTCCCCATTATAGTACACTGGGGGCGGTCCCGTCGCAAATATTGCACACAATGAAAAAAAAAAAATTTGGGACACATAACTTGTGTCATTGTCAGTGAAATTGCTCTCCCACCCTCGCAGCTCCACCATTAAGTGAGGCCTGCCCCTGCCCCTGCACTCTCGAGTGTTGGTGATCAAGGGCCTCCTCCACCCGCAGGTTTCCCTGCGCCTCATCCCTGGTGGTCCAGTGGACCTCTGTTTCCTTCCTCTCTCTCTACTCTTTTACTCGTTTTCACTCGTTTTTCGACCCTTTTTTATCTTTCACCTTTCTGCACTTTTCTACATCTCTGCTCTTTTGTGCCTTATTTCTGCTCATTTTCCCTTCCTCTCGCTCTGCTCTTTCACTCGTTTTCACTCGTTTTTCTACCCTCTTTTAGCTTTCACCTTTCTGCACTTTTCTGCATCTCTGCTCTTCTGTGCCTTATTTCTGCTCATTTTCCCTTCCTCTCGCTCTGCTCTTAGACTCGTTTTCACTCGTTTTTCTAACCTCTTTTAGCTTTCACCTGCCCAATCCAGCTCCCCTCCCCGCTCCCGCCTCCCAGCTGTCCAGCCCTCCCCGACCCCTACTTAATGGCTGCTGCGAGCAGCGGGCGCGCCGCTGGCGCGCAGAAGGCGCGTCAAAGGCAAGCCCGTCTGCGCCTGTCCGCGACCCAACCGCGACCAGCGCCAGGAACCCTGGACCTCCGCCCCACCAACGCTACGACCCAGCAGCACTCCACGCACTCAACCCAGGCCGCAACAACAACTGCAAGCTAGCATCACCAGCAGACACCCACGGACCCTTCAGCTGTCACCGCTGCCGGCACACCTGCAGCACCGCCAAGAACACGGATCCAGCACAACCCACCCACAAAAACACAACCGAACCGAAGACCCTACAATGCATCCTCCTCATCGTCCGATCCCTCCACAAACACGCCACCGAAATCTGGGACCTCCTCGACAGCACCACCCCGGACGTAGCGTTCTTCACCGAAACCTGGACCAACACCACCTTGGGACCGGACATCGCCATCGCCATCCCCCAAGGATACAAGATCTCCAGGAAGGACCGCCGCACCCGCCCAGGAGAAGGAATCGCCATTGTCCACAAATCCAGCCTCCGCCTGAGCACACTCCCCGACGAGCCCACAGAACTGATGGAACACCTTCACTTCAAGATACTGGCCAGCCCCACCGCCACCCTCTGAGGAACCCTCATCTACTGACCCCCTGGACCCCGCGGACCCTTCGCCAACTCCATCATGGACATTATCTCCCCGCAGGCCATCGCATCCACCAGCTACACCCTGCTGGGAGACCTCAACTTCCACCTCGACAACCAACTGGACCCCAACACCACATCCCTCCTGGACAACCTCCACAACATTGGACTCCGCCAGATCGTGACTGAGCCCACGCACTCAGCAGGACACACCCTCGACCCCCTCTTCACTACAGGAAACTCCATCACCTTCAGCCACACCACCGAACTCCCATGGACCGACCATCGTTGCGTCCACTTCACCTTCAGAACACCCACCAGACACCAGCACCTGCTCCCACGAAGAAACTGGACCAAAATCACTGACGACCAGCTCACCTCCTCACTCAACAACTCCACCCCAACCATCGCGGAAAACGATGACCCCAACACCGCAGCCCGAACCCTGCATAGATGGATCTTGGACAGCACCAACACCATAGCCCCCTTCAAGAAAAATAACAATACCCGCGCCAAGAAAGCCAGATGGTTTACCACCGAACTTCGAGAGTCCAGACGCACATGCCGCCACCTCGAAAAGGCCTGGAGGAACACCAAATCCACAGAAGCCCACAACAACTTCAGAGCCGACACCAACGCCCACCATCAACTCATCAGAGAAACGAGGAAAAAAGCGATTGAAGACAGAATCTGCACCCACGCGCACAACAGCAAGGAACTCTTCAGCATCATCAAGGAGTTCGCCCAACTCACCAGCGAGTCTACCGACATCCCTCCCTCACAAGACCTCTGCGACAAACTCAGCACCTTTTTCCACCACAAAATCAAGAGCATCTACGACAACTTCGACGAAGACAACCAACACACTGAACCCTCACCAATCACCCCCACACCTGGAAACCAGCGATTGACGACTGGACAGCCCTCACCACCGAAGACACACTGAAGACAATGAAGTCAATCCACTCAGGGGCCCCCACGGACCCCTGCCCCCACCACATCTTCAACAGAGCCGCCGACACCATCGCACCCATGCTCCGCCACACCATCAACCGCTCCCTGGTGACCGCCTCGTTCCCCGATGACTGGAAACACGCTGAGGTCAACCCCCTCCTAAAGAAACCCTCAGCGGACCCCACCGACCTCAAAAACTACAGACCCATCTCCCTGCTCCCGTTCCCAGCGAAAGTCATTCGAGAAAGCCATCAACAGCCAACTCGCCACATTCATTGAAGAACACAACATCCTCGACTCCTCCCAATCCGGCTTCAGAAAAAACCACAGTACGGAAACCGCCCTCCTCGCCGCAACAGATGACATCCGCACCCTACTGGACAAAGGAGAAACAGTAGCCCTCATCCTCCTCGACCTATCAGCGGCGTTCGACACAGTCTCCCACTGCACCCTAATACGCAGACTCTACGATGCAGGAATTCAGGACAAGGCCCTCGACTGGATCCGCTCCTTCCTCTCCGGCATGACGCAGCGGGTCAGACTCCCCCCTTTCCTCTCGGACCCCACACCTACCACCTGCGGAGTCCCCCAGGGCTCCTCCCTCAGCCCGACGCTCTTCAACGTCTACATGGCTCCACTCGCCCCCATCGTCAGAACCTACGGACTCAACATCGTGTCATACGCAGACGACACCCAACTCATCCTCTCCCTATCCAATGAGCCCATCACCGCCAGACGCAACTTTCGAGAAGGCATGGAAGCCGTCGCCAAATGGATGAAAAACAGCTGCCTACAACTAAACACCAACAAAACAGAAGTACTCATCATGGGCCCAAACACAGATGCCTGGAGCGATACCTGGTGGCCCCCCGCCCTCGGAAACCCGCCAACCCCCTCGGACCACGCACGCAACCTGGGAATCATCCTGGACTCCGTCTCATCTTCCTGCTTCCACACCCTCCGCCTCCTTCGTAAGACCTTCAAATGGATCCCCCTCGAACACCGAAAGACCGTCACTCATGCCCTGGTCACCAGCAGACTCGACTACGGCAACGCACTCTACACCGGAATAAACAAAAACCTCACCCGCAAGCTACAGAACATCCAGAACGCCGCCGCAAGACTGGTCCTCAACCTGCCAAAACACTGCCACATCTCCCTGCACCTGCGCATACTCCACTGGCTCCCCGTCGAGGCGAGAATCACCTTCAAGATGCTCACCCACGCACACAAGGCCCTCCACGGCACCGGACCAGCATACCTGAACAGCCGACTCAAATTCCACGCACCCCAAAGGACCCTAAGATCAGCCCAGCTCTCCTACGCCGTGGTCCCCCGCACCAGAAAGTCCAGATCGGGAGGCCGCTCCTTCTCCTTCCTCGCGGCCAAAGCATGGAACGTCCTTCCGCTCCACCTCAGACAGACAACATTGCTCCCCATCTTCGCAAGAAACCTCAAAACCTGGCTCTTCGACAGACCCCCTCCTTGATGGAATGGAACCTGCACCCCCCCCCACCCCTAGCGCCTTGAGACCCTTACGGGTGAGTAGTCACGCTTTAACAAACCCCTGATTGATTGATTGATCACTAGCACACCCATTTCTCAAGCATGGGGTCAGAGTATCTCAACGCTGACCCTTTATGTTAGCTTTCACACAAATTTTCAAACCTGGGAACTGTTCCCGAATGATTAAATGGTGGTCGCAACTTTCTGTTCAAGTTGCGTCCAACCAATCACATCATTCCCGATGGCATGCGCATCTGCGATATATCTATCTATTTAGCTTACATTTCTCAAAAACTACTGGGCAGATTTGCACCAAATAAAAATAGAAATTTGCGTAACAACATCTACCTTTCTGCCACATTTGGCATAATTCTGTCCAGCGGTTCGGGCTGTAGGTTCGACAATGCGTTCCTACGGGGAATTAACATTACAAACGCACCCTTTTTTTGCACCCCTATTTCTCAGTTCCCACTGCACGGATCACCCCCATACTTTCCATGACACACAGAACCTACTTTGACACTTTTTGGGGAAACGTTCATGAAGATTGGTCGAACGATAACAAAGTTATAGGCAAGTCAAAAGATGCTTTTCCTATGGAAACTAGGTCCTAACTATATCTGCCTACTGGCGACTGCCAGTAGGATATGTAGGAGATATATATATATATATATATATATATATATATATATATATATATATATATAGTTATACAACAATTGCCCGAAAGCTTGGCGGGGAACACATCGGGAGGCCGTCCAACGGGACTTTCCCTTTCAAAACTCCTTCACATCGCGGACTGGTACACTTGCCTGACGCGTTTCGATGTAACAACATCTTCATCTGAGGCTTGACAGTAAGACAGACTCACTTTATTTGCATCGCTGATTAGTTCAGTGCCCCCATTGGGCGTGGTTTGTACCATTGCATTTTGGGAACTGTAGTTTCCCCGGAGCTGTTTAGTGTTCACCTTTGTAGGTTTACTGCCATCAATAATAATAAAACTTTTCTTTTCCTTAGTAGGTTCCGCGATGATCTAGGAGCCATCCTTTACTTCTGGCCCCCGCGCTGCATGGCTTAAGGAGATTTCCTGCCTCAGCTCCTCTCTCAGAGGCGGTTCTCCCACCCACGGCAGGGCAGCCGTGTGGAAATTCAGTTATACAACAATTGCC
This sequence comes from Calotriton arnoldi, assembly GCA_963921515.1. Classification (NCBI taxonomy): domain Eukaryota; kingdom Metazoa; phylum Chordata; class Amphibia; order Caudata; family Salamandridae; genus Calotriton; species Calotriton arnoldi. The sequence continues at coordinate 161,436 of CAWUFW010001485.1, read as the reverse complement.
CGAAAGCTTGGCGGGGAACACATCGGGAGGCCGTCCAACGGGACTTTCCCTTTCAAAACTCCTTCACATCGCGGACTGGTACACTTGCCTGACGCGTTTCGATGTAACAACATCTTCATCTGAGGCTTGACAGTAAGACAGACTCACTTTATTTGCATCGCTGATTAGTTCAGTGCCCCCATTGGGCGTGGTTTGTACCATTGCATTTTGGGAACTGTAGTTTCCCCGGAGCTGTTTAGTGTTCACCTTTGTAGGTTTACTGCCATCAATAATAATAAAACTTTTCTTTTCCTTAGTAGGTTCCGCGATGATCTAGGAGCCATCCTTTACTTCTGGCCCCCGCGCTGCATGGCTTAAGGAGATTTCCTGCCTCAGCTCCTCTCTCAGAGGCGGTTCTCCCACCCACGGCAGGGCAGCCGTGTGGAAATTCAGTTATACAACAATTGCCCGAAAGCTTGGCGGGGAACACATCGGGAGGCCGTCCAACGGGACTTTCCCTTTCAAAACTCCTTCACATCGCGGACTGGTACACTTGCCTGACGCGTTTCGATGTAACAACATCTTCATCTGAGGCTTGACAGTAAGACAGACTCACTTTATTTGCATCGCTGATTAGTTCAGTGCCCCCATTGGGCGTGGTTTGTACCATTGCATTTTGGGAACTGTAGTTTCCCCGGAGCTGTTTAGTGTTCACCTTTGTAGGTTTACTGCCATCAATAATAATAAAACTTTTCTTTTCCTTAGTAGGTTCCGCGATGATCTAGGAGCCATCCTTTACTTCTGGCCCCCGCGCTGCATGGCTTAAGGAGATTTCCTGCCTCAGCTCCTCTCTCAGAGGCGGTTCTCCCACCCACGGCAGGGCAGCCGTGTGGAAATTCAGTTATACAACAATTGCCCGAAAGCTTGGCGGGGAACACATCGGGAGGCCGTCCAACGGGACTTTCCCTTTCAAAACTCCTTCACATCGCGGACTGGTACACTTGCCTGACGCGTTTCGATGTAACAACATCTTCATCTGAGGCTTGACAGTAAGACAGACTCACTTTATTTGCATCGCTGATTAGTTCAGTGCCCCCATTGGGCGTGGTTTGTACCATTGCATTTTGGGAACTGTAGTTTCCCGGAGCTGTTTAGTGTTCACCTTTGTAGGTTTACTGCCATCAATAATAATAAAACTTTTCTTTTCCTTAGTAGGTTCCGCGATGATCTAGGAGCCATCCTTTACTTCTGGCCCCCGCGCTGCATGGCTTAAGGAGATTTCCTGCCTCAGCTCCTCTCTCAGAGGCGGTTCTCCCACCCACGGCAGGGCAGCCGTGTGGAAATTCAGTTATACAACAATTGCCCGAAAGCTTGGCGGGGAACACATCGGGAGGCCGTCCAACGGGACTTTCCCTTTCAAAACTCCTTCACATCGCGGACTGGTACACTTGCCTGACGCGTTTCGATGTAACAACATCTTCATCTGAGGCTTGACAGTAAGACAGACTCACTTTATTTGCATCGCTGATTAGTTCAGTGCCCCCATTGGGCGTGGTTTGTACCATTGCATTTTGGGAACTGTAGTTTCCCCGGAGCTGTTTAGTGTTCACCTTTGTAGGTTTACTGCCATCAATAATAATAAAACTTTTCTTTTCCTTAGTAGGTTCCGCGATGATCTAGGAGCCATCCTTTACTTCTGGCCCCCGCGCTGCATGGCTTAAGGAGATTTCCTGCCTCAGCTCCTCTCTCAGAGGCGGTTCTCCCACCCACGGCAGGGCAGCCGTGTGGAAATTCAGTTATACAACAATTGCCCGAAAGCTTGGCGGGGAACACATCGGGAGGCCGTCCAACGGGACTTTCCCTTTCAAAACTCCTTCACATCGCGGACTGGTACACTTGCCTGACGCGTTTCGATGTAACAACATCTTCATCTGAGGCTTGACAGTAAGACAGACTCACTTTATTTGCATCGCTGATTAGTTCAGTGCCCCCCATTGGGCGTGGTTTGTACCATTGCATTTTGGGAACTGTAGTTTCCCCGGAGCTGTTTAGTGTTCACCTTTGTAGGTTTACTGCCATCAATAATAATAAAACTTTTCTTTTCCTTAGTAGGTTCCGCGATGATCTAGGAGCCATCCTTTACTTCTGGCCCCCGCGCTGCATGGCTTAAGGAGATTTCCTGCCTCAGCTCCTCTCTCAGAGGCGGTTCTCCCACCCACGGCAGGGCAGCCGTGTGGAAATTCAGTTATACAACAATTGCCCGAAAGCTTGGCGGGGAACACATCGGGAGGCCGTCCAACGGGACTTTCCCTTTCAAAACTCCTTCACATCGCGGACTGGTACACTTGCCTGACGCGTTTCGATGTAACAACATCTTCATCTGAGGCTTGACAGTAAGACAGACTCACTTTATTTGCATCGCTGATTAGTTCAGTGCCCCCATTGGGCGTGGTTTGTACCATTGCATTTTGGGAACTGTAGTTTCCCCGGAGCTGTTTAGTGTTCACCTTTGTAGGTTTACTGCCATCAATAATAATAAAACTTTTCTTTTCCTTAGTAGGTTCCGCGATGATCTAGGAGCCATCCTTTACTTCTGGCCCCGCGCTGCATGGCTTAAGGAGATTTCCTGCCTCAGCTCCTCTCTCAGAGGCGGTTCTCCCACCCACGGCAGGGCAGCCGTGTGGAAATTCAGTTATACAACAATTGCCCGAAAGCTTGGCGGGGAACACATCGGGAGGCCGTCCAACGGGACTTTCCCTTTCAAAACTCCTTCACATCGCGGACTGGTACACTTGCCTGACGCGTTTCGATGTAACAACATCTTCATCTGAGGCTTGACAGTAAGACAGACTCACTTTATTTGCATCGCTGATTAGTTCAGTGCCCCCATTGGGCGTGGTTTGTACCATTGCATTTTGGGAACTGTAGTTTCCCCGGAGCTGTTTAGTGTTCACCTTTGTAGGTTTACTGCCATCAATAATAATAAAACTTTTCTTTTCCTTAGTAGGTTCCGCGATGATCTAGGAGCCATCCTTTACTTCTGAGCCCCGCGCTGCATGGCTTAAGGAGATTTCCTGCCTCAGCTCCTCTCTCAGAGGCGGTTCTCCCACCACGGCAGGGCAGCCGTGTGGAAATTCAGTTATACAACAATTGCCCGAAAGCTTGGCGGGGAACACATCGGGAGGCCGTCCAACGGGACTTTCCTTTCAAAACTCCTTCACATCGCGGACTGGTACACTTGCCTGACGCGTTTCGATGTAACAACATCTTCATCTGAGGCTTGACAGTAAGACAGACTCACAGTCCGCGATGTGAAGGAGTTTTGAAAGGGAAAGTCCCGTTGGACGGCCTCCCGATGTGTTCCCCGCCAAGCTTTCGGGCAATTGTTGTATAACTGAATTTCCACACGGCTGCCCTGCCGTGGTGGGAGAACCCCTCTGAGAGAGGAGCTGAGGCAGGAAATCTCCTTAAGCCATGCAGCGCGGGGGCCAGAAGTAAAGGATGGCTCCTAGATCATCGCGGAACCTACTAAGGAAAAGAAAAGTTTTATTATTATTGATGGCAGTAAACCTACAAAGGTGAACACTAAACAGCTCCGGGAAACTACAGTTCCCAAAATGCAATGGTACAAACCACGCCCAATGGGGGCACTGAACTAATCAGCGATGCAAATAAAGTGAGTCTGTCTTACTGTCAAGCCTCAGATGAAGATGTTGTTACATCGAAACGCGTCAGGCAAGTGTACCAGTCCGCGATGTGAAGGAGTTTTGAAAGGGAAAGTCCCGTTGGACGGCCTCCCGATGTGTTCCCCGCCAAGCTTTCGGGCAATTGTTGTATAACTGAATTTCCACACGGCTGCCCTGCCGTGGGTGGGAGAACCGCCTCTGAGAGAGGAGCTGAGGCAGGAAATCTCCTAAGCCATGCAGCGCGGGGGGCCAGAAGTAAAGGATGGCTCCTAGATCATCGCGGAACCTACTAAGGAAAAGAAAAGTTTTATTATTATTGATGGCAGTAAACCTACAAAGGTGAACACTAAACAGCTCCGGGGAAACTACAGTTCCCAAAATGCAATGGTACAAACCACGCCCAATGGGGGGCACTGAACTAATCAGCGATGCAAATAAAGTGAGTCTGTCTTACTGTCAAGCCTCAGATGAAGATGTTGTTACATCGAAACGCGTCAGGCAAGTGTACCAGTCCGCGATGTGAAGGAGTTTTGAAAGGGAAAGTCCCGTTGGACGGCCTCCCGATGTGTTCCCCGCCAAGCTTTCGGGCAATTGTTGTATAACTGAATTTCCACACGGCTGCCCTGCCGTGGGTGGGAGAACCGCCTCTGAGAGAGGAGCTGAGGCAGGAAATCTCCTTAAGCCATGCAGCGCGGGGGCCAGAAGTAAAGGATGGCTCCTAGATCATCGCGGAACCTACTAAGGAAAAGAAAAGTTTTATTATTATTGATGGCAGTAAACCTACAAAGGTGAACACTAAACAGCTCCGGGGAAACTACAGTTCCCAAAATGCAATGGTACAAACCACGCCCAATGGGGGGCACTGAACTAATCAGCGATGCAAATAAAGTGAGTCTGTCTTACTGTCAAGCCTCAGATGAAGATGTTGTTACATCGAAACGCGTCAGGCAAGTGTACCAGTCCGCGATGTGAAGGAGTTTTGAAAGGGAAAGTCCCGTTGGACGGCCTCCCGATGTGTTCCCCGCCAAGCTTTCGGGCAATTGTTGTATAACTGAATTTCCACACGGCTGCCCTGCCGTGGGTGGGAGAACCGCCTCTGAGAGAGGAGCTGAGGCAGGAAATCTCCTTAAGCCATGCAGCGCGGGGGCCAGAAGTAAAGGATGGCTCCTAGATCATCGCGGAACCTACTAAGGAAAAGAAAAGTTTTATTATTATTGATGGCAGTAAACCTACAAAGGTGAACACTAAACAGCTCCGGGGAAACTACAGTTCCCAAAATGCAATGGTACAAACCACGCCCAATGGGGGGCACTGAACTAATCAGCGATGCAAATAAAGTGAGTCTGTCTTACTGTCAAGCCTCAGATGAAGATGTTGTTACATCGAAACGCGTCAGGCAAGTGTACCAGTCCGCGATGTGAAGGAGTTTTGAAAGGGAAAGTCCCGTTGGACGGCCTCCCGATGTGTTCCCCGCCAAGCTTTCGGGCAATTGTTGTATAACTGAATTTCCACACGGCTGCCCTGCCGTGGGTGGGAGAACCGCCTCTGAGAGAGGAGCTGAGGCAGGAAATCTCCTTAAGCCATGCAGCGCGGGGGCCAGAAGTAAAGGATGGCTCCTAGATCATCGCGGAACCTACTAAGGAAAAGAAAAGTTTTATTATTATTGATGGCAGTAAACCTACAAAGGTGAACACTAAACAGCTCCGGGGAAACTACAGTTCCCAAAATGCAATGGTACAAACCACGCCCAATGGGGGGCACTGAACTAATCAGCGATGCAAATAAAGTGAGTCTGTCTTACTGTCAAGCCTCAGATGAAGATGTTGTTACATCGAAACGCGTCAGGCAAGTGTACCAGTCCGCGATGTGAAGGAGTTTTGAAAGGGAAAGTCCCGTTGGACGGCCTCCCGATGTGTTCCCCGCCAAGCTTTCGGGCAATTGTTGTATAACTGAATTTCCACACGGCTGCCCTGCCGTGGGTGGGAGAACCGCCTCTGAGAGAGGAGCTGAGGCAGGAAATCTCCTTAAGCCATGCAGCGCGGGGGCCAGAAGTAAAGGATGGCTCCTAGATCATCGCGGAACCTACTAAGGAAAAGAAAAGTTTTATTATTATTGATGGCAGTAAACCTACAAAGGTGAACACTAAACAGCTCCGGGGAAACTACAGTTCCCAAAATGCAATGGTACAAACCACGCCCAATGGGGGCACTGAACTAATCAGCGATGCAAATAAAGTGAGTCTGTCTTACTGTCAAGCCTCAGATGAAGATGTTGTTACATCGAAACGCGTCAGGCAAGTGTACCAGTCCGCGATGTGAAGGAGTTTTGAAAGGGAAAGTCCCGTTGGACGGCCTCCCGATGTGTTCCCCGCCAAGCTTTCGGGCAATTGTTGTATAACTGAATTTCCACACGGCTGCCCTGCCGTGGGTGGGAGAACCGCCTCTGAGAGAGGAGCTGAGGCAGGAAATCTCCTTAAGCCATGCAGCGCGGGGGGCCAGAAGTAAAGGATGGCTCCTAGATCATCGCGGAACCTACTAAGGAAAAGAAAAGTTTTATTATTATTGATGGCAGTAAACCTACAAAGGTGAACACTAAACAGCTCCGGGGAAACTACAGTTCCCAAAATGCAATGGTACAAACCACGCCCAATGGGGGCACTGAACTAATCAGCGATGCAAATAAAGTGAGTCTGTCTTACTGTCAAGCCTCAGATGAAGATGTTGTTACATCGAAACGCGTCAGGCAAGTGTACCAGTCCGCGATGTGAAGGAGTTTTGAAAGGGAAAGTCCCGTTGGACGGCCTCCCGATGTGTTCCCCGCCAAGCTTTCGGGCAATTGTTGTATAACTGAATTTCCACACGGCTGCCCTGCCGTGGGTGGGAGAACCGCCTCTGAGAGAGGAGCTGAGGCAGGAAATCTCCTTAAGCCATGCAGCGCGGGGGCCAGAAGTAAAGGATGGCTCCTAGATCATCGCGGAACCTACTAAGGAAAAGAAAAGTTTTATTATTATTGATGGCAGTAAACCTACAAAGGTGAACACTAAACAGCTCCGGGGAAACTACAGTTCCCAAAATGCAATGGTACAAACCACGCCCAATGGGGGCACTGAACTAATCAGCGATGCAAATAAAGTGAGTCTGTCTTACTGTCAAGCCTCAGATGAAGATGTTGTTACATCGAAACGCGTCAGGCAAGTGTACCAGTCCGCGATGTGAAGGAGTTTTGAAAGGGAAAGTCCCGTTGGACGGCCTCCCGATGTGTTCCCCGCCAAGCTTTCGGGCAATTGTTGTATAACTGAATTTCCACACGGCTGCCCTGCCGTGGGTGGGAGAACCGCCTCTGAGAGAGGAGCTGAGGCAGGAAATCTCCTTAAGCCATGCAGCGCGGGGGCCAGAAGTAAAGGATGGCTCCTAGATCATCGCGGAACCTACTAAGGAAAAGAAAAGTTTTATTATTATTGATGGCAGTAAACCTACAAAGGTGAACACTAAACAGCTCCGGGGAAACTACAGTTCCCAAAATGCAATGGTACAAACCACGCCCAATGGGGGCACTGAACTAATCAGCGATGCAAATAAAGTGAGTCTGTCTTACTGTCAAGCCTCAGATGAAGATGTTGTTACATCGAAACGCGTCAGGCAAGTGTACCAGTCCGCGATGTGAAGGAGTTTTGAAAGGGAAAGTCCCGTTGGACGGCCTCCCGATGTGTTCCCCGCCAAGCTTTCGGGCAATTGTTGTATAACTATATATATATATATATATATATATATATATATATATATATATATATATACCCAGGCCTCCACTCTCTCAAAATATCCAATGCCCGTACATGCTTTATCCACTTCCACATGCGCTTGTCTGCATTTCCTCCTCCAAATACCAGGCCATCCAGCAACACAAATTTGAAAAAAGGAGCATAAATAGTGGTGCCTGCCAACTACAAACATTTTGCAAAAATACTGTGCCGGCCTTTCTTGATTCTTTCATAAAACGTAAGAATACCAAGCGGGTTTATGCAGACACAAACAAAATGATGAAGGGAAAGGAGTAGCCAGAAAACTGAATTACAGCTCACTTGAATCATTTCTCTAATCACAGTGAGCATGCAAATTGAGCAAATCCTTCACTTTTTGGAAGAGCTCCTTTCACCCTTTCATCCTTTCTCCTTCTATCTATCCATTTATCCTTTCAGCTTTCTATCTATTTACTTATCCATTTTCTATTGACTGATCGATCCAGCATCCACCTTTTCACCCATTTATATATACTTCCATCCTTTCATCAAGTCAGCCATGAATATATTGATGTGTTCATTTATCCATCCTTTCACCCATTCATCCTTTAACTTATCCCATCTGTCCATTCTTCCAACCTTCCATCCATTCACCCTTTCACCTATCAATACTTTCTACTTTTCCATCCATCCTTTCGCTCTTCCATCTATTTGCCCTTTCACCTTTCCATCTGTTTGTCCTTTCACCCTTCCATCCTCGCCATTTTTTAAAATGTTTTTCTGACTATCCATCTGCCTCGGAAGACCCCCAACCAGGGGGAAAGCAAATCGGTGAATGGGAAAGATGAGATTTTCTCTGGGGAGGCATGCAAGAACAAGCCTGGAGCTCCTTGCATGTAAAAAGCAAAGAAAAGCATTAGGGAAGGAGCACAAGCAAATGCAACACTTCCAGTGGCACTGCTGATCATTTGAACAAGGATGTCGTTCTCATGGTCCGTTCTGCTACACTGAGCTCTAGGTGGGCCCTGCTGCAGCCTGGAAGGAGATAGGAGCTATCAAGTACATGTTTCAAACACACCCACAAGGACTAAACCATCCCATCCCCCAGCATAACAAGAGTCTCTGAAGCACACCTACCTGTTGAGCACGGAAGAACAGTGCAGCAGCCAGGTGAGTGGTGCACCACTGTCTGCACAGGCTGGCAGCAGATGACTACTGTCTAAGGAAATGTATGTATCTTGTTCCAACACATTTGTATTGACTTTCGTATAGTAAAAAGCTTTGTCCATGACGACCAGTGCCCCTCCTTTATCCGCTGACTGGAATATGATGTTCTGGTTCTTACTTAGTTTGGTTAACAATTTTTGTTCACCTTGTGTAATGTTCCTCTGGCTTGTGGATTTCAGATGTAACCGTTGTAAACCTTTTTTAACTAATATCTGAAATGAATCAAGGGTTTTGTGTGAGATTGGAGGCATGAAATAGCTTTTTGGTCCGAATTCCTGGTATTCTGATTCATCAATAGGCACCTCTGTCGGTGGTAGATTGTGGGAAAACCAATGTAAACGTAGTTTTAGAATTAACTTGAATAATGAGATGTCACATTCCAAAGCGTTTGTGTGGTATGTAGGGACACTGGCCGTCATGGACAAAGCTTTTTATGATACGAAAGTCAATACACATGTGTTGGACCAAGATACAAACATTTCCTTAGATAGTGATCCTACAATGGAATTCGTCAAAACATTAGCCATCATCTTAAACAAGGCTGAAGATTTAGATTGGATTTCAGAGCACACTGGCAAATTTTTAATGACTGAATATCCCAAGAGACCACACCTATATATGTTGCCAAAAATGTATAAGAATGCTGTGGACCCTCCATTCAGACCCATAGTTGCTGGGTGTGGTTCTATCGATGATCCCATCGGCAAATATCTTGACTTTTTGTTCAGCCTTTAGTACAATTGTGGAAATTCTACAACTGTGACACCACGGACTTCTTAAATCAGCTAAGGAAATTGGAAAGCATTGCTGGCAAAATCTATTGGCTGTGCACCATTGATGTAGTATCTTAAAATATGTCTATTCCCCATGAGGAAGGTTTGGAAGCAATTGAATGGAAGCTACTCAGGAACAAAGATGTGAAATCCAGAAAGGTGTTCCTGCTTCAACTTTTACAGTTTAGTTTATTCCACAGTTACTTTACATGGGACAACAATTTTTTTAACAAAGAACAGGAACCTCCATGGGTTTTCTGGCAGCACCTTGGTATGCTAATATATTCATGGCTAGGTTTGAGCAGCTACGTGTGTATGAAAAGGAATCATGGATGGATCATCTTTTGATATATATGAGATATATTGATGATGTACTCTTGATCTGGAAGGGTACACAAAATAAATTGAAGGACAACTTCAATGAGTTGAACAATGAAAACCCACGGATAAAATTCACTCACAGTATGAGTCAACAAAGTATTCATTTTTTAGACATTTTATTGGAAGTGTCGCCAACAGGAGAATCCACTACAATATGCAAAAAAAACCAACAGAAATAATACTTTACATTACCAAAGTTTTCATCCGTTGTCCTTGAAAAACATCTCCCTTTATCCCAATTCATTCGGATCAAATGGATCACGTCCAATGTTGACATATGTAACTCCAATTTACAGGAATATTACAGTCAATACAAGAAATGAGGTTACCCTGAACACGTTTTGGACAAAGCTTTTCAAAAAGTTCATTTGACAGATCATGAGACTATACTTCAACCAGTCAAAAGGAAGAACCAATCCTTAGAAGTTTTCATAGTAAAATGTTCTACTTAGGGGCCGATTCCGATTCGGGTCGGACAGCTCAAAAAGAGCCGTCCGGACGCTTACCTCCCTCCCGACCCGTCCCGGGAGCCGGTCAGTCCTGCCGATCAAGTACGATGCGTGCATGTGCTGAAAACTCGACCGACACGAACTCGCCAAATAAACACTCAATTCACCCTACGACCCGGTCCCGTAAACGCAGAATCGACTCGCACGGGGGCTAGGTCAGAGCTGTTTCCGGCCGGACAAGTACGATGCGCACTTCCTATGCGCCGAGCGAGTCGACACGTACGGCACGTCACAGCATCCGGAAAAGCTGCATGAAAGGAACGATTCGCGCCACAACACGATCCCCGGACACGAGACGTACAAGCCTGCAACTGGGACGAAACAAACCAACGACCAGTGCAGACGAGACGGTGTCGACATGAATCCCATCGCACAGGCCATACCGATCCTCTACATCCATGGACTGATCCGGAACAGACACCAACGACGGAGACGGTAAGAGACACCCCCCAAACAAACAGCCGACACGTACCAGTAAACCTGTGACAAACACCCAGGCCCCCCTTGCCCATCACCCCCACCCATAGGGGGCCTCTTGCCTGTCACCACTACCACCCCCACCCATAGGGGGCCTCTTTGCTGGGACTACTCACACCCCCACCCATAGGGGGCCCCTTGCCTGCCACCACTTCCACCCCCACCCATAGGGGGCCTCTTGGCTGGGACTACTCACACCCCCACCCATAGGGGGCCTCTTGCCTGTCACCACTCACACCCCCACCCATAGGGGGCCTCTTTGCTGGGACTACTCACACCCCCACCCATAGGGGGCCTCTTGCCTATCACCACTCACACCCCCACCCATAGGGGGCCTCTTGGCTGGGACTACTCACACCCCCACCTATAGGGGGCCTCTTGCCTGTCACCACTCCCACCCCCACCCATAGTGGGCCTCTTGGCTGGGACTACTCACACCCCCACCCATAGGGGCCTCTTTGCTGGGACTACTCACACCCCCACCCATAGGGGGCCTCTTGCCTGTCACCACTCACACCCCCACCCATAGTGGGCCTCTTGGCTGGGACTACTCACACCCCCACCCATAGGGGGCCTCTTGCCTGTCACCACTCCCACCCCCACCCATAGTGGGCCTCTTGGCTGGGACTACTCACACCCCCACCCTTAGGGGGCCTCTTGCCTGTCACCACTCACACCCCCACCCATAGGGGGCCTCTTGGCTGGGACTACTCACACCCCCACCCATAGGGGGCCTCTTGCCTGTCACCACTCACACCCCCACCCATAGGGGCCTCTTTGCTGGGACTACTCACACCCCCACCCATAGGGGGCCTCTTGCCTGTCACCACTCACACCCCCACCCATAGGGGGCCTCTTGGCTGGGACTACTCACACCCCCACCTATAGGGGGCCTCTTGCCTGTCACCACTCCCACCCCCACCCATAGTGGGCCTCTTGGCTGGGACTACTCACACCCCCACCCATAGGGGGCCTCTTTGCTGGGACTACTCACACCCCCACCCATAGGGGGCCTCTTGCCTGTCACCACTCACACCCCCACCCATAGTGGGCCTCTTGGCTGGGACTACTCACACCCCCACCCATAGGGGGCCTCTTGCCTGTCACCACTCCCACCCCCACCCATAGTGGGCCTCTTGGCTGGGACTACTCACACCCCCACCCATAGGGGGCCCCTTGCCTGCCACCACTTCCACCCCCACCCATAGTGGGCATCTTGGCTGGGACTACTCACACCCCCACCCATAGGGGGCCTCTTGCCTGTCACCACCACCAATAGTGAACTGTGTGAGTACCACTACCAATGCCCATACACATAGGATGGGTGATGTGTAACACATACCCCATACCCCAACATAAGGACTACAAACCAAAGGATATCCACAACAACCTCATGACCACAACATGTAGTCTGTGTACAATACCCACCACAGTGAACATGACCATGTACACACAATGTAACTCACAACACGTGTCTGCAATACCATAGTGTGGCTAACACAAGCCAAGCCTCACATGAGCACTGCAGTAATGTCCTCAACACCCATCACTTGAGTGTACAAAAGGTAACTGTGTGGTACTAAACAGCAGCATATGTAGAGCACTGTGCTAATGGGGTCTCAACCCCCATCAGCACAGTGACATGAAGGTGAGTGTGGGGATCACACATGCAGCATATATAGAGCACTGTGCCAATGGGGTCTCAACCCCCATCAGCACAGTGACATGAAGGTAAGTGTGGGGAGCACACATGCAGCATATATAGAGCACTGTGCCAATGGGGTCTCAACCCCCATCAGCACAGTGACATGAAGGTGAGTGTGGGGATCACACATGCAGCATATGTAGAGCACTGTGCCAATGGGGTCTCAACCCCCATCAGCACAGTGACATGAAGGTGAGTGTGGGGACCACACATGCAGCATATGTAGAGCACTGTGCCAATGGGGTCTCAACCCCCATCAGCACAGTGACATGAAGGTGAGTGTGGGGATCACACATGCAGCATATGTAGAGCACTGTGCCAATGGGGTCTCAACCCCCATCAGCACAGTGACATGAAGGTGAGTGTGGGGACCACACATGCAGCATATGTAGAGCACTGTGCCAATGGGGTCTCAACCCCCATCAGCACAGTGACATGAAGGTGAGTGTGGGGACCACACATGCAGCATATGTAGAGCACTGTGCCAATGGGGTCTCAACCCCCATCAGCACAGTGACATGAAGGTGAGTGTGGGGATCACACATGCAACATATGTAGAGCACTGTGCCAATGGGGTCTCAACCCCCATCAGCACAGTGACATGAAGGTGAGTGTGGGGACCACACATGCAGCATATGTAGAGCACTGTGCCAATGGGGTCTCAACCCCCATCAGCACAGTGACATGAGGGGACTCCACTCCTGTGGAAGGAAAGCTGTGCCATATGTTGTCCATGCAGGCCACCAGCATGTCAGCAGTATACTTTGTCACACAGCTAACATATACCACACAGTGGTGGCCCTGGTAACAGCAGCCTGGGCACGGGAGGGTCCCCTGAGTCAACTGCACAGAGTCAACACACATGTAGATGAAGTAGCACTGAGGACACAGATGAGTCCATCCACATAGATGCATACACTTGCATGTCCATTGGAGATGGCCACACAGTCAGTGAAATGGGCCAATTGAACCATGCTAAGGCCAACAGGTGTGCATGTGTGTAAGACACTGATGAGACATTGCTAACAAAAGATAGATAACACATTTCCAAAGACCATAATCATGACCCCGTCGGATTGCTGCAAAGGATGACATGGATACACACCCCAACAGGACATACCCCCCATGGGCCACATGGTCTCCAGCACAGTGACACTACATTTCCCAGCCATGGAATACACCATCACTGGAGCAAGGGCATGTCAAGTATCAACAACATCATGTACATCTGAAGCAAAACCACTAGTGAACAAAAAGGAGCTTTTATTCAGCCGAGTTATTTGTGAAATGGAGAATCAAGAAGAAAAACATGAAGGCCTATGGCCAGTCCATAAACAGACCCAACAGGGTCAAGTGTCCAAATGCCACATTTGGCATGCCTGCACTGCCAACGGAAGGGGACATACCCCTGGGAGGGGCATACATACAAGCCAGCCAGGCACCGCAGGTACAGGATCATGGGTCTACAGAAACAGGCAGGGAAGGGCTGGTGGGTGCAGGAGCGGCAGCTGCAGCGGAGGAGTCTGACAGGGTGGGTGCCGACATGACTGGGGGCACAAGTCAGGATCAGTGGGTGCCGGCACAACTGGGGGCACAAGTCAGGATCAGTGGGTGCCGGCACAACTGGGGGGCACAAGTCAGGAGCAGTGGGTGCCGGCACAACTGCAGTGGGCAGGTCAGAGGGAGTGGACACGGAACCCACTGCAGTGCCCAAGTCAGACCGGGAGGGCAGAGACTCCACTGCAGTGCCCATCCCCAGGGGAGCAGGAAGTGGATCCGGTGATGTGGGCAGGACGGAGGGGGAGGGCACGCCCTCCACAGCAGTGCCACACACAGGCTGAGTGGGGTGTGGGGTGCTGTAAGAGCAAGAGGCAGGTGGGGAAGGCCTGAGCATCTTGGGGATGCGGTAGCGGTGGGTGGGTGAACCTGGGGCAGGGTGTGGTGGTGGGACCTGTGGAGTGGGAGCCTGGGGGATGGCGGGTGGAGACTGTCTGGTGGAGTGTTGGGCCGGTGGTGGGGTCTTGCTCTTCCGTGTGCGGGGGACCTGCGGCGTGGTGTCTCAGCCTGCCTGCGCCTGGGGGAGGGTGTCTGGGGGCGAGGGACACCCCTCTGTGTGGCCGGACCCCCTCTTCCCCTTGTGTGCTGGTGTGGATGGATCAGTGGGGAAGAGTCCGAGGTCGACCAGGAAGAGCCTCTTTGCAGCTGGGGATGCAGTTGAGGCAGTGGAAGGGGCCGTGGAAGGGGCTGTGGAGGGTGAGGCATCGGAGGACTGCGGAGTGCCTGTGGATGCATGTGTGTGTGTGTCTGACCCATCCCCGGTGAGTGTATTATCAGTCCCCTGAGTATGCGTGCGTGCATGTTTAGACTTTGGCTTGGGGGTGTGTGTAGTGCTTGGGTCTGTTGTGTGCAATGATGGTGCAGGTGTGTGTGTGAGTTGGACAGGTAGGGTGCTGGGAGTAGGGGATGGGGCAGGGGCAGGAGGGGGGAGGGACTGCTGGAGGAGGGACACTGCTGCTGTCAGTGAGGAGGCCATGCCCTGACTGGTCCTCTGTAGGGCAGACATGGATGATGACATGCCCTCCATGTACGACACCAGCTGGTTCAACAGACCTGTGTGCACATGGAAGACACGCAGCATGGATGACTGCCCCACATGGATCTGCCGCAGCAGGTCGACAGACTCCTCACTCAGGGCTTCAGGGGACACAGGGGTAGGGGGTGCGGTGCCTGACTGGAAGGAGACATGCCCATGAACACGGGCGCCTCCACGGACCTTAGATGTGGGAGCCATGGGGAGGGCAGTGATGGTGGGGGCAGGGACAACCTCAACAGCTGTTGGATGGTGGCTGCTGCCACCCGCCTCCACAAGGAAGTCCCCGTCACTGCTGCTGTGGTCCTCAGCTGCGGTGGTGTTTGCCGAGGAGCCCACAGACTCACTCCCCTCGCCCTCCGTGCCACTGGGTCCCTCCGACTCCTCAAATTCCGACCCAGTCTGGCTCTCTGGCTCCCCTGGTCCGTGGAGCGGTCTCCCTCTGTGTCCGTGTCTGTATCTGCACAGGGAAAATAGAATGAAAACACATTAGTCATCTGCACTGACCACACACACCACAGAAAGTACAGCACATCAGTGGCCAAGTGCGGGCATCAATCAGTTGAACTTTGCTAGGAGTGCTCACACAGATTTGCATAGGCCAATGGTTAGTCTGAGAGTCGAGCATGGCATTCACATCCCTCCTGCCCTTGCACCCATCTGTCTTGCGCATGTAGGATCCCTACACCCCACTGCAGACACATGCACCACCTACCCATCACTTGACAAGACCTGAAAATACCTAGTGGTCTGTCAACATGCACACATCACATCTGCTGACAATGGACCTGTACATTTGCCTGGATGTAGGGATGGCCAGTGTTGCATCTGAGAGGCTGGGGCTGAGTACATGCACCAGACATCCTGATCCCCGCAAGTCCTGCATACCTTGGCACAATGGAGTGCATGTTGCACATGACACACTCCTGCTGGATCACCCCTAGGTAGTGTAGTCCCATGGCTCAGCCATGCCTGTGAGATCATACATCACAGTCTCCAGTCACAGGGGGCAGGGCAGCCCTACAACAACTGTCACCACTGTGTCACATTCCCAAGACATGGGGCCTGCAAACTCTGTAGCTGACAACTACACATTACCATCCACAGTAACAACAGCGTCTGGATTCTGATGTGCCCACCCCAGATCCATTGGACGCATGAGAGACATGGGACAGGGCACTCTGAAGCTGAGCAACTCGCACGCTGCTGTGAATGACACCCAGCTGCTGGAACTACCCGGTTGCAGGCACCATTGTGCACGGTCAAGTCATCACATCCATACATGTCACAGAGGTATTGTCTCACATGGGCACATCTCAGATTGCATGCTGACCCCAAACCCATGTACACACCAGTGGGCCTGACAACGGTGCCACAGCACAATGACACAGGGGCAGACACCTGAGGGAACTGTTCACCTGGCACAAAGTGCCAACCGAGACACGGGAGTGGGAGTACAGACTGTAGCATGCCCTGGACTAGCCATGACTGTCCTGCTCCACGTGGAACAGGTGATAGCCATGGACAGTAGGCAGGTGGCTGTGCATATGTGACACACTTGAGGTACATGCTCCAGAGGCCCCAACAGTTTACCCAACCAGCAGCATGGGTGTGTGCCGAATGCCCCAGGCACATGTGGTGAGCCCGAGCTGTCAATTGGCCACATGACAGGAGTACATGCAGATAAATACCAGGACCCTGGCATGTACTGTACAATGGTCCCACCCTTGAAGCACAACACTGAGTCCCCTGAAGCAATGCTGGCCCACATCCCATGCACCTTCACATGTAAGGGTACAGTTCCCACGTGACACTATGCCCAGACAGAAACAGCAACACCTGGCAAACAGATGAGAAGGGGGCAAGTCACCAGAGAGGGACATGGGTCCTGGACTAACTGAACAATGTACTGTTGAGGTGTTACCAGGCCAGAGGGGGCACATAGCATGTCAGACACAGCACACAGTGCAGTCATGTACTCACCCCTCCTTGCTGCTGTCTGGCCTTCAGCTGCCCATCCAGGTCCGGGAAGACCACCGCCAGGATCCGGAGCATGTGGGGGGTCAGGGGCCGGTGTCCGCCCCTCCTGCGTGGAGGCGACAGCTTCAGCTGGACCCGTGCGATCCTCCGGGTCCAGCCCCGAAGGTCCTGCCACCTCTTTTGGCAGTTGCGGATCCTGTGCCTGTAGACCCCCATGGATCTCACCGCCGGACGATGCTCCTCCAGATATCATGCTTCTTCTGGGCAGCAACCTGTGAGGATGACAAAGTGCAGAGGACATTACTACACTGGCAACATATTAGTGCAACACACAGGCAGTCACACATGTGGGCATCAGCAAGGCTAATGAGGTACACAGGTGGTGCAACTATGGTTGAGGGACCAGTGTCCAGCACTCACAGCTTTGAGACATTGCCTGGGAAGGGGACCTAGTGACAATACACCTTGCACTGCACTGCAACTGTGCAGTACATGTGGGTGCCCCATTTGTGGCAAGAGCAGTAGTCAGTGGGCAACCAAGCCACTGGTGTACACACTAATGCTGCTGCTGGTCAGACCAGTAGCACAATTAGCAAAGCAGTGGACAGCACACTCACCTGCTCCCCTGGTTTCCCATAGAGCTTGGTGTACTGCGGCAGGAGCCCGTCCAGCAGGGCCTGGTTCTCCTCCTCACTGAAGGCTGGGGCCCTCTCCACAGTACGTGCCATCATTGAAGCCAGAGGAAGCAGAGACAGCAGCAGTGATGATCTTGGTGTGCTCCAGTAGCATGTGGTGCAGGCAAGTGGGTTCTCTGGGGGCCAGGCAGCCTTATATCTGTGCTGTGGAGGCATGTCTGCCCTGGGGTACAAAGGGATAGGTCCAAAAGCTTGCATCCTATGAATTAGGCCAATCCATGGGATAGCACGACTCGTACACGCCTTCAGCATCATTTAAAACATCACCTCCATGACACACTGGCAATTGCAACAATGTTGTACGACTCCAACTGAATTTCCTGCACACGCCTCGTTCAAATTTCAGATCCGCGTCCATCACCATGACAGCTCATGGCCAATGAGGGTGCAGGGCCCGGCAAATGACTGTACTACGCGGATTTTGAATGGCAACACACACCCGTCTCCATCAGATTCAATGGGCAAGACGTGCGCGCTGCTCGGTCATACACGACCGACGCGTCACACGCATCCGTCGCCATTGTAATGTGTGTCCCTGACATGCGCGCGGCTCGGTCATGCACGACGGACGCGTCACACGCGTCCGTCGCCATTGTAATGTGTGTCCCTGAAATGCGCGTGGCTCGGTCATGCACGACGGACGCGTCACACGCGTCCGTCGCCATTGTAATGTGTGTCCCTGACATGCGCGCGGCTCGGTCATGCACGACGGACGCGTCACACGCGTCCCTCGCCATTGTAATGTGTGTCCCTGACATGCGCGCGGCTCAGTCATGCACGACGGACGCGTCACACGCGTCCGTCGCCATTGTAATGTGTGTCCCTGACATGCGCGCGGCGCGGTCATGCACGACGGACGCGTCACACGCGTCCGTCGCCATTGTAATGTATGTCCCTGACATGCGCACGGCTCGGTCCGAACAAGTTATTTGGGTTCTGGGGACATTGAACGTGTCGGTCAGCCTTGCTGTCAATTCCTGGCAGATGACAAGCTCTGTCACTAGCTAGGGACTATGGGGCACACCAATGGCACCACTGCCTGTGCCACAGTGTGTCCCCAGTCATGTATGGCTGCCTCTTATGTGTGTGTCTGGGGGCACAGGATGTGTTTGGTCGTGTGCCACTTGTTGACAAGCACTCCCAGGCTGGACCCGGATGTGGGTGGACACATACATGTGTGGTGTGCCCATTGCCACAGGGGGGTGCAGCAATGCTGTACAGGACATTGGCAATGGACACAGTCCCAGCCAGGATGTGCGTGTGTGTCGTGTCACATGTACCCTGTCTCATCAGTGTTAGTAGCTTCAACGCAGGGTGAACCAGTGTCGACATTGTGATGTCCATACACTATCTGTGTGCATGTGGTGTGATCCAATGTGAGCTGATCCACACATCACATTGGTTTGTACATGCACAGTGTTGTTGTGTGGGGGTGGCACAGACACCTACATATGTCCACTTGTGGCGACAGGGCACATGGACTGTGGCTAACATGCTTGTTGTGTGTAA
This sequence comes from Calotriton arnoldi, assembly GCA_963921515.1. Classification (NCBI taxonomy): domain Eukaryota; kingdom Metazoa; phylum Chordata; class Amphibia; order Caudata; family Salamandridae; genus Calotriton; species Calotriton arnoldi. Next base: position 142,189 of record CAWUFW010001485.1, on the reverse strand, counting down.
TGTCAACGATACGTCACATCATGCCTGTGTAACTGTCAGTCAGGGATCTGTGATGTGGAGAAAATATCAGTCCTCACTAGTCACTGTGGGCTTTGTGTGGTAGGTGGCAACAGGGCAGATGTACTGTGCTCGGGTCCATTGCTTTGTCATGGCACAACAGGGGCCCTGTCATGTGCACATCTTGGGCTTCAATGTGCGTTGATGCCATGTATGGGACATTAGTGTCTGTAACCTGTGGCAACCACCTCAGCTCATTGTGTTATGTGTTTGTTTATGATGGGCTGTGTTGCTGTGGCTTTGTGACATTGCTGGAGGGTGTGCCTTCATCCTTTGTTTCTGTCTGTACTGCAGGGCCCCAAATGTACCTAGGCCATTGCCGGACCTGGCAACGATGGTGGAACGTGAGTCCATCAGAAAGTACCGTTTCACCAGGGCAGTGATTGAGGAGTTGGCAGGGCAGTTGGGCCCACACCTGCAACCTGGCCGGCCATACCCGACGGCACTGACCCCCAAGGTGAAGGTGATGGCAGCCCTTCATTTCTTTGCGACGGGTACCTTCCAGTACACTGTGTCTTCTGGTGGCGGGATGTCGCAGACAATGTTCAGTCGGGTGCTTCGGGATGTGTTGGAGGCCATGTTACATTTCCTGGACCTGTACATCTATTTCCCCACACCCCAACGACTTGCAGACATAAAGGGTGACTTCTATGCCCTGGGGAGGATGCCAAATGTCATAGGCTCCATTGACGGGACACATGTGGCTTTGGTGCCACCACAGGCACATGAGCTGCCATACAGGAACCGCAAGCATTTCCACTCCATCAATGCTCGGGTGGTTTGTTTGGCGGACATGACAATCTCCCATGTGTGTGCCCGTTTCCCTGGGTCTGCGCATGATGCCTATGTGATGAGGAGTAGTCGTGTCCCTAGACTGATGTCACGGATGCAGAATCTACGTGCCTGGCTTGTTGGTGTGTACTGACTTTTCCTCATTGTGTGTGCCTGCCAATTGTGTGCTACCTGTTTTTCTCCAACTCCTCTAATGTGCATGTGTTTGTATGTAGGTGACTCTGGATATCCCAACATGCCATGGTTGCTGACACCCCTGAGGAACCCTGTGACACCAGCCGAGATGCGCTACAACCAGGCACATGGTCGTACCAGGAGGGTGATAGAGCGGACATTTGGACTCCTGAAGAGCTGCTTCAGGTGTTTAGACAAGACAGGAGGTGCCCTCCCGTATGCCCCTGCTAAGGTGTGCCGGATCATCATCGTAGCATGCATGCTGCACAATCTGGCAGTGCGAAGGGAGTTGCCCCTCATCCAGGATGACAATGACCAACACCCGCCACCTGTGGAGGATCCTGGCCTGGGCCAGGATGCCAGTAGCGATGATGAGGCTGCGGAGGATGTCCGCACACAGCTCATCAACAACTTCTTCTCCTGAATGTGAGTATACAGTGATGTGTTGTAAATGTGTTGTGTGTGCATGTTTTGTGTGTGTGGTGCACCTTGCGTGTGGCTGTGTGCTACTTGTGTGGATGCCTGCAGTGATGTGTCCATCCAGTTTACCTGTACTCCCCACCAGTTGTGTGATGTTTAGTATTTTGGGGTGGTGTAGTCTGTGATTTGTGTTTGCCATGTGTGTTGCAGTTGTATGGCGTCATGCAGTGTTAACAATTGTGTTTCTGTCTGTCCTTCACAGGGTACTGTGGCTGTTGTTTGGTGTAGAGAGACCCCTGATGCCCATGCTCCACTGCCAGGATGGAGTTGTTAGTGTCCCAACGAGTGATGTGCCAGGCACCCCAGGACTTCCGTAGTTATCCACTTGGTGACCGTGTGCCCACTGTCAGGTGTTGCTAGCTTGCATGTGTGTAATAAGGGACATGTGGCAATTGCCTGACAATAAACTGTGCTGCACCTTCTGATGTGTGTTGCTTGTGCCTACACATCAGACTGACATTGACGTACTGCACTTGTGGGCCTGTCACCACTGACTCAGGTTGGCTGTGTAGTTTGTGCATACCACAGGCTTGCTTGTCAACATTGATGTTGGCAATGAATTGGTTGGACGTGGTGGGCATGTGTAAAGTAGACCTGGTGGTGTGTCTCCCACATATGTGGCACATTGGCCTGACTGACATGACAGTGTACTCATCACAGTACAGGTTTGCATGCACAGTGTTCTTCAGCACATCCAGATCTACATGCCACTGGCAACCTCTCAATCACCACAGAGTCACGTCTTGTGTTTAGGTGAATTTATTAGCACATAAGTGGGGATGGTGCTCAGGATTGGGAGTGTTGTCCGTTGGCTTTAGAATCCAAAGTTCACAGATAACAAATTAGGAGTGTTGGTAGATGAAATGTCTAGAGTACAGTCCACAGTCATTAAGCACATTGTTCCAACTCAGACCCTCCATGTCATGTGGGGGAGTACGATGTTGTACAACAAGGTGAACGGTTTGCACACAAAGGTCACTGTCCAGAACAGGTGTTGGTTTCCTGGGGGATGTGCATGGGCATCTTCGTCTCACTTGTTCCTCACCGGACGACCCCTCTTCTTCTTCTCAGGGGGAGTCTCACCTGCAGGCTGCTGCCGTGCACGGGGCTTCCACCAGACCCCCCTCACTCCCTGTGGCAGTGGCAGATGCTGTTGCCCGAGATGTAGTCGTCGCACAGGGAGGTGGGCTCAAGTTGGTGCTGATCTGGCGGAGGCAGGTCAACATTTCCCGGTGCACCACTGCTATATCTTCCATGGTATCCCACTTGGACTCCATATTTGACAGGTGTGTTTCAACACGGGACATGTGGGAGTACAAGCGGGCATGGTGGGCAGCCTGCTGTTCTTTGATGTCCGTAAGGATCCCCACTACCTGGCTGAACCCTCCGGTGCTCTCCTGGTACGCATCCATGATGCGTTCCAGGTGGGTGTCATCCTGCAGACCCGCACCCTCAGTGGAGCCTCTACTCGGCCTCCCACCCTCCCACCACCCCTCGCCACACGGCCAGCACCTGTGGTGTTCCGCACAGGTGTCACAGGGGGACCTTGGATGTTGTTGCTGTTGTCAGGTGCCCTGGTGCCCTGTGACTCTGTGCCGTCTGATGGTTTGGTGGGTCTGTCCGTGTTGGCAGGGGTGGCTTGTGGTGTATCAGCAGTTGCAGGGGTGGTTTCAAGGGGGGCAGGTGAATGTTGCCGAGGGGCTGCATGAGGGCCGAGACCGGAGGGGCCAGCTTGGGTGTCGTCCGATGAGGTGTGAGACTGTGCGCCACCGGAGCCAGGTGGGTCCACCGGAGCCTGGGACTGGGACTCTTCCTCGTCTGTGGTTGAGTCCACATCTGCCCCTGTGTTTGGAAGGAAGACACAATGTTAGTGATGTATTCATGGACATCAATGGTTCATACACATGACATTGGCCACTGTGGTTGGTGTTGCATGCCTGTCCATTGCATCATCCTACTTTGTCACTGCGGGAGATTTCCATTAGTGTGGTGCATTCACCTGACACCCTGAGGCACTTTGGTTGTCAAGTCTAGCTGTCTGCCTGCCTGGCATCTTAATTGCACGCTGGATTGTACTGTGCCATTCCTGCACTGGTGCTGACACATGCCTGACACAGGTGTTTCATCCCTGTCAACATTTGTGTTTTGACGCTGGCATCCTTGCAAAGGCACCTAGTTTGGGATCTCTGTTTGGGGCATGTGTGATGCCAGTTTGTGTCAGTCAATGTGCATCACATTAGTGTGTCTGCACAACCTGGTCATAGTCCAGCATGCCCGGGTTGTCCTGATGTTCTCTTCTGTGTTGTCTGTGTCCCCAGTCCACATCCCATTTCACACAGGTGATGGTGTCACTGTTGCTAATGGAGTTGTGTGTGAGTTTTGTGTTTGCACACATGCTTTGTGATGTGAATGTCCTCCATGGTGGTATGGACTGTTCGCTGCGGCTGTCTTTCTTCACTAGAGTCGTGACCAGAGGTGTGTGTTCGGTTGCTCCAGCTGTGACTTGCATGCCTGCTCCAGTGCAGCCCATGTTAGTCCTTGTGTCCCCAGTGTCCATGTCAGTGAGTGCTGTGTGGTGTGGATGATGCCTACAATACTGGACAATGTCTGCGTTTCATGTGGCTGACAACGGGTGTTTGAGTGTATGTCAGCATGCTACAGTGTGAGGGATGTTGGTAGGTCCATTGTAGTCAGTCAGGTGTCCCCTGTCACTGCTGTGTATGTGAGTTGCTGTGTGTTTGGGTCTCTGTGGTAGGTCTGCATTTCTGCACTTGTCAACTACAATCCGCGCCTACCTGTCCAGGCCAGAGGGGGTCCCTGGGACACTGCATCCCCAGAGGTTGAGTGCAAAGGTACATTTGCAATAGCTGGCAGTGTGACTGTGATTGGGTTGGTCGATGCGTGTGTGTGACTAGCAGCCTACTCATACATTGTATCCATGTGTCAGCCATCTTGCCCTGCTCTTTGGTTTGGCAGTGTGTGTTCCCAGGGCTGCTGTTAGTTTTTGCTGGATAGATGTGATTTGCAGCTGCCTCAATGGTTTTCAGTGTCATTGCAGTATCTCCTCCTCCCCAGGGGCCAGGCAATTCACACAGAGACATGCTTCAATGTCGGTGAGTGTGGGTTGATGTTGAGGTTGTGAGTCAGTGGTGTAGTGGTGGTTGTACACAAGTGGCAACAGTCCCTGTACGTCACACAGCAGTAGCCAGTATGGTGGGTTTTGGGTGTTGTTTGCATGAAGTGTGGGTAAATGCCTTCTCCCAGGTGAGTTGTGTGGAGTTTGTGTTGAGGGGTGTGTGACAGCACATGGTGGTGGGCATGGTCAGAGCTGGCAGTGCTTCTCCCTCCATGGACAGATGGGCCACTATTGTGTATGCTTCCCTTGCAGGGAGTGGCAGTTGACTTTCAGGATGTCAGGCATCAGGGTCCTGCATTTGGTATGTGCACATAGCCCATCAGGGCCTTGTGCTCCCCACAGCAGGAACCAGTGTCAGCCATCTTGAGGGTACATTTCCACTGCCTGTGAGGTGCGCATGGTTAGAAGTGGTGTTGTTGGTCCATTTGTGAGGGGGGCTATTGGCTGTGACTACAACTCCCATCATGCTTTTGGCTACACTGACTTCCCCAACATCCCTGAGCTTCCTTCCTGTGGGTCAGGTTCCCTGTGAGGTGGTGTGACAGTGGTGGCAGACTGTGTGGCAGTGTCTGTTGGGGTTTTGTGGCACTGAGTTGCTCTGATGTTTGCTAGGTTTGTACACGTGATGACATAGTTCAATGTTGGTATGAGATAGCAGGTGTTGTGTTGCTGTGCCAGGCATATGGCTGTAGGGATGACTTTGTTTGTGTTACTGTGGCTTTGTTGACGGAAGTTGTTTTGCCTGTCCCCTTGACGGTGACATGTGTACATGGCCCAACAATCTTGAGTCTCTTATTTGTGTACTCACCAGGCTCTGGGATGTCAGTCAGACCATGTATGCTCTCCGGTGGTAAGATGGCCTGCACCTTCTCCTCCCAGGACCGGAAGTAAACGGGTTTGGCAGGGGGCCGCTGCCGGTGTGCTTGCTGAGCTTATGGTCCTTCTCCAGCAGCTTCTTGACCCTCCTGCGCACGTCATACCACCTGTTCTGGCAGTCGTCCTTTGTGCGCAAACAAGGTGCTTGTGCGTTCACCCTGTTGACGATTCTCTCCCACATCTTGGCCTTCTGGGACATGGGGGTCTTCTGTACCAATGTGCCAAACAAATGTGGCTCTACTCTGATGATTTCATCTACCAGCACTGTCAACTCACTATCTGTCGACTTTGGATTCTTCTTGGGGGGCATGGTGGTGGTGGTGGTGGTGTCGAGGGTGGTGGGTTGGTGGTGGTGGTGGTGGTTGTGGTGCGGGGGGTGGATGTGGGAGTTGGGGTAGTGGTGTTGGGGTGGGGGTGGTGGGGGTGGTAGTGGTGAGGGGGGTGGATGGGGGAGTTGTGGTAGTGGTGTTGGGGGGTGGGGGGTGGTGGTGGTGGTGGTGGTGGTAGTAGTGGGGAGTGGGGTGGATGGGGGGTTGGGGTACTGGTGTTGGGGGTGGTGGTGGTGGTAGTGGTGAGGGGGTGGATGGGGGAGTTGTGGTTGTGGGGGGTGGTGTTGGTGGTGAGGGTGGGGTGGATGGGGGGGTTTGGGGTCATGGTGGGGTGGTGGTGGTGGTGATTGGTGTGTGTGAGGGTGCAAGTGAGGTTTGTGGGTGTGTGGGTGTGAATGCTGTTGGTGAGATGGCAATGGTGTGTGTCAGCAGAGTTGTGTGTGTGGAGGTTCTCAGGAAATGGCAATGGCTCATGGGAGTGATTGGTGGCCTTTAAATATGTTGAGTTGTGGGTGTGTCTCTCTTAATTGATTTTTTTTTTTTTATATATTTTTGTTGTCAGTGCTTGTTTGGTCCTTTTTTTGTGTTTGGTCAGCTGTTGTTTGTGTGTGTGTACGAGATGTTCTTCTGACCGTGCCAGACGCTGCTGGTGAGTCGTACAGGCTTCTCCGAGCCTTTCACGCTGTTGTTATGCTGTGTTGTGTATGTCGTGTGCGACTCGGTCAATGGGCGTTCGACTCGGTCGTGGGCGTTCGTTTCGCTCGCGGGAGTTCGAGTCGGTCGCGGGCGGAGTCCGTTGGTTTGAGTGTTTGTATCGTGTGCGTGTCGGTTGTGCGGCTTGTGCTCCATGCTAGTCGTTCTTGTTTCCCACGTATGGCATCGTACTTTGCAACTCGTACGTCACGGGTACGTGTCGCTCGGCTCCGTTCCGGGAACGTGTCGGATGGTACTGCTCTAGGGCTTTTTCCGGCCGGAGGCTATTTTTCCGTACGGCTCCGTCGTCCGGTTCATATTCGGGTGAGTCGGTTGGGATTCACAGGCTTTCCATCGTACTGCGCGGGTCGTACGGCGGCGAGACGTGTCGGTCGGTACTTTATCCCGGGACGTGTCGGTCGGTTCACTTTACAAACGGAATCGGAATCGACCCCTAAATCTGAGAACATCAAATGTAGTATCTGTAAAAGATGGGAATTGCTCCAAACTGAACCAGATTTTCAAGGCTTGTTTTCAGAAAAACCACTATTTGCGCACTCATGCTCAAGGAATTTGAAAGAAATCTTACCTACCCCTTCTCAAGGGCCCATTGCTCATCATAAAGGGAGGCGCAGATGTTTGATCTGTACCCACTGTAGCAACGTGATCACCTGAAATGTCCTTTCCCATCCGCACACAGGCACACCCATTAAACTGCAAAACACATCTGACTGCAATTCTGACACACTTAATTATGCAATCAAATGCCTATGTGGTCAACTTTATGTGGGTAAGACAGAATGGAAAATCAAAATCAGAATTACAGAACACTAAAGTATGATCCGGACCAAAAACCGCAACTCCAATTTAGTAGTTCACTGGTTAGATCACCATCACAACATTGCAGAATTACATTTCACTGTCATTGAAAGAATCATCAGTCAGCCTAATATCAACACACCGAAGATTCTGGCTCAGAGAGAAACTTTCTGGATAAGATTCTTAGATAGCATGGTTCCCATAGGGTTAATTGACAAAATAGAGATGTTGTGTTTTTTATGAAGAATGTTTCCGTTGAACCATGTGCCATCATGTATAGATTAAATCTGTACATATGTCTCTTTTTGATGTTTTGGGAGTAATCTTCTGATCTCTTTCACGCATACCTTGTTGAACACACACTTTATTCTCCATCTACATAGCAGTCTTTTAGTTATCTTTTTACAGAGATTTTGGGGTGATTTTCGCACAGAGAATGTGTGCTGGTATCTCAAATAAGCTTCTCTCAAACAGCAGACTGAGGGAGTATGGTCAGGTCTATCTCACAGTCTCGCCAATTTTTTAGTTTTTTTGGTTTATTAACTTTTTGTCTTTTTTCGTCGTTTTTACAGTGTAATTGTTGTGTCCGGACACATTGCTGCATTTTCACAGTATTTACTCGAGGTTATGAGGGTTGTTTAGTACTCTATCAACACCATGTGGTTAACACATCACGTGGTGGGGCACTTCCGTTTCTTTAGAACACGGAACTCAGATAGGAACAAGCAGCATCGGACGGTATTGGATAATTTTGGTTTACGTTCATGAGCGAGCTGTCTCTGTTCAAGGTAGGATAAGGACTTGGGGTATGGTTATTCATCATCTTGGCATGCCGAGCATAAAAGTAATTGAGCTTTGTTTCTTCAGAAGCCTGCATTCACTGTTAATTCCAATGCTGGCTTTTCAAATGTGACAGACATGGCGGTTCTGTCCATAAGTAGTGGGTGTTGATTCAGCATACCTTGTGTCTGACTACACTTTCATTCCGTGTTCGGTTACTTTGTGCCTCTTATCGCTGTATTGGGTTTCCAGACCCTTTTTAGGTCTCGCCTACGCAGCGCGCATGCGCTGCATAGGCAAAAAGACCTTTTGGAATCGCTTTGGCTTTTCAGCCAAAAAGGTGCACGCGTTCCATTGCCTTCAATGGCAACGCGTGCACGTTTGGCGATTCACTTGCGGGAGCGAGCGGTGCCATATGGTAGCAATTATCACTCCTGGCGCCACTCGCTCCCGCAAGGAAAATGCTTTCACTTTTTTTTTTTAACTTGAGGCGCGCACGCTTGTTCCTCTTACCTCCCATTTATGCTTGCATGAGGCACTAGCAGAATGGCAGGTGAAAACATTAAAATGCTGCTTGGATAGAGGTGGAGGTGTAAGATGGCTGCATTCTAAAACTTTTTTTTTCTTTTGCCCGGGGCTGACGGACAGGCGGTACTGACCTACTACACTCACAGCCCGGCTCCTGCCAATGTGCACATATCCAGCCGCTTACGAGCCCGAGGTGAGTGGAGGTGCGGGCTGTTTAAGGTGTTTTTTTTTTTGAGCATTAAAATTCATTTTAATTAGCCAAATGATCATAAAAATTAAAAAAATCTTTATTTCGGTTTATAATACCATTAAAGATACAAACGCATACTTCTATTTCATTGGTGATCAAAATAAATTAGTTACAAGATCTTCTGTACATCAAGTTCTAAAAAGTCGAGTATTCCAGATTACAATCTTATAAACACGAAATAAATCAACAAAGCATAACTCATTTTAAAATTTACTATCGAAAATAGATAAGATAATAATTAAGGTGCAAGTGCAATCAATAGCTGAAAAGTTTCTCAATTATTACTCAGTGGGGCACATCAAATCTATAAGAGTCATTAAGGTCTTTCTGCATCATATACGTAAAAAGAGAAAAAATACGAATAATAAAACCACATTAAAATACTTTAAAATCAAATATTATAATTATAATCTTATAAATTAGAACACCTCAGATCATAGCAAATTTCCTGGAGTTAGATCACCGCACTTGGGGGGGGTAGTCAGTAGCCTCCGCCTAATAGCCCAAAATTGGCCAAGAAATTTTGCAACTGCACATACAATAAGTGGTTTTGTGTCTGATTTTAAAATGCGTAAAGCTTCACAGTGATTATGAGTCCCCAACTGTCTACATACAGGAGCCAACCAATTCCTTCTTGGTCTAGCATACGCCGGGCATGCAAAAAAAACATGTCCGACCATCTCTTTTGGGTCTGAGCAAGAAGAACAGCCCTTCCACTGGCTTTTATTGTTTACCCAGGAGTTAGTAAAAACATTAATAGGCAAACAACCAAGTCTAAACTGGGTATACAATTCCCTGTCCCCAGGCTCCTTAATAATATCAAAATAGCTCGCGAGGCTTTTAACAGATTTGATGTCTAGGAAAGCATCAGCTAAGCAGCCATGGTGAATTTTTGAATAATTAGTCTGCTCAACCCTAGACCAGTATAGTAGTTTTAATCGGTCCTTTGTAATCTCGGGTTGGGGACCAAAAAACTCGTTAGAGAGACCAATTACTGCCCGGGTGGAATACACTTGTTTAATCCACCCGATTTTTTTATTTATGTCTAGGGAACATACTTCATTAAAAGCAGCAGCGTAAAGGGCCAAATCTGGGGTGGAGACCAATCTATACCAGAAAAGCAATGGACGCAAACCCGCAAAATCTTTAATTGCCCTAACTCCCAAGTCCAATTTCAAGGGGAGAAGGGGCGAGCTTTGGGGGAGAGATACCAGACTCCTGAGGAACTTATTCTCCACAGATGTCAGTTTGCTTACATCTACTGAGCCCCACAGTTCTGTCCCATAGAGCACACTACTCACTACCTTCAAGCTGTAGAGTTTAAGAGCTGGGGCTACGGGCTTGGTATAAGATAAGCAGATCTCCCGCGGCAAGGCCCCTGTTAGCTGTGAGAATTTCAGGGAGGCCTTATCTAGATGGTTATTCCAAGTCATATTATCAGACAACTTTATACCCAAATACTCGAAGGAACGAACCATTTCTAGTGGAACATTGTCCAAGACCAAGTTTCGTTTGAAATTTTTGGGGTATTCAACATCATCAACTTAGTTTTAGCAGTGTTGATGACCAAGCCCCTTATATCGCAAAAGGCCTTGAACTGATCCAAAAGCTTTTGGAGACCCATGGGGCTTTTGGATACTAAAAGAGTATCGTCGGCAAACAACAAAGATGCGATTTTCTGGTTCGCCAGGGTGGGGGCATCAGCCGGAATTGAGCACAGCAGATCAGCGACTTGGTTGACATACAGTGAAAAAAGGGTAGGGGCCAAAACACACCCTTGGCGAACCCCCGCCGGATCTTAAACGGGTCAGTGAGTTGCCCCTGAGTTCCCCATCTCACACGGGCAAAATTATCATCATGCAACCTGACCAATGGTTCCAGAATACCCAAGGGCAATCCCATATTCATGAGAACCTGCCAAAGTTGATCCCTGGGGACTAGGTCAAAGGCGGTTTTAAGATCAATAAAGGCAAGATATAAACTGCCTTTGCCCAGCACAACCACCTTCCAATACAGCATGACAAGACGAAACGCCTGATCAATGGTGCTGGTTTTCCGTCGAAAGCCCACCTGTAATGGAGTAATTTAAGATGTTAACCTGCCAGCCCATTAGCAGTAATCTGCACCGATATGTGCCAGTAACGCATGCGGGGACAGGCCTTGATTAATCCCCCTGTGGGAGAGTGGAGCCAGGACTGGTCAGCCATCGATCCGATCAGCAGCGCAGATTCATCATTTGCAGTGAGTGTGGGCTGTTTGGGGGCACACGTCTGTCCGGTCCAGATTCCCTCCACCCAGACCAGGCCTCTCCACTCACTACTGCAATCAGTGTTGTAAGGGAGCCGGATCCACAGGCAGGCACACACACAGCTGACAAAAATCCCAAAAGGCAAGCTCGAATGAATAAATGCACAGAACAAACACCAACAGTAACAAACGGTTAAGGAGAGAAAAAAAACTTGCACTCACAAAGAACAAGCATTTGCAATGCAATCGGTCTCGCATTTATGCAGTTTGAGCTATTGGCATTGTAAATGACAATGCCCTTTATTTATGTTTTGGTTTTCAAAACATAAATAAAAGGCATTGTCATTTACAATGCCAATAGCTTAAACCCGCGTAAATGCGAGACCTATTGCATTGCAAATGCTTGTTTCTCTAGCTTAGTTTTCAAGTTAGGACGTTGGTGCATGTTGGGATTTGTAGTTTTCTGGGTTAAAGATAGCACAGTTCTTGTTTCTCTTGTCGTTGACACACTGATTTTGTATGTTTGGAGCACTACTATGATGTTGGTGTAAACAAGCTTTTCTTCACGGGTGATTTCAGTCTTATGTATTTCTTTACCTTTCTGTATCTTTTGTGATGACTTGTCGAATTCACTGTGCAAAACTCACAGGCACATCCCCTGTTTATACAAGACAGAACTTTCTTTCTCTATTTTTGTTTCCTATGTGGTTTTGACTTTACCCAGTTGTTTCTGTAATTAAGCCTCTGTTCCAATTTAACTGGTAATGATTGACATCATTATGTTTATAGCTTCCCTTGAAGAAGGGTGGAAACATCCAAAATGCATTGGGATCTTCACTCAAGCTGTGACTGATAATATTGTTATTTGATGTCACTTGATGAAATATTTTGTAAATCCAACGTAATGTGATGTAACAATTGGCTGGATAAGAATTTACAATGTTTCCCACATTTGTGGTAAAAAAACTTCATTGAACATTTTGAAACTATTTAAACTTTTTGTACTTGTTGTTTGTACTTGAGTAAAACGAGTAATATAGTAGCCCACAGGCTGTGCTTCATTTCTATAGCACCTTCGGGTGCTATAGGCTGTTAGATATTCAGTCTCGGGAACAAGCAGGCTCCGACACGAAGCTCCACACAAACTTGGATCACTAGGATTTAATTAGTATACCAGTGAGTGAAGGATAGGTTTTCATTGATTAGAACACCACCATCATGCCATATGCATCACCCTAACCACCGAAGGAGCATCTCACCAGCAGGGTGGAGCCTTACACCCGCAAAACATCAAGAGACCAAAGAGGCCCTCCTGGCACTGTGAGCGACCAACTGTCCAGAGACTATCTGCAAGCCCCACCCTCACCTGGGTCCTACTGGCGAGCACACCCGACCAAATGCCACCTACCCTCATGGTTGCACGATCAACTTGGCCGTGGCTCTGTTGGTGAGCCTGCAGCAGCCCCCGCGCTGCCCACACACAGTCCAGCACAGTCCACGCGGTCCTGTGATGACGCATCAGAAAGGGCTTCAAGGGAATCCCTGCATAAGAGATGGGCCTGTAGCTGCTCCACCAACAGGTAACGGGAGGCACCAGTGCCTCAGAAGATGTCCAAAGATCGTCTATGTCGTTCCAGTTCTAACAAGCTTGACCTTCACTGAGTCAGGATATGAAGACAGTTCTGTGGCGGACTCCACCAATGCTCCTGATGTACCCCAGTTTGAACATTTGTCACCAATCACACCATTGCGAGAGTAAGCGGGACCGACCATCATTGCATGAGTGGTCTTTAACCCAACTGACATTCTGTCAAAGAATCCAGACTCTATCTACTCCAACGTTCATGCCCAGAGTCATCTCATTAAACCATGGATGTATGCAGTGGTGCCTGTGTGCTGCCAGCTGCACCTTTCCACTTGTCCAGTGCTGTTATGCGGACTGCTTATTGAGGCTGAGAGACTCAGTGGTGTCTAATTTGCTTTCACTCCCACAGGTTAGGCTTGTTGTTGTTTTTCATTAAAGTTTGGGAGGAATGTAGTGTCTTGCTAGACATGTACATGTCTACTGACACGTAGTTAGTTTCCAGCCACTCCCTGAGGGCTGGCTTTATACCCCACCCCACACCCATCCAACATAGGCATTGCGGGTGAAGTGACCCCGTCAATACAAGAGCTCAAGCACTTGTGCTCATGTCCAGTTCTAGTGGCGCTACTCTGGTGTCTGTGTCGTACGTTTATATAGCATGTGGGCCTAGTGCCTAGAACATCACAGGGCTTTCAGTGGCTCATCCATCTCTAGTTATTTATCTAAGATATGTGAACAGCTCAACTACATTTCCAGCTAAAGCAGCCCATGCCCTTAAAGCTCCCGTGACAAGCAAGGTAGCAAAACAGTATTGCTCAAGCTCAACCAATTAGGACACCATTTAACTCAAAACTATAGCAGAGACAGTGGGCTGAATCACAACATATTTCTGGCTGGTGCTATTTCATGTCATTGGTGCTAAGTTAAGGCAGAGTTTTGTGAAAAGACCTTTCCCCACAGTATTATGAAGGCAGGTTGATGGAGGTGGAAATTTGTGGCAAGAATAGTTGTGCACATTTGTTGTGTGCCATTTTATGAGGTGGTGTTGGATTCTGTTGTTTTCTTGTGCTCATGTTTTTGTTCTAAATTATTGCAATGTGATGTTGTTGTGATGTACTGTGGTTGTTATGGTACATTCTGTTTTGATAAGTTGTGCCCGATGATGTTTGGTGTTTTTGTGCTGCTTTGTGTATGTTACTGTGTTATGTTCTGCTATTTACTGCAGGTATACCAAGACAAAAAGAACAATTGATGGACGGAATGCTGAAGCAATGTCAAGCATTCACCCCCAGTACAGATATTTGGGCCTAAATCCATCTTTTTTTGCACACCATGTCATTCCAGTTTAGACCCAGCTATCTGCAAATCAGTCTTGACCCTGCTCCCCATGGGAACAGTCCAGACCGAACTGCCAGGCCAGGTCCTCCATGGACCAGAAACAAGCATCCGGGGACCGGTTTCAGGGTATCATCCCTCGTCAGCCAGGCTAGCTTGACTCCAGTGGTATGATGAGCACAGGACCCATATCTGGGGATACCCTTCCCACTTAGGGCGACAAATGCAAAAAAAACAATTAATGGATGGAATGTTGAAACAACGTCAAACACTCTCCCCCAGTACAGAGATCTGGGCCTATTTTGTGGTGTTGCTATGTGCACCCTAAGTGGCTAAGTGTATGCCCAGACGTTGGTTCCTCGCTGCGCCACTGAATTCAAGCTAGCCTGGCTGATGAGGGGTGATACTACAAAACCAGTCCCAGGATGCTTGTTTCCCATCCAGTGAGCACCTGGCTTGGCAGTTCGGGCTGGAGTATTCCCATGGGGATCAGGGTCAAGGCTGATTTGCATATGGCTGGGCCCAAACTGGGGTGACGTGGCGAGCAAAATAACGATGGATTAAACCAAGATCTGTGACTGAGTGTGAGTGTTTGAAAAGTTTCAACACTCCGGCCATCATTTTTTGTTTAATGATGTTACTACAGGTATCAACAATGTTTCTAACGAGAAAAAGCACATGCTTTTAAAGTTTCAGTGACAATCAGCCTTTCACCGCTGTCTCCAGTGGTAAAATAATGCTGTTCTGTCTCTTCCACTTGTTAAGACACTATTCAGCATAAAAAACTGTGGCAGAGACAATTGCCCTTATCATATAAAGTGAGCACTGGGAGCTGAGCACAAAATATTTTTGGATGTCGCTATTTCATGCACTTTGTGGTAAGTTAAGGCAGTGCTTGCTCCAAGTGCCTTTTACCAATGAATTATGAAAACAGGATTCTGGAGGAGGTAACGTGTGCCAGGATCTTTTGTGCACATTTGTTGTGGGGCATTTTGTTGTGGTGATGATGTGTTCAGTTATTTTTTGTGCAGCTGTATTTTTGGGCTTTATTAATTCAATCTAATTTTGTTGTGTCTTAAATTAGCACTTGCAGTGCTTAATGCTTCCTACAGAAACTTTAAAAAGGTGTTCCTCTTGGTAGGAAATGTAGCAGTATTTGCCAACATAACGACAACAAACAAAACATAACACAATAATATATATAAATCGACATAACACAATTAGAAAGTAAGAGCGCACTGCTGAGCAATACAACAATTTAAAATAAAACACTATCATATGACAGTAATGAAGCACGAAGCCCAACAGAACAAAAAAACAAACAAAAGAATACAACACCAGCACCACAAAATGGCACTCACAAAATATTCACACACGTTTTCACATACGACCACTCTAGAAATCTGCTTTTATAATACACTGACAAATGGTGCCTGCATCAAGCATTGCCTTAACTTGCCAAAAAAGACAGAGTTAGCGCCATTCAGCAATGTTTAGGGATTCGGCCCCATGTGTCAAATTAACACTTAGGGAGCACACTTATATGAGACAGCCCCAGATATGAGAACGTGTTAAACAAACAATTTGAAAATCAGGTAGCTAGAAAGACCATATTAAATTAAATTAATCATTTGCAGGCCCTATTAACTTGTGATAGGCAACTTTTTTTATTCCGTTAAAAGCTACAGTTCTTATAGCCTTAAGTGACATTTTGGTCCAGTCTGATTCCCGAAGAAGTCAAAGATTAACCCTGTGTTTTCCGTGCCGAGCCATCTATCATTCTCCTGCTCAAGTGGAAATTACCATTAACAATGGATTGCTGTGTCCTCCCTCCGTCCTGAGATCTTCGTCCAGGGGATCGTGACCTGCAGCAGGTTTCATCCTGCGAGAGTGTGAGAGCTGGAGAGGGGAAGAAGGTGCCAAAAGTTATTACTTGCTGGATCCGCCATCTTAATCCTTTTGAGCGTGACCGCCCCAAGTCAAAAAGGAAGATCATCCTGGAGTGATTCTGAAGTCATCCGATGACTTCAGCCAGGCTATTCCTGCAATTAACTGGGGATGTCATCCAAAGCCATCCTGAAGTATGCCTATAGGGGAAAATATTTAAATGGGATGACTCTTACTGTAATCACAAAAACTACTCTAGGATGGTGTTCTGATGACTTCCACTGGCAGGGAGCGATTACCTTTTACAACTCCACGAATACTAATTGACAACTTTGGGATGAGTGTGAATTACTCCAGGATGGGCTCCAGACAATTTAAGGACGATTGTGGATTATTCCTGGATGATCCTATTACCGCTTTAGGATGGAAGTTGATTACTCTGGAATGATCCCATGATAATTTCAGGATGAGTGTGGATTACTCCAGGATGATTTAATGATAACTCAAAAATGAGCATAGATTATTAAGAATTATATTAGGACAACTACAGAATGAGCGTGGATTACTAGACAATGACTACATAAGGTCTTTAAGATGGTTATGAAATACTCTTGCAGGATTTTATACCAACGGCAGGCCAAGTGTAGATAGCTCCCAGGTGATTTAATGAATAAATTAGAGTGGCTGTGGATCACTAATAATTCATTACGGGCTGGATTACACCTTAAAAATTCCATGTTACAAGCACATTAGCCGACTGCCAGTATTCCCTTGCAGGGTCCCACTATTAGTTTAGGAATATGGATTTGCTGGTAGGGAAATATTTAGAGGATCACCTCCTCAATGAACCTTCCTGTCAAAAACAGGCCTCTTGGATGCAATATGCCTTCTTTATACAATACCATGAATTATTTGCAATGCCATGAGTTCTAAAGTAAGACCTAGATTTACAAAAGTGTCACTTAACGCAGCGCAACACCCAAATTTGCTGCGTTGCATCACAGGAGTGAGAGCAGGAAAGTGCCATGTCTACCCCTCTCCCTTGCACCACTGCACCATTAGGCAGTCGAGCACCATGCACACACATTTGCACTATGGTGCAAAGATGTCTGCGAGAGTCTAGCTTAGGTTTTGTACTGGAAGGGCCCCTTGCAGTACAAAAATACTATGCCTAGAAAAACCTGAAAACTTTTCCCATTGTGGATGAGTGTTGTAACAAATACCAATTTGCTCTGGTTTATAAATCCTGAAAAGATTTTGCGTCAAGTCCGCATTATAAAACTTAAGCAAACCAAAAACAAAACTTCCATAAATCTGGTCCCAATTATAAGATCAATATTCTCCTACTCTGGAAAGATTACTTTTTAAACTCTACCGTGAGATGCGGGCACTGTACAAAATAAATCTCAGAAACATTCCTTTTGGCTAGCTTTGTGCTGTAGAAATACCATATGCATACAAAAGTAGTGGCTTCAACAATGTTATACTTTGCATTCAGATAAGATTAACAACTTGTGCAGGTACTCCCATACTCCTGACTCACTGGGACTTGCCTTACTTTGAGGTACAGAGCATTATCTGAATCTGTTTAATGTGGTGACCAGTGGCAAAAGACTGAAAAAAGTAATGGTTAAATGAAAAAGCATCAAAGGGGATGTGTTAACATGTAATTTTATTGATCTAAAACACACCTTTGGCCCCATAGGAGCCAGGATACTGAACAAGAGAACATAAAGAAAGTCCAGGACAATGTTCAAGAGGGGAAAAAATGCCAGAATACCACAAAAAGAACAAAAAGGCTTAATGAAAGCCAGCAACTTCAATGTTTGTTTTTAGATTCAGAGTTTTCTTTACTCCTCTTCCAGTATTGCAAATCTTTATAGCCAGCTTCCTTCTCATAGTTCTGTTGTCCAGTGATGGCCAGCCTTCATCCCTGCACATAGACTTCATAGAGTCTGGAGGAAAAAGAAATTAACATACATCATTATCATGTTAACACCACTATTTTAGGTTTTTAATAGGACTGGGCTGCCTTTAAAATGTTCCAATCCTTTTATTTCATATAGTGTGCCCGATGAGATATGGTTACAAGGGTTCATAAGTTTAACATTAAGGTTACTTGGTCAAAGAGGTAATGGTGAGAGAAAGGCATTGACGAAGAGGTGGGCAGGAGGTAAAGAAAGAAGACTCACCTGTCCAAGTGAAGAAACCGCCGCTGTTCACCAGACGCTGTCACGCTTCCTCTGCAAACAGAAAGCAATCAATACCAGATTTAATTTACAAAACCATCATGGAGGCAGCCATGTTGAGCCTGAACTCTACTTACAGTATTCTTATTTGGAAAACAGTCTAAAAAATTACCATACTGACCAGAAATCCAAATAGGAGCTTACAACCAAATGCTAGGAACAGGGCAACTGATCTAATTATTGGGAGAGCTGAAATTAAATCCCAACTCAAGGCTATGCGCCAGATTTGCATGTCATTTGTAGCGCAAATTCTCAATGAGTTACAATCCCTCCCCCATTGCTCTTTTGCAGACGGCTGTTAGTTAAGTGTGAAGGAGTCCGTGTACAATAATATGATCCAGGACCACATATGCAAACATATATTTTAACACTGTATGTATATTCATGTATTTTCATAGTCCTAAATCAATCAGAGTGGAAATTGTGCCAGTAGTGGCTGGGTGTGGTTCTGCTTGGGCAACAGAATCCCCCAATACCAGTTGACAAGTGCAAACAGAGCCATAAGGCCATGCTTAGTAAGAGCAAAACAAGGCAATTTTGCCCCATGGCACTGTTCACCGCCATGCGGAATGGGGCACTGACCACATAAGTTAATGGACTCATGATTATAAGGAACAGGGCACAACTCTGTGTTCCAGACCATGGACAATGGATATATAATGTCAGGTCACCAGTTGCTATTTCTTTTTTCAGGTTGTAAGTTGCTTAGTCTTACTGGCTGAGAAAAACTTGGAAAAACTAAGGGTTCACCATATATTAGCACTTGGACATACTTTATTATTTTTGCCAAGGTAGCATGAGAAAGGTAATATTATCGCTGCAAGGGTTCAAACATTTTTGTAAGACTGAATCTCAATGCACAGCCACGGTTGCAGTGGCTTTCACATGGCCAAGTGATGGTGCAGGTCAGAAATAGACGTCTAAGACATCCAGAGACAGGAGAGAGATATCTTGTGTGTTCTTTTCCAGCTTGGGGAAGTGACAAGTTCGGCATTTAACAGTTGACTGATTCAATGTTGTCCCTTTACTTGCATGACTGTGGCACCAAGCCCCTTCACCACTCATTCAAACAAATATGCCTCTAGAAATACTATCAGGGCAGAATGATAGCTTTCCAGGATACCAGTGATCTATCTGTTCCATAACTATCAAAGCATTTCAAATTCATTGAACAAGGATCCATTCTACATCCTCCTTTCAGCATCTAAAACAGGTAATACTGAAGATGGCCATAATCTATGACACAAAAGCTGGTTCACAAAAAACAAGGCCCTAAACACCCAGTATTAGACAGAACAAGGCTCAAGGAGAGCAGGGTGCGGGCATGGTCAGTCACGCCCGCTCCTATTGCAGGCAGGGAGCTGGGTGGAGTCAAGTGCGGATAAATTGGTCGGTCCGTGACAAGAACGTGGTTCGCGTTCAGTCACAGTTCTGCCTAGCATTTCCCGCACTCCCTTTGTGTTGTCGACTTACCTGCTCGGGTCCTGTTGTCCCGCAGTCTGGAATTTGTGGTACCTTGATTGGATGTCTCTGACATGTTACGGCTCCTTCACGCGGGTTTTCCTCTTACAGGTCGTTGATCTCTTCTTCCGGGTTCCTGTCCGCATCCATATTCCCTCACCGGAGGTACCTGCTTGTGTAGCTCTGTTTCTTCACGCCGGAGTTTCTTCAGCCTCTCGTCCTGTACAGAATACAATGAGAGAAGAAAGATATATTTAACCAAAGAATCCTCGTCTATCAGGTATATGGTAGGATGATTATGTTATATATGGTTAGAAGGACACAGTTACTTATCTGATTTATCTGATCCACGGAGAGTGGAAAAACGGTTCTTTTGTTTCCCTTATTTAACACGGGCTGGATATAAAGAGAAAATAGATGTAAGTTAGTTTCCTGATTTCTTAAGGTTTTGCCCAGAATCACAGGATGTTGAGCGTCGTTGCCGAGACTCGAACCCAGCTCTCCAGCTTCGAGGTCGACCGCTCTAGCCGTAAGGCTACATCCTCTCACCCCTTGTTAGGAGTACTGAGAGTTATTCATGCCCCCTAACACACATACCATCGATGCACCGGAAGTGCTTGGCCTCAGCGATCTCTCATATTAAGGGTCAGTATGGTGTCTGCCCCTCCCAGGCCTCCTTTTCCTGCCTCAATGTGCTCTGTGGCACCCACCTTACAGGTGTCAGGGAAGTGTTTTCCATTTCTCCATCTATCCCTTTATATCTGAACAATTTATCTGTTACAGCCATTCGGAGGGACGCAAGGAGTCGGACCCTGGGTAGTGCTCCTGTTCTGTCCTAACTCTCTGTGCTATTCAATTGTTATTTCCCTAGGCGGCTGGTATGGTGATTAGGGCGCAATTGCCCCCCTTCTATACCTGCACCACACGTGGTCTGTGGCCTGCAGTCTGAGGCCGCATCACATCGGTGTTAAACTGATGGACCCAGGCGCATGCCACAACAGCAACTGGAGGTAACAAGACACCTTCTTCAGTTATGTCCATGACCAACCACCCTAATGTGCCCACCATCGATGCCCTCCTTTCAACCTCCTGCCCCCACTGTGGAACAAGGGGATGTTGGGGCTCCGAGTGGAATGCTGGCTGGGCATCTGAACCCTGTTGCATCCTTTGGTACAACACTGTACAGTTTTTCCTGGAGTGCGGGCGGTGAAATTTAGAATTACACTACTGAATAAGTGAAATGTTTGGTCAATACGGCAGTTGCAAAGAATTGCATTGTAGAGAGCAACAAGACCTGCACTAATTTGCACCCGTGCCCCGCTTAGGAGCTGTATTGCACAGTTGTTCCCTTCTGATCTGGAAACCGACAGCAAGTCACGACGCCTACTGGCATCCACCTCTGAAGGATGGGCAGCTGGTTAGGCCCGGCAGGATGAGAAAACAGCATTCACCAGAGGTTGCTTTAAAGTGTTCTGCCACCTGGAAGTGATGGCCAAGAAACAGCAACCTGGATCCCTGCCAGAGTGGAGGCCTACCCCGCAGTGATGCTTCTCCCAGGGAATAGCACTATCGGCAGGCAGAACTGCCTTCAATGCAGGCCCTAGCATTGCTCCTCGAGGGAGGAAAACACATTGCCCAAGCATGTCAAGGCTTGTTCACAGTCTGCGCAATGCATGGAAATCCGGACGACACCCGGCTAAAGTGGGGCACCTTCCAATTTCTTCCGCAGCACACACTGGGAGGCAGTGAGCTAGAATTTACCACGACGGAATCAAAGTGTGAGCTATCAAACCCGTGACATGTCTTACAGGCAGTAAATAGCCATTACAATGCGGCTGCGGGCGCCTTTAAGCGATGTGGGATGGCGCCTCCAGGCGCAAGGGCTGCTAGGCGCTGTGGTCCGGTGCTGCCGCTAAGGTGCTGCATGCAGGTAGCAAGGCTCCCGAAGAAAGTGCTGCGTGCAATGAACAACAAGGGCATATTAGATATATTAACTCCCCTTCAACTTTAGCTTCCCTACGGAATTTTATTTTCTCACTCTCTATGTTAGCCTATGATGGTGGTGGTCCTGTGGATGTACTATAGCGATCAATGCCAACATGAGGTTAATCGTGTAGACATCTGGTGTAGCTTGTATGATGATGATTGTTGTATAATGTTGATTGTGTGGACATATGAGGTCGATAAATGGGTGCATAGTGTATTTTTGTTGATGTATGATGGTGGATGTGCTGGTGCATGATGGCATTTATGTCGATGTATCCCAGTGGGAGTGTGGGATATCTTGTTGGTTTTATTGGCGAATGACTGGGGTTGGCTTGACACAATAGTGGTTCGGTGGAAGTGTGACAGCAGTAGTTCAGATTCGTTATGGCAGTTGTGTGCCCTTGTGATGTTGGTGTGTTTTGGCATACACCAGTGGTTGGGTGTGCATAGGGTCCTGTGTTTATGAAATAGGTTGTGTGGATGAATAATGGTGGACAAATTAATATATATTGCTTCTCGTACTGACGTAGGATGGTGGATGTATTGGTGTATGAAGTTACGATATTAGTTGTGTGGTCATAGGATGCTGGGTGTGTTCAGCATACGGTGGTTTGTGAACATGTGGTAGGTTTGCTGATGTAGGACGGTGGTTGAATGGATGTATGAGGGTGAGTATGTGGCCATATTAAGTTGCTTGTTTTGACATAGGCTGCTACTTGTGTGGTGGATAAGTTGTCACATGATGTTGGTTGTGCATGTGTTGGAGAAGGACAGAGGGAGTGTGGACATGACATTGGGTGAACCTTACCGAAGTGGGTTCATTTGATGTATGATGATGGCGACGTGCAAATATAGTTGTGGTTGTGCTGGCATATGCCAGTGGTTGTATGGATAATCTAATCACAGTGAAAATGTAGAGAAGTGGAAAATTATGGTGGCTGCACACTGAGCTGTAAATAGCAGATAAATAGGCAGAACAGGTGGGCCAATATACATATGCTTTAGTACATGAAATGTTTTTGTAGGCAGCGCAAAGACCCACTTCTGTAACTAATTTAGCTGAAATCATTAAAATATGAACATTACACAGTGGTCGAGAATAAGCATAACCTGAAAGATTACAGAAAGTATGGTAATGGACATTTCAGGCAGGCTCAGGTCCAAAGAATGGGCAGTTGGGTGTTGGGCACAATGGGACTCAGACACATGGCCTGCTCCTGGCACTTAATAAGAACGGGGAAAAAGATTCTCCTTACAGAAGCCTGTGCTGATCTGACACTCCCTAGGAAGTGGCAGCTCTTCAGACCCAAATCTAGGCTCTGACGAGGGACAGGAAATTCGTCTGACCCTGGTTTGGTCACAAAAGAAGGCCTCAACGTTTTCATGGGGAAGGTTGGGGGTGGAGGGCCTGGCTCATCAGCACTAAGCCAGGCAGCTCATATGAAAAAGACTGCGGAAAACAAGAGCAGAGTTGGGTGAACACTAGCACAAGCATGCCGCCAGCTGCAGAGAGTGCTCAGAAAAATAAAGGTGCTGCTTGAAATTCTTTAACAAAAGCCACAACATGTACATCAGTGTTTCTTAAAATAAGGGCACAGTGAGTGTTGAAGACAGCTGGAGTCTGCTGTGATTGCTTTTGCTTTGCTCTTTATTCCTTACGCTTAAAGCAAAATATCAGCAGAACCATATATCTCTTCTTATCTAAGAAGTCACTGCCTGAAACTAATCTTTCTGTGAGCATTTTGCATGTACTCGATCCCTCAAAAGCCCCCTGCAAAACAGAAAGGGAACGATTGTTTTATCTAGCAGAGATATCACGCTCGCGGCCGTTGACCCCAATGAAGGGCATCACCCGCCTCTGAATCCAATAAAATGGAAAAGCGGAAACAGTTCTTGCCTGCTCAAACATGCAGATAACTTACACCACCTCCTGCTGAAGGCACTTCTGGGCTAGTAAGACCTCAACGAAGGCATGCCTTTTCAAATAACAAAATACATTCTGCGCTAAAAAGAAAATCGTGTCTTGGACACATAGTAATGGGGATGTGGCTTAACGGCCAAAGCTGCCGGCTTTGGAGCTGTAACTAGGTTTGAGTTTCGTGGGCTCAACATCCTGTGATTCTGGGGCAAATCACTTAATTTCCTCGTGCCACCCAAAAATGCATGTGTCCATCTGTAAGGCAACTGGTGCTCGTGTAAAGCGCTCCGATACCTTCAGGCTGAGTTCGCGCTACATAAAACTGCTCCCCCGCCCTCCCAAAAAAATAAGACAATCCCAGAACGGGGAAAAAGATTCTCCTTACAGAAGCCTGTGCTGATCTGACACTCCCTAGGAAGTGGCAGCTCTTCAGACCCAAATCTAGGCTCTGACGAGGGACAGGAAATTCGTCTGACCCTGGTTTGGTCACAAAAGAAGGCCTCAACGTTTTCATGGGGAAGGTTGGGGGTGGAGGGCCTGGCTCATCAGCACTAAGCCAGGCAGCTCATATGAAAAAGACTGCGGAAAACAAGAGCAGAGTTGGGTGAACACTAGCACAAGCATGCCGCCAGCTGCAGAGAGTGCTCAGAAAAATAAAGGTGCTGCTTGAAATTCTTTAACAAAAGCCACAACATGTACATCAGTGTTTCTTAAAATAAGGGCACAGTGAGTGTTGAAGACAGCTGGAGTCTGCTGTGATTGCTTTTGCTTTGCTCTTTATTCCTTACGCTTAAAGCAAAATATCAGCAGAACCATATATCTCTTCTTATCTAAGAAGTCACTGCCTGAAACTAATCTTTCTGTGAGCATTTTGCATGTACTCGATCCCTCAAAAGCCCCCCTGCAAAACAGAAAGGGAACGATTGTTTTATCTAGCAGAGATATCACGCTCGCGGCCGTTGACCCCAATGAAGGGCATCACCCGCCTCTGAATCCAATAAAATGGAAAAGCGGAAACAGTTCTTGCCTGCTCAAACATGCAGATAACTTACGCCACCTCCTGCTGAAGGCACTTCTGGGCTAGTAAGACCTCAACGAAGGCATGCCTTTTCAAATAACAAAATACATTCTGCGCTAAAAAGAAAATCGTGTCTTGGACACATAGTAATGAGGATGTGGCTTAACGGCCAAAGCTGCCGGCTTTGGAGCTGTAACTAGTTTCGAGTTTCGTGGGCTCAACATCCTGTGATTCTGGGGCAAATCACTTCATTTCCTCGTGCCACCCAAAAATGCATGTGTCCATCTGTAAGGCAACTGGTGCTCGTGTAAAGCGCTCCGATACCTTCAGGCTGAGTTCGCGCTACATAAAACTGCTCCCCCGCCCTCCCAAAAAAATAAGACAATCCCAGAACCGTGCCCCGCAATCATTACCTGCTACCTCCTGCTAGGATAAACAATCTCCAATTATTTCGTTTGCAACATCTTCCTGCAGCAGTCCGGATAACCAGGTCTCAGAAATCACAAAGAAATCGCCATCCCTGAACCCCCAAATATCTCGACGGCTCTCACTTGCCCTCGCCATCACAACGCTCGCCAAACATGGCTTTCCAACTGCAGAACTTCCGGCGTGACCGGAAGTGCGTGGGGTAAAAAAATCTGACCAGTCCCTATTCTAGTCCAATTGCACCTTTAGAGACGAGTGCATGTGAAAAGGTGAGGACATCCTCATTTGAAACGGTGCGAAATAGGGATTTGGGCATTTGGCTGTGTTTGAGGAGCTTGTTTGAGCTGCATTTCGGGCACCAAACAAGCGTCACACACGCCTCCTTTCTTCTTCTCCATACTGCATTATGGGGCATGTAGTTTCAATTGTAGCCCCACGTTATCAATGCAAATCCATGAAAAATGGCGCCGGAAAACATCAGATGAAAATAACATAATTGAGAAGTTGCTAAATATTTTTTAATCTTATGCCCAAAAATTATGTTGATCGTTTTTCAAGTATGTGCAAGAATTCTTTTCTGCACGTTTTATGTAGCGGAAACTTTCTTTTTCATGAGCACCAGATTAAATTCAAGGTCAGATCTTTTTTCTTGGCACGGGGATGTTAAATGATTTGTTCAGAATGACAGGATGTTGAGCTGACGCCGAGATTCGAACTTGGTCAGGTTTGACTTTTTTCGTGTTGGTGGTGCGACACTCTTTGTTGGCGCCCCTCACCGACGAGAGTATCTACGAAAGTGTCTACGAAGTCCCTCATTATTATTCATTCGCTCTGGGGTTCATGTTTTGGAATTGGGAAAGGGAGCTTCTTGGAGGCAGGACTACCCCCAGCATCTGAATGTGGCCGCACAGCGAATTCCTGACACTGCAACAACGCTCTCTGCGCAGGGTGCATCTGTAATTTATTTTAGCGCTTTTGACTAATACAGTGCATAGTGAACATCTTTGTGTACCTAGTGGACAGTGAGTAGTGTGCACAACTTTCTCCACCCATGTTGCATTCATGTGTTCAAGGAGATTACAACCCATCTCTACAGTGGTTGATGACCAAAGGGTTAATGAGGTCCTTATGTCTTTTTAAAGATGCTCCATAAACACAGAACATCTGACTCAGCTGGATTGCTTGTGTGGAGTTTTAGGTCATAAATGGTGGAATTAATGATTACTTTTAATGATCATAGATACTTTCAGTCAGATTAAGCATCATTGACCTAAAGAGGCCTTAACTTCTTTCAATGGGGCTAGGCTGCGACATCCTTACTTTATCTGTAGTTCTTGTGCTGTTGATTATCTTGGACAATTTTGTATGTTTGTCTCCCTGGTTTTTTAAAATAGTTTTGGTGGCGTTGGGCATACTCCTTTAAGCCTGTAAATTAATCTGTAATTTTAGTATTCATTACAATTCTGGTGGAGTCTTATTTTTATTCCTCAGAATGAAAATCTTTAATCCATGCTTCTATTTAGTTTAATCTGGTTAGCCAGCTATTTTATTCTCTAATAGGGGTCACTTTTATTTTGGTGCCCGTGCACATTCTCAATCCCAGTGCGACCATGATAGTAGGCAGCCCACTAGTGATTCCTTTCATATCTACTGAACAGCAGGCAGTTGGAGTATACCTGCTATTTCCTACCAAATAGGTGTTAGGATACATAACGAACTGTATGCAGGAAATTCAATGTGTTCTCACTAGCATAATTAAGCTGGTAGTTGGCGTCTCATCATTTCAATCGGTTTCACCTGGCATTTTTTACATGTACATTTTCTCTGTTTTTGTTCTCTGGACTATAACTTTTTAACATGCTGCACATCACACATGCTGCTCTACAACACACTTTAAAAACATTGGCAAAGCCAATAGCTCCGGCTAAACGCTTATAAGCAGTAGCGGCCCGTAGAGGGAGTTCCGTGAGGTGTGGCGGGGCGGGGAGGCGCAGGGTGGGGGGTAGTAAACACCGGAATATGGATGAATGGAGGTAAGTAAACATTTAAATAAATAAAACGAATTTCGTTGCGCGCGCTGCAACGCATTTTGCAATGCAGCGCGCATTATATTCCGGTGTTTACTACCCCCCACCCTGCCCCTCCCCCGCCCCGCCTCACGCCCCACAGAACTCCCTCCACGGGCCGCTACTGATTGATAAAAAATAATGTACACTGTTAGGACGCACAAATCGAGATGCACATATAGCTGGTCGCCTGATTGTACCTACTTTACTAAGTTTTCCCATTTAGCCAAAATGTGTGATCCTATGAAAATCACTTTACTCCATTGTGCATTATATTAATTAAAAACCAAATCTGAGACCACCAATGAATACATTTACTTCAGTTATACAAAAAAGCACACACGTATGATTTAATAGGCAACAGCGTTGCTCCATATACAAAAAACATTACTGGACATGTATACAGTGCTCACGACAAAATAATATATCTTGATGTTCTCATATCAGTGCTGTCAGAGTATTGTAGGTGGGGAACAGCTCATGCTGAAAAAAATCATTTAACAATTATCACTGCAGTGATATAATTTAATATTCTAAAGTGAAATATAAGCATTCAAGAAATAATCAATATTTTTTACGTTTGCTGTAGTATTTTCATATTAGATCTTTTGATAGCTGCTTTGGTTCTTAGAGCCAAGCCAGAACCCCTGACTAGGCTCTGGTCCAGCTCTATGCATCTCCTGGCTTACCCATCTTTATTTACTTGGTGCACTACAATGCATATTTACATATCAATTTTTGCCACTTGGGTGTATCTGGAAGAGAATGAAACCATATTGGAAATGTGTATAATTAGCATTTAATATGTCTAGTAATAAATTCTTCACATTGTGCCTTTGCTGTAACTCACCCAGTGTATGTTTTCTAAATTTCTTTGTCTACTTCCTTTCTGCATCAGAGCGCATAAAAATGTTGCACAGTTGCGATTCACCAAAATGTGTAACTTTACATACACCAAATTAAAGTGTCAGGTGCTCACATTATTGTAAGTCCTGTGCGTTAGCGGAAATGTTAACCGCAAATGGCACTGTTTGCAGTAAGTTTTACCATGAATGGCGCATAATTACACGTACTGGCGAAATCGCATAATTTTGAGAATATTCCCAGCATTACGAGAATCATGCTGGCATAATGTAAATTTCCCCCAGTCCTAGTTAACAGTGACTGACTCCACACAGTTTTCTTAATCAGACTTTATGCATATTTGTAGATAACTAAAAAAATTATGCAATATCTAAACTGAGTTCATTGAGCTGTAATCAATAAATAATTGCAAAATCATGAAACTAGTCAACATGTTAAACAAAAAAATGGAGCAAAAATGGAGAATAGGCTCTTCAAGTGTTTAGCAAATCATCCTTGAATCAAAAGAATTATTCCATATGGTTAGTGCTTGTGAAATAATCAGAAACCCATTTTCTAGTCATCCTCAGATCATCAGGAACAATTTCCTCTTGTCAAGTAATCAAATACTCATCCTGAGATCATCAGGATCAATCACATCTTGGGAAGTCATCAGATACTAATTTTCAAGTCATCCTCAAATCATCAGGCTCAAGTTTCTAAACTCTGCTGATGACTTCAAGAGCTTGATGATGTCTGATGATGTGAAAATGACTTCTAGAGTAATTGAATGATCATCCAATGACTCTGGGATGGCTTCTAAAGTAATCCTGTTTGACCTGGGGCCCCCAGGCCAATGCCACATTTTCTGATGACAGTGACCGACTCCCAGAGGTCAAAACATTCCCAGAACTGCAAATTGCGCATCCAAGGGGGCCAATACGAACAACTAAATGCAAAAGGAGTTTGTCATCAATTTTATAGGCAAGAGAGAAAAAGTAAAGAGCTCCTGGGAATCGAAAACATTGCATTTAAAATAATTTGTTTCTTATTTGGTGCAATCGATTTTGGCATCTCTCACAGGTACTCCGAAATCAAGCAAGGGCTTTCTAATAAAAGTAATTATTAGGATACATTCAATGTGTTACCATATGACACAATGCCACCGAGGTGCACCATAAAAATTCAGATTTTCCTTTAAAATGCAATATGGTGTAGAGATTTAGTTTAACAGGAAAATGTGAGTCAAAACAGAACTACAAGTCCCAGAATGCATTGAACCGATAAATTAAATTCCAGCGCTGAAAGCTGGTGACAGAGGGTCATCTGGTACCTTAACAAAACAATTATGTCATCATTATTTATTTTATACAGTGTTTTTTTAAGTAGAAACTATTCATCAAGGTTGAGCAAAATATTTTATATATGCTCATAATCCTGGTGATTGTATTTCACCTATTTTGCCGAATTTTTGTTTTTGCTTGCGCTTTTCACTTTTCTTGCATGCAGGAGACCGGTGCGAGTAGAAACTGACATGCAGATCACCACCCAATGCATTTAGTAAGAATCTCATAGTTTTTCCAGAAGCCTTTCTGCAACTGCTCAGCTGACCAGCACCAACTGTACCTGCATAGAGCTGCCTGAGCCATGCTGCTGGAAGGAGTCCTGATCGCCACGAGATGCCCTCCAGGTGCTGGACCCTTGACTGGGATCAGAAAGCAATCCTCCTGAAGAATATATAAAGATCCACAAGTGTTGGGCTCCTTGTGAAGTGAAGTAACCTCTTTGTGCCGGGAATTGACTCCCTGCAATGACTGCTAACATGAAGCTCCAGTGGGACCTGCTATTTTCGCCACCAGAGACCTTTTGCGAGGACCGCCAGTGCAAGAAATGCACTTCATGCTGAGAGCAATTGCCTGTGACGCCCGACCTTCTAGCGACCCCCACCAAAGCAAATGCCACTCTTCGTGCAGAACTTGAGAAGGTAAACCTTCACCAGGACTAATCTTGTCCCTGTATTAGACCAGTGCTCAATTGGGGTCGATCTGAACTTGTGACATTCCTCCAGTTCAGCGTGATCGAATAATTGAGCGTGATGCTTTGTGCTTTTTGGCGTTATTTTTACTCAAAACTTTCAAAACTCATATCTCAGGTTCTACTGATTCAGCGCTTGTCATTTTGATGTCATTCTATTTATTAATAATTACTCTATTTTTCTAAATTGGCTTGGAATTTTCCTTGTGTTGTGTTTTATTGCTGTTTGAGTGCTGCTTAAATACTTTACATATTGCCTCTATGTTAAGCCTGACTGCTTTTGTGCCACGCTACTAGTGGGTTCAGCAAAGGCTAAGTCAGAGACTTTCGTGGTTCACCCTGACAAGGATTGTGTATGTTATTTAAATGGGACTTTCACTCCTCTCAACTAATAACACAATTTCTTACACTTTAGTTCTGAGTTACACATCCTTTGTGCATAAGGGCATAATATAGCAACAGTTTGTATTTTGCATCATTTTTGTGAATTCCGTATGATAGACCTGGCACCTTTTTGGAATGATTTCCCCTGGATTTTTGCTTCTGCCTCTTGCTTTTTGATTGTATGCTGGACTTTGTTTTTGCTGGTTTTATGACTCTGCGCACTTTACCACTGCTGTCTAGTGCTAAAGTGCAAGTATTCCCTATGTAAAAGGTAATGGTAATTGGTTTGTCTATGATTGGCATATTTAATTTACTTGTAAGTCCCTAGTAAAGTGCACTATGTGTGCCCAGGACCTGTAAATTAAATGCTTCTAGTGGGTCTTCAGCACTGATTGTGCCACCCACATAAGTAGCCCTGTAAACATGTCTCAGGCCTGCCACTGCAGTGTCTGTGTGTGCAGTTTGAAACTGTCATTTCAGCCTGGCAAGTGCACCCACTTCCCAGGCCCAATCCTTTCCTTTTATTACATATGTCACCCCTAAGGTAGGCCCAAGGCTGCCCCATAGGCAGGGTGCCGTGTTTTAAAAGATAGGACATGTACTGGTGTGTTTTACGTGTCCTAATAGTGAAATACTGCTAAATCCATATTTCATTTTTGCAAGGCCTATCTCTCCCATTGGGTAACATGGGGATTGTCTTAAAATATATTTTAAGTGTAATTTCACATTGGGAGCAGATAGAGATAGGGAGTTTGGGATCTCTGAACTCACAATTTAAAAATATAATGTTTTGTCCAACTTACAGGCAGGATTTAGGGCCGCCACAAGCACTACGGATCAAGTCTTTAGGTTCCTCCTATTAATATGGAAAGAAGTTACAATCAGAGGAGGTCACTTGTACGTAGTGTTTGTGGATTTAAAGACTGCCTTTGACTCCATTGATCGGTCCCAACTCTGGCTAGCACTAAGTACACTAGGATTACCAGCTTATTTACTTAGAATCCTCATTAGGTTACACCATGACACCTTTGCTAGGGTCAGGTGGAATACTGAAGGCAGTCTGACTAACGCCATAGCTGTTCAGAAGGGCGTCCGTCAAGGCTGTGTCCTTGCCCCTACATTGTTTATCCTTTATATTAATGGTCTAATAGGAGAACTTTTTAATTGTGGTGGCGATCCTCCAAAAATGGCTGGCAACGTAGTGCCTTGTCTGCTGTTTGCAGACGATACGCTGCTTATTGCCAGAACACCCCGGGGTATTCAAAACCTTTTAAATAAATTTGCCATAGTTTGTAAAGACAAGGGCCAGGAAATAAATGGCTCCAAAACTAAATATATGATTTTTAATCCATATAAATCCAACAAGAGTAAACTTATGCTGGGTACGCAAATTTTGGAGCAGGTTAAGTCCTTCGATTATCTGGGCATCCATATCAACGATAGGTTGGCATGGACACCGCAGTTAGAAAAGAGTATTGCGACCCTTCAGCATGTTGATTGTGCCATAGTCCAAAGGGCTAGGGCGTCCCCTTATCGGCCAATTTCTCCCATTTTAGAAATACACAGGGCAAAGGCTTTAGGCGCGGCCCTGTATGGGGCTGAGTTGTGGGGGCTGGAAAACTTAATAGACCTAACCCGTGCTGAAAATAAATTTATCAGAGCCATCATGAATCTGCCAGTGAATACACCACTCCTGCCACTCAGACTTGATCTTGGTCTAAAACCCATAGATCACTTTGCCATTCTTAGGTCACTTCTGTTTTGGATCAGGGTATGGACAAGTAAATCACAGGTGCCTCTGAGGGGGGCTTTGGTTGAGTTGTTAGCCCTGCATAATCAAACGGGTCGTATTAAGTGGTTTAGCAAGATTAAAGCCTGGTTCTTAAAAATAGGCCTGGGGCACCTTTGGGAGGACCCAGGGTCCATTACCAAACTTATAGTCCCTCTTGTTAAAAAAAGGTTTTGGGATCAAATGGTCTCGGATAGGGTCGATCATCTTGCACATGGCACTTTGCCCACGGGGTTTCTAAATTTTAAAGGAGTATTCGCCTTTGAAAGGTTTATGGATGACATTGAACCACCTCAGGCACGAGCTCTGTATGTACAATTTAGATATGGAGCTCTTCCTTTGAATACTAAAAAAAGCTCCTGGGAAAATCTGTCTGTTAATCCACTGTGCCCTCTATGTCATATCCTTCCCGAGACTATTGAGCATCTTTTTTTCTGTTGCCCTTTTTATGCTGATCTTAGGAAAACTTGGTTGGCTCCTGTCTGTCGCACCTTATCTTTTAATTGTCCCTTGGAAGCTATACGTATATATAAATCAGACACCACAAGTTGGTTAGTGTTTGCTGTCTCGAGATTTTTAATGTATGCCTGGTGGAAGAGGTCAAAATTGGGTAAATCTGTTTCTGTGTCTTTATCTTGTTAATATAATTTAACTTTTTAGATGTATGTATATCTACTATGGATGAAATAAGTGTTTGTTATATTATATTGTATAACTTTTTAAAGGGTTTTTATTGTGTTTTTTAACTGTTTTTATTCTTGTTGTAGTGTATTTAAGATGTGAATGATCATATTTTTTGATCGAAATAAATAAATAATATATCTTTTTGTGCAGTTGGTTTTTAAATTGCGTGTTTGAAAATGCCACTTTTAGAAAGTGAATAATTTCTTGCTCAACTATTCTGTGCCTCTGCCTGTCTGTGGAATACACATCTGGGTTGGTTGCAGTTGGGCCCTTTTCCTATTTTCTGTTCTAGACAGTCACACAAAGGGAGCTGAGGTGTGCCTTGCATATCCTGATGGCCCATCGCCTCCATTGCAGTCCTCGCTGGGTGCGTACTGTCAGGAAAGGAGATGCAGCACCGATGAAAGACGGATTTTGTGGAAAAGAACTTGGTTCAGCATCGGTGGTATCTACGTGGAACATATAACGGATCTTACAAGATCATAATCGAGTGAGCTCATTCCCCTGAGGATTGTATTTGTTTCCACTCCGTTTTTGGGCAAGGCCCCTGAAGAAGGGACCATGTGTCCCGAAATGCATAGGGCACTACATGAATAAGACGGAGTGACTCCAAAGAAGAAGATTGTATTTATAATGTATATGATTATGCATCTTGTATTTTTGGTTGCTTTTGATATATAAAATGAAGGTAATTCGATGTAATTATCACTAATGATTTACCATTATCATATATATGAATGAATAATAATGAAAACCAAAGGGATTTGTTTGATTATTTGGTTATAATTTGGGCATTTATTGGATGGAGATTGTGAAAAGTACCAGTTAACACACACAGCTGTGCTCACAGTTATTCAGGTACATGCATACTTGAACTACAGTTGTAAGTGTGTGCACAGTGTGTTTAAAACTGCACTCACAGACACAGCAGTGGCAGGCCTGAGACATGTTTGCAGGGCTACTCATGTGGGTGAAACGATCAGTGCTGCAGGCCCACAAGTAGCATTTGATTTACAGACCCTGGGCACATCTGGTGCACTTTACTAGGGACTTACTAGTAAATCAAATATGTCAATCATGAATAAACCAATCACCAATACAATTTAGATAGAGAGCATATGCACTTTCGCACTGGGTAGCAGTGGTAAAGTGCCCAGAGTCCTAAAATCAACAAAAACAGGTCATAAAAAATAAAACAGGAGGAAGAAGGCAACAAGTTTGGGGATAACCCTGAAACAAGGGCCAGGTCTAACACAACCCCCTTCCAGCCTAAAGCCAGGGTAGACTACTCAATACATTGATGGACTTCCCTGCTTAGGGTGATAGAACATTGACCCTGGCCCAGAACATCAGGGGCACATTCCAGTTCTACACCTCTCTGAACCCATTTGGATCGCTTTGTCCATACTCTCAGGGCCCACTAAGCTAACACATGGGGGATCCTTATCCTCACCTGTGGATCCCATCTGTACAGCACCTAACCTTACTTTGCTCACAGAGGTATCCCAGTAGGCAGACAGTACCACCATGGGCAACATAGTGGTGTGGCCCATTCCACCCCGGGGTGTGACTCCTGTCCCCATCCTAAGGGCAACACTGTCCACAAGGAGAGCAATGCGCAGTGGCCACTGACAGCTGTCAGTGACCAGAACCAGGCCTTAGGCCATCCAGGGCTCTCTAACCTCTGTGGTTTCTCAGAGTGGGTGCAGTAGCCCAAGGCGACTGGCACACCTTGTCTGCTCTCCCTCCTATCAGTTCAGGGGTGGTATCCTGAGATTGGTCCTCCAGCCCAGGGTCTGTACCCTTAGGCTGGACAGGAGTCAGGGGTGAATTTATTTATTTATTTATATGTTTTGTAGAGCGCCTGAATCACCCCCGAAGGGGTATCTCTGCGCTGTGGACATGCAACAGTAGGCTGAAGGAGGGCATTAATTAGAACAAAACTGTTTTTAGGAGCCTTCTAAATTGAAGGTGGTCAGGGCATTGTCTCAGATGGGTGGGGAGCTGCTTCCAATAGAGAGGAGCAAGGTGAGAGAAAGCTTTCCCACCCATCCTTGATTTCTTAAACCGACGGACCAGGAGAAGGAATTTGGTTCCTGAGCGAAGAGACCTTGTGGGGATATAGTGATTAAGAGTCTTTGCAAGGTAAGTGGGGCCCTTGCCATACACGGCCTTATGAACAGTGCAACAGATTTTAAACTTAATACGCTTGCGTACCGGGAGCCTGTGAAGCTGTTGAAGAAGGGGAAGGGAAGCCGTTCTGGGTGGAGCATTCAAGACAAGTCGCGCCGCGGTGTTCTGGACTACCTGCAATCTGCACAACGAGGACTCATTAGCTGAGACCAGGAGAGTGTTACAGTAGTCTAGTCGGCTTAGTACCAATGCCTGAATGAGGGTTTTACGTGTGGATTCCGGGAGGAAAGGGAAGACTCGCCGTAGCAGACCAAGCACGTGGAAGCAGGAGCCGGCAGTATAGGCCACATGTTCGTTCATGGTAAGTGCCTGGTCCAGGCGTATGCCAAGATTCTTGACAACAGTCTTGGGTACAGGGGGTTCACCAAGATACACCGGCCACCAGTCTGGTGACCACAGCAGTGGTGCATCTCCGAAGAGCATGATCTCGGTCTTCCCTGCGTTAAGCTGAAGGAAATTGCTCCTCATCCAGTTGGAAATGGCTATCATACCTGTAGAGAAAGTGGACTGGGCTGCAAGAGTGGATTTATTGAATGAGAATAGCAGCTGAGTATCGTCAGCATATGAAATGGGAGTGAAACCTAATGTTCTAAGTAGGTCAGCCAGGGGAGCTACGTATATATTGAACAAGGTTGGGCTCATACAAGAGCCCTGAGGCACTCCCTTGGTCAGCCCCATAATCTTTGACCGAAAAGGACCTAGGTTAACGGTCTGGGAGCGGGAGGAGAGAAAGCTCACCATCCACTGAAGGGCTAGTCCTCTGACTCCAATTTCATTCAGTCTCCTGAGCAAGATCTGGTGGGAGACCATGTCGAATGCGGCCGAGATGTCAAGCAGCATGAGTAGTGTTGATTGTTCACTGTCCAGGGACAGCCTAATGTTGTCCGTGACAGCAACCAGGGCTGACTCAGTGCTGTACTTGGGCCTGAATCCGGATTGAGAAGGGTGGATTCGACATGGTCAGACATGTGGTTGTTGATGTGCTTTTCCAGTAACTTGCTCAGGAGGGGTAGTAGGGAAATGGGCCGGAAGTTGGAAAGGTCTTCCATAGGGGCCTTAGTGTTCTTGCGAATAGGAATGACCTTCCTCCCCCGCCTACCTTTCCATGGCCCTGTACCCTCCTTTTGGGAGCAGTGCCCCCAGACTCCAGAACTGTCAGGGCGTTTGTGGCAACCATCGCACCCAACTTCCCACCAGTTCAGGGGTGCTATCCTGCAACTGGTCTCCTAATACGGGGTCTGTACCCTTAGGCTGAGTATGTGCCTGGCAAGCCAGGCCTTCAGTGGAGTACAACCACCCCCAAGTGAAACATTTACTGTAAGTGTTTTGCAAGAGTCTGCCTGGCATTGGTCTCCTGCCCCCTGTCCATCTGACAAAGCATGGAGCCCTCCCAAGCCAGAAGTGGCATCACCAGGGTCAGTCCTGGGGTGCACTGACCTCAGAGTTGGCAACCCCTGACCCACTGGGCCTCCCCCTGGGGACTGTCTCCCCCTCTCACCCTTCTGCCTGGGCTTCTGCACCCTCCTCTCCGGAGTGGTACTGCCAGACACTAGAACTGGTGGGACGCTTGTGCCAGCTGTCCCCCAAGTTCTCCTGACACTATGGGGTCCCCCTCAGTGGTTGGTCTCCTAGTACAGACTAGGCCCCCTCCTGGTGCTCCCTATGGGATGCATCAGGGCTCTGAAACTAGATTTTGGGTGTCCTCGGCCTCTGCCCACCCCCACCTCTACTCCTACCCTGAGAAGGGACATGGGACCCTCTACCCATTCCACTTCCCTGGGGCCTATCTGGACTACTGCAAACTTCCCCACCCTCTTTTGGAATGAACCTGAGCCACTCCCTTTAGGATTACTCCCCAATAGTTCTTCAGACCCTCTGGCATCCACCAAGAGGTCTGCCTCCAGTGCAAGCTCCCTGGGGTCAGAGAACTCACACTCCACCAGGTGTTGGCATAGTGCTGGAAAACTGTGACTGAACATATGCTCTCCAGCAATCAAATTGTACAACCCCTCACATGTGTTCACCATACTACCCTTCACTCAATAATCCAGTGCCTTGAAAAAGTAACCCACATCACCCTCCCGTGATTGGTGAGACAGTATCTGACTGTCCCTGAATCTCAACCCATACTCTTCTGGAGTGACCTCATACTCCTCTACCAGGGCTTCCTCCGTGGGGGTACACCTCTCCCTGTCACTTCCTTCTAGAGCCAGTAGAGTGTCCCTACCACCATCAGGAATATGACTCCCTGACACTCCCTGTGTCATTTCACCAATCCTCCTCAGGGACCCTGCGCACCTCTGGAGCAACCTCAGATGCCTGAGCCAAATGGTGTATGTCATCCCCCTCCTTGAAATTAGAAACCAAGGCTCTGGGTATGTGGACCTTTTCTTCAGTACTGGGTATTTTATTTTTGTGGCTACAATCTGAGCTGGACTCCACCCTTCTGGTACCCAGCTCCAGCGCTCTCATTCTCAGCTCATGAGCTAAAATAATTTCCCTTCTTTCCATCTCCCATTTCATTCTCTGCTTTTCCAAATCACATTTTGCCATCTCCAACTTGAGCTTCCTGGCTTTCTGCCTCCTCTCCAGCTCCTCTGGAGACAGACCTGGATAGGAAACGCTGCTGCCAGCTATGGAGGGAGCTTTTCCACCATTCAGGATGGCCCGCTGCCCCACAGGCAATGCTGCTCCTTCAGCCCTCCCACATGCAGACTTCATTCCTCCTCCTCCACAACATCATTCCCATCCTCTATGTGTTCACCAGACTGAAACATATTTGTGGGCAAAACTCAAGGGTTGCAAAAACAGAAAGAGAGAAAAAACAGTACGCTGGTAAGTAATGGTCTGCGATATGGACGTAGTGTACACCAATCACTTTATGCAAAGTACAAACACAAGTCCTATCCTCACCGCTGACCACCAATGTCAGCAATGGGGTTTCCAGTTGGTAGTGGTTTTCATCCTGTCCAAGTAGGGACCCTTACTCTAGTCAGGGTGAGAGAGTCACACAGCTAAGATAACCCCTACTCACCCCCTTGGAAGCTTGGCATGAGCAATCAGGCTTATCTCAGAGGCAATGTGTAAAGCATTTGTACATACACATTATAACACAGAGAAAACACTACAAAAGAAGTCTACACCAGTTTAGAAAAATAGCAATATTTATTTGAATAAAACAAGACCAAAATGACAAAAATCCAACAACCACGAGTCAAAATATCATTTTTAAAAGATTAAGCAACCTTAGTCCATAGAAATCAATGAATGCGGTTGTTTTAGTACAAAGTACCTTAGATGCATCAAAAATCAAAGACGGTGCTGGCGCACGGGAGGTGAGGTGCCAGAAAAGAAAAGCGATGCGTTGGTTCCTTACTCCACAGGGGAGGCGAGGCATTGGTTCCTTACTGGCAAAGGAGGTGATTCGTCAGTTCCTTACTGCTAGGCAGTGGAGGTGATGCATTGGTTCCTTACTGAAACAGTTGGCGTCGAGGGACGATGCGTCAAAAATCCAGATGCTCTGCGTCGATGTGGTGGCAGCGATGCAGGTGCTGTGTTGAGTTCATAGCCGAGAAGCAGGCGCTGCATCGATTCTTTAACCACGATGCAGGTGCTGCATCGGAGTCGGAGGTGGTGCCACAGACATCGGTGACATGGTGCTCAGGACTCTCGCTGTGGTGATTTTTCTGCCGCAAAGCAGGTGCTGTATCGAGAAAATAGGTGCTGAGAGTCGGTGCATGGATTTTTTCACCAGGTTGCACTTCCAAGGGCCCAGGAACTGGATTTGGCACCACTTGGCAAGTCAGGGCTCTCAACAGAAGAGCCCAGGCACTGGTAGGTGAAGTCTTTGATGGTCCCGAGACTTCTGTACAGGAGGCAAGCAAGCACAAGGCCTTGGAGAACCTTGGAAGCAGGATACAGAAAGCAAATCCCTGTCCTTTCCCTCCCAGGACAAAAGCAGCAAGCAGTAGTCCAGCACAACAAAGCAACAGGTCCCGCAGTCCCTCTTACAGCATCCAGCTCTTCTTCCTGGCAGAATGTCTTCAGTCCCGAAGTGTTCTGATTTTGGGGTGTCAAATGTTCAAATCGTATGCCCCTTTCTACCTTTGAAGAAGGCAAGCTTCAAAGGAAAGTATTTGTTGTGCACAAGACGCTGCCTCTCCTTGACCTGGCTACATCGGGGGTAGAGACAGCATTGTGTGAGGACAGGCACAGCCCTATTCAGGTGTCAGTGACCGCTCCTCCCACCACTCTAGCTCAGGAAGACCCATCAGCCTGGTGATGGGCCATCAGGATATGCAATTCACACCTCAGCTCTCTTTGTGTGACTGTCTAGACTGAATGCACAAGAGCCCCAATGTCAGCCAACCCAGACGTGTATTCTACAGACAGGCAGGGGCACCGAATTGTTAAGCAAGAAAATGCCCACTTTCTTAAAGTGGCATTTTGAAACCCGCAATTTAAAATGAACTACATAAAAAGATGTACTTTTAAATTGTGAGTTCAGAGACCCCAAACTCCAAATCTCTATCTGCTCCCAATGGGAAATTACACTTAAAAGATATTTCAAGGCAATCCTCATGTTACCCTAGGGGAGAAATAGTCCTTGCAATAGTGAAACATGAAATTATTCGTATTTCTCTATTAGGACATATAAAACACACCAATACATGTCCTACCTTTTAAATATACTGCCCCCTACCCATAGGGCTGTCTTGGGCCTACCTTGGGGGTGACTTACATGAAGTAAAAGGGAAGGTTTGGGGCTAGCAAGTGGGTGCATTTGCCAGGTTGAGCTGCCAGTTTAAAACTGCACTTGCAGACACTGCAATGGCATGCCTGCAACATGTTCACAGGGCTACTCATATGGGTGGCACAATCAGTGCTGCAGGCCCACTAGTAGCATTTGATTTACAGGCCCTGGGCATACCTGGTACACTTTACTAGGGACTTACTAGTAAATCAAATATGCCAATCATGGATAAACCAATCACTAATACAATCTAAACAGAGAACATTACCACTGGTGAGCAGTAGTAAAGTGCCCAGAGTCCTATAGCCAACAAAAACAGGTCAGAAAAAATAGGAGGAGGAAGGCAAAAAGTTTGGGGATAACCCTGCAAAAAGAGCAAGGTCCAACACCCTGTTTATGTTTAGCATTGTATGCGCAGACGGTTGCCTGCAAGGGCCCTTATGAAAATAAGTGATAGATTGGTTGCAGCCTTTTTTTAGGTTGTTCTTCATGTGAATCTTCTTTTCTCTGAACTGTGCACTATCTTGTTTTGTCAGAACCGGGGACATTATCGTATAGCAATGAATACATTGCAAAAATAGCAAGTCGCCCATCTCTGCTGGGTCAACATAGAGTCTCAACTACAAATAGACAACAAGATTCTATACTAGCCAACCTTGAAAGATTGCACAAAATTGAGTTAGAACAGAATTGATTGCAAAATTCTTAACAGATTGCCTCAATTCTAACATTATCCCAGTAGGCCTCCAAGTACGTACTATACCATCATCTTTGTTGATGATGAGGAATTCAAAACTGGTTTTAGTTTTTGTGTCCAATAAATGCTCATGCAGTTGGATGGTCCTAAATATTGAAATGGCTCTGAGACACATTGAAAAGATTAAGAAAGAAATTGCTGAACTGGACAAGAGCTTTTTAGAGGATCAGACTGGAACCAATGCCAAAGAAACTTTAAAGGCAACCATATCCGACTTCCAAAAGACTAACATTTTGAAAAAAATGCATGTTACAAAAGGATATTAGAAAGTACAGCAAAGAACATACTTACCCTTACCTAAGAAAGAACTTTTTCCAACAAGGCCCCACAAATCCAGGGCGGTTTCAGAAATTTATTTTGACCTTTTCTGATAATACCTCTGATTCAGTGATAGCTTAGTACAGGGAAGTAGTAGCTTGGGCTTTGGGTCTGAACCTTCTACTTCCAAACAGTCTTTTCTATCATGAGGCCAGAGATCCCAGCTGGGCCAAGTGAGGAATTACAGACGAGGATGGTTCAGGAACCAATATACGCCAGGTTTCCGCCAGAGCAAGAACCAGTATTATGAATGGTGAATGTCCCAGTCACCAACTCTAATTTGGAAGAGGTTCCTATTTTTAATTTGTCTTAGCATCAGTTGTAAGGAGATTGAAGTTTTAAGCATGCTTTTATCTTGTATACCTACATGGAGGAATGACCCTTTTACAACACCAACAGAACGTTACAGATTCTTCAGAACCCTGAGGTTCCATTACTTCTTTGCTAATACCCCAGACCTGGGCTCAGGGGATATCACCGGCCTACTTCGACCATCAACTTTTTTTTCACCAGCTAGCAGCATGCCTAAAAAGATTTTGATCTTTGAAAATGTTTTCCTGACGGAAGTCGAATTGCTATTTAAACATCCTAAATATGTGAAATATAACTTTTCCAAAACACAGAATGATACTTTATTCTCACTAGCCAATCACAAGGATATTGTAATGAAGCCGGAGGACAAAGGCGGGGGATCATAGTCCAGGAAAAACAGGATTATGATAAAGAAGTAATGAGACAGTTACAGAACCCTTTACATTATAAACAAGCATTGGCATAGCCAATAGGTCTCGCCTTTGGGACCTTATAAGTGTTTAGTTATCCAGCACAATATCCTTGGTGCAACAACATCAACTGTTGCATGGCTAAACACTTATAAGGTTCCAAAGGCGAGACCTATTGGCTATGCCAATGCTTGTTAAATGGGGGTTCTACATGAAAGGGCGGGACATGTGGCGATCAGATTAGGAAAGCGCTGAGGCCCTGGCAGTAAGCGCTATACAAAAGGCAGCCTCACAACAATAACAATATGTACTGGATGTGTACATGTCATTGTGGCGATTCCCCAAAATGGGCCAACCGTATAGAAATCAAATTAGACTATGTTCTAGATATTATCCCTGAAAAGCAAATTTAAGTTGCAAAAGGGGTTCCGTAGTTCATGGTTTTAGTTGGACCTGCGCATCCGATATTCTGCATTCCTAGATGCAAAAATCTTCAGGGCATGCGTGTGTTTATTTACAGAGCAGTCTACAAATATGATGTGGACTTTTGTGAAATATACATTTCCAGCCAAGACGAAGAGCAAGAGTGCATACACAAGAACATGCGTTACTTTGACGTCCTTACGTTTTCAAGATACAATGACGTTTAAGAGGGCACGTGCGCAGCGCCCATTGGGTGACACGGACTGTAGACAAACAAGTAGACTCCTTGTAGTTACTTTAGGTCCTTACTGCTATTGTTTCATTGGCTTTCATGAATTCAGACAGTCCCGTTAACCTTAGCTTCAGGCAGAAAATGGGGAGAAGAAAGTGAAAATTGAAAAGAGGGAAAGTCTGGCTAAAACGAGTGGGAGAAAAAAGAGATAAAGAGGGAGAGAAACGAGAGATAAGAAAGAAGGGACGGTGTGTAAAATATGGGGCGGAATGAAAGGAAGAACTGAAGACGAGAGAACAAAAAAAGATGAGAGCGGCAGGAGTGAAAGTACAGCAAGAGGAGGAGAATGGAAAAGCAAATATGAAGATAGGGAAGAGGGAAAGATGGAAAGTGAGAAGGGTAGAGAAGGGACAGTGGAGGGAAAAAACGTGTGAGCTCAAGGGTGGAGAAAGGGGAGAACAAGAAATAGGGACAAGAATACAAATAAAGAGGAAGGGCGAACATGAAGCTTGCAAGAAATATGGTAGTGGAGATGAAGAATGGGAGAGAAGAAAGCGAGCAAAGTGATTTGATACAATGGGAAGAGCGGCTCAAGATTGTAATTGTATTTACAAAGTGTGTACTACCACTGACGGAGCGATGTGCGAGAGGGAACGTAAAGAGAGTCAGAGAGATATGCGAGGAAAGAGAAGAGTGGGACGAGGTGGGCAAGAAGAAAGAATGAAACATGGAAGGGTGGGAGAGACGGGGAGAATGGAAAGAGGTGGGCGAGTGAGAGCTATGAAAGAGAACAAAACGAGGAGTGACGAGAAAGCTGCGAAAGGAAAGTGAATGAAAAGTGCGCTTTAGCTATGGCGAGGAGAAAGAGGAGGGAGTGGGAGATACAACGAAAGGAAAGA
The DNA here is from genome assembly GCA_963921515.1 of Calotriton arnoldi. Classification (NCBI taxonomy): domain Eukaryota; kingdom Metazoa; phylum Chordata; class Amphibia; order Caudata; family Salamandridae; genus Calotriton; species Calotriton arnoldi. The sequence goes on along the minus strand of CAWUFW010001485.1, from coordinate 99,066 downwards.
AGAAACATTGTGATATGTGTGAAGGGATGTAGAAGGGCCAGAGAATGATCTGAGGAAGGAAAATTATAGAGGGAGAGAAAGGGAGACTGACAGAGACTAAGATACAGAGAAGAGGGAGAAAATGAGGTGAGTGGAGAACAGGAAGGATGAAAGGAGAAAAAAAGGAGTGAAGAATGAAACAAGAGAGGTAAAGTGAAAGAAAGTTTATTTTAAAACGCTGCAATACATTTGAGAGAAAGTTTATTTAAGAACTTTGCAATAGAAGAAGTAAACAAGTGGGAGGGGTGGGGGAGTGCACTCGAGCACACACAGGAGACAACTCTTGCAGCTGGGCGGGCTTGAGCCTTGAGGCTTGAAGAAGTAAACAAGTGGGAGGGGTGGGGGGAGTGCACACGCGCACGCGCTAAGCAGCAGCTGTTTGCTCTTTTTTAAAGCACACACTTGTGCTTGTGGCGCACCGCTGCGCACTCCCGCAAGCTGTATTCCGCCACAAGCACGAGTATGTGCTTGGAAAAAGAGCTGTACGACGGCTAAAGGTCTCCAAGCAGCGCATGCGCGCTGCATAGGCGAGACCTAAAAATGTACAAAGGACCCTACCTCTTTCATTAGGAAGGAGATCTCCACATTGACAGAGTTGGATCTCAGTGGCGGCTGGCTTAGCAAAAAAGAATATGACTACCTCAACAGAGATGATTACACCATACCAGCTTTTTACACATTACCGAAAATGTATAAAGATGACAATAACCCAACTGGGAGACCCAATGTGGCAGAGTATCAATCTGTCTTATAGCCCTTGGCCAAATGTGTGGATTTCTTCATTAAAACATTTGTACCACTGACGAGGTCCTACATGAGGGGCAGCCTCTCGGTCATTACACAAATGGAAGGGATGTCTTTTGAATTCTTGACACAATGAGATCAAAAGCCTATATACAAACATTCCTCAGCTTGAGGCTCTAGAGGTTATTGATGGAGTGCTAGAGTCTTGCCCAAGGCCCCACAACATACCTACTGATTTTATTAAGAAAAGTGCTTAAATAGCACTGGAATGCAACTATTTCATTTTTAATGGAGACTTCTACACCCAGGTTAAGGGAGTTGCGATGGGAGCAATTTTTGCTCCTGACATCGCAAATCTGCATGTTGCCAGATTTGAAGCCAAAACTATTTATATTGATCTCAATCCAATTGTCAAAAAATATAAAAATTTGGCTCCAATATATAGATGTTTTGTTTATCTGGCAGGGGTCCACGGAACAATCATTTCAGTTTTGTGAATGGTTGAATAATCAGACTGTCAACTTAAAGTTTATTATTGAACATGATAACCACTCAATCAGTTTTTTAGATTTGAAAATCACTGATGATAATGGGTTTCTGTATGTAGGCTTACATACAAAACATACAGCTAGGAATACCTTATTGAAATATATGTCACCATCCCAGAAATCTGCGGGGTAGCCTAACTTTTGGACAATTCTTAAGAATCAGGCACAATTGCACCAGAAGACATGATTATTTCTCTGAGGCTGGAATTCTGATGTCCAAACTCACTACCAGGCGTCACCCCTACAGACTGCTTAAAAGATCTCTTAAACAGGCTTGGTATGATGACTGTGAGGCACTGCTGCAGGTGAAAGACAGACCAACCTTTAGTCAACAGGTTGTGTTGCAACTTACGGCACGGAACCTAACAGTATTAAATAGATAATTCTTAAGAATTGGCACCTGTTAGAAACCTAACTAAACCACTGTGTCAAACCTCTCTTTGCTTTTAAAAGAGGGAGAAACTTGAGAGATCATCTTGTCCCTGCTTATGCTGAACCGGAACCAACAACTCTAAGCAATGTCTGGGGTTTGGCCCACATATATGGTCATTTTCCCTGTGGCACTTTTCACAGCCTGTTCTACTAGTAAAATGGCTAAATCATGTGTTTTCAATAAAAAGTTTGGCACTTGAAACATCTTTCTTACTGTGGAACTAAGAATGTGATATCTTGTATTGAGTGTCCTTGTGCATTGTACTACATTGGAAAAAAAAAACAAGAAGTGCGTAAATGAATTATACAATACCAATCTTGGATACAATGTTATGTTATAAATGCTCCCTTAGTAGATCATTACAAAACTATGGGACATGCACCGAACACCATGAAATGGTTTGTCTTGGAAGTGGTTAAATGCTCAAGGAGGAGACATGATGTGGACCACTTGCAAACAGTAAAGGAAAATAGATGGATATGATTGGCTGATACTTTGAAGAAAGGATTGAACCAACAAGTGGAATGGCATCTGTTGGCCATTCTATGATACCTGAGATAAGTGTGTTGTTCTGTATACTGGCATTGCTGTGACCTCTAACTGTGTGTCTGTAGATCACTGTGTGTTGGATTTAGCTGCAATCCTTTTAGATTCATACATCTGTCCACAAATATATATTTTTCCAATGCATTTTTAGAGGTCCATGTTGAGTCTCTGAGAGCAGAAGATACTGTTTCCCGTGTGTTTTTCCCTCACCTGTATATATATTATTATAGATTCACACCCCGAATATTGGATAGGGTCTCTTGTAAGACGGCCCTGTGGTCCCTTTCATATCCATGTAACTGTTTTAGGGCCCATGGTTGTGCAACCTTTGTCTTCATGGTTTTAATTTTATTTTTTTCTAACTCTTCATTTATGTTGAGCCAATTATCAAATGGATTAGCCAGAAGGATTCTGGTGATTGAATGATCCTCTGTACAGATTTTGGTCATTTTAAGATGGCCGCCATGATCCGTGGCGGGATGATGTGATCCGCGGCGGGATGATGTGATCCGCGCTGATGCGATTTAATATTGACGCTCTTAAGCGCAATCACCGTCTATGCTGCAGATCTGACAACAAGGGAATGTTGCTATTTGGATCCGACTTTCGCTGCATCCTGACTAAGTATGTTGGCAGTAAGCTGTATATCTCAACAAAAGAGAGGGGCCCTTTTATACCAAAGGGGTAGGGCACCAATAAGACAAAAAGTCAAAACGAAGAACCCCCTTTGGGCAGCTTAGCAATTCAACTCTCACACATGCAAGCCAAAGATCTACCACTATCACCAAAACACAAATATAAATAAAATAATGTATAGCTATACACAGTGCCGGTCAATTTTCTCTAGAAAATTTAATATGTATACATTAAAATCACAATACATAAAAGTCCATTATTAAAATAAACATTTTCAGCATTTAAAAAGAAAATCATTCACTACATACAAATTTTAGATAAACCCAGAAAGAAAAAATATAACATCATTATTAAACCCTCATTAAACAGAGAACATAGCTGGAGAATACATTAGACAATTCATCATGTCATTGGAGAGACACCAGTCTGTAACAAACCATTTGTTGAACCGGAGTGTTTTTAGGTTTGCTTCTCGTGTTCTAACAAATATTCCAAAGATCTAGTGTATCAAATTGTAAAGCATCTATGCATTTCGGTGGGTTCTAGGATTTCACAACCACCTTCTTCAGGAAAAACGATATCTCCAAGCCACAATTTTTTATCTAACCAATACACAGAAACAAAATTAACCACAATACACATTTCTATTGGCACCCACTGTTAAAAACATTCATATCTTGGTGATATTTAAGAAGTCCTGCATCAATCCATCTATTCCTTCCATACATCCACATGTTAAAATCAATTATATATATCATAGAGTAAGAATCACCCTTTAGTATTGATTTAAAAATACCTTTATTCCTCAAGATCAGAGACTCCTATGCAGACAAAAGGAGTCTGAATATTCAGAAGATGAAGGTAGACTTTGCTGTATATATTAACCTTCGTTGGGCTCCACAACGACCTACAAAAAGGCCATATATTTTATTCAAAATAGCCCGTCATGCGATGTAACCCAATCCAACCATAAATATTAATAGATAATAAGAGTTGTAATGGTGGTTACCTGTATCAGTATCGCAAGTGACTTCTGTCAAAAGATATTCAAAGAAGGATACAACACCTACAGAATGAAAGGGGGGGCAAAATTCCCATTAATAGTAGGCCATCTGGTCTCCTAGTGTAATACACATAGAACTGGTATTGAACATAAATTACCTGCATATAGTATACTTCTGCCTAGGTAATATAAGATAGGAGAAGCACTACTCCACTCATCTTAGGTGTGTGTGGATACACCTCCTAAGGATCAATGGGGCCAATGTTGCCTAGTACATAAGAGCAATAATTTGTTGCATTAGCCTAAATATTAGTATCCTGTCCTACCTACTTAGCTAGAGAATCCTCGTCTGAAAAATACAAATTGCCAGTGATTTACACATGTACCTATTTTAATCAAGACACGTACACTGTCGATTATCATTGTGTTATCTGTCTATATAGATATATTTTTGTATATACAGAGACACAAGCTACCTCTACTTCTTTGAACCTAAAAATTCTACTCTCACTAGCATCGGAACGGTAATGCACATTGTAGTCCCACCTCCAAACTCAACTACAGATAACTGTGTTGAACCTTGGAGATTTACTAAAAAATACCCATAAGGCGAAATCTGCAAGAAACCTTCACTATTGTATTATAAAGTTTCTTAAATATATGCTGTGACAATAGGGCAATACAAGCTCCATGTATGTGAACCCTCACGGCTATACAAATGCTCAGCGCTTTCCTCTATCTAACAAATTTCAGCTCTTACCTCAGTGTTTTCCGCCTGCCGACGGGGAAAAAAACCTCAGTGTATACGGGAACATGCCTATTCTCTGCACCTGCGAGTTATAAATACTGTTTCTCCCTACCATGTGACTACCGGCTACTAAAACGGTAGTCAAAACCGTAGTCGCCATCTTGGAGTGGTATAAGTCATATGGGTGCGGTAAATATTCTTAGATTCTTAATTCACCAAAAGTAGTTAGGCGGTACTAATCTGCCCGAGTAAAGTGGCTTCATTCATACTATAATAGTAATGAATAAAGATAATTCAAAAAAAGAAATATTAGACTTTCGGTCCAAAATCTATACCCACAGATATCGCCTATTGCCTTACTAAACAACTTACCAAAGGGAAAAAGAATTCTCCGTATGTGCGAAAAACACGCCCCTATTCGCACCTCCATGATAAAAGGCGTCTCTGCCATATGACTACCCACAGGTGGGGGCCGAGCTACCAAAAAGGTAGTTGTCATATTGAAATGGTATCACCAATCGTTATCCGATAGGTACTCTATCAATATTAATCTAAAAAAAGTAATTTAGATAGCACAAATCAACCCAGATTGGGTGGCTACATCCATTATGTAGCGATAGCGTCTCGAACAGATTAATTGTCAAAATATGAACCAGCGGTCCAAAACCATCTAGTTAATTATATAACGTGGCCGCCATTTTAAAACAATATGGGTTTCAATAACAAATATTGCCTTACTACCAAATAAAAGGCATAAAAACAGTGGTATATGATCTGTTAGTGTGTATATTATTCTATCTTCAGTAAAACATAAACATAGACCTACCTAACCCAGGTGCATCCAACGTATGTACTGAGTATGCAGCTTTACTGTCGAGATATGTAAAAGCTGTATATCCATTTCTGATCGGTTGTAATTTAGAAGTTACTTGGTGGGACATTTGATGTGTTTTTTACAGATGCTTTCAAGGCTAACCTCTAAACCCTCGTTCATGATTGTCCAGTAAGAGTAATGGACATTCATCAACCTTTCTCGTGTATGGCTATTCTATGTTAATGTTTTCTAACACTTTGACTTCATTTTATCTGTCATAGGGTAGTGATGGCCTGTGCAGTCAATATTTGCTCATTGTTAAAGTTAATTTATTTGCGGATATGTGTTTGGTGTGTAAACAGTGTTATGGCTACCCTCACTTGGATTGCTTTGGGCTGGGGTGTTCCACTTTGGAGTTTTTACCTGGTTGGCACTCCATATGGGGTTTTGGTCATTGACAAGAGGTGCACATTATGTTCTCATGGTGTATTTGTTTAGATTTATTCTTATTTGTGTAACTTTAGGTTTGATTTGTATTTTCAACACTGAGTCCTGTTGGCATTTTGAGGCCAAAACGTTGACGGTTCCTCCTCTTTAACCATATTTATGTAATTATATCTGAATGAGTCCTTAAATTTAAAAAAATTACTTATAATTTGGACTGTGGAGTCAAGAACCAGTTCAAGTTAAGAGGAGTCTACTCCCATTGAAGATCCCTGGATTCAAACCATTTGAACTATGTTCATGGGTGATCTTGTGTGTGAGGGGCGTCAGTGTTGATTGATTAATACTTTTGCATTGATTGATTTATTTGGTTCTATGCAAAATGCGAATATATATTTTTTGTTTAACAGTATGCTTCTCTGTTTTTTGTGCTTTTGTCTGCATGTATTGATAACACTGTTGGATCTATTGACCAACAAACATTTTTACAAACAATTCCTCCAGGAACATTTGGTTATTTGGAGCAGGCCCACTTGCAGCATTTAATTTACTGGCCCAGGTATGTAGTAGAGCACTTTACTAAGACTTAAAACAGAATTAACTATTCCAATCAGGTGTAAGCGCATTGTAGCATTTTTTAGAAAGAGAGCAAAAGCACCTTAGCCGTGGTTAGCAATGGTAAAGTGCACAGAGTCCTAAAGCCAACAAAAACAAATTCAGCAGAACAGGAGGGGTTAAGGCAAAAGGTTTGTAGGTACACAACCCACGGGTGTCAGATCTAACAACAATCGACTGTGCAATTGGCAAAGATGTGCTGTGCAATTGGCCACCGACTGGCCTGATATTAAAGGAATAGTGCTGTCTGCTGTGCATGTGTTGGTGAAGGTTTCCACAAGGGTGGTTCATCCTCCACACTCTTGGGGGACATTCGACACATCCTAAAAGCTACAGTGTGGGATTTCCAAGATGATGGCTTGCTCACTGGTGTCTCGCCTTCTCCCACCCTCGTCACAATTTGGAAGGTGAACCATGCCAAATATGAGTGCACTAAATCACCACAATGAAAGAAGTGCTGCATGTTCATTCCTTCACTTCATTATGGGAATGTGTGCATCACAAAAGTTCATCCCTCACTGTATGAGACTGCTTGAGCCAGGGCTGCAGCGAGCCGTAACACAACAAAAAGTTGCCAAGTGTGTTGAATAACTAAGATAAACTGATCAGTTTTCTGGCTCAAAAAATGACAGTATTCTATTCACCAGTTCTTCCAAACATCCATTATCTGCTCCATGCCCGTTCATCGTGGACTTTGTTGAAGATATTAATGTGTACTCTCCTGTTCCCAGTCTGACAAGGCTTCCTCTGATCACTTTAATGGGAAAGGCTAAATTGAATGATTTTCCTTCTCTCTTAAAAATGACCAAAACATCTGTGTTGCAAAAAAGCCACAACATAAAACAAACTTTTATCATCAAATTGCTTGTTCTTATTAAACTTCTCATCCATGTAACTTCTTTTGATATAAACTTTCAAAGTATAGTTCTGGGCAGTCAACTACATTGTAACTTACCCAATGGAAGGACTTGTGAAACAAGATAGCCCTGTCAAACTATTGCACCTTGTCTGGGTCGCAGTGTTAAGGCATTAAATTACAGTTTTATTATATCAGACGCTGACTATGGATAGATTAAATTGTCAAACCGCTGTAATCTGTGTTTATAGCGATCAAACTGCTGCTGATTTTTTACAGGCTTGGCAGGCATCCAGTTGATTGAAAAACTACACTGCTGTAGCAACACGAGTTGTAATTGCCTTGGCGGGAATTTCTAAAGAGGCGAAAGAAGCACATGAGGTTGAATTGTTTACTTCTGAAAGGGTGGGCCAGGAGTATGGCAACATTCATCCTACTTTGCATTTTTACAATTTAGTCTTTGTTTTGTTTTTTGATTTGATGTCCTGTTGCTAACATTATTAAACTGATTTCTATCTCGACATGCAAAATAAGGCACGAGCAGAGCCACAGTAAAGTCTATAAGCAATGAAAGTATTAACCGCAGTCATATGCAAAAAGGTACTCTACGCAGAAACACAACATGCACCCACAAAACAATGATGGGCACAAACACACACAAGAATTAGGGGCATATTTACGTTCCTGGCGCATCCCTGCATATCAGCAGGGATGCGCCAGAAATGCATCACGCAAGTTTGACCCTTGCGCCACGTCTGCGGCGCATCGTGGCGCAAGGATAAGCAGATGCGTGACGCATCTGCCGGCGGAAGGTTGGCGCAGTGCTGAAGTTGTGTCGCAAGCGCGACGCAACTCCAGCACTGTTCCAACCTTCCCTATCCCTAACATGGTGCGTCAATCCTTACGCCTGCTTGAAGCAGGCGTAAGGAATTGACGCACCAGCGTCGGAAAAGTGACTGCGTGAAATCTTGTAGATTTCACTACGTCACTTTTCCGAGGCGTTCCTGCGCCGGAACGCCCCCCCCTGCGCCGGTACGCCCACATGAAACCTGACGCAGGTTTCATGTGGCGCAGGGGTTTACTACGTGACGCGTCACGTTGTAAATATAGCGCAACGCGGCGCATGGTTTGCGTCGGCGCTGCGTCACATGCGTGACGGAACAGCGGCGCAAAGTGGCGCAAGGGGCTTGTAAATATGCCCCTTAGAATACATTTATTGTGCTGAACTATTTTGGTTCATTTGAGCACTCATGAAGTATGTGAAGAATTTTTATATGAACTTTAAACTCGCCTATAAAATTAAACTAAGTCGACAAAATGTTGCACTTCCTGGAGGCAGCTGAAATTAGATTCTCTTGCCCCACTCCATCCAAGAAGGGCGGGACGTCAGACTGCAGGAGGCTTCATAATTTCACGCTGACTGAGTGAAGTTTTCCTCGCTATGACCAGGGCCAATGGAATTATGTGAATCACAGGCGTTTTCCTCATAATAATGGATTTGCCGCGTTTGCCACATAATCCATCTTCTGCTGCATAATCTGCACATTTTAATAAAATACTTGTTTCTAGCTGAAACAAATCAAAAGTTACTAGAAGTGTGACTACACATGTTCCTGTGCAGTGGAAGACCTTTCTCGAAGGTTGACTGGTCATCTTTCAATTGCTTATTGCTGAAGTTGGTTGTTAAACTAGTACTATTAAGATAAAATCTTTTCCCAGACACTATTTCCATGTGTAATAATGACAACATAATGAAGTACTACTATTGCAAAATGTGTCGTATTATGCCACATAATTTGCCTTTTCTTACTACATAATTTAATCAATACTTACACAAAATGTGGTCCTCCACTTCTGCACTATGACTCAGGACCGCTCGGAGACCTGGGGCCTTATTACAGAAGTGCTCAGTGTTCACAACAGGCAATTGCATCCACTTTGTGCGCCTTCTGGCACTTTGGTAATACAGAAGGGGCAGCAAATGCTTGTGTGGCCATTTCTGTAAAACAGATACCGCTGGCGAAAATGTAGCGCCAGTGCTATCTCAAGGGGACGTTCCCTCATTTGCATGGGGAGTGTGGCCCCATGCAACTGAGGGAATCTCTTAGCCCCTGCGCCGGTGCCGTATTATGGATGCGAGCACAGAGGCAAACATGCTTTTAAGAGGCGCTCTTTCAGTGCACCTCCTGGAGGGATGAAAGCGGGTCCCATGGACCCACCCAGACATCCCCTTGCAGGCCGGTGCAGTCACTCACTGCACCCGCTTGCGAGGGGATCTCAAATCCTTCTTAAAAGTGCAGGCAGGTTGCCCCTTGCACAGAGAAACACGGAGCAGCTTTTAAACAGCTTCTCCATATTTCTCTTGAATGCCTGCCCTGGGGGCAGTGCGAGTTTGTGGCTTCCCTGAGGGAAGTGCATTCTACCTGATAGGGTGCACTATTCCTGTTTGCACCCGGCGCACCCGCTTAAAGGTGTGCTGTGGTGCAAACAGGAAAGTACGCCCTATCTGTAATATGGCCCCTAGTATCCCTGCAGATATGCTCTTTCGGCTGTCCACAATCCAAACCCTGCAAATCAGAAGATGGATATTGAGTGGAAGTTTACCGCTGTTGTCGGGCGATGGTCATTTGCAGCCCTGATTGGCATCGAAAATGTTTTCCCTTTGTTATACATGACCCTTTTTGTCACCATTTTTTAAATAACCTTGCCAGTTGTCAGAGTTTAAAATAAGTATACAGATTTTAAAGAAAATTAGACAAAGGTACACAATCTTATCTTTTTAAAGCTGGAGAAAGCAGACGAGTACTGTATGCAACCCTCAATGTCCCATAATTCATCTGACATACAGACTCTATACGCATGGAGTAATGATTTAACTCACTCAGGGCCTGACTACCTGTAAAATATTTTTGTACTTAAGACTGACTTAAGCTTCTAAATGGGTGATGTATTTAAGCTCAACATATGTACCAAACGTTACACAAAATATGTTATTACTCAGTAAATTAAGTGTTTGTAATTTAAGTTATGTATGCATGTATAGTTTTCACACTCTTCGCTTGCGTCTTAAATTTGACTTGTGAGCATTCATGCAGTTGTGTCAGGAAACTGGATCGTAAAATCCCATAAAAATATGGTGGACACAATAATGTGCAATTTTTTTGATATTTACAAACTTTTTTAGTGTAGTATCAAGATACTCATACCCCCGATAAAGAGGGATGAACAGAAGCTCCAGTACAGACACTGCATGCTTGCACAGTACAAAAGGGAAATCCCTTTGTGACACCAAGAAAATCCCCATATTCTCTTTTTTGTTCTCCATACATGTCTACGGTGTTGGCAAGAGAATCTCTAGGATTCCCTTTTGTTCAATAGTGTGCATGCACTTCAAGCAGTGGTGCAACATTAGCCCTGCAGTGCGGGTGGCCACGAGATTCAGGGGGCCCCCTCCGAGCACTGTGCAGGGGTGGCAGGCACCGGCCTGAGAGCTCCTGATTGGGTGGTCTCCATGTACTTTGCAGGGAGGGCCACAGAAGTTTTGTTACGCCACTGACTTTAAGGAAGGGGATCTTTGGGATTACCAGCATGCATCCACGTGGAAGGCTGACAGGAACCTTCACTCATTCCTCAGAGAATGCTTGGGAAATGCCCCGGCCTTCTGCACCTGGCATTCATGCCATTGACGGTGTCTGTCTTTTTCGAAGCCCTGATGAGAAGGAGATTGGGAGTACCAGCTAGGAGTTTGTGGGCCTCTCCACAGCCCTATCATCATTGTCCAATCTACAAGGTTATATGAGAATTAGGTGGTAAAGGGAAGACAGAGGCCAACCACTCACAACATTGAGGGCACATTGGAAGACTACCTTGGGGCAGGACTAATCAGATATTCAATAGGCATAATGACTGAGTGTGGTTAAATATATTTCCATCAACTCAAGACTAAAATGCATACAGTTCACATCTTTGCTCCGCACCTATCTAAACCCCAAGTGGACAGGCCGAATGTTCCCAAGGGCATGATATACTTGCCCCTGCTGTTCCCAAGACACAGTAGATTTCTCCCACATGGTCAGTGGCGTAGCTAGACCAACTGCCACCCGGAGCGGACCCTAAGTTTGCCGCCTGGTGCAGGCAAGAGCGAGGGGTGGGTTGGAGGCAGACTGATGACTTGTCCTGGCCGGATCTGGTGGCCGACGGACGACTTGTTCTCGGGAGCGGAGGGATGGTGGTAGTCGACAGACACAACTTGCTCACCTCCGCTGCCCCCAAAAACAGTGCCACCCCAGGGCAGACCGCCCCACCGCCCCCCACTAGCTACGCCACTGCACATGGCATGGTGCTGTCCAACCAATAGCGAATACTGAGATGAGATATTGACATAATGGGCAGGTGAGTACCTTAAAGAGGCCACTCACTGTTTATTAAGAGTGATGAAATGCACAAAGAAAGCCAAGAATATGAATACGTTTAATCGACCTGGCCCTTCTGCTCACCAAGCGACGCATATCCATGTCTTAGAAATCATACGTTGATCCACCGCTGACAGTCTGGCTGAAAGACCTAAATACTGGAATGCTTGCCAAACGCTATGCATTTCAAAAGCAAGGTTCAACCAGCAGGGGGTCTTCCTTGCTGACAAACTGGGAGGTATACCTATCCACAGTAGAGGCCAAATCGGCGAAGGCCCACCCTGAATAGCACTTGTGGCGACACATAACTGGAGTCACAATAGGGATCCTAACATTCACCCAAGAAAAGGTAGTCTAACCGACCTGCACCATCCTAATAAGGCTCCTGTCTAACCCAAACTCCTGGCATGATGTGAACCACATTGGACACGTCCTCTGTTTCCATGGAGCTACTGACCTATCTTAGCTGTCATGTGCTATGAGTTTGTTTTTGCTTGTTGATTAGTAAAGATGACTCCTTGTATATGTATTATAAGTGTTTCATGCTGTGCAATGCAATTAATGTATGACAAAACCTTGAGGCATGTAGCATCCATTTTATGTAAATACTGCAATGTTCGTAAGAAGGTTGACTATGGTGTTATTTCTTTACAAATACGAAAACAAGAATACGGATCTATGGGGGAAAAGGGTAATATTAGGGTTTAGGAGTGGGTAGTGGTAAAGGGAGATATGGGTAATTCTAGGATTTAGGGGTAGGTAGTGCTAAAGGGTGATAAGTATTTTAGGGTATAGTGGTGGATAGTAGTAAAGGAAGGTAGGAGTGAATAAAAAATAGATGGGGTTCCTCCCCCAAAATAGAAAATGCATACATTTCAAATAAAATTTTATATATATAGATAACTATATATATATATATATATATATCTATATATATATAGGTATATATATATATTCATGTATATATATCATGTATATATATGTATATCGTTGAGATGTCATACATTCCTTTTAGGTCTGTGTGCAGAGTGCATCTCTCTACAAACTGTATTGATGCCAGTTCTTAAAAACATATATAGAGTGAGCTTTTCCAACCAGAGGAGTAGTAACTCTCTCACCTCATGCTATTAGTTATTTGAGGTATCATTCCACTTTGCAGGAAGTGCTTTCATTAGAAAGCATGAGTGACTATTTTACGTCTGCTCAGCACCATCAACGAAGCCAACAACAAAAACAGACCACTTTTTAAGACAAGCAAGCAGTGCACCAATCCTCTGCCTGAGCCAACTTCCCCAGTCCATAGACAAATACAATCATTAGCAAAGGCAATCAGACTGGCCTTTTACAGAGCTACAGTACTACAAGTAATTATTAAATGTCCTTCTTGAGTTTGAGGAAACAGTGTGAAGTCTTTAACAAGATTGCAGCCCTCCAAAACATTACTAGATGTCCCTCTCAAGTCGGAAGGAACTGCTAAACAAGTTTGTCACAAAGTTGCAATAACTCACGTTGTTGCTAAATGTCCCGCCCTAGTAAGCTCCAACTGCTTCAAAAATGTTCTCCACAATGTTAAATGGTGTGGCTTGAAAATAAACATGTACACTTCTACTGTCACTTTAATAGAATGTGCTTGATTTTAATAGGATTAATAAATATGCCAATGCTGGTATATGGCAATCTCCCAGCTTTCAATAAATGTCTTGATTACTATGGAACACTTCTGAAGACACAACTATATATATATATATATATATATATATATATATATATATATATATATATATATATATTATCTACTGGCGGTCGCCAGTAGATAGTTATAGTTAGGACCTATTTTCCATAGGAAATCCATGACATTCTATTTGAAATAACTCTTGCGTCGGTTGATGAATCTTTGCGAAATTTTCAAACTTTATGGCCCGCTCCGGTCCGCTCCTACCCTAAAAGTCTCAGGGTGATTCGTCAGCGGGGGCCGAGAAAAAGGGGTCCCAAAACGTGTTTTCCCATTCATTTTCCCATAGGAAACTTTAGACACGGCTACAGCCCGAACTGCTGAACGGAATTACACCAAATTTGGCAAGAGGTAGTTCTTGGTTCAGAAAGAACCCTTTTGTTAAATGGTGTAAATCCGTTCAGTAGTTGCGGAGAAATTAAAAAAATAAGAGTCAAAAAATCAATTTCACATAGGAAACTTTATGCAAGGCTACAGCCCGAACTGCTGAACGGAATTACACCAAATTTGGCAAAGAGGTAGTTCTTGGTTCAAAAAGAACCCTTTTTGTTAAATGGTGTAAATCCGTTCAGTAGTTGCTGAGAAAATCAAAAGTAAAAACACATATATATCTGGGCGGAGCCTAACCACACATGTCATCGTGAGATCTGATTGGCTATCAGCACTTCATCCTGGAATTGCTGGCAGCCATCTTGGGACCAATATAAATGATAGTACCCCATTGAAATGCATTGTAGTGAATCGAAGATTTTGAGGGTTACCAAAGGAGAACTATAAAGGGTGATAACAGACTTTAGTTACATTAGAATTCATTTGTTGATGGTACCATACTAATTTCAGGAATTGTGGTGTGTTCTAAGGTGATTTTACCCTGTGAAAAACCTTCTGCTGGGATATCATGAATCATGTTTGAGAGAAAACTATTTTCACATGCTTGTCCCATACAGTTTTGGAAGGTGCCCCAGAAACTAAAATGAGAGCATATTTTCTGTAAATTCACATTATCTTTCTCAGTCATGTGAGAATGAAGTCTGACATTCTCAGTAAAACATGTACATCCAACAAGGGCAGAGACTGTCAGTTGATTCCTTTGTGTTCTACTGCAGCTTCCCAGAGTGTTCTAAAGAACAACTAGAGTGCTAACAGCCTTACTTATGACAAAAGTATGGCAAACCTGAAGCCATCTTGATTGGAATAAACTGGTAACACTTAAAACATTTAATTTAAAAAGGAACAAAATGATGGGGTTCATCTTGTCATAGAAATTATGGTTAGTGCTCTGGAAAGAAAAATTAGGACATGTTTCAAGTGTGATCTCAAATATCTTCCTGTTATATTTCAACAGGAGCAGCCTGTCAGTTGATGCCTTTGTGTTCTACTGCAGCTTCCCAGAGTGTTCTAAAGAACAACTAGAGTGCTAACAGCCTTACTTATGACAAAAGTATGGCACACCTGAAGCCATCTTGATTGGAATAAACTGGTAACACTTAAAACATTTAATTTAAAAAGGAACAAAATGAGGGGTTCATTTTGCCATAGAAATTATGGTTAGTGCTGCAAAAAGAAAATTTAGTGCATGTTTTAAGTGAGATCTCAAATCCTCTTCTATTTCATTAGAAAATTCTGACATGCAAACTGAAACAATGACTTTCAATACCAGCAGTAGACTTCCAGTTAACTCCTTGCTGAGCAGTAGCTTTACTACAGTGATCTAATGAACAACCAGAGTAATAACATTCTGAATTTATGGCAAATGTGTGACACATCTGAATGCCTTCTTGATGGAATCAAAGTAAAAAACTGAAAGCATTTCCTACTGAGGAGACTGCAGTAAATGAGGAAATTAGGAAACTTCATAACAAAGAAGTCTTCCAAGATGGCCACCAGTGAAAAAAGAGCCCAAATGTAGCACAAATATTACCCAGATGTAGCCCACATATAGCCCAATGACAAAAGTGTGCAAAACACTTTTTATTTTTAGTTATTTTGCAGTTTTATGTAGTGCAGACTGGTCAGGTATTGGAGCGTTGCATCTTAAAACATGACCCCCTACACTACAAAAACACCACTGCACTACCCTAAACCCTAAAACACTACCCCAGCACGACCCCCTACACTACACAAGCACCACTGCACTATCCTAAACCCTAAAACACTACCCCCAGCATGACCCCCTACACTACACAAACACCACTGCACTACCCTAAACCTAAAACACTACCCCAACACCACTGCACTAACCTAAATCCTAAAACACTACCCCCAGCACGACCCCTACACTACCCAAACACCACTGCACTACCCTAAAACATGACCCCTACACTACACAAACACCACTGCACTACCCTAAACCCTAAACACTACCCCCAGCACGACCCCCTACACTACACAAGCACCACTGCACTACCCTAAACCCTAAAACACTACCCCCAGCACGACCCCCTACACTACACAAACACCACTGCACTACCTTAAACCCTGAAACACTACCCCCAGCACGACCCCCTACACTACCCAAACACCACTGCACTACCCTAAAACATGACCCCCTACACTACACAAACACCACTGCACTACCCTAAACCCTAAAACACTACCCCCAGCACGACCCCCTACACTGCCCGAACACCACTGCACTGCCCAAAACCCTGAAACACCAGCCCCTGCACGACCCCCTACAGTGCCCGAACACCACTGCACTGCCCTAAACCCTGAAACACCACCCCCAGCATGACCCCTACACTGCCCGAACACCACTGCACTGCCCTAAACCCTGAAACATCACCCCCAGCAAGACCCCCTACATTGCCCGAACACCACTGCTCTAAACCCTGAAACACCACCCCCAGCACGACCCCCTACACTGCCCGAACACCACTGCACTGCCCTAAACCCTGAAACATTACCCCCAGCAAGACCCCCTACACTGCCCAAACACCACTGCGCTGCCCTAAACCCTGAAACACCACCCCCTGCACGACCCCTACACTGCCCGAACACTACTGCACTGCCCTAAACCCTGAAACACCATCCCCAGCACGACCCCCTACACTGCATGAACACCACTGCACTGCCCTAAACCCTGAAACACTACCCCCAGCAAGACCCTCTACACTGCCCGAACACCACTGCAGTGCCCTAAACCCTGAAACACCACCCCCAGCAAGACCCCCTACACTGCCCGAACACCACTGCCCTAAACCCTGAAACACCACCCCCAGCAAGAATCCCTACATTGCCCGAACACCACTGCACTGCCCTAAACCCTGAAACACCAGCCCCAGCACGACCCCTACACTGCCCGAACACCACTGCACTGCCCTAAACCCTGAAACACCACCCCCTGCACGACCCCTACACTGCCCGAACACCACTGCACTGCGCTAAACCCTGAAACACCACCCCCAGCACGACCCCTACACTGCCCGAACACCACTGCACTGCCCTAAACCCTGAAACACCACCCCTGCACGATCCCCTACACTGCCCGAACACTACTGCACTGCACTAAACCCTGAAACACCACCCCCAGCACGACCCCCTACACTGCACGAACACCACTGCACTGCCCTAAACCCCGAAACACTACCCCCAGCAAGACCCCTACACTGCCCGAACACCACTGCCCTAAACCCTGAAACACCATCCCCAGCAAGACCCCTACACTGCCCGAACACCACTGCACTGCCCTAAACCCTGAAACACCACCCCCAGCATGACCCCCTACACTGCCCGAACACCACTGCACTGCCCTAAACCCTGAAACACCACCCCCAGCACGACCCCTACACTGCCCGAACACCACTTCACTGCCCTAAACCATGAAACACCAGCCCCAGCACGACCCCCTACACTGCCCGAACACCACTGCACTGCCCTAAACCCTGAAACACCAGCCCCAGCACAACCCCGTACACTGCCCGAACACCACTGCACTGCCCTAAACCCTGAAACACCAGCCCCAGCACGACCGCCTACACTGCCCGAAACCACTGCACTGCCCTAGACCCTGAAACACCAGCCCCAGCACGACCCCCTACACTGCCCGAACACCACTGCACTACCCTAAACCCTCAAACACCAGCCCCAGCACGACCCCTACACTGCCCGAACACCACTGTACTGCCCTAAACCCTGAAACACCACCCCTGCACGACCCCCTACACTGCCCGAACACCACTGCACTGCCCTAAACCCTGAAACACCACCCCTCAGCACGACACCCTACACTG
Organism: Calotriton arnoldi; assembly: GCA_963921515.1. Lineage (NCBI taxonomy): Eukaryota > Metazoa > Chordata > Amphibia > Caudata > Salamandridae > Calotriton > Calotriton arnoldi. The sequence goes on along the minus strand of CAWUFW010001485.1, from coordinate 81,264 downwards.
CCCGAACACCACTGCACTGCCCTAAACCCTGAAACACCACCCCAGCATGACCCCCTACACTGCCCGAACACCACTGCACTGCCCTAAACCCTGAAACACCACCCCTGCACGACCTCCTACACTGCCGGAACACCACTGCACTGCCCTAAACCCTGAAACACCACCCCAGCACGACCCCCTACACTGCCCGAACACCACTGCACTGCCCTAAACCCTGAAACATCAACCACAGCAAGACCCCCTACACTGCCTGAACACCACTGCCCTAAACCCTGAAACACCACCCCCTACACTGCACGAACACCACTGCACTGCCCTAAACCCTGAAACACCACCTCCAGCAAAACCCCCTACACTGCCTGAACACCATTGCTCTGCCCTAAATCCTGAAACACTAGCCCCAGCATGACCCCCTACACTGCCCAAACACCACTGCACTGCCCTAAACCCTGAAACAACACCCCAGCACGACCCCTACACTGCCCGAACACCACTGCACTGCCCTAAACCCTGAAACACCAGCCCCAGCAAGACCCCTACACTGCCCGAACACCACTGCACTGCCCTAGACTCTGAAACACCAGCCCCAGCAAGACCCCCTACACTGCCCGAACACCACTGCACTGCCCTAAACCCTGAAACACCAGCCCCAGCATGACCCCCTACACTGCCCGAACACCACTGCACTGCCCTAAACCCTGAAACACCAGCCCCAGCACGACCACCTACACTGCCCGAACACCACTGCACTGCCCTAAACCCTGAAACACCAGCCCCAGCACAACCCCCTACACTGCCCGAACACCACTGCACTGCCCTAAACCCTGAAACACCAGCCCCAGCACGACCCCCTACACTGGCCGAACACCACTGCACTGCCCTAAACCCTGAAACACCAGCCCCAGCACGACCCCCTACACTGCCCGAACACCACTGCACTGCCCTAAACCCTGAAACACCACCCCCTGCATGACCCCCTACACTGCCCGAACACCACTGCACTGCCCTAAACCCTGAAACACCACCCCTGCAGCACCCCCTACACTGCCCGAACACCACTGCACTGCCCTAAACCCTGAAACACCACCCCTGCACCGCCCCTACACTGCCCGAACACCACTGCACTGCCCTAAACCCTGAAACACCACCCCCAGCACGACCCCCTTTACTGCTCGAACACCACTGCACTAAACCCTGAAACACCACCCCCTGCACGATCCCCTACACTGCCCGAACACTACTGCACTGCCCTAAACGCTGAAACACCACCCCCAGCACGACCCCCTACACTGCACGAACACCACTGCACTGCCCTAAACCCCGAAACACTACCCCCAGCAAGACCCCTACACTGCCCGAACACCACTGCCCTAAACCCTGAAACACCACCCCCAGCAAGACCCCCTACACTGCCCGAACACCACTGCACTGCCCTAAACCCTGAAACACCACCCCCAGCATGACCCCCTACACTGCCCAGAACACCACTGCACTGCCCTAAACCCTGAAACACCACCCCCAGCACGACCCCCTACACTGCCCGAACACCACTTCACTACCCTAAACCATGAAACACCAGCCCCAGCACGACCCCTACACTGCCCGAACACCACTGCACTGCCCTAAACCCTGAAACACCAGCCCCAGCACAACCCCGTACACTGCCCGAACACCACTGCACTGCCCTAAACCCTGAAACACCAGCCCCAGCACGACCGCCTACACTGCCCGAAAACCACTGCACTGCCCTAAACCCTGAAACACCAGCCCCAGCACGACCCCTACACTGTCCGAACACCACTGCACTACCCTAAACCCTCAAACACCAGCCCCAGCACGACCCCCTACACTGCCCGAACACCACTGCACTGCCCTAAACCCTGAAACACCAGCCCCAGCAAGACCCCTACACTGCCCGAACACCACTGCACTGCCCTAAACCCTGAAACACCACCCCCAGCAAGACCCCCTACACTGCCCGAACACCACTGCACTAAAGCCTGAAACACCACCCCCAGCAAGACCACCTACACTGGCCGAACACCACTGCACTGCCCTAAACCCTGAAACACCACCCCCTGCACGACTCCCTACACTGCCCAAACACCACTGTACTGCCCTAAACCCTGAAACACCACCCCTGCACGACCCCCTACACTGCCCGAACACCACTGCACTGCTCTAAACCCTGAAACACCACCCCTCAGCACGACACCCTACACTGCCCGAACACCACTGCACTGCCCTAAACCCTGAAACACCACCCCCAGCATGACCCCCTACACTGCCCGAACACCACTGCACTGCCCTAAACCCTGAAACACCACCCCCTGCACGACCTCCTACACTGCCGGAACACCACTGCACTGCCCTAAACCCTGAAACACCACCCCAGCACGACCCCCTACACTGCCCGAACACCACTGCACTGCCCTAAACCCTGAAACATCAACCACAGCAAGACCCCTACACTGCCTGAACACCACTGCCCTAAACCCTGAAACACCACCCCTACACTGCACGAACACCACTGCACTGCCCTAAACCCTGAAACACCACCTCCAGCAAAACCCCCTACACTGCCTGAACACCATTGCTCTGCCCTAAATCCTGAAACACTAGCCCCAGCATGACCCCTACACTGCCCAAACACCACTGCACTGCCCTAAACTCTGAAACAACACCCCCAGCACGACCCCCTACACTGCCCGAACGCCACTGCACTGCCCTAAACCCTGAAACACCAGCCCCAGCAAGACCCCTACACTGCCCGAACACCACTGCACTGCCCTAGACTCTGAAACACCAGCCCCAGCAAGACCCCTACACTGCCCGAACACCACTGCACTGCCCTAAACCCTGAAACACCAGCCCCAGCATGACCCCCTACACTGCCCGAACACCACTGCACTGCCCTAAACCCTGAAACACCAGCCCCAGCACGACCACCTACACTGCCCGAACACCACTGCACTGCCCTAAACCCTGAAACACCAGCCCCAGCACGACCCCTACACTGCCCGAACACCACTGCACTGCCCTAAACCCTGAAACACCAGCCCCAGCACGACCCCCTACACTGGCCGAACACCACTGCACTGCCCTAAACCCTGAAACACCAGCCCCAGCACGATCCCCTACACTGCCCGAACACCACTGCACTGCCCTAAACCCTGAAACACCACCCCCTGCATGACCCCTACACTGCCCGAACACCACTGCACTGCCCTAAACCCTGAAACACCACCCCCTGCAGCACCCCCTACACTGCCCGAACACCACTGCACTGCCCTAAACCCTGAAACACCACCCCTGCACCGCCCCCAACACTGCCCGAACACCACTGCACTGCCCTAAACCCTGAAACACCACCCCCAGCACGACCCCTTCACTGCTCGAACACCACTGCACTGCCCCAAACCCTGAAACACCACCCCCAGCACGACCCCCTACACTGCCCGAACACCACTGCCCTAAACCCTGAAACACCACCCCCTGCACGACCCCCTACACTGCCCGAACACCATTGCACTGCCCTAAACCCTGAAACACCACCCCCTACACTGCCCGAACACCACTGCACTGCCCTAAACCCTGAAACACCACCCCCAGCACGACCCCCTACACTGCCCGAACACCACTGCACTGCCCTAAACCCTAAAACCACCACCCCCAGCATTACCCCCTACACTGCCCAAACACCACTGCACTGCCCTAAACCCTAGAACACTACCCCCAGCACGACCCCTACACTACCCGAACACCACTGCACTACCCTAAACCCTAAAATACTACCCCCAGCACAACCCCTACACTACCCGAACACGACTGCACTGCCCTAAACCCTCAAACACTCCCCCAGCACGACCCCTACACTACCCGAACACCACTGCACTGCCCTAAACCCTAAAACACTCCCCCAGCAAGACCCCCTACACTACCCGAACACCACTGTACTGCCCTAAACCCTAAAACACTCCCCCCAGCACGACCCCTACACTACCCAAACACTACTGCACTGCCCTAAACCCTAAAACACTACCCCCCGCATGACCCCCTACACTATCCAAACACCAATGCACAACCCTAATCCCTAAAACACGACCTCCTACACTACAAAAACACCACTGCATGACCCCCTACACTACCCTAAACCCTAAAACACTACCCCCGCACGACTCCCTACACTACCCAAAGACCACTGCACTACCCTAAACCCTAAAGCACAACCTCCTACACTACAAAAACACCACTGCACTACCCTAAACCCTAAAACACTACCCCCTACACTACACAAACACCACTGCACTACCCTAAACCCTAAAACACTACCCCCAGCAGTACCCCTACACTACCCAAACACCACTGCACTAACCTAAACCCTAAAACACTACCCCCAGCAGTACCCCCTACACTACCCAAACACCACTGCACTACCCTAAATCACTACCCCCAGCACGACCCCTACACTACCCAAACACCACTGCACTACCCTAAACCCTAAAACACTACCCCCAGCACGACCCCTACACTACCCAAACACCACTGCACTACCCTAAACCCTAAAACACTCCCCCAGCACGACTCCCTACACTACCCAAACACCACTGCACTACCCTAAACCCTAAATCTCCCCCAGCATGACCCCCTACACTACACAAACACCACTGCACTACCTAAACCATAAACACTACCCCCAGCACGACCCTCTTCACTACCTAAACACAACTGCACAATTTGTTACAGGCGTTGCAACGCATGAGCCTGTGGTGCTTACTGGAAGTACCTAGTGGGCTAGTTGGGCCCCAGGGACCCTCAGGATTCAAGGTGACCTAATCCCCCAACTTAAACGCACCACGGGCGCGTTTGCACAGTGGTGAAGGGAGGGCGGGGCCTCAGGTGACATGTGCGCAAACACGCCCTGTGGTGCGTTTTAAGTTGGGGAATTAATTCCCTTTGAATCCTGAGGGACCCTGAGGCCAACTAGCCCACCAGGTACCTTCAGTAAGCACAACAGAGTTGCGTTGCAGAGAGGTGAAAAAGGTGCGTGGCCTCGGGACGCCTCTCTGCAACTCAGCTCTGTGGTCCTAACTGTAGGTACCTGGGGGCTAGTTGGGCCCCAGGGACCCTCAGAATTCAAGGGGACTTAATCCCACTTGGCAAAATGCGCCACGGAGTGCGTTTGCACACATGTCACCTCAGAGCCCCCTCCCTTCACCACTGTGCAAACGCGCCCTGTAGCGCGTTTTAAGAGGTAGTTTTAATCCCCTGCCCTATTATGTACTAGGGACTTGCAGAGGAGGTCATGCTAATCACAGGGGTACCCCAACGCATAGTGTTCCCTAGTGTATGTAGGTGTTTTCACTGTATTCTAAGTGTCTTTTAGCATAGCACTGGCTCTGGTTAGTCAGAGTCAGTTACCACCAGTACCCGTCTGAAAAGTTGTGGGCACAGGATGATTTTGCAACAAGGCCTCTTTCTGCTCCTCTGTTGGTTCTTTCTGCACATCTTTTGCTTCTTTCTGTGCGTTTTTCTTCTTTCTTCACATGTCCTACCTCTGTAGGCATAGTTAGAAACTAGCATTTAAAAAACCCTTTGAAATTCACTTAAAAATCATAGGTTTCAGGCACGTTATAGTTAGAAATTAGCATTTAAAAAACTTTGAAATTCACTGAAAAAAACATAGGTTTCAGACACGTTATAGTTAGAAATTAGCATTTAAAAAACCTTTGAAATTCACTGAAAAAACCATAGGTTTTAGGGACAGTTATAGTTAGTTGGACATTTCACTCGTACAAAACCATAGAAATTCCCCCGTTATAGTTAGTTCAGCTAACTATAACTTGCGCCCATGCAATGCACTGCTGATGACGTCACATATTACATCACTCATGACATGGTCAGTGACATCACTGATGACATCACTGATGACATCTCAAATGACATCACTGATGACATCATCCATGTGATAATTTCATGCATCTTCTCACACCCTAATATAACTTTTGATACACCCACTCTAAATTACAGACTGCCATTCTCAAAACCATAGACACTCCAACACCAAAAACTACATACCCACTCACTGATTCTTAGGTCTACACACACATCCACTCACTCACCCGTACAGTCACTCATACTTAGTCACTCAGTACAGGACTATCATATGCACTCATACACCTATATAAACACTCACACACAGCCACTCATCCATAGAGGTACTCACACACCTAGTCAGTCATGCAAAAACTTAATCACACACCCATTTACTCACCTATACAGTTATACACACACCAGCTCACTTACTCATACAAATACTAGCACATTCTTACGCTCTTATACAATCACTGATACAAGTACACACTCATCCATACAGCCACTCTCACAATCACACACTCTCACTTATAGCCATTTATATACTCCAACACACATATATGATGCCTTTCACATATGTAGTTACTCACACATGTACCACTGAGATATACATTCAATCACTAACACACCCATACACACACTCACCCACCCATACAGTCCATCACAGATGCACTCTTGAAACCATGCACCCAGTGAATCACCAACTCACACATCTATGCACAGAGTCACACACACCCCACCCACACAAACACTCAGGCACCCATACAGATACTCAGACAATCAATCAATAACCCATGTAGACACTCATGTAGCTATTCAGAAAGCCATGCAGCCGCTTACAAACCAACAGACAGACGGATACAGACATTCACACAGTTTAGTCACTAACCCATGCATTCAGTAAGATACATTTAATCACTCACTTGTAGAGTCAGTCACTCACGTACTAAATCATCCATTCAGACACTTATACACCCACTCATTCTTCAATACGCCTTTCCCTATATATATTAAACATATTTAAACTTTACAGAAACACACAGTCACTGGATGATGTCATCAGTGATGTCATCAGTGATGTCATTTGAGATGTCATCAGTGATGTCATCAGTGATGTCACTGACCATGTCATGAGTGATGTAATATGTGACGTCATCAGCAGTGCATTGCGGGGCACGAGTTATAGTTAGCTGAACTAACTATAACGGGGAATTTCTATGGTTTTGTACGAGTGAAATGTCCAACTAACTATAACTGTCCCTAAAACCTATGGTTTTTTTCAGTGAATTTCAAAGGTTTTTAAATGCTAATTTCTAACTATAACGTGTCTGAAACCTATGGTTTTTTCAGTGAATATATATATATATAGAGACTAGCAGTCACTGGTTAAGTCAAATACCATAAACCATATTGTTGTGAAGCTGTTTTTTGAGTGGCACTATATTTACATACATACACATATATATATTCACTAAAAAACCAAAGGGTACAGGGATGCTATAGTTAGGTTAAGAATGTACACACACAAACCATAGAAATTCAGCAGTTCTAGTTAGAGTTATCTCAAGAAACTATAACTTGTGCTCTGGGGACCCCATCCCTCCAGTGCCTGGCCAGTAAATAGTGGGTGCCCTGGATGCTACCTAGGGCACCTACTGCCTCTTTTCCGTAGGTTGCGGGGGGAGTCCCAATGCCCCCACAGCCCCAGCTGGGTCCCCGCCTCCAGCGGGAGCCAGCAATGCTCCTGCTCACAGGGAGCAGCTCAAAATGCTGCTCCCTGCAGGCAGGGGAAATTTTTTTCATCTGTTTCCCTGCTCGCTTCACAGTGGACACGGAAACAGATGAAAAGCCCACTCCCAGTGGGCGGGAGGGTTTTTAATGCCCCTGCCCACTGGAGCAGAATTAGTGTTTGCGCTCGCGTGGCAGGAGTTTTAAAGTTGCTCCTGCCACGCGAGTGCAAATACAGGTTTCCCTGCCCGCACTAGTGCGGGCAGCAAAACCAGTATGTCCAAGGGGTGGGCACCCCGGAACACAGCTGGAGCCAGCCGTGGAGGGAGGGGGTCCTCAGGGCCATTAATGGCTCCAGCAGGGGGGTTTGCGTGGCCCCCCTCCTATTGTTGTCTGTGGGTTGTGCTCCCCATGACCAAAAACAGCCCAACCTCTTTTTTCATGGCCGGTGCCCAGGAAGTTGGCAGTCCCTGAGGTTGATATCAACCTGGGAGGGGGGCCACACATCCCACCTATTTCTTTAAGGCTAGGGGGAGGTGGTCCCCTTGTCAAAATCAGCCCAGGAGGGGGGCTGTGTAGCCCCCGTTCCACTTAATTTCTAAGGCTGGACCCTCTCATCTGTTCAGCTGTGCCCAGGAGAAATCAGCCTTGGGAGGGAGCCACATTCATCCCCCTCCCACAATTCTATTAATAAATACACCCCAAGGACCTGGCACACCTCGGGTCAAACAGAAAACAAGCGCAGGAGCCCACACTTGTTTACTGTGGATTCATGGATCCTCTACAAATTTGTGGTAAAATACCACCACCAGACCTAGGGCTCAGGGTATTTCTACCCTGCCCCCTTGTCTTTTTTTTAATGTGTTTTCTTGGGACTTGGCTGAGTCGAAGTCCTAAGATGACTGCCAGCATTTCCTGGTTGAAATGTGGACAGCCAATCAGATCTCACCATAAGATCTGTCAGATCCGTAGAGGATTCGCGTCCCTAGATCTCTATAAATCTTTTTTCTTTAATAACTCCAAAACTACTGAACAGATTTACACCAAATTGCAAAAAGGGTTCTTTATGGACCAAGAGCTAGTTTTCTGCCAAATTTGGTGAAATTCAGTTTAGCTGTTTCAGGCTGTAGTCATGCTCAAAATCCCTATGGGAAATTGCATGGGGAAAACTTGTTTTCGGACCCACCTTTTTCTGGGACCCCACTTGACAAATCACCCCAAAATTTACCAGACAGCAGCTGAAGTGATTGTCATACCAGTTTTGAAAATTTCGTGAACATTCGTCAAACAGCTCCAAAGTTATTAGCAAAACAAAAATGCTTTGTCAATGGAAATTAGGTCCTAACTATAACTACCTACTGGCACCAACAGTAGGTAATATAGTTATAGTTAGGACCTAGTTTCCATGGGAAAAGCATTTTTTGCTGCGGATTCACATGGGGGCCATGCTGAGTGCTGTGGTGGATCTATTGATTCACGCGCCAACAGCAATGTCGTGATTGGCTGGCCAAAACCTGAGAGAAAAGTTGCGGCCGCCATTTTGTCAATTGAAACATGATTCCCGGCGAGGGGGGAAATAAAGTGTAAATGTGATTTAAGGGGTCAGGAAAGAGATATCCTGACCCAATGTGACGTTGAAGGGGTCTGGGAGGGACCCCCTCATGGTCAAGAAATTATTCAAAATAATTTTTGTGGTGTACGAGGATCCACAGATCCACTGCACCTCTCAGTGTAGCCACCCCATGTGAATTTGAGGTGGATCCATTGATCCAAATCCCTCCTAGAAAAAAAAAAACCATGCACAGACCCATTCACAAACTATCCCACACCCACTTACACACCCACACAACCACTCACACACCCATTCACACATACATACAGCCACTCACACACCTACTCAGAGACCCAAAACACCACTCACACACCCATACAGCCACTCACACACCCAACCAGAGACCCAGAGAAACCACTCACACAACCACTCACAGACCCACATAGGTAATCACATACCCACTCACACACCCATGTACACACCCACACAACCACCCACATGTCCACTCACATACCTGAACAGCCACTCCCATACCCATACAGCCACTCACACACCCACTCAGAGACCCAGAAAACCACTCACTCCCATTTAAACACTCATACAGCCACTCACACATCTACTCAGACCCAGAGAACCACTCACACACCCACTCACTGACCCACAGAGGCACTCACACACCCACGCACACACTCACATAACCCTGTACACACCCATACATACATATACAGATGCCTTATCTAAATGCGACGCTGCATGTTTTTCCATAATATGCGGTCAGAGCACAGTTTTATATAACACTGCCCTGAGGAAGCCTATGGTTAGGCGAAAAACATTGACTGCACTTGTCTGTATTTTATGAAGAAGAATGGAATAAAAAAGAAAGATAACAATCAAGAATTAACTCATCTTGTTTCCTCTGTTCTCTCCATAACTTTTTGTTCTTAAAACTTAGTTGTTGTTGCCTCTCATTTTATGTGGAAATTGTCTAGTGCATGACCTACTGCTTGCGATGGGCAACTCTCTTTGTCATACTGTGAATACTTCAGTTGGTGCGGTAACAGGTCCCCTAGCTGCCAATACTTGTTTCAATGTCCCTGTAACCTTTGTTTTTTTCAGTGAATTTCTACGGTTTTATAAATTCTATTTCCTAACTATAACATCCCAGTAACCTTTGTTTTTTTCAGTGAATTTCTAGTTTTTTTTCTTTAATGTTAAGAAAGATGCCCATCGCAATGCTAGGTGGGGGCAGGAGGGTTGGACACAGGGCCTGGCCTGGCATTGTGCTGTCCCCACCCAAACTTGCTGCTCCTGTCCCCCCTCCTCCTTGCCATCCATTATCTAAGTTTTTTCCCCTGCTCCCTCATTACAGCCCTGTGTGGCCGTTGTTCTGCCACTGCTCTTCCTGCCTACCCTGAACAGTTGAATTGGTGCCCCATCCACCTCCTCCCTACCTTCTGTTGACTGAATCCATGCACCAGCCCCCTCCCTTCTGCCCTCCATGGGCCAATGTGATGCCACTGCCCTCCATTTAGCTTGATGTCCCTGCCCACTCCTCCTGCCCTCCATTTCCCAATTTGATGGCCCATCAATGCCCTCCTGCTTAGCGACTGTGCTTAGGTTGCTGCCCCTATTCTCCTTCCCCTTGCCCTCCAACGTCTGTGTGCATGTCCCTGGTTCCTCCTTTTTGCCCACCATGTTCCATGGACCTGCCACTGCCCCTCCTATCTACTCTTTTGTGTTCTGTTGAGCTGTCACTGCCCCTCCCACATGCCTAGCATAGTCAAATGTCTGCCGCCTATTCCTGCCACCTCCACCCTGCCTGCCCAAGTTCCATGCCCCTATCCCCTCCCTCCTGTCCTCCATGGTCCATTTTGTTGCCAATCCCTTCTGCCCTCCATGCTCTGTTGTGCTGCAACTGTTCCTCCTGCCTGCCCATTCTATTGTGAAGCCATTTCCCCTGACCTTTATGTGTCCATCCTCACCCATTCATTCTGTCCTCCATGGCCTTTGTGCATGCCCATGCCCCCTTCCTTTTGCCCAACATGGCTGTTGTGCTAACACTAACTGTCCCACTTGCCACGCATGGTCTTCTTTGCTGCCACAGCCCCTCCCACCTGCCCTGTGTGGTCTGTGTGTATGCCATTATAGTATCATTGTTGCCCTCCATGGTGCATTGTGCTTCCAGTGCCCATCCTGCCTGCCCTCCATGGTCAGATTGCTTCTCCTGCCCTGTCCCCTTGCCCCCTGCCCTCCTGTTTCCATGTGTAGACCCCTGTCTCCTCCCTGCTGCCTTGTCTGGTCCATTGTCATGCCCCTTCCCCCTCCTTCCCGCCCTTCATTGTCTGTTATGCTGCAACTGTACCTCCTGTCTGTCCTGTATGGTCAGCTTGCTGCCCTTGCCTCTTTCCCCTCTGCTCTCTGTTGTCCATGTGCATGGCCCTGCCACCTCCCTATTTCTTTCCATGGTCTGTTGTGCTGCACTGCTGTCCCACTTGCCCTGTGCGGTGTATTGTGCTGATGCAACCCCTGACGCCTGCCCTATAAGGTCAGTTTGGTGCCCCTGCCCATCTCCCTCCTGCCCTCTGTTATCTGAGTCCATGTCCCCAACCAATTCCTTCTGCCCTCCGTGATCCAATATACCATACTTGCCAACATTTTGAACTTGGTGAGAAGGAGATTTTGAAATGAAACCTGGGTAATTGATTTTCCCCATTGACTTACATTGATAAAGAGGAGATTTTAGGCATAAGACAGATAAAAATAAACCCCTTTTGGCCTTAAAAACATTGGGAGTCTCCTGCCTGAATTGAGTCTGTTTGGCATGTATGGCTGTACTGCCACTGCCTCTTCCTTCTGCCCTCAATGGTCTGTTATATTGCCACAGCCTCGCTTGCTTGTCCTGCATGGTTGGTTTGCTGCCCCTACCCCCTTTCCCCTGCCCTCCATGGTTCTTTGTGCTGCCTCTGCCTCCCCCACCTGCCAAGCTTGGTCAACTTGTTGCTTCTGCACCGTCCTCCCTGCCCTCAATTATCAAAGTCTGTGCCCCTGACCTCTGCCTTGCAACAGTATTCTAATGAACATCTAGATTGCTAACATCATATATTTTTTACAAACGGTGGTACGCCTGATGCCATTTTGATGTAATCAAAACTGTAATACCCAAAGCATTTCCTTTAGAAATTATAAAAATGAGAGGGTCTTATTCTAACAGAAATTATGGTCAGCGCTCTAAAAAAACTAAAATGAGGATATATTTTCTGAGTACTGTAATAGCTGCAAAGCACTTTTAAATTATTTGATATCTTTATCTTTTTTATCCAGTTGATCACTTGATCATATATTACGCTTAGGGAAAAGGATGTGGTGTTATGGGCAGAGCTGCAGACTTTGTAACTGGGGAACCAGGTTCGAGTTTCAGCGTAAGCTCGACATCCTGTGATTCTGGACACATCACTTAATCTCCCATTGCCTAAAAACCAAAGTGAATGTGTCCTTGTGTAATGTAACTGATGCTCGTGTAAAGCACTCCAATACCTGTGGGTCAAGTCTGCGCTACATAAAACAGCGAAAAAACTAAAAAGTTAAGGGGCCTATTACCAACAGCGTGCGTTAATTAACGCAAACCACAGTTAGCGTCGTTTTTTTTATCGCTGGATTCGTTTGCGGAGATAACGCGTTATTAGCAACGTTTTATCTCCAATGCGAAACAAATCCAGCGATAGCGGCGATTCCCAGCATTAGCACGAGAATTCCTTGCGATAAATTCCTATCGCTAAGGAAAAACTCGCTAATAGGCAGGTGGGGACTTAACCGTAGAATCCACCTCCCATAGACTATAATGGCTAAGTCAGGTTTCTAGCAGGTGTTAAAATCCAGCGCTAATCGGGTTAACGCACATTTTTATCGCTTCGCGGGCCTTGCTAATAGTGTGAAGTTGTGTTTGCGACTGTCTGCGTGTATTTTTAGTGAGGAACGCCCACTTTGCATGTCATTAGCGATAAATATCGCTGACATGCAAAGCGTGATAAGCGGGCGCTAATGCCCGAAAACTGTCGCTTACTGCTGTTAGAGACAGTTTGCTGATAGGGCGATAAAAATATCGCCGCTTTAGCGGCAAAAAGTGCCGCTAAAGCGGCGATAGTGCCCTTGCTAATATGCCCCTAAGTGTTTTCTACACTTCTGTCATTGGGTTATACTTGGGCTACATTTGGGTGATATTTGTGCTACATTTGGGTTCTTTTTTCTCTGGTGGCCATCTTGGGAGACTTCTTTGTTATAAGGCTCCCTATGTTCCTCATTTACTGCAGTATCCTCAGTAGAAAATGCTTTCAGTTCTCCACTTCGATTCCATCAAGATGCGTTCAAATGTGCCTGACAGGCTCACGGTTCCTCAAAAGCAGTACCCTCAAAGCCCACCTTCAAGCAGCACCAACCAAAGGAGACTTGGACCTGTTGATTCCATAATTAGTGATGATCTCCGAGTTTAAACACTTGAACTTTTCAACTTTTTTTTAGTACAGTAATATCTCACTAGGCTCTTACCTGTAAGAAAAACTGTGTGCAATTTGTTTCAGCCAAAAGAGTAATAATTTGCTTCTCATAACTCAGAACATGACAATAGAGTTGTTGCATGATGTAGATGCAGTCTCTTAATTAGGCAATGTTCAAATATCCAAAGGCACTCAACATGCACACAGTAATAAGGGTCTGCAAGGTTTGTTACTTGTTTACCTCTGCTTTGTATGACTTGAAGATTCAAGAATGAGCACCACAAACTAATCACTAGTAAAGAGTTCCATAAACCAAGGCACTAGTGTTCATGCTCCCTAAACTGCACTTGCCACCTTAACTTCAGGTGTACTCTTTCGAGTGAATGCTGCTAAATGCTCTGCTTCAAGGTTTATCCCAAGAGCAAAAGTTCTCACCATGCGTCTTCTAAGCTCACTGCAGGAAGTGGTCTGTACACGGACTAAAGAACAAGGGGGCATATTATCAAGACCCACGTTAAAATTATCGCCGTTTTAGCGGCAGGAAACTGCCGCTAAAACGGCGATAATGGGCTTGCTAATATGCGTTATAGAATTCCAATAGAAGCCCAGGTTAGATGTCCTGCACATCTAACCTGGGCTCTATTGAATTCAATAACGCATATTAGCAAGCCTCATTATCGCCGTTTTAGCGGCAGTTTCCTGCCGCTAAAGCGGCGATAATTCTATCGCCCGTCTTGCTAATATGCCCCAAAGTCTGAAATGTTCAAATGCACCAGGATTTAAAGCGCTCACAAACAAACACTATGCGCATCGATGAGAAATGCACCAGGATCGAAGCGCTCAAAAATAGTAAACAAGATGCGCATATATGAGATACGTTTTAGCGGACTTGCTGACTAAAAGAGAAACTGAAAAGCCTGACGGGTAATAGCTTTGCTAATGTAATGCAAGGAAATACCAACTCCTGTACCATTTACACCCCCACTGTGAACGACTGAATAATGGCTTACAGTGCTCCTGCGGGAGGTTCACAGGGTGAGTTTAGGCGGGGTCCCCCAACCAATGCCATCCTGCAGGCTATAAGGGCCCGGGGCACACCGGTGAGCTCCGATGGAACCCCTCTGGACCCCCCAGTGCCGACTGCTGTGTCCAGAGCAACAAACAGCACTGTTTTTGGCAGTCAGCACCCAATTGCTATGGAGACATGGCCCTTAAGATGGCAGAGGAAGGCTGTGACTAGGAGACCCAGCCATCGGCGCTGAAGACCTGCTGCAGAGAGAGGCCCGGAGCCTGAGACTTGGGGCAGGAGCAATGGAGTAGCGAGAGAGCCTGCCCCAGGGGTGCCTCGAGGACAGACCCTGCGGCGTGGAGGTCGGGCCCAATGGCAGCTGTGGGTGCTTAAGCCTGGCAAGAGGCCTGACTTTGTGGCACAGATCCACCTGCCCCTTTGGCCATCACCAGCTCAGGGGTCCCTCCAGGCCCAAGATCACTGCCTGTGAGTGCGACAGCACCTGAAGGCCTACCTGAATATGTATCGCAAGAACCCCAGCTATGGCGAGAAGATCATGCTGTGTAAATATGTAATTCATATTTGTCCAACCCTATTCGCATCAACTCTTCTTAAAATGTAACTTTGTGTGAATTTGCAACTTGTATATATATAACTCTAACCGCTAGTATCTGTAGTAGACATGTGTACTTACTACCATTGTTATGTGAGTTTAGAGTTTATTTCTTTCGTATATTTTATGTTATTCATGTACTCCGAAGTCCTTATGGTTCTATTGTGAAGTGCTCTGACACCTTCGGGCAAGTTCGCGCTATATAAAAACGCATAAATAAATAAATACGATCACTGCTCAGACACAAGGTGCTGCCGAAGCTGGGAATTCCTTCACTGCGAACACCTGAGACAGGGAGTGGCATTGGGAGTGTTAACAGAGGACACTATTCCTGAAAATCCTACCTCATATCACCTGTCTGGCTTATCCCCTCTAATTGTTGAGATAGTAAAATATCTGCTACTATCTACTAAATCTGGCTCCCTGGCAGATCCCTGTCCCCCGCTATACTTTATATGGCGCCGGACAGAGTTAATACCCATTTGGTGCCACTCCTGAACAACGTTCTTACTTCAGGTACCTTCCCCTCTTCCTGGAAGAAAGCCTGTATCGGGCCCATTTTGAAGAAACCCTCTTTAAATCCCACTGAAGTAAAAAACTACCGGCCTATATCCTGCCTACCGCTCGCGGCCAACATTCTAGAAAAATCCATCAATCAAGAGCTAACAGGGTACCTAGAATTCAACGGCCTCTTAGATTCCACCCAACATGGCTTCAGACCACATCATTCCACAGAATCAGCTTTACATATAAAGAAAGGTACCCCCTACATAAACTTTAGGGTCCAAGAGTGAGGGGGAAAAAAACAGTTATGATGGTTCATAGTATCAAACGCTGCTGAGAGGTCAGGTAGGATGAGGACGGCACTCCCCACAGTGTCCAGCTGTTTACGTATCTCCTCAGTGGCCATGACTAAAGCTGATTCTGTAACTGTAGAAAAACTCTTGTCTGACCTAAATTTCTTTTCAAGCGGCCTCCTGTAGGCTCATAATCAAGGCAGATCTACAGCACGACGTTTAACAACAACCTATTATACAAACGTGCGTCGACCGACCATATGGGGAAATCTTCCTAAGACAACACATCAGTGGATACTACTTAGATTAAGTCAAACCACAGAATCATAAACAGTGTATGTCATATGATAAAAACAGAAGTTTCCCTCGCAATTTCATTTGTGTATGAGTGTTTTGCGTTTGAGAGAATGTTCTGATTGGAGAGAGTGACTGCTTGATGGTTGTTTGTGGGGTTACTGTCATTTTTATGATGCTATTTATTGAATCCCTTTTGCCACTTTTCCATACTCTTTAGGAAACACTTTTCATGCAAACAATGTTGTTTTGCTCTTGTGAAATATAATATGTTGTTTATCTTTAAAAAAAATGTAACTTCATGTACAATTCTGTTCAGATTTAATTGCTATGAACAAAATATACAAAAAAAGCTACAAAAAAATATTTAAAAATGTCGTTTATATTTAAAAAAAACTTGTGCTAAAGAAAAATAAATGTATTTTGTATAATTGGTTGTTGTTAAGCATCGTGCTGTGGATCTGCCTTGATTATGAGCCTACAGGAGGCACCTTGAAAAGAAATTTAGGTCAGACAAGAGGTTTTCTACAGTAACAGAATCAGCTTTAGTCATGGCCACCGAGGAGATACGTAAACAGCTGGACAGTGGGGGGAGAGCCGTCCTCATTCTACCTGATCTCTCAGCAGCGTTTGATACTATGAACCATCGGGTATTAACGCGCAGACTGAAGGCAATAGGAATTAAGGGGACGGCTCTAACCCTACTCACCTCTTAACTTACCTGCAGGGAACAGAGGTTGTGCTGGGGCAACTTTACATCTGAGGTTTTCTCTCTCCCGTTTGGAGTTCCACAAAGATCAACTCTGTCACCGACCCTGTTTAACATCTACGTTACTCCTCTGGCTAAGCTGATCAAAGCACACAGTTTCTCGTTTGTCTCTTATGCAGACAATACTCAGATAGTTATATATATATCTTCGAGCGTAGAAACAGTTGCTGGGATGTTTCACAACTGTCTGAAGTACATTATTGGCTGTATGCATCTGAATTATCTTAAACTGAATACAGATAAAACGGAGGTCGTGGAGTCTGGAAAGGGACCATCACTTTGGAATCATTTGTGGTGGCCAGCAGAGGCAGGACAGTGTCCTGACCCTACTGAAAAGGTTAGAAACTTAGGAGTCATGTTTGATGATCAGCTCAACTTTGGAGGTCAGATTAATCTCCTGACTTCCTCGTGTTTCTTCCTCCTAAAGATTCTACATAAAATTCTTCAGTTCATTCCCCTAGATCTCAGAAAAACCTGTGGTAGTTGCATTAATTCTTTCTTGAATTGATCACTGCAATGCGCTTTTTCTTGGCATTGACAAACGCCAACTATTAAAACTTCAGTCTCTGCAGAACATTGCAGCACGGGTGCTGCTGAAAATCCCGAAATACCATCCTATCTCAAGTAGTATTAGGGAGCTTAACAGGCTTCCAGGCCAGCAACATATTGAATTCAAAGGGAACGGCTCCCTTTTTGTTTCTTCAGGCGCCGTGAGGGGAACGGCCACTACACTTTCTAACGTGCCTTGAGGGGAACGGCTTTGCCAAGACTACATCCCCCAGCAGCCATAGCAGTTTCCACGCCCCCCTGACGCCGCACTCGCGCCCGGAGGCGCAATAAGAGGGCCCTGCACTTTCCGCAGCGCGGGACACGCAATAGCCGTGAAGGGAACGGCTCCCTTTTTGTTTCTTCAGGCGCCGTGAGGGGAACGGCCACTACACTTTCTAACGTGCCTTGAGGGGAACGGCTTTGCCAAGACTACATCCCCCAGCAGCCATAGCAGTTTCCACGCCCCCCTGACGCCGCACTCGCGCCCGGAGGCGCAATAAGAGGGCCCTGCACTTTCCGCAGCGCGGGACGCGCGCGGGCTGTGCCCGGGCGAAGCCCGGGCCAAGGCGAGCCCGTCCTTGCCCGTCATTGACAGGAAGAGGCAGGGCAGGGCTACCCTCCTAAAATCTCGGACACCGTCCCTCAACAGGAGCAGACTGAGAGGTATCGCGGCTATCCTTATGTTTGAGCGTTCTACTAGCCGTTCCCCGCAGTATTGCATTTAACGAGGCAAGGTCCATCGCTAGTCTTGCTTTGACATTCATTCATGATATTTGAACAGTCTTTGTCCTTGCACTTTGAATTTTTTTCATTTTTAAACTTATACCTAGCACATTGCACTTTAACTGTACTTTTAATACTGTGTTTTAATATTGTACTGCCATTTAAAAGTGTTAACTTATTTTTTTAATCTGAGGCCAAGTGGAATTTGAGGTATAATAATCACATTTGTATTTGTACTCCCTTTCCTGGGGCCCGATAACATCATAGAATAAGCACTCTGCACTTTATATTTAGTGTGGGAAAGTTAGGGGAACGGGTTGTGTCCACTGAGGACACTGAGCTCCAGTAGCAGTCGTAGTTGTAGTAGCTGTAGTACTCATTTAGACTACTATTCAGACTGCTAGTACTATGGGGAAAAGAAAGCAGACAGTGAGTCATACACCGAAAACACCAACACCAAGTAAAAACAAGAAAGCTAACATGACCTTGCTTAACTATTTAACTGGTGCAGTTGGAGATATCGAAAGACAGATAATCTCCGTAGAAGAAACATTAAATATCGATACAGTGGATTCACAATTGCTACCCATACAGTTTAAAGATAAAAATACTATCCCAAATGGTGTAAAGGTTACGGAGTATGCTATCCCGGGAGATACTCCTCTTGAGCATCAAAATAATGGATGTATCCAGGTAATTACCGAGGATATTTCTTTAGTAGAAGCAGAAAATGAACACTTCCCTCCATCTAAAAAACCGTGTAAATCACCTAAGGCAAGAAAGTTGGATGTTGCAGTTAAAGGTTTACATACAGCACAACTTATTACAAAACCAATTAGGACTCATTTAAGTAAGCCACAGGGAAAATCTCAGGGCCCTAAAAATAAATTGTATAAAGAAAGAAGTACTATCAATGCATTACAGGTAAATAATAAATGTGATGCTAGCTCATGTGAATCAGCAAGTCTGTCCGTGGCTATTAAAGCACTAACTGAGTCCGTTACACAAGCCATTAATATCCTTACGGGGAGATTGGATAAAATAGAACTAGGAATTGAGAAAATTTTAACAGCACATATTAAGGTCACTCAAGAACCTCAAAAATTATTGGGTTCGAGTACATACTCTGAGAAGGTAGCCCAAAATGTAGATCCTTTGACACTAAAGACATCGCATAGGGCGAGAGATCAGGGTGAGAGACAAGCATTAAATTCCAATATATCTGTAACTACGAAAAATATTTCTTCTCAAAAGGGAGTGGTGCATATATTAAATGAGACTGGAAGGACACAACACAAAATAGCCGATAGTCGGCTGGGAGGGAAAATAGAAGAACGACCCCATTAGATAGCCATGCACCAGTGGTAACGCGCAGTTTGCAAACATTAAACTTGCCACCCGCAGCTATACCTTACACTATCATTTTAGCTAACGTCCCGCCCCTGCCATTGGCCGACACTGAAACTTGGCCTGCCCTAAGAAATAAAACCTTACATTGGTTGGGAAACCGAACGGGCTTGACTAGTGCCCTTTTTAGGGAATTTAAGATGGTGAGGAGAATTGATTGGGTGGGAAACAATAATAAACTTTGTGAAGGTGATTGTATCGCCCTCTCATTGGGATCACCTATTTTGGTGAGAGAAATCCTAATGAGAACGCAAGAGCCTAGCCACTCCTATTCAAATATACAAGTTCTCCCTTTGGGCTTTTTTTATCAACCTTCGTGTCCCGTAAAGCCAGTAAACCATGGCCTATGTAATCAGCGCATAGATGGCCCACTTTTCAACTTAGCAACATCAAATAGATTTGGGCCACTAACAACTTTAGATGAAAACGATTGACTAATAAATGGGCTGAACTCTTCGGGAATTGAAATCAAATGTACTACAGAAACCCCAGATGCATCAGTTTGGTATAGCCCTATAGAGGCTAAGATACTCGACGTGGAGGAAAGTAATTCTATATGTGAGGAGTCAATTGAAACAGATCATATGAGCAGATCCTCAACATTGATGGGTAGTATGGGAGATTTTGATTTTAACTCGCAATCTGAGGGTGTACCTAGCATTCAGCCTGTAACTGCGCTTGATACAGTGGCCCAGGATGTAAAAGCCTGTAGAGTTCTTTTTTGGAACATCGCGGGACTAAAGAACAAAGTGAGTGACACAGTTTGGTTGGATTTCATTAATAATTTTGACATTATATGTTTGCAAGAGACTTGGGCCATTGAGGAAATAACTATTAATGGTTTTAGGACATTTCATACACCAGCAATTCAATCATCCAGTGGAAGATCTAAGGGTGGAGTTTGTGTATATGTTTCAAATTTGCTGGGGGCTCAAAACATTAATATGATTAGTTCTGAAATTTACTATCAAATAGTTTTAATATATTTGGATATGAGCTGTATTTTAGCCGTGATCAACTTTTATAATAATGTAGAAAAAGGGCAACTGGGCGCCATTTTGAAAAAGCTCAGTGAGGATGTTACCAGCTTAAAATCTGATACAGAGACTGAAATCATTCCTATTTGGGGTGGGGATTTTAATGTTGGCCTGTGTCCTTTGGCTGAAATAGGAAAATGTGGATTAACATTGGAGGAAGATGACCCACCCATTCATTTCTCTCACTCTGATAAAGGAGATCTGTATAATGAGATTTTGTTTAAACATGATTTTGGTTTTACAAATTGTTTATGTACCCCTAAGGTGGAGTTTGGTCACACATTTATTGGCAGAGGATCTGAATCGACAATAGATTTTATCATTATGCCAAATTGTTATGCAAGTTTTGTTATAGGGTATAACATTCATCAAAACGTAATGAGTGATCACTTGGCAATAAGTGTAGAGATTGCAACTCCAACAAATAAAGCAAGGAGAAATTGTAATAAAATAGCATGGGTACAAAATATAGAAATGGGAAGACAAAATGGTTATACAATCCGTTGGCCAAGTCAGGACTCTACAGAGCTAAGTAAAGAAATAATCACAAATGCGTATGTGCCAATTTCCATTTGCTTAAGTGAAAACCCGACGCACGAAAATATTTTAAAAGCCTTTTCCTGTATAACTGAGACGGTGAGAAGCACGTTACGAGTGCAAAGTAAAGGTACTTGTAACACCAGTAAGGGATGGTTCGATAATAACTGTACAAAAAGCTATACGAATTTAAAGAATGCTCTACATAGTTCAGTAAGAGATAAAGAGGAAATTAGGATCTGTAGAAAGTTGTATACCATAGCTAGAAAAAACAGGATGAACGAACTAAAAGAAAAGGCCTGGAAGAATTTAAGTGATGCAGTTTCGAGCAGGGATAGTTCACAATTTTGGTCAGCGGTGAACGCCCCATTCCTTAATAATAGACTGAACGCACCATCAATCGAGGTAGCAATAGAGGAAAAAACTTGGGTGGATTTCTTCTCAAGCGTCTATTCCCTACAGAAGACCGGTGAGAGGGAAATAGTTTGTGAGTATAATACGGAGGGGAACATCAGAATTTTACACCCATCGATTTCCACATAACTTTGCAGGATGTTACCTCGGCTATAAAGGCAAGTAAGGGTGGTAAGGCCCCCGGTCCTGATGGGGTACCTATTGATCTTTTTAAGTCTAACTTTGAAATGTGGGGTCCAATTTTAACACGGGTCCTACAAGCTTGTTGCGTATTGGGATTCATAGGTACGTGGTCTGAATCAATCATTGTCCCCATTTTTAAAAAGGGGGATCGGGAAAATCCTGCTTGCTACCGCCCGATATCTTTGTTAGATTCACTCATGAAGGTAGCTGGCAGGATTGTTTTAGACAGGTTGCAATCATGGGCGGAAGATAATAGTATTTTGAGTGATGTACAGTATGGTTTTAGATCAGGACTAGGTGTTAACGAGCAGGTTCTTAATCTCAACATTTTAATTGGAAAGTACACGCAGGCAAAAAAGGGAAAATTTTACTTGGCATTCGTTGACCTCACAGCTGCATTTGACTGTGTAATCCATAATAAGCTGTGGGGTGTTCTTAGAGACTTAAAGGTTGACCCTATTTTAATACAGTTTTTAAGAGAGTTATATTCTGGTGCTACAGCAAAAGTCCGGTATGGACTCAAGGGAGAGTGTACTGTGCCGTTCAAAGTTGAGAAGGGAGTGAGGCAAGGCTGCGTTTTGGCACCACTGCTGTTCACTTTGTATACAAATGCGTTGGAACAGGAGTTGGTGGCAAACGCTGGGGATCCGCCATATGTAAATAAACGCCCGATAGTCTCCCTCCTCTATGCTGACGACGCTGTACTTATGGCACGTACCCAGATTGGTCTTCAGAGGGCACTTACTTGTTATATAAGTTTTATGGACAACCTTGGATTAAAAATGAATGTAAAGAAAAGCTTTGTTATGACCTGTGGGCGAGGGAAATATAAGGTCCGAAGTTTTCAAGCTGGTGGAAGCAGGGTGGAATCTATTAACTCCTTTGCTTACCTGGGGGTTCTTTTTGATCGTACAGGGTCTTGGGCTCAAGCGATAAAGACTAGGAGCCTCCTGTTTATGAAGTCTACCGCGGCCTTAATTAAATTTACAAAAAAATTGGGGAAAAGGCCACCAGAAATTCTTTTAAAAATCTATCAAGCTAAATGCGTGAGCATAGCAACTTTTGGGGCAGGTATTTGGGGCTTTTATGATTGCACATCAGTCCAATATGTGGAAAACGCATTTCTAAGATTTATTTTGGCAGTCCCGGCTAGTGCTCCAGTTTTTAATTGCCATAGCGAATTAGGAGTAACATACATCTCTGACCTTATTAAGGCGCAACCGGTGCTGCTCTGGCACAGAATCTGGACCTCTGCTAGCACTGGTTTAAATAGGGAAATAATAACTGATGCAATGAAATTAGATAACGCCAGCAAGATTCCCTGGTTGAAGTATGTAAGTAATTTTATGCAGGACATCGGGCGCCCAGAGTATTTTTCCTTACCTGAGAATATGAATTGCATTAACCGGAAGGATTTTAAAAAAATCTGTATGACCCATCTGGAAGAAAATAGGTTAACTCTGGAAATGAATAAACCTACGGTGGTTGAACATCAATTAATTATTACAATATATAATATTCAACCATACTTGACCTGTTCATTGGGGGGATATGACAGGTACTTGTTAACACGCTTTAGATTTGGGACTTTCCATCGTCTGATTAGCCATCCAGACATTAACAACTGGTCAAGGGAACTTTGTCGATGTCCCTGTGATAACATTTCATTACAAACGACTATTCACGCTATCCTATTCTGTAAATTCTATAAGGATGAAAGGCGAAGATGGGTATTACCGTTATTAAAACAGGGGGGATGGAGACAATGTCGCCCTGCTTTTTTGTATTTACAGATGTTGGGAAATTATTATTGTATAGGATCTATGGTTGGTTTTCTGAAAAGCGTATACAGAGCTAGAAAATCTTTAAATATATGAATGTTAGATGTAAAATTTATGATAAAAACATAGTTATGTGATGATGTACAGTATAAATATATTTTAATCTTTGGATGTAAAAAATAGTTATTGTTAAATGAATTGTTTTTTAATGAAATTTTTTTAGCAAATGTGTCTTAAATGAAATTTTTGGGATGTGTGATGATATGTTTTTATTGCCTGCTTTTATGATTTTAATGTTTAAAATCGAATAAAGCTCGTTTTGAATTGAATTGAATTGAATTCAAAGCTCTGTGTCTGGTGCATAAAGCACTATATGGAGGAGGATCATTGGACTTACAGAAACTTTTTCTATGGCACATCCCACGGTGGGACCTTAGATCAGCCAATAAAGGAGTAGTTCAGGTCCCAAAAATTCGAAGGGCTAGATGGGGGGGAAGAAGCCTCTCCCATCGGGCAGCCAAGCTCTGGAATTCGCTGCTGGTCATAACTAGGTTACAACCAAATGGACTCATGTTCAGGAAAATGCTCAAGACTTGGCTATTCTCATCTAAGTAAATATGAAATATTTCCTTCTCTGGAACAGTTCTCATTACACGTTACATTTTTAGCGCCAAGACACCTCGGCATTCGTGCACTCTATAAATACATTACTTACTTACTTACTTTTATCGGAGTTGACGTTGCTAGGAAACCATGATGTCAGCAACACTTGTGCTTGCAGGGTACAGAACATATTCATAGCAAAGCTAATGGCCGCCGGACTGTGAGGAGCCCGAGAGAGGAGCTCCGTGGCTGAGGATCGCTCTATGAGCTTAAATCCTCGTTTAGCCTTCGGTCACACGGAACAGAACCGGAGCATTTCCTAAGCGGTAGACGACTACTGATGGGAACCCTACCTGGACTGTGAACGGCGCAGCAGACCCGGAACATTTGCCAATCAATCCCCCAATCACCGCTGGGAACCCCACCTGGTCTTGGAGCGACAGAGACGATGCGGGACAGGGAGGCGCTCCGACTGCTGGCAGGCGACTTTCACCCCACCCGGAGGCCTCTGATGTGAAGACGTGCGGAGTTGGGTGAATCAGAGCCGCGCATTAGAGAACGACCCAAGAAACCAGTCTCTCATGTCCCCTCCGTGCCTCAGGCGCTGGGCTGATCTGAGCTGATCTGAACGGCGCAACAGCCGCGTTGATTGCCGGTGGGAGCCCCACATGAGGACGCCAATACCGGAGGAGGTGAGGAGACTTCCCCCGGGGGTCGGATGACCCTGCATTTTGAGGACGCGGCTCAGAGAAGGAGCGGGGGAGCGGGGCACATGAGGAGAGGTTCACGTATCCTGATGGCAGTGCAGCCATGCTAGGAGATGCGGTGAGATCTTGGTTGTTCTTGGGAGATTACCAAAGCAACACACTGTAAGCTCAACTGACTGGAGGCATGCTGAAGCAGAACTGTTTTCTGCCAACAATTTGATCCGACACTCGATACAGTCCCGAGTTTGAGCACCCCAGTACAATCAAAATGGCCGGGCATGAACCCGACCCCTCCACAACAGCCACTGAATAAGGACTAGTGAAACAGACAAACACACCACAGAAATAAAAACAGGACTGGCACCACCCCCCCAACAACCACTGAAAGAGGACTGGGGAGACAGTCAATTATACCCCAGAAACAAAAACAGAACTGGCTACACCAGATCACTGAAGACAAAGTAATGCAGTTTTTTTTTTTTTTTTATGTTTCATTGCACACTGGCAATCTCCTCAGTCTTTGTTTTGCTGCTCTGGCTATTACACTCAGGAGACTTTCTTCTGAATCTCTCTCTCCATTCCAGTGGACCTCTGCATTCATACTTACGGTCCTCAAAATAGCAGCCGGTCCATTAGTGCTACTCAGCATTCTATCCAATCTGCCCACCCTGTGAGCTTATAAATTGAAGAAGGTCTGTGTTTTTGCGTGTGCGCCTGACAGCCCAGAGATGCCTCACTGAGCGTAATAGGTGACATCGGGACGCTTGAGTCTTTGGACCCCTTGTATGCTGCTCCACAGACTGACTCAAGTCATTGGCTGATTCTATGTGGAGGAAAGTCTCCCTGCCTCTCAGCCCTTTCTGCTCGTTTGTCATAGAGACTGCTCCTTTTATGGCGATCTGATGACCTGGTTTTGTTTTTTTATTTTTGAGACACTGAACTGGTGGTCATGTAGTTTGGACGCCATTTAGACTGGTCTGTTAAGAATCAGGCGCCACTTTGTCCTCCCTCCATGATCATGATGCCTAACCTAATTGTGGAAAGAGAAAAAGGACTCTCCCCCCTCCACTACTACGGTAGCCATCTTGAAAGGGAGTTAGGCTTATAGGGATTCAATCTTGAGATTTAACAAATTGAATACGCTCCTCATTATGTTTATTTTTAGTCTTAGTCTTTTTATTCCTGTCCCTCAATTATATATTCACCCCGCCCTCTTCTATGTTAACTACCTGTTCCCCCTTCTTTGAGTCATTATTACTAGTTATACCCCTAACTATACTTGTGGAACTGCCATAATCCAGCCCACTTCCCCCTGGTTGCATGAACCTCTGTTCTCCATGATATTCTTACCCTACCCTACTGACTTAATCAGTACCCTCCTTATTTAGTAATAGTCCTTTTCCTTGGCCGAACAACCATCCTACAATTGTTTCAACCTGTCAAATTTTCCGGATACCACGAACCCTATTTGCTATCCTAACCCAAACATATTTTAGGCTAGTTATAACAGTTTGACCTCCTTCTGATTTACCCCATCCTGCTATTTATTTTTAGACTGTCTATGCTGTTCGTAATTTATCTATTCTTATGTTTTAAATCTATTTATTTTTTGCTATTTATAACAGTATGCCCTTCCTTTTTGACTCACCCCATCCTACTATTTTATTTTTGGATTGTTTATGCTGTTCGTAATTTATCGTGAATGGTGCAAATTGTTCTCTATTTCCGCTCGATGTGCATTCATTATGGTTTACCTCATTTTGTCTTTGATTTGGTACTATGGTCTACCTCACCTTATCTTTTTTGGTTATAATTTCATACCTTATATCATTGAAAAAGACGTGCAGCTGCTCCCTTACTCTCATCTCCTGTTCTTCACTGACTTGTTTTTTACTATTGTCTCACAGATTGTCTTTATCATTATTATACCCCTCTGTCTCATTCTCCCCCCTCCTCTTTCTCTCTACTTCACCCTACTATTTTATTTCCCTGCTGGTTCTACCGTCCCTTTCACCCCGTTCTCATAATATTGAACCTGTCTACTGCCTCTACTCCTGGAATCCCCTCCTTCTCCCACCTCCCTTCCCCCCCTAACGCATCCGACCCGAGGCAACACACTACTGAACCACCACGATCACTTGGATACTTACCTTCACTGACGTTCCATCGCCCCCCCCTCTCCTATTCCCCATCCCCATTCTATTCCACCCCAATCTCCCTCCCGCTCAACTACCCCATACCCCCTAACCATTATTGTGGCTCCATAATGCCTCCCCTCAACCATACTCTCATGACACTGGACTCTCCCATCACTAGACATGGCCCTAACTCCTGGTCCATCCTTTATCCCTCAAACCTTTCCAAAAATGGCAAGAAAAACTTTAAACACAAACTTCTAATTCTCCACCAAGAAACCTTATTTGTTGACAACTACCTTAGCCTAACCTCCATCATAAAAACCAACTTTATCTTCTACACCAAACGCCCCTCTAAATGGAAAAGTATCTTTCTCCACCACCTTCCTATCAAGAATTCCTGCAAAATACCCTATGGTCTGAAACTTTCCACCACTCCTTCCCCCACATTTCCTGGCAAAATTGACATCTCTATTTTCAAATCAGGAAATATCCTTATCCAAGCCTCCGAAAACCACCTCACCATTTTTGAACACCACTTCAGCTCCTTATCCCAACACTTACTACCTACACTTACCTCTATCCTCCCAGCCTCACAAACGCAAGATGCCTTTTTATCCCCTCAATCCCTGTCCCCTACCCATCCGTTCCCTGACCCACCAATCACCATTGAAATCCCCGATTCTCAGATGCAATTTCCCACAACCTCATCAGCATCCCCCCTCCTCCTGACTTTCTTTCAACTCCCTCAGCCTCCCAAACCCCTCCTCCTCCTGCACACC
This sequence comes from Calotriton arnoldi, assembly GCA_963921515.1. Classification (NCBI taxonomy): domain Eukaryota; kingdom Metazoa; phylum Chordata; class Amphibia; order Caudata; family Salamandridae; genus Calotriton; species Calotriton arnoldi. The sequence continues at coordinate 53,280 of CAWUFW010001485.1, read as the reverse complement.
CGCCCCCGATCCCCTGTTGGCTCCTCGAATAACGACTATCTCCTTCTCCCTTAGTAACCCTACTACTACGCCCTCAGACACCCAAATCCTCCCCCCTCCTCATGTAACACTTCCCCGTGGTCCCTCATCAGCTCCACAAATAACTCCTATCTCTTCTCCTGTTAACCATCCCCCCTTTATCTAACTAACAGCCCCCAACACCCCTCCCATGCCCCCTTTTCCTCTCTTGACACCCAGTTGACTCCCGGGAATGCCCTCTCATACCCTTCAATACCGCCTCTTCCCTGCAACCTTAACACCCCTCTCCACCCTCCGCCTGGTTTCCCACCTTATCCACACCCTAGACCGTCACCCCCGACCAACTTGGACCATTCCCCTCTCCCACTTGATCTCCTAGCCCCCTTCCCTATCTCACTTCTTACCCAATCACTCCTCAATATAGAACTCCAACTCTCAACCCTCGTGTTAGAACTCTCTTCTCTCAGAAATGACGTCAACTCCCTCTCCACAATGAACCTTCCCATTCACACCTATCCCTTGGACTCTACTCAAACATACCCCGCACTCCATAACCAAAGTAATATTTCCCCTAACGACAATTCACCACCTAGACCATCTTGCAGTAATTGTTCACTCAACCAACCCCTCTCCATGAGCCATCTTCCCTCCCCTGACCTCCCTGATCTCAATAAAGCCTACCCCTTCACCACCTCGACTATGAACTCTCCTCCTCCTCATTCATCAATCCCTGTGATCCTGGGAACAAGTAGGACCCCGCCCTCCCCAGTCTCGCCCAGACCCCCTCAACAACTCACCACTATTCACTCCTGTTCTTCCACAAAAACAAACGACCCTAAACCCCTCAACTGCATGCTGGTCAACTGCCGATCAGCAACGTGTCATGCAACAGAAATCGCTGAAACCACCCTCAGTGAAAACATTGACATCGCCTTTCTGACGGAAACCTGGCTCAACGCCCACTCATCATCAATCCTTGATCTGCTCTCTCCCCCCGGTTACACCATCCTCAGAAAAGACAGGCTTGATAAAATTGGAGGGGGCATCACTATAATTTATAAAGAAGAACTTCAACTCTCACCTGTCCAGCACCCTGACTTTACTACTTTTGAATACCTTGGTGCTGAACTCACAGCTCAGGGCTCCCCCCCTATTCGCCTACATAATATCTATCATCCCCCTGGTGACCCTCTTTCCTTTGTTGAAGAATTGTCTGATCTTCTTATCCAATCAGCGACCTCCAAGTCTAAAAACCTCTTCCTCGGGGACTTTAACCTCCACTGGAACAATAACGATGACCCCTCAGTTAAACTCATCAACGACCTACTTGATATCAGCGACATGACACAACTCTGCAATTCGCCTACACACTCTAAAGGTGCCACCCTTGACGCTATTATTACTAGCAATGACCTGGCTTCTCTTTCCCGCATTATCCCCATTGACTGGTCCGACCACCACCTCCTCCTCTTCACGATCAACAGTTCTGTGCCCCCCCCCTTCCTTAAACACCATCTTGCAAAAGAAACTGACCAGAAATCTTCACCTTATTCCTCCGGACAAACTGGAGACAAAAATTAAAGCTTATCTACGGCTTACTCCTCTCTCCCAAAGTGCCAATGACCTTACAGAACATTACAACAAATCCATCGTTGAAGCCCTTGACCAAATTGCCCCAGCCAAATTAAAACTGCAAAAAAGCAAACCCTCCAAATCCTGGTTCAATACGGACCTCAACAATGAGAGACGAGCTCTCAGGCAGACTGAACGCACATGGAGGCAACAGCCTTCCTCACCAAATCTTGTCTTCCTCAGAGCCGCAAGGGCCAAATATAAAAAACACATCTTTAAAGAAAAAACCACCTTCTTCCGTTCATAACTTGACCGGGCAAGAAATCGACCTAGGGAACTATTTAACATTGTCAAAAACCAAACTGCCTCAGACCCTCCTAAACTATTGGCTACGGTCGAGAGATGTGAAGAAATTGCTAGCTTCTTCTCTGATAAAATCACTAAGATTGATCAATCCTTCGTCTTAACTCCCCCCCCACTTAGCCTACCTCCCCTCCTTAGCATTCCCGCTTTGTCTTCATCCACTCCTATCCCTCCCCCGGAGTCCACCCAACTCCCCTCACTGCCACCCCTTCTGAACCTTACTACTCCGCCCCCAGCTAAAAAACAATGCATCCTGGAAGAACTTCTGTCCAGTATCTGAACGGGATGTCATCAACATCATCACCAAGCTTAAACCATCCTCACATACCAGAGATCCCCTCCCAGCCTATCTTGTACAAGACCTCAAACACATCATTGCCCCTTATTGGGCCACTATCATCAACGCCTCCCTTGCCACCGGCAGTGTCCCCGAGTCCCTCCAACTAGGCCAAATTACCCCATCATCATAAACGCTACTGCTGACCCCAATGACTTAAATAATCTGCGCCCCATTTCTAACCTTCCTTTCTTATCTAAGGCCCTGGAAAAATGCGCCCTGGTCCAGATGGACAAACACATCGAATCTTTCAACCTCTTGGACGCTTTACAATCAGGCTTTCGAAAGGGCTGTAGCACTGAAACAGCCATGCTCAATATTATTGACGACATCCATCGCTCCCTAGACAATGGGGAATCCTCCCTTCTCATTCTTCTTGACCTCTCCGCTGCTTTTGATACTGTTAACCATACTGCCTTACTCAATATTCTCAAAGACCGTTTTGGCTTTGATGGTGCTGTTCTCAAATGGTTCATCTCCTTTTTCCAACACAGAACGCAACAAATTAAAATCAGCGATTGCCTTTCTAAACCTTTGCCAGTCACCTTGGGTGTACCCCAGGGCTCTATTCTCTCTCCCGCTCTATACAACCTACTCATGGAACCCCTCACCCTTATCCTTAAACAAGCGAAAATAAGTTACCACCTCTATGCCGATGACACCCAACTTTACTATCGGATCAAATCCCATGCCGATGTCTTACATCTCAATGATGCCTTGACTAAGATTCAATTGTGGTTTCATCATAACCACCTCAAACTTAACCCTAAAAAAACAGAAATCATTCTATTCTCACCTAAGAACAACTCGCTCCCTATTCAACATTGGATCTCTGACATCAAAGCTCTCAACTGCTCTCTCTCCATCTCTAACTCAGTCAAATCCCTCGGCATCAGCGTCGACCAGAGCCTCAGTCTTACTCCCCACATAAAAAATTCGGCCAAAGGTGCTCTTTTCACACTTCACCATCTTAAAAAAATTAAACCCTTTATCCCTGCAGATGACTTTAAATCAGTTGTGCATTCACTGGTCCTGTCTAAAATTGACTACGGGAATGCCACTTTCGCTCGTACTCCTAAAGTCCACCTAACACCGATCAAATCCGTTTTGAACCTTGCTGCCAGGCTTATTACTGACTGTAAGCGCTTTGATCACATCTCCCCCGTTCTCAAAGACCTTAAATGGCTTCCGATTGAAGGCAGATCCACCTACAAGACTGCATGCATCACGCACAAAGCCCTCCATCAAAATACCCCTTCTTACCTCTCTGACAAACTCCACAAAGCGGGCTGTACTAGAACAATGAGGAGCACTAACGCTCTTGTCCTTGTCCCTCCTTTATTAAAAAGAAATCTACACAGTCCCGCTCTTTCTCTGGAAACGCGCCCTCCGTATGGAATGCCCTCCCTAAAGATTTACGTTGCAACCCCTCTTACACCAGCTTCAAAAAGACCTCAAGCTGCTCCTTCTCAATAAATATTGGGGTCCTTAATGTACTGTCACTGGCTAATAATTCCTACCCTTGCCCCATCAGTCTAGGTCCCCTCGACCTATTGTTTCACCCCATCCCCCATTCTATTCTTTCATTTTGACCCCCTCCATCCCCCTCTTTATTTTTTGGGTAATGCCTACCTTCTTCCTCTTATTTTCCCCTTACCTCTCACTCTCCACTGCTGTCCTTCACTTTTCTCGCCCTCCTCTCACACTAACTAACTATGTTTTCCTCCAGTGATATTTTTATGTCATTACCTCATTGTATTAAGTGAAATTGAAATTCTGTTTTACCAAAACCTGTAAAGCGCTCTGATACTCTTGGGTCCAGCCAGCGCTATATAAAACCTTTAAATAAATAAATAAATAAATAAAGCTATGGACATTGAGGAAGGACTGTTAGGCACAAGGTTAAGGAACATAAAAAGGACAACGGTTCCTGATAATGTGTGAGATGGGGTGAAATGAGTGTCTTTCTGTGTCATTGTATCAGTAGCAACACAGTGTATGCATACAAAACACACAATGATCATACAGTTTAGCACATGCCAAAGTTTATAGTAACACATCGTTTATAACCAGTTATCATAGTCTCTCACTTCGTGCCGCTGCAGCCGTTATGATCTCATGTGAGGCTCAATGTTAGCGCTTTAGGTGTGGCTTAAGGCCAAAGTCATGACATCATACCCCCTTTAAGAGCCCAGCTCTCACAGGGCATGACACAGGTATGCGATGGGTAGCATAAAATCTACGAAGCAATGCAGGTACATGGATTGTTTCAAGGGGTTCCCATGAGTCCTTTTTGGGACCATAGCCTTTCCAGACAATCAAGTACCACAGCGTTTTGTGGCATTAACAAGCATCTTTTATTGCCCTGACTTCATATTCTGGATGACCATGAACCATGATTGGTGCTGGATGTTTAGCTGGGGCACCTTTGGTGGGTTTTGATAACGATGTATTAAACACCAGATGGATTTTCAAAGATTTCGGCAATTGCACATTTTAGGTCACTGGAAAGACTCTTGAGAGGACTGCAAATGGACCAATAAAATTTTGGATGAAAAAGATTTTGATTCTTGAATCTGATGGTTTTTGACAACCATACATAGTCACCTGGTTTGTAATCCAGGCCTGGTTGTCATTTGCTGTCAGCAAATTTCTTATATTGGACCTTGGGTGATAAAACATGTTGTTTCAATTTTCTTGCTATCTGAATAATTTTTGGGGAATTGATCATGTAAATGTTGTAGCTGATCATATGGAAATGGATCCACAATGGCTAAATGATTTGGGTGCCAGCAAACTAGGGAGTCCTGAACCACTTAACTTTAGGAACACCTTACCGAAGTGTAAAATAAGTCTCTTTAAAATTCAAAAATTGCATTTAATTAACATGTAGAACCTTTTCACCTTGGTATATCAGATTACATCCTTGCATTGATAAGTATTAATTTAAAAGGGGTAGTTTTCAAGTATGACTTTAAAAGCATTAATTCTTATCCCCACCCTGACAACAATGCTAATAGTGAACTAAAGAGGCAAGTCAGTTGTTATGCCCACTCTTTGGGTGGCCTGGGTTCCTATTTTATTTGAACAGCATTATAGTTTATTAAATTCAACACAAGAGAAATTTTTGTACACAACACATCCTGAAGTCGTGTATTTTGCAATCCTCTTATATGTGATAATGAAGAAAAAGGAGGGAGAGTAAAATAAAACAATTGCCTAGGATTACACAATTTGGTAATGTGGGAAAGCCGGGATTAATCCCAGGTTTTCTGGTTTCATATTGTTCAATTCAGCCTCTAGATGCATATGTTTTGCTCCCTCTATACACACCTTACCACTAATGCCCCTTCCCGACCTACACTCCACCGACTTTTAATTAAGGGTGGGTAGCGAACTCCACTCCGTCAGCGGAGTTTGCAGAGTTCTGCCAATTTCGCACACTGCTGGGAACACGGAGTTCAGCGAAAAGTCAGATTTCGTGGCGGAGATTGCCCCTGCCACCCACCCCTAGGAAGGCCACTGCGGCTTATCTGGTGCGTTCTCCGCTGTGCCCGGGCTGTCCTCCTCTTCCTGGCTGTCTCCTCGTTGGCAGGAAAACCCCTACGCTGTACGTATGTGCGCGTGCACAGTCCTTCCAAGACGTATAGTGTCGGGGTTTTGCACTGACGAGGAGACAGCCAGAAGGAGGAGGACAGCCCGGGCACGGCGGAGAACACACCTGGTAAGTCAAGCAGGTGGCAGAATGGGGGTCAGGAACCCTCCAAGTCTGCTGCCTGCATTCAGGTTAGCGCGGAGCGGAATTCTACTGAGTTTTTAGGCAACTCCATGGAATTCAGTGTAGTGGAACTCCGCCAACTCTGCCCACCTTTACTTTTAAAGCAAACCCTCGATCACATTGTCACCAAACTTTTTGGCCCCAGGGAAAATGTTTGAGAGTACCCATGGCCTACAACATAAAGACCATTTCAAGCCTGTTTCTTCTCTTGCGCCCACCCCTTCTTGTTGAATACTCCAATGGTCATTCTTCAAATGATCTGTCCTAAATACTCAGCTCCCTCAAAGCCACTTCCTATGAAGAAGCTATCTTACCCTCTTCATTCATCAATGTTCTCTCCAGGTAAGCTCTCTCAAACGTATTCTTTCCTCACTCAAGCCATCTTCCCTGAAGCTCTGAAAACAGGCCAGATCCTCCCACTCCTAAAGAGCTCTATGTTAGACCCTGAAGGCCTCACCAACACTAGCTCATCAGTCACCCACCCTTCATCTGCAAGATCATTGGAAAAGCAGTGAGCACTCAACTTCATTATCACATCAGTGCTAATCATCTCCTGTATATTGCCAATCTGGCTTCGGATCAAGCTGTAGCACTCAGACCAATACCTTCACATTGTTGATACAACCATCTGACTGTAGATAAAGATTACCCCTACACCTCCCTCCTGTTATTGGAACTCTCAGCTGCCTTTGGCACAATCGACTAGCCAACCCTAATGGCATGTGGTCACATTATAGGCCCAAATAGAAACACCACCATTTTACATGCTTGCGTTTTTAAGTTGCCTTCTTTTCTTAAACACGATGACATTTGACACACGTTTGCTTGCATGCATGTGTAGGATAATATTCTTTGAAACAGCTTTGCCTACATTTCCACTTCGTAGGCATATTATCAAATACCTTGAACATTCTGTAAAAGGGCTAAGTTCGCTGCGCAAAATGTTGTTGCTTGCTATTGTCCATTCTGCGACTAAGATATGACAACAGAAACAATTATAGTGTCCTGACTGGGACTTCAGCATGGCAACATGGGTGATATTTATTTTATAAATGACATAACTCCCTTGTTTAGCTAGAGGAGCATTTTTCTGGCACTGAGAGCTCACCACATGCTAGAATTCCATCCCAGCTGATTCCTGCTTACCTTTTGCAAGGGATGATGCCCAGCTCTCCACCAAGACAGGCACCCTGATGATACTTACCCACAGGTAAAGGGGGAGGTAGATCACCCTATAGGGATTTAGCAGATTCACCCACCCTAGGTACACTAGGATGGGTAGCACTAGGTAGGAGCTAAATATAACAGTATTTATATGCTTGCATATATTCCCTGTAAACAGCACGATGGTTGAATTATTAATCTTTTTCTTGTATTTTTGATCACACTATTCTGTTTCCTCCTATTGAATATTGCAGAACACATATTTTACTCAAGAATCACACTGCTTCAATAAATATTGAAACGCCATGTTGTGTGTTTCTTGTGTATCTCTTTGGGTATGCATGAGTAACCAAACAAAAAGGGTCTAGATCTGTTACCATGATTTCCTTGGGGAGTGGGGGTTGTCATATTCTGAGGTTGCATATTGCACCTGTTACCTTTCCTGGTTAGAGGTACAGATGATGCACTGTAAGCTAGAAAAACTAAGGCAAAGATAACCTGATGGTGTGCATAGAATCAGTCTCACACAGTTTTGACATTTAAGTTGTCCAACAAATGCACAGTTTTTATTGAGAAAGTATAAGCCACAAGACATGGCACCACCAATGTTCTAGCTTGGGTTCTTATTTAATGGATCACCCGTGTAGTTTTCTTTTGTATACCCAAAGACCCCTACTCACATCTTAACAGGAGACATCAGTGGTGTTAGTGAAAAAGCCTCCTCAGCTGAGTAGGGAACCCCTTTGTATTGGCTGTAGGTTGTTCAAGCTTGAACCTTTCAAAGGATCACCCCATATAGGTAACCTCTGAATTCCACATATTCATATGGCTGATGACGATGCAGCAATTAACATAATAGTAAACTGCAAACATGCAGTTACACAGAGGCTGCAACAAAATGGACTGCCCCTTGTGGTTGGAGACGTTACCTTCATGTTTGAGGCCCACGAAGCATACAGGACATAGGTATTCTATTCATGGGTTGCATTCCCAGCAGTATATGCATAAACAAGACATTTTCATGCTTATACTGAAGCTGCAGTTCCAAACAACTACACAGCTTATGAAGCACTAGAAATACCATTAGCATACCAAGAACACCAAAATTGGTTTGAAGGCGCCCGACCACATACAAGAAACAATATTAGACTAGGTTCCCTTAGCACTGAGGGAGCAACATGACCAGTCTCAGCCATTTATGTTGTCCAACAAACACACAAAGGCCGATTCCGATTTGGGCCGGAAATCTCTCCGACCGAGCCGGACCCGTAGAGATTTCCGACCGAATCGGACTCGGGCAGTCCGACCGATCGAGTACGATGCGCACGCATGCCATTGGACTCGAGTCGGTCGGACTCCCATTGAAGTCAATGGGAGCCTGTCGTACAACGCGTACGCGGGCTCCCATTGACTCAATGGGTGCGAGGCGGACAGGCGCACCCTACAGTGTGTGCGCGGCGAGCGATTCGCGCCGTGCACGCACAGGTAGGGGGGACCCATGGGTCCCCCCTGTGTGCGACTCGCGCGCCTACGGCGTACAGGGGGTCCGACGCGGACCCCAAAGTCCGGCTCCGACAGCTTTTTCGAGCCGGACAGCGCGAGTCGATCGGACTGGTCGCGGCGCGCATCGTACTTACCCGGCCGGGAAACGTCTCCATAGCGCGGTGCGAGTCGTGTCCCTGCGAGTCGGTCAGAGCGTGTTGAAGCCGCGTTCGAGTCGGTCGAAGTTTTCGCGGGTGCCTGCATCGTACTCGCTCGGCCGGACCCGCGTACGATTCGGTCGGGAAACAGGGCTCCGAATCGGATCCGGTAAATCCGAATCCGATTCGGAGCCCTACCGGCCGAGATCGGAATCGGCCCCACAGTATTTACTGAGAAAGTATAAGCCATACTACACTAATCCACACCATGACGTTGTGAATGGGATCCATTGACAATATCTCTTATATCTCTTACTGGTTCTCCTGCTGCCTTTCAATCAACAACCTTTTTTTCATATGAGCATCACCAGGTCCAAAAAGATCCCTTTCACCTGCGGAATTAACCAGAGTTTCATACGGTCTTCTGTCATACTCAACCTCTGCAAGGCACCTCTTGAATTCTACTCACAGAAAACAGCATTGAAATTCACCAATAGGCAGATGACATACAACTTCACAAATCTTACTCTGAAACAAATAATCACTATCTGCTGGCAGAAGATATTACCTTAACATCTTATAGAGCAGCATTATCCCTGGAAAAAGAAATAAAGCAATTGACAAGGTAATTGTAAAAGTAGGCAGTGATAACTTATTCACTGGAAAATAAATTATGTCTGAGGCCCCGGGGCACCAATGATAAATGAAATATCCATTGTGTTCAACGCTGTGTCAAACTGGAGATTTATGGGGAAGTTCCATTGCATCCCCAGTGTATTCGGTATTAAATTTCAGTTTTTTGGCCTTGAGAAAGCTCAGCCCTGGCATGCCTTGTCCCATTGAAAGCAATAAAGCAAACACATATGAACATCAGAGCTCTGGCAAAAGAGTGCACATAACATGAAGAGATACACCTGGCATTGCCATCTTCTGAAATAAAGAATCTGAAATAATTCTGCAAAGTATAAGATTAAACTCTTACTCTTCTATATACAATTGACTTCACAAAATTGAGGTATCTGATATGTTGGTTGTGATAATATTGTAGTTGCTTATTTTCCTATACAATATTCTGATAAAGAATAAAATCAAGTGATCACATTGCTTCCAATGAATGTGAGTTGGATAAGCAGAGTCTTGTTTGTTATTGTTTTTCCCTCCTTTCAAATCTCCTATATGAAAAGGCCTCACAGAGTGACTTTAATGCAATCTTTAACACAATCCCATACTTTAAGTGGGTCCTCACTGCCTAGATTTACATATAGAAACTATTCTATATTCATGCCATGCTTGTCTTGAAATTCAGTATATCTGAGAGTACGGGACTGTTTGATTTGTCAGCATTCGGTCCATCATTTGTTCTTTTTGCTTTTGTCGCCCTAAGTGGGAAGGGTATACCCAGACGTGGGGCCTGTGCTCACCGTGCCACTGGATTCAAGCTAGCCTGACTAATGAGGGGTGATACCCCGGAACCGGTCTCAGGAGGCTTGTTTCCTTCCGGTAAAGGGAGTACATGGCCTGGCAGTTCAGGCTGTACTGTTCCCATGGGAAGCAGTGTCAACACTGATTTGCATATGCCTGGGTCCAAACTGGCATGGTGTGGTGAGCAAAATAAAATGATGGATTAAATCCAGATCTGTGACTGGGGGTGAATGTTTGATTTGTTCAGCATTCCGACCATCATTTGTTCTTTTTGCTTTTGGATAGGAAGGATGCCATTAGAAGTGCTTAATATTACATGTACCCTGGGTTCATTTTTAAAAAATGATTTAACATGCAATATGCATTGTGAATCACTTAAGACCAAAGCTCTAAGTGCAATGCGTGCTCTTAGAAAATGTAATGCTTATCATGGGGCAATTCAATTCTTCATTTGCACAAAGCCTACATGGGCAAAGTTGTACCTATCCTGATACACAGTAGTGATTTAAATATTCTTCAATTTAATTTAGGTACACTAAGTTTGAAGGTGAATGCTGGAAGGTGGCCTTGGTCTGGGCCAATGTTTTAACAAGTTTGACACTGGAGAACAGACTATAATAATGAATTTTTGATGGTAAGGGAGATGGACATTCAGAAACAAGACCATAAACTCAGCTTTAGTAAAGATATAAACTATTTGTCTTCCAGTAATTTTTCTCTGATTTTAAGCTTTTCTAAACTTTCCTGTGATTTCCCAGAATATCTATGAATTGTTCTTGGTCGCTTCATGCTGACTATTACTAAAAATTAGATTAGATCGAGCGTTGAAGAAAAATCAAACAAATTGGCACTTTAGAAAGCAAGAAGGAAAGATATTTTGGAGTTGCTATTTTTAGTACAGAGATAAATTGGGGCACTTTTAATTATTAATTGGCCCCTTCTATAGAGATTTCAGGAAATTATATTTGAGTTCAGCATTGAGACTAAGAGGCATAAGAATGCTAAATAGGCATTGGTCCTAAGGTTTTCCTTGAAACAATATTCAACAGGATTGGCAGTTGCCAAATATTAAAATATGGCTACCCTAGGCAATGTTTAAATGCTGTTGTTTGTAAATATGAATGACATTTTAGACTGTTAGACTACTACCTCACCGAAATTGTTCTGAACTGTTGCTGTGTTTACATGTTTCTCATATAAACTGTATTTGGATTTTATTGGCCCATCAATATCGATTGCTTGAACAATTCAAATTTAATTTTTATAAATAATGTGTTTTCTTTTTGAGGTGAAAAAGCAAGAGATAGATGGTAAATGCCAGCATACATGTTTTTCTGTGGGTTCTTTCCCATTAATGTAGGGTCTAAAAGTTCTTGTTTTACTATTGTTCATAGTGAGTATGAGAGTGTTCAATGTGACTGCCCCTGCTGTGTGTCAGAGTACTTGTCACTGCTCACTGTTGATGATCAGCTCTAATCACTCTAATTAGAGTGAAACATTTGTCAGGGGTTAGTTTTATTCTTCCCAGGTTATCTTGGATGGTGTTTTACCAATTCAAGCAATAGTACTGCACCTGGAGTTGTAATAGGCTTTTGCCATTTTTCAGCTCGGCATAGATGACATTTGCTAATCCTGTGCTTAAAGACTTTGCTGTATAAATGACAAATGGCTTTGTCAATTTTTGCTTGGCATGAATGGCACTGTGCTAAGCCTTTGCTTAAAAACGTTGCTAGAAAAACAGACATTCAAAGTGAGTAGATTTGGAGTTTTGTTGTTGTAGATTGTCCCATAAAAAAGAGTTGTTCTTATTGTCTGGCCACAAAATGACAGAAAAGGTTGTGGCTGTCATTACAGGACACACAGACTTGGTCGCCCATCCTGAAAATGAAAAACAATTAAGATAGTAGGGGGCAGGCTAGGATTACTCTGACCTCCGTCCCAGAAGTACAAAAATATATATATTTTGGGCCTCATCACGGGACTTCTGCAGGATCCAGCGTGCCCCCCCCCCCCTGTGCCCCCATTTACCCACACCACTGTGATGCTCTGCTTATAATATCACATATTACAACCCTAATGAGATCTGAAATTTATGACGGTGCAAGTTATACTTATGTCAGTTACATATATCTAGCAAATATCCCTGTTTTTTAAAAAAAAAATTAAAGTAGTGCTTTTTCTGTGAATTTCTAAGGTTTTATAACATAAGTTGAAACCTTACTGCCCTCCTCACATATAACTCTACTTTACTATATATATATTAAAGTGGAGTTATAATGTGAGGAGGGTAGTAAGATTTTAACTTATGTTATATATATATATATACATATATATATATGTACACACACACACACATATATATATATACATATCATGTGATCAAGGCACTTGTTGTGCCAAAACGCGTTATGCTGCTAGTGATGTTTGTGAGCTCAATGGAATAAAAAACTGCACTTCACCTGAGGTCCGTGCTCCGTCGTTTTTCTGTGGTGAAAGAGTTGGAGTTACTGGGATATACATATATATATATATATATATCACTGAAAAAACCATAGGTTTCAGGCCTGTTATAGTTAGGGTTTAGCATTTAAAAAACCTTTGAAATTCACTGAAAAAACCATAGGTTTTAGGGAAAGTTATAGTTAGTTGGACATTGCACTCGTACAAAACCTGTGAAATTCCCTCGTTATAGTTAGTTCAGCTAACTATAACTCGCGCCCCCGCAATGTACTGCTGATGACGTCACATATTACATCACTCATGACATGGTCAGTGACATCACTGATGACATCACTGATGACATCATCCAGTGATTGTGTGTTTCTGTAAAGTTTAAATATGTTTAATATATATAGGGAAAGGCGTATTGAAGAATGAGTGGGTGTATAAGCGTCTGAATGGATGATTTAGTAGGTGCGTGACTGAGTCTATAAGTGAGTGATTAAACGTATCTTACTGGATGCATGGGTGAGTGACTAAACTGTGTGAATGTCTGTATCCGTCTGTCTGTTGTTGTGTAAGCAGCTGCATGGGTTTCTGACTAGCTAAATGAGTGTCTATATGGGTTATGGATTGGTTCTCTGAGTATCTGTATGGGTGCCTCAGTGTTTGTGTGGGTGGGGTGTGTGTGACTCTGTGCATAGATGTGTGAGTGGGTGATTCACTGGGTGCATGGTTTCAAGAGTGCGTCTGTGATGGACTGTATGGGTGGGTGAGTGTGTGTATGGGTGTGTTAGTGATTGAATGTATATCTCAGTGGTACATGTGTGAGTAACTACATATGTGAAAGGCAGTATATATGTGTGTTGGAGAATATAAATGGCTATAAGTGAGAGTGTGTGATTGTGAGAGTGGCTATATGGATGAGTGTGTGCTTGCATCAGTGATTGCATAGGAGCGTAAGAATGTGCTAGTATTTTTATGAGTAAGTGAGCTAGTGTGTATAACTGTATAGGTGAGTAAATGGGAGTGTGATTAATTATTAGCATGACTGACTAGGTGTGTGAGTACCTCTATGGATGAGTTGCGTTGTGTGAGTGTTTATATAGGTGTATGAGTGCATATGATAGTCCTGTACTGAGTGACTGTAAGTATGAGTGACTGTACGGGTGAGTGAGTAGATGTGTGTGTGTAGACCTAAGAATCAGTGAGTGGGTATGTACTTATTGGTATTGGAGTGTGTATGGTTTTGAGAATGGCAGTCTGTAATTTAGAGTGGGTGTATCAAAAGTTATATTAGGGTGTGAGAAGATGCATTAAATTCTCACATGGATGATGTCATCAGTGATGTCATTTGAGATGTCATCAGTGATGTCATCAGTGATGTCACTGACCATGTCATGAGTGATGTAATATGTGACGTCATCAGCAGTGCATTGCGGGGCGCGAGTTATAGTTAGCTGAACTAACTATAACGGGGGAATTTCACGGGTTTTGTACGAGTGCAATGTCCAACTAACTATAACTTTCCCTAAAACCTATGGTTTTTTCAGTGAATTTCAAAGGTTTTTTAAATGCTAAACCCTAACTATAACAGGCCTGAAACCTATGGTTTTTTCAGTGAATTTCAAAGGTTTTTAAAATGCTAATTCCTAACTATAACAAGACTGAAACCTATGGTTTTTTCAGTGAATTTCAAAGGTTTTTAAATGCTAATTCCTAACTATAACATGTCTGAAACCTATAGTTTTTTTCAGTGAATTTCAAAAGTTTTGTAAATGACAATTTTTAAATGTATTAATTGTTATATTTAATTTTTTTGATACTGATTTACTACATTTTTTAAACTATTTATTTTTAGATGTTTTATTTTTTAAATTACATTGTAATTACATTATACATTACATTATAAAATATACTTTCTCAGAATGAATTACTTTAGTTTAAATACTTTGCAAATAGGCAATAGACTTTTAAGTACAGTAGTTACAGTTGTTGCAATGGGCAACACAATTTCAAACACAATGCAACATTGAGCTCAATGTGAATTTCTAGCTAAATGCAATTAGTTACTTTATGGATTACTTTTCTAACCACAGGACTGGATCCTAGATTCAGTCCTGGGACATCTCCTGTAAACAGTTGAGTAAAAGCGTTTTGGTTACAGTAGTGATTTTTAAGGAATATTATTGTATTTTAAAAGTTGACACAGAAACTTTTTCACATAGAATCACCAATGTTATCCTATGGGAGGAAATTCACTTAGCAGGTAAGTAGTGTTATCGTTACTTTTTCTTACTCAGTGGTGGATCCTGGATCCAGCACTGGTGCATCTCCTGTAAACAGTTGAAAGAATGCGTTTAAGTCATACAGGCGATTTTTAAGGAATATTTGTAGTTTGTGAAAATCAACACTTTGAAACTTTTCTGCTGAAAACCAGACAATGGATTCCTACGGAAGGAAATATAAGTTACTGGTAAGTACGGTTAAAATTACTTTTCAGGATCAGTACTGGGCTGAAAGATGCAGCACTGAGGTCTCTCCTGATAACAGGTGAGTAAATCGGAATTCGTATTTTGGCTGATTTTAGAGGAATATTTGTATGTTTCAAAAATCGACACTTAGAAACTTTTTCAGCAAAAAGCAGGCAATGATATCCTATGGAAGGAAATTCAAGTTACTGGTAAGTACGGTTAAAATTACTTTTCAGGATCAGTACTGGGCTGAAAGATGCAGCACTGAGGTCTCTCCTGATAACAGGTGAGTAAATCGAAATTCGTATTTCGGCTGATTTTAGAGGAATATTATAAAGTTCCAAAACGCCACACTTAGAAGAATTTCCAAGTGAAACCAGTCAATGATATCCTATGGAAGGAAATTCAAGTTACTGGTAAGTACGGTTAAAATTACTTTTCAGGATCAGTACTGGGCTGAAAGATGCAGCACTGAGGTCTCTCCTGATAACAGGTGAGTAAATCGGAATTCGTAGTTCGGCTGATTTTAGAGGAATATTTGTATGTTTCAAAAATCGACACTAAACTTTTTCAGCAAAAAGCAGACAATGATATCCTATGGAAGGAAATTCAAGTTACTGGTAAGTACGGTTAAAATTACTTTTCAGGATCAGTACTGGGCTGAAAGATGCAGCACTGAGGTCTCTCCTGATAACAGGTGAGTAAATCGGAATTCGTATTTCGGCTGATTTTAGAGGAATATTATAAAGTTCCAAAACGCCACACTTAGAAGAATTTCCAAGTGAAACCAGTCAATGATATCGTATGGAAGGAAATTCAAGTTACTGGTAAGTATGGTTAAAATTACTTTTCAGGATCAGTACTGGGCTGAAAGATGCAGGACTGAGGTCTCTCCTGATAACAGGTGAGTAAATCGGAATTCGTAGTTCGGCTGATTTTAGAGGAATATTTGCACAATGGTGAAGGGAGGGGGCGGGCCTGAGGTGACATCTGTGCAAACGCGCCCCGTGGCGCGTTTTAAGTTGGGGGATTAAGTCCCCTTGAATCATGAGGGTCCCTGGGGTCCAACTAGCCCACCCTGTACCTCCAGTATGCGTCAGGGAACTGCGTTGCAGAGAGGTGTTCAGAGGCCACGCCCCTTTTTGCACCTCTCTGAAACGCAGCTCTGTGGCGCTTTCTGGACGTACCTGGTGGGCTAGTTCGCCCCCAGGGACCCTCAGGATTGAAGGGGATTTCATTCCCCATCTTAAAATGCGCCACGGTGCCTGTTTGCACACATGTCACCTGAAGCCCCGCCCCCTCCCTTCACCACTGTGCAAACGTGCCCATGGCGCGTTTTAAGTTGGGAGATTAAGTCCCCTTGAATACTGAGGGTCCCTGGAGTCCAACTAGCCCACCATGTACCTCCAAAAAGTGCCACAGAGCTGCGTTGCAGAGAGGTGTAAAAGGGGCGTGGCCTCTGTACACCTCTCTGCAACGCAGCCCTGGCGCATACCGGAGGTTCCTGGTGGGCTAGTTGGCTCGAGGACCCCCAGTATTCAAGGGGAATCACTCCCCTTCTTAAAACGCGCCAGGAGCGCGTTTGCAGACTGCTGCAGGGAGGGGCGGGGCCTCGGCACGATGCCGGTCTTTTTTTTTTTTTTGCCCAGGGGTCCTTGTGGGACCCCTGAGCGGACCTAGGGGTCAGGATGTTTCTACCCTGCCCCCTTTGTGCGTTGCAGCACTTGTTTCTTGTGCTTTTTTTTTTAATCGGCGGGATCCGCGCAGCCTAAGCGCATCCCGCCATTTAAAAAAAAATGCTTTCTGCCCAGGGGTCCTTGTGGGACCCCTGAGCAGACCTAGGGGGTCAGGGTGTTTCTACCCTGCCCCCTTTTTGCGCTTTGCGCACTTGTTTCTGTCCCTCGGGACAAAATGGCTGCCAACACTTCCTGATTTGGAGTGTTGACAGCCACTTGACAGCCAATTAGCATGCAGCTCGTGATCGGGACGGTGCGCGCAGGGTGCGCTCAGGATACGCGGACCCTACTTGCCCATAGATATATATGTGACTTAACTTTTGATTTTCTCAGGAACTACTGAACGGTTTTACACCATTTAACAAAAAGGGTTCTTTCTGAACCAAGAACTACCTCTTTGCCAAATTTGGTGTAATTCCGTTCAGCAGTTCGAGGCTGTAGCCGTGTCTAAAGTTTCCTATGGGAAAATGAATGGGGAAAACACGTTTTGGGACCCCCTTTTTCTCGGCCCCGCTTGACGAATCACCCTGAGACTTTCAGGGTAGGAGCGGACCGGAGCGGGCCATAAAGTTTGAAAATTTCGCGAAGATTCGTCAACCGACGCAAGAGTTATTTCAAATAGAATGTCGCGGATTTCGTATGGAAAATAGGTCCTAACTATAACTATCTACTGGCGACCGCCAGTAGATAATACACAGATATATGTATATATATATATATACATTCACTGAAAAAAACATAGGTTTCAGGGACATTATAGTTAGGCTGACATTTCACTCGTACAAAAGCAAAGGAATTCGGCCATTATGGTTAGCTGAGCTAACTATAACTCGTGCCCCTGCAATGCACTGCTGATGACGTCACATATTACATCACTCATGACATGGTCACTGACATCACTGATGACATCTCAAATGACATCACTGATGACATCATCCAGTGACTGTTTCTGAAAAGTTTAAGAATGTTAACTATATATACGCCAAGGTGTATTGAAGAATGAGTGGGTGTATGAGTGTCTTTATGAATAATTTAGTGGGTGCGTGACTGACTGTATAAGTGAATGATTAAACGTGTCTTAGTGAATGTATGGGTGAGTGACTAATCTGTGTGAATGTCTGTATCAGTCTGTCGGTTGGTGTGTAAGTGACTGCATGAGTTGGTGAGTAGCTACATGAGTGTCTAAATGGGTAAATAATTGGTTGTCTGAGTACCTGTATGGGTGCCTGAGTGTCTGTATGGGTGGGTGGGGGTGTGTGACTTCCTGCATGGATGTGTGAGTGGGTGATTCACTGGGTGTAGGGGGTCATGAGTGCGTCTGTGAGGGGTTGTATGGGTAGGTGAGTGTGTGTATGGCTGTGATGGTGAGTGAATGGATGTCTCAGTGGTACATGTGTGAGTAACTACATATGTGAAAGGCAGTATATGTGATTGTTGGAGTATATAAGTGACTATATGTGAGAGTGAGTGATTGTGAGAGTGGCTGTATGGATGAGTGTGTGCTTGTGTCAGTGATTGCATGAGAGTGAGTATGTGTTAGTATCTGTAAGAATAAGCGAGGTGGTATGTGTATAACTGTAGAAGGAGTAAATTGCAGTGTGATTGATTCTTTGGGTGACTGACTAGGTGTGTGAGTAACTCTATGGGTGAGTGGCGGTGTGTGAATATCTGTATAGGTGTATGAGTGCATATATCAGTGGCTGTATTGATGAGTGACTGCATGAATGAGTGACTGTATGGGTGAGTGGATGTGTGTGTAAACCTATGAATCAGTGAGTGGGTATGTACTAACTGGTATTGGTGTGTCTATGGTTTCAAGAATGGCAGTCTATATTTTAGAGTAGGTGTATGAAAGGTTCTATTAGGGTGTGAGGAGGTGCATTAGATATTAAATGGATGATGTAATCAGTGATGTCATGAGTGATGTCATTTGAGACGTCATCAGTGATGTCATCAGTGATGTCACTGACCATGTCATGAGTGATGTAATATGTGACGTCATCAGTGCATTGCGGGGGCGCGAGTTATAGTTAGCTCAGCTAACTATAACGGATGAATTTCTCTGCTTTTGTATGAGTGAAATGTCAGCTTAACTATAATGTCCCTGAAACCTATGGTTTTTTCAGTGAATTTCTAAGGTTTTTTAAATGCTAATACTAACTATAATGTCCCTGAAACCTATAGTTTTTTCAGTGAATTTCAAAGGTTTTTAAATGCTAAATTCTAACTATAACGGTCCTGAAACCTGTAGTTTTTTCAGTGAATTTCTAAGGTTTTTTTAATGCTAATTTCTAACTATAATGTAGTAGTTGCATTTGCAGAGTGGTGCAGAAAGGGGGCTGGGCCTCCGACCAGCGCTCAGGAATTCCGCTGCGTAGTTATTACACGAGGTACCAGGAGGGCTTCTTGGCCCCCAAAGTTCCTCAGGAGTAAAGTGGACTTCATCTCCCAACCCATACTGTGCCAGGAGGCGTTTTTGCAGAGTGGTGGAGAAAGGGGGCGTGGCCTCTCGAAGACCTCTTAGCAATACCACTGTGTGGGACTTACTGGAGGTAACAGGAGGGGTAGTTGGCCCCCAAGGCCAACCTTGGGGGCCAACTACCCCTCCTATTATTCCCAGTAAGTCCCACACAGCAGCATTGGTAAGTTCTCAAAGCAGGCCACGTCCCCTTTGCCCACCAGTCTGCAAACGCGCTCCCTGACGTGCTCTTGGATGTGGATTAAAGTACCCTTTGCTGCTGGGGGTCGTTAAGGGCCAACTATCCTACCTGACACCTCCAGTAAGCCCCAGATAGTGGGATTGCTGAGACGTGGACACAGGCCATGCACCCTTTATCAACCACTCTGCAAACGCACCTCCTGGCGCGCTCTTCATCGTGGGATGAAGTCCCCTTGCCTCCTGAGGGTCCCTGGGGGCCAACTAGCCCTCCTGTTATCTCTAGTAAGCCCCTCACAGATGGATTGCTGAGAGTGGTCCAAGGCCATGCCCCTTTTTTACACCACTCTGCAAACACACCTCCTGGCGCACTGCTGCTCAGGGATGAAGTTCACTTTAGTCCTGAGGTTCTCAGGACACAAGAGGACCTCATCGCCCCACCAGCAATGCGCCAAGAGGCGCATTTGCGGAGTGGTGTAAAAAGGGGCGTGGCATTGGACCATCTCTCAGCAATCCCACTGTGTGGGGCTTACTAGAGGTACCTGGTGGGCTAGTTGGCCCCTAAGGGCCCTTAATATTCTAGGGGACTTAATCCACCAACCCAGAACGTGTCAGAAGGTGCAGGGAGGGGGCGGGGCATCCGTTGAGGTGCTGGCTTCTTTTTTCCTTTTTAGAAGGGGGGTTGTGTGGCCCCCCGTCTCTTAATATTTTTGGGGGCCTGTGGACCCCATCCCCCAGGGCCTGAACCATTTTTCTTTTTCTTTTAAACAGGAAGGGGACCACACAGCTCCCCCTCCTGAGGCCATTTTTGGCCCTGGGGCTTTGCCTCTTTAATTTTTTAATTTTTTATTTTTCATTACGGCCTTTTTTAGCCCCAGGGACCCCATCCCCAGGACCTGGCCTCACGTTGGGGACCACGGGGGGAGCCCCAATGCCCCCAAGGTTCCTGCCGGCTCCCCACCTGTTGCGTGAGCCGGCATTGCTTTTGGACAAGCAGCTCCCCTTGTCCAAAAGCAATTTGCTTCGCTTCATGGAAGCAAGAGCAGGTTTTCTGCTTTCGCTTCCAAGAAGTTTGCTCCCGCCCTGCCATTGCAAACTGCAATGTTCAGGGGTAGGCACCCCGGGACATTGCTGGAGCTGGCCCTGGAGGGTGGCAGTCCCCAGGGACATGGAGGGCCCACGCATATATTTTGCACATTGCCCCCGCGACCTGGCCCATCCGGGGGCTTATTAAAATGAAGCCCGCGCTTTGTTTTTTTAAATTCAGCAGGTTTTGCGGACCCTACGTGAATCCTGCCGAAATCTTTTTGAAAAATATATATATATATACTTTTTTAATTTACATGTGTGTGTGAGTGCATGTATTTGTGTATGTGTTTATGCACTCAAATGTACACTTTCTAATGCGTTTTGTGAGGGGTGAACCGCAGATTGCATATCTGAGTTGATGTTATATATATAAGAATAAAAACACTTTACATTGCTACAAAACACATAATTTCTACATCACACCATGCAGCTTCTTGGTGATTTACAAGAGACAGAAACAAATTCCTTCTGCAGTTGATGCGTATTACATATTTAAACAGAGGCTCAGAGCACCCTTCCCCTGTGAAGGCAACCTCAGCAATCAGAGAAAGAGTTACAGAAAGGATTCCTAAACTCTGTTGCCCTTGCCAAAAGTAGAGCACAGTCTTTGGGATAAAACATGTGTCTGCTTCATGTGGTACAGAGGAACTGTATCAGATCCAAGCAGCCTACTTTAATTAGCATAGTTGTGGCCTGTTTTTATAGGGATTACCACAGCAGAAGTAATACATTAACTGCCTTGTTCCCCAAAGAATGACGTCACCGGCTGAACATGGCCAGAACTCCCACAGCACCAATACCACATAATGTAGCTACCAGGGCAGACCTCACACACAGCTCTCTTCATGCTTGATTCAAAAAAGTCTCTGGGCAAAGTTGATGTGTTCCAGTTGATAGATTTGACGGAAGATGCAAATATAGATATAAATAAAATATATATTTATAGCTTTTCATGCTTATGACATCAGGTATTGGTGGGGATACATGATCCCCTCGGTACTGAGGTCCTGATGACCACTAGATTTTGGCCAGTCTGTGTCTAAGTTGTATTAAGAAAGTCCGTACCAGTAGAGAGTGTAATATTCTATGTGTGGGATGGCTTATTGCAAGTGTAGCTTTATGTGTTACTGTTGGCTAGGACACTCTTAAGGTGTGGTCATTCCACTTGGCAAATTCTAATAATGTCATATTATAGATTCCATTGCCAAATAAGGCAATATAGGAAAAATGTTCTAGGCTGGACTATAATACAGAGAATTGTACGATTCTATCTGAATTGTCTCATGTTCTTCACTTTACAAATAAGTGTATTAGAATGGCAATATTCAGGGTTTAGTGTGCAACTGTATGTATTACATGTGCCCCACACCTTATCATATCCGAGTTTCTGTTCTCCATTCTCCACAGGACTCTAGGCTGAAAGTACTGTTCTATGTAGAGCATCCCATTTCAAGTGATCTTGTTACAAGAAATGTTTTTATCAGTAAAGCTCTCTTTGCTTCTCAGTGGTCGGTCTTGGCTTTGGAAAATCCTGAAATGAAAAATATAGTATTTTAGGGCAAGAGCATCCTGTTGGGACAGTCTCGATGCATCATCACAATACACATGATGGCATGTTTATAGTAATGACTGGGACTGTACAATAATTATATTTTATAATAAGTAAAGGAACCGGAAAGTATTTTTTTTAAATGCAGGAACCAGAAAAAAATGAAAACTGAACAGTTCTGCATATTGTGACATCAAGTGTAAAGAACTTGGCCAAATTCCACATGCGGCGCATTTTCCTTTATTGCGCCAGGCACACCTTTAAAAAGGTGCGCTCGGTGCAATGAAGGAAAATGCACTGCATTATGGGGAATGGGCTGCCCCAAGGGCAGCCGCGAACTTGTGCTGCCCTGGGGACAGGGCATTCATGTGAAATACGGAGCTGCTGCTTTGAAGCTGCTCCGTGTTTCACAGTGAAGGCGGCAACCCGACTGCACTTTTAAAGGAGAATAGAGATCCCTTTGCAGATGGGTGCAGTCAGTGACTGCACACGCCTGCAAGGGGATGTCTGGGGGGTCCATATGACCTCCTTTACCCCCTGCAGAGGGCTGCTCTCACCTTTTAGGTGGGTCACTGGCAGTGCGCCTCCTGAGGGCTTCTTTGCCTCTGCACTCATGTCGGTAATATGGTGCGGGCGCAGAGGCAAAGGGATTCCCTCATTTGCATGGGGCATATCCCCATGCAAATGAGGGGATGCCCTCTTGAAGATTGCCATGGTACTTTATGTGTGCCAGCGCTATTGGTATTACAGAAGGGGCTACACAAGCATCTGCTGCCCCTTCTGTAATATCAAAGTGCCCCGGGGCGCACAAAGTGGGCGCAAATGCCCATTGTGCCCCCGGGGCACTTTATGGTATACGGCCCCAGATGTTTAATTAGAATCAACCTCTTCTTTGCCTGCAAACACCTGACCACAATGACAAGCAAAAATCTATACAACCAGGCACACCAAAGGGGCCACCCTGGTCCAGAAGACTACTGGAGCACTTTGTGTCCTTATCAGAGGTATGAAGCACATTAAAACTATTCTATGATTTACAAAAGAGGTCTAAGATACAGTACCGCACTTATTTGAGTTTCGGGAATTTGTTGACATATGGTGCGATGATCAAAGGAAACAAGACCCCATAGTTTCCTAATGTGTGATAAAAAGAACTTTCCACAACAAACAATTTACAAAAATAATTTGATCCGCACACATTAAAGGTAAAGAATTAGTTCCACCAAGTGGTGTGATTCACACATTCCTTTATTCTTTAAATGTTGTTCTCCTCTCTTCACAGTAGCCACAGTAGCCATCGCGTTTCGTCCTATTTAAGGACTTCTTCAGGGCTACAAGACATAGACAACATACAATATTTTAAAACCTCATAAAAACTTAAAAATGTATATAAACAAAATTATTCACACAATTTATATAACCATTCATTGACGCTCTATTTACATATCTACACTATTATTGAGCCGGACGATCCAGTAATTTTGAGGCCATGATCCCTCCATACATGTCAATCCTTAGATTCATATTTGCAACATTTGAACATGTTTCTCGGAAATCATATAAGTAAGAAAGTATGGGAAACTTATTATATAAGTACTGTCTTACATCTACAACATAAGTATATACTGTCTTTTTGTTATATACATATATACATATATACACGCTGAGCAGAAAAATCCTGAGTGAAGATTTCAAATGAAACCAACTCATATAACTGTACACAACAATATTGGGAGATCAACAGACTTTCATAAATATGTATTTAACAGAAACACCCCAGAGCAATACAGGTTAATAATCAATGATTATTGACCTTGTGTGGTTACCTCATCAGTTGTCCAATAAATTGTATGAGTGTTCCCTCTTCTCATATAAAACGCACCTTGCAATAGTTTTCTAAAAAATATGTCAAGATAATGGGGCATTACAATCCCTCCACAACTTATCTATTTATTCATAAGTCGCAATTCAACGTCATTATTCTCAGCAGAACTATACCTGTATCTCTGTGATATTGTAATCTCCAGTAAGAGAAACGTTTGTCTTATTGTTTCTGTATATATTTCACGACCTAAGTAATAGCAGCTTCAGTAGCTGCAAGACAAAATAAGTATAAGTCTTACCATTAGTGTGTATACTTATATGTATCATACATTAAGCCAAGAACAGTGCCATTAAAAAGCCCCAAAGGCCACCCCGCATGTCAGTTGGCCTGTCACTAGTAACACATAACTTAAATGTATACCTATTGACAATTGACTCCTGTACCTCCCTTCAGTGTCCCTAAGTTATCAGTGATTGACCTTCCATTAAATAGTATATCATACCTGTGCATCTTTGTTCAAAATCCGTAATCGGGTGATATTATACAGTATAGCTCCTTAAGTAATCTGTGGTCAATGTTGACTCGTGAATCTAATATAAGAAATGAAGGTCATAAATTATAAATATTCCCTCCTATAATAACCAAATATAGGGATGTAACAGGGTTTAGGGGAAACAGGCAATTCTTCTAAGCCCCTCAGTTATCTATCAACACATAACACTGAGTGCTACATCGTAATTCAATTCAAAACGAAAAACGAAAAACGACGCACAGCAGTTGTATCTTACTGCCATATACTTTGTAATACAGTATCATGATTTGGGGGCAAAAGCATTTTTAAACACAAAGGGGCATATTATCAAGGGCTTTATCGCCGCTTTAGCGGCACTTTTTGCCGCTAAAGCGGCGATATTTTGATCGCCCTATTAGCAAGCTGTCGCTAACAGCTGTTAGCGACAGCTTTTAGGCGATAGCGACCGGGTTGGGTGCCACTTTGCATGCCAGCGATATTTATCGCTAATGACATGCAAAGTAGGCGTTCCCAACCTGGCAGCGACTGGAAATAGTCGCTAACATCGCTATCGCCTATTAGGGAGGCCAGCAAGGCGATAAAGAAACCAGCGCTAAACACTATTAGCGCTTGTTTTCTTACACCTGGTCCAAACCTGACTTAGCCATGTAATCCAATGGGAGGTGGATTACATGGCTAAATCCCCTGCCCTATCAGCAAGCTATCGCCGGTCACAGTGCGATTATCGCTGGATTTCCAGCGATAATCGCACTGTTTTCCAGCGACAGCAGGGGTTTCTATCGCATTGGAGATAAGCGTTGCTGATAGCACGCTATCTCCACGATAGAAACCGGCGATAGCCGGCGATAATTATCCTAGCGCTAAGTGCGCTTAGCGATAATTATCGCCGGTTATTGCTAATAGGCCCCAAAGTACCTCCCACATACTCTTATCTAAAGAGTTCCAAAGAGACACAAGAAAGTTATGTCTCACTGCCATGGACATAATAATATAGCCTCATAGTTCAGGGGCACAAGCATTTTAAACATAGAATGTCTCCCACATATTCTTATCTAAAGCATTCCAAATAGATGCACGGAAGTTATGTCTCACTACCGTAGACACAAAAAAAAATTTCAGCCTCATGGTTAAGGGACAAAAGCGTTTAAAACACAATGGGGCCGATTCCGATCTCGGCCGGTAGGGCTCCGAATAGGATTCGGCTTTACCGGATCCGATTCGGAGCCCTGTTTCCCGACCGAACCGTACGCGGGTCCGGCCCGGCGAAGTACGATGCGAGTCGCCGACCGACTCGTCCGGGCGACCCGACCGCTCCGACCGACTTCGTACCCGGATCGTACCGCTCCGACCGACTCGGTCGGACACGATTCGCACCGCGCAATGGAGACGTTTTCCGGCCGGGTAAGTACGATGCGCACCTCGACCGCTCCGACCGACTCGCGCCGTCCGACTCGAACTCGCTGTCGGAGCCGTACTTTGGGGGTCCGTGTCGGACCCCCTGTACGCGTACCCGTGCGAGGCGCACACAGGGGGACCCATGGGTCCCCCTACCTGTGCGTGTACGCCGCGAAGCGCTCGCGGCGTACTCGCTGTAGGGGCGCCCTTGTCCGCCTCGCACCCATTGAGGCAATGGGAGCCCGCGTACGCGTTGTACGACCGGCTCCCATTGAGTTCAATGGGAGTCCGACCGACTCGTGTCCGATAACATACGGACGCATCGGACTCGTTCGGTCGGACTGCACGGGTCCGATTCGGTCGGAAATCTCTCCGGGTCCGGCTCGGTCGGAGAGATTTCCGGCCCGAATCGGAATCGACCCCAATGTGTCTCCCTTATATTTTTGCCTAAACGCTTTAGAAAAAAGGCACACGGCAATCGTGTCTCTCTGCGATACACAAAAGCACAAGAAGCTTTCTCACTGTGATAAACGAAAACACAAAGTGCTACAGTTCCAACCATTGTCCAACGCGCTCTTAAAACGCACACGGCATTCGAGTCTCACTGTCATTAGCATAACAACAACCCATTAGGTACCACCACTTTAAACACGCACCACATCTGAGTCTCGTTATCAATGGCATAATAACAACCCATTAAACGCAACTACTTTAAGCTACCAAAGTCATTTACCACAGGACCCATTTATCAAAGTTATTATTGTATCCATATCACACTCACCATTACATGTATTCCGGGCAAAGTGTCCCTCTGTCAGCGTCCAGCACAGCCAAGCCGAATCTCATTTGAGGCAGGCTTTTAAATTTTCCCTCCCTGGCCACGCATGCGCACTAGGCTCTCTGATCGAGCCAGAAGGTCAGCCATCTTGTAGTGTGGCCCTTCTACTTAAAGCGCAATGGATTCTTAACATTCCTAACTCTGACATTCGTCTTCAGGTATGCAGGTAAACAGAGAAAAATATAAAAGAAAAGTCAAGCCTATTGTATCCTATGTCTATTTTAAAATCAAAAGCGAACCAACAACACGCCCCGGCAAGCGTTTTCGTCACTTTTCTGGTGCATGAGTTATCAGAACAATGTGTGAGTAAAGGACAGCCATCTTGGAGTGTGGTCCTTCTACTGAAAACGCAATGGACTCTTAACATTACTACTTCTGACACTCGTCTTCAATGCCAAAATTATACAGGTAAACAGAGAAAAAATATATACAAAAGGACAAATCATGTCTATTTTGTCTTATACCTGTTTTAAAATCTGTTTTAAAATCAAACGCGGGCGAGCAAACCGTCATAGAAAGCGTGTTCGTCACTTTTCCAACGCATGCATAATCCGGACAATATGCGAGTAAAGATAACAACCATCTTATAAAGCATCCCATCCTATATTAGAATGGGGTGCCCTACTCATTCATAATTTTGCCCAAAAGTATTGCAGTTCTAAGACTGTCACACCATGGAACCCTAAAGCCCCACCATCTCATATTTTAGATGACAAGTGAAGATGGAACCACAACAGTGCTCGATAAACATTCAATTATTAAAATCATACGTCATATTTTTCAGTCATAATATCCCCGTTGGAGCAAATATAAAGTATGTCACTATGTCATGTCAATCATATTTAGTTGCCACATAGTATTGGTCATGTTTAACTATTGTATACAACCAATGTGTCCATGAAGACAATTCACATAATATATAAAGTCTAAAATTATTTCACAAAGGGATACTCTACCTCAGATAGTGCATATCCAAGCATTAATTACATGGAAACACTTTATAAAAAGTGATGCATCTATGAATTGCTATTGAGGCCCTGGTGCATTGTGCGCAACTTACATATCCATTTTGCCTCTCTCTGACGTAAGGAGAGTTCCCTATTGCCTCCTCTCTCTCCACCTGCAAGGTGTTCTATTGCATGAAACCAAACATCTTTGTTATCTGGATGCTCTTCCTTTATATGTATTGCAATTGGATACCTTTCATCCAGATGTTTTATTGCACGTACATGTTCTTGTATCCTTACCTTGAGGCAACGTATACTACTCCCTATGTAGATCTTTCCACATGCACAGCCGATTACATATACCGTGTAAGTAGTATTGCAATTAATGAAAGACATGATTTTGTGGGTTTTGTTAGTGGTATACATAAACTCTGTAATTCTGTTCTTTCCCAATCGGCACACTGAGCAGTTGCCACAAACATCGAAACCATTTGGTTTAGTCGGTAACCATGTTCTTACTGTTTGATCAGAGTCCTGTTTTTTAACGTAACTTGGACAGAGCTTTTGTTTGATGGATTTACCTTTGCGATACACCACCTTCGGTTTGCATGGAATAATATCCGACAAGCTTGTATCTGTACTCAACATAAACCAATTTTTTCTTAAAACATTATAGATATGATTACTGTGTTGATTGTACTGTGTAATAAACAGTACATTATTTTTGGATTTTGTACCTTTCTTGTTTTTCTTTAATTTGTCCTTATTGCCTGTCAAAGTCTGTTTTCTGTTCAGTGCTTTGGCTCTTGTCTCGGCTTTATCTAGGCAGGTATTTTCATAACCACGGTCTTTAAAATTGGTCTTAATGTCATGAACAGTCCGTAAAAACTCTTCTTTGCCTGCAAACACCTGACCACAATGACAAGCAAAAATCTATACAACCAGGCACACCAAAGGGGCCACCCTGGTCCAGAAGACTACTGGAGCACTTTGTGTCCTTATCAGAGGTCTGAAGCACATTAAAACAATTCTATGCCTCCTTGGGAGGTGCTTTTAAAGTTGCTTACATTGTACAGAGCAATTGAGAGAGTTGGGACAATTTTGTACCAATTGTACTGCCAGGCTCTGTAGTAGTACTGAAAGCGCAGTGCAATAAGAACGGGAATGGAAGACTCTTAGGAAGGCAGACAGAGGCAATTATAGATGGGATAAGTGAATATATAAAGGCTTGTTATTTGCACCATACAAAAACCTCACAAAATAACCTTATAATATAACCTTATAGAAGTAACATTACTGATTGTACAGGCAGATTCACATAGTGCACAGTCTCTGCTTTACTTCAGTTTTAGAAGGGTGCTGTGAAACTAAACTGAGTCAGTTTAGCCCTAAATTTGTATTTCATATGAGAGGTCATCAGCAAATGTCAACGTTACGGCGATAAACTTGCTCAAAATCTGCTCTTTAAATTTTGGACTTTTATGTTTTTAAGTGCAAACTTTTTATTTTACTTGAACTACTAATTCAATGTAATTTTTTCACTCCTTCCAAGATCTCAAACTGAAATGCGTGTGCTTGACAGACATTTTCAAAGGTGACCTACCTCGATGATGCTCTCTTGAATTAATATTGTCTACACTGAATCCTTTAGTGTATTTATGACTAAGGGCCTGATTTAGAGTTTGGTGGATGGGTTACTGTCACAAACGTGATCGATAACCCATTCGCCGTAGACAAGTGCATTATATTCTCTTACACTTGTAATAAGGCAGACAGGATATCCGTCACGCTTGTGACGAGTAACCCACAGTGGTGGCCGGCACATGTAAGAGTGGTGGGGAATCGACAGACGATGGGATAGGGAAAATGAAATAAAAAAATGTATAAAACCACTAACCTTGTGCTCGCCGCATCGGCGACTCGGTGATGCGGCGAGCGCAAGGTCAGTGGTTTTATTTATTTTTGAATTTAATTTTACCTATACTGTCATCTGTCGACTTCCCTTGTAGCCCGCCCCGCCCCACTGCTCTTACCTGTGCCGGCCACCACTGGTTACACATCCACCAAACTCTAAACTAGGCCCTATATGTGATTGTTGTTAATGTTCTGTATTGTCTCTCCTGTACATCTTCATTATTGCAACATT
Organism: Calotriton arnoldi; assembly: GCA_963921515.1. NCBI lineage: Eukaryota > Metazoa > Chordata > Amphibia > Caudata > Salamandridae > Calotriton > Calotriton arnoldi. The sequence continues at coordinate 23,360 of CAWUFW010001485.1, read as the reverse complement.
GGAAGGGTGTTGTTTCTTTTTTAATGTATTTTGTAGAGCACTCTGATTCACTGCTTAAAAATATGTATGTAGAAACAATTGCTAAGCGATGAGATGTCTCAGGCCTGAACCATTTTTACAAGGAAAATGCGAAACAAAATCAGACAGATTTTGCACACTATCTTTATCTTGCTATCAAAGTGTTGTATTCAAACAAATAAAATAAAAAGCTGTGAAGAAAAAGTGGTTACTCATTTAAACAGCAGTGAAAAAATATGCTCATGTTCAGATGTGATTCATCTGAGCTCTCCGGAACAGACAGATGCCCCCAAAATAACTCTGCTGGAGTTTAGAAGGTGAATGAGCAATATAGATACCTTTACATTTTGTTTTTATTTTGTCACATTTGCTGTGCTAAAAAAGACAGGTCAAACGTCAGGCTATGTCATCCGAGAAAATTGCTGCTTTCTTAACATGGTTATTGGTGTTTACTTTTCTTTCCCTGGCTGCAAAGTAATAAGATTTTGAAAAGTGAATCTAACAATCTTACTGGGGTACAAGGAGTGTGAAAGGAAAGATTGTAGGATGTCAGCTTTTTCTAATACACAATATTTAAACGTCTTTAAAATAACTGTACAGACATTCCAAAATATACCAGCAGGTAGGAAAGCAGAAAGGAAACATATTTTTGTGCAGTTCTGAAATGTGATGGAAACAAAGAACAAAACAATTCAAGACACTTCACTTGGTGAGGTGCAAATGATAAATTTTTGCTAAAAGTTATTTCCAAACATCATTATATAATTTTATCAGTAAAACTGTTTCAGTGAGATTTTTTTCATGCCATTTCAATGGAAAATGTGCTGTCCGAAAATAATGGTGAGCTACCACACCATGCTTTAGTTGTATGTTTGCAAGAATGTGCTCAAAAAAGCACCACTGACTACATACCACATCCTTACAACTCTCCTGCTGAATGGGCAAGACTCATTTCAACACTTTTTCTTTGTGTGACATTTGGATTTTTCACAATTCCTATGACTATAGTGATGTAACATTTCTTCCAGCACCCCTACTGTGAAACTTGTTCCAGCACCGCTGCTTACTGAAACCCTTTAAGCATGAGATACTCCATTATTTGAATCAAAAGAAGAAAGTACAAAAGAATGTCTTTGGACTCTCTCTCTGAAAACAATAAACAGCACAACAGCCCAATAACTAAAAGTGCAGTTAACTCCTCTAAAGAAATTAGATGAGAAGATCAAAAAGATTGAACTGTCACTTCAAATTAAGCCATTAGACAATACTAGCTCTTCCATACTCTAAAAGCAGCGCTAACTAGAGCAAGTTCAGGGAGGTTACCAGCAGTAAACGTATCAGGACACTAGGTAAAACAAAACTAGCACATCACATCACAGACCCAATCCCCTGCACACTGATTAAGGAGGTTCACTCACATCGCCCGTACTGAATTCGATTGATCAAATCTTTGTTGGCGTAGGCCAAAGTTCCAAACTGTCTGAAGACAGGTCAGGTTGCCCCTCGCCTTATAAAATGTGATGTGGGCCGAGAAGAACTGAATAACTTCTGTCGTGTCACTATTCCCCATGTCTGACTAGAATTATAGGAAGCTGAGTTGCAACTCAACTGAAACAATTTATGGACGACCTCAACCCACTGGACGATTTTCAATCTGATTTGAGATCTGGCTGCAGCAATGAAACAGCTATGCTGCAGATCGGGACAACCATTCCCACAAGTAAAACTGAATATATCACTATCCAATCTAGCTTTAATAATGCAAGAGTTGTCACAATGTTAATTATTATTACAACTATTTTCGGTTTGTTCTTGGAACCTCTAACAGCTATCCTAAAACAACCAAATCTCTCCTACCACCTATACATTGATGCTTTTCAGTTTTTGCTGAAAGTACCATTAAAAGAAAACTTGCTTTTAGGAGACCAAACTCTAAAAGATATACTAACATGGCTGTCTTTCAGCCACCTGAATCTGAAACACATTGAAGAAGAAATTCCTCCTTAACTCCCCCCTTGTAGTTTTTCCTTGGTGCAAGATTGGCTATACTGGCTAGACTAGGGGATGCCAACCTTTTCTGTAATAAGAGCTGCTAATGATCAATGAAAATCATCCAGAGCTTCTAATATTATTAGTGTTGTAATAGTGAAATAATAGTGATCATATCGGGCAGGATTACATTGATGGCCCCCATGCAAGATTACCAACATTGAGCACCTTAGTGAGTCACGGAGCATTACCGGTTGTAATGTCAAAAAGTCTTTGTCAATTTGGAATGGCTCTACCTGGGTATTACCTAACAGGCACACCTATAATGTCACTGGTACCAAGATAATATTACTAATAAGCCTCCAACAATGCTGCAAGATTCATCACACCAATATAAGCTTGAAATATATTTTGGAATTTAAACCATTTTTTTCCATCCATCAGCATATGAGTTATGAAAAGGCACAGCTTTTGTCTCGTATACATGCTTTTCAATTTTGGTTTACATGTATTAATTCAATCAAGCAAAAGCTTTTAATTTAGTAGGCCTGGCAGTGCACCCGAGAGCTACTTATAGGTAGCTGAAGAGCTGCTTGTGAGCTACTAGTTGGAGAAACCTGGCTACTACTCTCTGAATGTTCTTAACTGCAAACCGAATTTCTGTGACTGCACCAAATCACTTGTGACCATGGTCAACAAGAATCTGAAACTCAAATCTCTTATAAACATATTTGCCAAAAGCACTCACTATCATCTAAAACATCTCAGAAAAATCAGACCTTTCATTGCAGAACCAGACTTTAAAAATATGGTACGATCACTAGTCATATCCAGTCTTGACTATGGGAATATACTGCTCACAGGAATCTCTAAAATGGACCTAGCTCCATTGAAAGCTACCCTCAACACAGCAGTGACACAGCAGTGAGACTGGTATCGGAGGTTAAGTGCTTTGATAGTGTCACTCCTGCGCTGATTACTCTTAGCTGCCTTCAGATAGGCGCCAGAATCATTTCCAAAGTGGCTTTCCTCACTCACAAAGCACTGCACTGTTGCACCTTGAAATACCTGGCTCAGAAACTCATCCTATCTGGGGGCAGCCGTTCTCTCAGACATGATGAATCCATTCTCCGGAACCACCCAGGTTCAGTAAACAAAGAACTGGCTCCAGGTCTTTCTCTTATTGTGTCCCTTAGATCCCTCCAGAAATACACATGTATTGCTCCTATCAAGAAGCACTTAAAACTCCAACTTTAGCAAACTAACTTCTTTTGCTGTTTGTTGCTCTGTAAAGATGATTATAGGTTGCTTTGCTGCCATTAAAGATTATTAACTATATTTACTTCTCTTGTTGGCATTGTTTAGAGTTTTTCTCTGAGTATTTACTGTAAAATACTCCGATACCCCTGGGTCTTGATAGCCCTATATATGATGAGCAAATGAGTAAATGTATAAATAAATAGATAACTATATAAATAAATTATTGTGTGGTTCAGGAGATTGTTTTGTATGAGCATGCACAAAAAAAGGTTGGTAGCCAGTGTGCTCCAACTGAAGCTGCTCCAGGAACCAGGCCAATTCTTCACCAGACATTTCAGCCAAGGGGTTATCCACCCAAACAACTGCTTTAAGTCATGGCTTGCCAGTGATGTGGTGCAGCCACAACCCTGGCCAGAAAGCATGGGATCCATTCCTACATAAGCCCTATTCAATATGAATATGAAGATGGCTTGTACAGAGAGGAAGCTATGTGAACAATATGATTTTAGCCCAAAAGCCACAATGCAAGATCCCATGTACTTTGGTGTCAACTGGCAAGGTATGCACGCTGAGTTACAGAATCCAGAATCAAGCTGGAGTATATGCAAAATGGTATTCACAAGAAGTGCACATAATCAGACACAGAAAGTAATCTTTAAACACTGCAGTACGCTTCCCGGCCTTGTAGCTAGAACCTGCTCTGAAAATGGGACATTTGTTTTTCAGAAGTAATTCCTCCAGACATACATCTGATTCCTAACAACTGAGTTGAATAGGAGACGAACATTTTATAAAGTTACGTTGGAGGGTGAAAAGTTTGCAGTCCAAGCCACTAGTCTTTGGAGCAAATGCCTAATCAGGATGAGCAAAGGCATAGAGGAAATTAATTCAGAAGACACTTGAAATCGGCATTACCTTGAAGGTCTTCTGTACAAACCTGAATAGCCATTAAGACATATTAATACTGTTATAGGGCTCAGTTAATTTCAGGATACAGGATTCAGGAAGGGCCCTCACATGTTCAATTGAAAGCTTTGTTGCTTATCGTTCATAGAGCACTGCTCATTACAACATTACACATAATATATTACTCCTGTTTCTAAAAGTATGGTTAAAATGTTTGCAGGACTACACAATGCAGAAACGAAATCATTGCTAATCATCAAACATATCGTCTTTATATTAGCAAAGTCGCTGTAAAATAGATCCAAAACTTTACTGTAGGTGCACCAATTTGTCTGGATGCCGCCACTACACATAGCATACCAGCATTCCTTACAGAGAAAACCTATGATAATTGAAAACCTTTATCAGATGCAGTTCATGAAAACCCACTATTCATGGACAATTAGGGGTTACGTGTTTGATATCTTCATCATTAAGACCATAGAGATGACACTGTAACCTTTACCGCAGTTTGTCGGGAGTGAATTAATGCACACAGAGGAGTGTTATGCAAAATAAAATGTGAACATTTCTCATGTAACAAAGCTTACCATGTGGAGGTGGATCCTGGGGATTCAGTGGTTCTGGGGACTGGCTAAGTTATTAAGAATATATACAATTAGGCGTACACGCATAACCCCTCATAGGTACACCCCCACCTCACAGTTTAGATTTAATATTAAGGACAAGAAAGTGATGCTTGCACTATAAAGAGTTTCTTTTAGGCATAATGCCCAATTAAACTAAGTAACAGCATCACAAATCAATAGACACAATAGAAAGAAATGGCAAACTGTGATCCTCTGGTATAGAGAAAACAAGAATGAATGAACCCAACCAACAAATCTACAGTCTAAGCATTACATCTTTCTATTGAATACATTGAATTGTGATGTTATTACTTACTTTATTTGGGCACTACACTCAAATGAATCTTTTTGTAGTGCAAGCATCCCCTTTCTTGTCCTTAACCTCATATCACCGAGTAGGTGGTTTCATGTAAATAAACAATAACTGTAAGACACAATTCACCTTGAAGTTTACTGGTACTACCAGCATATGCGCATTGCCTAAAATGTCTGTAGATCATATTTTGTAATAGCCTTGGTGAACGCTTTGCACAGTGGTTAGTTTAGTTTCATTAGAACTTTTATAGGACTGGGTGAAATGTTTTAATATGAGCAAAATCTATCCTAATTCACAATTTTCGTTTTCCATGTATTTCACATAATTTTTGTGTTCATACTAGTTATGCATTTTGACAAACTTTTCATCTGTGGAAGACTGTTTCGAACAGATTATGTCTCTGAAGAATTGAAAAACTGATGGATGCCACAGTCAGAAGATTTTTTCTGCTTTATCCAGTCCCCAGCAAGTGTCTTACATGATTTTTGCACGCGAGGTATAACTTTAAAAGTTTCAAGCTGAGAACCTGTGAAATTTATTTTTATTAAATATACATAATTTTCACAAAATATATGTGCTTCATATAGTGAGAAAAGCCTTTTATAAATTTGCCAGACCTTGCTACACAAAAACATTCTAAATGCTCTCTTAATCACTTGGTTATTGCTGTGTTTCCTAACTCCATTCATATTCTTTACAAGCTCCAAGGCTCTGACCTGGGACTGAACACACATGCCACTAGGCAATGAGCATAACAAAGCTTTAAAAACACCAGCCTTGAAGTTTCCATTCCATAGGACTCTTTTTAGTCCCATACATTTTTTGAATACATCAAAAACAATAAAGACCAATAGACTGACTAACACAAATTGTAACACACTTATCAGTGACCAATAGTTAATATTTTTTGATTTGTGTTTTTTATATAGCTCATTGGCTGCTTTAAAACGCTAATGGGGGTGTGTGGCATTGATGTCACGCAAGATGGCAGCCTAGGATCCGAGCTCCACTGCGTTCAGGACCTGCAAACGCCTTTTTGGCATCTCTGAGGCGGTGCAGATGAACGCCTCTAAGAGGGAGATCTGGCAGATGATGGGGGATGCTCCGCTGTTTCTCTCCTTTGAGCTACGAGCACAATTATCACACTCATATTTACTGTCGCGGCCGTTTCCTCAGAAACAGCCGCCATCTTGGAATGTCAACGATTGCTATTTTCGGAAGAAAATAGTGCGTTATGCACTGATTTATTTTTTCCTCGTTGTTGTGAATGCCTCATAGTGCACCTCATTAAACTGCTAGCTACTTAAAGGGTTTACCTATTTTTTTTTTTTCATGAGAAGTTGTTTGATGATGTTTTTTCTGGTAACCCTTTGCCTGTCGCCTGCAGGTATTATCTGGAGCATATTAAGTCCTGGTTGCTTCCTTTATGGACAGATTAAAAAAGCAGCAGTTTGTATTTTTACCTAAAATGCAGTGTACTACTACTTCTAAAAGTAGTTCTACCACAGACACCACATCGTTGGCAACGTTGAATTTCTCTGGAGAGGTGACTACTTCTGCTGCTCCAGGCACTTCCTCTCAGCAATCCTCCTCGAGTAAATCTCAATCTCCCTATCAGCCACTAAGAGGTTGAAACAAGACCCTCCGTCGCCTGAGAAATCTCTATCTTCAATCTCTTTAGAATTATTATTGGAAGTGTTTCGGGCATTGCATCCCTTTGTTGAGGAGACTAATAATCATATCCAAAATCGGGATGATAAATGGATATTAATGGAAAATTGTGTCTCCTTGGTGGAGCAGCAGGTAGTGGACTTGCATGATGAAACATCTAAAATTCATCGTTGGAGAAGGAGTTTGGTCAGCTTAAAGAACATGCAGAAGATTTGGAAAACAGGAATAGGTGGAATAATCTACGTATTTATGGTCTCCCTGAAACACCTGAAGGTGATGATCCTGTTTCCTTTTTTCCTCCTTTCTTCCAAAATTGCTGGATATGCCATCTTCCATCTCGCTTAACATCCAGAGAGCTCATAGGTTAGGTCTTCGTCTTACTTCTTCTATGTCGCCTTCCAAACCAAGAGGAGTCATCATATTATTTCTGCAATTTACAGATTTGCTATTGGTTCTTGCTGCAGCCAAGGCTAAGAGACAAGTGTCCTGGTTGGGACAAAGGATTTCCTTGACTCAAGATGTTTCCAATACCACTGCAATCAGGAGCAAAGAATTCCTTAATCTTTGACCTTCTTAAAGGGCTTTAGGTGCCAGGTATGGTCTCTTTCATCCCTACATTTTCAAAGTGACTTATCAGAACAATACTACTGCTTTTAAGGATCCAGCAGAACTCAAAAAATGAATACAAATTCACACATCATCGGATACCTTGGATACTGGAGGTCCTTCTTCACATTGACTTTTCCTCTAACAGAGATTTTTCCAGTTGTGCTCTAAGTCCGATTAACCTTGTAAGCAGGATATTGTGGATTTGATGGGTTCATATATAAGTTGATTTATTCTTCCAACATGGGGGCCGATTCCGATCTCGGTCGGAGGCGCACCCAATACCATTCGGTCGGGAAAAAAACCATGCGAAAGCCTGTTTCCCGACCGATCCGTACAGCACACCGAACGAGCAAGTACGATGCGCACAACAGCAAAGAATCCGGCCGAGCCGTACTCACCCAAACCAGGTCCTGTTCTCCGACCGAGGCGAATCCGGAAACGCCGAATCGAGTCGCACGGAAGGAAAAATGCAGCCCCGTCCGGCCGGACAAGTACGATGCGCTTTCCGTACGCGCCGAACCCGTCGCTACGCACGGCACGTCAAAGCATCCGGGAGAGGCGCACATAAGCTCCGATTCGCGCCACAACACGATCCACGGCTCCGAGACGAACACGGCAGCGGCGAGGACGACGCGAGCGGCGAGGACGAGGCGAAGCGACGAGGACGACGCGAAGCAACGAGAAGGACGAACGACACGAACCAACCATGAATCCCTTCGTCCCGATCATACCAATATTCTACATATACTACCGGACAGGCACGGACGCGTACGGCGCAGAAGATAAGCCAGACACCAACCACAAAACACATACAACACGTACACGACACATCACACACACACACAGGGATGCAGAATATACTTACACCAGCAACAGCAGCACCATAGGGGCGGGATGCCCATCACCAATGCCACATATGCACACAGGGGCCTGAATGCGCACCACCACCCCTACCCAGGGGGGGCAGGATGCCTACCACCACTACCACCCTTACCCAGGGGGGGCTGGATGCCTACCACTACTACCACCCTCAGCCAGGGGGGGCAGGATGCCTACCACTACTACCACCCACACCCAGGGTGGGCAGGATGCCCACCACTACTACCACCCTCACCCAGGGGGGGCAGGATGCCTACCACCACTACCACCCTCAGCCAGGGGGGGCAGGATGCCTACCACCACTACCACCCTTACCCAGGGGGGGCTGGATGCCTACCACTACTACCACCCTTAGCCAGGGGGGGCAGGATGCCTACCACTACTACCACCCTCACCCAGGGTGGACAGGATGCCCACCACTACTACCACCCTCACCCAGGGGGGGCAGGATGCCTACCACCACTACCACCCTCAGACAGGGGGGGCAGGATGCCTACCACTACTACCACCCTTAGCCAGGGGGGGCAGGATGCCTACCACTACTACCACCCTCACCCAGGGGGGCAGGATGCCTACCACTACTACCACCCTCACCCAGGGGGGCAGGATGCCTACCAATACTACCACCCTTAGCCAGGGGGCAGGATGCCTACCACTACTACCACCCTCACCCAGGGGGGCAGGATGCCTACCACTACTACCACCCTCACCCAGGGGGGCAGGATGCCTACCACTACTACCACCCTTAGCCAGGGGGCAGGATGCCTACCACTACTACCACCCTCACCCAGGGGGGCAGGATGCCTACCACTACTACCACCCTCAGCCAGGGTGGGCTGGATGCCTACCACTACTACCACCCTTAGCCGGGGGCAGGATGCCTACCACTACTACCACCCTCACCCAGGGGGGCAGGATGCCTACCACTACTACCACCCTCAGCCGGGGGGCAGGATGCCTACCACTACTACCACCCTTAGCCAGGGGGCAGGATGCCTACCACTACTACCACCCTCACCCAGGGGGGCAGGATGCCTACCACTACTACCACCCTCAGCCAGGGGGGCAGGATGCCTACCACTACTACCACCCTTAGCCAGGGGGCAGGATGCTTACCACTACTACCACCCTCACCCAGGGGGGCAGGATGCCTACCACTACTACCCCCTCAGCCAGGGGGGCAGGATGCCTACCACTACTACCACCCTTAGCCAGGGGGGCAGGATGCCTACCACTACTACCACCCTCACCCAGGGGGGCAGGATGCCTACCACTACTACCACCCTCAGCCAGGGGGCAGGATGCCTACCACTACTACCACCCTTAGCCAGGGGGGCAGGATGCCTACCACTACTACCACCCTCACCCAGGGGGGCAGGATGCCTACCACTACTAGCACCCTCACCCAGGGGGGCTGGATGCCTACCACTAGTACCACCCTCACCCAGGGGGCAGGATGCCTACCACTACTACCACCCTTAGCCAGGGGGCAGGATGCCCACCACTACTACCACCCTCACCCAGGGGGCAGGATGCCTACCACTACTACCACCCTTAGCCAGGGGGGGCAGGATGCCTACCACTACTACCACCCTCACCCAGGGTGGGCAGGATGCCCACCACTACTACCACCTTCACCCAGGGGGGGCAGAATACCTACCACCACTACCACCCCCACCCATAGGATGGACAATGCATGACACAACCAGCACACCACAACCTAGGGAATGCAAGAAGAAGACATCCCCCCAACACCATGACAAGCGTGTGTAGACTGTGTCAAATGCCTACAACACCGAACATGACTTCTAACATACAATGTGACCCCCTAGCACATGTGCCACACAAATATGTGTGTGGCACACACAACGCAAGCAGGCCATGACCATTGTGGCAATGGGGTCCAAACCCCCATCATCACAGTGACCAAAAGGCAAGTGTGGGGTCCATAGCTGCAGCACATTTTGAACATTGTGGCAATGGGGTCCAAACACCCATCATCACAGTGACCAAAAGGCAAGTGTGGGGTCCATAGCTGCAGCACATTTTGAACATTGTGGCAATGGGGTCCAAACACCCATCATCACAGTGACCAAAAGGTAAGTGTGGGGTCAATAGCTGCAGCACATTTTGAACATTGTGGCAATGGGGTCCAAACACCCATCATCACAGTGACCAAAAGGTAAGTGTGGGGTCCATAGCTGCAGCACATTTTGAACATTGTGGCAATGGGGTCCAAACCCCCATCATCACAGTGACCAAAAGGCAAGTGTGGGGTCCATAGCTGCAGCACATCTTGAACATTGTGGCAATGGGGTCCAAACACCCATCATCACAGTGACCAAAAGGCAAGTGTGGGGTCCATAGCTGCAGCACATTTTGAACATTGTGGCAATGGGGTCCAAACACCCATCATCACAGTGACCAAAAGGCAAGTGTGGGGTCCATAGCTGCAGCACATTTTGAACATTGTGGCAATGGGGTCCAAACCCCCATCATCACAGTGACCAAAAGGTAAGTGTTGACAAAGTAAGAGGTGCAACTGCCAAACTGCATGGATGATTCCTGGTCACAGAACAACAAACACATCAGTGGCAAAGTAGTGTATGTGTCCCATTGCAACATAAATTGGGGAGCCAAATCCTGCAGTGCAAATAAGACATAACTTTGGCCATGTGCAGACAAACAACACCCATGGGGGCTGACACCGTCAACAATCATCAATGACACAATGACAGAAGTGACCATCCGAATGCAGACCCACATATTTGCACCAATGGGCACACACATGCAGATACCCTGTGGAGACTGCAGATGTGAGGCGAACAGATACCATACCATGGCAGCAATGGGACACACAATGAACAATTAGCACCAAATGAGGGCTCCCGTCCCATCAGCCTGGTCATGGAAGTGCCAACGGAATCATCAGCACAGATCCAACACACTTGTATAGCAATGTTGCACTGACAACACAGATGAGTCCTTCCCCATTGATGCCCAAACCTGCATGTTCACTGGAGATGGCCACACGGTCAGGGAAGTAGACGAATAGAACAATGGCAGGCACAACAGATGTGCAGAGGTGGAAGCCACAGATGTGAAGTTGCCAATCTAAGTAGGAAATCTCATTGCCAAATACTGAACACATGACACCCTCAGATGCTGCTATGGATGACATGGATACACCACAGGATAGGACACATTCCCCCTGGACCACATGGGTTCCTACATAGTAACACTTCATTATCATGAGACCAAATATCACCATCACTGCAGCAAGGGCATTGTTAGCATCATCAACATCATGTACATCAGAAGCAAAAGCACTAGAGAACAGAAAGTTGCTTTATTCAGCATATGTGGCATTAAAAGTAGAAGTCCGGTAGAACATAAACAAAGGCCAATGGCCAGTCCATCAACAAAGTCACAAGTGGGTGACAGTGGCAGATGCCACCCTACACATGCCTGCACAAAACCAGGGACAATCCACTAGGAGGGGCAACAGGGGGGTAGGCCAGGCACCGCAGGGACAGGATCAGGGCTCACCAGGAGGAAGCAGGGAAGGGGTGGTGGGTGCTGAAGAGCCACTGACAACTGCAGTGGAGGTGTCTGACATGGTGTGTGCCGGCACAACTGGGGGCATGGCTCAGATGTTGTGGGTGCCGGCACGACTGCAGTGGACCCTGCAGATGGAGTGGACAGGTCCGCCACTGCAGTGCCCAAGTCAGACAGGGTGGTAGTGGACTCCACTGCAGTGCCTACCACCAGGGGAGGAGAATGGGGAACAGGCAAGGTGGGCTGGACAGAGGGGAGGACACCCTCACCACATCAGTGGCACAGACAAGCGCAGCGGGGGTGTGGTGCCGGGAGAGCAAGTGGCAGGGGAGAAGGCCGGAGCCTCTTGGGGATGGTATATCTGTGGGTGGGGGAACCTGGGGCAGGGTGTGGTGGGGGCACCTGTGGAGTGGGGGCCTGAGGGATGGAGGAAGGAGACCTGGTGCTTGAGCTGCAGGGCGGCGGCGGGGTCTTGCTCTTAGCACTCCGGGGGACTTGCGGGTGGGGGCCTCAGTCTGTCTGCGCCTGGGGAGGGTGTCCGGGGGCGAGGGTCACTCTGCTCCATGTGGGGGAGCTTCCTCTTCCCCCTGGATGCTGGGGCAGCTGGATCGGAGGGGAAGAGGCCGAGGTCACTGAGGAAGAGGCGCTGGGTCTTTGGGGTTGCAGGTGAGGCAAGGGAGGGTGCTTTGGAGGGAGAGGCAACTGAGGACTGTGCAGTGTCCGTGGATGCGTGTGTGTGTACCAGGGCCCCATCCCCTGTGAGTCTGGTTTCAGTCCCCTGACTGTGCGTGCATGTGCGTTTAGTTTGTGGCGTGTGTGTCTGTGTGCTGGATGTGTGTGTGCTGGTGTGTGCCTGTGCCGGTGTGTGTGTGCTTGGGACGGGCAAGGTGCTGGGGAGTGTGGATGGAGCAGAGGCAGGAGGGGTGAGGGACTGTCTGAGGAGGGACACTGCTGCCGTCAGGGAGGAGTCCATGGACCTGTTGCCCCTCTGTAGGTCAGACATGCCCGATGAGATGCCCTCCATGAACGACACCAGCTGAGTCAACAGTGCGGTGTGCGCATGGAGGACACTCAGCATGGCTGTCTGCCCTACATGGAGCTGGCGAAGGAGGTACACAGACTCCTCACTCAGGGCAGCAGGGGACACAGGGGCAGGGGGTGCCGTGCCTGGGCCAAAGGAGACACGCTCCCGAACATGGGAGCCTCCACGGACCTTGGGAATGGGAGCCGATGGGAGGGCGGTGGTGGTGCTGGTGGTGGCGGGGACAGCAACACTAGCTGGGGTGTGGTGGCTGCTGACACCCGCCTCCACAAGGGAGTCATCCTCCGAGTTGCTCTGGTCCTCAGCTGAGGTGGATGGTGCTGAGGACTCCTCGGTGTGGCTCCCCTCGCCCTCCGTGCCACTGGGTCCCTCCGACCACTCCTCGGCTGCTGACCCAGTCTGGCTCTCTGGCTCCTCCTGGTCCGTGGAGCTGTCCCCTTCCGTGGCCGTGGATGTATCTGCAAACAATGGGGAAACAGACAGACATCAGTCACCTGCACCAAACGCACACACCACTGTGAGCACAGCACATCACAGAGCAAGCCCTGGCATCATTAGTTGTACATTGCTAAAAGTGCCCTAACTGAACAGGAGAAGCCAATTGTCAGTCTGATGCCAAGCATGGCACTCACATCCCACATGGCCTTGCACCCATCTGTCTGGTGTCTGTTGGATTGCAACACCCCAGTGTGGACACATGCACCAAGTACACAGTAGTTGGACAGTGCAGAGGACACGGTGTGGACACATCACAGCTCTTGCCACTGAGTCAGTACAGGTTTCCGGATGAAAGGGATGCCCAGAGTCAAATAGGAAATGCATGTGATGCATACCAGCGACAGACACCATGATGCACCCATGTCCTGATAGCCAGCGCCACTATGGTGTGCATGTAGCACATGTCACTCCCCTGCAGGACCACAAATAAGTTGACACATGCCATGGCAGAGGCATGACTGCTAAGTCATACATCACTGTCTCAGTGATGTATGACTTGGCAGCCAGACAACAACACTATGCACTGTGTCACAATAGTAGGTCATGGGGAATGCAAGTCCTGGAGCTGCACAAGTGCACATGTACATCCCCCACACAACACATCATCTCAACCCTCATCTGTCCAGGTCACACCTATTGGACATATGGGAGACCTGTGACACTACCCTCTGAATCTGAGCCCCTCACAATTTGCTGTGAATGGGGAACAGCTGCCTGAACATCACATTCGCATACCCCAGTCTGCACGGGCAACTGATCAAACACCTATGTGACACACAAGTATTGTCTCCTATGGTCACATCTCCAGGGGCATGCTGAGCCCCTACCATGAAACACCCCAGCAGCCCTGGCAACTAATCCACAGCACACTGACACAGAGGCAGACACCGGAGGGGTCAAATCACTGTGCACAATGTGTCAGCTGATACACGGGAGTGGGAGTACAGAGTGCATTGCATGGCCTGGAGTAGGCATGACTGTCCTGCTCCACGTGAATGAGGGATGTGCCCTGGACAGTGGATAGCTGGCTATGTATGTGTGACACACGTAATCTGCACACTCCTGGGGCCCAAACATTGTTCCCACCCGCTGCATGGGCGTGTGCCACATACCCCAGGCACATGTGGTGGCTCAGCTCAGCAAGTGGACCGCATATCAAAGCAACATGCAGATCACATGTCCAAACCCAGGCGTTGTGTGAACAATGGACCCACCCATGATGCCCACAACAGAGTTAGGGAAACAGATGCTGTCCCCCACCTTTAGTGAAGCAAACTGCAAGGACACAGTCCCAAGTGACACAATTCCCTGAATGTAAGGGCCACACCTGGGTATCAGATGAGCAGTGGGCAGTGCACAATAGAGGGACATGGCTCCTGGACAACATGACTGCTGCACTGTGGCAGTTGAACCAGGCCAGAGGAGGGCACAAAGCATGTAATACAGAGTTCACAGTGCAGTCTTTGACTCACCCCTCCTTGCTGCTGTCTGGCCTTCAGCTGCCCATCCAGGTCTGGAAACACCACCGCCAGGATCTGGAGCATGTGGGGGTCAGGGTCCGTGTTCCGCCCCTCCTGCGAGGAGGCGACAGCTTCAGCTGGACCCGTGCAATCCTCCGGGTCCAGCCGCGAAGGTCCTGCCACATCTTCTGGCAGTTGCGGATCCGGCGCTTGTAGACCCCCACGGACCGGACAGCCCGGACGATGTCCTTCCAGATTTCCTGCTTCCGAAGGGCATTAACCTGTCAGGATGACAAAGTGAAAAGGCCATTACCACACATGCAACATATCCGTGCATGACACAGTTGCATATACATGTCTCAATCACAGGGGCACATGACGTACACAGGCAGTGCAAAGCTGACCATGGACAGTTTGCCAGACGTCACTACATGGTATCATTGCATGGGAAGTAAAACCATGTTCAAATGCACTGTCACTGCACCATACCTGTCCAGTGCAAGTCACTACACACTATGGGGGGTGACAACTACTCAGTGAGCCTGCTAGCCAGTGGCGTGCAGACTCTCAGCCTTGCTAGTCACACAAAATGCACATTCAGAAAGGCAGTGCACAGAACACTCACCTGCTCCCCTGGTGTCCCATACAGCTTGCTGTACTGTGGAAGTAGGCTGTCCAGCAGGGCCTGGTTCTCTTCAAGGCTGAAGGCTGGGGCTCTCTCCACAGTACGTGCCATTGCAGGGTCCAGAGGGGCAGAGACAGCAGCAGTGCAGTGGCAGATGTCGTCCTGGAGCATGTAGTGCAGGCAAGTGAGCTCTCAGGGGAACAGCCAGCAATATATATGTGCTGGAGAGGCAGATACTGTCCCTTGTGTCCAAAGTGATAGGTCCAAGTCGTTTGCATCTTCTGAATCTGGCCAATCCATGGAATAGCAGCACCAAAACACGCCCACAGCATCCTTCAAATCCTCAACTTCATGACATACATGATTTTGCAACATTGTTGTGGGTGACCAACTGAATTTACAGCAACCGACTCGTTCGAAATTCGAAAACGCGTCCGTTGCCAGGCAAGCCCATTGTCAATGGGTGCGCACTGATCGGTCCATTGCGGTACAACGCGCACAGGGGTACAACATGTACCCGCACACATTGAATGCAATGGGCCGGCCGGAGGCACCGATCGGTCCATTGCAGTTCAAGGCGCACAGGGGTACAACGCGTACCCGCACACATTGAATGCAATGGGCCGGCCGGAGGCACCGATCGGTCCATTGCGGTACAACGCGCACAGGGGTACAACGCGTACCCGCACACATTGAATGCAATGGGCCGGCCGGAGGCACCGATCGGTCCATTGCGGTACAACGCGCACAGGGGTACAACGCGTGCCCGCACACATTGAATGCAATGGGCCGGCCGGAGGCACCGATCGGTCCATTGCAGTTCAAGCGCACAGGGTACAACGCGTACCCGCACACATTGAATGCAATGGGCCGGCCGGAGGCACCGATCGGTCCATTGCGGTACAACGCACACAGGGGTACAACGCGTACCCGCACACATTGAATGCAATGGGCCGGCCGGAGGCACCGATCGGTCCATTGCGGTACAACGCATCACTGTACATGTGACTGGCATATGTCAGCATGCCTGTCTCAGATGGACATATGCCAGCCACAGATAGCTCCCAGGGAGTGAGGGGCACACCTACATCACGACAGCCTGTCCAAACCTTATCATAAGGCATGTAGGATGCATTTCCTATTGTGTGTATGTTGGTGTACATGTTGTCCTGTGGGTGTCACCTGTGGGCAGCCACCCCCAGGCTGTGCACGTGTTCATGGGGACAGGATCCTGGGTGTTACGTGTACGTGACCACTGTGATGTGCAACTGTTCATATCTGTGCATGTGCCATGGTCACATTTCACAGTGGTGTATGTGTATGTCATGTCACATACCCCGTGAGTCCCATGTGGGACGGTATGTTTGAGCCAGGGTGTCCCAGAGGCACAATAGTGATGGTCCTCCACAGTCTTTGTGCATGTAGTGTTTACAATGTCTCTGATTTCATGTGCACAATGGGAGACAGTCTCCACATCCACGTTGTGTGTGCATGGACTCTGATGTTGTGCGTGTGTGTCACAGACGTCCATGTCTGTCCTGCCGTGGCAAGTGGGGCCACTACCTGTGGGGGTCATGGTTGTTTTGCTGTGGTGTATACATGATA
This sequence comes from Calotriton arnoldi, assembly GCA_963921515.1. Classification (NCBI taxonomy): domain Eukaryota; kingdom Metazoa; phylum Chordata; class Amphibia; order Caudata; family Salamandridae; genus Calotriton; species Calotriton arnoldi. Next base: position 6,295 of record CAWUFW010001485.1, on the reverse strand, counting down.
CTCCATGTAATGCCAGTGTCCATGTGGCATTACAGGGTCCCTGGGAATGTACCTGTCGTTGAGCTGTGGTGCCTGGGGCACATCTGTCGTCACATGTCACTGTGGGGGTTATTGTGACACGGCAGCAGGAGATGGGAACTGTGACACGGCCTCATGATATCCAATGGGCCAACCTGGGACTAATTGATGCCACCTGTTGGACCGTGTTGACAGATGTTGGCCATGTATGTACCATACATGTCCTTCCGGTACTGCACACTTCATGTAGTTGTGCCTCATAATGATGTATGTTGGGATCTTGAGTGTGTTCAATGCCGCATATGTGGGGTGACTGACAATCTTGCTTACTTCTCCTCTGCACTGCAGGGCTCCTGCTGTCCATCGGCCATTCCCAGACCTGGCAACGATGGTGGAACGGGACAGCATCCGACGGTACCGCTTCACCAGGCAGCTGATTGAGGATTTGGCAGTGCAGTTGTCCCCACATTTGCAGCCTGGCCGGCCGTATCCTACAGCGCTGACCCCCAAGGTGAAGGTGATGGCAGCCCTACACTTCTTTGCCACTGGTACCTTCCAACATACTGTGGCGACTGCTGGTGGGATGTCACAGACCATGTTCAGCCGTGTGCTCTGCGATGTTTTGGCGGCAATGTTGCTCTTCCTGAACCGGTACATCTATTTCCCTAGACTGCGACGACTCACTGACGTGAAGAGTGACTTTTATGCCCTGGGGAGGATGCCGCATGTAATTGGCTCCATTGATGGGACACATGTGGCTTTGGTACCACCACAGGCCCAGGAGCAGGCCTACAGGAACCGCAAGCACTACCACTCGGTCAATGCACTGGTGGTGTTTCTTGCAGACATGACCATCACACATGTGTGTGCCCGTTTCCCTGGTTCAGCACACGATGCCTTTGTGATGAGGAGTAGTCGCATCCCCAGGATGATGGCACAGATGCAGAACCAGCGTGCCTGGCTTGTCGGTGTGTACTGACTTTGTGCCATTGTGTGTGATCTGATCTGTAGTATTGCGCCCACTTTTCCAAGTCAGCTAATGTGCACTTGTCTGTCCGTAGGTGACTCGGGATACCCCAACATGCCGTGGTTGCTGACACCCCTCAGGAACCCTGTGACACCTGCCCAGATGCGCTACAATGAGGCACATGGTCGGACCAGGAGAGTGATTGAGCGGACCTTTGGTCTCCTGAAGAGCCGCTTCCGCTGCCTGGACAAGACCGGAGGGTCCCTCCCATATGCCCCTGCGAAAGTGTGCATTATCATCGTCTGCTGCATGCTCCACAACCTGGCAGTGCGGAAGGAGTTGCCTCTCATCCAGGATGACAATGACCAACATCCGCCACCTGTGGAGGATCCTGGCCTGGACCACGATGCCAGTGACGATGATGATGATGATGGTGATGGTGATGTCCGCACACAGCTCATCACCAACTTCTTTAGCTGAATGTGAGTATCCTGAGGTGTCATGTCAATGATGTGAGTTGGCATGATGTGTGGGTGGTGCTCTGGTGCTGTTGGAGTGTGTCCATGGGCTACTTGACTGGATGTGTGTTCGATGTGTGGTGACAGGTGGGCTGTACTCCCCAACAGTGACATGCTAACTTGGTTCTGGGTGGGTATCTTGTAACATGTATTGTGCATGAGTTTTGCTGTTCTGTCCTGTACTCCATTGCTTTTGACTGTGTGTCATTTCTGTCCTTCACAGGGTACTTTCAGATTCGTTTGGTCAACTGTGTCCACCGGCGACGTGATTGCACATCCAGGCTGGTAGCTGTTGTGTCCCTACAGGTGATGTGCGCCACACCCATGGACTTCCTTCCGTCTACAGTTGTTGACTGTGTGCCCGCTGCCAGGTGGGGTTACCTTGCATCTGTAGTGGTTACGGCATGTTGCAACTGTGTAATAAACCTGTGCTTCACTTTGTGATGTGCGTTGTCTGTGGTCACACATTTGACTGCCATTTGCTTACTGCACCTGTGGGCTACTTGACTACAACTGGGAATGGGTGTGGTGTCTGTGCATTGCACCGTCTTCCCTGGCAACATCAGTGTAGGCAATGAGTCAGATGGCCTAGGTGTGTATGTGTTGTGTAGCCCTGGTGGTGTGTCTCCCTCATGTGTGTCACGTTGCCTGTACTCACATGCCTGTGTTGTCCTTGCTGTTGCAGTTCGCATACACAGTGTAATTTTGCAGTTCATCATCCCCATAACAGCACCCACGTTGGAATCATGACAGAGGCAAGTATGGTGTATTAGTGTGTTTATTGTGATACATTTGTGTTAATAGTGCATAGGATGGGTTGTGCTGTACATAAATCTTGCAATCCCAAGTTCCTAGGTGAATTGAAAGTCCGGGTAGACAGGATCCCCAGTATCGGGGCCACAGTTGTCTGACACATTGGTCCAACTTGTACTCCCCATGCAATGTGTGGGAGTAGTGTTGCCGTCAACAGGGTGAACAGTCTGTGCACAAGGCGAACATCCAGAACAGGTTCAGGCTTCCTGGGAGTTGCGCTTGGCCATCGGCCTCTCACTTTTCCCTCCTCGGACGACCCCTCTTCTTGGGGGTGGGCCCCTCAAGTACAGGATGCTGTGGTGCAGGGGACTCTCCGCCAGAGTCCTCCTCCCTCCCTGTGGCAGTTGCAGTTTGTTCGGCACCAGATGTTGTTGGCACACAGGGAGGTGTGGACTGGTTGCTGTTCATCTGGCGGAGGCATTGAAAAATGTCCCTGTGCACCGCCGTCATCTCATGCAGTGCATCCCACTTGGACTCCATGCGGGACATGTGTGAGTCCACACGGGACATGTGTGACTCCACGTGGGACATGTGGGAGTCCAAGCGGGCATGATGGGCAGCCTGCTGCTGTTTAATGTCTCTGAGGAGCCCCACTACCTGGCTGAGCTCTCCGGTGCTGGACTGGTACGCATCAGCTATGCGTACCAGTTGTGGGTCATCATGCACACCAGCAACGTCTGCAAGCAGCGACCTCTGTCTCCCACCCCTCCCACCACCCCTGCTGACATGTGCAGTGTGTGCAGTGGCACGCACAGATAACCCTGGTCCACCTTGGGGGTTGGTGGTGTTGGTGGTGTCCATGGCCCCAGGTTGGTCCAGGGTCACTGTGCTGGTGTTTCTCCTTGTTCTGTCCATGTCGGCAGGGATGGTATTCGTGGTGACAGTCGTTGGAGGGGTGGGTGCAGGGGGTGCAGCTGGTGGTCCTGCTGGTGCTGCAGCTGGTGGTCCTGCTGGTGCTGCATGTTGACTTGCACCGGATGTGCCAGGTTGTTCTTCATCGTCCGAGGAGGACAGAGGCTGTACGACGCCAGTGAGCTCGGCAACCTCTTGAGCCTGGGACTGGGACTCCTCAGCGTCTGCTGCTGTGTCCCCATCATCACCTGTTTTTGGGAGACACAAACAATGTATGTCATGTTTCTGCAGGCATCAATAGTTGTGACTGTGCCTCTGGGTGCAGGCCTGTACATTGCATTGTCCTAAGTCGTCACAGTCAGGGGTTGATATTGGTGTGGCACATTGTCCTGCATTATTTGGGCATTTCTATGTATTTTCTGGGGTGTGAACATGGTCTGCATTGGTTGTGTTTGGTTGACAGCTGGCCCTCCTTCCCACCCACCCAGCCAGTCAGTTATCCCACCATGGAACGTGCTTGCGTTGCAGGGAGTGTAAGTTGTCTCTCAGGATGTCAGTCAGTGGTGTCCTGCTGTTTGTTGGTGCACAGTTGCCAGCAGGGCCTTGTGCTCCCCACAGCAGTAGCCAGTGTCAGCCATCTTGTGAGTCCTTCTCTACTCCCTGTGATGTGAGCATGGTTCAGGGTGGTGTTGATGGGACAGTTGTGGGGGTGACCAATATCAGAGACTACGACTCCCATCATGCTATTGCCTCCACCCCCTTCCCAGCATGCCCATGCTTCCTTCCTTTTGATTCTGCTTCCCTGTGGGGTGGGCTGGCTGTGCTGACAGGATGGCTGGGAGTGTTGTCCTGGCAGTTGTTTGGCTAAGAGTCCCAAGAGTGTCCCTGTGCTTCACACAACATAACCCAGGGTGTTGGTTCTTTGTGGGATCTTGTGTTAGGATGGAGGGCATTACATTCTACCAGGTGGGTACTGTGGAGTTTGTGTTGGGGTGTGTGTGAGGGGAGGTGCTTGTGACTATGGTTAGTGCTGCAAGTCCTCCTTCCCACCCAGCCAGCCAGCCAGTTATCCCACCATGGAACGTGCTTGCATTGCAGGGAGTGTAAGTTGTCTCTCAGGATGTCAGTCAGTGGTGTCCTGCTGTTTGTTGGTGCACAGTTGCCAGCAGAGCCTTGTGCTCCCCACAGCAGTAGCCAGTGTCAGCCATCTTGTGAGTCCTTCTCCACTCCCTGTGATGTGAGCATGGTTCAGGAGTGGTGTTGATGGGACAGTTGTGGGGGTGAGCTATGTCTGTGACTACGACTCCCATCATGCCATTGCCTCCACCCCACTTCCCAGCATTCCCATACTTACTTGCTTTTGTGTGGAGTTCAGTGTGTGTGGGTGTGAGAGCAATGGCAAGATGGCTGACAGTGGTGTCCTGCTGTTGGTTGGTGTGCAGTACCCAGCATGCCCTTGTGCTCCCCACGACACAGCAACAGTGTCAGACATCTTTGATGGGCCTTTCCACTCTCTGTGGGATGTGCATGCGTGAGTGTGAGCTTGCTGGGCCATGTGGTGGGGGATGTAGAGCTGTGACTACGACTCCCATCATGCTATTGCCTCCTCCCCCTTCCCAGCATGCCCATGATTCCTTCCTTTTGACTCTGCTTCCCTGTGGGGTGGGCTGGCTGTGCTGACAGGATGGCTGGGAGTGTTGTCCTGGCAGTTGTTTGGCTAGAAGTCCCAAGAGTGTCCCTGTGCTTCACACAACATAACCCAGGGTGGTGGTTCTTTGTGGGATCTTGTGTTAGGATGGGGGCATTGCATTCTACCAGGTGGGTTCTGTGGAGTTTGTGTTGGGGGTGTGTGAGGGGAGGTGCTTGTGACTATGGTCAGTGCTGCAAGTCCCCCTTCCCACCCAGCCAGCCAGATATCCCACCATGGAACGTGCTTGCATTGCAGGGAGTGTAAGTTGTCTCTCAGGATGTCAGTCAGTGGTGTCCTGCTGTTTGTTGGTGCACAGTTGCCAGCAGGGCCTTGTGATCACCACAGCAGTAGCCAGTGTCAGCCATCTTGTGAGTCCTTCTCCACTCCCTGTGATGTGAGCATGGTTCAGGGTGGTGTTGATGGGACAGTTGTGGGGGTGAGCTATGTCTGTGACTACGACTCCCATCATGCCATTGCCTCCACCCCACTTCCCAGCATTCCCATACTTACTTGCTTTTGTGTGGAGTTCAATGTGTGTGGGTGTGAGAGCAATGGCAAGATGGCTGACAGTGGTGTCCTGCTGTTGGTTGGTGTGCAGTACCCAGCATGCCCTTGTGCTCCCCACGACACAGCAACAGTGTCAGACATCTTTGATGGGCCTTTCCACTCTCTATGGGATGTGCATGCGTGAGTGTGAGCTTGCTGGGCCATGTGGTGGGGGATGTAGAGCTGTGACTACGACTCCCATCATGCTATTGCCTCCTCCCCCTTCCCAGCATGCCCATGATTCCTTCCTTTTGACTCTGCTTCCCTGTGGGGTGGGCTGGCTGTGCTGACAGGATGGCTGGGAGTGTTGTCCTGGCAGTTGTTTGGCTAGAAGTCCCAAGAGTGTCCCTGTGCTTCACACAACATAACCCAGGGTGGTGGTTCTTTGTGGGATCTTGTGTTAGGATGGGGGGCATTGCATTCTACCAGGTGGGTTCTGTGGAGTTTGTGTTGGGGGGTGTGTGAGGGGAGGTGCTTGTGACTATGGTCAGTGCTGCAAGTCCCCCTTCCCACCCAGCCAGCCAGATATCCCACCATGGAACGTGCTTGCATTGCAGGGAGTGTAAGTTGTCTCTCAGGATGTCAGTCAGTGGTGTCCTGCTGTTTGTTGGTGCACAGTTGCCAGCAGGGCCTTGTGCTCCCCACAGCAGTAGCCAGTGTCAGCCATCTTGTGAGTCCTTCTCCACTACCTGTGATGTGAGCATGGTTCAGGGTGGTGTTGATGGGACAGTTGTGGGGGTGAGCTATGTCTGTGACTGCGACTCCCGCGGGCTGCTTGTTGGCTACACTGACTTGGCCAGCATGCACAGAATTCCTTCCTTTAGTGTGGTCTTCACTGTGTGTTGGTGTTGTTGTGGTGGCTACATGTGTGGATGTGTTTGTTAGTTCTAT